>JAPFRF010000003.1:61125432-63525432 GCA_029282475.1 Phrynocephalus forsythii
CACTTATGCCTGACAATTCACTTGCTGAAAATGTAGTTTCTGTTAAGACACATAATATTCAAGGTGATGCAAAATTATAGCAAAAGGCTAGTTGTCATTTTAGATCTAGGGTAGTCCATTTACAGAGACATCAGGTGAAGAAGTATGCTTGATAACATGCTGAGGATATGTGCATCTAGCTTTTCAAGTTTAGATTGACAACTGTACATTCTGATTATAAGATCTCAGCATACAATAGGAGATCAAATGTTGAAATGCATGGCCAGAGCACATAGTTGTTAATGGTGTCATACTTTATCTAACTGTTTCATTGCTTTATCTCATTTTTTTACTTTATTTTATTATTTTATTCACTCATCTCTGTATGCTTCCTTTGGATATTTATAGGTGGAAGCTGACAAAGAATTTATTTATTTATTTATTTATTTATTTATTTATTTATTTATTTATTTATTTATTTATTTATTTATTAAAAACAAATACATACAACATTAGTTATGATGTCTTGAGGGAAGGAAGAACCTGGCATAGAACCATACATAAAGTACAAACTACTCCTACCCTGTGGGACTCTGTGTAATATTGTATAATATAGTCCCCCCATTCTATGTTAAATTGCAAGACTTATCTTTTAACAATCTCTTTGTACATGTGTGCATGAGAGATTTGAGGCTGCCACTCTTGTGTTAAAAGGAAGATTGATTGTTGCACTAAATCCACTTAGACTTCAAAGAGCAAATTGGCTGGATCTGGGGTTCTAGTGTTTATGGGGAGTAGGGGATCTTTAATCTTAACCTCATGATTGAGTCCCAGTCAGAGTCCTTCTAAGTTCACGCTTAGAAATTTTGCTTTCATAGTTGTGGATACTCTGATCTAGATCAGAACGAAACTCTGGAGCAAAAAGTCTTAAGGTTTTTTTTTGGGGGATGGCCAACAGAATTCTAGGAGCTGCAGTCCAAAAAGCCAACTTTTCTTGATGATCCATTCTCATGCCAACTCTCCATCTGGACTACAGCCCCAGAATACCTGCATTTACTTTTAAAAAGAGGGTTCTGGTTGGTCATATTCATAGTGTGGTCTATCACAATTAACATGCACATAGGACTCTCCCCCTCCTCTTCTCTTCATGTATTCAGCCTGTGTGGCCACTTGCAATTTTCTTCTTCTTCAGCAGGCTCTCTGCCCCATGCCTGATATTGCAGTTACTATGAACCCAGGTTATCTTTTGGTTTTAAACTAAGTTTGATGCAGTATAAAACAACCCTGACAATATACGAACAGGTTGCTATGAGGAATGGTACTGCAACATTGAAGGGCATTGTAAGCATGGGTACAGGAGATGGATTTGTTTCCCTCTGTGTTGCCTGACTGTACTTTGGCCAGTAATGAGTCCCTGTCTTGACCTAATTGTTCTTTTGCCACTTCCCTGTCAGTCTAATGCAACATGCGTGTCCTTTATATGGACTGGTGCTCCTGACAAATCTCTGTAGTGGAACTATGGAAAAAAAACATATGATCTTAATGGCATAAAATGGAAGCTCTCTGCAAATACATGCATTGATTTCCCAGGCTTCTATGGAGCCCTCTACTTCCTTAGATAAATGGGTGAATGAACAAATGTTTCACAAAACACACTAACACTCAAACAACTTATTCTGTATTGCTCCTTGGGGAGGACTTTATTGTGTTGTTGATGTGCCACATAATTTCATCAGGAATGGGATACCCAAGAAACCATTTTCACTCACTTGTAACTTATCTCCCTAGATTTCATTCCACTTCATCTACTTTTTTTCTTACCACAAAAAAAGAAAAAAAAACCACAAAACGAAAAAGAAAGAAACCAAACAATCTGATGACAAAAGGCTAAATAGTACACAATATCTAAGACAGAGCCCAGAAAAATAGCTTTTAGACTACAGGTCCCAGCATCCAGTGGGATATTCTGAGGCCTATAGTCCCAACAAATTATGTTTGTTTTTATTGCTAGTGCTCTGACTTGGTCTTCTGAAGTACTCATGGTGATCTTTCCTCTGTATTCAATTTGACCAAAGTCCAAGGCAGTGAAATTAAGCCAGAGGTGAGGCATTTGATTCCTCACTGTGCCTCCCAAGAGACAACCCAGCTTGGGCGTGGTTGGGCCCATGGCACAGTCTCTGAGTATTCCCAGAAGAAGGCAATGGGAAACTACATCACTCTAAGTGCTCTGTAGCTAGAAAACCCTATACAATTTGATGTAAACTGGAATTGCCATGATGGCATGCAATGAAGATTAAAATCCAAGGTAGCTGGCATAGGATGGAGACTATCTGCTCCCACCCCCACCCTGTGCTTATTCTCAGATAGATACATAGTAGCTGAGGGCTGATTTTTCCAAGCAAGCAAACATAACTCATTGAAGAATATGATCACCTAAACTGTAGTTTGATTTTTGTTTTTAAATCAACTTCCTTGTTTTTCCCATCCATTGCAAGACTTGCTAGGCCAAAAATAATCCTGATTTTGGTTTCAGCCGAGTTCAGGGTGGGACTGGAAGAGGGGGAGGGATTCTTTTGCCTATTTTGTCCTTGGAGTGCATATATCACGAACCAACCACTCAAGCTATGAGAATATACTTAGTGAAGATGTTGCCACATAGATTTTTGTTCATTGCTATAGAAATCCAATGAACGTTTCCTGATTAAAACATTTTTTTCTAGCTTAATACACAGTATTTGCATTGTGCATCTTTCAGGAAGAATCTTCATAATGTGAGCTGACTTCAGTGCTATTTGCACATGTCCTGGTTGTGTACAGGAACACCCAGAGATTGTTGTGACTTGGAGTTACTTCAGATGTTCTGTTCCCTTGAGAGAGCAGGGGAGGCTCTGTTTATTTGAACTCTTGTGGAATGAAGAAATTCTGAATCATCATATGTTAGGCGTTTATTGTCATTGTGCCAGTCTCCTCAAATGTCAGTTTTATGGTCAAGCTGATTTTAACAAAATCCTCCCTCAGTAGATCATGTATAAATATGTTCGGGAAAATTGGAATAACCTTTATATTACATTAATCAATGTATCAAACATAGATCTGAGACAGAGCAAGTGTTTTATCACACAATAGAGCAGTGTTGGCGAACCTATGGCATGGGTGCCAAAGGTGGCACTCAAAGCCCTTTCTCTGGGCACCCAACATTGCCTCTTCACAACCACCTGTATTCAGGTTAAATTGCTGTATTGGCACTTTGAGGAAAAAAGTGGCTTTTGAATCATCGTTTGGGCACTTGGTCTCTAAAAAGTTTGCCATCACTGCAATAGAGTATTATTAGGCAAAGTGTGATTGTTCAATTCCCAGCATTCTCCCTTATTGGTTCTGCTAGTTGTAGCTGATGGGAATAGCATTCCAACAAGGGAGGCCACATATTGCACAAGCCAACAGTAGAAAGACTAAGATGTTTATATATTCTAATGCAGAAACAACCTGTTAGGGTTAGCAACTGGCCAGTCTATGTGGCCAGCCTATGTATTTAACCGCAGCTTGATCTGCAGAAACCAGCAGATAATGCTCTTCTATGCATGAAGATAAGCATTCCTCCCAGGCAATGGACATAGATCAAACTGCTCTGGGAAGCAATTACACAAAAACAATGAAGTAACAGGGACTTTCAGCTGAATGATGGGTCCTTGCCCCTATGATAGCCAGGCTATATTCTAAAACTTAAAAATAAAGTCAATGGGGGGGAGGCATCTCAAGGAGAAAAGTGACCGAAGTGATTAATTAATCTATTCAGGGAACTTTTAAACCACCCAATAACTCATGCTATCTCAGTGGTACATATTGGCTGAAATCTTTTGTACAATAAAGTAAGTTGCAACTTGAGTAGGCTTATTGAATCAGTGGAGATTTGGGGAATTAGTTGCTCTGTATGATCCACTGATTGAGTGGGCCTAGTCTAGTTGTGACTTACTACACTAAGCAAGAGGATTTCAGCCAAATTAAGCATTCCAAATTACCTGGGGAGCTGTCAAGAAACTTGATGCTGACTTGACCTTCATATTTCCATAGTCATTTACTCTAAACTGGCAACATGGTGCCTGCTTGCTCAAAAATACTACGGTTGTGATGCATAGTTGAATGAAAACAAGGTATTTATGAGCATCTGAAACTCTTAGTCTAACCATCACCAGGCATGAGCTGTCCAGCCCATCTGAGGAGCACTTTGAGGAACACTATGTCACACCATAACAATAAAATATTAAAGAATAGAATTACAGGACGCTAAGAAAGCCCCTGTTCCAATGATATTTTAATGGTCTTCCCTAAACTCTCACCCCGCTGCCACCACCCAATCCCATAGTGTGGTAATGACTCCTCTAAAGTTGAGGGAAGGGATCAAATATGGGCCTGTGAATTTCATTTAGTACCCAGTTTTTCTCCTCAAGTTTGAAAGTCAAAGCAGATGTTGAGGGGGAATCTGTTCCATATGCCTCAGCGACCAGATGTGTACATTGCCTAAGGGAAAAAGTAAGTGCAAGAGACAGAAAGCACAGATATCTTCCACCACTTGGGGAAGAACCTGCCCTAAATATGACATAAAAGGACAGCCTTGCTTTATCATTAAATATCTGATGCATGGTTCTTCATCCAAAGGCACAAATACCTGTCATCTTTATTTTACTCTGTACTCTTACATCTTTAGTTTTGCTTTACATTTCTGCCAACTGTCTGGGAGGGAGAAAAACCAACGGACATTTCTTCATTGCCTTCTGCCACTGCTATGGCTCTAACATGTAATGGACACATAAGTAATGTATTTATTTATTTATTTATTTATTTATTTATTTATTTATTTATTTATTTGTTTGTTTGTTTGTTTGTTTATATTTGTAGACCACCCAATTTTCCATGAGGAACTCTGGGTAGTTTACAGCAAAACAAACAAATAAAGTGAAAGTATTTGAAAAAAATTCAAAGTGAAAAATTTCACAGAATTTATCACTGATCAGGTTAAACATTAAGAAAAATGACTATATACAAAAAATATAAAATGTAAAACAAAACAGCTAATAAACCCTTAAGCCAACAAATGCAATGCACATGCAAGCTAACAGAGCCTCATCATTATAGGTGTACTCAATCCTTATTTAAAAAAAAACATTTCCACTATACTGCAGGAAATTGGCTTTTAATGCATGAGCACAGAGAGTCCCATTTGGGCAATGAATTATCTTGGTGGTCAGTGCATTACATCTAATGCTTTGGTTCCAATGGAAAGAGATAAACATACTGAAATCTCTACTCTCAGAGGGATGGATTAGTTGTAATGGATTGTACACCCAGTGTATGTCATATCCTTCCCACCTACCCCCCGTTTTCAGTGGAAAGATTTCATAGTTCCTTTGAGTGCATGGAAAGAGTTTTGAATGACAATACAGTAATACCTTGGTTTAAGAGTAACTTGGTATAAGAGCATTTTGCAAAATAAGCAAACATTTCTTCTAAATTTTGGCTTAATGAACAAGCATCGTCTTGCAATACAAGCAACTGAAGCAGGTCACATGATCACAAGTGAGCCAATGGTGGCTTTCCCCTCCCTCCCCCTGCTGGATTGTGGGTGATCATCTGGAATGTTCCCTCTCTGGCAGTCTCCAAACCAGAGGGAGGAGAAAGGAAAGGAGGTTTTTCTTGTACTAGCCAGAAATATTTTCAAAGGGGAGTGCAAATAAGGGGTTTGTTTATTTTACTTTATATTGTTCTTTAAAATGTTTTCAACATCCTTTCTTATTTTTCAAACCATTTCTAGTCATGGGGAAGCTAGTCAAGTGTGTATAGGGCTACAATTTTCATTTTATTATTGCCACATTAAAAACACAGAGTAAAATCCAGTTATTAGTCCCAAGCAGATGAGATTCTGCAGCCAGGTACCTAAACCATGGTGTGGACGTGGACTTCTAGCCAACTTCTTTTGTGAGTTTGGGCATTCTGTGTATAGGAAGAATGATACCCGACTTACCAGGTCCACAGCATTGTGGCCAGAGCAGTGGAGGTCACTTAAGGACACGGCCAAAATGGTGGCTGCCATGTGCATTGTCGTTTGCCTTGCTGGCCTATGTCACATGCAGGGGCCTGGCCTATGGGCAGGCCAGCTGAAGCCCACACAACACAGGAGCATCCAGGTCCTGTGGGTGTGCATGCACATTCACAGGAGGCAGGGATGGGCCCTTCTGGCAGTTTTCAGGCTTTGAGACAGATCCAAATGGGTATGGAAGCAGGCAATGACCTGCTTGTATTGGAGAACAGCTGAAAGATCCACATCAGAGTGGAACGGCCATGGGCTGCCTCAGTTGGTGGTGCAGTGGACGGCTTCCCTTGCAGAGTTTGGCAGGGCCTTCCAATGAGGTCTGTGACCCATGGGGTCCAGGGAATTGCCACGGTGGGCATTTTTCTTGGAGCAAGGGAAACATGGAAGCATCAGGGAGCAGGCAGGCTCCATGATGCGCTGGATCCGACCCAATGTTCAGCCAGAGTCTTGCTTGATATAATCAATAAAGTTGAGGCCTTTAATTTCCCAAAGAATTTGGCGTCATGTGTTTTCATTCCAAATTGAATACGCTTAGGTTTAGGCCACAATATGTAGTCAATGAGACCAGAATGAATCATCTTGAGTTTCCATTATTTCTGGGAAATTTACTTTGACATAAGGGTGTTTTATAAGAGCCTCGGGGTGCAGTGGTTAAATGCCTGTACTGCAGGTAAAACTGTGCTCACAACCTGGGGTTCAATCCCAGGTAGCAGGCTCAAGGTTCACTCAGCCTTCCATCCTTCCAAGGTCGGTAAAATGAGTACCCAGCTTGCTGGGGGGCAATGTGTAGCCTGCACACTGTAATTAAATTTGTAAACCGCCCAGAGACTACTTAAAAGTGGTATGGGGCGGTATATAAGCAGAACACTTTTTGCTTTTGCTTTTGCTTTACAAGCATGTTTTCAGAACAAATTATGCTTGTAAACCAAGGTATTCCTGTAGTAAGGAAAGTTCTGGGACTTCACACACACATATGTCTCTAGAATCATGTTTAGTACCTGTACCTTCAGTGAAGAAAAGAAAGGAGACAAGGTCATCATATTTTCTACTTGAGAACGGTGTTTAAGTTCATTGCCAGTTTCTGTTTGCATCTTTTCTGTCTGATCTACAGTGAGAGTCAATGCTCTGCTTGAAATAAAAAGAATAAAACCCTCTAGAAATATTTCAATTTGCAGACATAAGATCAATGGTTTCATATACGATATACAGTGGTACCTTGTATAAAGGAATTAATTCGTTCCAAATGAAATTCTGTTAAGCAAATTTTCCTTTATACAAATTTCCCATAGGAATGCACTGAAAACAGAGTAATCCCTAATCGCGACTATTTTTATGTTGTACAGATTCGCCCCATAAGCGATTATGTTAAGCAACTTTCCCCTATCTCTGGAATTATTTATGTTGTACAGCTTTTATGTTATATAAACCATTTGTTATAAAAGGGTCTACTGTATATTCTCTTGCAAAATTGCATCACTGCTTGCTGTGGTGGCTGAGATCAATTTTCACCCTTGCCATTCCTGTGCAAATGTTTCCTGCTTCATTTTCATCTGGCTCTCTGAATACTGTTGTCTTGTCATCTCCATCAGCTTTAGCCTGTTGGAATATCACACTAATGCATGTAGCATGGAGTGGAGAGAAAATGGGAGGACAGATTATCAGATGTTCTTCTTTTCTTCTTTTCTTTTTCTTTCATCCATGTATAAATTGCTTCTCTTGGGCTTTCTTTTCCTCCCCCTTGCTTCATGGTTCTTCTTTCTGCTTGTTGGAGAAATAATTGGATAAGGGCTGACTAAAAAATGTGGCACCCATGGAAGCTGCCTCTAGAGATTTCTGTAAACCTCTCCTCCTGCACTTTAAATGGACTCCCCACCCCACCTCACCCCACTTCCCAATTATTCTATTCAATAATCACAACCTCCACACTAGGTTGCTGCACTTTGCTGGGAAACACACAAATAGCCATGGCATAGTCAACTGTAGCTAATGATGAAGAACGGAGTCAGGGAGGGGGAAATGACCAACCCATCAGTATCCAGAAGACCACTATTCCACCACCCCACACTTTACATACATGTCTTAAAGACGGGGCACCTTTTCAAGTACTTCCTTGAAAGTTCTTTCCCTTTGTCACTGTGTTTGACTACATTTGGCTAACCAGATTACTTTCACTTTCCTGAGATTCCAGCCCATACTCGTGGAATCAAAGCATTTAAAAGAATTGGGAGAATTGTATTGTACTTGGGGGCCAGAACAGATGCTTTATGTGCATCAACAGAAAATTGAAACCCACATTTCTGTTCCAAAGCTGTCCTGGAGGACTAAGGTACTCCCTTCTCCCACTCTTTATGATCCCTCCTTTTCTAGCTAAGAAATATGGTAGCTGATGAACAGACCTCTGAACTCCCCAGTTTTTATTCCCATTGGCTCTTTTCTCTTTCATCCTGATCCAAACTATTCCCATAGAAGATATCCAGCAAGGATACCTAAATCTTATTTCAGGACCAACACACATTGGATGAAATTTGGTGTCCTCAGAAACCCAAAGGATAGGAAACAACAGATGAATATCCATCCATACATTTATTGATGGAAGATAACTAAAAACTGTTGATGCAAACCTATGAACTATTTTTTTACTCAAAAGAAAACTTAGGTTTTGTGTAATAAGTGATGAATAGATAGAATATAGAGTTTTTATTGTCATTATACATATGCAAGATATGCACAACGAAATTAGAGTGCTGTTCCACTACACACTCTAAACAAGGAACCATACAAAACACATAAAACACCATGCAAGATATTTAAAAAATCTTAAAATCACTTACAAAATTTAAAACACTACTTGAAAACTGATTAGGATGGTGCTAAAATTGTCGCATTTAGCTTGGATACCGCTCTGGGATAAAAACTGTTCTTTAGTCTATTTGTCCATGACCTAAGTGTCCTATATCTTCTGCCAGATGGCAACCGTTCAAAAAATTGGTGGCCAGGATGCTAAGGGTCTCTCAGAATTCTAGATGTCTTCCTTAAGCATCTGGAGTTGTATAATTCTTCCAAAGGAGGAAGAGGGCAGCCCTCTGCACTCCTGCAATGTTTATTTATTATTTATATGTGATTGTACAATGAGTGCATTATTTATTTTTAAGTTTTTTTACCTTTAATAACCAGGAAAATGGCCCAGATAGACTTTCAGTGCAATTAAAAAAAACAGTTAAAACTAGCAAACACAATTGTGTGTCTTGTTATGACAAAAAGAACTGGTGATAAAGTAAATTGTAAGTAATCTCCAGTTTTAGAATAATATTGGACAAATTACTAAAAATATAAATGCATAATTGCTATAGGCATTACGTTTTATCAAGACGAATGTTTTGTGCTCCTTAGACACATCCATGGGGAACATGTGCTCGATAAGATATACAATCTTTGGCAGCAGATATTATGTTTCACAGACCTGGTTATATCCTTTCAGGAAATCATGGAAATTCCTGACTTGGAGGACAGAAAAAGGGGAAAGAGAGAGACAAATATTGAGAGAGACCAGAGTGGAAGGAGAGACTGATTGGTACTTTGATGAAAGATCTTTGGGTAGAACATGTTGAAAGTGAGACATTGTAAACCGTTGACAGCTGTCAAATAATGCAAGGAAAACCCTCCACCAGTAACTATATTTTTGTTAGCAAGCATGCTAAGCTAACAAAAATACATTTAACAGTCAATCTCTTAAAAACAATGCCCCTAATTTAACAACACAACTTCCAATTAGAGATGCGCACGAAACAAACAATTTTTCATTTCCGTTTTCATTTTTTCATTTCGTTACATAATGAAATGAAACGACAAACAAATTTTGACTCCAAAATGAAACAAAATGAACAGAAACACCGAAAATTTTGTCGTGTGTTTCATTTCCGTTACTGCAATACAGTGAACTGCTTTAAATGCTAAAAAAATCACAAAAATTGAAATAAATGGTAACTAAATGGTAACAAAACGAATGAAAACAAAAACAATTTTTTTGCAAAAATTCGTGAAAAACAGAAACAAACTGAAACAGACCCTCCAAACGACAAACGACAAACGAAACGTCAATTTTTTTATTCGTGCCCATCTCTACTACCAAAATATGAATATGTGTACATGTATTAGATCAATTTCCCCATAGTTTATTTACCTATTACTTAATGTGGGGTGGAAGAAGACATGTCCTCCTTCCCCCATCCCTCTTCTTAATGCCAAAAGAAGGCCCTTCCTATCACCTTGGGTAAAACAGGTTGGCAGTATTTGCTGGGATGATAGTGCAGGAGAAATGGGTAGACATCTGCTTGCTAAAGATGTGCATTTATCTCTCCAGCCTGGTCTCCATCTCAATAAGGGTACATGGACTTGAATCACTTTGGAGACACTCTGATCTGTGTACATATTTGTGCATGTTTTGAGAAACATAAAGGGGGAAACAAATTCCCTGCAAACAAAGAAACACAAACAGCATCTCAGCAAATGGTATCAACTGCACCAGGGCCCAGATTTGGGGTTGGGGAAATGGCTCAGACAGAAAAGCTTCTAGTGAGGACCATGGCAGTCTAGGTAGTCCATTAAAATTTTCTCCTTTTCCTCCCTAGTCACCAGAGAAAAGCCCCAAAATTCCTCTTGGATTGCTTCTTAAAATGGCAGTGCAGAGAATGTGTTGTATCTTCCCACCAGGAAGATACACCTTATCCTCTCCCTTTGTCATGCCTTTCCTCTGCCATTTGTCAGCACAAGTACATTTATTCAATTAAAATAGTTAATTTTCCTTGAAAAAAATTAAAGGTAGAAGATGTCTCCCAATCTTATCCCCATATTGTCTATCCATTCTCTCTCTCTCTCTCTCTCTCTCTCTCTCTCTCTCTCTCTCCTCCCCCCACTTCCTGTTGCTTCTGTTCCCTGGGTCAGAAATCAATGGTGCTGCAAATAAATGACTTCCTAGGGTACATTATGGGAGATGGCTAAGGAAGCAAGTCTGTTAAAAGCATGCTCTTTGGTGATCAATCGGTCTATCAATCAGCCTATCAATCTTTATTATTACGATCCTTGACCAGCGATCTAATCGATGGCTTTAGAGAAACATGGCAGGGTATGTTCATTTTCTAAACTAAAGAGCATACTCTTCTCCAGTGGGACTAGATCAGTATCTTTCTTAGTTTTATTTTCCTCTTTCTGTTTTTAATTGCACCTTTTAAAATCTGAACATTTTAACCCCACAAATGCCATATTAATCACGAAGAATCTGTGAGGGATACCTCCCTGCCTTGTGATTATCTGTGGAATAATTTTTGCCCTATAGTTACAGGGGAAACACACAAATTGCTCTGATTTGCCTAGGTTTTACATATTTGTCTGAAGGCACTGTATAGTGTAATAAGTACCAGCCACAGACATTTTCCTGTCCACCTCCACCAACTCATTATAGGAAGAAACCCAAGACAATATGAAGGTTCTGATCCATTGTCAGTTACATTTATTTAAACACTGTGACCATCAGGCATCAAGAATGTGCTGCCTGTGTGTATGTAGTGCAGGCATGTCCACACTTCAGCCCTCCAGATGTTTTGGACCACATCTCCCACAGTCTTAAACCATTGGCAATCTAAGCTTAGAATTCTGGGAGTTGTGGTCCAAAACATCAGGAGGGCTGAAGTCTGGACATACCTGATGTAGTGTATTAGTATTGATACACATATTACATAATTCACTCACAATCCAATGAAGCAATTTTCAATTCATTGGTTCCTGGTTGGGAGACTTGTGCACATGACAAATTTCCAAATAATATGTATATGTGAAACCCTGTAGTCATCTTTTTCAAGATGGTGGACCTGACAGTGGCCTGGAAACCCAAGCTGCTTCAGCTAAGGCGGGGAGGCAATGGGGATGGGGGGGGCTCCCTTTTTTTAGGTAGCCATTACCTTAAAAAAAGAGAAAGAAATGAAGGGACAAATAAAAAGGGGAAATATTCATCCGTTCATATTTGTTGTGTTCTCTTGACCTAATCAGCATGAAGGGGCAAATATTAAATGGATCAGCAATATCTGTCTGATATCACGATTCATATTTTTAAATATTTTCCCCATCTCTATTCAGAAGACTAGAAACCAAACTTTAGCAGGAAAATGAACTGAGCATGTTTAGCCTTGAGAAAAGAACACTGAGAGGAGATATGATAACACTCTTCAAATACTTGAAAGGTTGTAATGCAGATGAAGGCCAAGATCTGTTCTTGACTGTCCCAGAGTGCAGGGGCATGTAATAATGGGCTAAAGATACAGGAAGTAAGATTTAACCTGAATATCAGGGAAAACATCTTAACTGTTTGCGCAGTACGACAGGAGAACCAGTTACCTCAAGAGGTGCTTCACCCATACTGGAGGCATTCAGGAGAAAATCTGTCAGATTAAATAGATGAAATAGCCCAGATTGCACCAGGAAACACATTTATCTTAGACTAGTTTTGAATCTCTTTGTATAGTTTGAAAAATCACTCATAATACAAATAAGATCTAGTGATGACTCAATATTTAGAATCTATTTGACTACAGTAATGGTGGAGCAAGGTTTACATAGTCCACATTTTTAGTCTGCTGCATAAAGAATTGTTGAATAATATATGAACCTTTAATTATTTAGGGATATATCTAAACTAAAATTGGTCTTAGGTCTACATGTTTCTGGAACCCTGGCAGATCCACAAGTGAATATAAAACTAGTGATGTTACTAATGATGCATTTTGTCTCCATAGAACATTTTCTCTCTTACTGCCACATTAAACAATATATGTGAAATAATACAATTCCAAGCTTATTAGAATGCCATTTTCAGTCAGTTAACAAAGCAGAGTATCTCATAATGCCTTTGAATTATTTATCTTTTAAAAGCCAATATGCTGTTCATTAAATATTGAAAAGTAAGTTACAATAATGTAACTGTTTCAAATGAAGAGGACATATTGTAGATCAAGGTACTATATGGACAATGATGTTACATCCTTTTATTCTAAAGGGCTCTACTAAAGCCCTCACTTCTATTCCATTTAAGGCTGGGGAACAGATAGTTCTCCATGTGTGCAATTTGCATTGTATCTACTGCCATGGCATTGAAAACAGAACTTTTCAGGAAGGAATATTTCATACCTGATGGCTACATTTACACCTTCTAAAACATCTATGCAAAATAATAAATATAGTATTTTAGATACGAAGGTGTTGGTTGCACATGCTTTGCTCCCTGAAAACATTTACAATGGAATGTACACTAACTAGTATTTCCTTCCAGAGTTTATATAACCAGAGTTGTAAACCTGCATAAATGGAAGTGCCAAGCCCCATCTTCATTGCTGTAGTCTTCATAAATGCAGCAGTGTATTTAAAGAGAATCGGCATCTGGTTTGAGGTAGGCTCTACATGGGAAATCTGCGTTCTTAACTTCTTATCCTTGTATAGAGCTTATATATAAGTTGGACTCTTCTCCTCTTCACACTTGGTGCCATAATTGTGCAAGGAATGGGGAGCTCAGTTGAATAATATCTGAATAAGACAAATCAGTTCCATTTCATGGGTCAAACAACCAAATAAGGAATGAGAGCTTACAGTAGGGTATGGGGCTATGATGCCCTCTGAAACTAACCAGGCTGCACTGTACCCTTCTTCTGCTGTGCTTGTTGTGCATCCCCTTGTGCACAATATTTAAAACATTTATGTATATGTTTCCAGGAAGTTCCTTCCTTCCTTCCTTCCTTCCTTCCTTCCTTCCTTCCTTCCTTCCTTCCTTCCTTCCTTCCTTCCTTCCTTCCTTCCTTCCTTCCTCCCGTAGCTGCTGGTTCTGCCTAAATCCTGCATAAATCAGTGGTCAGGAGAAAATTCAATACGAGATGCAGCAGAAGGCACAAAAGAGGAAGGGCTGCATTTTGTATGACCTACAGGCAACATGTTGCCCTAATGAGAACCTGAGAATTAAAACCTATGGTGGATGTATCACCATCACTTCCTATGCCTAGACAAGATTAAATTGGCAGGGGAAAAAGTGCTAGAAAGGTAGCACTGTTACTCCTCATCCACCCCACTGGGAAAAAAATCTCAGTCTGATTGGTCACAACGAGGAGAAAGAGAAAATATGCTGGATCTAACAGGACTATGCCCCAGAAGTATGCATTTTTAGTGCATGTCAGGGAATAAAAACGAGGGTGATGGATCCAGTCGATCCTAAATCTTCTCAGAATCATGTCTGACACACACATACACACAATCAATTCTTATGTTTGCTCAATCCTCTGCCAGACTACTCATGGCAGGCCACCTGCTGTCATTATGGGGAGAAATCCGATTAATGTAACCCTTTCCAGGGACCACAGGACTGTCCCATTAAAATGTCACATGTACTTTGATCCTTGCATCACCAACCCAGTGACACACATAGGCAACCAGACATTCCACTGAAAACAAAGCACCATATTTTAATTTAAAAGAGATCTCCTCCACCACTCCTTTTTAAATGAGTGCCATCACTGGAATAATAATGTAAATCTCAAATAATATTCCTTGGCCAAACAGCTTTACAAACATCCTCCTGACCCTTGTTTCCAAAGCACAGACACAACATGAAATATTCCTGTTTTCTCTTCAAGGGTGAAACTGCAGATTTCCTTCCTGGCTTAACTACGGAAGTGGATTTGACAGCACTGGCCCCATGAAATCAAATTACCTTCTTAAAAAAAACTACAGTTGGAGATTTATAAGGCCAGAAAGAAATTTCATTATTCCAACTTCTCTTATGGCAATTTAAAATATACTTTATTATTATTATTATTATTATTATTATTATTATTATTATTATTATTATTATTATTATTATTATTATTATTATTATTATTATTATTATTATTATTATTATTATTATTATTATTATCCTTCACTGCAGCTGGTCAATTCTTGTAAATTCTTTCATGGACAAATCAGAAAGATTCACCAATAACAGACATGCCGTGGGCTTTCCCTTTTTTTGATTCAAACATTTGTTTTATTTGTTAAAACAAAATGAAAAATAAACACTTTTGCTCCACAGTTAACTTTCTTGAAAGAAATGTGTACAATGGATCCAAGAGATCCTTTCTGGAATGGGAGATGTAAGGGGCAGGTCCTTGAAATTCCCACACAGGAGGTGCTTCTAGCATCACAGAAGGCAGGTCTGTGTGTAAGAAGTGCAAAAAAATGGCCAAAACCCTGTTCTATAGTTATGCAGGTTGAAAGGAAACAGCATAGCTCAGAGTTGCTACTTGCAGCTAATTAATAAGTGCCCACTCAGTCAGGTGGAGATCCTTTGGGAAGATGAGTGGTGGATAAATAAATAAATAAATAAATAAATAAATAAATAAATAAATAAATAAATAAATGTGGCCAAGTTAGGACTCGTTAATTGGTAGCAATTAGCCACTGGAAGTTACACCATTTCTGTTCCATGGGCATAACTACAGACCATGACTTTGCCATCATGTATATGTAATTGAGTAAAACAGTCCTGTTGGATTTCATGGACTGTACCACAAAACAAATATTATGTGCTCTATACCTAGTCAAAACCTTAGTGCCACGCCCATGAGAAGATGGGATTGCCATGTCAGGTTTGAAAGGCACTTGACATAAGAGAATCAAAATTCTGCCACCTCCAGCACTGTTCACCCTGGGACTAAACTCCCAACCTTAATACCTGAGGAGCCTCCATTCATGGATGTGTGAAGGGGATGGGCCTAATTGTTCAGACAGCACTCTAAGACCTGACAGGGTTAGAGAAGGAAGAGCAAAACTTTCAGCTACATGGCTATCCCCTGCAAGCCTGCAACTTGCCTTGGTCTTCCATCACTCATACATCCATAAGCAACTTATGGCCAGACCAGAGGTGAAGAGGTGACTGTGACATTTTGGGGTAAAATGTCCTTCTTGCTTGGTTACATCTTCAGGATAGGCAAAAGTGGTCATTCTTCCTTGAATTCACTACTGTACTTTCTGGTTATGTACTAAGTCCAAAGCTATTCTCATCTGTTATAGTCAATGTTTAGTTACATGGAGGCTTTTTACTACAGGCCAAATTAGTGAATAATCAAAACAAATACTCAAGCTGTTTTTACAAGTGATGTGATGTATAACTGAGGAATTTTTTTAGCAATTATTCCTGGCTCATGAGCTCAATCAGTTTGGTCTCCAGCCTTTCCTTTTGGCACAGCCACATAATTCCTGCTGCTGCAGACCTGTTTCTGTTCCATTTGCCATATGTAAACTTGATTGCTTTTGTTCAGAATAAAGAATCCTTCTGGCTAGCCCCTGGCACCTCCCTGTTTTTAAGGGATGTTTGAAACATCCATGGATCTTCAGATAGGTAAAGAGGAACCTTCAAAGTGTAAGAGTTTACAGTGCCACCAGGTACAATGCACCTGAAAAAGAAAAGAACCTAAATCTTGGAAATGGTATCTTAAATCAGCATTCCCGATGAGAAATCCCTTCAGAAAGGTCACACAGAACAACTCTCATCATTCCCAGGCATCAGGTGTAAGTTACAACATTTGCTATTATCATATTTTTACTCCCAAACTGAGGTGCTTGTGGGACTTTTGCTCTCAGGCATCAGAATAATTTGGCTGGCCTTTTTTGCTATGTTCTTTGATTTGAATGGGTGGAGTGAGGAGAAAATTTACTGTTCTGTCTTTGGCAGCAAATTGGCTTGGGCCAGGCCTAGAGGCTACAGAAAGGCTTATAAAATGATCCTTTAAAAGGTTTAGCTGTATCCTTCCCCCTATTGATACCGCTATGCTTGGGAAGACTTTGTATTTTGTAGATCCAAACAGCTACCATAGCCTCTTCTATAATTTTTTTTATTTTAGGTGACTAACGGCCAGTTATGTCATCAGTAGCAGAGTTTCCCCAGGAAGTTTAAAAAATATATTCCAAATCTGCTTTTGGTTTGCAGCTGGCAACTGGGAGATAAGCACAACTTTATTTCTATGTTTCAGCCATGGTGCTCGGAAATATTTGCATGATTGGAGGATTAACACGGTGGGAAGAGGAAATATGCCTTTGCTTTAATGAGTGATGTGAACCTAAGGTCATATAACAAATCTATGGATTGTATTTGTTTGTTTACAACAAACATTTTAACCCCATCTTTCTCCTTTAAAAGAACCCAAGGGAGTTTATATCATTAACAGACAATATTTAAAGCTCAAAGCAATATGTTTGCAAATATTAAAAAGAAAAAGACAAATAGCACTCTCAGAAATGGGGAACAAAAGCAACACCCAAAACATATTCAATGCAATAAGGCACAGCAATCCATTTGAAAACCCCAATCAGGCAGAAAAGCCTTCGCCTGCTTGCCAAAGGAGAATGATGATATAAACTCTGAATAAGGGCGATGGCTGCGAGAACTAAACCTGGATTCACCTGACCTTGGTGCATGCAACAGAAGAACTGTGTGCAGGTACCATTGTAGATGCATAGGGCTTTCTGGGAGGCTAAGAATCATGCCTTTTGCAGAGCTTGCAATTAATCATGTATGTGCTTGTCTCTTTGGGTGGCTCAATTTAAAGCTCCTGCTGAATGTATATTAGATGGGCAAGGATAAAGACCAGGACATCCAGGCCTTTGCTTCTCTGTCCATATAAAAATTCTTTCATTTGATTAAAAGACCCAGAATCCCACAGTTCATGTGGTAGTTTGTTTTCCAAAGAAGTAACTTTTCAAAGGCCTGGTCTCTGCAGTGATATCTATGATTATGTCTTCAACAGAGGGTGGAATATTATGGTGCTTGAAGCAAATGGTGACCTCCCATTCATTTCATGCATGTATGTTGATTGATATGAAGGAAGGGTTATTTGCATCTCCCACGATGGGGAGCGTGGTAAGAATTTAAACTCAGTGTTGACTTTTTTTCCTTCTCAGATTTTATCTGTAAAAGCAGATTTATAGCCCCTTCCTAATAAGGTTAGAAAAATATTCTGAAAAAAACTATTTTAATGGTTTTTCTTTATCCCACTAAAATGCCTTTTAATGTAACTATGGCAGGGGTCGTAGATTATGTGGTATTGTAAAAGGGGATGTAACTCAAAAAAAGATTTGGAAACACTGGTTTATAGGATGAAGGATGGTTTGTGTGGCACAGGCTCATGGATTGTAGATGACCATTTGGGAAGAGTCTTTGCTGCCCTCCAGTGTCTGCCATCTGAGGCAGTTACAGCTGTATCTCATTGTGCATAATTGTAGATTTGGCTCTAGGTGGGAAATATTCCAAGAGTGTCAAGCAGGTCATGGGCTGAACAGAAAAAGGATTTAGGCAAATGTTCCCTGAGATGAAATGTCCCTCCACAAGTGCAACACTTAGAAGAGCTTTTCTGGAAGTAGGGAGCTCAAAGTCTGAAGGTGATCCCCCTCCCCCAAGTAATATAGGTAAGGAGAAGGAGAAGGAGAAGGAGAAGGAGATATAAGCCCTTTTGAATAGTCTAGCAGGGTTTTGATTTGACTGTGCTTGTTTCAAGTCTTCATGACAGTCCTTCAGCGGGAGGTGACAATTTACTTCTATCTAAATATCTCAATGCATGGCAATTCAAAATAGATACCCTGCTCCTTTTTGCGGGTCAGTGACAAATTGCAGTGAAAACCTGCTGCCAATGATCCAATAAACCCAGGAAGCAATGTGAGCCAACCTTGGTTAAAGTTGAACAAACTCTGGGTAAAACTATACATCTGTCTCTCTTTAATTTTTTTTTTTTTTAGAGTATTCTTGCCCCACCTTTCTCCTTGGAAAAGGACCCAAGGTGGCTTACAGTAATGTGGGATAATATACAGTCCAGTGCAATTAAGACATGTTCAAGTATTGGAGAACAAGGAATTGAGGAACATCTTACAGCATTAAAAGACAGTATTACATTAAAGCTACAAGAGAACACGAGCAGTTAAAAGGAGAGGAAGATTCCATGTAAAGTTATGAGTGATGGAAACTAGCACTGAACATAGTGTCAATGTATTCACACAAGGTTATATTAATGTATGGCCCTCATGATTAGTACATTTAGGGATTATAGGAAATGAAATTTAAAACTTCTGAGGACCTGCAACCAAAGGATGCTGAATAGAGCAGTTCTGCAAATTCTCCTGAACACTGATGGATTGTGCAATTGCAGAGATAATTTTGCCTTCATTAAAGATTATTTCTCTCTGTCAAATATGATAAAGTTCGCCAAGAAGAATTCTTGCATCCATGTCTTAGAAACCATGGCTGGATTGAATTGCCTGTAAACTCCCGAAGAAAGAATAGGAGAAATTACTATGTATACCTTGGAAATAATGTGCTGATTCCTGAAACAAAGATAAAGTTTTAAATTATGACATCACACAAATGTTAATTGAACAAGGCCTAGGGAAAAATGTTTGTTGTTGTCATGCCACCTAGTGGTTGTAGCACTTACCATTCCCTGATACCCATACCCTTTTTTCAATATCATTTCTTCCCCATGCCACAGATTGCATAAATGAAAGAAGAAACTGCCCAATTGAGGTGCATTAAAAAGAAAAGGAAGAAACTATATATAGAGAGACATAGGATCTGGATGCTTCACTAGCTAGTCCATTTGT
Source organism: Phrynocephalus forsythii (assembly GCA_029282475.1). Classification (NCBI taxonomy): domain Eukaryota; kingdom Metazoa; phylum Chordata; class Lepidosauria; order Squamata; family Agamidae; genus Phrynocephalus; species Phrynocephalus forsythii. The sequence continues at coordinate 61,145,156 of JAPFRF010000003.1, forward strand.
TAATGCCCCTTTCAGTTCCCTACTCAATCCACCCAATGCCCTGCCTCAAGTTCCTATGCATGAACCTCTCATTTGCTTTTTCCCAAGCCAGCTGATAAAGAGCAGTTGCTTCGGAGGGGACATACTTCGGATGTCCTGAATCCAATTTTTGCCAAACTTGGAAGGGGCTGGAAGGAGGATCAGCTAAAGACTCACCAAGTATGGCATAGCTAAGTCACAAGGGGGCCATTCTGGCACTCATGAATTGCGAAAGTTCGTGGGTTCTTGGGTAATGAGAAACCATGAACTGCCATTAACCACAGTTTCCCCAGTTAATGCCCATTTCTAGTTGTGAAGTTTGGAGGACAGCAGTGGAAGTGCACAACTTGGGGGACAGGAGGTGGGGGGAGAGAGACAAGTATTCAATGCCAGTTTCATGTCATCAGCTGAACTTCAATTAATCTTCACAAAAAGGTGGCTGTGAGGCTATGTAACAGACAAACTTAAACATACCATTACTTTGGTCTAAGACTGTAAATAAAATACCTCTCTATCTAAACATACCATGGAAGTGATTCTGCTAAAATATTTTTGACATGGTACAATACTTTGAGTTTAATATAAATAACCCATGTTTGAGTGAAAAAGGCATAAAAGGTAGTGGATAATATAGCACCCTCCAGTGAATGTTGAAATTGTGACAACAAGCTGCATTCACCATCACTTTAAAGCTGAAACTCAAAACTGGGGGGAACATCAGCAACTCTTGATCAAGATATATTGATTTTCATTCATTCACAACCCAATTTGAGCAAAGTTGTTCCTTTTTTTTTAACTGTCCATAAGAATGTTTTTTTCCACATTTTCGAGCAGCACTGGTACGATTAGTCCTCAGCAGGTTAAACAAAAAAGCCAAGAGAACCTATTTCCCTGAAATACAGTGATGTGTGTGAATGTGCATATATCACTTTATTATTCTCATAACATGTCTCATGAAGTGTAGATGAGTTGCCTGTCCAGGCCTCAGCTTCTTATACAGCATTTGCATTACGAATGCCTAAAATTATTCTAGTGAAGTGAGAAGCTCTCTTAATTCAGGACAAGCACTTGATGTTTTATTCAAGACATAAAAATGCACTACCAAAGCGGCTTTGATAGGCAAATTATGCACATAGCATCTTATAGAAAGTTACTGGTGTCATTAAAACATACACACAGAGAGACAACGGGCATGATTCAGTGAAGTCTAGATCTTTTGAGATCCTTTTGCAGCATTACATAAATCTTTTCCTCTGAAATGAATCTGAATTACATTCTGTTGAATTCAGCAGCAGTCTCCTGCCAGGTAAGACGGCTGCAGCTTTACTGTGTAATTTTAGACATGTTTACCTAAAGCATGTCCAGCTGATTCAATGGGATATATTCCCTGGTAAATGTACATAAAATTGAAACATTCAGGTCCATCTTGTAAGATAAAATACAGGACTTTCCTGCTTTGACTTGCATCTCATAAGCACATATGTTTAGACACTTCTGCTATCCAAGCAAAGTTCTTAGTTTCTCAAAGATGTTATTTAACTACCCCATTTTGTGGAGAATACAAAGTTAACTGGTAATGATGAATTGGGCTTTCTGTAACATTTGTGGCAAAGTTGAAACTGCTCAATGGTCTTCTTGCTCACAGCTCAATCTCACAGCATCAAACCGGCAGGGCAGGCGTGTCCATTAAGGTGAACTAGGCAGCTGCCTAGGGTGCCAAAATGGACAGGGGGCGCCAAAATGGACAGTGGGCACTGCCCCGCCCCCTGCCGCCCTTCGCCACCCGCCCTTCGCCCCGCCCCCTGCTGCCGCTGCAGCCCCCTGTGGCCTGCCCTCTGTTGCACTGCCCCCGTGCCCCCCTGCTGCCACCCCTGCCAGCAGCAGCAGTGCCCCCGCCCCCCGCCCCCACCCCCTGCTGCCTAGGGCGCAAAAAAACCTAGCGCCAGCCCTGCAAACCGGATATAATTAGACAATTCATCCTCAGATCTTCCAGACTTCTGTTGAAAGCAGGCACCAGGTAAGTCTTGCATGGTTCAGAACTGTGGTGGTGGCAGAGGAGGAGGCTGGCTCCTTGCATTGCTTTAGCAAGATAACAATAATGTGGGGAGGGGAGACAGTACCCCCATTGTACTTATCACTGCTGCTAACACACACACGCACACATCCTCTGCAGGATGGGAGATGATTCAGGGATCAAATAAATGGTGCAGAGAGAAAAAGGATCAGCCTCTACACCAGCATCATAGCCCCCATTCAAGCCTTTTAGTATTCAGAGCCCATTTTTCAAAAAAAAGTAGTCCCTCATTGTGCTGTTATGATAATTTTTTTTTAAAAATCAAATGATAGTATTTTTAGTTCAAAGCTTTCAAAATATGCCATAATGTGCAGATTTCATGCTACATCTGACTTTGTTATTGGTGTTTTTTTTTTTTTTTTTTTTTGGCTTAGAAGTTGGTCACTTTGGCAATAAGATTACAGTTTTATCGGTTTGGGTAAGATTTAACCCAATTCATCTATTTCTGGCTACATGATGCACAAGTGAAACAGATTTTTTAGGCTGCCCACTGGGGATGGTTTTTGTTTGTTTGCTTGCTTGTAAAACTGGCCAGCAGGAGCTTTTAAAAACACCTATGTTCTTATTATGCTTTATAAATATATACCGAACCATATCCCACTGAAAGAATGTTTATCTCCTTAACCTGACAGAAAAGGGATCAGGTGCAAGTACAATGAAATTCATCTAAACATAATTTACCCACCACTGCTTGCTTTAGTAGAATTACATATAAAAGATAAAGGAAATGCAGTTCTACAGTTTTAAATGGTACTCTGTTGATGGTTTCTGAGCTGTTTACATGAATTAGCAATACAGCCTGTGTCAAAAAATCTGCTAAAACACTATGCTTGACAGGCAGCCATGCAGGTATGCAAACAATGTAAAGAACTGCAAAAGATCATCCACCTGCATAGAGATGGGCACGAAACGCCAAAATGGCATTTTTTTTTTCATTTTTTTATTGTTTCATTTCACTTAGAATGAAACATTTTTTTAAAAAATCATTTTTGTTTGTTTGTTTGTTTGTTTGTTTGTTTGTTTTGCACCGACCAGCTGGTCCATGGGCTGGGTTGGTGCTAAGTAAAAAAAAAATTTAAAAGCGCCTGGGCTGACCTTTGAACGGTGGCCACCACTGTACAGTCTGCCCATGACCTCAGTGGGGTGCATACTATCCTCTAAAATAAATTTGTTGCTTTTATTGTAGTGCAGACTTGGAAAATGTGTGACCTTCTAGATGTCCCTGTGTTATCTCATTTTCTGACTGTATTGCATTGGGTGGATGGGCATTCATCATGCGATTGGAGGTCTGCATTTCCCTCAGCCTGGTTGTAGTAGGACCTCCTTGATAAACAGGCTTCTTTTTGTGACAGCATATGTCCTTCTTTATGTCTTTTAACACAATCACATTTTAGGACTGGATTCCTTCCATGAAACTGCTGAGTTTAACTAATGCAGTCTAACTAATGTGAGACATTTGCAAGACTCTTGAACACATAGTGTTTGGGGCTACTGCTGCTTCTTTTTAACCCTTTGCCCCACACATTTCACCTACTGGGAAATAGGCATGGCTGCTGAGATACTCAGAAGCCAGTGAAAAAGAAAATGGTGTGCGTTTCATGCAGCAATGAAATGCAGTGGCCCTTTGACAGTTGCACTACAACAGCACAAACAGTTAAAGTCTGAAATAGGTTACAACAAAAGCTACCAAGAGAGTACTGTACATAGGTAGAATTTGGTTAAGCGATTTGTTATTTTGCCACCGTTCTAAATTTAACATTCCCCTTTCAATAATGAGGGTAGCAAGGAATGGCACTGAAAGGTCATAGGACAAAAGAGTTTGGATCCACCACTTCAAATAATGGAGATGCTCTTCTTGTAAAACAGAGGTTGGGAATTCAGTCTCCCGCTATGCCTCCTGGGAGGAAGGCCAGCCATTGTGGTCTTGGGGGCAAACTGCACACTTACAGGGTACCCCCAAGATGATGGAAATGGTAAACTACTTCTGCGTTTATCTGGGAACTCTTGAAAAGGATCACCACCATAAATCAGAATTTGACTTGGCACACAATTATATATGTTATGCAACAGCAAAAACATTGCAGATAGATGGCACTATTTCCCTTTCCTTAAGAAACTTTGATTACTAATGTAGCAGTGCAAACCTTTCAAAACTCTTTGGGCTAAATGAATCAAAATGAGGCCGCTTGTTGAAAAGTTCTAGAAAAGCACTCATTCATTATGGAGAAATATATTCGCTTGTTGAAAAGTTCTAGAAAAGCACTCATTCATTATGGAGAAATATATTCATGCAGCATAGTCTCTAAAAGACTGAACAATTCAGGGGTCTGTTTCTGAATAGGAGTCTAGGACGATAATCCAGCCTGCTTCACCCTTAGCTAAATAAAAATATAATACAGTCTATGTCATGGTGCCCTAGCAATGTGAGTATGTGCTATATCCCTGCCGCAATGATATCATGTACCAGCAATAACTCTGAAAAATGTACAACACAGGGCAAGGGATGGAACTTTACAGATATGCCTGTGAAGATTCTCAATCATCTAGGTGAGGTTATCTGGAAGTTGAGTCATGGCAACTGGACTTCTTTTCTTGAGAGATCAAAATGTTTCACTACTCATCCAAGCAGCTTCGTCAGTTTGAGGAAAGTTACTGGTGAGTCCTCCAATTTATAGTTCACCTTGATTTCACATCACCCTGGTCCAACCCGGCTCATTAGGTGAACAGTGGCCTGCATAGGCTCGTTAGGTGGACAATGGCCTGAACAGGCTTGTAGGTCAACAGTGGCCTGGATAGCCTCATTAGATATGCAATAGCCTGAAGTGTGTGAAAGTCCCACCTATGCAATCCTTCCCAAACCCATTAAGTATGGGTCATTAGCTGTGGTCTTGCTGGTGGAGGTGTGAAGTGCTTCTGATTTGTCTGGGCACTGTTAAAATCACAGTCTGATAAGTGGCAGATAGACTGTGCCTGAGTCCCCACCTCTATTGAGAGAAGGGTTTTTAATGCTCACATGAATGGCTTCCCTCACCCCTCTCTCAAACAACCTATCTCCTCTGTATAATATGTGTACATCCTCATCTTTGAATGTGTGCCCTTTGTCCTTCAAATGGAGGCACACCTCTGATTCTGGTCCTGAGCTGTTGCCCCTCCTGTGTTGGGCCATCCTCCTGCTTAATGGCTGTTTAGTTTCTCCAATGTAGAGGTATGGTTGCAACTATGCAACCATTTCTTTGCAACTATGCAACTCTTCATATCAATTTGTTTTCTAACATGATCTTTTACATGCATCCCTTTACCTTCTTTTCCCCATAGACAGCTGGTGTGTGCCCTGTTCTGAGAGATGGCTCTATTTTGTACAATCTTAGCACAAAGAATTCTGAATAAAGCAGCTGAAGACCAAGGACAAAGGTTAATATACATGGATACAAGGAAATAATCCTTCAACATCTACAAGAGCTGATTTGCCTAAGGAGAACAATGATTCCTTTGTCTGGTAATTGCCAGCAACAATAATTGATTATTAGAGATTATTATGCAGGGAAACAATTGTACTAGGCCAATTATTAATTCACTCTCCTTTTGCATCAGATATGCTAATTCTTGTATGATAGATGGGATGGAATCACTGATTTAATCTTTCGATGCAGGATGCAGTCCCAAGCCAATGAGATTTGCCCTTTGCTTTCATGAAATGTAGGCTTTGACTTTTCCATCATGCCCAGATTAGCACACAATAAAGTGTATTGAGTGTATTATTGATGGATTCCTTCTTTAGACACAATGCTCTCATATGGCTGGTTGTAGAAGAGGAAGGCAAACTTGAAGCATCCCAGATCTGCCCATGTTGCTCCCAGCACTCCACGCTCATCAGGTGGAGGTCGATGCAAAATACAGTAAATAAGTAGTTATAAAGGTGTGCTCTGAAAACTTAGGCACTTGTTCCTAGGCCTAGATATGGGGCCTCTGCATGAATCCTTTCACACACAAATATCCATCTTCTCCTATCTCATCAACCTTATTTAAGTGGCAGTAAAGGGATTTCTTATTTGTGCTGTTGATAAACTGCAAAGACCTTATTTTGATGTTTTCCTAAAAATATTCAACAGTCTACCAACATTTAAATGTCCTTCTGTAAAACCCCAAACTAAACCACTTTGTGTTGAGTTATTCTGTCTTGGAAGAATTTAATAATATACATTGCGTTAGGGTATCTTGTTTCAGAAGAGAATGGCTACCCTAAAACTTTAGGAAGTGCAATTTTACTATTTGTGTGGCATCCTTATCAGATTGTGAAGAGCTTTGGAGGTTTTGGGATCTATAAAGACAGATTTGAAGGCAGCCTGTGCTCAAGTGATTCCACCACCTCTTTATATCATCCTGCCAAGAGCAAGGAACATTTTTCCCTCTGTCTTGAACTGTGAGTTTGTAAGACAGCATGTGATAGAAGAACCGGCTGTATGGACTTATTCTCTTCAATAATACCATTTCATTACACATATCATCAAGAAATATGATATTGAAAAGTTCTTTGTGCTTACCTACATCTTCGGAGAAGGCACATTTGTTTAGGCATATCATACCTTATGATGGCAACTGGGGGGAAAGGTAATTAGTTGAGATAGCAGTGTAATTCATGTCCATTGGCATGAACATGTAGGTTGTCTCCTTGATAGAAACCATTTTGACATAGTGTATGTTCCTTCTATAGTTTACAGCAGTCTCAGGTACCACTAGAGAGGTCATTAATTTGTTTAAATCTAAATGCATCATGCATTATAATGCAGGACTTTAAATTAAGTCAGATATCTCCCTCTGGTGAGGAAATAGTTTCTGCAAAAGTGCAGATGCAAAGATCCCCTGCCTTTACTGGAATATATATTCAGTTTCATGGAAATGAATCTCATTAAATTATTCTAAAGGAAAAATATGGACTATAAACATAAACATGAAACAGAAAGTCATTGACAAATCGGTACAACAATAACCAAGAGACAAAAAGCATGGTGTTTGTTTTTTTTAAAAAAAGTTTTCTGTTGGTAGGGTTTTTTAAAACTATGCATTGAGGGTAAAGTCTGGATGGTAAAACGTTACTGAATCTGAAGGTTTCACTTTTAGCGCTAATCCACGACCATTGTAAAATAGCATAGGTAATTTTGAAGGAGCTTCCTTAGCATTTTTTGAGAGTCGATTTGAAAAACATCTGATCTCCAAAGTGGATTAGTTTGTAGTGTGCTTCCTCAGCAAAGAGCTCAGTTTAGAAGCATTCAGTGCCAGCACTAATCTACTGGTTAAACAAAAAATCCAGCATAGATTATTATTTTTAAACCATTTCCTTTTGTTTCTTGAAATTTGTTTGAACTATCCTATTTGAACTACCCTAGGAGCCCTGTGGCATAGTGGTTAAATGCATGTGCTGCAGCTACAACTGTGCTCATGACCAGGGGTTCAATCCCAGGTAGCAGGCTCATGGTTGACTCAGCCTTCCATCCTTCTGAGTAATTCTCAGTAATTCTCAGTTGAGCCTTCTCATTCTACTGAAGACAGCCTTGAGGTGTCTGTCTGAAAGTCCTATCCTGATGCCACCATTGCCATTACTGCTGTAACATTGAAATGGATCTCTTCGGTGTATTCCATTTGTGTCCAGGTCTTGGACAATGTTTATCTCATCATAGATTATGCCTCAGAGGGAAAAATCTGTTGCTAAATATGTGCTATTTGTCAGAGTAGCACTGAAAAAATAAATAAATGAATACTGCAAATGAGTTTACAACATCTAGCTTCTGGTTAATTAACAGTTTCTATTCCTTTTCATGTGATCACTTTCTAAAAGATAACGTCCTTAACGTAAACAGCCAGAATGGTTAAAACACACACATGCAAGAAAGAAAGAAAAAAGAATTTATTGGGGAAAATGGGTCACCTTGTTCATAATTAATATGCATCTATTAAGAGAGAATTTTGCTAGGTTATTATGAAATGCCTGTGACTCAGTTAGGCTCTTTGGAGATTTAATGGTATTTTGCCCCAAGGATGTCCTGCAAGCTGTTGTTTTGAAGCAGGAGAGCATCCAAGTTTCATTTAATTTTATGGATTTCCTCAATGTGATATATAAATGTATTCCTTTTCTGTGCCAATTGCCAAACAATCCACTGAAAACTTGCCTATAGCCAGTGACTTAAAATCTGCTTGTTGGCTCTGAAGTATTATGGCTCTGTACATTTTAATTTCTCCAGAGTGTTTAGAAAAAATGGAGAAGGGTTGTTCTGTTTGTTTTCCAAGTAGTTGCCCTTACATTTTGTTCCTGATTTATGTTCATAGGGTTTAATCAGAAGAATAGATCCTTGTGCACTGACATAGGAAAATGAAATAAGTTGACCAATGAACATAAAATCAGCCATGAGACTGAAAACTTGTCTGCTCCAGAGCTCTCTTCTCAAAGAAACCAACCCAATCCCTTTTTTTATTTATTTATTTATTTATTTATTTATTTATTTATTTATTTATTTATTTATTTGTTTGTTTGTTTGTTTGTTTGTTTTAGTACTTATATACTGCCCGTCTTTCAGAAGAACTCAGGGCAGTTTACAGCAAAAAAATGAAGACAATGAAAACAATCAAAACAATAACAATAATAGTAAACAAAATAAAATATCATAATAAAATATTAAAATGATCATAATAAAAATATAAAAAAGATTATATGCTGCCCACTACCCAAAGGTCAATTAAAAGGAACAGTTAAAACAGTTAAAACATTAGAAAGGCAATAGACAATTAAAAAACAAATAAAAACATTTAAACACAAAACACTGAAATTGCCACCAGGAACCACAATCTATTTTATGTCAGTTAACTTCAGAAACAGGAAGGTTTTTACCTGGTGCCAAAATGTCATCAGTGTTGGTGTCTGGCAGATGTCACTTGGGAGGGCATTCCATAACCTGGGGCAGCTGCTGAAAAAGGCTCTAGACCTACAAGGCCCTAGACTTTTAGAAAGACTGCAAGGAGGATAAGAATCAATAGCATAATGGTCCCTCACAACCAATATGCAGAAAAGAAGCATATTCTCGTCAGAATTATTCCCCATGTGATGTAGGGGGCCTGGGTCTAAATCCCTGCTTAACCATGGAAGCTCACTAATGATTCACTCCTTATCCTTAATGATTCATTAATGAAACACTCCTTAAATATCTCACTTCCCTTAAAATCCCTATTAGAGTTGCTATAAGTCCCATTCAAAAGAAACTTGGTGGCCAATGACCGACTATCCTCCTGTCACCAATGCACCTTTTATGATCAAGCTAGTGGGCAGGCAGAGGCTGATCAGGTATAGGCACTCCTGGTTGAAACCAACACCCTTAACCCATTCTGGTTTAAGGGCATGTCAGGACACAGAGACAGCAATGGGCACCCTGCATGATGACCTTCAAAGGAGGACTGACAAGGCGAGGAGTCCCTGCTGGTCCTCCTCGATCTCTTAGCCCTACCTCAAGGACTATCCCCAGAGAGTGCAATTAGGGGAGATGGTTTCTAACCCTTGGATTCTCAACTGTGGAGCCCCTCAGGGATCCATCACGTCTCCATTGCTATTTAATATGTATATGAGGCTGCTGGGTGATGTAATGAGGAGTTCTGGAATTTTGTGTCACCGGTATGTAGATGACACACAACTCTATCTCTCCAGTGGATGTTGTTCTGTCCTGTCCCTTGAGTGTCAACAGACCCGGCTAATGGTTTCCAGTTTTGTAAAACAGGCGCCTATGTGCCTCAGTTAGATCTGTGCGGGGAGAAGTGCCCTCAAATGGCCATTTTTGTCCCATAGAGAGTGCAACTGGCTAGCTCACACTAAAATTTTGTTGTGTGTGGAGACTGAGGGCAGATGGAAGCTACATGAGCTAAAAGCCATATCTAACCTGTAAAGAACACTTTGTTCACATTGCCATATGGTATGCTGTGAACTGGCCCTAAGATTCTAGCACATGGATAAATAAATGCACTTCACACTGTCCTCCTTTGAATCAAAATAATGTGATCTGCTGTCAATCTGAATGGTAAATATTGAATACTCCCCTCTGACTGTATGAAATAACATCTTGCCTTTTCAACTAAATGTACATAATAATGATTGTGTGCCATCAAATCATTTCTAACTTTGGGAAACCCTTCCCAGGCTTTTTGAGGTAATGAGTTCTCAGAAGTGGTTTATAATTCCTTTCTTCCAGGAACATATTAGGACTGCGTAATCCACCCATGGCCACACAGAATGGTTCTTCCATATATAGTGGGGAATTTAATTCCCAGCCTTTGGATCTGCAGTCAGATACCTAACACATTGAGCTATCCAGGCAAGGGTAGATAGAGGTAGACAAAAATTGTCTGCTTGCTTAAACATTCTTCGCCCTTTAATGAGACGTGAGCAGAATTTACTGGCCAATATCATTTTTTCTCATAAAAAATCCACAGGTGAAATAACTATAAGAAGGAGAAGGAGGACACTCAGCTATCCTACATTTTAAGATGAAAAAATACATAGAATACCACCAAAGATGTGAGGCTGAAATCTCAAAAGCACCCTTGCATGAGAATAGATTCTGTTGAATTCAATACAACTCACTGCCAAATAGGCACGTATGGGATGGCACTGCTAAGAAACACAAGAATATAAAATCCATAATGCAGTTAGTTCTTTAAGAAAATAATATAAATCTCTGAATGCAATATAGTGTTGCTGTCTGAGTAAGCAGGGCTGCTTGCAATTTCTGTAAACTTTATAATGGTGTGAAGAGATGAACTCATAAGACACAAGGAGAAATGAGAGTTTTCAAGTCAAATTCTTTGCTACACAAATGTCATATGGTAACTTCTCAATTGGCTGATGTAAGAATGCTTCTTTTGAACATAGTAGGTACTTTTATCAATATTTACTGTAACATATTTATAAAAACCACCATTAATACACATTTACCAAATGTTTGTAAGATAGTAGCTCAAATACATATGTGAAATTTCCCCCAGATTGTAAAAATGATATTTTATTTTTTCATTGATTTAAAATCTCATTGAAATTGGAATTTATATTCTACATCTTGTCCTTGAAATCTTGAGCACCAAGCCCAAGTATGAGTTACCATCTGACAAGTTTGGCCTGCGCCTGAATGTGAAGAAGACGGAATATCTGTTGACCAACTCAAATGAATATGGTACAATCCAAATTGATGGTATTGACCTACCAAGAATGGAAAAATTCAAATACCTTGCTTGTATGATTACAGCTGATGGGAGTCTGAGTTACGAGGTGACATCAAGGATCAACAGTCCTTGGCTAAAATGGTGTACAACATCAAGTGTCAAGTGTGTCAAAAATATCAGTGACAGTTTAAAATCAAAGATCTTGTGCGCCATTGTTTGACCTGTGGTGCAGAGTGCTGGCCATCTATTAAAAGGAACTAAATGTTGCCTTTGTGTCATGGAAGATGAAGATGCTGGAATGGACTTCTGGTCTCATGCAAAGGGATCCTGTGCACAATGATGACCATCCGAGCAAAATACAGCATTGCATCTATCGCTGACAAGATGTGCAAAGCCCAACTGCATTGGTTTGGACATGGCCTTTGTGCCAATGAGGATATTCTGACCAAGGAGGGTCTCACCTGAAGGGATGTCCAAAACAGAGCTGAACACCCTTGACATGAAGTTTTCCTCGATTCACCCAGACCTAGCCCATGACTGTGCCAAGTGGAATGCCAAAACAAGAATAGTGGACCCTACCACCAAGTGGGACAAATGCTAAGAACAACAAAAAAGATCCTACATCTTCTCCCTTTCACTATTCTGCATCTGCTTGGAAGAGTTACCAATCTGCAGTCACATTCCGTTTGATTTTGTACAGAATGAAATAAAACATGGACAGTTAAAAAGCTTCAGCTAATTACAATAGTTAAAATGAAATGTGTCACTTTAAAGCACCTTTATGCAAATATTGATGCTTGTCTAGTAAGCTTTCTTTTTAGACGAATTTTGCACAGAAATGTTCCTATGGCTTAATCAAACTGTTAAAGTCCCTATACTAGTTCATTTAGGGCAGATCAAACAATTAAGTGCAAAATTCACTAAACTTTGAGACTTGATTCTCTTAAGAGCTGAATGTAATTATTGGTCTCAACCACAGCAACCCCACTGGATTGACTGTAGTGTTGCCTTGTGGAACAGTGGTTAAGCTGCTGTACTGCAGTTATAAGTGTGCTCACAACCTGGGGTTCAATCCCAGGTAACTGGCTCCTGGCTGACTCAGTATTCCATCCTCCTGAGGTCGGTAAATTGAGTATCCAGCTCACTTGGAGAGGGGGCAATGTGTAGCTTATTTTTCTTTAAATGATGCAAACTGCCCAGAATTCTTGAAGACAGCCGTATGTATGTATGTATGTATGTATGTATGTATGTATGTATGTATGTATGTATGTATGTATGTATGTATGTATGTATGTATGTATGTATAAATAAATAAATAAATAAATAAATAAATGCCACATCCTTGTAGAATGGTGGCAAACAGTAGCATAATCTGTTTTTTATATAAAGCTATTCTAAATGTGTAGCCTGCATAAATAAATTGTAAACTGCCCAGAGAGTGCTTTAAGCACTATGGGGTGGTATATAAGCAGAACACTTTGCTTTTGTTTGTTGATTTGGCAAGTCCAGTTTATTCAACATCTATTTATGTCCACATATTTCCAAAGTGGATTTAGCTATATGCTAAACCTTTAGAACAGTATGATACATGTATCATATACCCATTGAAGGTTTTTGATTTTGAGAGCTTTTATCCAAGTGCCATGTCAGGAACTGGGGGGACAACTATTGGCAGCAGTTCACCTATGCCTTTTCCTGGCATCTTTGAGGATTCCTGCAAGGGTTCCTGCAAGAAAAAAGCTGGGGCTCTGCTTTCCTTATTGCCTTTCTGGAACTTAATTCGAAGCAACTATAGTCAAGGCCACATAAGAAAGGCATATTTATACGTTTTTTCCAGCACTATGTTACATGACGTTGTAAAAACAAGACAGGCATTTTTTAATACCAGTGAAGCTTCAAACTGATAGGTTCAATTATGTACACTAGACATGGGCACGACCAGAAAAAATGACGTTTTGAGTTTTTGTTTGTCAGAACGGGTTCATTTCGGGTCGTTTCCGTTTGTTGCGAAATTTTTCAAAAATTTGTTGTTTCCCTTTGTTGTTTGTCGTTTGTCGTTTCCACCATGATTTAGCGCAATTTGACTTCCCAAAGCATAGGGGCGTCCCGCAATCAGGGCCGGCGCTAGGTGTTTTTGCGCCCTAGGCGGGGGGCGGGGCGGGAGGTGGGCGAGCAGATGGGTGGTGGCCGTGGGCAGGCGAGTGCGCGGGCGGCGGCGTGGGCGGACGGGCGAGTGGGCAGTTAGGATATCTCTTAGGATAGAGGTTCTGTTCTTGGCTTGCACCCCAAATGTGTGTGTGTGCAAGCAAATTGAAGTTGGGAAAATAGAAAATAAATGGTAGTATATAATATATATTTAAAATAAATCCACAGCTCCCACTCTCAGTTGAACCTCCCCCTTTATCCAATATCAGAAAAAAATCCTCACAAACTGCCAGAGAAGAAATAAAGAATAAACTGCTATTCCCTTCAGCAGACAAAGCTGCAGGGAATCAAAGAAATTATTTTCTAAATTCAATTCCCTCCCTGCCTGCCTAACTTAAATCCTAAAGCCTCCAGCCTGCCTCCTCAATCTTGATCGGATCACACCAGCACCAGCAGCCAGCCCTCCTCCCTCAACCACATCCATACACCGGACTGCGATTTCTAAAAGGTGCCTCAGCTTTTTATGCCCTCTGAGACATCCAGAAGTGTCAGTCAAAAACCTGGCAATGCCATTGGTGGAATTTTTCAAACAATTTGCATGGTCCCATCCCATGCCCAGCCCAAATGGGCAGGTCTAAAAAAAAAAAAAAAAAAAAATAAAATAAAATAAAATAAAATCAATACAATGTTTTATTGCTATAAAAAACCCACTGCTGCTACTATTAAAATTCAGGCATTTTAAATAAATAAATTTCACATGTTTCTGTGGTGATTTGTTGTGTTTTTTGACCACGATTTCAAAAGAAAAATTGCAGTTGCCATTTTGGATCCCCCCCACTGCATGGCATGGCGAGACAACGAGGATGACCCTCCCCCAGTCTGGTGCAAGCAGCCCAGGACAGGAGAAGAGGGGGGGGAAGGCCGGGGACCCCCCAGAAACCACCCCTCTGGTAGGTGGCAAAGCCTCAGGCAGGCATATTTTCACCTGCTTTTTTGGCCGGGAGTCGAGGTTTTTTTTTAAAAAAAACTTTTAAAAACCTTTTCTGTGCTTCGCATTGCGCGATCGCTGCAATGCCAGAAAAGGAAACGAAAAACCCGACCAAATTTTTCTTTTTTCGGTTCGAGTTCAAGTTCTGATGGCTTAATTATCGTTACAGTTTCCGTTACGTAAAGGAAACGATAACCGAAAACGGAAACGACAATTTCGCCGAGTCGTGCCCATGTCTAATGTACACATTTTAGTGTCCTTGTCTCAAGTATGGGATTTCAGTTTTGATTGGGGACTGCTAGCATGCTTCTAATTAAACTAGTATCTGTCTTCTGTACACACTCCCCCCCCAAGGAATAAAATGAAGTTGTGCATCACTTAGTTTTAGTGAAACGTGTCAAAAAACCTTTTCTATTTTCTCATTTGCTAACATAGCTTTGCTGTTGTTTTGCGTATAGCTAGCTCCATAATTACAGACAAATAGGCTCCATTTATAATCCTGCAGCAACCTGTGAGTCATAACAACTAAAGTGATATATTATCTGCCAACAAACTTTTGGAGCTTGGCAATAATCTTGCTACATTTGGTTTGCTTTTATTTTTATATTTTTATTACTCTCTGGGCCAGACATTTTACAGAAAATCACAAGAGATAGTGGGAAAACCAATTAAAAATGATATCACATCACAGTTTCTAATTGTGTTCATAGAAGAATGCAGCATTCTTACAAATGCTATGATACAGTAGGGAAGTGGGAGGAAAATATATGGCAGAAAAGGTTCACCAATTGGTAAATATTTGGATGTTAGCTTACTAATTATAAGCAAACTGCTCAAATAAATAAGTATTGTCTCACAATATACTGAAGGTACCAGTTTGTTTTAGAACTTGCTGTCAAGTAAGTTCTGACCTATGGTGATCCTCCTTAACTATTTCCTGAGTATAAAATAGCCAGAAGGTACTTACCGTTCCCTTCTGTTGGTGGCACTCTGGAACTGCCCAATGCTCCAGTCAAGAAGCAAAGAACATAATGTCTGAGTGATATCAACTGAACTGTCCTCCAGGAGACACAGGGAGAATTGGAAACCCTGTCTGTTTGCTCCATTGCTAAATGCTCTAATCCACTGAGCTATACCCTCTCATGTCAAAGAATCAGAGTTCTTGGGGAATCATGTCATTCACAGAGTGGCCCTCAGGGTAGGACAAGTGATGGATAAGCCTAAATTCCTCAGGGACTCGGAACTGTGGGGTAGGTGGAGCATTAAATGGTCCAAGAACTCTGCCCAGTTCAACTTCCTTCCTAATCTTATCCTGAATGATGTGCTCATGTCCCTGTATAGAAGCCAAGTTTCTAGCACTCCAAGTGTCCTTAAGCCATAAGCGGGAATCCTGAATCCAAACCTAAATCTTTCCCACAAATATTGGGGTGCTGCGTGATTTAGATAGTCATGCAGTGATGCAGCCAAAGGCCATATCTTAATTGGGCTAGGTCCCTTTGTGAACGGGAGCGGAACCCTGGATGTTCCTTCTGCCATTGCCCTTTCTTCCCCCTGTGTTGGCATGCTTGGGTCTGGTGCATGCAGTGGCGCAGTGCAGTCCACTACAGTTGGGACAGATATGGTGGTACTTACATGCCCTGCGTGTACAGAATCCCTTTCTGTTAAATTCCTAGCAGGCCAGGTGGGGTTGAACCGACTGGCCCACAGACCCGCAAGCAGAAAATGGGTGGGTGGACCATAAGATCCTGTGGCCGCTCTCATAACGATCACCCAGCAGAGGTCAAAATGGTGTCGTGGTCCTAAGCCATAGGTGGTAATAAGGCACAGCCCAGTCTATATCTGGGGTCTTGGCTGCCTATTTTCTGCCTCTTCACAGGACCTTTAAATGGGGCAATGGCCACTGACCATGTGACCAATGGTCAGCCCAATCATGGGTCATTCTGCTTGTGGACGGTTATCTGTGACTGACCGGCCTATGTCCCAAAGTGCCGCATCATGAGCAGGTGGACAAGTTAACCCCTCCTGGCACAGGGTCTGTCAGAACCACCTTTCTGTGCTGTTCAATTCTTGGCTTTCCAAAAGATGACTACGCTTCTTCCCCCATAAGGTGGCAGCAGTTTTGGTACTCTCATGTGGATTCTGAAAATAAAACAAACAAACAAATGAGCCTTGCTGTGGATTATGAAGCCTCAATGAAGAATCAGTTTTGAAGAAGCGTAAGCTGCTTAGTCACATCAAGGTCCTCTAGTGTACACGTCAGAAATGGTAAAACCAAATTCAATAATTTTTAAAAACTCATTTGGGCAGTACAGCAGAAGGTTCTATGTAGGAGGGATGATAGAAATATTTTGACTGACTCGACAGTGTTTGTGTTGTGTCATTATGCATCATTCAAAACATCTGTGTTTTTATCACTGAAATGTGACAAAGGAGTTCTTTGTCTACCCCACAGGCTGAATGGGGATATTAATATGTTAGCAGATTTGATAAACTATACTGTTTAAGTCCCTTAAGCACATCCAGAATATGTCATGTCACTTTCAGTTAACACACTTAGGACCACAGCTTTGTATCCTGTACCCAAAGGAAATTCTAAATAACCACTCTGCAGATGATAATGAAAATGCCACACAGAATTGCTGGAACTGCTTCTGAGTTTTCTGTGAGTGGGCATGCAGCCAAGGGATAAAGAACACAAGAAGCTTAATTCAGACAGATATATATTCTGTTGTAACTACTTTTTGTGTTAGCCTTTGCCAGCACGGTAAATTCTGGGAATGCTGGACTTCATCTTCAGCCTTCCAGATTAGACTGCACAAGCCATGCTGTCAGGGGATTATGGGAGCCATAGTAACTGTTATATATGTTTGCGAAGTTAGCAGTTTCTCTGGCATGATCTCCTGGATGAATATGCCACAACAAAGAAAACTGGGCGTTATCACATAGCCTTTTCACACACGTCTTTCACATAGCCTTTTCACAACTTCCTTCCATTTTCTAGGTTATACCATTTCTTTGTTGCTTGTACCGTGTGTTCCTCTCGTGACTACAACCTCCAAAAGGGCCTTCATTATTTTTAAATGAGTTCTTGCCAGAGAAGACAATAGGAGGTGAATCAGGCCACTGAAGGCCTGTGAACCACCATCTGAAGTTTGAACCAAGAGAAGTGAGTGCTATGACAGTAGATGTGTTGTTTTCAAAGGATCAACGTGGCCAGGTTGGAGGCTGCAGACAAGTGAGGCACCACCTAGAAGATGTTTCTCCTCCTTCATGACTGCTGTAACCAATCAGATTATAAATGAAGTGTTTCTTCTCTCTAATATCCTGATAATATTTTTCCCCTAGAGGAGAAAATAAAGGCTGCTGAATAAATCAGAAGATAAGCCCTTCCTCTGGAGTCTGCAGTGCAGAAATCATTTTGCAGTAGTAATTAGTGTTCTTTGGTTGTGTCATCAGTCAAGCCACTGTACTTTTTATAAAACAGCACAGTGGCACTGAGGGGAGAGTGGATTTATGTCCTGCTTCAAATTAAATCCTCGGGGAGTCTGAAAGATTTCCAAGTACATTCTTAAGATCTTGCAACAACTAAAAGAGTAAAAAAAGCACAGCTTGCCCAGAAAATGTGCCTGCCTTCCTTCCTTCCTTCCTTCCTTCCTTCCTTCCTTCCTTCCTTCCTTCCTTCCTTCCTTCGGTGTGTGGTAAGTTGTGAGGCATTACCAAGAATTATGTGCATAGTAAGCATTATGACATACACAGAGGTGGAATCAGGAGCCAGTGACTGTATGCCATGGGCAGGGATTTCAAATAGCTCATTTGTACAGAAAGCCTTGTTTTTCATTCCTTGTTGTGGTATGCCAAGAAATGAACAGTTTGTCTCTGTATTGAATTTCTGCAGATACTTTTTATGAGACATCCAGTCCTTATTTGCATTTACTCTCAGGCAAGTAAATGTCTCAGGGTAAATAAATAGAAAGAAAATTTATGCATTTTCTTCTGTTTCATTTATGAATTATAGATTATTTATTGAAAGGCCCATGAATTACCAATGATTGATTAGATTATTAAAATTGTTCATAGTAAAGTGTGAAGATGTATATTTTGCAATACATATATAAAAATATTACATACTCAGAATCCTTTAAATGAAATACTGTACACACAAAGTGGATATGCATTTTTAAGCCATAATCTAACTTGGTGCTTATATGATGAAATAATATTGAAGGACGTCTGTGCTCTTATTGCTAATCCATTTGTTTCTTTTTATTCTGTTCTAGAATGCTTCTTCTTCTTCTTCTTCTTCTTCTTCTTCTTCTTCTTCTTCTTCTTCTTCTTCTTCTTCTTCTTCTTCTTCTTCTTCTTCTTCTTCTTCTTCTTCTTCATCTAGTTAGATTCCTTGTCCCTAGGATCTTACAATTCAAACCTACATCCAATATAATGTAAGCTAGTGCAAATTCCTTCTCTCTCCTCCTTTGCTCTCTGTGCTGCCCAAGACAGTTTCTCTCCCTCTCAGATGGTTTGTGGGGAAATGTATTGTACACAGACAGTTGCAAGGAATTGAGAAGAGATTGGGAAGATGTTCCATAAGCAGAAGTGCCTTATTGGTTCCTGGCCCAGAACATATTGCTGGGAACAGTGAAGATGGAAAGGATAGGCAGGCAATGATGGGGACTGAAGAGAATAGACAAATGCATTGCAATAAGTACACAATGGCATCAGAGAGAATGAAGATGATAAGCCACAGGCTGCATAGAACAGTGGATACGGAGGAGATAAATGAAGAGATTATTTTTTACCACATATAAGATTTGGGATGTAATTCTTTGAGGAGAAAGCATCAAGGGAGCAGGTTTTTTTGATTGGGTCATTTTCATAATGCTGGAAGAGCAGAACAGTTGGAGGTGTATCATTTTATATATATATTTATATATATATATATATTCTATATATATATCTTATATATATAACTAAATATATATATATAAATATATATGCATGTTAGGTGGATTCGGGTTTCTTCCCGTGTAGAAATCTGGCTGTTCTGGCTTTCCTCTCACTCGTCATCTTCAGCTGGTGTTCTGGCTTCTTTCTTCTTGAAGCAAAGCGTGGTCTCAGTTGAAGTCCTTCTATAAATACTGCTGGGGGTGTGGTTTGCTTGCTCTGTTGCTGATTGTAGGTTCCTTTGTTCCTTTGTTCTTTTGTGATCTGCTGTGTGGCTGAGGCGATTTAAGGGATTAACTGCTGATGGCTGTTTAGATGGCTGTTTACATGCTGGTGGGTTAGATGGCTGGTAGGTTCTGGCAGTATCCTGGGCTTTGGTGGAGTGGGGTCCTGTGTCTTGTGAATTCATTTTGGTCTGGCTACGTGTCTGTGGTCTCCCAATGTTTTTTTGGGTGTGTGAGTGTGCTCCATGTGGTGACTGGAGTGGGGTGCCGCAGTAGATGGTGCAGTCGTGGTTTTGTTATTGGATGGTGGTTTCGTTTTCATCTGTGGGAAGGGTCTGGGTTTGTGTTTGGTGTGGATGGAAGGTGGTGGCATCTTGTGTCCTTTTGGACCTGGTGTCAGTCTTTGTGACAGAGGCTCGTCTGTTGACCAGGGCTAGTTTCCAGATGTCAGGCAAGCGGGAGGTGTCATCACGTTTATTCATGTTGTTTGGGTGTTTCTCTATTTCAATGGCTTCCATGATTATTCGACTGTTGAAGTGTTCAGTTTTGGAGATGAGTTTGGTTCTTTCAAAGTCAATTTCATGACCTGTTGTTTTTATGTGCTGGAAGAGAGAGGAAGATTTTTCTTCTTTTTTGACTGCGTTCTTGTGTTCTGCGATTAGTGCGCTTATTCTCCTGTTTGTTTGTCCGATGTATGTGGCTGGACAGACTTTGCATGGTATTTCGTAGACTCCTTGGTTTTCTAGCTCAATCTTGTCTTTGGGGTTTCTTAAGATGTTGGCTATTTTTTGGTCGGTGCAAAAGGCTGTCTTGATATTGTGTTTGTGGAGAATTTTGCTGATTTTGTCTGTGGTGCCTTTGATGTAAGGGAGGAGGGCGGTGCCGTTGTTCTCTTCTGTTTCTTGGTTCTTGGGGGTGTTTCCTTTGGATTAGTTTGGTGATGGTGTTTTTTTGAATCCGTTCGCAATTAAAACATTCGAGAGAGTGTGTAATTCAGTTTTTAGGTGGTCTTTGTCAGCGAGGCGTTTGGTTCTGGAGATGAGGGTTTTTGCTACGGAGTTGATCTGTGCAGGGTGGTGGTGTGATTGTGCATTTAAGTAGCGGTTTGTATGTGTTTTTTTCTGGTAGATGGTATGTCCTAAGGAGCCGTCGGGTTTTTTGTAGATTAGGACGTCCAGGAAGGGAAGTTGGTTGTTGGCTTCTATTTCCATAGTGAATTGTATTTTGGGGTGTAGGCTGTTGAGATGTGTGAGGAAGTTGTTCAGTTTATCTTTCCCGTGTGGCCAGATAACAAAGGTGTCGTCAACATATCTGAGCCAGAGTTTGGGTTTATGTTCGGACTTCTGTAACGCTTGGTTTCAAAGTGTTCCATATATAGGTTTGCGATGACCGGTGAGAGGGGTGATCCCATGGGTGCTCCTTCTATCTGTTTGTATCTTTGTCCATTGTGGATGAAGTATGTGTTGGTTAGGCAGTGGTTGGTCAGATCTAGGATGTGTTTGGGGGTTGTATTTGTTGTGGATAGCTGTCAAGGCTTCTTGAATGGGCACTTGTGTGAAGAGCGAAACAACATCGAAGCTCACGAGTAGGTCATTGGGTTGTAGGTCTTGTTTCTTTATAATTTCTATGAAGTGGAACGAGTTTTGTACGTATGAAGTGATGGATTCTGCATAGGGCTGGAGTTGTTTGGCAAGAAATTTGGCGAGGTTTTGTAGAGGTGAGCCTATGGAGCTGACTATGGGTCTGAGAGGTGTTCCTTCTTTGTGAATCTTGGGGAGGCCGTGAGCTTGGGGCATCTGGATGATTTCTCTCTGGGGATGATGCTTGGCTTGATTTCTTCACTTAAGGGAGAGGCTTTTATTTTGGCTTTGGTGGTTTTTTCCAGGTAGGTGGTGGGGTCTGTGTTCAAAGGTATGTAAGCAGGGTCTTGTAGTAGGTTGATAGTTTGGCTTGGTAGTCGGATGTGTTCATCACCACTGTGGCATTGCCTTTGTCTGCTGGGAGAATGATTATGTTGTTGTCTTTCCTCAGGTTGGAGAGGGCTTTTGTTCTTCTTTGTGTAAATTGCTTCTGGGTGGTTTGCTGGAGCAGAGGACATTGGTGACTTCGAGTCTGATTTTGTTGGCTTCATCTGGGTTGATTTTGGTTAGGCTGGCTTCCACTCCGCATATGATGTTTTCGGTGGGGATGTGTCTGGGGGCGATTGCAAAGTTGAATCCTTTGGAAAGGACTTTGGTCTCTGCGATGGTGAGTGTCCTGTCTGATATGTTGTGAACTGTTTGTTTCATGGGCTGTTGTGGGGGTTGGGCTTCTGGCGTTTTTCCAGTTTGTGGAGTTTGTTGGTGTGTGTGTCTGTCTTGTGGGAGGTCTCTGTTTCAGCTCTCCAGGCGGCAAGTTGCTTGGATTTGTTCCAGAGTGTTGGGTGGATTTTGTTGCTGAGTTTGAGGTGGAGAGTGAGTAGGTCTCTGTTGGTTTGATCTAGTAGGTATCTTTTCCTGTGTAGTTCGCTTCTGATTAGGCTAGTTCTGTTCTTTTCAGGATCCTTTCGCTGGATGGGGTTTTGAGTGGAATTTCAGTTGGAAGCTTGTGGGGATCACATTTTTGTCTCACAGTTGCGTAGGAATGCAATTCACATAAGATGGTGTTCTTCGGACTTCTAGTTTCTCATTTTGGTCTGGCTACGTGTCTGTGGTCTCCCAATGTTTTTGGGGTGTGTGAGTGTGCTCCATGTGGTGACTGGAGTGGGGTGCCGCAGTAGATGGTGCAGTCGTGGTTTTGTTATTGGATGGTGGTTTTGCGTTTCATCTGTGGGAAGGGTCTGGGTTTGTGTTTGGTGTGGATGGAAGGTGGTGGCATCTTGTGTCCTTTTGGACCTGGTGTCAGTCTTTGTGACCGAGGCTCGTCTGTTGACCAGGGCTAGTTTCCAGATGTCAGGCAAGCGGGAGGTGTCATCACGTTTATTCATGTTGTTTGGGTGTTTCTCTATTTCAATGGCTTCCATGATTATTCGACTGTTGAAGTGTTCAGTTTTGGAGATGAGTTTGGTTCTTTCAAAGTCAATTTCATGACCTGTTGTTTTTATGTGCTGGAAGAGAGAGGAAGATTTTTCTTCTTTTTTGACTGCGTTCTTGTGTTCTGCGATGCGTGCGCTTATTCTCCTGTTTGTTTGTCCGATGTATGTGGCTGGACAGACTTTGCATGGTATTTCGTAGACTCCTTGGTTTTCTAGCTCAATCTTGTCTTTGGGGTTTCTTGAGATGTTGGCTATTTTTTGGTCGGTGCAAAAGGCTGTCTTGATATTGTGTTTGTGGAGAATTTTGCTGATTTTGTCTGTGGTGCCTTTGATGTAAGGGAGGAGGGCGGTTTGATGTAAGGGAGGACACCAATGTCCTCTGCTCCAGCAAACCACCCAGAAGCAATTTACACAAAGAAGAACAAAAAGCCCTCTCCAACCTGAGGAAAGACAACAACATAATCATTCTCCCAGCAGACAAAGGCAATGCCACAGTGGTGATGAACACATCCGACTACCAAGCCAAATTATCCAACCTACTACAAGACCCTGCTTACATACCTTTGAACACAGACCCCACCACCTACCTGGAAAAAAACCACCAAAGCCAAAATAAAAGCCTCTCCCTTAAGTGAAGAAATCAAGCCAAGCATCATCCCCAGAGAGAAATCATCCAGATGCCTCAAGCTCTACGGCCTCCCCAAGATTCACAAAGAAGGAACACCTCTCAGACCCATAGTCAGCTCCATAGGCTCACCTCTACAAAACCTCGCCAAATTTCTTGCCAAACAACTCCAGCCCTATGCAGAATCCATCACTTCATACGTACAAAACTCGTTCCACTTCATAGAAATTATAAAGAAACAAGACCTACAACCCAATGACCTACTCGTGAGCTTTGATGTTGTTTCGCTCTTCACACAAGTGCCCATTCAAGAAGCCTTGACAGCTATCCACAACAAATACAACCCCCAAACACATCCTAGATCTGACCAACCACTGCCTAACCAACACATACTTCATCCACAATGGACAAAGATACAAACAGATAGAAGGAGCACCCATGGGATCACCCCTCTCACCGGTCATCGCAAACCTATATATGGAACACTTTGAAACCAACGCGTTACAGAAGTCCGAACATAAACCCAAACTCTGGCTCAGATATGTTGACGACACCTTTGTTATCTGGCCACACGGGAAAGATAAACTGAACAACTTCCTCACACATCTCAACAGCCTACACCCCAAAAATACAATTCACTATGGAAATAGAAGCCAACAACCAACTTCCCTTCCTGGACGTCCTAATCTACAAAAAACCGACGGCTCCTTAGGACATACCATCTACCAGAAAAAAACACATACAAACCGCTACTTAAATGCACAATCACACCACCACCCTGCACAGATCAACTCCGTAGCAAAAACCCTCATCTCCAGAACCAAACGCCTCGCTGACAAAGACCACCTAAAAACTGAATTACACACTCTCTCGAATGTTTTAATTGCGAACGGATTCCAAAAAAACACCATCACCAAACTAATCCAAAAGGAAACACCCCCCAAGAACCAAGAAACAGAAGAGAACAACAGCACCGCCCTCCTCCCTTACATCAAAGGCACCACAGACAAAATCAGCAAAATTCTCCACAAACACAATATCAAGACAGCCTTTTGCACCGACCAAAAAATAGCCAACATCTTAAGAAACCCCAAAGACAAGATTGAGCTAGAAAACCAAGGAGTCTACGAAATACCATGCAAAGTCTGTCCAGCCACATACATCGGACAAACAAACAGGACAATAAGCGCACGCATCGCAGAACACAAGAACGCAGTCAAAAAAGAAGAAAAATCTTCCTCTCTCTTCCAGCACATAAAAACAACAGGTCATGAAATTGACTTTGAAAGAACCAAACTCATCTCCAAAACTGAACACTTCAACAGTCGAATAATCATGGAAGCCATTGAAATAGAGAAACACCCAAACAACATGAATAAACGTGATGACACCTCCCGCTTGCCTGACATCTGGAAACTAGCCCTGGTCAACAGACGAGCCTCGGTCACAAAGACTGACACCAGGTCCAAAAGGACACAAGATGCCACCACCTTCCATCCACACCAAACACAAACCCAGACCCTTCCCACAGATGAAACGAAACCACCATCCAATAACAAAACCACGACTGCACCATCTACTGCGGCACCCCACTCCAGTCACCACATGGAGCACACTCACACACCCCAAAAAAACATTGGGAGACCACAGACACGTAGCCAGACCAAAATGAATTCACAAGACACAGGACCCCACTCCACCAAAGCCCAGGATACTGCCAGAACCTACCAGCCATCTAACCCACCAGCATGTAAACAGCCATCTAAACAGCCATCAGCAGTTAATCCCTTAACGATCGCCTCAGCCACACAGCAGATCAAAAAGAACAAAGGAACAAAGGAACCTACAATCAGCAACAGAGCAAGCAAACCACACCCCCCCAGCAGTATTTATAGAAGGACTTCAACTGAGACCACGCTTTGCTTCAAGAAGAAAGAAGCCAGAACACCAGCCTGAAGATGACGAGTGAGACCTCGTCGAAACGTCGCCAAAACAACCAGATTTCTACACGGGAAGAAACCCGAATCCACCTAACATGCATATATATATATATATATATATATATATATATATATATATATATATATATATATATATATATATATATATATATATATATATATATATATATATATATATATATGTTTTCGTAGATTTTCACGGGTATAGGTATGCATGTTAGGGTGGATTCGGGTTTCTTCCCGTGTAGAAATCTGGTTGTTTTGGCGACGTTTCGACGAGGTCTCACTTGTCATCTTCAGGCTGGTGTTCTGGCTTCTTTCTTCTTGAAGCAAAGCGTGGTCTCAGTTGAAGTCCTTCTATAAATACTGCTGGGGGGGTGTGGTTTGCTTGCTTTGTTGCTGATTGCAGGTTCCTTTGTTCCTTTGTTCTTTTGTGATCTGCTGTGTGGCTGAGGCGGTCGTTAAGGGATTAACTGCTGATGGCTGTTTAGATGGCTGTTTACATGCTGGTGGGTTAGATGGCAGGTGGGTTCTGGCAGTATCCTGGGTTTTGGTGGAGTGGGGTCCTGTGTCTTGTGAATTCATTTTGGTCTGGCTACGTGTCTGTGGTCTCCCAATGTTTTTTTGGGGTGTGTGAGTGTGCTCCATGTGGTGACTGGAGTGGGGTGCCGCAGTAGATGGTGCAGTCGTGGTTTTGTTATTGGATGGTGGTTTCGTTTCATCTGTGGGAAGGGTCTGGGTTTGTGTTTGGTGTGGATGGAAGGTGGTGGCATCTTGTGTCCTTTTGGACCTGGTGTCAGTCTTTGTGACAGAGGCTCGTCTGTTGACCAGGGCTAGTTTCCAGATGTCAGGCAAGCGGGAGGTGTCATCACGTTTATTCATGTTGTTTGGGTGTTTCTCTATTTCAATGGCTTCCATGATTATTCGACTGTTGAAGTGTTCAGTTTTGGAGATGAGTTTGGTTCTTTCAAAGTCAATTTCATGACCTGTTGTTTTTATGTGCTGGAAGAGAGAGGAAGATTTTTCTTCTTTTTGACTGCCGTTCTTGTGTTCTGCGATGCGTGCGCTTATCTCCTGTTTGTTTGTCCGATGTATGTGGCTGGACAGACTTTGCATGGTATTTCGTAGACTCCTTGGTTTTCTAGCTCAATCTTGTCTTTGGGGTTTCTTAAAATGTTGGCTATTTTTTGGTCGGTGCAAAAGGCTGTCTTGATATTGTGTTTGTGGAGAATTTTGCTGATTTTGTCTGTGGTGCCTTTGATGTAAGGGAGGAGGGCGGTGCCGTTGTTCTCTTCTGTTTCTTGGTTCTTGGGGGGTGTTTCCTTTTGGATTAGTTTGGTGATGGTGTTTTTTTGGAATCCGTTCGCAATTAAAACATTCGAGAGAGTGTGTAATTCAGTTTTTAGGTGGTCTTTGTCAAGCGGGAGGTGTCATCACGTTTATTCATGTTGTTTGGGTGTTTCTTTGTCCATTGTGGATGAAGTAGTTCATTGGGTTCATGTTCATGGGAAAAAACCACCAAAGCCAAAATAAAAGCCTCTCCCTTAAGTGAAGAAATCAAGCCAAGCATCATCCCCAGAGAGAAATCATCCAGATGCCCCAAGCTCTACGGCCTCCCCAAGATTCACAAAGAAGGAACACCTCTCAGACCCATAGTGAGCTCCATAGGCTCACCTCTACAAAACCTCGCCAAATTTCTTGCCAAACAACTCCAGCCCTATGCAGAATCCATCACTTCATACGTACAAAACTCGTTCCACTTCATAGAAATCATAAAGAAACAAGACCTACAACCCAATGACCTACTCGTGAGCTTCGATGTTGTTTCGCTCTTCACACAAGTGCCCATTCAAGAAGCCTTGACAGCTATCCACAACAAATACAACCCCCCCAAGCACATCCTAGATCTGACCAACCACTGCCTAACCAACACATACTTCATCCACAATGGACAAAGATACAAACAGATAGAAGGAGCACCCATGGGATCACCCCTCTCACCGGTCATCGCAAACCTATATATGGAACACTTTGAAACCAACGCGTTACAGAAGTCCGAACATAAACCCAAACTCTGGCTCAGATATGTTGACGACACCTTTGTTATCTGGCCACACGGGAAAGATAAACTGAACAACTTCCTCACACATCTCAACAGCCTACACCCCAAAATACAATTCACTATGGAAATAGAAGCCAACAACCAACTTCCCTTCCTGGACGTCCTAATCTACAAAAAACCCGACGGCTCCTTAGGACATACCATCTACCAGAAAAAAACACATACAAACCGCTACTTAAATGCACAATCACACCACCACCCTGCACAGATCAACTCCGTAGCAAAAACCCTCATCTCCAGAACCAAACGCCTCGCTGACAAAGACCACCTAAAAACTGAATTACACACTCTCTCGAATGTTTTAATTGCGAACGGATTCCAAAAAAAAACCATCACCAAACTAATCCAAAAGGAAACACCCCCAAGAACCAAGAAACAGAAGAGAACGGCACCGCCCTCCTCCCTTACATCAAAGGCACCACAGACAAAATCAGCAAAATTCTCCACAAACACAATATCAAGACAGCCTTTTTGCACCGACCAAAAAATAGCCAACATTTTAAGAAACCCCAAAGACAAGATTGAGCTAGAAAACCAAGGAGTCTACGAAATACCATGCAAAGTCTGTCCAGCCACATACATCGGACAGACAAACAGGAGAATAAGCGCACGCATCGCAGAACACAAGAACGCAGTCAAAAAGAAGAAAAATCTTCCTCTCTCTTCCAGCACATAAAAACAACAGGTCATGAAATTGACTTTGAAAGAACCAAACTCATCTCCAAAACTGAACACTTCAACAGTCGAATAATCATGGAAGCCATTGAAATAGAGAAACACCCAAACAACATGAATAAACGTGATGACACCTCCCGCTTGCCTGACATCTGGAAACTAGCCCTGGTCAACAGACGAGCCTCGGTCACAAAGACTGACACCAGGTCCAAAAGGACACAAGATGCCACCACCTTCCATCCACACCAAACACAAACCCAGACCCTTCCCACAGATGAAACGAATGAGACCTTTAGAATAGAACAACCAGATTTCTAGAAACCCGAATCCACCTAACATGCATATATATAAAGGAGAAATTTTATCAAATTAGTGGGAAAATATATTTAGTAATGAAGCAGCTTTTATCAAATTAGTGGGAAAAGTTGACAGCTTCTAGAGTGTCCTAAGCCTTCTTCAAAATACCTAGCTAATGAAATATCAGATTAGATAACACCAGAGGTTCAGATGACTTTTCTTCTAAGATATATTTAGGAACCTGGTTTTATAAAACCTAGCATTGTAAATGATATAATTGTTTTTTTAATATTTTTATGACATAACAGTAGAGAAGGGCATGAAACAGAAATATATTGTTCTGTTTCATTTTGTTTCAGTCTTCATTTCATTAATAACAATTTTTAAAAAGATTTTTCATCATGGAACAAAATGAAATGAAATGATTTGTAAGGCTATAAATAATGGAGAGCTTTCCTTTTTTATTTAGCAGGGAGCGCACTGCCCTAAATCAAAGACCCTCCTTAAACCATCCAATCAATTTGCTTTCAAACAAAGAACACTCTGTAAACAAGCCATAAACCTAATGGTTAGCTGCTGCATGGAGAGATTGGAGTGATAAGTGTGACAGCTGATCAGAGAGGAGGGAAGAAAGGAAAACATTAGAGAGAGAGAAACCTTCCACATTCCTACTTAATCAGGAAAAGAGAACATTCAGTTTAATAAATCAGCTTGCAGACACAGGCACAGCCAGCACAGGAAGGGAAGGGAAAGTGGTCCTAAAACTGCCATGTCTGCACCACAGAAACAGGGAGCAGCAGCAGAGCTCAGCTCCTGGCTAGTTGCAGGCAGATCAAGATTGGAGATAAGCTAGCTCAACAGTTGAGGCACGGGAAGGGAAGGGAAACAAATCCATCAATTTAAAAATAAACCTCCTGTTCTCAAGATGGATGGATCAAGAGGCCTCTCACCGCTAGGATGAATCATTTCATTTCCAAAACAAAAACATGATGTTTCATTTCTTTTCGTGATGACATGCTGTTTGCTGTTTCATTTTGTTTCTTAAGCTTACAAAATGACAAAAAATGTGTCATTACTTGTAAGGTGCCCATCCCTACATAACAGTATTGCATTGAATGCCAGTTTAAGATCTATTTTTGAGGTTTCTTGCATCCACTTGCAACCAGAAGGTATCCAGATGCCTTAAAAGAACAAAACATTTAATTCACACATCAAAGTTCATTGCAGAATCTTGGTGCTCTGGATTGATGCTGTTTCCTATCAGATTTCACATTTCTTTGCCTCGCAGAAAGCAGGTGCAGTGACTGAGCAAACATGAAAGAAGACAGTTCCCTAGATGAACTCACCAGGTTGCATACCCCTGTCTTAAAAGAAAATACTGTATTGCTGTGTATTTTAGATGTATCACACAGCTGGAAGGAATCTTGGAGGTCAACCCTTGATTGATGCAGAAGAGGCAGTGTGGATACAATAGCTGGATTCCTGACATATGGTTATCCAGCTTCTGCTTAAGGCTTCCACTGAAAGAGAATTTGCTCTTTCAGATAATAGGCTGTGGCAGTCTGTTTTTCAGTCAAACAACTTGTTGGAAAGTTTTCCCTAAATCTGCTTGTCTACAGGTTCCATGGATCCAAGCAAGAGACCTCCACAACAGGATCTCTCTGTCCATGTAAAAATGAAAGAGACTCTTAACACTCTGCTGCAGAAAAAGTGCACATCTTTGCTTTCCAGCTGTGCTCACCTTTTTTGATTCTCTTTGCATATAACAGATAACCCACACTAACATGAAAGAAAAAGAGGAGGAAAAAAATCCAACATGTCTTTCATTGCTTTTTTAAGAGTTCAGTTTTCTGATCTTCTGAAGGAACTAATTTAAGCATTTCATGGTACCAGAAATTCAAACCCAATTGATTTGGAATCCCATTAGGATCTCAATTTTCACAAAAAGAATGTGACAAGATCTGAATCTTATGCCAATAAAGTCCTTACTGTTGTCTTGTGGGTCCTTCACCTCTTTCATACAGTATATATGGTGGGCATACATACAAGTGTGCCTCTTCCTTCTCCAAAGTAAGGCTTCAGAGGGTCTTCAGCATGTAATCATCCTAAACAAGTTTTTCTGGAAAGGATTTTCTGTAAAAAAAATTTTGCTGCACATTCTTATATATTGTGGTGCAAAATTGGTGAAAGGCCTGCAGTCATGAATTTAAGCCAGTGACTGGTAATATCTTATGCTTTGTTATTCTGTCCAGGATTAAAACAATAATAAGCAAGTAATTTATCACCAATATTGTCTTGAAACTTTTCAGTTTTCTGAAAAAGAAAGCAAGATACACAACCACCCCTGTAAATATAATCTAATTATGAATATAGCTTTTTGATTTCTTTGGTTGTCAGGCTAAGAAAAAATATACTTAAAATGTAACACTGAAAGTTTCTCAATATCCTCTTGTTTATGACTGGAAAAAAATAGTAAGATTTCTTATGCTGTCCTGAATTTTCATGAAGTTCAACTTTTGCTATGAAAATTGCTAACATTTGCATGTGTATGACTGAGAGAGAGAACATTTTTGCAAATTCCTATTTTCTCTCCTTTCCCACCAGCTTACATTTTTTTCCTGAAATGCTGCAGCCTGCATTATGTCTGTGAAGATTCTCAGCCATCTGGGTGAGTTTATCTGGAAGTTGAGTCATGGCAAGCAACTGGACTTCTTTTCTTGAGTGATTGAAATATTTCACTGCTCTCAGTCTATCTGCTACTTATCACACAGTGATTTCAACAATACCCAGACAAATCAAAAACACTTCACACCTCCACCACCAAGGCCATAGCTAATGACCCATACTTTATGGGTTTCAGTGGTTTAGGCCATTGTTCCCCGAATTGCCTATTGAGACTATTGTCCACCTAACAAACCTATTCAGGCCATTGTTCATCTTATGAGCCTATTTCAGACTGGGTGACATGAAGTCAAAGAGAACTATAAAATGGAGGACTTGCAACTAGCTTTCCTCAGACTGACAAAGCTGTTTGGTTGAACAGCGAAATGTTTCAGTCTCTCAAGAAACGAAGTCCAGTTGCCATGATTCAACTTCCAGATACAGCCTGCAGTGTAGATGGAAAATCATTCCTGCTGCTTGAGTAACGAGGTAAACTTCAAAATGTACTTTCCCCAGCCTTTCTCCAGAACTCCATTTGTATACATGAGGTGGTCAACCAAATCATAAAGGGAAGACTATGTAAATATGGCCATGTGTACATTTCAGGTTTATAATTAAATGCATGAATGTACTTGCTTTTCCTAGTCTGTCACCCATTTCCTGTTGTATTCAATAAGATTATAAGTTTGTAGGTAGAAACTATTTTTTTAAATTGTAGAGCCCCTAGAAAACAGCCCCAATCCTTCTTCCTGTTCTTGCTGCATTTGTTGTTACTATGCTCAAGAGCTGTTCTCCCTTTGGCTGGTACATTATGATTAGTGGATTCCATAAAGATGAGTCTCTCTGCTTTGCTGTTTGTAGTCATTGTCTTTGCTGGAGTCAGGCATAGCATATTGGGATTGTCTTCTTGGCCTCTCCTCTCTAGTAGCTATTCAAGTGGCAGTCCTCTCCAGTGCATGACTTTCCATTCAGTACACATCCCTATAGCAAGAGTTGTATGTTCTGCTAGCTCTGATACCTTGTGTGCAGAAGCCCCCAATAAGTAAAGACCATGTAGATCAGGGCCCATTTCCCCTGTATTCTTTAGGAGATGTTTCAGACTTTTCTGTGAATTTAACCTGAATGTTTCTGATAAAATCTAAACTAAACCATAGCCAAACCCACCTGGCTCCACTCCTGGGATGGAGAAAAATGCAAATGACTGGGGAGGGCTACACAACAGCCTAATCCTGTGACCCACATACTCCACGCCCTTAGATCAAGCATCTTCCATACAACAGTCATTAATCCTGACCATGTGATAATATTTTAGCAAAGTTTACTAGACTACAGGTGTAACTACACAGCAAGGGAAATGTGGTCTGATCCTTGTTGTATTTGCAGTTTAGGAAACCAGGTTTCCATAGGTGACTTGATGTGGCTGACCAGAAAACAATTTGAAGGAACCAGTAGAGACAGAGAGCTCATTTTGCACATAGCTCAGCAGCAAATGCTGCATTAAGATGCTGACAGTATGCCCAATATAGGGACCCAACATGACTTCTAGAATAAAGAAAGCATAAAATATATGAAGAGCTGTTGTTAGCAATCTACTTAAGTATATGAAGTCAGCGAAACAAGGGAGGGAGGGCACTATTCTGCAAAACAACAAAACACTCTTCTCTCTGCAGGTGTCAAAGGTTTGCCTGAAAATAAAGGTTCCCCCACCTGCAAGCAGGCAGACAATGGCTGGGGATGGGGTGGGGTGGGGTAACCTAACCTCCATGGAAGGGCTTGAGACCAGCTACTGAAAAGGCCATCTCTCAAGTCCTCACTAGCTGTGACTTTCTGCTCTCCATAGCTAGCCCAGAAAGCTACTGCAGACTTTATTTATTATTTTGGCCAGCATAATTGTGGGAAGAAGTGTAGTAACTGAGAAGGAAATCAACAGAATGGGTGAAGTATAGTGCCATTCCATTCATCCACTTGGAAAAAAGATATGAAAGGAAGAGGGGAAGGAGCCAGTGATATGATGAGATCAGCCTGCATGTAGATCAGCCTGTATATCACAGTTCAGTAAGCTCTTCTTAGAACCAGTATTTTTTTAAAAAAATTGGCAGCTGTTGCATTTTCATTCTCATGTCCCTGGCACTTGTGAATCTTGTTTCCCAGGAAGGGAATTTAGACAATGATAAGGAAAATAATCTTGCAGAACTAATTGGATTAAAACATAATCTATTTGTATTTCCCCCCCTGAGAAGGATCTATGAACGGCTTTCTCAGGCATGTATCCCAATGAATTACGGTAACTGCATCTCAGTAAATGTACAATATGAAATTAGGCTACCCCAATTCTGAGAATAGGAATATGGCACTCCTACCAATGACACCCCAACCACAATGATGGGAAGATAAATGTGTTCATGAATGTGCAAGACATCTGTTACTGAGTGAATACTGTTTGAAAAGGGAGAATTTATTATAGGTGCCATCATCATGCAGACAAAGAAATGTGAGGAATGAGAACTCTAAATGAATGTTAACTCTAAATGAATGTCCCACTGTTCCTCCTGAAAATGCTGCCCAGAAGGTCAGGGGACCTGACTGAATGGGAGAGGTCCACAAATGGGGAGAGGGGAATCCTTGAAAATCAGGTGGTGTCACTTTCCATGTATGAAGACCACCTTTGCTGTAAAAGGCAGCTCTTAGATCCAGCCCTTGGTTTTAACATGATTTTAAATAAGTTTGACATTAACAGTAAAGATGTCAATTCATCTGCAACCCTGGATGCAAAATTTCAGAAGGAAAAAATAGCAATAAAGAAGAGTGTTGCAGCTGTTCCCCCACCAGCATGCATGGTGGTTTCTCAGCCCTCCACCCAAAGACTGATGGGTGAAGATAGAACTCAACGACGAAAGACATCCTGCTCCCACCCTCTGACTCCCTCCTCTTCCTCCTCTGTCACTGTCCATGGTTCAAATTCCAGCTGCTCCTGGCACCAAGGTTGGAAAGCCGACTTGAGGAGAGACACGTCTCCTCGCAGTCTCTCTCACCTCACATCAAGACTTGCCTGCAGGAACTCCTCAAGAGTGACATGGCAGACAGTTCTTTTAAACAGTTAAGCCAGCTCACCACAGGAAGTAGTGTGCTCTAGGGAGGGATGAAATGGGGGGATTAGTTGGGCAGGTCAGAGGAAGGAAGGAATTAAGCCACACCCCTCAGGTCTGGCTGTCTGGATTAGGCGGTATAATATTTGCCTTGGTTTAGGTGTTGGCAACCCACACTGTGCCAATATGCAGATGGACATTATATTCCTTTTCATGGCTGGATGAAGGCAAAGAATTAAGATAGGAGCGAGGGCCTAGCACTGTGAACTATCTTGGTACCTTGGTCATTATGTCTTTAATTCAAAAAAGTGATGTTTAAATTCTTAGACAGCAAGAAATGTCATGAAAGCATCTTAGATCCCAATATTTAACTTTGCTCACATGCATGAGATGGTGACTAATGACCAACAGAAGCACTTTCAAAGCAGCAGTTATTTAATTAATAAGATCCAAGAAACCCGATCTTTCCATAAATCAGTAAATCTGGGAAGAAATATCAGTTTTCTTAGGAATTGTTGGTTAGCTGTCAAAGGCAATTGTTGGGTGTACAGAAACCAGTTACAGTGACATTAACTTTGTTATAGATTTTAAAAGTGTTGCTGAAGTAGGAAAAATCCAAAGAATTAAAAGAACAAAAATAAAAAGTTAAAAAATACAAAAATCTTGCAGCATCTTAAGGACTACCTAAGTACCTATTATAATGTGAGCTTTTGTGGATCAAGTCCACGGATTAAGAAGACATAAGGAATAATAAATAATTATATATTCCATAAGTCTGAAGAAGTGGACTTGATCCATGAAAGCTCACATAATAGCTAGCCTTTCAGATACTGCAAGGTTTTTTATTTTTATTTTTTTGTTTCAATTTGCTATTTAACCTTGGAGTCTTCTTATATTTAACCTTCTACCACAATTCCACAGAGATTTTTTTTCTGCTGAAGCCAGTTATGTTCTAGTCTACCAAGAACAGTGAGGGAACATAAGGGCAACCTTAGGAAGGCAAGCTGTGGAACTGCTTATGCTGTAAAGACATATGAACATGCATTATTTATTGTGAATCCTGTCAGAACCATGGCATTAGTGGTATTCAAAGGTCACTTTGTATATTTCAATTGGTGCATTCACTTCACGCTGATGCTGCATAGTTGCTCCATGTCTATTACATTCCATTGCTGATGTACTGAGTGTCAAGGGAGGATTTCATGATTTATGGTGGTTATTACAATAATTTATGAATCATATACCATTCAAATGTGACATCATTATTGTTCAAAGTTTGTTAGAATAAAATATTTCAAATCAGCAGCTTTTTACAGAAGTGTATAACAGAGTGTGGCAAAGCTATTCCTAGAATCATACAATAGTGAAGTAGGAAGGGGCCTATAAAGCCATCAAGTTCAACCCCCCACCCCCCAACTCCATGCAGGAATACATATCGAAGGATATCTGCCAGGGGTTTGTCCAAATTTCTCTTGCATGCCTACAGTGCTGGATCACTCACCAGCTCTTGAAGTAATTGGTTCAATTGCTGTACTGCTCTAACAGTTAAAAAGTTTCTCCTGATATTCAACTGAAAGCTGGGCTCTCTTAACTTGAGCCCATTGTTGTATGTTCTGCACTGTGGGATGATTAATAATAGATCCTGCCCCACCTCTGTATGACAGCCCTTCAAATATTTGTCAAGTGCTATCATATCATTTCATTGCAATAGATTTATACCCCACCCATCTGGCCAATATCACCCCCTCACTCTTCTTTTCTCTAGCTAGGCCAGGGGTCTGCAACCTTTAAGACATAAAGAGCCACTTGGACCCGTTTCCGACGGGGAAAAAAAAACTGGGAGCCGCAAAACCATTGCCACATTTAAAACAAATATATACAACCGCCACCGCCATTCTCGCTGTTCCGCCTCAGCAACCGGGCGCCGGGCCAGCCACCGTTCGAGGCTCCGTGAGGCGATGACCCGCGCTCCGGGCCTACCAGCGCAGCCGCCGCCGCCACGGTCCCGCAGCCGGAGGCGAAGGAGCGGCACCCACCTCAGCGGTTGAAAGGACGGCCTGCGACCCCGCGGCTGGTCCCTTTTTTTGGAAGCGGGCGAGCGGGGACCTCTCTCTCCACACACACACACACACACACACACACACACACACACACACACACACACACACACACACACACACACACACACTTCTTGCAGCCGTGGTGTACGTGCGTGTGTGGGCAAAGTTTGGCTTGTGAAGGAGACGGAGGGAAGGGGAGGGTGATGCCACACACACACACACACACACACACACACACACACACACACACACACACACACACACACACCCTTCTTGCAGCCGTGGTGTGCGTGCGTGCGTGGGCAAAGTTTGGCTTGTGAAGGAGACGGAGGGAAGGGACGCCGATGCTGAAAGAAGCGGGAGGGCGAGTGGAGCGCTGGGCCACCGTGGATCTCCCCGGTCCGCTCCTCCATTCCGCTTTCGCCCCACCCTATTTGTCCGTCCAGGCTGCCGCCGCCGCCGCCACCACCACCACCACGAACCGACCGGCTGCTTGGGCCTGGCTGCCGCCTCCTCCTCTCACCCTTTTCCCCGGCAGGCATGGCCATTGTGGCCGCTTCCCCCTCGCCGCCGCCGCCTCCGCCTCCTCCACTGCCGGCAGTTGGGCTGGTGGCGGGAGGAGGGGGAGGAGGATGATTACTAACACGCGTGGCTTCCTGCTGCTGCTGAGCGGCCCCTGACCCCCGTGGCGGGAGGAGACCCCGGTGGCCACCAATGCCACCCCCACCACCCCTCCAACGCTGCCGCCGCCACCACCACCACCACCATCCTGGCCCTGGCCGGCCCGGGAGCCTTCCCCACGTCCGAGGAGGTGGCGGTGCACCGGCGGTGGCAGCAGCGGCTGCAGCAGCACCAGGAGGAGGAGGAGGAGGAGGAGGAAGATGAAGACGAGGAGGACCGCGGCGGCGGCGAGCTGGAGTCTCCCCCGCGGTCCTAGTTTAAATGCCGCGGGACCCCTTCCACGAGGGGAACCTCCGGGAGCTGCGGCAAAGGTTCCAAAGAGGTTTGGCGCGCTTTCTCCTCAGCCCTGTCCTCCTCCTCCTCCTCCTCCAGCCCAGGCTGGCGCACCCTCAGACAAGCTCCCCCGCCTCCTAAAACGAGGCTCCCAGTTTTGCCGCGCGGAAACGAGAGGAGGAGGAGGAGGAGAGGAAAAGACACACAGAGAGAGATGAAGGGAGAAAGACCGTGGATTCCAGAGCAGCCAACACAGCAGAGCAAAGCTCTTCCCCTGCGCCCTGGGACCCCGCGCGCCTCCCCCGCTTCCCTCACCAGCAGCAGCGGCGGCAGCAGCGGCTGCCCAGCCACCGTTCTTTCTCTTTCTCCTCCCCCCACCCCCACCCCCAGTTCGGCAGCTGCGCGCGTGCGCAAACCTAACGCTTGGTCCTGCTCTCCATTCCATTCCCATCCCCTGTTTCTCGGAGGCTCCTTGGGCCGGCACCGTCGCTGGGGATGGGCAGCGAGAGCACGCGCCGGAGCAGCCCGGGCTCCGCCACTCCCCGCTGCGCCCGCACTTGCTCCTGCTGCTCGTCTTGCCCCGCTGCCCCCAGGGCGGCGCCTCGGCTGCGCTCCCGCCTTTTCCCACCACGGACGGGTGGTTGGCGGGAGACAGTGCGCGCGCTCGGAGGAGTAAGGTGTGTGGGGGGGCGGCGGCGGAGGGGGCGGCTCTTGAAGAAGGAGCAGCGAGCGCCGTGCCTGCTCCAAGGCGAGGTACTTGCCCTGGACAGTGTCGCCCTCGTTGCCTCCAGCCCCCTCGAGGGAGGAAGAGACCGCCTGAAGTCTCTGACGAAAAGAAGGAAAGGCGGGAGCGGGCGGCAGTGGTGGTGGTGGTGGATTTCCCTCTGGAATGGAAATGGAAACAACCGCTCAAGCCCTGACGGTCCAGCACGCTGGCCATCTCCAGACGCTCTCTCTCTCTTCTAAAGCATATTATTTTGCATGTGCCCGCCCTTTCTGACAGTCACCTCCCGGAGCCGCGGCAAAGGTTCCAAAGAGCTGCATGCGGCTCCGGAGCCGCGGGTTGCCGACCCCCGAGCTAGGCAAAACATCCCAATTATTTCTCATAGGGCTTTGTTTCTAGCTCCTGACCTTCCTTGTCAACCTCCTCTGAACTCGTTCCAATTTGTTAGCATCTTTCTTGAAGTGTGGTGTTGAGGAAACAATACTCAAGGTGAGGTCTATCCTGTTTTGAATAGAGGGGGACAAGCATCTAAGGGGTTTTGAAAAAATTGTACTTCTGTTAATGCATCCTAAAATAGCACTTGACTTTTTGTGGCCATATAACACTGTTGGCTCATATTCAGCTTATGATCTACCACAGTTCTAAGATCCTTCTCACAAGTAGTTTTGCTGAGCCAGGTGTCCCCCATCTTGTACCTGTGCATTTGGTTTTGTTCTTCCTAGGTGCAGTACTTTGCACTTATCCCTGTTAAATTTCATTTTGTTTGTTTCAGCCAAGTGCTCCAGTCTATCAAGATCATTTTGAATTTTATTTCTGTCTTCCAGGGTATTAGCTATCTGCCCTAATTTTGTGTCATCTGTGAATTTGGCGAGCACTCCCTGCACTCCCTCAATCAAGTCATTAATAAAAATGTTGAGGAGAACCAATTGTTTATCCACCTTACACTTGATTTATTCAGACCACACTTAGTTACTTGCTCATCATGGTATCATGGGGAACTTTGTCAAAAGCTTTGATGAAGTCATGATATATTACATCTAGCATTCCTTCTCTCTACCAGAGGGGTCACATAATAAAAAAATGAGTTTAGGTTATTCAAATAACTCTATAACTGTCACTGTATAAAAATAAGAATTAAAGGGCACAGAGAGAAGGCAACGCTGCAGGGTTTTTTGCACGCATTTGACAACATTAATTTTTGTGCATATATTTTTGCTCCTTTTCTGGAAATGGAACACAAAAATAATATATATATAGCACTCATGGGGGACATTTTTGTACTTCAGATGTGTTTTTCTGCCTTATGTTTTATCTCCTAATTGGTTAAATTAATCATTCAATAAAATCCCACAGAGTTCAATTATATTTAGCCTGGCTATGGCAGATATATGATTGGAACCTAAAATATTGAATTGATGTGTATTTTAATTCTATAAGAACATATAAATGCAGATTTTTAAAGTACTTGTTTCCATAGCATCTTGTAGGTCAGATTAGTTCCTAAAATTCATAAAATATTTTAAGTTGCCTCAGATTTTGCTTTCTAAACAGATTGCAGCTCTATTTTATTCTGCCAAGGTTTGTGGAAGAGTAGGACAGAAAATTTAAAAAGATCTTTAAAAGACAAAAAAAAAAAAATCAAAAATACACAAATGCTATACCAACTATGAATATTTTATTGTATACGGAACCTTAGTACAAAATTCAGACAGGACCTTTTCTTCTTTATATGTGACATGGGTGATATGAAAAATATTTATTTAGCTCAGTGCCTTGTATTTACATTCCTCTTATATATTGTAGAGATGGGCAGAAAATGAAAAAATCCATTTTGTTTTGTTTCGTTTTTAGTTTGGGGAGAGGGGGGTTGTTTTGTAAGAAATGAATTTGTTTATTTAAAAAGTTTCATATTTTGTTTTGGTTTGTTCGTTATCTGTGTGGTGCTTGTGTGACTTTTTTTGGCCAGCCCCAGTGCCAATTAGCTGGCATGCTGGGGCGGCAAAAAAGTTTAAAACTCCCGCCTTTTCCCAGTGCCAATTGGGTGGAGGGGAAGGTGGGAGTTCACTTCTAAAGTTTCTTTTTGCATTCCCCAGCCTGTGCACCAGCTGATGGGCACTGGGGGAGGCAAAAGAAAAGAAGAAAAAACCTTCCACCTTTTCCTGTGCCTAATCAGGCAGGGAAAAGGTGAGGGTTTTTTTTGGCCCAGCGGGCTGGGGGAGGCAAAAAAGCGGACCACAGCGATTCCTCATTGGAATGCATTGAAGCAATGCATTCCAATTAGGAAAAAATTTCCATTGAAATGTATTGACCAATGGAGAAAAATAAAAATAAAAAACCTCCTGCATTTTCCTGTGGCTGATTGGGCACGGGAAAAGGTGGGAGGGTGGGTTTGTTTGTTTTTGCCTCCTTCAGCACCCATCAGCTGGCTTGCAAGCTGGGGGAGGCAAAAAGAAAAAAGCACCTCAGCGATTGATTCCAGTGAGGATTTCAATGGAGAAAAAATTATCCTGCCTTTTCAATGGAGAAAAAAAATCCTGCCTTTTCCTGTGCCCCCCCAAAAAAGTGGGAGGTTTTTTATTTATTTTTTGCCTCCCCCAGTGCCAATCAGCTGGCATGCAGGCTGCAGAGGCCAAAAATAAGTTTAAGCTCCCACCTTTTCACCACACAGGGGGAAATGTGGGAGTTTTAAACATTTTTAAACCTCCCCAGCCCATGCGCCAGCTGATTGGTGCTGGGGGAGGCCAAAAGCCCACGGTTTCCCACACCCCATCAGGTGTGTTGGGGGAAATTGCAAAGTTTTCCTCATAGGTATGCATTGCTAAATGCTAATGCATTCCTATGGGGAAACAAAACAGAACAGAACAGAACAGAACAGAAATTTCTGTTTCATTTCATTTTGTTTCTCTTCCAGAGTGGGGTTCATTATTTGTTTTGTAATGTTATGAAATGAATAACAAATTACAAAATGAATTAATATCTCTACTATATTGCCCATGTCATATTAGCATGATAGCAGCACACAGAACGAGGCTGATAATTCCTAATATACTGGGCCACTGCACAAGACAACTGCATTTTAGATCTTCAAACTCCGCCAGTCTGATTCCTGTTGCATTTGTCATAATCCCATTGGCATGTTGGCTTCATGCTCATTTGTGAGGCTCTCTTCCTTTGTATGCATTGTTGTTCAGTATGCTTTCCTAAAAGCAGTTTTTCATACTGTTTATTCAAAGTAGATGACATATTTTTCATCATATACATCTTCCTGCTCTGAAATTCATCACAAGCTTCAGGCACATATGTATTTCTGAGGAAAGATACCATCCATTTCATTGTCAATCTTTGAGGCATGAAACTGATTTTTCATTGTAAAAATGGAAATTTAATAAATTCCTTTGCCATCCCTAGCCATAAAATTGGGATTAGGCACAAAAGACCTTTATGGAAGAAAAGGTTTTATCTACACATAGTTCATGCCATGTGTATCTTAAATTTTAGGGATGACATAGGTATATTCAAACAATGGTCATAATCTTATTAGCTGTTTGTAGGATCAGCCACCTGGAAGTCACTTAGCAGAATTGGAAGAAGGAAGATCAAAGTATAATGAAGTAAAATGGGGTTACTTGGCTACCCAACACATTTTCTGTGATTGTGGAGAAATTCAATAAATGCAGTTCTTATTTGGATCTGGAAGCTGACTCATGGAAAATGGATTTCTTTGAAATATTTCGCTACTCATCCAAGTAGCTTCATGAGTCT
Organism: Phrynocephalus forsythii; assembly: GCA_029282475.1. NCBI lineage: Eukaryota > Metazoa > Chordata > Lepidosauria > Squamata > Agamidae > Phrynocephalus > Phrynocephalus forsythii. Next base: position 61,186,678 of record JAPFRF010000003.1, read on the forward strand.
AAGGAAAGATAGTACAAGGTCTTCAGTTTATAGTTCACCTTGGTTTCACACTACCCTGGTCTGAATAGGATCATTATTAGGTGGATAGTAGCCCGAATAGGTTTGTTAGGTAGACAGTAGCCTGAATAGGTTTGTTAGGTAGACAGTGGCCTGAATAGGCTTGTTAGCTATACAATGGCCTGGGGTATGTGAAAGACTCACCTAGTCCACCTAGTTGTTAGCTGTGGCCTTCCTGGTGGAGGTGTGAAGTCCTTTTGATTTGTCTGGAGATCAATGAAAGGGCTGCATGATAAGTGGCAAACAGATTGTACCTAAGTCTTCCCATTTCTATTGAGAAAAGGATTTTCCATATACGCATGAATGTCTTCCCAGAAAGAAAGAAAGAAAGAAAGAAAGAAAGAAAGAAAGAAAGAAAGAAAGAAAGAAAGAAAGAAAGAAAGAAAGAATCACAGATTTATTTGAAACCAAGCAATTCTAATTCCCTATTTTTAAAAAATAGATTGAGAAACCCAGACAGAAAAGTGAATAAATGAGTTGTACATTGTTTGGCAGAGAAATGAATTGTTGATATGCATTGTAGCACACTGCACTATCCAGCAAGCTTTATAATTGCCGAGGGACATTAAAAAAACATACCCAAATGAAATTTGGAAGTGTTTATCATTTTTAATTCATGCAAGCTGGTAGGGGTTTCCTTCCTCTATAGCTTTTTGAAGACAAAGTTTGAGTACTATTTGTGAACAAGTACTGTGTCTGCCTTGTAGGGATACTCATCTTCATTTATTTGAAGCATGAAAAACCTCTCCACTTTCCCTATTATTTTAAGACTCATCACAGTTTACTGCAGATTTCAGAAAGTCCATTTGTAAGAATTGTCTGAATTGTGTTGGAAGAGAACAAATCTGATGGTAACATTTTGGGGACACTGGCATGAATTCAAGAGCTGTATTCTGAACCAAAAAGTTATGTCAGTCTTTTAAAATTCAATTCAATTTAGTAATGTTGATTAGCTTATAACAATCTGGTCATGAAATATATTGTTGTCAGTCATATGGCCATGTACATTCTCATCCAATCACACAATCAGTTACAGTAGCCACTACCTTTAATCAGACTTCAAAAAGTTCAGGGAATTGATTTTTCACTGAATGATAGACATGCAATTCAGAGGACATAAAATGCAAGAAGAGCCAAAGCAACAGGCAATTGATCTCCAGAATTACAGGGAAGTGCACAGTACAGTATGGATAAGGCATAAAGCTAGAAATCCATCTGCATAAAATGGAAAAATGGACTAAAGAATGGATAACTAAAGTAGGAGATGGCAGAAAATTGACTAGTTTTGAAGAAATTGTACATAGAAGAAGCAAAGCAGAGAATAGAAAAGGTCTAGTAAGTGAGATATATAAATTATTAATACAAGAGGAATATAAAGAAAATAAGTTAAAATAGATATGGCAAGAAGATATTAATAAAGAAATAAAAAAGGAAGAATGGGGGAAATGGAATAAAAGAATAGTGAAAAATATGTCAGTGATAGTAAAAGAAATTTTTTATAAATTATATTGGAGATGGTATATAACACCAATGAAGTTAAATATAATAAATAAAAAAATCTCCAATATGCTGGAGGTATAAAAAAGAAAAAGGGACATATTTGCATATGTGGTGGCTGTGTGAGATAAGAAAAAGGGAATGGACATTGGTTTTTAAAGAAATACAAGAAATACTAGGGAAAAGGATTCAAATGTCCCTAGAAATGTTAAATATGGTTGTGAACAAACAATTGAAGAAAGAGGAGGTGGAGTTGGTAACTATACTAATAACAACAGCAAGGTTGATTTCTGCAAAGTATTGGAAATCTAACAACCAAATAATATTAGAGGAATGGTATAGGCACTTATGGAATATGGCTATTAATGATAAATTGACTTTTGAAATTAAAATTAAGAAGGGATTGAGAAAGTCTAATGATTTTAATGGAATATGGGATAAACTGTTGTTATATGTATTTCAAAGAGTTAAGGGGTATACACCTGGAGAAGATTTAATGTATTTTTGGAGGGAAACGGGTTGGTCATTGCCAAGCTAGGCTGAAATAAGGAGGCACACACGTTTGTCTTGGTTTAAACAGGGCCACAATTTATTAACCACAAACAGGGTATTAACTTTATTAACTTTATTAACTCCATTAACGTTTAAGGAGGGTCTGTGACGTAGCGCAATAAAGTCAGGAGATAGAATTTATTAGGTCCCCTTGCTGCAGGACTTTAGTTCAAGCCTGTTATAGTGCCGCCTGGAGGGTGCCTGAGTAATATTGGGCATCCTCCTGTTTACCAATTGTTGGCAGCCCTCATGATCATGTTGGGGTTGTTGTTAATTTTTGCAACTCTACTACCTACTCTAATTTATTACTTGAGGGCTACCGGGGACCTTGAGGCTATATATATTGAGTAGGGATCTGTTGATCAATGTTATATTGCACTACCCGCCACCAAGAGACGCACTGCTGTCTCTTACCCACACTGGCCAAACAAGACGGCAGACAGACCCTCTCTAATATTCCAAAGGAAAATTTCGAGGCCCTTGTCAGGATAAATGCACCCCGTCTGGCCAGAATAAACTCAGATCATTAGCAATAATGGTCGGGTGCCAGATTACGGAGCCCAACTCTGCGTTCACGACGCGAGCGATTTCCCTGTTAACGCCCTTGCGGGCTTTATGCATTTTTTTGGGGTGATGATGTTTTCCCCACACCAATCTGGGAATAATTGCCGACCAAATTATCCGTGTGTTGGGCCGCTGGAGTTTAAACGCTCTCAGGTCATCGGTGGCCTTGAGAATTAAGGTTTTACCAGACATCTTCGTCAAATCATTGCCACCAAGGTGCAGCACCACAATGGACGGCTGAGGGTCAGGGGGATCATTCAATGCCGTGGACAGAAGGGCATTCCAGCACATCCCCCTTCTTCCCTCCACACCAAGTCGGCCCATTGCCCCAGGCCGAGATCGCGGCCACGTCCGGATTTGACAGCGAACATGGCGGCCCAGTAAACAAAACTGTGGCCATAGATGGTTATTTGGGTATGCCGGCCGTCAGCAACACCTGTAATGGAAAAAGAAAACAACTGGCCCGGTCTCATGGGTCCATTAATGGGCGAACATAAGACTTGAACTGCTTAGACCTCCACCGCCCAATCCGCTGAATTCCCGCAGGGTCCACGCCCAGTGCTGCCGCAGTGGAGGCCACCCCAATGTGAAAGGAGTGCGTACCAAAGCGCCAGCCTGCCATGCCAGCAACATGGAGAGCCTTCAGAGAGATGTTCCAAAACTGGTATCGGGTCAATGGGGACCCATCCCTGTGCTGGAACAAATAGCCCTGCTGTATGCCCATCAACTGGGAGTAGGCGTGCAAGGCTAGTATGGGGCAAATTTGCGGCACCAAACACCTACGTAGGTGTATCGTGCTGTCCCAGCCCTGCTGATCGGTTTTGGATCTGCGAATATGCAGGAAAACTTGGTCGCTCTCAAGGGCCATGTCCGTCCATAATAGAGCCATGCAGGATTCGTCTGTCTTGGAGAAGGCTACCAACTCGCTGACACGCAGGGCTGCGAAGAAGGCTACGAGAGCCGCCGCATGGAACAGGTTAACTTTGAAACTGTCAGCACAAACCTGGGGCCACACTTGAGCCAATTTGGACAGCATTGTAGGGGAGATGGGTGTTCTGGTGTCCTGTGACCTGCCCCTCTCCCTAGACCAGCCCTCTACCATCTTCGCTATTCGAAATTGGCAATCGGGGATCCCCAGACCCTGGGCCTTGGCGTAATAGTATAAGGCCGACATCTTACCTTGTATAGTACGGGGGGGCAGTCCCTTAAAATGCAGGTAAACGGCAAACTGCACCAGTTGATCTGCCGTGGCAGGCCAGAGTGTGGGGAACCCCTTCCCAGTGCAGAATCGGGCATACTCAGCACATGCCGCGGAATATGCCCAATGGGTACTGGGTGCTAGTGCCAATCCCATGGCCCGGTTGGCCTCTACCTGCCAAGCCTCCATACCTCTGGTGGGAGCTGTTCGGGATCTACCATGGCATGAGGAGCTAACGATCTGAACCGCTCCATCTGTTGGCAGGACAGAGCGTCAGCCAGGTCGTTCTGGACCCCCGGCACATGCACAGCACGGAAAAGGATATTAAACTGCAGGCAACGAAGTGTAAGGGCCCGTACCAAGCGCATCACTCTCCCAGATTTGAATGTCAAATTATTAATAATGTGAACAACTGATAGGTTGTCACAGTGAAATTTAACTGCCGAATTAGCCCATAGTTCGGCCCATAGGTAGAGTGCTCCGACAATGGGGAACAATTCTAAGAAAGTAAGATCCCTAGTGAGCCCCGATTGGTGCCATTGCTGAGGCCATGAGCCAGCACACCAACGGCCCCTAAAATATAGCCTGAAGCCCAATGCACCTGATGCGTCAGTTTGCACCTGCAATTCGGCTGAGGTGTCCAATAAGTTGTTGTAATTCACGAAGGGTGGCTTTTTTGCGAGACCGCATCAGCATGATGCGCTGGGTGAGGTCATGGAGCTTCTGAGGAGGCAAGCGGCAGGTTTGGGCAACGGTATCTAACTCTATGCCTAAAAATGTCATCACCCTGTTTTGTCATCCGGATAAGAAGCTCCGTCCAATGGCCTTAAAGGTGGTCAAAGATCACATCCCCGATTGCAGCTAAAATATCGGCGGATCACTGGGATGTGGCCCATTCTATAAAGGTACTGAAACGTTCAAATGCAGAACACAAATCGAACACCCAAAAATGGCCTCAATGTAGTATGCCCGTCAAAGGGCAACCAACCTCACAGGCAAAAATTTAAGTGTCCAATAAGTTGATCTGTAATCCCACAGCCACGTACCATCCTAACAGGTGGCGTATAATTAACGGAAGACAGCTCCTGTGGGATGCAGCATGATGCGCTGGCCGGGTAGGAAAGATGATGGAGGTCCCCAACCCCTGAGGAGGCAACCGCGGCAGGTTTGGGGAGGCCGGGAGGCTCCTCCCCTTTTCTCTATGCCTCCTCCTCCTCCTCTTCTCTCCCCGCGGGTCAGTGGAGGAGTGGCAGGAGCTGCCGCCTCCCTCCTTTTGTCCATCCACCAGCAGCAGCAGCAGCCACAGCAGCGGCAAGCTCCTCCTCCTCCCGCCATGGCCTTAAAGGTGGTCATAAGATGGGCCGCACCGCCCCCATCCCGCCGCCCGCCACCCCAGCGCTGCTGCTAAGGAAATCGTCAGGAGCAGGAGGTAATGGATCACGTGCGCTTCTGGGCCGGGTGGGCCATGAGCCGCGCCTCGTTGGCGCGGATGGCCCATTCTCCTAAAGGTACTGCTGGCGCCCCGCTCGCTTTCCCGGCGGAGGAGGAATGCAGAACGCCACAGCAGCGAACGCGAACACCCAAAAGGCATGGCCCGATCAATCCTGCTCCGGTGCCTCCTCAAATCCTCCTCCTCCTCCCGCCCCGCCGAAGAGCTCAATTGCAGAGGGGTGGTGGCGGCGGCGGCGGGACGGGGCGTCAGGGTGGCGGGAGGAGGAGGAGGAGGAAAACAGGAGCAGGAGGACTTAACGGGTCACACTTTCGCGATCTCGGAGCCCCTATCCCACAGCGCCCCGCTCGCTTTCCCGGGCGGAGGAGGAGGCCCACGGCCATCCTAACAGCGAGACCCACGCGCGAATCCCGGCGCCGGGAGGAGGAGGCGGGGCCCGCCTGCCCAGGAGCGGACCCCGCCCGTGTGTGTGGGGGGACACCCCGACTCCGGTGAGTGCCGCCGCTGGTCTCGATGCCTCCCCCTCCTCCTTCCCTCCCATCATTTGCTTTCACCCCCTTTTGCCTCCCCCAGACCCCCTTTCGTATTCTCCCCCTCCCCACCCCCACCCCCGGACAGAAAATTTTTAAAAAATTTCCCGGTGACAAAAGGTTGGGGAGCACTGAATTAGATGATACTCCCTTGGGACTTTTTTGGGTACAACGCCCAATGGGGACACTCTAAAGTTAGGAGTAGGCGGCTGTGCGAAGGGGCCTAATACCCGTCCGGCCACAAGCTCGACTGCAATTTTTTGCCGGACGATGTCCTCCATGCCTCTAACGGATTAGGGGCCATATAAGGCCTCCTCTGACCTAGGGCCAGTATCCGAAAGCTGTACCGGAACCCTTCTGCAAGGTAATGAGCATCCGCTTGTGATGGGTAACTACGCAGCCACGCCCTCAAAACTGAAACCCTGATTGGGCTAGGTCCCTTTTGGAGGAGGATTGGTGCCTTGCTGGTTCCGTTTCCCACCCATGTCTCTACTGCCCTCGCCCCCTGGTCTGCTCCGTGAGCAGGAGGAGGCGGGGTGATTCGCCCCACAGGTAGAACAGATATGGCGGAATTTGCACTGTCGGCGCCCGCAGGAGCCCCAGCTGTTGTAATCAAAGCAGACCAGTCTGGGTTGAACCAGCTGGCCTGCAGAAGCGCGGAAGTTTCCTGGATTGCCAGACCGCAAGACGGGGTGGCCACTATAGAAACACTCGTTAGCACGTTTGGCGCCAATCACCCTCAGCCAGAGATAGCTGTGGGGTCTATCCCAACACAAGGCGGGGTCCTTGGCGATCCGCCTACAGAACCCCTCATCATACATAAGCCAAGCCATGTTGGGGAAATCCAGGCGTGCTCTAATAATAAGATCTAGGTAATGCCACAAATTTGTACCCTTTGGGGGATGGGCTTTGGAGTAAATGCCCGCATATATGACAAATGCATTTAGCCAATTATTCCAGGATCGGTCCGGCTTGCGTTTCCGGATCCGTTCCTTCTCTTTGTCGTCCAGTTTTTCAAGGTCCTTAGCGTCAATTTCCCTGTTCAACAATTCAAAAATGTCAATATATTTTCCGGCCACTATTCTTTCAACCATGGCTTCCGACAGGTGGTCTCCCAGTGGGAGGGACTCATCACCCTTGGGAAGCTTGTTAATCCCAGGCGCGGGTGCGTCAGCCTCCTTAGCAGGGGTAGTCTCAGGTTGCCATGGCGGAGGTGCCTCAGCAGCAGCGCCTTTTGCTGAAGCAGGTGCCACAGACAAGTCGAGCACGGGTTCAGGTTGCGCAGACGCCTCTGCCCTGGCCAAGGGACCTTGTGGGACGGGCTGCCGAGGCTGTGTGAAGATTGACTGTGAGGGCGTAACAGACTCTATTTGAGCATGTGTGCTTGCGGAGCCACTAGGACAAGGCCACGTGACCCACCGGGGTGTGGATGTGTGTGGTGTTATTGACTCACCCCACTCTGGTCGGGCCGCAGACATCGTTCATGGTGGTGCCAGGGCTCCCGTGGCAGAAGAAAGGTCTATGGCCTGCTGCTGCACCTCCTCCCTGACCGCCAGGTATGTGGGACTCCGAATGGCTGATGGCTCAGGCAGGTGGGCAATCGGACAATCATCGATACAAGCAAGTGGCCCGGTCATCAGGGGAGTGGGGGTCGGTGGGGCCTGGCTTGAACGTCCAGCTATAGAAGATTCAAGAGAGGTAATACGCGACCACATTATATCACCCATCATTTTTAGAACTGACTTGCTATAGCCCTTTGGGTCTGTAGATGTTTGCCCCCCACCATATGACGCTGCCATCCCCCTCCATTTGGCGTTGTCACGTTCCAAGTGTGAGAGTTTTTTCCAAGCCACTGCAAATCGCGGCCATTCCTCGTCCGGTGATGCGGACGAGTCCGGGAATAGTTGAGGTGTTGGCCTCTTTTTGGGGACAGCCTTGCCCTTCCCCTTACTGAGCGCTTTTTTAGGTGGCATGTTTAGATGTTATAGTATCCCATCCTCCCAATTGTGACAGACCACAGGTCGCAATTCAGTGGTTTATAGATGACTGTGCAACTACTGTTTGGATGGTGAGAGGCCTGATTGGGGTTGGGGGGTGGATGCTGCTGGATGAACCTCGAGCCCCCTTTTGAATGTAAGTAAAGGGCAAGATGGCCACCCAAAATTCCCGAATGGGCTACCCCGATGAAAACCAATATTCAGCTAAAACGGGGAGGGGGCCTTGAAATGGTGTTGCCCCCGTGAGGGTGATGGGCTAGCTTGCTTGTTGGTGCCCCTCCAGTGGGTGGATGGCCATCACGTGCGTGAGATTAATATGGATGGGCTGAAGGCCCATCCAAAATGGCCACTGCGCTGGCCGGATAAGGAGACAGGAGGCCTTTACTCCCCCCTTTTTTTTAAAAGATCGGCCTGGGAGCCTGGTTGGTGAGCCTTCCTAGGCCGGGGCTACACCCCCACCCAGCAAGGGAGAAGACTGAAGATCTACCCCGTGGGCTGTTTTCGGGCCAAGGTTGTCAGCTTGGGCAGTGAGCGAAGTTCCAAGGGCAGGGAGTGGCTGGTCTGAACGGCCACGGCTATTGCCAAGCCTCCCGCCGCGTTCCCCTGCCCGCGCGGCGTAGCCCTAGCCGCCGGCACTGCCTGCCGGCAAGAAAATCGAGGCCACGAAACGAGCTGGCCGGTTGGAGCCGCTCAGATGATCCGCGGTGGCTCGGGTGTGTCCCGCCGGCCAGCAGGCCTATCAAGTAAGATCCGGACGCAGGGTGAGTTCCACCGAGGCAGCGCAGCCGCGGCCGCCTTCCAACGGTGGGTGCCGGGAGAGGGGTGGGGCGTCCTAATTCCCCCACCCGCTGCGTGCGCCACTCCCCTCCCCTGAATCCCGCTGCCCCCGACTCACCAGCCCTCGTTTCGGGTTCTCCCTCCCCCACCCGCGATGCCCCGCAAGCCCACTTGGGCCTAACAGGGCTCCCTCCCTCCTCCCTCCCAAAGATGAAGTCTTAGCTGGGTATGGTCCACTCGCTCCGTCTCACGCTGCTCTTCCGTCCTGATCCGGCTCTGGACAGGCAGGCGATGGTGGGCAGGGGTGCGGCCATCCCTTATATGGCCGCGCCACCAGCGTAAACTACGCTAGTTGTGTAGCCAACCATTGCCTGCCTTCAGCCAGCCGGCAAAGCCGCCCCTGCGCCGCACAAGGTGGCGCGGGGCAGCCAATATCTTAAGTTTTGCAAGTCTGGGTAAGTCCTGAGTGGGAGGTGGGTTGCATGGGGTTGATCCTGTTTTGTTTGTTAGAGTTTTGATTAATTTTTTTCTCTTTTTGTATACATGTGTTATGTTTTATATTGCAGTTTTATTAAAAACATTTTTTTAAAAAAATAAGTCCACCTACATAAACCAATCTTTTTTGCCTTACTCAAGCAGGTCAAGAACCACAATTATATGAATATTTATCCTACAGTGTTAAATGAGCTTTCCCCCATATTGGTGTTCATATTATTGAACAGGGGGGTTCTGACGATTTTTCAGAAGTAGGGTGATTAGGAAAACTTGGGAGTCAAGTGAATGAAACTTCCTACCACTAGTAAGGTGGAATATACAATTGTTTTTCACTCAAAACAGCCTGGAAAGATACCATATAATGAAATAGCATTGTACTGATGAGATATTCTACAAAAAGCAAAGCAAAGCAAAGCAAAGCAAATTGATCTGTGTATTTGCCATCCCATAGCACAAATCACTCTCTGGATGGTTTACAATTTAATTATGCAAGCTACACATTCCCCCCACCCCCAAGCTAAGTACACCTCTTACTGAGTTTGGAAGGATAGAAGGCTGAGTCAGCCACATACCAGCTAGCTAGTGTTGCATCCTGGGTTGAGAGCAGGTTTGGCTTGTTTTACCACTGCACTACAAGGCTCCTACAAAACAAAATGGCAACTACCAGTGAAAATGGTCATTTCACCAAACAAGAGTGATGCTATAGTTACATTTTCAGTAGGGCTAATATATACACCGTATATTGGTCCACCAGTTCATGGAAGAGTTGTGCTATGGTGATCTCAGTCCTACTTGATTTAATTTGTGCCCTGCATCTAAAACAATTTGCAAATTCAGAAGGCCAGTCCTCCTACAGACTTGGACTGGAAAACACAAAACTGCTAATAATTTTTAAATATTTGCACTGATGTACAAGAAATTTGGTGACACAATAGAAGCTGAGGAAGAAAGTAAATGTACAACATTTCCGATGACTAGCTTTAAGTGGGTTGCATACTGAGCACTTTTATATCTTGCTAGAAGCAACCTTGTGATTCAAGCCTCAAACTGCATGTTATGTGTCTTACTGAGCAAAGCCTCGTTTCTTCATCCTTCCTATAGCATTTCTTCATAAAATCCCCCCCACAGTTGTTTTTATCATGCACTTACTCTACTTTAGATGTTTTGACTCAATGAATTAGTATGAATGGGCTTCGCACCACTCTGGCACTAAACCTGCCTGTTTTACTTCCATCTGGCCCTCATGTGAATTGGCTCCAATAAGATTGCTTTAGTCCAATCTGTAGATTTGGCCGGAGCGGAAAGACGGCCCTGGTTTTTAGCACTGTAAATTTCAGCTCCCACCCCAAATTTTCTGAGGGGAATTCCATATCATTATGATGACTCTGAGTACTACCAAATTTTGAACTAAATGCTTTGCATTGAGTATATTTGGCTCAGCAATAAAAACCTATCCAGACCATATCAAGTCAAAGCAGTACAGATGATAAAGAAGAAAGGAATTTCTTCCAAGAATTGGTGTGAGGGGCGACTTGCAGTTGTGGATGGTTGTACTGAATAAACTCACCCCCTTCTAATTCTATGTTTTAGTGATTCTTTGAAATAAATTAGATGCATTTCCAGTGCTGCGCATGAAATCTGGTAAAACCTAGAAGAGAAAATAGCTCACATCCAGCTCCTTAATTAGAAAGCCGTTCATCTCCTTTCAAAAGGAAGTTATCACACTCCTGATTGCACAAATTGTTGGCTGGCATGGTTTTGAATTAGAAGTAATGTGGGCAGTGATATCAATTTTTATTGAGGGGTGCTTTACACTCTTCACAATATGCCCAGAGCACAAATTAGCAATCTGTGGCTTGAAAACAGTCATAGGTAACATAGTAATTTACATTTATTTTCTGCAATTTATTTTCATTCTGCTTCTGGCAGACACATAACATTTTCACATTCTTTATGTTATGATTGCATTATGTCTCTGGTCCATGACTACTTATATTTGGGTTTCAAAAGCAATTGATGCCAATTAGATTCTCATTAATGAGAGGTATGATCTGGCAATAGGTGCTGCAATGGTTTGTTTGGCAAAAGGAACACATTTTCATATGCTTTTTACACAACAGCTGAAATACACTGGGAAGCTGTTAACTATAGTGAGAAGGATAATAAAAAGGTTTTCCCCTCCTCCACAATCTTCTTGCTCTGTGCAAGCTGTGGCTGTCATGCAGAAGGAGAAGAGATACAAGAATTTCAACAGATTTTTTTAAAAATGAATGCATTCCTTAGCTAGTAATGAAGCATATTCTTCTAAATGGATTAAACAATGCCATCTCGGCCAACAAATTGTATGGCACAATTTAAGATCACAAATGCTGGGCCAAATTTTGCCCAAACAATTGCCATTTTCTTTTTTTTTCTTTTTTAAATTTTTTAATTTTATACTTTATTTCACAAGACAAGTTAAGACAACAGTACAATAGTGTCTCATTATTTATACATTCTATAGGACCAATATCCTTTTCAAAATCCACCCTCTAATTCATCTTCCAACACAGTTAATTGTGACACACACACAAGTAAGTTAATTCTTTTAAAATTTTACATTCCAGCAGTCAAAATTATTCCCCATAACAGATTCCTCATTTTTTTGTGTTAATTCCATACGTTAATAAGGGCTTCCAGGTTTTCATAAATGTATCATGTTTTATTTCCCCTCTATATATTTTAATTTGATAGGTCAACTTTTCCATAAGAACCATTTGCCAGATTTTGTTCAGAAATTTTTGTAGTGAAAGATCTTGAACATTTCTCCAATTTTTTGCAATTTCAGCTCTTGCTACACCAATCAGATTTGCTATTAAGTCTTTATATGATAATTTTTCATTTCCATCCTTAAATATTGAAAATAATAGTAAAGCTTCATTTATAATTATTCTTTGTGTTAACAGGGTTTCTATCCATTTAATTATTTCCTGCCAATATGCTCCTCCTTTGGGGCAAGAGATCCACATATGTTCTAGGGTGCCTTTACTTCCACAATTCCTCCAACAATTGTCTGGAATTTCTTGATTAATTTTATGTAATTTTGTGGGATACCAATACCATCTGTGAGCTACTTTTAACACCAGTTCTTTCGCTTTAGTTGATATTGATTTGTAAGGATATGTGTTCCATATTCCCATCCATTCTTTCTCAGATATACTAATATTTAAATTTGTTTCCCAGGCTACTTTGGATCCCATGCCCCTAACAAATGCTTTTTCAATCAACTGTTTATATATGATTGAAGTTATACCCTTTCTTTTATTTCGATCCTTTTCTATACAGTATTGTTCGAGTACTGTAAGTGTTCTCATGGGTCCATGTCTTTGATATAATTGGTTTCCCAAATTTCTTACTTGTATCAATTGTAGCCAATTTGCTTTTATTTCCTTTGTTTTATCTTCCAACTGTCTAATTGTTATTGGTTTCCCAGCCTCAAATAAGTCTCTTATTCTATAAATTCCAATTTGTTTCCAATTTTTAAATCGTGCATATTTCTCTCTTGATTTAAATTTAGGATAATCCAACATAGGGCACAAAGGAGATATAGGTGGAGCAAAAATGTTCATATACTTGCGCCAAATTTTCAATGTCTCACAAGTATAAGGATTTTGTATTTGCTCCTTTTTTCTAATGAATTCCCTTGTAAATATATAGGTATTAACTAATCCAGTTTCTCGCCTTTTTTCCATTTCGACCCAATCTGGGATTTCTTCTATCTGAATAAACTTTATAGCTTGAGTGATTTGAAAAGCTTCATAGTATTTTATTAATTGTGGTATTCCTAGCCCCCCTTTTTTGCTTTGACCATATTTAACACTGCTTATGAACCTTATTTTCTTCCCCTTTCCTCCAATAAACTTCTCCATATTTTTTTGCCATAGTTTAATTTTTTTAATTTCAGGTTGTAATGGTATATTTTGAAATAAAAATAAAAAAATTGGTAATATATATGCTTTGACTAATGCTATTCTTCCCAGCATTGACATATTCAGTTTCATCCATTTTCTAGTTTTTTCTTTAACTGAATTAAATACTATTTTGTAATTTCTATATATTAATTGGTTTTTACTTTTTGTTATCCATACTCCCAAATATTTGAAAGTTGAGTAGCATAAGTCCAGATTTAACTTTTTTTTAATTTCCTTTTGCTCTGCTATAGAAATATTTATACATAACAATTTAGATTTTTGATAGTTAATTTTTAGGCCCGTATAATAACAATGTTCTTGTAGTATATGTTTTAATGATTCTATACTTTTTAATGGATCCTCCAAAAACAGGAGCATGTCATCTGCCATTTTCTAACAGTGGAAGGAGCATGTATTTTGCACTATGCACAATGGCTTCTCAGATGGATTGTGCCTGAATTCATTTCTACCAGTTGTTGTTGCTGCTGCTGCTGCTGCTGCTGTTGTTGTATGCCATCAAGGTGCCTCCATTTTATGGTGACTCTATGAAGGAGAGATCTCCAACAAGGGAGTCAATCCATCTTGTATTTGGATTCTTCCTCTTTTCCTGCTGCCCTCCATTCTCCTAGCATAGTTGTATTTCCCAGATAACCCTATCTTCTCATGATGTGCCCATGATGTGCCAACATTTTTGCCTGCAGAGACAGCTCAGGCTTGATTTGATCTAGGACTCACTTATTTGTCTTTCTGGCAGATCAAGGTATCTGCAATTCTCTCTTCCAGCACTTTATTTCAGACAAAGTTTTTCCTGTCAGCCTTCATTACTGTCCAATTTTCACATCCATACACTGTGACTGAGAATACAAGAGTGTTTGCAGTCTTGGTTTTGGTCTCCATTGCCATGTCCTTATGATCTGTTCTAATTCTTTCATTGATGTCCTTGCGAGTCTCAATTTTCCTCTAATTTCTTGGTGACAGTTTCCATTTGAAATGATGATTGAACCAAGCTCTAAATTAAATAAAAAATAAATAAATGCATAGTTGTTACTGTGGGTGTAATCTAGTGAACATGTTTTTTATTCATTTTTGTTATTTAGGCTTGCCATCATTTCAAATCACTGATAAAATATGAGTCTAGGCTATAGTGATAAACATACCGTACTCATAGCTTATATTCTGTGTGGATTCAAAAGAGGAATTTCATATCTAAGATTCATGGCCTTCTCTGATTTTGGACTCACAGTGTTACCTATGGAGGCATTTCCAAGGGCTTATATCATACAATCATCATCAGGCTATGAACCTTCTGGTTACTGTATCTATTGTGGCTCCTTCTTATTGGTAAGACTACATGTTCCATGTTAGTGCACGAGAACCTGATGCTGCTGCTGATGATGATGATGATGACTCCACCTATGAGATGGTATCTTCTGGGTCAGGTTCTATTCAATGAGACAAAGAAACTGCAGTAGTATAGCACAGAGCATACTAATTTAATCAGACAAATATACTGAAGAAGCTATCATCAGTTACAAAGCAGATGTTATTAACTCTTTTAAATGTTTGAACAGAACATTGAAATGTACTAATGGAAGAACACATGAGAGATTAAAACTGACAGTATCCTCAAATATTAGATTAATGAGGACACTCAAAGCAATTAATTGTCTTTCTTTGCTTCCATTGTTCAGAATCTCTCTGACTCTAAATATTGAGAAAATAAAATGAAAGTGACAATATATCAAGGAGATCTTTTGTCAAGCTATATTACATCTTTTGAACTGAGACAGATGATATAGACCCACTGTCAATGTTCCATTTTTAAGTGAACTGATGGAAAGGGTGGCGGCCAGTCAGCTACAGGTACTCTTGGAAGAGACCAATGCCCTCAATCCATTCCATTTGGGATTTAGGCACAGAAACAGCACTGGTCATCCTGCATGATGACATTCTGAGGTGGACAATGGCAAAATGTCCCCGTTAGTCCTCCTTGACCATTGACCACAGTATCCTCCTGGGGAGGCTCTTTGGATTTGGGATCAGTGGCCTGGATTTGTCCTAGCTCTGGTACTTCTTTGAGGACCAGCTCCAGATAGTGCAACTTGAGATGGTGCCTACCCCTTGGAGTCTCAATTGCAGAGTCTCACAGGAGTTTATCACCTCTCCTTTGGTGTTTAATATTATATGAGAACATTGGGAGAAATCTTCAGGCATTTCAGAGTTTTGTGTTATCACTAAGCTGATTACACCCAGCTCTATTTCTCCTTCCATCCTTCTGCAATGTTCTGTTCCTAGAGTGCAGCTAGGATGCTGTGCTGGGGTGAATAGGAGACAAGAGACTGAGGCTTAACCTGGACAAGATAGAGCTCTCTGTGTGGGTGCCTCTGGGGTCTGCAATTTGGGAGCCTTCCCTTCCTTTGGAAGGTTTACTCTCTTACCTAAGGATAAGGTGCATATTTTGGGCATATTGCTCAAACCAGAGCTACCAATAGAGTTTCAGATAGTGTTTATGGTCTGCTTCATATATTTCCACCTTAGGTGCATTGCCTAGCTGCACTCCTACCTTGACACTGGGTCTCTCATCACAATGGTTCTCAAGAGACTCCTATAATGCTGCCTACAGGGAGCTACCCAATCAACTGATATGCAAACTCCATCAGATCCAGAATATGGTGGCCAGATGCTTGAATGGATTATCTAGATATCAACATATTTCTTCCACACTGGCTGCCTTGCACTGTTACCAGTTCATTCCTGTGCCAGCTTCAAGGTAGTAATGTTAACCTGCAAGGTCCTACACCAGTGATGGCAAACATTTTAGAGATCGAGTGCCCAAACTGTGATTCAAAACCCACTAATGTTTCACAAAGTGCCGATACAGCCATTTAACCTGAATACAGGTGGCTGTGAAGGGGCGATGTCAGGTGCCCACAGAAAGGGCTCTTGAGTGCCACCTTTGGCACCCGTGCCATAGATTCGCCAACACTGCCCTAAACAGTCTGGGACATTGACACCTGGCAGAATGTCTTCTTCTACCGACTTTTTGTCCCAGCAGTGTTCCTCCTTCCATTCTCCTGGCCCCTTAACTGGACACCTTTAAAATATCATTGAAAACATGATTGTATTCTTGAAGGTTTTCACGGCTGGGATCTGATATCTGTTGTGAGTTTTTCAGGGTATTTGGCTGTGTTCTGGAAGTTTTTCTTCCTGACGTTTCACCAGACTCTGTGGCCAGCGTCTTCAGAGGGCAAGGAGCTCAGGAAACTAGGAGTTCTCTGTGTGCTCTGGGGTATAACCGGTCACAGAGTCTGATGAAATATCAGGAAGAAAAACTTCCAGAACATGGCCAAATTTATTTATTATTTATTTGTTTCATTTTTATACCGCCCATCTTCCAAACTGGAAGAAACGCCCTGAAAAACTCACAACAGCTATCGAAAACATGATTGTTGAGACAGGGCTATTCAATCAACAGAGTGCATAATTTTACGAGCACCTAAGCTAATGACTCTACCATCTTGACAGTATTTTATTGAATGTTAGTTCTGGTTCAACAGAACTAACATCAACAATGAACCGGTTATTTTTAGAGTCTCTGGTAGGAGAAAACAACGAAAAGTTCAATCCTCTTTCTGCTCCTGAAAGGGGCGGGGGGGTTCCACCAGACCACTTCGGCAGTCCCAAGTCCTGGGTCGGCATCTCCGTCTCTACCCCGACCTCTGAGGTGGCTTTGGGTCCGGGCCTCCCCCGACGCCAATTCTGGAGAGGGGAGTCATCCCGCAAAGCCAGACCCCTCCCGCAGGAGTACCTCCTGGTCAGTTGCTCTTCTCCCTTCACCTTCTTTGCCCATTTCTCGAAGGCCAAGCCCTGCCTTATGTTCTTTAACTTATGGTTGTACTCTCTCGCCTCCCTCTCTTCCCAATACAAACACCCGGGTTTGTGGGCTCTTCGTCGATAGATTTTGGCCTCATTTTCTGGTGCATGGGTTCCCCATCCAGACCCATTTTTCCTCTGGGGGCAGGACACACATCTTCCCTTTTTTGGCTTCCCCAAACCCCACCTCCACACCCGGGGGTTGGTTGGCCTTTCCCGCCTTTTCTTGTTCAGCCAATCTCAGGGAATCTTCTAACTACTTTATCCCTTTCTCTCGCCCCTCCTCCTCCCTCACTCATGCAGCCCTGGCCTCTTCCCTGCGCCTTTGCTTCTCCCTCATGACCTCCACAGGTGTGGGCGGCACTCTCTTCCATGGAGCCCTTTCTGCCTCACAATGAATTTTTAGCAAATTTTATTTGTGGTTCGTTATATATGTATAACAAATCATATATATGTATAACATATATGTTCGTTATATATGTATAACAAATCCGAGTTTAACTTGGATGTCTGAAACCCGGTCTTCACTCAACTTTGAGAAATTGTAGAGGAGCAATATAGAAACTATCTCTGCAATTTTTGTGTATCGGGGTATCAGGAGGCACTTTCCTGGCAGGCCCTTTTTGCAAGTATATAACTCGGGCATCTGAAACCCAGATGTCACCAAACTTCTGGGGCTTTTACAGAAGGTTCAGGGGAAGCTTCTCTCCAATGCTAGTGTTTCTAGCATTTAAAAATTGATCCATTGATTCAAGATAAAAATTCATAAATTTGTTATTCATGATTTGTTGACCTTGGCAAATCACAAATCACAATGAATCACAATTTTCCTGATTCATGCCCATTTTTCCTGCACACGGATAGAAATATTTCCTTCTGTCAGTATATGTGAGTATGGCAACCTTTTATAAAATATTATTTACCTAACATACTCTCATGCAGATTCCTATGAGGAGGCTATGTTTGTCAAAGTTCTCTTGGAAGGTCACATTTGACTGTGCCCATTAAAATGCACCATGTGGAGATCTGCTTTGGTAAATGTTCCACTGGTAGAATACGGAAGTAGCGTAGTAGGCACACTGGGCTTTCATAACAATGATTAAGAATTCATTCTCTCTCCGTCCCCATGGCTGCCTACAAGTGTAGCTTTTCATCACCTTCTAATACCTAACATGTATTATATATTTGTCACCTCTTGATACGCCAGCAGATTGGCTTCTCCCAATCCCCTCTTCTTCATTCCCTCCAGCTTGCTGTGAATGATAAATGTAATAACAGAATGCCTATGTTTTCTTCCTACTATTTTGGAAAGTGGAAATAGTGAGACACAAAACATTGAGAGAATCATTAAATTAGAGCATCTGAAATGAAGGCATGCATCTCATAGTGGGATTAAAACAAGTGCGAGAGATGCCTTTGTCAAGAACAAACTACTTTGGGAATGGGTGGCTGGGGATGTGTGCAATATCTGATCTCAGCTACTTAGATGCATTGCAGCATTGAGTCTTTGAAAGCAAACTGTAAAGATTTGTGGTGGTAAATGGTGTGTTTTCCAGAATCAATATTTATGAAACACACTGCATGTTACTCTCTCTCTCTCTTAATTTATCTGTTGGGAACAGCAGATATATATGACTATAATTTATTGGCTTTTTAGAAACAAAATCAATCAAATTTCCAGGAACAGATTTTAATTTTCTTTCCAGCTGGGCAGACTTCAGCACCAAGAAAAAACCATATATTTCCCACCTATGTGTTATAAAAGTACCAAATTAAGAGTCTCAGAAGTCAATTCACAGCCTCACATTATTTCAGATGTTTTAAAATCTTGCTGCCTCTCTAAGATTGTGGGTGGATTACATCAAACCCACAATGATGTATTTGGAAGGAACTGCAGACTGCATCTCATTAGAGTATATTTCTTTCCCTGTGAGAAAATATACATCCATTACCTTTGAAATGTCATGCTTAATAAGACTAAAGTAGACAGAGGTAGTAGTAATAGTACTGTACTGCCAGTAACAGCACTGCTGGACAATATTGTAATACTATCAGTAATAGTACTGTACTAGTAATAAGAAGTCATAATATTGTTCAAATACAACAGTATGTTTTAACTGGAGTAGGCTTTTTAAATCAGTGTAGATTTGGTGAATCAACCAACATATATGTTAATTCCATTGATTCAATGGGCGTACTCTAGTTGTGACTTACTACTGTACTGGATTTCAGCCTATTTGTATTTGAAGTTCAACATACCGTATCGTAATCTATTTAGTAACATAATGTAACTGAAGGGCATAGCATAAGTGAAGGGATGGTGATAGGGTGACCAACTAAACATATTCCCCAACCTGGGCTATCTGTTGGACTGAAACTCCCAGAAGCCCTGTGGCAGTATTAATTCTAGTCCAGTTCAACCAGTAAGTATAAGATCAAGAGGAGGAGATAGAGGTTAAGAGATATAGAAGGAATTCAAGGCTGGTGATGGCATTAGAAAGATTTCTTGAAACCCCTTGGCAAAAAGAGAAAGTCACCATGCTTTGTAACATTGTTTGACTTCTCTGCTGATGGTGACAGCTGCTCTTATGCATTTGACCTGCCTCCAAGTCCTTTGTATGATGGTCAGTGCTTGGGAATGACATACATTCTTTTTAGCAGTCACAGAAAAGCAAGGCTCATCTTTTAAATCTTTTCCCCAGTATTGCAGTATTTTATTCATTTACAAGTACAGTATTAAGTATCTTTATTCCTAACCTTACACATGCTAGGATCATACAGTATTAGTTTGTATCTAATATGTATCTCCATTATTTCCTATATTTGAAGGATTAGGGTTTTTTGGGAAGAGATAGGTGAGGGAATTTAGGTTGGTGTAAAAAGGAAGTTGTCCACAAAAGCTCACATTAAAACAGTGCAGTTTGTCTTTAAGTTGAGACAAAGTTTCAATTAATTAAGCTGTTGTGGATTTTTCAGGCTGTTTGGCCATGTTCTGGAAGAGTTTCTTCTTGATGTTTCACCAGACTTTGGCTGGCGTCTTCAGAGGGAAAGGAGCTCAGGAAACTAGGAGGTATCTCTGTGCTCTGGGGACAGAGAGAGACTCCTAGCAGAGGCTGCTGCACCCAGATTCTGGAACGCCGTCCCACTAGATGCCAGCACTGCCTCTTCTCTGTTGTCATTCTGGAAACAGGCAAAGACCTTTCTCTTCAGGCAAGCTTCCCCTGAATGATTGACTACCTATTATGTGCCTTTTATATGAATCTACAGGATCACATAGACTCTGTGTTTATAACTACTTATAACCTTATGGGTTTACATTGACACTATGTTTTCAATGTTAGTTTCCATCACTCATAACTTTACATGGAACTTTACTCCTCTTTAACTGCTCATGTTCTCTTGTAGTTTTAATGTAATATTGTCTATTAATGCTGTAAGATGTCCCTCAATACTTGAACATGTTTGTACTGGACTGATTATAATCCCTCATTCTGTAAGACACCATGAATCTTTTTTCCAAGGAGAAAGGTGGGGTAAAAATACTCAAATAAATAAATAAATAAATAAATAAATAAATAAATAAATAAATAAATAAATAAATAAATAAATAAATAAGAGAAATGGTATGTGTCTGCTTCTTCCATGTCTCCATGGCCATGAACTTTAACAACATGCGTACTAAGGGGCATACACCATGGGATTACTTCATTTTTAGATTGAGTAATTTTAATTGAAATATATCTGAAGTCAACAGTACCACTTACAATCATTAGGTGAGCAACTTCTGTAAGCAGCACAGAGTGCATTTTATCTTGATATATTCACAGATGGGTTATGCATGCATAACTTCATGTTACACAAGTGGTGGTGTTCATTGCTCCAAAGTAGAAGTGGTATTCACAAAACATTTCTTAAGGCATATTGTATAACTGGCTAAAATGGAAATTGTACAAGTGATTGAGTAGATTAAATTGTATAATCCTTGCTGCCTAGGCAGAATGCTTGTTTTTAAAGCCCATTAGTAGAATTTCAATTACATACATACATACATACATACATACATACATACATACATACATACATACATACATACATACATACATACATACATACATACATACATACTCATTAAAACCCATTGTCAAATTTAAAAAAATCATCTCCAATTGCATACCACTAAACCTAAATTCACTTGATAATCCCAGCTAGTATAAACCTATCCAATGAACTGTTAAACTATTTTAAATCAAAATACATCTGATATGCTTTTTAAAAATGTATTAGAAATTAAATAGGAAATGTTATCCATTGCACCAAAAAGTAACTGTGCAACTCTTCATTGATTGGAATCCTGTGTGTCTAGTTGCAATGCAGCATCACACCTGTATAAACATGATCTGCAGTTGGTACAATCTGAAGTCAGCTAGGAGTGCTCTGAAGCACAGCTAAAGAGCAATCCCTGCCTCCCTGTTGTAGGACGGCTTCCTCTCAGAGTCATGGAGCATGCACAGCCCTCCCTTGCTGGGAAGTAGACAGATGCCAGGCAGCTCTAGCCATGGCCTTACTTAAAAACAGTGAGCAAAATGTATGCAGATTTGATCATGTTACAGCTTTGCTTGAAGGGGTCAGTATACCAAATACAGAGTAAAACAGTATTTTCATTGGTATGAAAACATTTAATCATACAACACCAGAAGAGCATACTGATTACTAAGTGAACATAAGAATACTATATCTATCTATCTATCTATCTATCTATCTATCTATCTATCTATCTATCTATCTATCTATCTATCTATCTATCTATCTATCTATCTATCTATGTATTAATGTATTAATGTATTAATGTATTAATCCTTTTTTAAAAAACTAAACCTCTCTGATAGTGACATTCTGAAATGAAAGCTTCATTGTTTTTCAACTAGAAGGAAGAGGCACAGAGCCAGCGAGGAAGCTATCTGTGTGCTGCTCACTGCTCATGTCTTAGTGAATAAAACATGTCCTACATTGCATAACTCCGTTACACTACTAGAAACATGTATTCATTCTTAGTTACTATGGTGATGGGCATAATAGAAATACATACAGACATATGACGGAGACAGTAATGTAATTTTCCACAAAGTGAGATAATATTATCAACGTGGGGAACCTTTCCAGTTTTGTTTTGCTTTTGACATCTTAATCACATCAGGTATATTAAATTCCACCAGGTACTAGAGCCCTTCTATGACTTTAAAAAATCTCTTAAAATACAATAGAACACAATACAAAGCAACACAATGCAACAACACAACAGAAACACTATAGTTCACATTTTTCTTGTTTTATAATTTCTCTTGCACCAATTGGTGGTTGTTAACTTGCTCACAGCTTTTTCTTTATCTATAGTAGATGCCTAATTAGAAGGCATCCAATGATTGCAAGTATTGTGATGGTTTACAGAGGTGACGTGAATTATAAAATCATTAATAATGGAAAGCCGAGTTGAGATTAGAGACTATTGTGCACAGTCTAAGGAAAATAACAGATACACAACTCGACTAGAATCCATTCCTTTCTAACATAGCCTGGAAATGTTACTTTTTTAGACTACAACTACAAGGAAGTACTGATCATTCAGTTTCTGTGAATTAAACAAAAAAAGCCATGCTGCCAATAGCTGGCCCACGTGTGCTGCAAAGTGAAGCCATCTGTTTCAGGTAATGTCACAAATTCATGTCTGAATGGTGACATAATAATTATAAATCATTGGCCCTGAGCTGTGTGTGTACTGAGAAAGAAGTGCTTCACTTTGGCAGCAAATTATTTTCAGCCAGAAGCAGGGTGTGAAGATGGTAAGAGGTAATAATGACATGTTTCCTAAGAAATCAACCCCTCCAAGAACATTATGTTCCTAGTCCTACCAAGAGTACTCTGTTAGAAATGGCTTCCATGAAGAAGTTGATTAAAGCAAGGAAGGACACACCTGTCCTCCATCCTCATGGTTCTTCAGGCCATGAGGATGGAAGCAGCTTCTCTCAACTTAGCTACATGTACAGTACCTGAGATCCTTCAACTGGAGAGGCTTGGAATGGATCCTGGATCTAACACCTTCCAAGAGTGCTTTCTAGCACTGAACTGCAAGCTTTCCCACCAAGTGCTTTAGTGTTTGACGTGTGTAGAAACTATTGTTGCAATGTTTGAAACATGAGCTTTCCTAATTGCTGACCAAGCTGACTAGGATACTCTGGGATTTGTAGTCTATGAAAGCTGTAAATACAAGTTACTTTCCCAAGCTCTGATAACTCATCTGCACATAAGAAATCAGCATTTGATTCTGCAGTCATCCTAATGTGGCTTTAGTTTATAGACTACAGTTGCCTTTTACTAATAGGCCTGATATCTACTACTGTATTTCAACCCTCTTTTATCTGAAGGAGAGATTTGGAAAGATATTTCCACTAATTCCGATGGTTTATAAACTCCCACTTCATTCCAAATAGTTTCCCAGACCTCCATCTTAAGGAGGTGTAATGGACTGCAATAAGAAGAATGTGCTCCTCCACTGTCACGAGCTTCTCAGATGTCAAGCTCTGTTCAGGAGATGGCTCCCTTTAGCACAGTAGTGGCCAAACTCCAGCCCTCCTGATCTTTTGGACCACAACTCCCAGAACTCCAAGCCTGTATTGCCAATGAAAAAGGGCTGTGGGAGTTGAGGTCCAAAACCTAGAGGGCCGATGATTGGCCACCACTGCTTTAGCAGAATCAAGCCCAGGATCCAAACCCTGAAAGTGTGACTCAGTTTCTTAAATAGCAGCACAGTCAATCAATTCAGAGCTCTATATTATGTAATAGGAATGATAGGGAGATGGAAAAGTGATTGGTCATGTCCAAACTATTTGAAGAGACCCTTTTTGGTCATCATGTAGCTCTATTATTCTGTCACAGCAACAACAGCAGGAAACATAAAGGTCATCCATCCCTCCATCCATTTTGTTTTCACATCTGATAAAGTGGGCTACACTCATTAAATGATCATGTTACATACAAGTATGGAAGCTTTTAAAGTGCTGTAAGACTTCCTGTTCTTTTTGAACAAATCACACACACACACACACACACACACACACACACACACACACACACACACACACACACACACACACACACACACACACACACACACACACACATTTGTTTTCGTAGATTTTCACGGGTATAGGTATGCATGTTAGGGTGGATTCGGGTTTCTTCCCGTGTAGAAATCTGGTTGTTTTGGCGACGTTTCGACGAGGTCTCACTCGTCATCTTCAGGCTATTTCAAGCCATTGAAATAGAGAAACACCCAAACAACATGAATAAACGTGATGACACCTCCCGCTTGCCTGACATCTGGAAACTAGCCCTGGTCAACAGACGAGCCTCTGTCACAAAGACTGACACCAGGTCCAAAAGGACACAAGATGCCACCACCTTCCATCCACACCAAACACAAACCCAGACCCTTCCCACAGATGAAACGAAACCACCATCCAATAACAAAACCACGACTGCACCATCTACTGCTGCACCCCACTCCAGTCACCACATGGAGCACACTTACACACGCCAAAAAAACATTGGGAGACCACAGACACGTAGCCAGACCAAAATGAATTCACAAGACACAGGACCCCACTCCACCAAAGCCCAGGATGCTGCCAGAACGCCCATCACCAAGGTCGTTAAGAAACAAAAAGGCTGATAGACACACATCCAGCACCTCACCCACACAGGATGTCTCTAAACAGCCATCTAACCCACCAGCAGTTAATCCCTTAACGATCGCCTCAGCCACACAGCAGATCACAAAAGAACAAACGAACCTACAATCAGCAACAGAGCAAGCAAACCACACACCCCCAGCAGTATTTATAGAAGGACTTCAACTGAGATCACGCTTTGCTTCAAGAAGAAAGAAGCCAGAACACCAGCCTGAAGATGACGAGTGAGACCTCGTCGAAACGTCAAAAAAACAACCAGATTTCTACACGGGAAGAAACCCGAATCCACCTAACATGCATATATATATATATATATATATATATATATATATATATATATATATATATATATATATATATATATATATATATATATATATATATATATATATATATATCAAGATATATATCAAGATTGAGCTAGAAAACCAAGGAGTCTACGAAATACCATGCAAAGTCTGTCCAGCCACATACATCGGACAAACAAACAGGAGAATAAGCGCACGCATCGCAGAACACAAGAACGCAGTCAAAAAGAAGAAAAATCTTCCTCTCTCTTCCAGCACATAAAAACAACAGGTCATGAAATTGACTTTGAAAGAACCAAACTCATCTCCAAAACTGAACACTTCAACAGTCGAATAATCATGGAAGCCATTGAAATAGAGAAACACCCAAACAACATGAATAAACGTGATGACACCTCCCGCTTGCCTGACATCTGAAACTAGCCCTGGTCAACAGACGAGCCTCTGTCACAAAGACTGACACCAGGTCCAAAAGGACACAAGATGCCACCACCTTCCATCCACACCAAACACAAACCCAGACCCTTCCCACAGATGAAACGAAACCACCATCCAATAACAAAACCACGACTGCACCATCTACTGCGGCACCCCACTCCAGTCACCACATGGAGCACACTCACACACCCCAAAAAAACATTGGGAGACCACAGACACGTAGCCAGACCAAAATGAATTCACAAGACACAGGACCCCACTCCACCAAAGCCCAGGATACTGCCAGAACCCACCAGCCATCTAACCCACCAGCATGTAAACAGCCATCTAAACAGCCATCAGCAGTTAATCCCTTAACGATCGCCTCAGCCACACAGCAGATCACAAAAGAACAAAGGAACAAAGGAACCTGCAATCAGCAACAAAGCAAGCAAACCACACCCCCCCAGCAGTATTTATAGAAGGACTTCAACTGAGACCACGCTTTGCTTCAAGAAGAAAGAAGCCAGAACACCAGCCTGAAGATGACGAGTGAGACCTCGTCGAAACGTCGCCAAAACAACCAGATTTCTACACGGGAAGAAACCCGAATCCACCCTAACATGCATATATATATATATATATATATATATATATATATGTTTTCGTAGATTTTCACGGGTATAGGTATGCATGTTAGGGTGGATTCGGGTTTCTTCCGTGTAGAAATCTGGTTGTTCTGGCGACGTTTCGACGAGGTCTCACTCGTCATCTTCAGGCTGGTGTTCTGGCTTCTTTCTTCTTGAAGCAAAGCGTGGTCTCAGTTGAAGTCCTTCTATAAATACTGCTGGGGGTGTGTGGTTTGCTTGCTCTGTTGCTGATTGTAGGTTCCTCTGTTCCTTTGTTCTTTGTGCTCTGCTCAGCCACACAGCAGAGCACAAAAGAACAAAGGAACAAAGGAACCTACAATCAGCAACAGAGCAAGCAAACCACACACCCCAGCAGTATTTATAGAAGGACTTCAACTGAGACCACGCTTTGCTTCAAGAAGAAAGAAGCCAGAACACCAGCCTGAAGATGACGAGTGAGACCTCGTCAAAACGTCGCCAGAACAACCAGATTTCTACACGGAAGAAACCCGAATCCACCCTAACATGCATATATATATATATATATATATATATATATATATATATATATATATATATATATATATATATATATATATATATATATATATATATATATATATATATATATATATATATATATAAAACAGAACACACTTTTTCTCTTCAACTCTGGGAAGATAACTGTGTTTCTTCATAATGTTCTGTGCTTTCTTGCTATGTTGTATGCTGACTAAAAAGACTTTTTTGGGGTGTCAAATTCTATGGAAAACATTATCACACCAGTAATTGGTGCTCTCAGTTCAGTAATTGTTTTCTTCACGCTGACAGTTTGTCAAAATGTGTTTTGTTTTTCAAGAGCATCCATGCTGTGCTTGCTGATGTAAAACCAAAATGCTTTGCTATGCCATGATTTGTTTCAAACACGGTGGATTCACTTGGGTTATCAATTTTTTTAAAATTTATTTTTGGTCAATTGATTGACATATATTGACTAGCTAATTGACTGAAGACTCCATTTTAAAAAGGGAAAAGCCTTCACGCACCTTAGAATGCACACACCACCTGTCATTACATGTCTGGCTAGATCAGTGATGGCGAACCATTTAGGGACTGAGTGCCCAAAATGCGATTCAAAACCTGCTATTTTTTCACAAAGTGTCAATACAGCAATTTAACCTAAATACAGGTGGCTGTGAAGGGGTGATCTCGGGTGCCCACAGAAAGGGCTCCGAGTGCCACCTTTGACACCTGTGCCATTGGTTCACCAACACTGGGCTACACTAATGGAGCAGCAGATTAGGGTCAAAGAGCTTTCTTTATTGAGTTGGTCAGGACATTAACATCTGAGATCACCACAGAACACTGTGGAGAAGAAGATATTTGGAGGGAAAGAGGAAACATTATGTATGGCCGAAGTCTAAGGAAAGCTGTAATTTGCCATGAGGAAAATTTCTTTCTCAGTATACCTACACATGTTTTACTGAAATGTGGAAAGTGCAAAGTATCTCCCAGGTGCTCCTTCCTTTATATCAAGATTTCTGTTTCACACACTCTGCAATTTTTTTAGTCTCATAATTTGTCAGCATCAATTTAGTTCTTCTTATTGAAAAGAAGAGTACTTGCTTCTCAAGGTAGGTGACAAAAGATTTTAAATCAAATGCAAATATCTCCTTGTAATTAAACTCGAGTCCCACTAAAACTAGCAAAGGGAGAGAAGGAGACAGAAGGCACAAACCTGGGTTGAAGCCTGATGGTAGAATGCTTGGCTGCAGATAACATCTCCTCATAAACAGAGGCTCTCCATGTAAGTAGGATTTTTCTTCCAGATAGATCAAGGCACCTGTCAGCTTCTGGCCTGAAACCCTTGTTTTGGATTTCCTGGACCTTGTCTGACCATTTGGACTATTTCTTGAACTATTAGGTTGCCTTCCCTTGTTGCTTGTGGGGTTGAGTGCTCTCGCACAGAGCAGGATACCTATGCACCTTGACTTAGGCAGGAAGGAGAGCATCACTGCTGTTATCCTTTAGGCACTAACCTGTCATAAGAACATAAGAACAGCCTTGCTGGAACAGGCCACAACCCACCAGTCCAGCATTCTGGCTCACACAATGGTTCACCATTTGCTTCAGGGTATTCCCAACCAGATGTGTTCTCCTGCTTATGATTCCCCACAAATGGCACTGAGAGATATCCTGCCTATCTTTCCAACCCAGAGATTGTCCTTAGGCTTCCATAATGATAGCCTTTGATACCCTTGTTCACCATGAACTTGTCTAATCCTTTCTTAAAGCTGTCAAGGCTGACAGCTATCACTACTTTTTCTGGCAGGGAGTTCCACAGACCAGTGATCCTCTGGGTGAAAAAGTCCTTTCTCTTATTTGTTTGAGATCTAGCACCCTAAAGTTTCATGGAGTGCCCCCTAGTTCTAGTATTGTACGATAGGGAAAATAGATTTTCCTTATCTACTTTGTCCACACTGTGTATGATTTTATAAACTTCAATCAGGTCACCTCTTAGGTGCTGTCGTGCAAGACATGGATAAGCAGTGAAGTGGCCAAGTTTTCAAATAACACGAAACTTTTCCATGTGGTAAAAACCAGAGGAGATTGTGAATTGCTCCAGAAGGATCTCTCCAAACTGGGGGAATGGGCTACGAAATGGCAAATGCATTTCAATGCAGGAAAATGTAAAGTAATGCATATTGGAACAAAAAAATCCAAACTTCATCTATCAACTCATGGGCTCTGAGCTATCCATGACGGATCAGGAAAGGGATCTTGGTGTGCTGGTAGACTGCTCAATGAAGGTGTCCACCCAGTGTATGGCAGCAGTGAAGAAGGCCAATTCCATGCTAGGGATTATCAAAAAGGGGATTGAAAATGAAATAGCCAACATTATAATGCTATTGTACAAAATGATAGTAAGGCCACACCTGGAGTATTGTGTACAATTCTGGTCACTGCATCTCAAGAAAGACATAGTGGAACTGGAAAAGATGCAAAGGACAGCGACTAAAATGATTACTGGGGGCTGGGGACCTTCTTTATGAGGAAAGTCTAAAACATTTTGGGCTCTTTAGTCTGGAAAAAAAGGTGCCTGAGGGGGATATAATTGAACTAGAGATGGGCACAAAATGCCAAAATGGCGTTTCGTGCTCGTTATTCGGGCCCTGGGGCCTGCTTTGGCTTGTTACCATTTTTCCGGCCCCAGGGGCCAGTTCTGTTTTTCAGGCATCATTTTTTGGTGCCTGGTGGGAAAGCATTCCCGCAGCCGCCGGGAGCCCTCCCGAACCAGGCGCCGCCAGATCTGGCAGCAAGCCTCCTCGGAGAGCCGTCCAGCAGCCGCGGGGAGCCCTCCCGGAGCCGGGAGCCTCCGGAGCTGGTAGCAAGCCTGCCAGGGGAACGATCCCGCAGCCACGGGAGCACTCTCCTGGCCAGCTTGATGGTGCCGGTGGTGCCCAGAAAGCCTGGGGGGGATTTAAAAAGCCCGCTTTTCCCCCACCTCATCAGGTGGGAGGAGAGAGCAGGTTTTTTATATCTTCTCCCCTCCCAAAGCTAGCACCAAGCGGCTACTGGGCGCTGGCTCCAGGAGGGGGGGAGGGGGAGAAAGGGGGGCCATGCAGGGATCTTCCCCGCAGGAGTCATGGCAGCACCGGGCACTGTCATGATGACCCGGGCGGGGAAGATCCCTTTCAGACCCCCCTTCTCCCCTCTGCGTGCACGCAGAGGGGAGAAGGGGGACTGGGCTTCCCCAAGAGGCTCAGGCGATCTCCTCCGCCCCAGGTGACAGCTGCCTGGCCGCCACCCAGGGCGGTGGAGATTGAGCCGTGGTCTTGCCTCCGCACGCGGAAGCGAGACCACGGCTGATCCTATCTCCTCCGCCCTGGGTGACAGCTGTGCTGGCCGTCACCCCCGTCTGGAAGAGATCGAGCCATGATCCCGCCTTCGCATGCAGAGGCGAGACCAGGGCTGAGCCTCAGGCTGATCTCCGCCCGGGGTGACAGCTGTGGCAGCTGTCTTGCACCCGTGGTGGAGATCGCTGGAGAGGGAGCCCCGGTCCCGCCTCTACTTGCGAGGCAAGAACGGGCCTCTCTCTGACAGTCCTCCCCACCGGCAATGACAGCCAGGCTGTCCCGGAAGTGAACCCAAAGTTCTGGGTTTTTTCACTGCCTTGCTGACCACATGGCTGCACTAAAGCTGCAGCACGGTGGTAGGCTTTTCCCCCTCTTCCTGGTCGCTATCTTGCCACCATTCCACCATCCCTGAAGGACTTCCGGGGCCGGGCCAGCACCAGGTAGGTCATCACGCGGCCATTAACGGAAACGAACAGAATGAAGAAAAATGTCTTGGTTCTGTTCTGTTCGAGCCTGATCCGTCCAAATTGTCGTTCTTTGTTTCATTATGTAACAGAACAACTAACGAATAAGGGTAACGGTAATTTCATCATTTCGTGCCCATCTCTAATTGAGATGTACAAAATAATGCAGGGCATGAGTAAAGTGGATAGAGGGACTCTCTTCTCCCTCTCACAAAATACTAGAACTAGGGGACATCCACTCAAACCTAGGGTTGGGAGAGTGAGAACAGACAAAAGAAAATGTTTTTTACCCAGTGTGTTGTTAGTCTGTGGAACTCCCAGCCACAGGATGTGTTGATGGCATCTGGCCTGGATGCCTTCAAAAGGGGATTGGACAGATTCCTGGAGGAAAAGTCCATCACAGGTTACAAGCCATGATGGAGATGTGTAATCTCCAGGTTTAAAACCGGGGTAATTCAAGAGACAGATGCAGGGGAGTGGTATCAGGAGACAGATATCTAGTCTCATGTGCTCCCGGACAAATTTGGTGGGGCCACTGTGAGATACAGGAAGCTGGACTAGATGGGCCTTTGGCCTGATCCAGCATGGATCTTCTTATGTTCTTAAGAGTGAAGAGGTTCAGCCTTTGCAGCCTTAGATGGTAAGGAAGGTGTTCCAGTCCCCTAATAATTCTGGTTGCCCTCCTCTGCACTTTTTCCCATTCCATAATATCCTCCTGGAGGTATGGTGACCAGAACTGTACACAATACTCCAGATGGGGCCTCACTATAGATTTATAAAGAGGCAAAATGTGTCCTGCACCAGTTAAATGTGAGAATTGTTAAAAAAATGCCTCTGTACTGAGATACGACTTCCACACACCCTTGGTCAGTATAGTGAGATGGATTGTTTGGAGGATTTAGGAAGAAACTCGAATAAAAAACAAATGACAGTCTTGCCAGCTGGCCGTTATTTGGCAAATTGCATTTTTGTATAGCCAACATGAAGGACGTATTAAATTCAAAGAACCTTGCATATTGTTAGGTAGTTAATTCCATATTATGTGTTAAGAAGTGAATTCTGACTTATGGCCCTAATAAGGTTACTGAAATTCCTGAGATATTTTAGGAGTGGTTTTACTATTGCCATCCCCTCCCTAGGAGTTTCCATGGCCGAACAAGGGATGCACACTCAGATCTCCTGAGTTTCTCTCCAGCACTCTGTATGCACACTGAACCAGCTCTCAGTGTAGTGTAAATTTGTTCTTATTGTACAATAGGGAAAGGAGCTGATGGGATTTCCCCCAGCGTGAAAATGCCAGGCTTTAACATAACTTCAGGGACTGAAACTGGAATTGAGATCGATGTGATCTGCACATAGTTCTTGTTGCACTGGAACAATTTATGGACAGCAGGGCAATGTCTGTGAATCTCTCTGGCAGCTGCTCTGACATTCAGCACAATTATGTGATAATAAAACAAGGAAGATCTACAACAGCATCAAAGTGCATTAGATCCTTATATTGTAACTAGTTAAAGTTGTTAAATTCTAATAAAGCATGGAAGACCACTAAATTCAATTAGACCTCCAAATATTATTACTAGCAGTCATTAGCAGTCTGCATGAATACATGTTTTCCTATTTGTTGCATGAAGACTTATTTCAGCTTTTTGAAGATGGAGGGCAGTCTACTTCAGTGTGCACAAACAATATCTATCCTAAGTGCACAAACAATATAGTGATAAACAGGAAACATTCCTGAAACTGGTTTTAAATGGACTGTGGTTCTCTGTTGTTTTACACGTGTTTTAATATTGATCTTAGTTATTATTTTAAAATAATAGTTGCTTAATCCTTTTTAAATATTTACATTAGAGATGGGCATGAAACAAAATTTTAATTCATTCCATTATTCATTATTCGTTTCCAACGAAAAGTTAGGACACCCCTGATATAAATGAATGTGGCCTGCAAAAACAAAAAACTTCCACAAGAACTGAGAGAGAGAGAGAGAGAGAGAGAGAGAGAGAGAGAGAGAGAGAGAGAGAGAGAGAGAGACTCTTTCTCCTTTGTTAATTCCAGTAGGGGATGATTATCTGTTCCACTTTCTTACTTGAAATCCAAGTTCTCATAATCCCTAGCAACCTCCAATCAACAGATAATTTAAAACACACATTTTTAACCCATTGTCAAAACTTACTTTAATATTTAGGTTGTAAAGGTTTAAAGTGACATTTTCTTTTCGTTTTTACACCTGTTCTACCTTCAAACAGATGAAAGAATAAATGGAAAGAACAAATTAATTGAAAGGAACTATCAATTCAAATAAACAAATGCAATGTAATGCTTAATTATGAAATTGCAGTTTTACAACCTTTTATTAGCAGGTATGAAAACTGCTGGAATCCTTCTGTACAGAAGTATTTCAATTACTAATTTAAAGTATTTTTGTCTCCATATATGACATAGTCATCTAATTCAAACATTCCAGCTAAAACTGTAATTGTTAAACAATAGCATGATACTGATGATGGAGGAGGAGGAGGAAGAGGAGAAGAAAACAGCAACAAAGATGATTAGTTCTTAAATGAAAACCGGCATATAGAAGACCAGTCAATATGCATGCTGGAATGACCAGAAACCTCAAAACATATTCAGTTGGTGCTATGTACGAGTCTCCAGAGCACTTCTCGGTACAATGTGACTTTCACATCAGATTAGGTTACCTTAACAGGTTGTGATGTGCACACGCTGCACAAGAAAACCCAAGAGAAACAGACAGATCTCTCCAGGCCATGTGATATTTACAGTGCACTTCCACAAAAAGCAATGTCTCTCTGAATCCTGCTAGAAATATAGCAAAGCCTTGAAACTGTAGTGAAGCAAATGAAATCAAAATGTTCAACTAGCCATGGTAAGAATCCATTATCTGCAAATAGTTGCTGTAATAATTCATTGGAAATCAATCCCACGAATGCACTGAGGCAGAAAAATCACTCATTTTATTCTTTCCCATGTGATGGAAATGCTTCTACAGTGTATCCTTCATTAGAGGACTCTTATATGCAGACACTGCCAGTTCTTCTGGTCATCACTCTTCAGGAACAGATGTCTTATCTTCCTGCTATTTAGTTTCAAACAATTTAGCATTTTATATTATTTTTAAGAATTACTGAAATACCTAAAACACAGCACAACTCTTGCTTATAAGATGATAGTGGTGGTGTTGATAATATTACAGCTGCCGAGCTGGAAGGAGCCCTGTGGATAATCAAATCCAGGCCTTGTCAAGGATGCAAAGTGAGGAATCGAATTTCCAACCTCTGGTTTGTAGCCAGACAGCTAAGCCACTGAGCTATCGAGCAGTTCTATGCAACGCATTTCACAAAAGAAAAATAAGAAAAAAGTTAACAGCTAAGTGAAATTACCACTGTGATGCTTAGTTGTGAGAAAGATGAAACCAAAGGGAAGTTGGTTCCATCTGGAGATAGTCAGATGGCTCATGATTAGAGATGGACATGAAACTGAAATATAGTGTTTCATTTTGTTTCATTTCATCTCAATCTTCATTTTGTTTTGTTTCATTAATAATGGATTTTTAAAAAGAATTTTCATCATGAAATGAAACACTTTGTAAGGCAGTAAATAATGGGGAGCTTTACTTTTTTATTTAATAGGGAGCCCACTGCCCTAAATCAAATGACCTCAAACCTTTCAATTTGCTTTCAAGCAAAACACCCTCTGTGAACAAGCTAGAAACCTAATAGCTAGCTGCTGCATGGAGAGATTGGGGAGATAAACTCAACTGCTGATTGGCGCGGGAAGGAAAAAAAACAAAAAAACTTCCACAGTCCTACTTAAAAAGGAAAGGAAAACAATCAGGTTCAATCAACTTGCAGACACAGCCAGCAGCTCCTGGGCTGGCTAGCTTCAGGCAGAACAAGATCAGAGATAAGCTATCTCAATAGCTGAGGCACGGGAAGAAAGGAAAGCAAATCAATCAGTTTAAAAAAATAAACTTTCTGTTCTCAAGATGGTTTCATTTCCAAAACAAAAAGTGGTGTTTCGTTTCATTTCTTGATGACATGCTGTTTGCTGTTTTGTTTCATTTCATAATTTGAAACAACAAAACAGTGTGTTCTTTTTTTCATAAGTTGCCCATCCCTATTCATGATGTGTCCAGGTAGTGTTGGAGACACTACTTAATCTGTTGGCTTCAGTCAGATGAGGTACTATTATTTAATAAATAATTGAAATGATTTAATAATATTTAGTAATATTTCTCTCTGAGAGACTCCATGAGGCTTCAACTAGCTGGGTGCCTCAAGCAGCAAATTATATGATTCTTAGCTCTTGGAGAGACCTCCAACAGCAACTTCTTCCTCCCTTGTAACATCATCTCCCTCCCTTGATCCTGGGCTTCAGGTAACAAGTATTCCTGCCACGGCCACCACCTTGTTTTGCTCCACCTTGACCAATCATTTCTGTCTCCATCACCATCTACTCACTAACTATACATAGTTATCACCCCTAGGTGCAGTTGATGCATCTTTGCCTAAAGTTAGCTCTTTGCAAAATGTGTCATGCCTGCTGTGGCTGGAGCTTCTTTACCAAAGGTTGGATGCTGAGGGTAGGGAAAGAAATGGGGAAGCACAGGCCCTGAGGCAAAGCAGCAACAGTGAGAGTTAAGGCAGATAGTGGATTGAAAAAGTGAGGCAGTGGCACCTCTCATCACACTGGGAGAGATTGCTCTCTAGGCTTTCTTGTTTCTGTTCAGGCCTCTTCCATGAATTTCCCAGTTTAGCACAAGATTCTTATGTGACCAAAACAAAGTAAATCCAGTCCTTCACTTTTGCAAAAGCTGCTCTCTTCTCTCTTACACAAGGCCATAACACCTATCCTAATCTTTGCACAAGGGCTGTCATATACTTTCATACACAAGTTCATGCGCAACTTCCCAGAAGACAGGCATCTCAACACATGATTAAATATTTGAAGTCCTAGTCTAATCACCATGTCTAAAACCCACAAATTTTTCATTAAATTATTACCATGCATGAATCTTCAGCAGTAGGCTTAATGTGTTTCACTGGCAACGATCTTAGCTGGTGGTTTAGAAATCCCTATGTACTCATTACTGTAATACATAATAAAAGTGCTATTTTTTGTTTAAAATACAGCTTTAAAAAAGATCCCAAGCTACCAATTCATATGACAGACCTTTCAACTCAGTAAATGAATATTAAAGTACTTTTCAGTGTACCTTAGTCAACAGCACACTTCACTAAAGATGGAGAAGTACCTCATTTCATTAAATGAATCATGTCAGAGAAATTAAAGTTAAAATAAAGTCTGCATATGGGAGAATATGCTGGGCAAGGGTGACTCAGCATAAGCTGAGTCAACCAGGGGATTTCCCTGTATGATGCAATGTACATGATGTAATATAAAAGATTATTGGATGACAACATGTATACATGTGATGGACGGTGTGCATCATTTCCCCTCCAAATGTTGCTGTTGCTGGATGTTATGCTGTCGCTGGGTGTTGAATATTATGCTGCTGTATACAGTGGTGCCTCTATTTACGAGTTTAATCCTTTCCAAATGCATGCTCATACGTAAGTCGGACAACTTGAAAGTAGAGCAGACATATCTTTAAAAAATCAAATCAAATCAAATAAATAAAAAAATAAATTGGGGGGGGGGAATTGTAAGTAGAGCAGACCACATCTAAAGTTTGTAAGGCAGCAGTTAAAACACCAATGGTTTACCCCTCTTAAGTTGAATTGCTTGTAAATAGAGCAGCATGTAAGCAGACATTGAAGGAATCTGCTATGTCTACCTGTTTACTTTTGTCCCTGGGAATCAAGCCACAAAGGCTACCAGGACAAAACACTGCAAAACTCCATCAAATCAACAACTGAAACAATTAAGACTTGTTCTTGTAATTTATATTTACATTTTTAAATAGGATTTGATTGCAGAAACATTCTTGCAAGAGCTCCCATTCCCTTGGTTGCACCAGAATGGCTGAGCAAGGTTTCTCCTGTTTATTGAATGGATCTGTGGAGTCATATGGAACAAAGCTGGCCAAAGGGGTCATCTGTAGAAGGAGACCAAATAAGCAAGAATCAATGAGCATGAGGACCTGTGTACATGTGTGTTGATTTACCCTAAGGAGCTCCGCTCTGAATGTGTTCCATTAAATTTAGCAATGGCCTTGGATATTATTCAGCAGCTTTAGCTGGATTTGGGAGAAGCATTAATTTTAGTACATACTCCTCTAAAACAAACAAACAAAGCCCTAATGTGCTTTCATGGGATAAACATACAGCAATACTTTGGAAAAACATTGCTTGACACAACCTATTGTTACATTTATATTTTGTAATGGCTACACTGTTCCTTGCTTTTATTTCTAGGCAAAATATAGTTTACCCATATACATTTGGTTGAGTAACATCTGCCCATGTTTTTTAAAAATGCAGACCAATCAATCAAAATCATTTACTATTAATATAGTCTTTAAATCTGTTCTTAATGCATTTCTAGGAAAATAAAGGCAATGACAGGAATCCAGTTGTCTAAATGCAGAGCAGACTGTTAGAACTGATACAGGATGAGCAGCACAGGGGAACTTGCTCTGTTTCTCTTGTCCATACATTTAGCCACTAAAATACTGGTCAAAATAACTTTTCCCAGCTTCCAGTGTTTGTTCTTAATTTATTTTATTTTTATTTTTATTTTTATTTTTATTTTTATTTTTATTTTATTTAAATACTGCTTATCAGGATGTAACAAAAACAGCAGCAACAGAATACCACTTTGACAGAACAGGATAAAAATAATGAATTACAAAGAAACAAGACACCCAAAAGCATTAAATACATTTTCATAAATAAATATTTTAAATATGCCATGTGTTATACATATACTATACCAGTGATGGTGAACCTATGGCACTGGTGCCAAAGGTGGTACTCGGAACCCTTTCTGTGGGCACCTGAAATTGTCCCTTAATAGCCACCTGTATACAGGTTAAATTACTATATTGGCACTTTGCAAAAAAAAAGTCAGTTTTGAATTGCAGTTTGGGCACTCAGTCTCTAAAAGGTTTGCCATCACTGGACTATACAGTATATATTCTTATATCCACATACCTAGAGCAAGCCCCGCTGTATTCAGTAGGGACTTACTTTGATGGAGATGTATAGAATACCTCTACCGTTTTAAGAAATAGCCTGTTAATACTTTATATAAAATATTAGTTTTTTTAAAAAGGAACATGGTTAAAATTCACTTCAAACTAAATGTGCCTGATCTCTTTCCTCTCCCACAAAGAAATTGCATTGCTTCTTATTTGTATAAAAATGGGACATTCAGAAATAATATACTTTTATAAAGTATGCCTTAACAGAACATATCTGGAAGTTGAGTCATGGCTACTGGACTTATTTTTTGAGAGATAGAAACGTTTCACTGCTCATCCAAACAGCTTCATCAGTATGAGCAGCGAAATGTTTCTATCTCTCAAAAAAGAGGTCCAGTAGCCATGACTCAACTTCCAGATAAACTCACCTGGATGACTGAGAATCTTCATAGACTTAACAGAAACTTACATAGTAATTAAATTTAAGCAACTGTATTAATTCATGAACACCAGAGGTCGAAAAGATGAAAGTATGAGACTTTATGTAAGATTTTGTAGTGCTAAATAATAGTATTGGGCAAATAATAGTCACAGATACACTTAGAGTTTTTTTCAACTATGTAGAAAAACAAATAACAAAGCCAAGGTAAATAGGATAAATAATTTTCTTTTGCTTTCTTTCTTTCTTTCTTTCTTTCTTTCTTTCTTTCTTTTTCTTTCTTTTCTTTCTTTCTTTCTTTCTTTCTTTCTAACAGATGGACCAGTCCAGATGGGTAATATGTCTTCTCAGCAGTTACAAAATTGCTGTTTCAGGAGTTCCAACTAGGTAATCCACCATTTTCCAAATTACTCTGTTTCATTTTTTATTTCACCTACTTCCTATTTTCTGTTTTCCCCTTTCAGCAGACATGCAGTGTTCTATGGCTATAACACACATGAGTTTCTCATTGGACTGGACTAATTTTCCCCAGTCTTTTGAAGATTCTCCCGCTTAAAGTTTCCTTGTACTTTTTACAAATCATGTCCATAATGATGCCACCTATGGTTCTGCAAGGATCAGGGTATAGAGAATGGGTTCATTCTTTGGCTACAGGTGATGTTGTGCTATTCAGAGGAATTTGGAATTGTAGACTAAGTGTTGTTCTGCTCTGATTTGAATTTAGACAATCAAGAGAATGAATTTTTGAGTTTTGCATATATGTTTTGTTTTCCTTTCATTGTGATCTGGCATTCCCTAGATGTTTTCTGTGTCAGCTGGCCTCTCTTTTTGCTTCCTACTTCTTCTTCTGCATATGTGGAATCAATTCTAATGGATCGATTCCATACCCACTCCATTATAAATCGACCTCTGGCAGGGGACCAGAAAACATGTTTTCCTAGCACAGTGCTCCCGGTGTGCATGCATTTAGCATTGTGTGTATGCTAACATTTAAGTCTTTTTTAAAAAATGGAACCCAGTTCAATAGCAGGCATTTTAGTCAGAAGGATCAAGCATATTTGTGTGTGGGAAGGACTCTGTCTCACTCTCACCCAGAGGCCTTCCCACAGGCAAGAAAGCACAGGTGGCTTGAATATTCCTCAGCATTCTGTCTTGTCAAGCTGGGGCAGCTTGAAGAAAACATACAATTTTGTGAGCATTCTTTATGTCCTTGGAACACATCTGTGGAATCTTGGGTTTTGCCTCTTGTGAGCTCTGGATAGGAAGAAAGCAATCCCTCAGCTACCCACAGTGAGGAGCTCCCCCTGGCTGTATTGAAAATAGTCGTCCAACAAAATTATTATTTTTTTAAAAAAATCAATCAAATGCTATTTTGCAATATGCAAGATGTTTGTGCCCTTTGTTGAAAAGACAGCTAATTATTTAAAATGCATGGCATGACTGGACACAGAGAATAGCAGACTTTATAAGGCGTTTAATCTGCACTCAAAGACCATGACATGTTTTCCCCTGGTTTGAGATTAGGTTTCTCTGCAGTAGTTGCATGTAGAAAAGGTTAAGTAATTGGCTATTCTTCATTGTTTGAAGCTCCCTCAGCACCAACATGCTGTTATTAGATCACAGCTCATCTTGTCTCCATCTTTTCTCAAAGCTGACTCTTACAGCGCTGTCCTCTGAGCTAATTTGCCATAGGGGACAGAGCCAAGGAGGGAAGCCATTGCTCTCATGCTAAGATCTTTGACTTCAGTGACCATGAACGGCAATTCCCAGGCTCTTTGTTTTCCATCTTCTCTCTCTCTCTCTCTCCAGCTGCTCCTTAGAAGGCCCTCCCTGGGATGTGGAATTGCTGCTTATATCATTATGTATTGAAGCATTGAAACATCATGCTCTGAACTGCCTGTCAAGGCATAGTAACATCATATGTCAAATGTAACATCAGGAATAAAAAATATGGGATTCACCTGATAACAGGATCTTTCATTAAAGTTTTTTTTACACTCATCCTTGGTCCTCTCCACCATTTTTCTTTCTCCACTGCCTGTTGGGCGGCAATTCCAAAAGACACTGGATAGAAGTGAATGAAGCTGAGCATCCGGAACACATGTAGCTGAAGACAAAGACCAGTCATTCTTTGGTTTTCCAGTCATCAGCTTGCACTGGAAGTGTCATAACTCATAATTTATTGTTTAGTCACTTAAAATAGTTTTGCCCCATCTTTCTCCCATAATGGCAATGAAACTGTTGCATTTTGTCAGGGCAGTCTCTTTAAGATATCTATTTCTAGACAGACAGCTAACAACACTGAGAGGACAAATATACACCAGCTAGTTCATAACCCAGTCATGTATTTGCCCAAATTATATAACAAACAAACAATCTAGTTTTGGAATTAGATATCATATTATAGAAGCACTCAAGTATAAAATTAAAATGCTAAACAATACAAGCAGACCATACTTTTCATTAATCTTAAGGCTATGTTTACTCCAGGGCTAAAGCAAATTAAAGATGTTTATAAAATTGTGTCTTCACACCTTTCTACTCTAGGATCAACACAGCTGAACCTGCCCACCATGGATAACTGAATCAGTGGTTAATGAATCAGTGGATACGGGGGGTCCTACTGTACTATCTACCTTGTTTAATCTCATTGTCTGTAAGAGCTTTATGCTTATTGGTTCGAGGTTTCTTCTTTTTCTCCAATTTTAAGATATCTGTGAATGTAGAGGCTGTAGAAATCTTCTGAATCTCCTTTAACTTTTGCTGCC
Source organism: Phrynocephalus forsythii (assembly GCA_029282475.1). NCBI lineage: Eukaryota > Metazoa > Chordata > Lepidosauria > Squamata > Agamidae > Phrynocephalus > Phrynocephalus forsythii. The sequence goes on from JAPFRF010000003.1 coordinate 61,227,377, forward strand.
ATGATAATCAATGCATCCATTACTCGTGCACATTATTAACAGAGGCAAATATAAAAAGGGCAGTTCTTGTGAGCGCTGGGAGCAAAGGAGTTTAGCAACCTTGGATTTCTTTATCAATGCTGAGCAAATGTGCAGTATGTTGGTAGCTCAAGGAGCAAGTCCTATTAATATTTATTATGAAAGACTCCATTCAGCCAAAGCAGCTCAAAGTTTCCAGGTGCTATAACGATGATGATTCAGAAGGCCGCCTGGCACATCAGTCAAGTTGTCCTTGCTGAACAAAATGAGAAAAGAAGAAAAAAGAAATCATGAGAGACGAGACCCGAAATATGGAATGGAAGAGCCATATATGAAACCAAAGCCAAATAAAAAGCTGTCTCCAGAGTATCACACGCTGTGACTAAGCCTGAGCTCTGGGCTAAACTGGTACAAAATAGCATTTTGGGAGATATTGCTAGGGCCACAACAGGGACCTCTTGCAACTGTGTGTGTCTGTGTTTAATTCATGTTGTCAAATCATTTCAGCTTTCAACCATATTGATGTGGTTAGTTTTTGTCACTTTTCCAAACCAGTCGTCACACTTATACAAGTGCATGGGGGTTTCAGCATTGACAGCCACAGCCTATTCATAAGCTAAGGAAGTCCCCCACTCTTGCTTGAATTACCTAAAGATTTAAGTGATTTTTCACTGGCAACTGCCCTTGCTCCTGCTGAACTGGATTGCACGTTGGAGAGTCACGTGATCTTCATAAGAAGCAAGCAGAAGTCTGGGCACAGTGAATTTACAATTATCTTTGATGGAGAGAATCATAGTGGTTTAGATGAATATCCTACCAAAGCTGTTTTTTTCTCTTTCAGACAATATCTATAATGTTAAAACACTCCTTTTTAATGACCTGAATAAAAGGATGACAATGTTTATCTGGCAAGGGAAGAAACTCAGAATTAACATAAAAGCATTACAAAATTTGACAAAAAGTTCTGACTTCCTGATTGGAATGTATACTATAATGCATGTGCTTTGACTTGGATAAAAGAATGGGTGACTTTAGGTAACCAAAGACTGCTGAAACTGGAAGACCATGAGTTAACATTGGGTTGGCTTCCGTATTTATGGTGTAAAAATAGATAGGACTATAAAGGGTTCAAAAATCATTTGATAAGAAAAGCTCTGTTGTTAGTTTGGGATAAAATATACCCACAAATATACCATAAGATTCCAGAATGGAATCAGTAGAAGCATTCACACATCCAGATAAATGTCCAAAATATGAAGAGTTACTAAAGGAGGATGGTGATTTAAGAAATATGGAAGATCTAGAGCAAGAATTCAGTCATTTAAGCTGGTGGACAAAAACGCAGTTACTTTCGAGATTTGCTAAGGATAAAAGTGAGGGATTTTATGATGAGAAAACTCATTTGATAAACTGTTGCTTGATTCAAATAACAAACTGATTAAAATATATGAGTAGTTATTGGAAAGTAAAATGGCAGATGAGGCAGTGAAAGCTTCTATGACAAAGGGCACAGAATGTAGGCCATAACATTGATGTAGATTACTGGGCACAGATTTGGAGAAATAATATAAAAATCACTAAATCTATAAGCTTTAAAGAAAATATATACAAGATGTTTTACGGATGGTATTTATCTTCCCAAAACTGCCTAAAATGTACAAAACTATCTTGGATACGTAAGTCACAAGCAGAGAGCTTTTACTATGCCTGGTGAACATGCAGAGAAGTTAAAAATTATTGGATGATTTTGCATCAAACGTTGCAAAAAAAAAAAAAGACTTTCATATACCATTTACATCTAATTGTTTTTATTGAATATTATGCCAGAAAGTTTAGATATAAAAATAAGACATGTTGTGATGAATATAACAACAGCAGCTAGGATTTTATGGGCTAGATACTAGAAGAAGAAGAAAGGTATTACAAGAATTGATTGGGAAGATATTAGAAGTAGCAGAAATGGATATTCTGACTGAACTCCTGAAAGAAAGGATAATTCTAAATGCAAAATAAAGCTGGAAACCAGTATACAGATGAATTTATGACAGAAATTAATTTAGAAACAGAGTAACTTGTTAATTAAACACTAAGACCAAAGAATGTGATATAATGAAAATATGAGAACAAATTATATAGAAAATAAGATGTTAACATATAGAACTGTTTGAAAGATGTAAGAAAAAGTAATGACTATGATGCCTCCTCTCTCTATTTAACTTTTTATATACCCTTTACCTAATCCTATTACCCATCCCTTCTCACCTATAATTGGAAAACCTTAATCAAAAATTTTTAAAAAAGAAGTTTGGGCACAGTTTTTTACATTCCATTGTCCTGTGCTTGGTATATCTCCCGCAAATAATTTCAACACTGTGCCTTTCTTTTACACTGTTTGTTTATAGGACAATGTTGCATACTAAACACAATGCACAGTATTCTTTTGTAGACAGAGAATCAAAGAAAGTAATCCATTGCTATCATCTGAGTACAATGTGATATGGAAATGCTAAGGCATAAGTACTGATACAGTCACAAGTGAAACGGTTTCTTATCACTCATTCTCTTGAATATTGTATACTGCCTTTTGTTTCCTTATCTGTATATCCAATTCTGCATTTTCTCATTTCTCAGAATGTTTTTTCCTTAATACTTTGAGAATATTTAATGTGACTTTTGATGTGAAATACTCAACATTAGAGTAAAGTTAAAGGAGATACATATTTACTGTGCAGCACAAGATAGGGCCCAGAACTATGTACAAGTACAAACGGACAGCAACTCTTTCTACAAAGCACAGAGGGCAAAAGCAGCTTGTAGGACGCAAGCAAGTTTGGCAAACATTTCTGCAGAGCCCTTGGTTCCTGCCAACCTGAAGCTCCACCTACTGATGCTGCTGCCAAATTTGCCATTGTGGTGTTGAAAATTAAACTAGTGCTCTGGGCAAGTTGCCCAGACTTGGCCTGGCTATCTTTTTTTCATATGCAGGAAATACTCAGCCAATGTATTAAAAACGATCAAGGCTAAAACACTGTTGGTTAGTATTATAAATCACACTTTAGTTGCAGTTAGAATTTGATTCAATAGAAATGATGGAGGTGTTGTCTCTCTAAATCCCCATTGATTCAATAGGTCTTCTGTAGTGCAGATTACGACACTATGCAAGAGGGTTTTGTACAAAGCTTAATATACAGATTAAATTGGTGGGATGAAATGTATAGAAGGTTTCTATACTGGAAGGGGGACTGCAAGATGAATAAAGAAGAGATGTTCTTATGAGTTAGTAAGGTCCATAAACTACTGTCATAGACAGAATTGCCTCTGTCATGCTGAATGGAAAGGAGACTTTTAACACATATATACAGAATACGCAGTGAAATAATTGTATTTGTATTATGATTAGGATTACATGAATTGATTAAACTACATCCCTTAGTCTGCAGTTTCCCATTCCTTCCTTTGTACCCTAAAAGCCTGCTCAGGAGTTCTGGGAAACTCTCTTAACTCACATTACTGGGGCAGGGAAGTAGAGGAGTAAATTGTGCCACAACTGGATACTGAAGCACACCAGTGGATCATCGGAAGTGTCGGAATTGCCTCCACGTGCTATTGATATTTAATAATTATCACACAGGATGTACACAGGCCTCAGCAGAAAAAAGGGTCAAAATGGGACAAAGGAGGTATATGAATATGTAATCAAAGTAGTCACATCATCTAGATTGGTTTATTTATTTATTTATTTATTTATTTTTACAACTTTATACAATTTAATGAAAGAATTAAAACAGTTAAAACATCATTTTTTTCCCCGCCACCATTCTGCCATTGCAAGGTCTCTTTAAAGGGTGGCTTTTATTGTTTCATGTTTGTTTGCTGAATCTATTGTATTAACTATGTGTATTATGACTTGTCTCTTTTGTTCGCCGCCCATTAAAATGGGCAGTTAAAAATAATAAATAAATAAATAAATAAATCAAATATCAATAAATAATTAAAACAATAATAAAAACCTTACACTAAAATCATTACACTAAAATTGCCATCAGAGGACCCACAGTTTATGTTGTATCAATTAAAAAATTTCTGGAAAAAACTTCTATGGTTAGGATACCTTTACATATAATCGAAACTTGTTTCAGTATTTTGTATTAAAATGCTATCAGTTGGAGTGGGGGAAGGTACCTGTTACTGTAGCAAAGAGGAAAGTACCAGATCAGAAGGAGATATGCTTTCTCTGAACACGGGAAGGAAGGAAGTGGTAAGAGCTTTGCCTATACTACACCCCCCAAATGGATGGGGCTGCATAGCCTTTTTTTATTTAGTAAGAATAATCCCATACCATCAAGTAAATCCAAATTTATCACAACTCTTTTCAGGGATTTCCAGGGATGCAATTCTCAGAGGTGATTTGTCCCGCTCTTTTTCTGGAGGCATCCTGGGGACTATGCAGCTTGCCCAAGGCCATACAGGCTAGCACTTCTCCCTGGAAGCAAGCCTTGAGGGCACAACCCAATTCCAAATATTTGGCTCTGCACCCAGATATTTAAACTATTGAGCAATCCAATCAGCCCCCCTAGTTTTTGCTCTAAAAATGCCCTTCGTTCTAATTCCTGTTCAGTTATTCCTTTATAAATGTAACTTATATAAATGTAACTTATATAAATGTAACTTATATGAACAAAAATGTGTGAGCACATGCAGGAATTTAATTCGTTCTAAATGAAATTCTGTTAAGTAAATTTTCCTTTATACAAATTTCCCATAGGAATGCATTGAAAGCAGAGTTATCCCCAATCGTTCATGACCATTTTTAAGTTGTACAGATTTGCCCCCTAGGCGATTCTGTTAAGCAAATTTTATGTGGTACAGATTTTATGTTATACAAACCATTTGTTATACAAGGGTCCACCGTAGTTGGGCATGTCGTATTTTCCCCAGGCTAATGTTTTTGTCTCCCCTTCATCTCGCTGGTCCATCCGTCTATTATTTGCTTCAAACAAGATAATGGAACGCAGTGGTACCCTGGGTTACAAACGACCTGGGTTACGTAATTTCTGGGTTACCTAACAAAGTCCTTCAGAAACAGTCCATCCATTTATGCATTTTTACATTAAAAACAGTTTAAACATTTTTTTCTGGATATCATTTCCCAGGATGCATTGCACCCCATTCGGATCCAGTTTATGTAATTTTGGGTTACAAATCATCGCGAGGAAGGATCAACATCGCAATCTGAGGTACCGCTGTGATTTGTATTCCTATTGAAGCGCTGTTTGTGTTTCAGACTAGTAGTGAAGCTTATTTTGTTACCAATATAAATAAATTGTGTTCTATTGAGACTATACTTTAGAACAAATAGATATTAAAGCCTGCCTTCTCAGCAAGTATAAAATTCACTAGTAAATCCTTCTCAGGATTCTCATGTGATTATTGTAGTGATGGAGAAAGCTAATGAAGAAAGACCTTTAGCAATTTTGAACTGATAGAGAGCTCACTTTTACATTGCCACTCTCAAGGAACAGATTGAGAGTGGCAATGTAAAATATCCTTTTCATTTTAAATGATGAATGAACCATCAACTACAGCTCTTGTGTTCAAATGAGGTTTATCAGCAAAGCTACCCACTTTCTCCAATTCAGAGTGACAGCCAATGCAACATTAATCTCTAATAGAAGTGGAAGACAATCATTCTGGATCCTTTAAGAGCCTATTTAATGCTCCTTGGCTGTGCTATTGCTTGGAAAAGTTGGAGAAAGACGAATAATGGAAGTGTAGCAGTAACAGGTAGATGTGAAGTCAAATGAAACTGTTCTCCTGCTGAATCACATGTAGTAAAAGTTCAGTATTATTTTGCCTGATAGCAATTCTTCAGGCAGAGGCTTTCCCTAAAATTCTATTTCCGGCTCTGTTATATAAGACCATGTTAACTTGGGACTTATGCATTTAAAAATGAGCTCAGCCACATACTTATTCTCTAAATCAGAGGTGGGCTACTGCAGAAGGTCTTAGTTCCCCAACCCCGGGCCGCAGAGTGCCGGGGACTACACCAGGGGCCTAGGGAGGCCGGGAGACTCCTCCCTTTTCCTCCGCCGCCCTCCTCCTCCTCCTCTTCTGTCCCGCGGGCAGCCGGAGGAGGAGTCTGACGCCGGGCACGGCGCACGGGCGGGTGGGGGAGCCCGGGGCTCCTGGGCGGGTGGACCCCGCCTCCTCCCCCTGGGGCGGCCGCGGCGGCCACGGCAGCCGCCCGGGTTCAGCCGCGACTCCGCGGCTATGGCCTTGGCGCCCTCGGGCCGGAGACGCCACCCCCACCGGCCTCCTCCCTCCCCCCCCCGCCGCTTAAAAAAGGGCACCTCTGCGCCGCCGCTTGCCTCCGGCACTGAAGGAGGCGGGGGCCCGCCCGCCCAGGAGCCCGGCCTTCCCCCCGCCCGTGCGCAAGGGAGCGCACCTATAGCCGCCGCCCGCCTCGGTTGGGGCACCTCTGCGCCCCGCTTGCCTCCGGCCGCCCTACTGGAGGAGGAGGCGGGGCCCGCCCGCCTAGGAGCCCGGGCTCCCCCCCCCGTTCAGAGCGCACGCCCGACACCCCAGCCAGCAAGCGCCGCTGCCGCCACCGCCGCCGCTGCTCCGCCGCCGCCATTTCGCAGCTCCCGTGGCCCCCAAGGTACACACCCCAAGCCCCCCGCACCTCCCCCTCCCCCTCCCCCCGCCCCCCACACCCTCCCCTGCCCCCCCACACCCCATCTCCCCCTCCCCACCCCGGGCCACGGGAAAATAATAAAATAAATACCGGTCCCTGGAAACAAAAAGGTTGGGGAGCACTGGTCTAGGGGACAAAGCAGTTCACAACTGGACTTCAGAGGGCCACATCTACCCCTATGCCTTCCACATTTGTTTAAAAAGGCACACTAAAAAGGCACACCCTATAGTTTGTATGATGAAAACTGGCACTGTTCCCCCCCTAAACACCAGGAGTATCATCTTTTTCAGAATATGTTTTCAGGAACCATTTCAAAATGAAACAAAACTGCAGACAGCATGTCGTCCGAACTGAAACGAAATGATGTTTTCGGTTCAGGAGGAACTGAACCAGGAAGCCGCCACCAGATCTCGCTTCAGCACTGAGATCTGCTGATAGTTTCCCTGCTCATTTCTTGCCAGGTACCACCTCCCAGCTGGTTTTGACAGCTTGAGCTGTCAAAAAATCCCAGCTGGGAGGTGGGCATTTAGGGAGAACGGAGTAGCTAGGCAGCAGTAAAATCAATGCCTCACTGCTCCTTTCTCCCCTGCCATCCCTTCCTCCCAGTGGGGTGTTTTGGAAAGGGAGTGCTGTGGGCAGTGGGGGAAGCCCCCTCTGCCCACACCACTCCTTGTCCAAAACACACCCCAGGGAAGAAGGGATTGGCAGGGCTGGAGGGTTTTGAATCCCCCGCTGCACCAGCACTCTCGCTGTTGTGGTGGGGGATTCAAAAGCCTCCAGCCCACTAGTCCTTTCTTCGTATGATGAAGAATGGCACTGCCTCCCCCCCAAAAAAAACCACCAGGAGTGGCATCTTTTTCAGAATATATATTTCAGAATATTTTGTGGGACTCCAAAAATCCAGTGAAATTGCTCCTGTTCCTCCTGGCAAAAGAAGTGATTTTTTGTGAGTTTTAAAAATGTTCATTTTGGGGGTCAGGGTAATTTGCCCCACTCTTGTGCCATTTGTGCCATTTGTCTACCCTGTGATTATGCCATCACAAAGTGAGCAAGGAATACATTCACCCCCGCCATTTCGAGGTTCAGGTACTGCGGTCCCACTATATTGCAGGATCGCAGTACCTGGGGGGGGCGGGGAGCGATCACATCGATCCCTGCTGCCCCCTCCAGGAGGCCTTGGAGACACATGGGGGGTGGCGGGGAGCAATCAAATTGCTCCTCGCTGCCCTCTCACCCCCTCCGGGAAGCCTCGGAGCCACACGGGGGGGGAAGGAACCATCAAATCACTCCCCGCCGCCCCCACCTGTCCCTCTGATTGCCCCCCACTGCCACCCAACCTGCTTCCGCATATTGCAGATTTTCATGTATCACGGGTCAGGTGGGTCCCTAACCCCCATGATAGGTGGGGGGTCACTGTATTTCTTTAAAGTTTGTTAGCCTTCAAACCCCACCAGCCCTAGCCAACAGAGCTAACTATGAGGCATATTGGAGGTCATGCTCAAACACCATCTGGAGGGCTACATTTTGACCCCCACAGTGCTTAGGAAACAACTCAGTGCCACTGCTTATAGAGCTGCTGTTTTGGCATCCACTTGATAAAGACAGATCTTCTGGGACCACTGCAATCAGATTTCTTGTCTAGGAACTTCTGCTACGTCCTGGGCCAGGATGGCAGAGCAGAGCAAACCGATATGAAGGCTTTGTCTCCATTTCTCCTTTATAAGCCCAGCTAAGAAATTTTCATGGAGGCATCCCCAGTACACCATTCTTTTCATTCAGTGTTATTCATTAGTATTTTTCCCTGTCATCCTACCCTTCAAGCTGAATATAACCAAGATGGATTCCCAAGATAACATGCCTTAAAAGATTATACTGTAATAGCCTATTTAATTCTCCTCCCTGGTTCAAGACTTTGTACTACCAGGCATGTCCAAACTTTGGCCCTCCAGATGTTTTGGACCGCAACTCCCACAGTCCTTTGCCATTGGAAATACAAGCTTGGGATTCTGGGAGTTGTGGTCCAAAACATCAGGAGGGCTGAAGTTTGGACATGCCTGTAATCCTGATACAAACCTGGGCTAGAGAGAAACTTCAGTATCATTACAAAGTAATGAATGCATTTTTTCTAATCCAAAATTTATTTGCAGGAGTTTCTCATCAGCAGAGTGACTGTATTTCCATTTTAAAGATCTATAAGCTGCCAGGCACATAGGCAAAGGTATGGTGAACATCTTGTAAGAAGAACAAATAAGCTTTGTGAGTCCTCATTTTCAGAACTTTTGCACACCAACCCACATGGTTGCCCATTTGCTAGAGCCAAGATCACAGTTAGCATCCATGCTGCTTATGTAAATGTATGTTAATTAATTTGTTGAACTTGTTTACCATGTATAAATAAATCTTTAAATGTAAATACAGTACATCTCAGTGTTTTAGGGTCAGTTTCAAGTATTGCTAAATCAGTAGAACTTGTTAAATGAACACCTGTGTCAGTTTAGTTAATTCAGTGGTGTGCTCCATTTGAGGCTAACAACTGGATTTTGGCAATTGATAAGCTTGGTAAACAGTTTAAAAATACAGGAACATATTTGCCATGTTATGTTTGTTTGTTTGCTTGTTTGCTTGCTTGTTTGCTTGCTAACTAGTAACTACATTTAGAGCCCCAATTTTTTCACTGCTCCAAGAAGGTATACTTGGATCTCCTGCTTGTTGCTTTTCACAATCACTTTTGGATCTAGGTCAGACTAAGGGAGAGATGCCTCTGACAGGCCACCTTGCTGGGTTTCTAGGCTACAATGGACATACGAACCCAAATCCCAGCCCCAAATTTCAGCAACGATATTACACTGGCACATAGATAGAAGAGTTGAACTCACAGGAGCATTGTCCCCCTCCTCTCCCAACCCACACTGGCATCACCCAGCAATACACCAAGTCTTTCTATCTGGTGGAGTTCAAATTTAGGAAAACAGGTGTGTGTGTGTTCTGTGCCATGAAGTCATGCCTAACATATGGCAACCTTAACAAGGTTTTCAAAGTAAGGAGTGATTTAACTAGTGCCAAGGTATCTAAAACTGCTGATTTTTGTATCTTTATATGCTGAGCTCTGCGTATTACAACCATGGGACCATTAATTTCATTACACAGAGCAAGGGAGTGTGTTGCAGGAACTGAATCAGATGTTGGACATTATTTTTCAAACAGTGAATGGTAGAAAGATATACAGAGTATCCTCCAACCATGGATTAGTTTTGGATGGCTTAAGCAATCATTTTAATGATTTTTCTTAAACTTTCTATGCTGTTGAATTCATAGGCTTTGCTTCTCCACACAATGCAATGCACTGGATATTTTTTGAGGATAAGAATTTCGTACTGTTTTTTCAAATCCTGCTGTGTTCCTAATCCCTGAGACCACAATTACCCTTCTAAGCTTGTGGGGGGGGGGTATGGCTGTTGGATCATGTTTTTCTATGAGCAGTTTGCTGAAGCAGGAAGAATTGGTGATCCACTTGCTGCTATTATTCCCATAGACCTAATTTGTTCCACTTCATAGCATAATGAAACTAGGGCTCTTTCCTCCTCTCCTTCCCCTCCTAGGGTTCTCCCTGCTCTCTAGATTTTCTCTTATTGTTCTCTTCTTTCACCAGACCTCAAATGGAAGATGACTGTGAGTGGCAGCGGCGGCGGCGGCGGCGGCAGGGGGGGGGACACCAACAAAGGCATCACTTTGAAAAAGCAAGTTAGGAAAGAGCCACTTCCAGGACATAACTTGCAGAGGGACATGAAAAACTGGAGAGCTATTCCTGTTTTCCTTGAGGAGAAAGCACAAGGTTGCATATATACTGTAGTTCCCAGATTGAACGTCATGTTTGTGGGGTTTTTTTTAAACATTGAAAAACAAGTTGTAGTTTGCAAAGTCCAACACTTCAACTACCAAAAGCCTCAAGCTTTCTTTGCTGTGATCATCAGACAGACATTTAAGGCTTGTTTGCAACATCTCCATGGTGCACCATGAAAAACCAAGCTTCTGCACATGTATTGGTGCTATTTTTTTCCCTGACGGCTGCTACAAGCACACATAGCTGGAGAGTTCCCTTCATCTTCCCAGCAAGAAATGAACTACTCCTCCTGCTGCTCACTCCCCATTCCAGCAGTGGTGACTCTTCTAATGCTGATTAACATTTTTTTTAAGCTACTGGGTCAGACAAAAAGAGAGAAGCTGTTCAGCTTCAGGCACTCTTAGCAATGATAGCTGTAGTAAAAGTAGAGAGGCTGGATACATATGGTTCTCATTTTGCCTACTATGTGAACCAGAGTTTGGGTAATTAATCTCTACAAGCCAATTTTAATGAGTAAAGCTGTGAATTAAACACATAATTCTTTCTTTCCCAAGCGATGTTGGGCTTGGTATATTTGCATAGAGGGAATAAAAGGAAATATTAAATACAGATTTCCAAAACCAACATTACTGCTTTATTAAATAATCAGTTGCAGTAGACTTCATTTGGTAATTCAAAAAGACATCTACATATATGCAAAAATAATGAAATTGGGTTAAGTAGCTATCATTATTTGATCAAATTAAAACCTTTAAGCAAGAAAAGGTGAGTTTCAAAAGTAACTGACCCTGCCCTACCAATGGTATACTTTTGTGAAACTAAACACAAAATCATAGAATCATGAAGTTGGAAGGAGTAGGCAGGGCCACTGAGTCTAACTGCCTGCTCAAGGCCAAAATACAGATCATAAGATATCTGTTAGGTGGTTGTCTACATTTTCTGTGTTTCCTCGAAAATAAGACACTGTCTTATAGTTATTTTTTCTCAAGAAGACACACTAGGGCTTATTTTCAGGGGATGAAACAGGGGACCCAAAGGGTGATCCTAAACAGTGAGCAAGGACATCTGGGTGTGAACATTTACAAAAGGCTGAAGACCTTCCTCCTGGGGGGTGCTTTGGACAGGGAGTGGTGTGGGCAGAGTGGGCTGCCCCCGCTGCCCACACCACTCCCTTTCCAAAACATCCCACTGGGAGGAAGGGGTGGTGGGGAGAAAGGAGCAGTCAGGCAGGAAATTCTCCCTAGCTGCCTGCCTCCTAGCAGGGATTTTTTGATAGCTCAAGTCTAGAACCATTTTTATAGCAATAGAATCTTTGAGAAGTCCGGGAGAACAGGGGAAGTCCCCATCAATTGGAGGAGGGCTAATGTTGTCCCAGCCTTCAAAAAGGGGAAAAAAGAGGACCCAAATAATTACCGCCCAGTCAGCTTGACTTCAATTCCTGGAAAGATCCTAGAGCAGATTATTAAACAGTCAGTCTGCAATTATTTAACAATGTTGTCATTACAAGAAGTCAACACGGGTTTCTTAAAAACAAGTCATGCCAGACTAATTTGATCTCTTTCTTTGATAGAATTACAGGCCTGGTGGATGAGGGGAATGCTGTGGATATTGCTTATCTGGACTTTAGTAAGGCCTTTGATAAGGTTCCCCATGGTATTCTTGCTAAGAAGTTAGTAGAAAGTGGGATAGATAGTGCTACTGTTAGGTGGATTTGTAATTGGTTGACTGATTGCACCCAAATGAATGGCCTCTGTTCAGCTTGGAGAGATGTGACCAATGGGGTGCCCCAGGGTTCTATACTGGGTCCAGTGCTGTTCAATATCTTTATTAATGACTTGGAGGAAGGAATAGAGAGTATGCTAATTAAATTTGCAGATGATACCAAATTGGGAGGGGTTGCCCTTGAGGTCTCTTCCAACTCTATGATTCTATGAAACAGGCATATGGCAGTGAAAAGTGATATGCTTAACCTGCCTTTCGCCTACTGTTTCCCTCTTATAATTCTTCCAGCATTAGGCTAATCTTCTCTTGCAGACTTTTAGATCCATTCATGCAGTGTAAACTACAGCAGAGTTCAAGTCATCTGGGGAGAATTTCAGGGGTGAAATGAATAGGACCACCACCCCGGGTACTGCTTTTGCTACCCGTGGTTGACAGAAACTGCCAATAGCCTTTGGAGACCATGTGATGCAATAGATTGAAAATCTAACACTTTTAATATTTACACTTTTGCTGAGGCTAAGCAGATGCATAGCTTTAATATGGAGTGGTATGATTTTTTTCTCATTTCATCAGACTCTGGACCTGACATACCACAATATGGAAAATGAAAACACCAACAAACGAATAAGAAATGGTTGAAGAGTATTAAGCACTAATTATCCTTCAGCAATAATTGTTTACTGGTTTGCTCTATATGCACCAAGACACTGCAGTCTATTTTTTATTTTACAATATTTTGCTCAATTTGTTCTACTAATTGTTTAAAAAATGTAAAATGTGTGAGCAAATGCCTGTTATTCTGGGCTTGCATAACACATACCATATTAGAAGCTTATTTATATTATTTATTGATTTAGAGTATTTTTTACTCCACCTTTCTCCTTGGAAAAAGGAAAAAAATATATAACCACAACCATCATTTTTCTTAATTAAAAATCATATCCCTTTTCTCATACAGGTTGGTGTATATGTCCTTCATAATTCCTCAAGAATAATCAGGCAATTATGATGCAACTTTTCATATAAGTCTAGAATAGAAGTGCAGAGTCTGAATAAAATAGCTATCGGTTTTGCAAACACTACTGACTGTGGCATAAGGAAAAGTCTTTATGTAAAACTAGACAGATATTTTACTAAAAATACTACTAATGGGTTATTTGATCTTCTAAGGAAAATATGATTCCATGATTACATGGAATTTTTACTCTTCTCTCTTTAACTGCTCATGCTCCCTTGTTGCTTTAATGTTGCCTTTTAATGCTATAAAAGGTAAAGGCAAAGGTTCCCCCCGCATGTGCATGCTAGTCGTGTCCGACTCTAGGGGCGGTGCTCATCTCTGTATTCAAGCCGGAAGAGCCAGTGCTGTGCAAGTCCATGGCCATGTGGCCAGCATGGCTGCAAGGAAACACTGTTTTACCTTTCCACTTTTTACACTGGTACCTATTTATCTACTTGCATTTACATGCTTTCGAACTGCTAAGTTGGCAGGAGCTGGGGTTATCAGCGGGAGCTCGCTCCACTGCGTGGCACCCGGGATTCAAACCGCCGAGCTGCCGGCTTTGCAGTCTATTTCGGTGCCTTAGTCCACTGAGCCACCACACCCTGTAAGATGCCCCTCAATTTCTTGCTCTCAAACTTAAATATGTCTTAACTGTATAGTATTGGACTTTATATTGTCCCTCATTACTGTAAGCTGCCTTGGGCCCTTTTCCAAGGAGAAAGGTGGGGTAAAAAATACGCAAAATAAATAAAAAAATAAAAATTTAATGATACTGTTAGTTTTTTCAAGCATATAAAAAGGGACAGCTTCCTGCTGAAGAGAATAAGTGTGACTTCTGTCTCACAAATATTTAGAATTCTCTGCAAATATCTGCACAGCCCAGACATGTGGAGAGTTTGATCTAGCAGAGGTTGTCAAATGGCTTTTACCAAAACATATTATCAAAGTTTCTTAAGCAAAGTTAGCAGTCATGATATATGAAGAGAGAATCTTAAAGATTGATAACTGGTTTATTGACAGAAAGCAAAAATTAAAAATAAAGGAACATTTCTTAAATGGGCAGGCCTCGCAATGTAGGGCTATAAAGGCTGCCACTCCAGGAACTTTTAAATCTGTTCTTACATGGATTTGAGCAATCTGGTCTGCATGTATAAATGATTGAGGATGGGTGAAATAAAAGAGATAGGGGAAAGGTCTGAAGGGAACTCTCCAGATGGTAGCAAGGGTCATAAAAATGGGACTGATTCACCAACTTTATCCTCTGTTTGAAGCAATTCACTTTATCATATGGGTTTTTTTTTTTTGCTTTGCTGTATTATGTTACTTGTACAGATTTGATTGTTACTCGCCCAGAGTAGTGCCCCACATGAACTGAGTATTATAAATAAATAAATAAATAAATAAAATAGAGACGACTGTATTTAATTCAGGTTCAGCACAAAAGCGTGAGGTAAAACTAGAGATGTGTACTTTGGATTTGCTTTTAAAGTGCTTGCTCCAAAGGTAAAAGTTATTATAATAAAGAACAGTCTCCTTATCGCAAGCATTCACAGAAGGGAGAAGTGTTCACTCTCAAGTAGAGCTGTAGAACTACTGGAGGCCTTTGCAAGCCTAGGCTGAAATGATAAAATATCTAAATAAGAAGAGCCATAGTAGTCATTAAGCTCTTTCTGCTGCTGAATCAGGTGAATCTGTGACAATTAGGAATGTAAATCTTCACCTGTTTCGTCCAAGGCAGGAAAGAGAATGAGGAAGTGCAACATTCTCCTCCTTGCTAGAAAAAAAGGAAAAGGAAAGGAAAAGAAGGAAAAACTGCTGCGTGCAGTCACTAGAGGGTATACTGTACTTCCAAGCCAGCAGAGATCTGCTTGACTCCGCTGTATTTACATTTACAAATAAATATAAGCCACCTTGGGTCCTTTTCCCAAGGAGAAAGGTGGGGTAAAATATTCAAATAATAATAATAAATAAATAAATATGGTTTGTTGTTCAGTTGTTAAGTTGTGTCCGATTCTTCGTTGACCCCATGGACCAGAGCTCACCAGGCCCTCCTGTCTTCCACTGTCTTCCAGCGATTGGTCAAATCCATGTTGGTTGCATTGATGACACTGTCCAACCATCTCATTCTCTGCCGTCCCCTTTTCCTTTTGCCCTCAATCTTTCCCAACATCAGGGACTTCTCCAAGGAGTCCTCCATCCTCATGGAGGTGGCCAAAGTACTGGAGCCTCATGTTCAAAATCTGTCATTCCAGTAAAAATTCAGGGTTGATTTCTTTCAGGATGAATAGGTTTGATCTCCTTGCAGTCCTGGGGACTCTCAAGACTCTCCTCCAGCACCACAACTCAAGAGAGTTGACTCTGCGGCAACCAGCCTTCTCTCTCTCTCTCTCTCTCTCTCTCTCTCTCTCTCTTTCTTTCTTTCAAATATGGTAACCACCTCCATAATCAGACATATTTACAAAATATGTCTGTGAAGATTCTCAGTCATCCAGGTGAGTTTATCTGGAAGTTGAGTCATGGCTACTGGACTTCTTTTTGAGAGATAGAAACGTTTCACTGCTCATCCAAACAGCTTCATCAGTCTCACTGATGAAGCTGTTTGGATGAGCAGTGAAACATTTCTATCTCTCAAAAAGAAGTCCAGTAGCCATGACTCAACTTCCAGATTTACAAAATATATTTAACGTGCAGAATATGTGTTATTTAAACCAAAAGGCTGCAGATAAAGTTTTTGGTGTTCTTGCTACTGCTGGTTTATAAGTATGTCATCTAAATGTAGCCTGGAGCCAAACAAAAATTGAACAAAGATCATGGTTTGGCAGACATTGCATTGTGCAGCATGCTTCCACATCCCCAAGACTAAGGCTGTCACTTCATTTTCCAAGGAAAGCTGTTGTTACTCATTGGCTAAAATCTTTTTGCACAGTATAGTAAGTCACAACTAAAGTAAGCCCATTGGAGGTGATCTGGTGAATCAACCGCACTGTATGTTCCATTGATTTACCAGGCCTGCTCTTGTGGGGATTATTATGCTATGCAACAGTTCAGCCACTCTGTCCATTTTTGTAAGAACTTCTGTCATATACTGTATGTAACCCTCTTTAAGAATAGCCATTCCTGTCCTCATCTCCCTATTCATGTATCTTGTGACTATATCTCTATCTGTTTTGGTGTGTGGTTATTCACATTCCAATATTAGTGATGTAGCAAAGCACATAGTTCTGAAGAACTGGAGACCGAATAATTGAAATTCAATTAATCTGCCTCACCTTTCCCCAAAACGTATAATCCAAATCAAGCATTTTTGGTTTAACACATTGTGTCCATCACTGATATTTATTCACTGTGCATTTAAAATCAAAGATTTATCACACCATTGTACAACCTGATGTGTTTTGTTCTATGGTGCAGAATACATGAAAACCCTTGATTTTCCAAAGGGCAAACTTCCATCAGATGAGGAAATGAGTTAGAAAGAAGTTGGACTGGAAGCTAAAAAGATTCCAGGATATATTGGTGGCATCTGATCTAGATGCCATTAAAAGGGGATCGGACACATTTCTGGAAGAAAAGCCCATTGCAGGTTACAAGCTATGATGTAAATAGTGGATACGTGTTACGTCTAGGCTTAAAATGAGAGTGCCTCAAAATAACAGATGCAAGGGAGTGGTATCAGGAGACAGGTATCTAGCTGCCTCATGTGCTCCCAGAGGCATCTAGTGGGGCTGGTGTGAGATACAGGAAGTTGGACTAGATGGGCTCTTGGCCCTTGGATCCAGGAAGGCACATCTTATGCTCTTATGAATGCAACTCCCAGAATTCTGAGCCTTATATTTCCAGTGATAAAGGCACTTGTAGGGGTTACCAAAGGTCTTTTTCAAAATAAATACAGGATACAAAACTATCTATTGGTATAAAAATGTCTAGAGAGTAATTATTGAAGATATAAAATATGTATTCTGCTCCTGGCAGTTCACCAGGAAGGCTGGCAACAAGCCTTTAGTGGTTGCTATGGTTACGGTGGCCTAGTGGGGCATATTTTGTATCACTTTTGTCTAGCGCTTTATTTACTAGGAGGAAGAGCAGCAATTTCATCTATTATTCACAAACATTTTCTACTTCATTCACATCCTTTCCCCTTCTACAATATCTTCCCATCCCCCATCCCTTTCTTTCCCTGTTTGCAAATTTCATATCCTTGCCTTTGTACTGTATTTGCCGCCCTTGGTTGGGGGGCTTTGCTGTTTTTGCTTTTAAGCCTTTTATGCTTTTTATGTTGTTAGCCGCCCAGAGTTCCCGTTGGGAAGATGGTGCGGGATATAAGTACTTAAATAAATAAATAAATAAATAAATAAATATTATGTTTTAGAGTTAAAAGTTTCAACACAGTGTTCATGTGACTTCCTGATTTTGGTGATGCTAAAGGGTCTCCGGAGCTATGAATGCAAAGCTGAATTTCAGGAAGAAAAAATACAACAATCACTGCAGAGCAGAACCTTAAGATATCTGGTATAACCCGTTACCTAGTATACTCTAAAAGCATTTCTATTAACTTGCATATATTTTGAGGCATCTCTGTCAGGAGTTTTTGAACCATGGCAATAGTGTGTCTTGACTAGAGATGGGGATGAATAACGAAAGAATTGTGATAGTCAACAAATATCACCGATTCATTAAGTATTCACCTGTTCATATTTTTCAGGTCTGGAAGACCTGACAAATATGAAGGGAGGAGTATTTCTTGTTTGCATTCTATTTTTTTAGATAGTCCGTTTTAAGGTTCATCCATTTGCCATGGCCAAAATTCATGGTTTGTCATCTTTGATGAACCATAAATTGGGACAAACTGCCATTTTGGTAGTTTATCCCCATCTCTAGTCTTCCGAGGTCAACTAGGATGATCAGGGGGCTGGAATCCAAGCCCTATGAGGAAAGACTGAAAAAACTAGGTATGTTTAGCTTTGAGAAAAGAAGATTGACATGACATCTGATAGCACTTTTTAAATAGTTGAAAGGCTGTCATACAGTGGAGGAGCGGGATCTGTTCTCCATCAATCCAAAATGCAGGACAGGCCAACACTGGGCTCTGGTTACAGAATGCTAGATTTTGGTTGCATATCAGAAAAACTTCTTAACTGTTAGAGCAGTAGAGCAATGGAGCCAACTGCTTCAAGAGGTGGTGATTTCTCCAACACTAGAGGCATTTAAGAGAAATTTAGATCACCACCTGGCAGATACCCTTTGATTTATATTCTTGCCTTGAACAGAGGGTTGGATGTGATGGCCTTACAGGGCCCTTCATGTTTCTATGACACAGATCGGGTTGACCAAATCATACTCAGAGCTATTTAACAGGGAAATTTTATTGAACATAAGGATTAAAATTCACATAATGGACGTATTGGCCAAAAAGCTGTGCACATGTCATTTATATGTTCCACCCCACCACAGAAGTTTGATGGTTCACATTTTAAGGTTTATGGCATACAAAAGAATGGGGCATAGAATAAAAATACCAAAGAGAGCAAGGGTATTGGGTGTTAGCAAATTATTTCACATTTATGCAGGGTAACTTGCCCTAAAACTCAGTACAATCTAGTTTTTGCCCTTCTGTCCCTTAACTTATTCCTCCCACATACACTGTAAGACAGTTGCTTATCAAACTCCATTAGCATTTGTGAAAATATAACATGATGAATATTAAGAATGCAAACCCTGGTATTATAGGAAATTTGTGCTGACAGCTTCACAAAAGGCATATCATGTCCATATTTTTCTGGGTAAATAGAATCCTTTTCTTTTTCCAGAAGGTATTTTTATGTTAACTCTAAGGATATGACAAACTTTGTCAATGAGGTCCTGGTTTTTAAAATTATTATGGCCAGTTTCTAATTACCGGCATTGTAATGATGCAGGGAAAAAAGTGCAGTCAGTGAAAATGCTTTTTCGAATCATTGCCATAGCAGCAGGTCTGGGGAAAGTATTTATAATATCAGCAATGACCCTATGTTGTCTGGATAAAATACACATAACAGGTCTCAACTTAGGTTGACATTAATGATGACACATTGAATTTATCTAACATACCTTAATGTCTAGTTAATATTTGTGCGTGTTGAAACAGGGAGTGAAGCAGGCTGTTTGTTTTTCTTGACAATTTGTGAAAATAAAATAATCTTAAAACTATTAAAAATACTTTGTCGTAAATCTGATTTCACACTGACATCTCATCACAGAATGCCAGAACATTTTTCCCATTCTTCTCTGCTGCAGCCCTCTTGGCCACCTAAGAATAAGTGGCTTTGGGGTTTTCCTCAGATTTCCAAAAGCACTTTCCAGGATGGATTAGGGGCTGTGCTGGATTTCTGCTAAAAGAATTCCTGTCAGTGTCTAACGACAAATGCTAGTCAAACTCCCTTTAATACTGCAGTATAACAATATCTGCTGGGGACTGTTTCCAGTATCTGCTGGGGATTGGTTCCAGGCCTTCCTGTGGATAATGAAAACCATGGATAAGAGAGAACACCAAAAAGCCCCCAAACTGCTGTTTTGTGACAGTAGCTTGCTTTACAGCCTCTGTTTTGCAACAGTAGCTTGCTTTACAGCTGCTGTTTGTGACAGTAGCTTGCTTTATGGCTGCTGTTTTACAATGGTAACTTGCTTTACAGCTGCTGTTTGTGTCAGTAGCTTGCTCTATGGCTGCTGATTTATTTATTTATTTATTTATTTCCTCTGTCAACCATGGATAACTGAATCAGTGGATAATGGATCAGTGGATATGGGGGTCTTACTGTATTACTAATTGTTTCGGTTTTCAGGAACTTTCTCATCAAATGTTCAGTGATGTTCTTTGCATGTGTCAATGTAGTTTGCTTTGTGTACTGAATGTTTGATCTGCTGAATGCCAACTATGCATTATGTAGAATATGGCCTTTTCATATGTGGAAAGAAAAATATATAAGAACTGAGACTGACTGCACCATAGTGTGGAGGCAAAATCTTTAATAACTGTGATCACAGAGAAGACAGTGCTGATGTAAGCAAAGAAAGAAAGATTGATACCGTACTGCATTGCCTGAAAACACTTTCTCTGGCAGGAAGGGGAGGGGGAAGTGGCATTTCAGTGAAGACCTTAATAGTGAATCAGTGATATTCTGCAAAGCTGTGAATTCAAATCCACAGAACAGAAAGTCTACAACCAGAATTTCCATCAGCAGCTTCATTTGACATTTCTTATTCAGCTACATGACATTCGCTCATTTGTAACATGGAAGCCACATCTGCAAGTGTCGGGAGTTTTTTTTTTTTTTTTGCTTGACAGGGAGCTATCCATTAATAAGTTAAATCACTATGAACTTTTTCATGTTAGGATAACTATCTACCACCTGCTATGCATAAACAATGTCAGTGATTATGACAATAAGTCATTATAATAAATGACTAATAACAATAATATACTTTGACTGATGCTATGGCATCCCTAAATTGAATCAATCTCTAGGAAACAACAAAGAATTGGAACATATTTATACAATGTCATACAGCAAACAAGATAACTGCTCTGGATTTTTTATTACAAATCTCTAGTCGAACACTTCCCAATTGTTTAGGACTATGAGATATATTGGCGAATTATGCAAGTAGATCCCAGTAAGATGGCTTTCTGCAGCTGACTGATGGTGACTTTGTCAACTCCAATTTCTTCTAAATACTTGCTTAGCTCTTTAGGCACCGCATCCAGCGTGCCAATTACCACTGGGACCACCTATACCGGTTTATACCAGAGTCTTTGAAGTTCAATTTTCAGATCCTTATATCGGGTAATTTTTTCAAGTTGTTTCTCAGTGACTCTACTATCATTTGGTATAGCAGTATCAATGACCCACACTTTTTTCTTCTCCACAGTCATAATATCTGGGGTATTATGCTCCAAAACCCTGTCTATCTGTATTCAGAAGTCCCAAAGTAATTCTGCATGCTCATTTTCAATTATTTTTTCTGGGTTATGATCCCACCAGTTCTTTGCTATGGGCAGATGATAGCTGTGACACAAATTCCAGTGGACCATTTGAGCAACTACATTATGACGCTGTTTGTAATCAGTTTGAGCAATTTTCTTGCAACTCAATATATGGTCGATAGTTTCATCTGCCTGGGGGTCTCAGCTGATTTTTTTTTAATTCTAGCCTTATATGCATTTGTTCTAATAGCTTGTTCTTGAACTGCAAAAATCACAGCTTCTGTCTCTTTTTTCAGTATTCCATTGGTGAGCCATAACCAGGTATTTTCCTCATCTACTTTTCCTTTGATTTTTTTCGAGGAACTGCCCACGCAGGGCCATTTTTCCATGCAGACTGGTCCGGTGTTTAAGCCAAAACCCATGCAGTTGATCATTGCCAGGTGATGTTCAGTTTTTGATTCTTTGCACTCTTTTGGTGATCATAGCTGTTATTTCTAGTTGGTCCATTGTGGGCATGGGTAATTTCTTCTCAAAATCTTGGAGCCATCCAGCATTTCTATTATAGTCTTTCTCAGCCCCCCATATGTCTTTCCAAAACTGAATGGTTGCCATTTTTTCAGGCTTTTCTTCTTTTACACCTATCTTCTGATTTAAACTCTGATAGAACTTTCTTTGATCTGATTGAAACAACTGGTTGTTTTATACTGCGTACATCTAGCCTCATATCTTTCAATTTTTCTAGCTGTTGCTATTTTTGCTGCTTCACTATCTCCAATGCTTCTGCAATTTTCTTTGTATTTAGCCGGGGTTTTTTAGTAAAATATTTCTTGATCTTACCATTCTTTAATTTGTACTCTTATAAATGGGACCCAGGCAGAATTAGAAGAATTAGATTGATAGAAAAGAAAAGCAATGACAATAAACCATGCATTGCATCCATGCATTGCATCCACAAAGTGATGTCAGTACGCTCTACTTACCAAGGAAAATAGGAGGCAGAGGTCTCTTGCAAGACTGTTTCTTCATCAAACCGTTGAAGAAGAAAAACGAGGAATATTTGACTATCTTCAGCATAGTGAAAATGCTGTGCTTAAGTCAATAGTTACCAAAGGCACAATAAAGAAATATCAAGAAACTAAACAAGAATATAAAAGTCAACAAATGCAAAGCTGAATAGAGAACTGGCATAGTGAGGCACTGCATTGTCAGTTCGTAAGAGACACCAATGATAAGATCAACTGAGAATAAACATGGCTCTGGTTAAGAAAAGTAACATTGAAGAAAGTATCTGAAGGACTACTCCTGACAGCTCAAGTTCAACCTTAAGAACAAACGCAATAAAGGTGAAAATTGATAAATCATTGAAAGATAGTAAATGCCGATTGTGCAAAGAAAAGGATGAAACTGTGGATCACATCATCAGCTATTGCCCAAAAATTGCTTTAAAATTGCTCATTATTTAGACTGTCATAATAAAATAGTAGCAATGCTCCATTGGTATGTACATATGTAAAAATTACAAACTACCATCAGGCAAGAACTGGTGGGAACATCAGCCAAAAAGATAGCAGCAATGCTCACTGGAACATATGTAAAAATTTCAACCTACCATCAAGCAAGAACTGGTGGGAACATCAGCCAGAAAAGGGTGGTCTGGGATTTCAGATTCAAATGTGACAGACACCTTATCCACAATACTCCAGACATCATGATAGTATACAAGCAAGAAAACAAAGTTCAAATTGTCGATGCGGCAATACCAGGAGACACAAGAGTCAGTGGCAAAGAGTTAGAAAAGATAACCAAATATCAAGACTTAGAAATAGAAATAGAAAAGCAAAAACAATACCAATAATAATAGGTGCCTTGGGTACAATCCCCAAAAGACCTGGGTCAACATCTGAAAACCTTCAGCTTTGACAAGATCAACATCGGTCAATGACAAATGGTGCCATTATTAGGAACAGCATATATTCTCCAGTCATCCTAGGCTCTTGGAAAGAGCTTGATCATTGGAGAAGGCCAACTCCAGCTTAATACCTGGCAGATGTGTTTTCCTGATAATAATAACAACAATAATCTGTTAAAAATGTTCTTCATTTAGTTATTTATTAATTATTTATTAATCAATAATTAGTATGTCTATATTAATGAGATGTACATTAGATTACAGTTACCAGTAATAAGGACTGTAAAACAAATCCCACGACTAACTCGCTACTTATACTCTCTCTCTCTCTCTCTCTCTCTCTCTCTCTCTCAATTTGTAAGAAACCAATCATTCAGGAATTAATGGAATATAATAATGTTTATTTTATGTGCTGTTAAGTTGATTACAAATTACAGTGACTCAAGTAGGATTTTGGAAATATTGGAAATATTCAAAAAGTGGTTTTGCCTGTGCCAGGTGAATTTCCATGGCCAAGCAGAGATTTCAATCCAGGTGTCCAGAGTTCTAGTTCAATGGTCTAGTACATTATAATACTTATACAATAGTTTTAAAAGAAATAAAATATGTATATTAAAAATAATAAACAAAAATACGTTAGATAAGCAAAAATATATCACACTTGAACATTGTCAACTTTATTGTTAAAAGAATATTTTTACTTGGTCTCAGATATGTTAGCCTTATCTAGGAAAAAGCTGAGCATGTTTAAATTCATTGAAGTAACCCAGTTTCATGTGTCTGAACCAGTTTGGATGAGGGCTGTTTCCGTATCATGACCATATTTTTAATGGAAAAAAAGAAAAGAAAATACTGCTGGAAATCCTCTGAGGTAGCTATCAGCACATTTTGCATCAGACCTCTCTAAAACAGAAAATGTAAATGTTGAATTCCACTGAGCAATACATCTGCTGTCATATATAAGAATGTGTTATAGTAAAATAATAAAATGCCATATGTTCTCTTGACATAAAAAAGAAAAATATACAGTACATAAGGGGAGAATATAGACTGCATTACTGTATGTTCCACTGTCAGCTAGAGTAATCATTGTGTAGGAGAAATGGTTAAGGAGCACGCTTCAGAATATGTTAAATAAAAATGAGAGACTGACATAGGACAGTTTAAAATTCATGAACTCTGCTGACAGAGTAAGTTACTTTGGGGATTCAGCTCCTGAATACGAAAACATCCCTCTGTGGAAAGAAATCACATCAACACTTCTTATTCTAAGAAAATAAGAAAGCTAGTGTTTAATTAAACATAGGGAAATACATTAGCATAGAAAATATAAGCAACTTGATGGCTACGATCCTAATTCTAACTAACCAGGTGCTCCTTCACCTCTTGAGAACAAAGGCAGGATGTCTCCTTTCTCATCTTACTAGGAGGTCAAGCGGGAAAGCAGTTCCAAGAGTATCAGTCAAGATTAAAGGAAGGGAAACATAGGCCAGAGTAGGTAGAAGACAATTTGAGAAACCCAAGGAGCTCCTCATCTCTTTCTCTCTGTGTTCCCCAAAGCAAATACATACTTCTTCAGTGTAAACTGCATTGCATCCTGTCATCTCCACCAAATTGTAAGAGCAACATTCCACCCTTTAGTGACCAAAGGTGTATATCCTTCACTGAAATGATTGTTCATGAGTATTTGCCATCCTTTACATGAGCATACACATGTGTGTGCACACCTTGAAAATACGGGAAATGCCTTCCCGTGGAACAATTCCACTAAGCCTGCAGTTCCCAGTCTTGGGTAACCCAGGTGTTCTTGGACTACAACTCCTAGAAATCTTCACCACCAGCTGTACTGGCTGGAGTTTCTGTAAGTTGCGGTCCAAGAACCTGGGTTACCCCAAGTTGGGAACCACTGCACTAAGCTATCACATGTGAGACCAAGTACATAATTATCCTGCAATCTACTGGCACAGGGACCTCCGTGCTTGATTATATCAAAATTGTAATACTAAGGCCATAAATTAATAACCGTTAATTTCACTGAAACTGCACAGAAATGTTTCTCTGTAAAAGAGTGCTTCTCAGTGTATGTAGTACTATTTGATGAATGATGCCAGGAAAACTTTATTCCAGTTCTTCTCTATGGATCCCTTGGTGAACCAGGTGCTGTGTACTAACAATATGTTTTTGCTGATATTTGTATTTGTATTTATTATATTTATACCCCACACATCGGGCCGTCAGGCCACTCTGGATGGCTTATAACAAGAAAATGATACATCCCATAACAAAATAAATATAACAAACCCAATTAATACAACATATAATCAACATTACGTACAACATTAACATATAATTCATCCCTTTGTCATGTCATAGCATCCCATTGATAGAGTCTACGCATAATAAATGCAAGATGGGGCTGAAATTCAAAATCAGGACATGCCATCTTTGATTCAAAATTCAAAATCAGGACATGCCATCTTTGATAAATAATTGTACTTCCTTTCTAGGGCACTCCTGTGGCAAACAGTCTAAATCTGATAGATAGAGATGGGCACAAAACAAAAAATGAAATGCTGTTTTGTCATTTCATTATGTGATGAATTACTTCATTACATAATGAAATGGTAGGTCTTTATGTTTTTCCTCTATTTTCACAAATGTGACAATGTAGCATAGCTTATGCATTGCTTTTGGCAAAGTGTCCTACTTAGAAAGGGTTTCCACAATTCTAGCAAACCATGCTACTTTATCATTTAATTTTATTAGGAGTGAGTTTATTAGGAGTTATTAGGAATAATCATAATTAGTCAAGACTATCAAATGGGCCATGCTGATAAAAATGTTTAATCTTCAATGCAAAGATAGCTCATATGTGGTATGAGTTTTCAGAATTTAAAGATCAAAAGAAGGTTCCCTTACTATTATATTGGTTTCTTTAAAATTGTATAAATAATGCCACAAAACCAGTATATATGCTAAAAAGCAAGAAATACTGTCAGAAAATTAGGTAACTCTCTTTATTAAGGCTGAACATAAATAGTTCAGAATCAGCTTATTTAGTAGAGTTTAACCAGAGCCACTTTTAATATGTATTTAAATTATATTTGTACTCTTATTTATTTATGCATGTATTAAAAGTGCTTCATTGGCCATGCTGCCTGAGAGAATTCTGGGAATTGTATTCTAGAAAAGTAACTTCCCCAAGTTTTCTGAATTTCACTGTTTTGAAAGTTGGGTGTCCATAACTAAATGTACTTCCAATTGTAATTCATAATGTGATGTATTTTGATCCTGTATCCTACTTCTGACGGTGACATCAAAAGTCCCTAAACCATACTAGTAAACCACTGCTGATGCATGCTCAGAACCTGCTGAGAATATGTCTAATTTAATCCCTCATTGTATCTCAGGCTGCAACTACATGGTCAAATACCATGCTTATAAAATAGGTGAATTTGGTGTATGATGCAAAGGCAAGTTTAAATTAGTCCAGCCTTTTTTTTGTTCTCAAGCTAG
The DNA here is from genome assembly GCA_029282475.1 of Phrynocephalus forsythii. Lineage (NCBI taxonomy): Eukaryota > Metazoa > Chordata > Lepidosauria > Squamata > Agamidae > Phrynocephalus > Phrynocephalus forsythii. The sequence continues at coordinate 61,254,037 of JAPFRF010000003.1, forward strand.
CTTTTTTCTTTGCTTCTAGGGCTTTCTAATTTTTCGAGCCAGAATGATCCAAACAGATTTATGGTCTAGGACTCCAAAGACTTGGGCTCAAATCCCCAATTGGGGGAAATGCACTTGGGGATAGAACTTGTAAATATGTTGAAATAGAATAAAACCAAAACATCTACAAAACAAGATTGCACCCTAAAGACTCTTGTTTAACAGGCATCACTGAATGATGGCAGAACAAAATCAAATATTAGACAATGGACCAAACTGCAGAAGCCCAATATGAAATTACCTCATGAACTGAAATTTAAAAACAGACAGACTTCCCAAAGGCCTGTGTAAAGAGCCAGAGCCAGATTTTAATTGGATTTTTGAAGCCCAAGGTGGAGGCCAGACACTCCTCCATCTTGAAGGGCCTTCCAGAATAAGATGGCTAGTGTCAAGAAGGCCCGATTTCTAGTTAATGACTTCCAGCCATTCCTAAGGTGGTCATCTGTAACATCAGAGATTGGGAGGTGCAGGTGAGAAGGGAGGTTGACCTGAGGGAGAAGTGTTCTTTCAAGGTCCTCAACTGCAGAAGAATTACAGGTTTAGCACCTTGAATTTGGCTTGGAAACAGACTGGCTGCCAGTGCAGGGGCTCCTGTTCAGAGATGGTTGGAAGTGTGCAGTCTGCCTCAGATAGAAAAAGGCAGATTTGGCCATGACCAAGATCTTGGGATTGAGTCCATATCTAGTAAACAGGGAGCAGTGCATGTTGCCAATAAAATCCCACAGTTAAGTGTTGATTTCTGATAAATTTATGTGATGCTATAATTTTGCCTCTTTTAAAAATGTTGTGTTTTTTTTTTTTTAGCCTGGCAGTGCTAAACAGTTTGTTGGGACTGATGCTCTTGACAACTCCACATGATAATCAAAAAAAGAAATGTATTGGTTGCTAGCTGTCATTTCTGCTTTCCTTGCAGGCTCACATGTTGGCTGGGCCACTTGACTAAGAGAAATGCTTGCCAGGCATTTGATGGGTTTATCTGCATAGCTTTGCATAAATATCAAGACTGATGCCATGCCATCTGCAAAATATTCCAGGAATTTCTAATGCTATCTGATAATTATATGCTAAAACAATATTAAAGATGGGCTGGAAATGAAGGCCGGGTATGCTATATCACTAGGCTTTACCAGAAAGTATGCTATGATATTTTGTAATCTCACTGTTCAGAACTTTCTTGGTTTAAAAAAAAGCTCCCATTTTAATATGATAAACATGCAGTATGACATTTGGCAGAGAGCAGTTTGCAGTGGAAAAAGTCCTCTGTGGAAATAACTTCATTGCCACAGATGGCTCAAGGACAGACTAATGATTCAGCAGCCATGCTCTCATTTTATTTGCTGGTATTCTCTTCCTAGAAAATTTTTGCTATGTAGTCACAGATAGATAGATAGATAGATAGATAGATAGATAGATAGATAGATAGATAGATAGATAGATAGATAGATAGATAGATAGATAGATTAGTAGCCAGTTCTTAAGGTTTTCTATTTGGTCCATGCTATGCTCACCTGCAATGCTGGTTGCTAACTGGAGGTGGCTAGACAAAATGTGTTCTCTAGATCCAACACAATAGCATTGCTGCCACCACAACTCACTCTTTCATTCTATCAAAAAGGGAGATTGGGAGGCAAGTGGAAAGCCAAGCCATCTGCTCATTCGCCTTGATCACATTATCACCAATCACCAATCAAATTAGAATATCATGCAAATGTTCATTTAAGTCAATTCACAAGGTGAAACTAATATATGAGATAGACTCATTACATACAAAGCGAGATATGTCAAGCCTTACTTTGGTATAATTGTGATGAATATGGCATACAGTTTATGAAAACCCCAAATTCACAATCTCAGAAAATTAGACTATTACATGACATCAATAACACTAGGATTGGAAATAGAACAATATCAGATCTCTAAAAAGTCTATGAATGCATATGTACTCAGCAACCCCATATAGCTCGTTTGTGGAAGGAAGCATGAAGTGCTCCAAAATCACCTGGTAGATGGCTGCATTAACCCTGGACTTAATGAAGCACAGTGGACCAACAAGGCTCCCCAAATCAACACAGACCGTGGAAACTTGTGTGCCTCTCCATTCTTCCTCCAGACTCTGGGTCCTTGGTTCCCAAATGAGATGCAAAAGTTGCTCTCATCAGAAAAGAGGACTTTGGACCACTTGGGCAACAGACCTGTTCTTTTTTTCTGTAGCCCAGGTAAGATGCTTCTGACATTGTTTGTTGTTCAGGAGCGGCTTGGCAAGAAGAATATGACGTTTTTGTTCACTATTGTTTTGCTTTTGTTGTAAACTGCCCAGAATGGCCTTGCTGCCAGAAGGGTGGTATAAAAATCAGAGAGAGAGAGAGAGAGAGAGAGAGAGAGAGAGAGAGAGAGATCCTTGGAAGTGTAGCCAAGGGTTCTCTGGATAACATTAATGAGTTGTTAGCCTGAGCCAGCAGTTGTATGCAATAGGTTTTACAGCTGCAGGTCCATCACATATCTTTGTAACATTTCATCAACTCTTTTGTTTACCTTACAAGGATGGGGAGAGGGAAAGTCAACTTTGACAAGGGATGGAACTGCAGACCATGGACAGCTCCCACTTGAGCTGGTGACTAGAAATTCAGGAGTGGAATTTTGGGGTGCTACCATTTGAAATAATTTTTGTCCCAAATAACAAGAACATGACCAGTTTATTATATGCATGACATTATATTATATTATATATATGGCACAGACATTTTCTCAACAAAATCATAATGATGATACAATCATCTCAAATGCTTGTTGATTTGAAAATTGCCCTGCAATAATCTTTCTTTCACACTGCCAGTATTTGAGATCAATGATAATAGGATTACAGGCCTTCTCATCAAACTGGTCTGCCTTGCCTGAAGCTACAAAGCCAAATATGAAGAAGGTTATTACATTGCAGGAACTAGAGCATGTTCATATCTCAGGAAGCCCTTGGAATAAGGAAGGAAATTGCTGGAGAAAGATAAATGATTTGGGTGTCTCTCCCCCCCCCCCCACATACACACCACTAATAATTATCAGCTCATATGACAATGGTAATCCTGGGTTGTTGCCAGATCATTTATGTTCAAACTGTAAGATTTTATTTTCAGAATTATTTCATAGAAATGCAATGTAAAAAAGTTCACAGACTCTTAGACCTTTCCTTTAGTAAACTCTCTTCACACGGTTTGAATAGCTTACAGGGATAGGTTTGGTGTTATGAAAACAATCCATTTTGACATGTTTACCCTTGATAACTGCTAGTTTTACACAATATTATACATTTACACCCCTACATGTCATACCGGTACTAAAGTCTTCTGCGAAAGACTTGAAATATATTTACAATGAATTCTGAAGAAGCAGGCTATAGTCATTCCATGCTGGATCATATCTCTCAGGAATGCAGTCCATCTAACAAAAATTGTATCTCATCCCTTGCCTGCTGAACTAGCACTTTCAGGGAGAATTGCCAGCCTGGCCCTTTTTTGAAACAATTCCGTCTCCCCATGTTCTGCTTTGCAAGAGCCCCGTATAGAGCTTATTTGGGTATGTGAGGTAGAGACAAGCTTAAAATAATTTTGCACTATCACTTTGTTTCCCACTACTTAGGTTGTACTGACAACCAACATCTATTTCAGAGACAAGTTTGTCCTTGTGTCACACTAATGTTTGTCCTAGTGTGACAGGTTTGTCACATCCAATAGTGCATATTGGATGTGAATCTGCTTTGCATGTAATTGCTGTGCCACATTTGGATCAAACCCAGAAAGACAAAGTCTTAATGATTTGTAACATTATACTGTACTCTCTAAAAGTTGAGTTCAAACTGGGTATAATAAATATCATAAACTGATGACATTTCTCATCTATTTTTTGTACACCATATAGTCCACATAGTTCTCTGTGCCTTTAATCATGGAACATCTGGCCATTGCTACCAGAGTAAAACTAGACTATGGATGATACCTTCAAAACTGGTTAGCCTGCCAGTGATTTGGGTGTTAGCCATAGTGACAGAGTCCTTCTGCCTCAAGCATCTCCTGTCAGCCTGAATTGTTTGCAGGACTAGATGTAAATCTGTGAATCTGCCCTATGACCATGAGTGCTTTTTACTGTATTTTTCTGTGTATACCACACTACTTTTTTAAAAAATCATGACACCAAAAATTAAGGGGTGTGATATACACGGAAGAAAGCCTTTTGGGGTGAGTGGGTGGGAGGAGAACCCAAACTCACATTGTTTTCCCCCCTCCATGGTTTGTTTCTTTCCTTGAGTTCTCCACCCCCACCCACCCCACTGTTTTCTTTCACTTCCCCATTCTAAACACTCCTCTCTGCTTTGGTGAGCTTGTTTTTTGCAGGATCAGGCTCCTTCGGTCTTGAGCAGCCCATTAAGAAATGCTCCTGGTAAGAAAAAAAGCCACACCTTTTTATAGCATGAAAAGGCATTTCTTAATGGGCTGCTCAAGCCCAACAGAGAAAAAAAAGAAAAAGAAAAAGAAAAAAACCTCACCAAAGCAGAGAGGAGTGTTTAGAACTGGGAAGTGAAAGAAAACAGTGGGGTAGGTGGGGGTGGAGAACTCAAGGAAAGACAGAGCCTGATCCTGCAAAAAACAAACTCACCAAAGTAAAGTGGAGCATTTAGAACAGAGAAATTAAAGGTAACAGTGGGGGTGGTGGGATGGAGGAGTCATCAAGGAGGATTTATTAATTTTATTTATTTGGGAGTACAAAAAGTGGGGGGCTTCTATAAAAGGCAGTGTCTTATAGATGGAAAAATACAGTAGATAACTGCAGCTGCACGTCCTCTGTTTTTTTCCTCCCCTCTTATTTTATCAAAATAAATTACAGTTTGCCTTTCCCAAGGTGATGCCCTAAACTAAAGCATACAAGTGGAGAATGGAAAATACCACCAGAGAAAAAGATAGAAACAAATTATCCAGTTAAAAGGAGTTTGGGGAGTGGTCAAGAATAGAAAAACAATAGAAAAAGTTTCATTAAAGTCCCAATGTTGAAAAAAAACAATCAAGGCATAAACTTAAATGAAACCTGAACAAATATCTGAGTAGACATCCATGCAAAGTACTGGAAAGAAGTTTAGGCAATGGCTACATAATCTTCCGTGAACACATGCAGCAACACTTAGTGAACATTTTCCTGTGTAAAAATGCTTCTAAGGTCCTTCTTATTTTCTAAACAACAGGACAGAGCAAGTTCCAATCAAGAAAAGCTTGTAGCAGGAATCATTTCCATTTGGGTTCCATTGCTAGAAGAAGGGTAACATAAAATCAGACAACCAATCAATCAAGAAAAATGTGTCATTGCCATTTAAATGCCATACGTTCAAATAGCCAAAGATATATGAGGTCCACAATCTATTGATTAATGAAGGGTGGCACTTGTCTTTCCAGTGTTGCAGTAACAATTATTTGGTGAAGGCAGCAAAGCACCCTTTTCCTCTGATTGGCTAATTGCCATGAGATTCTTACCTACTGCATATACATCTAAAAGGAACCAGGTTTGGAGAGGCTAATCTATGCTGTTTGCGCATCAGCTCCAGGTATGGGAGATGTATGCCTTTGATGAAGACATAATACTCCAACCTATTTCATCCCCCATAACCTTAATCTCAAGCTTTGTGGATAGTGGCTAAATTGCTGTACTGCAGCAAAAACTGTGTTCATGACCCTAGGTTCAGTCCCAGGTAGCCAACACGTGGTTGATCCAGCCTTTTATCTTTCTGAGGTTGGTGAAATGAGCAGTCAGCTCAATGGTGGGGTTGGGGTGCAGGCAATGTGTAGCCTGCATAATTAACTTGTAAACTGCCCAGTAAACAGTTCAAGCACTATGGAGCAATATATAAGCAAGATTTGCTTTTGCCTTTTGGCTCTGATAGCTCTGGCTGTGTTCTAAACGTGATGGAAAATCAGTCTTGGCATTGTGAATGTAATGAAGGAAGTGATTATTGCTTCATATTTTGTGTGCCTACGTTGTAACATTCTCTTCTGGAAGCGCACAAGCTCTTATTAAAGGGATTCCGGAACTAAGACAACAGATGGATAAATGTCTGTACATGGTGGTTGGTACTGCAAGTGATTCCTAGGGATTTTTAAGCAACTCAGATTTCCCTGGAAAGTCTGTAAAAGAACTTGGAAAATTTCATCTCACAGCATATGGACTTGTTTTTTAAAAAGTGGTGGAGGCACATTCTACATCTCTCAGACAGGTAATAATGAACTAACAATGAAAGGAAGAAAGGCAAGCAAACAAACAAACAAGGTGAAGAAATGCAGACAGTGGCTGCTCTATCAGGATGTTAGTTCTCAGGCAGGGCTTCTTTGCTTGCCTGGACAGAGATTTTTGGCGTGAAAAGTCGCGCCATCCACAGGGTTGGGCTACAGGGGCAAGGAGCTTATATAAGTCTGTTCTTACAGCTAACCGTCCTCCTCACTGAGTCATTTGAACCCTCCCACCCACCCTTAATGGAGAGGATGAGATTAGCTGGTCGCTTTATGGGCTGGATGGGAATTTTTGGCTATCACTCAGATTGGCACTGGAGTGGTAGTGCATTTTTGCCCATCCCATTCTCTTCTGGGCATGGTTGTGAATTTTTTCCTAGTGGCCTTTAGGATGCTCCTGGTCATATTTTGGTGGTTAGTGCAAGAGGTATGAGAATTCAGGTATGCCCCTTGGTAAGGCGCTGTTAAGGTGCTAGGCAGCCCTCATGTAAGATTAGGCATTAATCAGAAAGATTAAGTGAAAGTATATAAAAACTAAATTAGGAACATGTGAGGTGTAATTGAGGGCTGCACTGGGCTAAGCAGATTCCTACAGTTTGGATGGATGCTGAACAAGTGGGCAGCATCCTGTGGATATAGGAATCTCACTGAATTCATTTAGGGGCAAGAAGCCAATAGTTATTCCTTTCCATACCTATTTGAGCTACATACTGTATCGGGTCCTCTTGACAGCAAAAGTTAATTATTTAGAATTAAATAAAGTTATTCAATAAATTGTAGCCCATTTGTAACCCAAACTCCTGGTCTTGCCTCTTTATTCCAGGCTCGGTGGGCAATGTACTGTAGTGTATCAGAAAAGAATTCATAAAAAAACAGATTTATTTGCTTCATGTTTGAATTGGAAAGATCGTTATTTTGTTTATTTTTATTTTTATTTATTTGACTTTTATACTGCCCATCTAGCCCTAGGGCTACTCTGTGTGGTTCACAACATGCAGATATTATCCCCATAATATTTGAAACTGTGAAAACACTAAAAAAAGACTTCAAGGAAATAAAACTACACTTTGGCCAGAATCTTAGTGGTTTATACAAAAGGTATGCACAACCTGCCATAGCTAATTGTGGTTAACATTGTGTGCCAGGGCATGTGCTCAGAAGAGCTCTGACACTTTGTCACTTAGCTGGTTTTAACCATGGCAGGTCAGGCAAACTTTATGTGAACACTTGAGGTACAGATGAATAGAGGATCTCAATGAGACCTCTACTTATGTGTTCATTTTTTCCACATCTGCTTACAGTCATCTGATCTAGCCTGATTTCGGAAGCTAAGCAGGTTCAGCCCTGGTTAGTACTTGGATGGGAGGCCACCAGGGAATACCAGGTGCTGTAGGCCCCTGGAGTAAGAACTGGCAAACCACTCCAGTATTCCTGCCAAGAAAACTCCATGGACATGGGGTCACAAAGAGTTGGTCATGACTGTAACAACACACAACACAACACAACACAACACACACACAACACACACACAGAGGGGGAGAGAGAGAGAGAGAGAGAGAGAGAGAGAGAGAGAGAGAGCAGAAGGTCAGTTGTGTAAGTTTCTCCACTACTTCAGCATGTTCCCTGTCATGATACTGTTCTTACACACTGGTCACAGGAAAAGGAATTTGGGGAAGGAGTGTGGGGAGACCTGTTTTTTTTTTCCAGATGACAAGCATTAGATGTTACTTTTCTCAGAGAAATATGTTTTTCTGTGCTAGAATCTATTTCTCAAAATGAAAAGCGGGGGACTAATAAATGCTCTTGCATTTGTTAATGTCATGATTTTTTTATCCATAGAGCACAGTTTAAATTATGAAAGGCAACATGGAGGCACTGAAAGGCAACTAGTCATAATTGTTTACTATCGAGAGCAGAGATGAGATAAAATGAAGACTGCACATAGAAGAGCAGCTGGCCTGCTATGCTGAAGCTGACAACAGTTGTCAAGGTTGTTTTTCATGCTAACCCCAAAGAAGGAGAGAGAAAAAATAATTTTATGACTCATTTTTATTGGTCATACAGACAGAATGAGAATTTCTGAAATGAGAATTTCTGAAAGTTAAACTTCCTTCACATTATTACTTTGCAGCAAAGGTCTGAGTCAGCAAACTTTTGAAGCAAAGGTCTGAGTCAGCAAACTTTTTAATTTTATAACAGTTTTTCCTTTAAAGAAATCTTAACAATTCAAATAGGACCCAGGTCCAGTTAAATATAAGTGCAGTACTTTCTGGGTTTTAGCTAAATTATTGCATTTGTGATAACAGTCGTGATAGTAGCCATAGCACATTTTATATTCAGAAGAACTCTTTGCTTCAGGTTATCTCTCTCAATCTTATACAGTATATACATATGAGTTTCATTTTGTTACAAAAGAATTATCTAGCTCTATTCCTGGAGCTGCCATGTGTATGATTGTTTAAATGATTCCACTCACAGTTCTCAGAGCCAAGTATCATTTGGTTAGGGCTGTGTCAGCATTTTCTTTGTGCAATGCCCACACTTGAAAGGTATTTTTAAAAAGGAAATTATCATAGTTATACAAGTGTAAATGCTGAGAAAGCACAGCTTCCAGGAAAACAAAAGTTTTGGGAACCCATCCACAGCATCCCATATTATATATAGAGATCCACGCAAACACACACACTTCAGAATGTTTTCTACATTTTTGACATTGGATCATGCCCTATACTACTTTGGACTGCTGTTTACAGACCCCTCCGGGCATCATGGCCAATATTTAAAATTAATTAATAAAGGAAATATAAGGAACATGCTTTTGGCAGCATAGAGAAGTTCCAGTTTTCCTCTCTTTACTTTGTATGCACAAGTGCATATTCTCTGGGACAAACTAAAGCCAAATGAGAAGATAACATTAAGGTTGCTTAGTATGTTTTGGAACATGAGTTCTTTTTCTTATCATCTGTCCCACTTGATGGTGGGGTCCACTTTTCTAGTTTTTGCCTTCCACTTGGCATGGTCACAGGCTAGTTCTGGGTGAACCCAGGACAACTTCATGTCAAGGGTGTTCATCCAGCACTGTTTTGATTATGCCCTTGGCTGGGATCTGCTGACCTCCAGGGTGAGACCCTTTATGACCAGAATTCTGGGATGAACCATCTGGCACAGTTGGGTGATTGGTGTGATGCCATATCTAGATTGCATATCAACATTCATGGAAGGCTGATGGTTCCATAAAAATCTGAATGAACTGTTTTAAAGGTAGGGAAATGTTATATACTGTATTTTGCAAACTAAATCAGGCTATTAAATCCCAGCTTATTTACCCCTTACCTTTTTGTTTCTGTTTCAATCAGAAAAGTTTTCTTAACTTTTCATATAACAAAATGATAATTTGATCTTCCCTTTAGTATCAATGTATCTTATTCAAATTCAGTTTCTGGTTTATTGCAATTCTTGGGATCATTATTAATGTGAAAAGTTATCTTGGTATAAAAGTATATATTCTTACTATGGAAGAACATGAATCATTCCTCTGTGATCTATTATGCAGCTCTAGAACAATAATGTTTCAAACTACCAAAGAAAAAAAATTTTAAACTGCCTTGAAATAGTCGGTGCCACTACCTTAGGTTTGAAACTTGACAAGCATTTGGTGGAATGACAAGGCTTTATTTTTAGAATGTATGTGACTGAAGAATCAATAAGGAAATGAGACTTAATAATTCAGTGACTATAAAATAGTTTGACAATTGGAGGATATTAACTAATGTGCCTAATAAAGGCTTCTTGACTGTTAAATAGAGAAGGCAAACAAACAAATATGTTTAAGGACTAGTTTTTAATTTAATTTTAAAAAATTAAATAATTAAACTATTATTACCCCTCCTTGCTCCTTAAAGGGACCCAAGGTAGCTATAATTTCTTTAAAGCAGACAGCCCAATTAAATATGGAGAGTAGGAACACAAACTGTATTAGCATTTGTTTCATTGCTCTTCATTACTTCAAACATTTTTCAAATTGAAACCAAAATGAAGCTGTGCCTCTCGCCGTATCTATTCATCCTAAACATTTTTACTCAGATGTCATTCACACTGGTTATGGGAGACAGCTTTGTGGTGTAGTGGATAGACTGATGCAGGTGATCTGTTTTTGAACCAACATTTTATTACAAAAACTCATCAAGTCAGGTTGGCAGGTAGAATGAATACATGTGCTTTAAGTATTTCACTGACCTTGAAAGCTCTGTTTTTTTTGTTCCAACTTGCACATCTCACTCTCTCTCAGGTACACACAGCATTAAAGCCCAAGCCACCTGCCTCAAGTTCTGTTGTGTATGTTAACTTCTTATATAACATTTATATTCTCTCGTCAACCTTTAGCAAGTAAATTCTTACTAAACAGAGCAAAATGTTGCCAAAGAAGGCGGCAAACTGAAATGGCTGGGAGGACTCCTTGAGATCATGAGCTGCTCAAGCTATAAAGCTAAATCATGGGGAAACAGCTGGACAGCCATAGAAATAAATGTTGTATTTCTGCTCACTGTTAAATAGTTCTTCCTTTCTGTTCTTTCCATAACTTTTAACTTCTTGTGTAAGCAAGGTTTTTAAACTTTCACTGAACCCTTATGCTCATTAGCCTCCAGTCCTCATTCTGTTCAAAATTAAAGGTTATAATGACAATACAAACAAAGCAACAGTGGGAAGAAAAACATCTATTTGGTTTGAAACCTTCCCCTCTCTTCCTTTCTTCTTGATTGAATTTTTATACCGTGCTGTGATAATGACAAACCTCACCATCTTTTCCTTCCTCTCATACACAAATATATTCATGGAGCAGAGGTCTGGTTCCTGATATTTTTGAATAATCAAGTGTTTCAGTGCTCTACCTATAGCCAAGATGCACTGCACAGACCTCACCTCCTTATGATTAGTTGTGTGAAACCCACAGGTACCCATTTTCATCATCTTATAGACCTGATGAAAAGTTGGATATCATAAACTTAATCTTGCATATAGGTGGAAAATTAAGATATATTCTTTTAGATTCATGCTCTGTTTTTTGCCAGTATTGTTGTTTCTCTTAACGATAATATAATTATGAATGCACCAAGCTTGTACTAGTGTAAATAACTTCAAGTCTTAAAAGTTCATGGCAAGATAGATTTTGCCAGGCTGAAGAAGAAGAAGAAGAAGAAGAAGAAGAAGAAGAAGAAGAAGAAGAAGAAGAAGAAGAAGAAGAAGAAGAAGAAGAGCAGGTCTTTAACTTGAGGCCAATTGGCTGAACCTAGTTTCTGTTTTCTGTGTCACTGTATTCCCCAGTTAAACAAAAACATGTCATTTCCAAGGAAAGCCAAACAGAAAGGTATGTGGATAGGCCTGCATTTCCTTCTTTGAAAAACTGGGATGTGACCTTCGATCCTCAGCTTCCTCAGATGTAACTTTAAAGCAAGAACTCCAATGCAGCCTTCATCCTTCTTAATTTGCATCTAAGAAAAATGCCTGGCAGAATCCATCTTGCCATTATGTTCTTTACACTGGTGCAAGTCCGACAAAGTGGGACAGTCCTGATCCAGGAAAGCCAGCAGATTGTATGATCTTTTTTCTGCTCTATAAAGATATTGTCTGTTCTTCCATTTGTATTATGCAAAGACCACATGGCTCTCTTTAAGTAAGAATGTATTCTCGAAGGCTTTCACAACCCGGATCTCATAGCTAGTTCCCTGAGCTCCTTGCCCTCTGAAGATGCCAGCCACAGAGACTGGCAAAATATCAGGAAGAAAAACTTCCAGAAAGCCAAATGGACCGAAAAACTCACAACAACTACTCTAAAGAATGGTATTCACCAGAAGTATATCTACTCTACTCTGTACATAGATCTGCTTCCAAAATGGCATAGTTGCTTGAGTTCTAAAGCAATCCTTTCACATTCTTATTTTCTAAAAAAAACAAACAAAAAACTTTATGATACAAAAAAAAAAACAATGTTTTCCTTATGTCTTTCATATAAATATAGTTATTCAGTATCAGTTATTTCTGTTTATACTTGTTCAACATAATTATCTCTCTTGGTTAAACTGATTGCTACAGCTGAGTTAAATTCTGGTAGCCCTCAGCTGCCCATTCGGAAGGCATTGTGGCCATTCTTTTTGTCACTAATCATAAAAGTAGAGAACCTGACTCACCATGGAAACACAAAGCTCTTGAACTAATCCATTGACCTTCAAAATGCAGCTGCTGAATGGCGAATAATAGTACAGCTGATACTTATGAGTTACAGTGAAGATAATAGGATCCCACTACAGGAAGCAAACATTGGAGGCAGAAATGGAAGGGGTTCTTACAAGGTCTCAAAGAACCTTCACTGAGCTATGGGATGAGATACAAGGACTGCATGTTCTTAGTAGAGGTACAACTGTGTGGGATTTTGTGGGTTTGCTAAGGCACTGACTCCAGCAAAAGCAATCTTTCCAGATCACAATATGCCTGTGCTGTGAGCAACATGCAAGAGATTTCTAATTATGGGGTTCAAAGGAGATGACAACTGATAAACTGTCCATGTGAAAGAAAGAAAGAAAGAAAGAAAGAAAGAAAGAAAGAAAGAAAGAAAGAAAGAAAGAAAGAAAGAGGGGGATGCTTGCCACTGTCAAAATATAGGAGAATTACTCCCCAGTCTTTCTAGAGAGCACATTGGCTTGTTTTTTTATAAACTAAAAAAATGCCAGTGGGACCTCAGGGGGTCCCAAGTACATTGTGGTGCTGCATGATACCAAACCATAGATTAAAGAGTCAGTCCAGGGATGTTCTGCAAAACACTTTTAAAAATGAATCTGTGAATGTCACTTTTGCCTTTTTGGGGTGGGGGGCAGTAATCTCAGATTATTTCCGTTCTATATGTGAAAGAATGTGCAGATGCTAACATCTATCTTATTAAGAAAAGAACCAAATGAAATTTCATTCACTTCTACCAGCAACATTTTAATCAATACTAGCATAGAGGACCCCATTGCCCTTGCCTACCATATATATTTGTTAAAGTTGCAGAACTCTTTTTAAAAGCCAGAAAGAAAGAAAGCAGTTGCCACTTTAGCACAGCTTCACAAATGTTTTCAGCCCCCAAAATTACAAAGATTCAAAGTCAGAATTCTGAGGGATGAAAATTAATCAAGAGTCCCCACTATAAGAGGTGAAATCAACAGTTTTACCTTCTTCTACATTTGATTCTCCCCTTTCAAATCTCAAGTTCTATGTACTAAAATGTGTGACAAGAAATGTATCTGGAAGTTGAGTCATGGCAACTGGACTTCTTTTCTTGCGTGATTGAAACATTTTGCTAATCAGACTGATGAAGCTGCTTGGATGAGTAGCAAAACATTTTCATCTCAAAAGAAAAGAAGTCCAGTTGCCATGACTCAGCTTCCAGATAACCTCACCTGGATGACTGAGAATCTTCACAGAGACAAGAAATGTACATTTTCAAAAGTTCTTATAAAAATAAATGACATTCTAATCCATGTCTAATATGGCTACAGCTTCCCATAGTTCTTCCATGTTGTATAGGCTACCTGTTTTAAAGAAAAGCTATTAAGGGCTATCATTCCTACTTGCTTTTAATCATTAGGAATATTCTCCCAAATGTTTTTCACATCTGTCTTCCTACCTAGACTGAACCTTCTTTGTTCTTCACATCTGCGTATTCTCTAGTGTATAGAGAACATATGAAATGTCAATAAATCATTGACAACCTCATAATGTGAGACACTGAAGAGATTTGTTTGGGAAAACTGCCTTGTGGCAGCTTTGCAGTCTGGGAAATCATGACTCTCCCACCTCAGCATTTCTGCCAAACAAACATGTTTTCTATTATCAAACTGTTTGTCAGGTTTTCAGTTTGTCAGGTGTGAGATAAATACCTACAAACTCTCCCTACGACTCTCACGTATACAATCTCACAATACAAAGAATTTCACACTGACTGATGAGGCCGTTACTTCACGAACCTCTCGCTGCGCGGCGAGCCGTAATTTCCGTGCGGCGACCGCCTATTCGGCGCCACCCCGACCACGCCCCTAAACCGTGCTCCAAGCGGGCGAGATTCCCCTGCCGGAGGCCGGGAATCTTCTTCGCTTCGCATCCCGCTTCGCATCCAAAGTCACGTGTGGCCAGTTAATATATATTTTTATTTTTATTTTAACTTACTTTTTCTCCGAAATGCCGATGCATAGATATTTCGGTTAACCTCATCTTGCCTTCTGTACACGGGGCAGGGGCAACAGAGGGGGCAAGCGTCCCCGGGTGATGTAAGCGGAGCCCTCCGCTGGCAAGGGATGGCGAAGGGCTGCGCAGAGGGAGGGGGAGGGGGTGTCGGAGCTGCCGCTGCAAGACACCCCGCGCGCCCCCAGAGTGGCGGGGCACACAGGGCGATGAAGCTGAGAGAAGCCTCTCCCGCCCCGCCCCAAAAAAAACCAACCCAGCTGCTCTGCTTCAGGGAAACACGATGGCCGCCCACAAGTCCTCGGGACAACCGCAGGGGCCTTTGAGCGCCGGGCTTGACCGCTGGCTTGTGCGCCTCTGACCGCAAATGACAGCCGGGTATTGATGCATCGATACGCCGTGGTAATTTTTTTAAAAAAATAAAAGAAAGCAGAAACCGGACGTTGCAAGTAAGCTTCCGAATGCGAAGGGAGCACGTGAGGTAGTAATGGATTCGATCCTAAAATTTCGCATGGTGAGGCCAGAGAAAGAGGGGTGGGGGCGAAGGGAGACCACGTGACCGGCTTCGCATTCAAAGCGAAGGCAATCCCGCTGCGAAGCGAAGTACTTCGTGAAGTAACGGCCTGAAGAATTAATAGAGTATCTAAAGCCAGAGTAGCTCCACTAGGCCTATACCATCTCTTCCTATTTTCCTCTTGGTAGTTCATTTATAGTGAGTACATCTTGTGCACAAAAGTTATCATCACAATGAATTCTTCTTTTTTCATGATGATTCTATATGTTGCAACTCAAAGGAGTTGTGAGGCTAAGTAAGAAACATCTGAAGTGTCAGTTGTATCTGCCATGCAGAATGAGGAAACTCGGGCAACTTTTAACACAGAGTCAAATTTTACTTTCTGTGTTCAATGGTTGACTGCTCAAATTACTGATTCTCGGCAGGAGGTGTCATCAAAAGATGTGATTTTTTCCATATAAGTGGCTTTTCCTGCTATGTGCCTGTGTATTTACAGATGCCATTCTGTCTTTGAATCAACCATAGAAACAACTCAAAATTAAAGGGTTTCTACATGAGAAGGAGAGCATCAAAGAGATCCATTGGTCCAAACATAACAGTTGGAGTCAAAGTTCCTTTTGCAATTCGATTTTATCAACAGATCAACAAAACAGCTACAAGCTATTCCAATAATGTGTGTGTGTGTGTGTGTGTGTGTGTTGTGTCATTACAGTCATGACCAACTCTTTGTGACCCCATGTCCATGGAGTTTTCTTGGCAGGAATACTGGAGTGGTTTGCCAGTTCCTACTCCAGGCACCTACAGCACCTGGTATTCCCTGGTGGTTTCCCATCCAAGTACTAACCAGGGCCGACCCTGCTTAGCGTCTGAAATCAGGCGAGATTGGATGGGTTTAGGGCATCTAGGCAGCTATTCCAATAATATGAACCTTCAAATAGTCTCCCTTACTCTGTGCTACTGCATAAGTCTAATGATAATGACTTCTTCTTCCCCATGTAAGTCCTTACTTAATCAGTACAACTTCCATGTTTGTCTTCATGTTTGTCTCACTGGAAGAGGTGATCAGATAGTTGATGGTGTAAATATTAGCAGCTCCCAGAGGTGATTAAATTGTCTCTGTCTGTCCTCTCCAGTGTCACAGCTGGGTAGTAGTGAAGGTCACTGAGGCTGATTCTGTGGGTGGCTGTTTGTTTTGTGCCATAGCATCCCCTGACCAACTGAAACTTGATTCCTGCAGCACTTCATAGGATTCCTCCACTTGGAGCCAGTCCAAAGCATCAGCCCAGGTCCCTATCTTTTCCTCTTCTTTCTATTTGTTCTCTTCCTTCTCTTTGACTGATTGCCACCAGTCTTCCTCTTCACGGCTTTCTTCCTCCCCTTTTATAGCCTGATCCCTTCTAGATCTTTCTAAACCTGATTTTGCTCACAGGATCTCACTATTTCTCAAAGACTTGTCTACCTCTAGATTTTCTGGGCTTGTCCCTTCTACCATCTTCTCCTTCTCCATTTCACTGGAGATTCTGGTGAGGAAAATAAGTAGGTATGAAAATGAATGTATTGAAATAGCATGACCACGAGACATTGTCAGCTGTGACATTGCTAAAATGTAATCAATAAGTACTATGGATATGTATAGCAATATGTATTCAATATGTAATGCAATTAAAGTGTGATATTATAAGCACAAAGCTGAATAGCTAGACCACAGCCTGGCAACACCTAGCAACGGAAGCAGCTATTGCTTAAGATAGCTGAGAGGACTGAAGCGAAAAAGAGGAAGTTGCAGGAACTTATATACCTTACTATTCTTAAGGTGGGGGATGTGATTGATGGGCAGTGTCTGAAGGTGCGGCCATGCAGAAAAGGGGTCTGAAACTGTATAAAAACCGCTGGAAATGTGTGTTCGAGGTCTTCTCTCATTGTGAGGGGGACCCCTTTTGCGTCTTCTGCAAAAGGCTGTTTCTGCACTTTGCTTTTGCTAAATAAACTCAGCGCTGAGAAATTCTCCTCTCTATCTGACTTAGTCTCAATTCTTGGGAAATCTCAAACTTGCCTCATCTCTGAATCTTTTAACTTAGACTATTTTTAGGCACTGAACCACAATCTCACAGTGGTGCATTGGCCAACGGGATCCGGCCATCGGACTACTCGCTCCGAGCACCGGTTAGAACCGGTCCTCAGCCCGCTCGCCATTTTTGGGTGTGGCAGTTGCTCCGATCTTCCAGTCTCTGGACCCCGTCCTTCTCATTTTTTTCTATTTTTGAGTACTGTTCCTGCTTGTCTTTTGTTTCTTTTTCAAGATTTTTTCCTTTTCCCCATTTTTTTCCTTTTTCCTTTTCTCCATTTCTCTTTTGAGATTTCACTTGAGGCTTTGCCCCTTCATTTTTCGATTTTCTTTTTCCTCCGTCGTTTTGAGAAGCTCCTCTTTGGTGAGTATGGCAAAACCCTTCTTTCCTTTCGCGCTTGAAGTGTGGCTGGTCCAACTTCTGCTGAGATGTGATAAGTGGGGAATGGTATGGGTCACATAGGTGAGGTGGCCAGGGCAGATCAGGAGGGTCTGCTCCGGGAGGACTGATCACCCTCCCAAGGGCTGGGGAAACAGGACTGGAGAGCGGGGACTCTGCCAGGGCGCTGTTGTCCGCCGGTACCTAAGGGCCGGGGAAACAGGACTGGAGAGCGGGGAATCTGCCAGGGCACTGTTGTCTGCCGGTACCTTTACTGAGTGCCTAGATTAGTGCGATTCTTATTTTCAGGTTTTGCCACATTTTCCTTTAATAGGCCCATCTACACGGAGAATTTTAGGACCCCCATTGTGGGTCCATCAATTTATATCGTTGCTTGCTTCCCCTCATTCTGTTTCTCGTCCTATTTATGTTTTATTTCTTTAAGTTATGCCTCCAGTTCCCAACGATTAACACCAGGGTATTTTGTCCCTTCCGTTACCCCTTCTCACAGATGCTCCACTGCCTTTACCTAATTTTGTGGAGCCGTTTCCATCGCTCTGAAAAGTTAAAATGAGAACCACTGAACCCATCTCTATTTTGCCTTCTTTGGGTTCCTTCATTGTCTCTGCCTCCTTTTCACACCCTCAGTTGATACGGTGGAGTTTAATAATGCCCTGCTTAACAGTCCTTATGGGCTGGATGATTTTTTCCTCCAAGATTTCCTCCATCTATAACTTCCAAGCTTTGCCTCCAGTTTTATTTTTTGCCCTTAGGGGTCACTAAATAAACTGGATGATTGGAAAATTTCTTTTCCCTTTTTTTTTTAGGGAGATCTTCTCTCTTTTCATTTCTTGTCTCTGTGAATGCATTCACATGTGTGTGTTCTTGTGTGTGTGTGAGTGTTACATGTTGTCTGTTGTCTGTCAAGTTTAATGTAAAAGTTGTCCATCTCTGTGTTGTTTGTGCTTGGTCTGTTGCCAAGTGCGTAAATTTCTTCTGAGTGCTCCGCGCGGACAATGAACCGCGCACAGAGACACAATGCCAGATGGTAAGTATGTGGTAAGTCTCTATGTTCTTAATTGAGGTGAAAGGAGTTAAGAGTTAAGGCTTATAGCTGGGTTGTGGTCTGTGGTTGCAATCTCTTTATACAGGAAGACGGCTGGCTGCCCACCAAAATTTTATAGACGACAGAAAGTTCTGTCAGCCGGTTAGTTATCAAAGGAAAGACTCTGGGTGGTACGCTGAGAAAGTGACACAGTCTTAATCGCTTTTGATATGAAGGACTGGGTGATGTGGCGGTTGGCTGGCCACCGGCTGCCGTATCGTTCAGAATTTTAAAATCATGATGTCCTCTGGCCAGTCAAAGTCGACATGACTGACTAGACGAGTTCTATAAAACTTGGACTGTGAAAGGCTTTTTCGCTGCTGTCACCTGAGCATTTCCTGTTTAATGGGCTCTTGAAGTATTTTGTTGAGCGCTGGGGTTTTGGGTTCTGTAGCAAATGTTGTGTGCCTTGACAAGTGTGTTTTGTTCTGATCAATAGCGACGATTTGTATAGGTCCTCGCTGTTGATTGGAGCGGGACAGGCTGTTGCATGTCCGAGCACAGTGTGTTTAGACTGAGCTGCAGAAGTTCTTTTTTTAATTTGATTAATATCTTCGTGGTTAGGCAACTCGGTTTCCCATTTTTAATATACACTTCTGTGGTTTCTGCCTAGTCTTTAGCTGAAAGACGGAAAGAGGTGCAGACCTTTCGAATTGCGAAAGTGTCAGCGCCTCTGCACAGAGCGACATCCACTGCAATTTTTACTTGGCAGGCTGAAATGAAGAAGAGGCTTAGGGAATCTAATGTCCGCTCCTTAAAAGACCCTGAGGAAAAGGCAGACTTGGAGTCTAGGGTGGCAAGCTGACCCAGTGTGGCATTGTCATGGGGTCAGAGTGCCATTTTGGGTTAGAAGTTTAAATCTCTAAGAAGGAAAAAATGAGTGGTTACTGTTGAGAAGGTGCTGGGGTGAGTGCGAATTGTGTAGAGGGTATGGGAGGTTGAAATATGGATAGACGGATTAATAGGATTTCCACCTATTAAATGGGAAGAGTTTGAGGGTATTTAGCAAGTGAAGAGGGTTTGTGTAAGTGAACATTGAGTGTGTGCGTGAGTAGAAAAGTTGAAAAGGCGGTTGCTGGGGAAATCTGCCAGTCTGTTGGGACTTATTTGAAATCTTTTTTTTTATATTCTTTTTTTATTAGAAAATTTTGATATACAAATGAAAAACACATTCAAAACATTAACCATACAGCGTCAATCTATCACTAAAGTTCGGCTTCCCTCTGTTTTTCGCGGTTTTAACGTTATTCATCTCCCAGCCTTCCTTTCCAATGAACCCCTTTTATATATTTATAAAAAAAGGTTCTAAAAATTAATAGTCCTTCGAGTTCTACCCTAATCCGGTAAGAGTCTTTAATTCCTTACAATTAGTCTCCATGTAATTCTTAAATTTTTGCCAGTCTTTTTGGAACCTCTGGTTGTCTTGATCCCTCAATCTGCATGTCAGTCTGGCCATCTCTACAAAGTCTAGTAATTTCGCCCTCCATTCATCCAAAGACGGTATATACGTTGTCTTCCAGTTCTGTGCCAGGAGCATTCGTGCCGCTGCTGTTGCATATAAAAATAGCGTCTTGTCTGCTCCTTTAATTTCATTATCCACCAACCCTAACCAAAAAAAAAAAAAGTTCAGGTCGTTTTGGGAATGTACACTTTAACATCTTTTTGAGTTCATCATATATCAATGCCCAAAATTCTTTCACTTTCTCACAGGTCCACCACATATGATAAAAGTCACCTTGTTTCTCTTTACATTTCCAACAATAATCATCTTTCATCCTATACATCTTTGCTAATTTCGTTGGAGTAATATACCATCTATACATCATTTTCAACAGATTTTCTTTTATCAAAGTACATGCGGTAAACTTTATGTTCTTTTTCCACAATCTTTCCCACACATCTAACTCAATATTGTGTCCCAGATCCATAGCCCATTTTATCATACATTCTTTAACTTGTTCATCTTTTAGGTTCAACTCCAACAAAAAAATTAGGTTCAACTCCAACAAAAAAATTAGTTGGGACTTATTTGAAATCTTAAGGGTTGCAGGTCCCCCCCCCCGCAACCTCTAGATGGCATCTGGGTGGTGTCTGAGAGGCAGCCATTTCGTTAGCATTTGGTCAGCAAGGGAAGCCATTTTGTCAGCGAGGGAGACCATTTTAATGCACACCCTTGCTGTTTTCGTGATCTCAGATGGAGCCCTCTGCTGGTAGTCCTGTGGCTAGAATTTACACGGAAAGTTCTTCATCCAGGGTGTGTAACTGTTGAGTCGGGATCTCTCCGTTCGCAGTTTGGCCTATTGACTACAGATCATGCATTTCTTCTGGTCGTGAATGTGAATTGAATTGTATCATTTGCTGTCAGTCTGATGGCATTTTTTTGAATTTCCAGCCCACCAAGAGCAGGAAGTACACGGTCTTTTGCAACTGACTTCGGTTGAAGACACTGTTTCTCTGCTTAATCCCTCTCTTCCTGTTAACGATTTAGAAGCTAGATGCCAGCAGTTGATTTCACAGGCACCTAATATTTTGTGGGCAGCTCATCCGAATGATGCCATTGAGGGCATCAGACCTGTCATTGCTGCCCTCTTGGCGCAGGGTGTCCTTGTCTGCACAAAGTCTCCTTGCAGCACTTCCATCCTTCCGGTCCTAAAGCGTACTGCTGACAAATTTACAAAATATAGCCATTTAAATAGGGTAGTGATTCCACCATACCCCACAGTCCCTAATCCAGCCACTATTCTGTCTGATATTCCAGCATGTGCTGTTTGTTTCACAGTGGTGTATCTCTCTAATGCCTATTTTTCTATCCCACTGCATCCTGATAGTAAATTCTTGTTTACTTTTGAGTTTGGTGGTGTTCAATATCTATTGGGACTTGGCTGACATCGCCCTTCCAGGTAAGTCCACTCTTATTTTATATGTGGATGATGTGTTATTGTGTTCTCAGTCGGTGGGGTCATGCTTCCAGGACTCATTTGTTGTGTGCTCTAGCCGACGGAGGACACAAAGCCAATGAGACCAAACTGCAGCTTTGTCGGTTTGGAGCTACTTTTGGGAGTGGCGATCTCTGTTTGGTCTTAGTCATTATCACCTTCAAGGGGTGAGGCGATTCTAAAATGCCCTCGTCCATCCACTCAAAAGCAACTGTGTGCAATTCTTGGCATGGCAATTTCTCCAAATTTTTCTTTCTTGAAATGTCCCCTTCATACTCTTCATTGCATAAAACTGACATTAGTCCCTTGGTCTCTGGGTATGCTCTTTGCAATTCCCATGAAACCCTGGAATCCAGCTTGCCTCTGGGGGGTCCGTTCAGCACAAGTTGCTGAATTGATAGCCCTGGCAGAGGGGTTTCTTGGCGTCTCATGGTGCCCCTTTCACTAAATATGTACAAACACTACTCAAATCACTCTCCCTTCCCGGTTGAATTTCATCAATCCAGTGAAATTTGACGTGCTGGATGTTTCGTTGGGTTGGTGAAGTTGCAATGGGAAACAGTTGAACAAATGACGGTTGGTGTCCTGGGCAGAGATGTGCAAGTCATACCAGGCTTCGCTGCAACCGTCCTGGGAAAGTAGGAAGAGAATTGTAAAATCTAGTATGCAGCAACATCTGTTACTGTGTATAACACAATTGGATTTCAGTTACATTATTTAGGTCGAATTTGTGGAGAGGGTGGTATTGGCTCCCAGTTCTGAAAGCCATCAAAATGCCAGTCCAGTCACCTTCAGTGACTACGGTCACAATTTTCGATGTTGAACTGGGTGGACAACCCCCATTCTGCCTTAGTTTACTTCAGTTGCCAGAATACACCCTGGTCCTCTTTGGGTCTAGCAAGAAAAGGACCGAGACAAAGACTGCCATTGTTCCGGTTTCCAATGATGAGCAGAGTCAACCATGGGTGAGTGACGATGTTTGGGACAGCTTCTAGACTTCAGAAGTCCTGTTTGGGACTCCTTAGGTTTGGAATTTTGACGTGATTGTAACACATCACATTTCATTTTATGTATAAATAAATTTGTGCCTCTGTCTATAGGAGCAGGTTTTTCAGGACATTATTGTCTTGTCCTGTGCTCTTGGAGAGAGGGGATATTGGGTTGTACTCATGAATTACAGGTCACTTGCTTGGGAATTGCGATCTCTGGAGGCTTTGGGTCTCTTGGGTTGGTGCTGTTTGGGAATTTTTATCTATTCCCAGGCAGCACCAGGCGAAGGCTTGATGCAATTAAATCCTGATGGTGTCGGGTCTTTGCTCTGTATTGCCAGGAGGCTGTATGAATTGATCCAGGGAATTTCTGAGATGCCTCTGTGTTCCCCAATTATGTCCTTGAATGTTTTAACTTTATGGCTGAGTTGGTGATGAATACAATATTGTGTGCTGTGCAGACCTCATTTGCGGCTGGTATTGTGCCTATTACCAACTGATTTCCATCAGCCAGATAATAGGTGATCTGTCTGTCTTGTGGTATAATTCAGAGCATTTTTAATGAGGATGTTCTGGGTGGTGCCATCTGGCTTGATTGCTATTGTTCTGGGGGTGAGAATCTCAAATAGAGATGGTGAACACCTTATAGCAATTGGTCTCTGTTTGGGATTTTCATTCTTAGGCCATTCCCTGACAGATGATGGTTGGGTGTGATATCAAATCCTTGAACGGGGATCTGCCTTGCTCCATGTTGGAACATTTCAAATTCAAGCAGCAAAATTAGCGGCCCTTGCTCCCCCGGGTAAGGCCATGCAAAACTTTCTCTTGAAAGCCAAATTGTCTCCTGTAAGTATTTGGAACTTACTGGAACACCACAAGATTGCTCCATCCTCTGAAATTCGCCTCTGGATGCAAGCAGGTTGTACTCCAGATGCAGATGGGATTTGGAGATGCCCAGCTAGACGTCCGGTTATACCCCGCTCCCTTCTGCCAACCCTAGTACGCCTCCTACATGACCTGAGCCATTTTGGAAGCGATGGGATTGTTACTACCCTATGTGGAGATTGCTTTTCTCCAGGAGTCAATCCTCTTGCTAAACAAGTGGTATCCTCATGTTCAGTGTGCCTTCAACACAATGTTGCTCAACCTACAAAGACCACTCAAGCTGCCCATCCTCCACCTTGGGGCCCTTTTGTCCACCTCCAGATGGATTTTCCTCATATGAATGTGTGTTAGCCATTGTGTGTATGTTTTCTGGTTGGGTGGAGGCTTACCCTTGCACTCATGAAGATGCCATCACTGTAGCCAAGAAACTCCTTAAAAAAAAAGAAAAATACCTGCTGAGGTTCGGGGTCCCCCTTAAAATTTTAAAATGTGAGAGATATACTGCTACTCTAAAGAACAAAATTTGTAAAATCTGTAAGGAGACTGGTCTAAAATGGCCTGATGCTCTAAATATCGCCCTTATGTCCATGAGATCCACACCCCATAAGAAATATGGTCTTTTTGCCCATGAGATTTTGATGGGTCGTCCTATGAGACGCTTCTGTACCCATGTATTCCTCTGACTTAGCAATGTTGGATGACACCATGATTGCATGCACTTATTTCTTGTGTTCGAGAATTCCATTCTCAGGTCAAGGCGGCTGATAAAACTTGCCATTCCCTGACGACCGGTGACTGGGTGTATATCAAAGTCTTCCAGCAAATGAATTGCTTGAAACCTCGCTGGAAAGGTCCATTTCAAGTTCTGCTGACCACCAATACGGCTGGGAAAAAAATCTGGCTTCTAAATCCATACCAGGTCTCACGACAGTGCCAACTTCTGTGCCCGATCCAGCTGCTAAACAAAGAGCAGAATTTACCACAGCTGACAGCTGTGGTCCCAGTGATTGTGTTCCTCAGAACCCTGTGCTTGCGACACTCCAAGTGTCTCAACAACTCCTAAAAACTAACTTCAGCAAGAGTTCCTGTTCCTGGCAAGTCTCTGGTAACCCACCAACGATACAGTCTGCACCCTCAAAACAAGGAGAAGCTGGTCAAGCGTCCCTAGCTGTTTTCTTCGTGGGTTCCAGCCTGTGAAGATAGCGGTGTCGTGTCGCCTCCAGCGTTCTTCAAACGAGTGGTGTCGTCCCACTCCAACTCCACATCATCTGGGAGTGGAAAATTTGTGGGCTTCGGAAAAGTGGGTTTGTTGTTTCAGGTTCATCGGTCATCAAGGTGAACTGAAAATGCCTCTCGAAACCAACCGGAGACTGACAGAATCGGATTCCTGATGAATGCCTCTGATGTTCTTGGCCGACATTCCCAGCCGTTTCCAGCAGAACTTTGTTTCACCTACAGCAGCAATTGCCAGTTCCTCAGTTCCTCTCACCGGTGGTCATCGGAAATTGATGCAGGTTGTACAAGACATTGACAGTCCATTTGAAAGTAATAGATTTTTACAAATCTGGCCTTTCAAAATGTTAGCTTTGTGCGTCTCTGGTTAAATCGGTTCAAGAGTCTATTAAATTGCTGGGGACGACACATGCTCCACCTCTCTTGTTAATTTCAGCTGTTGAGAGTCTGTATTGTTTTAGTCTCCAATGCAATCACAGCAGCTTAAATGCTGATTTGGCCCATTTACAAATAGTGCAAATTTCTGTCATCAGGCACACTGATTGGTCAGGGTTTTCACCACAACTTCTAGCCAAGGGTATCTATTGCCAATGTCCTATAGGGTTAACAAAACCCTCACCAACACCTGGGATTGACATGAGAATGACAAATGGGTAAATGAATTGGAAACATTATGTAATGTACATTCTTGGAGGTATTATAAGGCACCAGTTGTATCTAAGGGAATAATAGATGTGTGAAAACAACTAAAACTAGATTAAATGTACAGAGACCAAATGTTTAGATATGCTACCAATTTCCATGTTTCACTTCATGAGCCTAATATAGTATCTGGTAGTTATAAATTAGCTCAGGAAGTACGATTATCTGTTTATTGCACTCCTCTACCTCTGGTTGGGAAAATGGGGGAAAGGGAATAAAAGGAATGTCCCCCCCATTCACTGTTATCACCCCCTATATAGTGGGGAATAATACTAATTCATAGATGCATAGAATACGGATGGGATTAGAAAATGACACAATGACGTGACTATGGGGGATGGACACCATTTCATTTGTGGTGATAAAGTTTATTGTGGTAATAAAGGGATAGTTCAGGGAATAAAGCCTGTCTACAGAGTTACAAATTACAAAACACACCACTCGTCAGACACATTCAGGAGCCAGTGGATCAATGTAGATTGGACAATGTCAGTTGTAAGAACATACTTTGATCAATTGTTCTCTACATTGACTACTGGCATAGGAGGATGGATAGTTAAAATCTTGCTTGTAATAATTGTTATTGTGTTACTTATTGGAATATTGTGGGTATTCATTAAAATGGTCATTGTAAAGATTTGCAACACACCAACACCTAGACCAACAATAGTGACTCAGCTATGGATGCAAGCTCATGATAGCAGTACATCAAATTGCCTTCATTTCTTCAATATAAATAAATAAATAAATATTCAGAAACAATTAGTGCCAATAAGAGTGCCTATACAGAAATGAGGAAAATGCCACCCAGGACTGTCTAATATGAAAGAGAATAATAAAGCTTAAAGCAACTTATATGTATGTTGCCGAGAAGAGGATCTTAAATCATCTTGGCTGATTATGCTTGGCTTTCATTTGCTTTTCTATATTTAGAGCAAAATATATTAAGATATGTAATAGGGTATGTATTGGGAAGTATTTGGCCATCCAAATGGCCACAGGGGGGAAACTGTCAGCTGTGACATTGCTAAAATGTAATCAATAAGTACTATGGATATGTATAGCAATATGTATTCAATATGTAATGCAATTAAAGTGTGATATTATAAGCACAAAGCTGAATAGCTAGACCACAGCCTGGCAACACCTAGCAACGGAAGCAGCTATTGCTTAAGATAGCTGAGAGGACTGAAGCGAAAAAGAGGAAGTTGCAGGAACTTATATACCTTACTATTCTTAAGGTGGGGGATGTGATTGATGGGCAGTGTCTGAAGGTGCGGCCATGCAGAAAAGGGGTCTGAAACTGTATAAAAACCGCTGGAAATGTGTGTTCGAGGTCTTCTCTCATTGTGAGGGGGACCCCTTTTGCGTCTTCTGCAAAAGGCTGTTTCTGCACTTTGCTTTTGCTAAATAAACTCAGCGCTGAGAAATTCTCCTCTCTATCTGACTTAGTCTCAATTCTTGGGAAATCTCAAACTTGCCTCATCTCTGAATCTTTTAACTTAGACTATTTTTAGGCACTGAACCACAATCTCACAGTGGTGCATTGGCCAACGGGATCCGGCCATCGGACTACTCGCTCCGAGCACCGGTTAGAACCGGTCCTCAGCCCGCTCGCCATTTTTGGGTGTGGCAGTTGCTCCGATCTTCCAGTCTCTGGACCCCGTCCTTCTCATTTTTTCTATTTTGAGTACTGTTCCTGCTTGTCTTTTGTTTCTTTTTCAAGATTTTTTTCCTTTTCCCCATTTTTTCCTTTTCCTTTTCTCCATTTCTCTTTTGAGATTTCACTTGAGGCTTTGCCCCTTCATTTTTCGATTTTCTTTTTCCTCCGTCGTTTTGAGAAGCTCCTCTTTGGTGAGTATGGCAAAACCCTTCTTTCCTTTCGCTTGAAGTGTGGCTGGTCCAACTTCTGCTGAGATGTGATAAGTGGGGAATGGTATGGGTCACATAGGTGAGGTGGCCAGGGCAGATCAGGAGGGTCTGCTCCGGGAGGACTGATCACCCTCCCAAGGGCTGGGGAAACAGGACTGGAGAGCGGGGACTCTGCCAGGGCGCTGTTGTCCGCCGGTACCTAAGGGCCGGGGAAACAGGACTGGAGAGCGGGGAATCTGCCAGGGCACTGTTGTCTGCCGGTACCTTTACTGAGTGCCTAGATTAGTGCGATTCTTATTTTCAGGTTTTGCCACATTTTCCTTTAATAGGCCCATCTACACGGAGAATTTTAGGACCCCCATTGTGGGTCCATCAATTTATATCGTTGCTTGCTTCCCCTCATTCTGTTTCTCGTCCTATTTATGTTTTATTTCTTTAAGTTATGCCTCCAGTTCCCAACGATTAACACCAGGGTATTTTGTCCCTTCCGTTACCCCTTCTCACAGATGCTCCACTGCCTTTACCTAATTTTGTGGAGCCGTTTCCATCGCTCTGAAAAGTTAAAATGAGAACCACTGAACCCATCTCTATTTTGCCTTCTTTGGGTTCCTTCATTGTCTCTGCCTCCTTTTCACACCATCAGTTGATACGGTGGAGTTTAATAATGCCCTGCTTAACAGTCCTTATGGGCTGGATGATTTTTTCCTCCAAGATTTCCTCCATCTATAACTTCCAAGCTTTGCCTCCAGTTTTATTTTTTGCCCTTAGGGGTCACTAAATAAACTGGATGATTGGAAAATTTCTTTTCCCTTTTTTTTAGGGAGATCTTCTCTCTTTTCATTTCTTGTCTCTGTGAATGCATTCACATGTGTGTGTTCTTGTGTGTGTATGAGTGTTACATGTTGTCTGTTGTCTGTCAAGTTTAATGTAAAAGTTGTCCATCTCTGTGTTGTTTGTGCTTGGTCTGTTGCCAAGTGCGTAAATTTCTTCTGAGTGCTCAGCGGACAATGAACCGCGCACAGAGACACAATGCCAGATGGTAAGTGTGTGGTAAGTCTCTATGTTCTTAATTGAGGTGAAAGGAGTTAAGAGTTAAGGCTTATAGCTGGGTTGTGGTCTGTGGTTGCAATCTCTTTATACAGGAAGACGGCTGGCTGCCCACCAAAATTTTTATAGACGACAGAAAGTTCTGTCAGCCGGTTAGTTATCAAAGGAAAGACTCTGGGTGGTACGCTGAGAAGTGACACAGTCTTAATCGCTTTTGATATGAAGGACTGGGTGATGTGGCGGTTGGCTGGCCACCGGCTGCCGTATCGTTCAGAATTTTAAAATCATGATGTCCTCTGGCCAGTCAAAGTCGACATGACTGACTAGACGAGTTCTATAAAACTTGGACTGTGAAAGGCTTTTTCGCTGCTGTCACCTGAGCATTTCCTGTTTAATGGGCTCTTGAAGTATTTTGTTGAGCGCTGGGGTTTTGGGTTCTGTAGCAAATGTTGTGTGCCTTGACAAGTGTGTTTTGTTCTGATCAATAGCGACGATTTGTATAGGTCCTCGCTGTTGATTGGAGCGGGACAGGCTGTTGCATGTCCGAGCACAGTGTGTTTAGACTGAGCTGCAGAAGTTCTTTTTAATTTGATTAATATCTTCGTGGTTAGGCAACTCGGTTTCCCATTTTTAATATACACTTCTGTGGTTTCTGCCTAGTCTTTAGCTGAAAGACGGAAAGAGGTGCAGACCTTTCGAATGCGAAAGTGTCAGCGCCTCTGCACAGAGCGACATCCACTGCAATTTTTACTTGGCAGGCTGAAATGAAGAAGAGGCTTAGGGAATCTAATGTCCGCTCCTTAAAAGACCCTGAGGAAAAGGCAGACTTGGAGTCTAGGGTGGCAAGCTGACCCAGTGTGGCATTGTCATGGGGTCAGAGTGCCATTTTGGGTTAGAAGTTTAAATCTCTAAGAAGGAAAAAATGAGTGGTTACTGTTGAGAAGGTGCTGGGGTGAGTGCGGGTGTGTAGAGGGTATGGGAGGTTGAAATATGGATAGACGGATTAATAGGATTTCCACCTATTAAATGGGAAGAGTTTGAGGGTATTTAGCAAGTGAAGAGGGTTTGTGTAAGTGAACATTGAGTGTGTGCGTGAGTAGAAAAGTTGAAAAGGCGGTTGCTGGGGAAATCTGCCAGTCTGTTGGGACTTATTTGAAATCTTTTTTTATATATTCTTTTTATTAGAAAATTTTGATATACAAATGAAAAACACATTCAAAACATTAACCATACAGCGTCAATCTATCACTAAAGTTCGGCTTCCCTCTGTTTTTCGCGCGGTTTTAACGTTATTCATCTCCCAGCCTTCCTTTCCAATGAACCCCTTTTATATATTTATAAAAAAGGTTCTAAAAATTAATAGTCCTTCGAGTTCTACCCTAATCCGGTAAGAGTCTTTAATTCCTTACAATTAGTCTCCATGTAATTCTTAAATTTTTGCCAGTCTTTTTGGAACCTCTGGTTGTCTTGATCCCTCAATCTGCATGTCAGTCTGGCCATCTCTACAAAGTCTAGTAATTTCGTCCTCCATTCATCCAAAGACGGTATATCGTTGTCTTCCAGTTCTGTGCCAGGAGCATTCGTGCCGCTGCTGTTGCATATAAAAATAGCGTCTTGTCTGCTCCTTTAATTTCATTATCCACCAACCCTAACAAAAAAAAAAAAAGTTCAGGTCGTTTTGGGAATGTACACTTTAACATCTTTTTGAGTTCATCATATATCAATGCCCAAAATTCTTTCACTTTCTCACAGGTCCACCACATATGATAAAAGTCACCTTGTTTCTCTTTACATTTCCAACAATAATCATATTTCATCCTATACATCTTTGCTAATTTCGTTGGAGTAATATACCATCTATACATCATTTTCAACAGATTTTCTTTTATCAAAGTACATGCGGTAAACTTTATGTTCTTTTTCCACAATCTTTCCCACACATCTAACTCAATATTGTGTCCCAGATCCATAGCCCATTTTATCATACATTCTTTAACTTGTTCATCTTTTAGGTTCAACTCCAACAAAAAAAATTAGGTTCAACTCCAAAAAAAAAAATTAGTTGGGACTTATTTGAAATCTTAAGGGTTGCAGGTTTCCCCCCCGCAACCTCTAGATGGCATCTGGGTGGTGTCTGAGAGGCAGCCATTTCGTTAGCATTTGGTCAGCAAGGGAAGCCATTTTGTCAGCAAGGGAGACCATTTTAATGCACACCCTTGCTGTTTTCGTGATCTCAGATGGAGCCCTCTGCTGGTAGTCCTGTGGCTAGAATTTACACGGAAAGTTCTTCATCCAGGGTGTGTAACTGTTGAGTCGGGATCTCTCCGTTCGCAGTTTGGCCTATTGACTACAGATCATGCATTTCTTCTGGTCGTGAATGTGAATTGAATTGTATCATTTGCTGTCAGTCTGATGGCATTTTTTTAGAATTTCCAGCCCACCAAGAGCAGGAAGTACACGGTCTTTTGCAACTGACTTCGGTTGAAGACACTGTTTCTCTGCTTAATCCCTCTCTTCCTGTTAACGATTTAGAAGCTAGATGCCAGCAGTTGATTTCACAGGCACCTAATATTTTGTGGGCAGCTCATCCGAATGATGCCATTGAGGGCATCAGACCTGTCATTGCTGCCCTCTTGGCGCAGGGTGTCCTTGTCTGCACAAAGTCTCCTTGCAGCACTTCCATCCTTCCGGTCCTAAAGCGTACTGCTGACAAATTTACAAAATATAGCCATTTAAATAGGGTAGTGATTCCACCATACCCCACAGTCCCTAATCCAGCCACTATTCTGTCTGATATTCCAGCATGTGCTGTTTGTTTCACAGTGGTGTATCTCTCTAATGCCTATTTTTCTATCCCACTGCATCCTGATAGTAAATTCTTGTTTACTTTTGAGTTTGGTGGTGTTCAATATCTATTGGGACTTGGCTGACATCGCCCTTCCAGGTAAGTCCACTCTTATTTTATATGTGGATGATGTGTTATTGTGTTCTCAGTCGGTGGGGTCATGCTTCCAGGACTCATTTGTTGTGTGCTCTAGCCGACGGAGGACACAAAGCCAATGAGACCAAACTGCAGCTTTGTCGGTTTGGAGCTACTTTTGGGAGTGGCGATCTCTGTTTGGTCTTAGTCATTATCACCTTCAAGGGGTGAGGCGATTCTAAAATGCCCTCGTCCATCCACTCAAAAGCAACTGTGTGCAATTCTTGGCATGGCAATTTCTCCAAATTTTCTTTCTTGAAATGTCCCCTTCATACTCTTCATTGCATAAAACTGACATTAGTCCCTTGGTCTCTGGGTATGCTCTTTGCAATTCCCATGAAACCCTGGAATCCAGCTTGCCTCTGGGGGGTCCGTTCAGCACAAGTTGCTGAATTGATAGCCCTGGCAGAGGGGTTTCTTGGCGTCTCATGGTG
This sequence comes from Phrynocephalus forsythii, assembly GCA_029282475.1. Taxonomy (NCBI): domain Eukaryota; kingdom Metazoa; phylum Chordata; class Lepidosauria; order Squamata; family Agamidae; genus Phrynocephalus; species Phrynocephalus forsythii. The sequence continues at coordinate 61,285,691 of JAPFRF010000003.1, forward strand.
CCCCTTTCACTAAATATGTACAAACACTACTCAAATCACTCTCCCTTCCCGGTTGAATTTCATCAATCCAGTGAAATTTGACGTGCTGGATGTTTCGTTGGGTTGGTGAAGTTGCAATGGGAAACAGTTGAACAAATGACGGTTGGTGTCCTGGGCAGAGATGTGCAAGTCATACCAGGCTTCGCTGCAACCGTCCTGGGAAAGTAGGAAGAGAATTGTAAAATCTAGTATGCAGCAACATCTGTTACTGTGTATAACACAATTGGATTTCAGTTACATTATTTAGGTCGAATTTGTGGAGAGGGTGGTATTGGCTCCCAGTTCTGAAAGCCATCAAAATGCCAGTCCAGTCACCTTCAGTGACTACGGTCACAATTTTCGATGTTGAACTGGGTGGACAACCCCCATTCTGCCTTAGTTTACTTCAGTTGCCAGAATACACCCTGGTCCTCTTTGGGTCTAGCAAGAAAAGGACCGAGACAAAGACTGCCATTGTTCCGGTTTCCAATGATGAGCAGAGTCAACCATGGGTGAGTGACGATGTTTGGGACAGCTTCTAGACTTCAGAAGTCCTGTTTGGGACTCCTTAGGTTTGGAATTTTGACGTGATTGTAACACATCACATTTCATTTTATGTATAAATAAATTTGTGCCTCTGTCTATAGGAGCAGGTTTTCAGGACATTATTGTCTTGTCCTGTGCTCTTGGAGAGAGGGGATATTGGGTTGTACTCATGAATTACAGGTCACTTGCTTGGGAATTGCGATCTCTGGAGGCTTTGGGTCTCTTGGGTTGGTGCTGTTTGGGAATTTTTATCTATTCCCAGGCAGCACCAGGCGAAGGCTTGATGCAATTAAATCCTGATGGTGTCGGGTCTTTGCTCTGTATTGCCAGGAGGCTGTATGAATTGATCCAGGGAATTTCTGAGATGCCTCTGTGTTCCCCAATTATGTCCTTGAATGTTTTAACTTTATGGCTGAGTTGGTGATGAATACAATATTGTGTGCTGTGCAGACCTCATTTGCGGCTGGTATTGTGCCTATTACCAACTGATTTCCATCAGCCAGATAATAGGTGATCTGTCTGTCTTGTGGTATAATTCAGAGCATTTTTAATGAGGATGTTCTGGGTGGTGCCATCTGGCTTGATTGCTATTGTTCTGGGGGTGAGAATCTCAAATAGAGATGGTGAACACCTTATAGCAATTGGTCTCTGTTTGGGATTTTCATTCTTAGGCCATTCCCTGACAGATGATGGTTGGGTGTGATATCAAATCCTTGAACGGGGGATCTGCCTTGCTCCATGTTGGAACATTTCAAATTCAAGCAGCAAAATTAGCGGCCCTTGCTCCCCCGGGTAAGGCCATGCAAAACTTTCTCTTGAAAGCCAAATTGTCTCCTGTAAGTATTTGGAACTTACTGGAACACCACAAGATTGCTCCATCCTCTGAAATTCGCCTCTGGATGCAAGCAGGTTGTACTCCAGATGCAGATGGGATTTGGAGATGCCCAGCTAGACGTCCGGTTATACCCCGCTCCCTTCTGCCAACCCTAGTACGCCTCCTACATGACCTGAGCCATTTTGGAAGCGATGGGATTGTTACTACCCTATGTGGAGATTGCTTTTCTCAGGAGTCAATCCTCTTGCTAAACAAGTGGTATCCTCATGTTCAGTGTGCCTTCAACACAATGTTGCTCAACCTACAAAGACCACTCAAGCTGCCCATCCTCCACCTTGGGGCCCTTTTGTCCACCTCCAGATGGATTTTCCTCATATGAATGTGTGTTAGCCATTGTGTGTATGTTTTCTGGTTGGGTGGAGGCTTACCCTTGCACTCATGAAGATGCCATCACTGTAGCCAAGAAACTCCTTAAAAAAAAAGAAAAATACCTGCTGAGGTTCGGGGTCCCCCTTAAAATTTTAAAATGTGAGAGATATACTGCTACTCTAAAGAACAAAATTTGTAAAATCTGTAAGGAGACTGGTCTAAAATGGCCTGATGCTCTAAATATCGCCCTTATGTCCATGAGATCCACACCCCATAAGAAATATGGTCTTTTTGCCCATGAGATTTTGATGGGTCGTCCTATGAGACGCTTCTGTACCCATGTATTCCTCTGACTTAGCAATGTTGGATGACACCATGATTGCATGCACTTATTTCTTGTGTTCGAGAATTCCATTCTCAGGTCAAGGCGGCTGATAAAACTTGCCATTCCCTGACGACCGGTGACTGGGTGTATATCAAAGTCTTCCAGCAAATGAATTGCTTGAAACCTCGCTGGAAAGGTCCATTTCAAGTTCTGCTGACCACCAATACGGCTGGGAAAAAAAATCTGGCTTCTAAATCCATACCAGGTCTCACGACAGTGCCAACTTCTGTGCCCGATCCAGCTGCTAAACAAAGAGCAGAATTTACCACAGCTGACAGCTGTGGTCCCAGTGATTGTGTTCCTCAGAACCCCTGTGCTTGCGACACTCCAAGTGTCTCAACAACTCCTAAAAACTAACTTCAGCAAGAGTTCCTGTTCCTGGCAAGTCTCTGGTAACCCACCAACGATACAGTCTGCACCCTCAAAACAAGGAGAAGCTGGTCAAGCGTCCCTAGCTGTTTTCTTCGTGGGTTCCAGCCTGTGAAGATAGCGGTGTCGTGTCGCCTCCAGCGTTCTTCAAACGAGTGGTGTCGTCCCACTCCAACTCCACATCATCTGGGAGTGGAAAATTTGTGGGCTTCGGAAAAGTGGGTTTGTTGTTTCAGGTTCATCGGTCATCAAGGTGAACTGAAAATGCCTCTCGAAACCAACCGGAGACTGACAGAATCGGATTCCTGATGAATGCCTCTGATGTTCTTGGCCGACATTCCCAGCCGTTTCCAGCAGAACTTTGTTTCACCTACAGCAGCAATTGCCAGTTCCTCAGTTCCTCTCACCGGTGGTCATCGGAAATTGATGCAGGTTGTACAAGACATTGACAGTCCATTTGAAAGTAATAGATTTTTACAAATCTGGCCTTTCAAAATGTTAGCTTTGTGCGTCTCTGGTTAAATCGGTTCAAGAGTCTATTAAATTGCTGGGGACGACACATGCTCCACCTCTCTTGTTAATTTCAGCTGTTGAGAGTCTGTATTGTTTTAGTCTCCAATGCAATCACAGCAGCTTAAATGCTGATTTGGCCCATTTACAAATAGTGCAAATTTCTGTCATCAGGCACACTGATTGGTCAGGGTTTTCACCACAACTTCTAGCCAAGGGTATCTATTGCCAATGTCCTATAGGGTTAACAAAACCCTCACCAACACCTGGGATTGACATGAGAATGACAAATGGGTAAATGAATTGGAAACATTATGTAATGTACATTCTTGGAGGTATTATAAGGCACCAGTTGTATCTAAGGGAATAATAGATGTGTGAAAACAACTAAAACTAGATTAAATGTACAGAGACCAAATGTTTAGATATGCTACCAATTTCCATGTTTCACTTCATGAGCCTAATATAGTATCTGGTAGTTATAAATTAGCTCAGGAAGTACGATTATCTGTTTATTGCACTCCTCTACCTCTGGTTGGGAAAATGGGGAAAGGGAATAAAAGGAATGTCCCCCATTCACTGTTATCACCCCCTATATAGTGGGGAATAATACTAATTCATAGATGCATAGAATACGGATGGGATTAGAAAATGACACAATGACGTGACTATGGGGGATGGACACCATTTCATTTGTGGTGATAAAGTTTATTGTGGTAATAAAGGGATAGTTCAGGGAATAAAGCCTGTCTACAGAGTTACAAATTACAAAACACACCACTTGTCAGACACATTCAGGAGCCAGTGGATCAATGTAGATTGGACAATGTCAGTTGTAAGAACATACTTTGATCAATTGTTCTATACATTGACTACTGGCATAGGAGGATGGATAGTTAAAATCTTGCTTGTAATAATTGTTATTGTGTTACTTATTGGAATATTGTGGGTATTCATTAAAATGGTCATTGTAAAGATTTGCAACACACCAACACCTAGACCAACAATAGTGACTCAGCTATGGATGCAAGCTCATGATAGCTGTACATTTGCTTTTCTATATTTAGAGCAAAATATATTAAGATATGCAATAGGGTATGTATTGGGAAGTATTTGGCCATCCAAATGGCCACAGGGGGGAAACTGTCAGCTGTGACATTGCTATTACAAAAAAAATGTAATCAATAAGTACTATGGATATGTATAGCAATATGTATTCAATATGTAATGCAATTAAAGTGTGATATTATAAGCACAAAGCTGAATAGCTAGACCACAGCCTGGCAACACCTAGCAACGGAAGCAGCTATTGCTTAAGATAGCTGAGAGGACTGAAGCGAAAAAGAGGAAGTTGCAGGAACTTATATACCTTACTATTCTTAAGGTGGGGGATGTGATTGATGGGCAGTGTCTGAAGGTGCGGCCATGCAGAAAAGGGGTCTGAAACTGTATAAAAACCGCTGGAAATGTGTGTTCGAGGTCTTCTCTCATTGTGAGGGGGACCCCTTTTGCGTCTTCTGCAAAAGGCTGTTTCTGCACTTTGCTTTTGCTAAATAAACTCAGCGCTGAGAAATTCTCCTCTCTATCTGACTTAGTCTCAATTCTTGGGAAATCTCAAACTTGCCTCATCTCTGAATCTTTTAACTTAGACTATTTTTAGGCACTGAACCACAATCTCACAACATCCAATGGAAATACGTATCCTCACAAAGTATTGTAGTGGTAGCCAGTAAAACTTTATTTAATTAAGAAATTAAGTTTATGTTTAGGGCACTCCCATATTTTAATTTGCTTTATGGAATGCTTTTTTGCTCTGTTGCACAATGACTCTTGTGCAGCAATAATTATGTAACAACTGTAAACAGTTCTTACTACTGCTGCTGTTTAACCGAAATATTTAACAATGTTGATAATGCTTCATGAATGTGCTTCTACCTTTTTGATGCTGGATAAAATCAAATTCTATTTAGAAACTATACTGCAATAGCCTGCATATGAAATTTCCTGACTCTGAGTTTAATCTTTCTTTATATTTTTGGTCTAAAAATGAAACTACGCTAATTTAATTTGGCATGAACTGACAGGCAAGTAACCCAGATTTCTATGAGTTAGTTTATTTATTTGAAATTTAAAACTCTTTTTTAGCAGTTGGTTAATTCTTTTTATGGGTATGAACCTATACATCCATATACTCTCTCACACACAATACCAAGGATGTGCTTAAATGTTATGTTGTATGTTTGTACATTATTAATTTTACTGCAATGCACTCTGGTATCATGCTGCCAGATGGGCAGCATAAAAATATATGTAATTAATTCATCCAAAAGTCATATTGCGTGCTATAACTGAAGAAACAGGGAGAATAGACTTTGGTCAAAACACTGCATCTTGAATGCTAAGATAATATTTTTGTGCTTGAATTAAAATGACATAATGAAATAAAAAATTAAAACATTTGTGTAATAGTAGTAGTTCTAAAGTGATTTGCTTTGTAAGAGCAAATATCATCTCAGCTACAATATCAACAGTTATTCATCTGGAAATGAATTGCCTGAGAAACTGAAGATTTATGATAATGTACAAAGAGCTTTCTCTGTGGTGTACATCTCAAAGGATGTCCTTCCATGGATGCAGCACAATCAGAATCCACTGCACTTAAAATGACAGTCTGATGTGGTCTCCTGAAGGCAAGAGAGAAAGTACAGTAATCTGCTTGTATCAATGGTCAGAATATCCCCCTGAAATCTTTAGAGGCAGACCAAATGGGACAAGTAGGTGCTGTTTTTTAGCATCATATTATATTACGTTGTTAGGAGTTTCTAATGAAATTTCCCATTAGCAATATTAGATCTCCAGTGAAAGACCCCAGTATCGGGCATTTTGAGGCAGGGAGCTGCTGATAGCAGTGCCTGGAAAGACCTACTCTTCTTTCTTTTAGTTCAGAGGGCCTTCCTCCATCTCATTGTCATCATTGCTGGTTTTGCCAGTCCATTGTATGTCTTATTTATCTTCCTGGGCATGGGATACAAGTACATGTGCTGTCACTGTATCTTGCCTTTACAGTATGATCATTGATAGGACTGAAAAGGGTGCTACTGGTATGTCACCACTGGCATGTCACTTTCTTTTGCTTTTTACAAATGACCCTTAGCATCCCCAAGGGAAAATCAATAAAGCAGCCTTTTTGCTTTTATCTTCTCTGGTAGTAGCTAGACACTGCTGCTGCAGCATCTTTATTTTCTTCCTTAAAAGGAGGATTTTTGTTTTTTGAAGTGGGAGGCCTGATTCTATGAAATGTTGTGGGGAGAAAGCTCTTCACTTCCTGCCACAGGTTCACAGAGAAATAGGGATGCCCCATCACAATTCCTGTAGCCATTGATTTGTAAGCAGTTTTGCCATTCTATTTGGCCTGAGCAGAAGCTGTGTTAGAAATCATGGTGGAAATCTTATTGCTTAGTATAGTATAGTAAGCTGTGACTTATATGCACTGCAACAAATGTTTTCAGGGTTAATGGTTGCAATTATTAAATATTCACCTCTATTAATTTTGCAGCGAAGTACTGACTTATTGATATACTGCTTGACACATCCCAAAATTAAAAAAAGGCAACAGGTTTCTGGAAGGCAAAAAAGCGTATTGTCACCTCACATTGAAATGAGGCAGGGTCAGAGACAACTTTGCAAAGACATTCAGACTCAGAACTCCTGAGAATACAACTTTTATTTACTGTCATGCATGCAAGGGTGCCCTCCTGCCACCGCAGGTGGGGACAAAGCCCTTTTGGAAAGATTTTCCCTTTTATGTGGTTCCATTTAGAGGAAAGAGACAAAAGAAGACAAAAGAAAAATCAATGATTGGTTACAATTTGCTGTCGTCATAAGCGTATGCTATGTTTAACTTACACATGCAAGCATATCTAAAAGGTTAATGGAAGATTCTTATCAGCATGGAAGTTTCATATGCGCAGGATTAATAAGCAAGAGTAAATATCATAATTTGCTTAATTTCTGAGAAATATACCTGCTTTCTTCTACATAGGTCTGTCATTGCTTACACAAGCTAATAACAAGCTGTTACTGTTTGCAGACTATCTATCATGTGGTGGGTCTTGCGGTTAAGCATATCCTGTGCCTATTTACCTTCTGCTTAGCCTCATCTTCTATGCAACCGAAACATGTGGGGGCGAGCTTTCAAGTGTACACAGAAAAGGCAATTTTCAAGCTGGTAGCTATAAAGCCATAAAGAATATTTGTCCCATATGTCAGGACAGGTAATAAAACATTAAAGATAAACATTAAAGTCTATCCATATTGTCACAATTCCCCCCTCTAATTTTTATCTTTAATGTTTTATCTACCTTCTCTTTGGTGTCTCATGGCAAAATTAACATATTCAGGCAGAAGCCTGTTATTTTGAGCAGGTCTATAAACAGGTTTTGCAGGTACACAGGTTCTACAAAGCGGTAAAAGGTGAAAACAACAGCAAGTAATAAGAACGCAGATAACAATCGTTACAAATCCTAAAAACAGTGGCTTCAGCCAATTCCATGGGAGCCATCCTGTGAGCCAGTCCCAATTCCAAGGTACATCCTGAGTTATGTGGGTAGCCAATTCTTGTAACTTACTGACATGGTGTATAATTGCTTTTGAATTGTCAGTGATATTAAAACAGCAGAATCCCTGGATTTGCTCACACCCAATGTGAAGTCGTAGCAAAAGGAAATCAATTGCAGCCCGGTTTTGAATAACACTATCCCGAATACTATCTAGTTCCTCCAGAATGTCAATTAAAGCAGCAGAGGTATGGTTGATTGTCTTAGCTAAGTTGCAAGCTAGCTGATTTATGGAGGCAGAGTTCCATGCTGCAAGACCGAGAATTCCAAATATGGAAACAGCTAAGCTCACATATTCTGCTTTCGTGGGCAGATGAACGTGGTCATCGCAGTCTGGACCGAGCACAGTGGTGGCACGGGCTATTCTTCTAGGTTTGGTCACAGGGGAAGACAGGGAATCCTTTGGGGGTAATACAGCTGTGAGACGGCTAAGGCAACAAATGCCCGTAGCCTTTGCAGGGATATAGGTGTAGGACCGATCACCACAGGTGAAAAACCACCCTCTGGGAAGCAGGCTATGATGTTCAAAAGAGTTCACTTCCACAACTGACGTACAATTCATACGCTCATAAGAATCAGCTGGTCCCAAGGCTAGGCATTTGTGATGTGAAGCATCTGTACACGAAGTGACATTTACACAGGGTTGACCTCCCCCTATACTAGTATGGGCAAGTGCAACCATGTACTTGTCTTTAACTTTCTTTTTAGTCCCCCAGTGTGGGGCATTAGAATAGCTTCCCATGCCTGTGGAGTTCAAAGACTCTGGTGAAGCACAGACAGGCACTAAACAACTGGTCAACAAATGGCCTGTATTCACCCCAGCTTCCAGACAAAAGTCTTGCTGGTCGCCAACTAGCGCAGCCACTCGGAGCCACACATTGTCATCCCACTGTAGGATGCCCCACTCAGATAGATGAGGTGGTTTTGTGGTTGGCAATAAGGACACAGGTTTTGGAGTGGGAATACTAGTACTACGGACAGGAGGTGGCCTATACAGTTTCATGAATGCTGACAGATCAAGGGACACACGGGGGAATGTATTCGGATTGAGAAGTTTTCTCATTAGGGGACCCATTACTCGCTTTATAGTCTTACCCATGGACAGGTCAGGGTCCAGGCATATGTGTCGGGCTGGCTTTTTAAGAGAGAGTATAATCTCATGGTTGGCACAGCCTCCTGTAGGGGATGTCCACTGAATTTTAATAATGTTGGAAAACCTAACTGCGGGCGCCAGTGCTTTCCTCGCGGGGTAGCACTCGCAATACATCATAGGGTGTAGTACATATGGTTGGCCGACTGTAGGTGTCATGTAAAGAGTCAGCATCACACTCAACAGGGAGATTTGTGTGTACCTCATTCTCTGGCCTGCTGGGATTAGTCACTGTCCTGCTGGGGTTGGGTGCACACCAATAACAACACCTGGTTCCTTGGACACGATAGCAGATGATACACCTGTGCATCCACAGTACAAGCAATACAATGCCTATATAATAAGCTATGAGGAACAAAATTGGAGGAGCAAATGCCCAGGCTAGGTCCATAAAGCTAATTACTGGCTTTACGGAATAAGAACTTTAGTCCTTCCACAGGATCTCCTTCTTGATTCCTGGCCCTGCAGATGTTCCAGGTATCTGGGGCCGTTCCTTCCACAGGATCTCCTTCTTGATTCCTGGCCCTGCAGATGTTCCAGGTATCTGGGGCCGTTACTTTCTTCACTCGGGAATGATGTATCCACGACTTGAAGCCGTCGACCTTCACCGCTGTGTCTGTAGTCAACAGAACGACTGCTGGCTCCGTCCACCGTGGCTGCAGAGGCTGCTTGTCCCAGACCTTCACCACAACGTAGTCTCCAGGCTGGATCTGGTGAACTGGACCGTCAATATTGAAGGGCCTCTCAGCAAGAGCTGCAGAACGAATAGAAGAAACAACACGGGAAAGAGACTGCACATATTGACTAACAACTCCCTCACCCATTTGAATAGCATCAACATTTACAGACATATCAGTTAAGGGCCAAGGCCTTCCGAAAATTCTTTCAAAAGGTGATAATTTAAGCTTTCCCCGGGGACATGACCTAATGACTGTGAGTGCCATGGGTAGGGCATCTGGCCACTTCAAACGTCCTTCCTGAGTGATTTTGGCTAAGGCTGTCTTAAGTCGACCGTTCAATCTCTCAACCATTCCTGACGCCTGAGGCCTGTAAGGACAATGAAATCGCCAGGAAATCCCCAAAGTCTTGCACAGTTTTTGAGTGACCTTTGAAGCAAAGGGACTTCCGTTGTCGGAATTTATACCACTGGGCAGTCCGAAGCGAGGAATAATTTCTTTTAGTAGGATCTTGACCACTGCTGCAGCATTTGCTGTGCGAACCGCAAAGGCTTCTGGCCATCCTGTAAATTGACAGATCAATACCAGCAAGTACCGATATCCCTGAGTTCTTGGGAGCTCCGCAAAAGTCCATTTGCCAAAATTGTCCTGGGTACAGGCTGTCATTGGGTAGCACACGAGGCTTTGGTATGGCATTACCATGTGCTGCATTGTTGCGTTGACATTCCATACATCGAGTACAAATGCTGTGTACAATTGGGCGTACTGGAGCCTGTGTTGCAAAGTACTTATTCCAAAATGCTAATGTCGAGTCTACTGCTAAGTGTTGCTGCTCATGCAATCTTCTAAGAAGTGGGGCAATCTCTGGGGCTGGGACATAAACCAATCCATCCCTAACCCACCACTTGTCCTGTCTTTCCTGGAAATTGTATTCTTTAAGCCATTCAACCTCTGCTGGTGTAAGTGTTGGTGGTGGAGGCAAATGTAGAGCAACATGCAACAAAGGAATTTCTTCTGGGGTACCAAAAGCAGCTCGGCGAGCCTCTTTATCAGCTGCTGTATTTCCTCTGGATATTTCAGAATCATCTCTCTGGTGTCCTTTGCAGTGGATAACAGCAAGTTCAGATGGCAAACAAACTACATCAAGCAGTTTTTCTACTAGCTTTGCATGTTTAATTGGAGACCCTTTGAATGTTAGTAGTCCCCTTTGTTTCCACACTTGGGCGTGGGCATGCAAAATACTCCACAAGTATTTGCTATCTGTGTATAGTGTCAAAGTCTGACCTGTAGCCATCTCAAGGCGTGGGCATGCAAAATACTCCACAAGTATTTGCTATCTGTGTATAGTGTCAAAGTCTGACCTGTAGCCATCTCAAGGGCACGAATTCCTGCGTACAGTTCTGCTGCTTGTGCTGACCAATGAGAGGGCAAGGCTCCACTTGCAATGACCATACCCCCCAGTGCAACCACCGCCCAACCTGACCTCCTGACACCCATGTCCACAAAACAGCTACCATCTGAAAACCAGGTGTTCTGACTATTGGGGAGTGGTTGATCTTTCAAGTCAACTCGACATTTTGTTTGCAAATCAACTGTGGTAAGACAATCATGAGGAGGAATATGGTCCTCTAAGTCCTGGTCCTGGGGAACTGGGAGGAGGGTAGCTGGATTCCATCCATCTGAACGCATTACAGTCACCTTATCTGATTCGAGCAACAAAGCTTGGACCTTCAGCAGTCTGTCTGAGGTTATCCAAACATGTCCTCTAGCTTCCAGAAGACTACGGATAGCATGCTGTGACAGAACTTCCACACTCCCCCCAAAAGTCAATTTTAAGGCCTCTGTTACCAACAGGTATGCCGCTGCTATAATGCGGAGACACCCTGGCCAACCTTGAGCAGTGGCATCGAGTTGCTTGCTAAGGTACGCCACAACCATGGGATGAGCCGACTTAAGAAGTGCCAGTATTCCGATAGCCACCCCCTGTTTTTCATCCAAGTACAATCTGTACTTCCCTCCTAACTCAGGCAGAGTCAATGCTGGTGGGTTCACAAGTTTCTCCTTCAATTTTTCCACCGCAGCTTTTATGTCCTTTCTGGAGGGCAATTGGGGGGCTCGGGCTGCCTCGGCTGCTTGCAAGACACTATAAAGAGGCTGTGCAAGAACTCCAAACTCAGGTATCCACAGTCTGCAAAATCCTGCCAGCCCCAAAAATGACCTCAGTTCTTTAGGTGTAGTTGGCATTGGCAGTTTTCTAATAGCATCAACCCGTTCAGGTGCTAGTTGTCTTTTGCCTTGTGAAATATCATGGCCCAAGAACCTAACCTTCTGCTGGACAATTTGAACTTTCTTTTTACTAACTCGGTAACCCCTTTCAGCCAGAAAATTTAGGAGGTCTACCGTTAAGTCCATGCACTGTTGCTGATCCGGAGAAGCCAGGAGCAGGTCATCCACGTATTGGAGAAGAATGGACTCTGGGGGAGGAATCCAATCATGGAGGTCTCGGGATAGGGCTTGGCCAAACAAGACAGGACTATTTTTGAACCCTTGGGCGAGCCTTGTCCAGGCGTAGGAAGCAGGATGTGCTTCAGGAGAGGTTCTCCAAGTAAAGGCAAAAATGGGGATACTGTCCTCAGCTAATGGAATGCTGAAAAACGCATCCTTGAGGTCCAGCACAGTAAACCAGGCTCTTTCAGTCCCTAGGGTACTGAGCAGTAGGTACGGATCAGGGACAAGCTGTGGTAGGTCTTCAACAACCGCATTAACTGCCCTCAGGTCATGAACCAAGCGAATGGTACCGTCCTTCTTTCGGACCGGCAATATGGGGGTATTCCATGGGCTGATTACAGGCTTGATGACTCCTGCTTGTAACAGCTTATTCAATGTAACTTGACCCCCCTCTATAAGGTCGGCCTTGATAGGGTATTGACGGAGGCGGACAGGCTGGGCTCCAGGCTTTAAACGAATCTGGACTGGTGCTGCAGTTACTGCTCTACCAGGGTGTCCTACATCCCAAACTTGAGGGTTAACCTGGGCAAGTTCTGGTGGGAAGGCTTCATTCGCTATGCTAGAAATGACTCCACGCCAGTAATCAACAGGGGATCTAAAAGTTACAGAGATAGTTCCATCTGGTTCACAGTCTATGAGTGCTCTGGTGCGACAGAGCAAGTCTCTGCCCATTATGTTGGTGTGGGCTTCTGGGAGCCACAAAAAATCTGCAGTGGTTACTGATGCTGTTCCAGGGAGTTTGCAGGGGACACTCTGCATATATACAGTCTCAGCCACTCCCGTGGCTCCTCTGATTTGAGCAGGGGCGTTTCTAGGGCATGGTATAGGATCTTGGACAGCAGAAAACTGGGCTCCAGTATCAATAAGAAAGGGCCTGACTTGATCTCCCACCCACATATTTACTTGGGGCATCTGGGGCGGGTTGCAGAGAAGCCCCTGACCTCCTCAATCTGTTTCTTCCATTGCAGCGAACGCGCTGCCCTGGAGGTTCTCTGGCCTTTCTTGTTGACCCCCTGACCTTCTCTGAGGACAGGAGGAGGCCCAGTGACCGACCTGTTTGCAAATCAAACATTGGTCACGTGACACAGGGCGGCGGTGCCTTTCCTGCAGTCCTGGGCGTCCACGTGCCCCACCCCTGTAGCCATCTTGTTGCTGGGGATTGCGCCTATATGAGATCCCAGCTCTAGTAACATCTTGAATTGCCATCACCAGAGCCTTAGCTTTTGCCTTCTCTTTCAGAACAGGGCGTGCCTGGTAGACTCTCTGGGCCTCTGTTAACAGTGCTGGAATTGGTAAACCTGTTCCACCTGGCATTTTTAAGAGCTTTCTCTGAATATCAGGAGCTGCATGTGAAATGAAAAGGTGCCGAAGGACAGACTGTATTCCATCTGCATCAGGGTCGGTAGAGGTATGCGTGCGTATCGCAGTCCGGAGACGCTGCAAATAAGCACTAGGCTCCTCCTTCTCTTCCTGGCGAATTTCCTCAACCTTATCCCACTGATTCTTAGGGGTCACTGCTGTTTTTAAGCCAGCCAGGATACAGGCACAAAAATTAGACACTGCCGTGGCGCCAGGGTAAACTCCAGCTGCAGCTTGGCGGCTATCATTTGGGTCCCATGGTGGATTGGGGCTAGTAATCCAAGGGACCATGTCCTCTGCTGGGGGATAATGTTGATGAGCCGCACGTAGGATTGCCGCATGTTCGCGGGCTTTGGCAATAACTTGCTGAATTTCAACTTCATTTAACAAGAGAGGAAGGGCTCCCCTAATATCTTCCCATGTCGGGCGAGTGGTTAAAAATAAAGATTCCAACAGGGTAATGACACTCTGTGGATTGGATGTATAAGTCCCTGTTAATTGCTTCATTTGCATGAGTTCAGTGGCGTTCCATGGACGTGAGTGCCAAACTTGTGACTGATGGAAGGCGCCCTGGGCATCTAAATGATGCTGAGTTTGTAATTCAAGGGGCAAAATCTTAGGGACTTCGGGATATGCCTGAGCTGGTTGGGGAGCATCAGGAACTAGTGCCTGCACTGGTTCTGGCTGATAGGGAGGTGGCACCACTGGAGGGGCTGATGCCTCATTTGTGGAAGACTGAATGAGAGGGTTCTTCCCTATATCTAATCTGGGGACAGGGTCAGAGGTGGATTGCCTTGTCCCTTTTACACATTCATTACTCACTTGTAAGAACACTTGCATATAAAAACTGTCATAAGCCCGTTCTGGACCAACATAGGTAAAGAAATCAAGATGCATCTGAATAATGGATTGATCAAATGTCCCTTCTGGGGGCCACTTGGGCATCCCAGGAAATTATCTAATGGCCATGTAGTAGTACACATACGTATGAGCTCACGTTTCTTCCTGTTCTTACCAACCAAATCCCAGTTATTCAACACAATCTGCAGAGGGGTGTCACCCGGTTTTCCTACTCTATTTCCCATAGTCACCAATCTTGGGACAGCGCCTGGGTCGTCACCCTTCCTATGGCGCACTATTAAGTCCACAAGTACTCACAAAACTGCAGTATTTCTCAAGGTTACTCACCGGATCACGTAGCCAGGACCGGCAGCACTTCAGTCCCCTCAGGCACCGTGATCGTCTCAGGAGTTCGGGAGAACAACCAGGCAGGGCAGGTCCGGACACAGACGAGACTTCAGCGAGGATCCTGTGTAAATGCACACAGAGCCGGCTTGACCGTCACCGCAGTACCGACTCCCCGTCGACGCTGGAACCTGATCTGGTTGTTGTCAGCTGAAGTCAGTGATCTCGGTGGAACCTCCAAAAATCTGTCACCTCACATTGAAATGAGGCAGGGTCAGAGACCACTTTGCAAAGACATTCAGACTCAGAACTCCTGAGAATACAACTTTTATTTACTGTCATGCATGCAAGGGTGCCCTCCTGCCACCGCAGGTGGGGACAAAGCCCTTTTGGAAAGATTTTCCCTTTTATGTGGTTCCATTTAGAGGAAAGAGACAAAAGAAGACAAAAGAAAAATCAATGATTGGTTACAATTTGCTGTCGTCATAAGCGTATGCTATGTTTAACTTACACATGCAAGCATATCTAAAAGGTTAATGGAAGATTCTTATCAGCATGGAAGTTTCATATGCGCAGGATTAATAAGCAAGAGTAAATATCATAATTTGCTTAATTTCTGAGAAATATACCTGCTTTCTTCTACATAGGTCTGTCATTGCTTACACAAGCTAATAACAAGCTGTTACTGTTTGCAGACTATCTATCATGTGGTGGGTCTTGCGGTTAAGCATATCCTGTGCCTATTTACCTTCTGCTTAGCCTCATCTTCTATGCAACCGAAACATGTGGGGGCGAGCTTTCAAGTGTACACAGAAAAGGCAATTTTCAAGCTGGTAGCTATAAAGCCATAAAGAATATTTGTCCCATATGTCAGGACAGGTAATAAAACATTAAAGATAAACATTAAAGTCTATCCATATTGTCACAGTATGTTGTGGAATGTAGTGTTGCTCCACAGTCTCTTGTACCAGTACAAGAAGCGGTACAGAAGAGCGACAAGAATAATTAATAAATAAATAAATAAATAAATAAATAAATAAATAAATAAATAAATAAAAAAGAGCACCCCAGGACCAGGTACAAGTTTGTCATGCTGAGTCATGCTTCTGGGGGCGTGGTCACGATAATTTCCCCTGGTAGCATGACGGACATGGGGTATGATATTTTTAATACCAGTACTCAGCGCAATATATACAGCAACAAAACGGATGTGAAGTAACCACTTACGAAGGCCTATTGACTCAGGAGAATTAACATAGGATTGGACTCATCAAATCAGTGGGCTTACTGTAGTTGTGACTTGCTACACTGAGCAAGAGGGATTTAGCCATTGTGTCTAAACTCTTGGCTTCACCCACTATGTTTCAACAGAGGGTGGATTGAAAAGAAACAAAATCACAAGACGAAAAGAGTAATACAGACGTTATTCACTGTAATTGTAGATCACAGATGTGGGGCCGGTGTGGGAACAAAGCATGATACTTATATACCACCCCATAGCACTTAAACAACTCTCTGGGCACTTTGCAATTTCACTATGCAGACAACTAGCCGAAGAAAATCTTACACATACACAAACACTTTCACCAAGAAAGGTCAAGCTGGGTGTGTATGCATTCCAACAGACAAAGCCCTTTAGACACTCTCTGTCCTGTAGTGAAAGTCAAAGAGAAGCAGCCTAGCCAGAGATTATGGGTCTCCTCTAGCATTTCTAAGCATTCAGAATAGATAAATAAGACAAGCTTAAGAGTCCACAGCTGGAGAGAGGGGAAGAAGCCCAATTATGTTCTTAGCCTGAAAACTACTTCATCTCTGGAATGCAATGAGCAGGGTGAGAAGTTCAGCATGGCTTAGTTCTGTACAAAATGATAAACCTTTCAAGGTTGTGGCATGATGCTTTCAAAGCTTATACACTTCTCTTTTTACAAAAAAACAATAAAGACAGCATCCTTCTGCAGGGAAGCCAAAAGCAGTTCTTGTTTATACAAATTTCCACACAATCAAGTGTAGTTCTTTTCCTTCTAACAAACATATAAAACACACACACACACACACACACACACACACACACACAGAGAGAGAGAGAGAGAGAGAGAGAGAGAGAGAGAGAGAGAGAGAGAGAGAGAGAGAGAGAGAGAGAGAGAGAGAGAGAGAGATACAAACATAAGTGTAAGCCAGAATCCTCTTGCAATCAGGAGGAAAGTTAAGCAATTAAACAATGAAGACTGTCTTGTTTAGAAATTATTTGGGTCCATGAGGGCAAACATGAAGTACTGTCTGAGTGAAAGAGAAATCAATTAGAACTCTGCTAGTACAGTTTTTATCTACTAACAAGACTGGATCTAAACAATAGTTCACTAAAGTGATGTTCCCACAGTGATTTTTCTCCTGGATCTACATTCACCTCACCTTTTTGATTACTCTTTGGTTTTGTGTAATCACAGACCCTTGTGCAGAACTGCACTTCCAAAGAATGCCACTGTCTGGTGGGGGGAAAACCTCTTTAGGCTAGATGCCTTGAGCACATCCGATTTCACTTGATCTCAGAAGCTAAGCAGGGTCGGGCTTGGCTAGTACTTGGATGAAAGACCACCAGGAATACCAGGTGCTGTAGGCGCCTGGAGTAGCAACTGGCAAGCCACTCCAGTCTTCCTGCCCAGAAAACTCCATGGACATGGGGTCATGAAGAGTCAGTCACGACTGTACGACACAACAACAACAGTTGTGCCACTAATATTTCTGATTCACATCAATGTCTTACTTTTACCAAATGTACATCACTGGAATGACTGTATTTATACCAATTCATTATTTAAAACTGATTAAAATGTACTCAGAAATAAAATCAGGAACTGTAGTCATTTCTGAGATCTTCCCCCAGCCACACTACTATCCATTTCCCTCAGATCCAGTAGGGAATTCGGGCTCCCTGCTTAGTACACCAGTGGCCACAGAGACTAAAAAGAGATTTCTGGCTGTGAAGTTGACATCCAGCTGTGCAGCGAGGAGCTGGCTGGGCTTCGGAATCATGTGAGAGATGTATGAGGTGAGCCTGGCCCTTGGCAACCTGAGGCTGGGTCACAGTTCCAAAAATACTTGAAGCTTTTTATATTGATAGTGTTTGCCACTACGAGAAGGCTTCTGTTTATAAAGACAAATATATTAATTAGGAATTGTGCCCCATCAAATATTTTGAACAGTTAATTAAAGTACTTTTTCCTGCATGATGACAAATGAGGTATAGAGTCCGCAAATGCCTTTGTATCTATACCAAGACACATTGATTTTGCCACTGTACTTGAGGGTCAAACCAGAAAATATACTTTGCTCTTTTTAAAAATTGAACCCCACACCCTTGAGCATTGAGACACATGTTTGTCATATGTGCTTTTCCTCATTTAGGCACCTTATTTTTGTGTGCTTTCTTTTGTGATTAGTAACTGGAAGGTAATCAGAGACTTAATTTGCTAATCCAATCAGTAAGACACTTGACTTTGAGATAAGCCCATTGTAGGAGAGAAAACTTGCATTTCACTAACTTTCTGGTTTGAACCTAATTTAGCAAACAAAATTTCCCTTGAGCACATGCTCAGTACAAAAGTGAATTTTATTATCTGAACCGGAACATTTTTAAGAATAATTTTGAAAAAGGTATGTATTTAGAGTATCTCTTTGGTCTAAATAAAGTTTACTGGTGATGTTCTCATAATTCTGGTTTGGAATCAAATTGGGCATGAACAAAAAGCCGCTTCAGTTTGATTTTAGGCAATGTGATTCAGGAGATTGTCCCCATGAGAAGGAATTAGAGGGTCTTCCTCCTGCAGCTTACTATTTCATCTCTCATGGTGCTTTGGAGGGTCATCTAGGGGGCATAAAAGTCTGTATTAAGCATAAGGAATCCCATCCCCACCTGCTTATGAGTACAATTTCACTGACCACTATCCTAGATCCAAAGAAATGGTTCCAGTGTGCAGGATTTCTTCCTGGCGTCTAATCACCTTCTACAAGGACAAATACCCAGTACACATGCAGAATTACATTGCAAATGGTCAGAACTATGCATGTTATCAATAACAGTGGTACTAACAGTGGCAGAAAATGTTCTTTGTCCCATTTTTCATTTCAGGCAGTTCAGAATGACATTGGAGCTGCCTGCCAACATCGCCTGCGACTGCCAGCAACAGAAGTTCCAGCCAGACATTCTCACCCGTCATCATCAGTGTTGCACTTCCTCCATACTGCTTTTTGAGAATGGAGCAAGGAGATAAGTGTACAGCTTTAAATTATTCTCTCTTAGTTGAGTTCCAATTAACATGGCAATATAGGAAATGTGTTTTCACATGTTTGTAAAATTGCATACTGCAGTATCAACCTAGTCTGGTTTTGCTTTCAAATAAGCTTTTTGAAAAATGCTGTAAAAATCTGCTTCTAAATTGCACACAGTCACTTGATATTCTGCTATTAAAACATGCACCCACCCCTTCTTTAAATCAGACAGAACTGTAACCAACCAGTTTGGCACCCACGGCATGGGGCAACATCTCCAGCCTTCTACCATGAGATATGAGCATATCTCCTTCAAAAAAGGAGAAGAATGTAACTCCCAACTAAAAGAAAATGTATATGATTTTCTTTTTCAAAGAGGCGCAAAGTAAATACGGCTGGGTGGATATGCCGTTTATTTTTGTAACACAAGCAGATTTGCCTGTACCTTTTGGTGCCCTCTAAATTACGGTACCCTGAGGTAAAGCCCCAATTGCCCTAACCTATTTATAGTCCTGGAACAGGACTTGGCTTGTTCCATATTATGCAGCATAAAAGGCAGCAAGAATTCTCCAGCTCGTTTGTTCTTGTGAGAATGTTTCAGGGTCCTCCCATGTAATACGTAGTGCCTTCAGGTCTTGAATTACAGCTTGCACAACAACTCCAAGAATTCTCCAGGTAGCATGGTCGTGGATTCAAGATAAGTATTATACAGGCTTAGTGATGATCAACCTCTGATATAGGTGCCTTGCAGTCTGATCTCTCTCTCCCAGTGTTAGGCATAGAGACTTCCCCTTGTCACAAGCACCAACATACAGAAATTACTTTGGGTTGCTGAAATATTTATCCAGTGTATGACTCAGTTCTTCTCTGTGCTGGATGCATCAAGACAGAGCTGTAGCATCTGGATCCTTTTCAATATAAAGTGGTACCTCGGATAACAATGGCAATTCGTTCTCCAAGGTTAGTCGTTATCTGAAACACGTTATCCGAAATGCGGTTTCCCATAGGAATGAATTGGAAACTGTTTAATCCGTTCTGGAGCCTAGGAAAAAGGCACAGACACATGTTTTTTTGCTCAAAACTCTTTATAAAGTGCACTTTAAAGGTACAGATGCAATGCCACCCGGGATAACTCTTTTTTACTGATGCATGCTGGAAATTCGT
This sequence comes from Phrynocephalus forsythii, assembly GCA_029282475.1. Taxonomy (NCBI): domain Eukaryota; kingdom Metazoa; phylum Chordata; class Lepidosauria; order Squamata; family Agamidae; genus Phrynocephalus; species Phrynocephalus forsythii. The sequence continues at coordinate 61,305,648 of JAPFRF010000003.1, forward strand.
TATCTGAGGCAGACCTATACTTAGAAATTGTGATTCGTTATCCGAGGCAGCCCATAGGGAAAATTCATTATCAGAGGCAGTCCTATACCTGGAAATTTGCAGTTGTTATCCGAATTATTCGTTATCCAGGGCAGTTGTTATCCGAGGTACCACTGTATTTAATTTTCCCCTTTTTGGTCAAAGTATGACTATATGATGGCTATAAAGAGTGGGGGAAGTCTGTTTTACCAATAATGGTTACATTTTGAGCAATTTCAGAAAGATTTTTTCCTCTTTGCTGTATTGGAAATTCTGTAGTGCCTAATTGTAATCAGGATATATCTGTTGCCTTTGATTTAATTGTAGAAGAAAAACAGTGATGACTGAAAGACAGGGGTCTATAGCAATCCCAAATATGGATTTTAATGAAAGAACTAAGTGTCCCCCTGTCAGATTAAAACATGATTCCAATAAGCTGTTGAAGATACAGTATAATAGTAGCCCAGAATGTCAGACTTTCAGGACTTGATTGCTACACTCAAAGACATCAATGTGCATGCATTATTTGTTATTTTGGTATATTGTCAAAGATACATGGTTCTTCTCAGCAGGCTGTGTCATCAGTGCCAACATCCCCCATGCTCATACATTATGTTGACATATTTATTGTGCCAGCTCATCTCTTTTACCTTATGTCACCCTGTCTCAGAAAGTGATCTGTTCATTAGTGTCATGGATCATTCTGCCAATATCCTCTTTTGTCATTTGTCTGGGCACCATATCTCCTCTATCTAGACATCCGAATGCCCAACATGGAGATATATGTGGAACATACACATGCAAGGGGTCCAGAGGGCTATCAAAGCCGTAACACCTGTACAAGAGACTCTCTGTCCAGTTTAGGAATCAAACAAACATTCCTAAGTACCAGCTGTAGGCATGGAGTGGCTGGATTGTCTGGAATACTTCCATAAGTATGTGGATTCTGATCACAACACAGAAGATTGCGATTTATTTATTTATTTATTTGTTTGTTTGTTTGTTATACTTTTATACCACACCATCTTCCATAACGGAACTCTGGGCGGTTTACAGAATTAAAAGGAAACATCGGATAAAAATAACGGTAAGGAGAAACATCCAATAAAAAACACAGTAGAGGCAAAAGAAGGGGAAACCCTCAGCAAGATGCAGCGGACACAGAAACGGAAAAAAATATGGGTGGGTGGGTCAACAAGGTGGGAAATTAAAGGAGTCAGGTCATCTTATAAAGAGGAAGACATTCCGTACATCCATATTCCACTGTAAAATGAGAGAACCCACCTTCATGGTCTTATAAAAATATAGTTACTACCCTTTTGCTTTAAAACAAAGTTTTTGCATGTTAAAACTTGTATATGCACACAGATTACAAATCACATCAAGGAAAAACAGAAGAATTCACAATCCCTTAATTTAAGACTAGTTGCAACTACTTCAGTTTAATCTACCAGGCTATCTCAGTCTCTGTTAAATTTGTTTTCTGATTGCCCACTATTCTGTTCTTATTAAAAGTTCCTTTGAGGCACAATAAAGTTCATGTCTTGTTTTTTTACTGGTTTGTTACTCTAAGCCTTCCTTGAAAAAGCCAACTGGCAGCGATATCTCACAATGTTTGACAAAGGTATTACCAGCTTCCACTAACTCAACTATATTTATCCATGTTAATTCTTTTTATTCCTTTTAAATCTTGAATACTTGCTTTTTGTTGACTCTGTTTGTCAAAGAGGAAAAATCTTTTTATAGGTGACTGAAAGGAATTATTTTGTCTGATGATTGCATTCTGCATTCTGTGTCAAAGATAACTTTCTTTGGAAATTACAGTTAGATCTGAAGCAAAACATCCTATTCTTGAACCCAGTAGCTATGCTAAGGTTACAGGGAAGTTAACTTACAGGGGAGACCGTGATCTTCCTGATAACAAGGTACTTAGTCCTCTAGCTTTATATGCCACAGCCAGCTTTTTGACCTGTGACTTGGAATGAATTTGTAGCCAATTAGGGTGTTCTAAAATGTTGGGCCTGGGCAACAATCAGTCTATAAACAATAAACAACTTCTGAACCACACAGAATTTTGAAAATTCCAATTAAAAGGTAAAGGTAAAGGTTCCCTCCACATATGCATGCTAGTCATGTCCGACTCTAGGGGCGGTGCTCATCTCCGTTTCTAAGCCATGAAGCCAGTGCTGTGCAAGTCCATGGCCATGTGACTGGCATAGCTGAATGCATTTCTGTGCATGGAACACTGTTAACCTTCCCAGTTTTTACACCAGTTCCTATTTATCTACTTGCATTTACATGCTTTCGAACTGCTAGGTTGACAGGAGCTGGGGTTAACAACGGGAACTCACTCTGCTGCATGGCACCTGGGATTCGAACCTCCAAGCTGCCGACTTTGCAGCCGACAGTTTCATGACGGAGTTTGAAAATATTTTCATGTGTGACTCCAACAGGATATACTGTATGTTACCCTTAAATAAGTGTGCCCTATTTGTTGCCCCATGTTTAGATATAGGCCATGAATTTTAATCTTTCATATGCGGGGCACAGATATAATACAAGGCACAAAATGGTAAATAATGGTGCATGCATTCTTGGGCTGATTGGTTAGAGTAAAAGAAGACGGGGGAAACAATAAGAAAAAAGTATTATTACTAAAATTCAGCATTTATGGATCATTCTTTCCAAATCTCCCATTCTGTGTTAATAAATAAATAAATAAATAAATAAATAAATAAATAAATAAACCCCCCAAACCACCCAGTTTTTATATTTGTCTGGTGAGGGAAAACAAAATCGATATGAGTAGGACATGCTGAGAGTTCCATTTCTTTTTCTTTCTTTCTTTTCTCTTTTCCCCAGGGAATACTTACCAGGAGCTAGAAAGGAGCGCACAGTGTCATGGTGTATAAATAGATATGTCTGACGAGGTAAGGCAGCCTGCCTCTCTCACTGCAGACTCAGAGTTAATAAGGACCTCAAGCAATATGGTTCCTGAGGGCATCCTGTGGATTTGCTACTGGCATTTTTCAGCCTGTGGACCACCAAGTGCAAGACTGTGCATCACAGCAAGACTTGGTGCGCAAGTTATGTGACCTCTGTTCCAAATAAGGGACCTGAGATCAGTGCCAAGAATCAGAGAACGTGTGTGTTCTGATTGCAGTTTGCAAGTCACAAGCATCCCTTGCCATCGTTGCTGCAAAGCGCCAATATTGACAGTGTCACCTTTGTGTCTCTAGTTGTCTTTGTTTCTTGCCAAAAGGAAAGTCACCTTTGTGCAGTTTTGCAACAGTCCCAGTTCTTCTCACACTGAAGAACACAAGCACTTTATCTGACAAAATATTTTAATCCTGGTGGCAGATACCCACAAAACAACTAAACTTGCTGTTTAGCATGGTGGCAATTTAGCACATAGGTGGGACACATCTGCCCCTCCAGATGCTGTTGGATTCTAGCTTTTGCTAATGGTGATGAATCGTGGGAGCTCCAGTTCAGGAATAGTTCGGGGCCACCTGGTAGCCATCCTGGGTTTAGGGTGTCTTCCAACCCCCCACATTTCAGGAAGCTCGCAGAGCTGTTTCTTTTCTTTCTCTTTCTTTGCCAAAGAGAAGTTGTTCAAAAGAGGCTGAACTAATAATATGATGTATCATTCACAAGACTCACAGGCAGAATCCATACATCTGATACAGTTCCATTTCAACAGCCCTTCTTGCAATCCTGCAGAATAAAAATGTCATCTGGTGGCAAAAATACCTTGGTGAATTTATGGAATCCTATCCTCAGAATTCCCCCTTCCTTTGTCTAATGTATATGCTGCCAGTGCAAATAAGCAATCTAAGGCTACAACTACATTGACAAATAGCTCAGGATTTGTTGATGTTAATTTTTGACAATTAACACTTATGAATTTGAAGCAATTTTCAGTGACCACATGATGCAAAGGTCCATGGAAGTCAGCCTGGTTCTTTTTTGGTTCATATCTGAAGATTTGTCTCCCTGTCATTGTTTTTTTAAGGCCTTAAACATTCCAATGGTGTTTTTCCCTGTATGACTATACAGTTATACCAAACAATAAGGGATATGACTCTGTGTGGTGTCTAGGTTAGGTATTAAATGGAGGTGTGATGTTTGGGGAAAGTGGAAACACAGGTCTCACAAACCTTTTTTCCCTTATCACCCTGATTTTTTTTTATAAAAAAACACTATGGAGTATAGTGCTAGAATGCCATATAACTGCATTGATATGTATTAGTTTAGATTAGTTTAGTTTAGATAATCTCTGTCCAGATGGGGAAAAGATAAGAAAGGATTTTCAGTAGTTACCAAGGGGTTGGTATGAAAGGAAAAGGGGGAATGGGCTATGGGCATGTATCAAATTGCATTGGATTGAGGACAACTGTGGACACTGGCACCAAAGAACCTGGAATCTTCATGAGATGCAGCTGAAAACAACTGTAAAAGAGACTGCAAATGCACAAAAGCTGAACATCTGTGAGTGTAGTTGCACCCTTACTCTTCTCCATATCCAAACAGTAACTGAACAATGACTCATGTGGATTTTTGATTTCCTCTTCTGGCAATCTTTTCCTGAATGAGGGACTACCTACTATGTGACTTTATGTGGATTACCATACATGATTGTGGTGACTGATTTCACAAGAACACACTCCATGTTGCTTTTCACCCCTCATAATGGATTTTTTCTTTTCTTCTTGTGTACTCTCTGTAGCTCTAATGTTACCTTTTTTAAATAGTTTAAGACACCTCTTCAAATTCCCTGTTCTTAATTTGAATATGTCTTAAATGTTCTGGACTGTATATTGTCCCTCATTATTGTAAGCCACCTTGGGTACTTTTCCAAGGAGAAAGGTGGGGTAAAAATATTCAAAATAAAATAAATAAATAAATGATACATCCCAGGGCCAGCATCCATCTTCTAGGAGCCTCCAAACATGCAGAGTTACATAGGTGCATTATCCACAAATGAAGATCTTTTGTAAAGTTCATGGCTATTATTTGTCCATTTGACACTAAATCACCCCCAAATACTTTGTCCCCCCAGTCCCGAAATAAGGAGTCCACACAGATCACTGGGTTTTAAATCGGGCCACAACTTTATTGATAACTTAATGAATCACTGTACTGAAAATGTAACTAAATAGTTGTAGCCGAGGGATGGGCCTCCCGTAGTGCAACTTATATTTTAGCCTACAGATGTTATTAGTGTGACGCCATGTTGTGACCCAGTACGGGGGTGCTGTTCAAAGGAAGCAGCCCTCCCAGCCAAAACTAGGTCAGCATATTACTTGGGGCAGCCGTTTGGAGCTCAGTGACTTTATGATCTTTTAATTTACTTTCATTCTGTGGGGTTTACCTATAGGCTGTTATTATATTTGATATTCTGTATTGTACAGCTGCCCTGCTCCCTGTCCAAGGTGCATTTACCGTTTTGACATCACAGTCTTGGCCCCATTTTAGTTGCACTACCCGCCAAGCAAACTCAGGTGTCCCTGCCTAAACGGTCAACGAGAATGGAATGGGCGAAAACACACTGGTACCCAGCAGCCAATCTTGGTACCAGTCAAAAATTCCCATTCGGCCCCGAAGCAACCAGATTATCTCATTCTCATGACCTCTAAGGGTGGGAGGGTGGGTGCAGTTTGACGAGAAAGAGGAGGGTTGTAGTGCAGGCTGCCCTTTTAAGGGCTTTGGTCCCCGCACAGCCCAGGGATCACGTGCTCTCCTCTTTCGCGCCGAAACTACGGCTACCAGGGAGACAAAGCGGCCCCAACCAGGACAAGCCCAGCAGGAGCCTACATTGTCCCCCCAGTCCCGAAATAAGGAGTCCACACAGATCACTGGGTTTTAAATCGGGCCACAACTTTATTGATAACTTAATGAATCACTGTACTGAAAATGTAACTAAATAGTTGTAGCCAAGGGATGGGCCTCCCGTAGTGCAACTTATATTTTAGCCTACAGATGTTATTAGTGTGACGCCATGTTGTGACCCAGTACGGGGGTGCTGTTCAAAGGAAGCAGCCCTCCCAGCCAAAACTAGGTCAGCATATTACTTGGGGCAGCCGTATTTTAAATTTACTTTCATTCTGTGGGGTTTACCTATAGGCTGTTATTATATTTGATATTCTGTATTGTACAGCTGCCCTGCTCCCTGTCCAAGGTGCATTTACCGTTTTGACATCACAGTCTTGGCCCCATTTTAGTTGCACTACCCGCCACGGCAAAGGAGCTGTTATACATGCTCCTTGCCCGCCACCAAGCCGTCTAGCACGGCACAAGGCCCATCCCAAAGTCAGCTAAAATGATATCCAAGCCAGCTTCATTCAAATTTATATCATCACTCCTAAAGGGCTTAGGTTGCGAGAATTTTATATCTGGGTGAATAATCACAGAGCCGAGGCCCTGGCGCATAGCAATAGCGATTTCTTAATTCAAACATTGCTTGGCCTGATCCACCTTTAGTGGGTTACGGGCACCGAGCCACACCAGCTGTGGCAACATCGCTGACCAGACCACGTGGGTACAAGGGAGTTGGGCCTTAAAGGCCTGCAAATCTCAATGATCCTCAGACTTAAATCCTCTCCCTTAGCTCTGGTCAGGCATACAAGCAGAACAGCAATCAGGGTACCAAAGGTGCAATGGAATGCAACCGTAGAGATGCTATCCCAACTCATTCTGCACTTTCTTCTCCAGACCAGGAGGACAAGTGAAACAGCCATAGAGGCATCAGAGGCGCAACGAGACACAACCATAGAGAAGCTATCTTAGCTCACGTTGCGCTTTCCTCTCCAGTCCGGGCGGACAAGCAGAACAGCAATCAGGGCTTCAGAGATGCAACAGGATGCAACCGTAGGGAAGCTACCCCGCTCATTCTGCGCTTTCTTTTCCATTCACACCAGCCGTGGCCACACCAGCCGTGGCAACATCACCGACCAGACCACGTGGGTACAAGGGAGTTGGGCCTTAAAGGCCTGCAGATCTCAATGATCCTCAGAATTAAATCCTCTCCCTTAGCTCTGGTCAGGTGTACAAGCAGAACAGCAATCAGGGCACCAAAGGCGCAATGGGATGCGACCGTAGAGAAGCTATCCCAGCTCCTTCTGTGCTTTCCTCTCCAGTCCCAATGGACCAGTGGAACAGCAATCGAGGCTTCAGAGGCGCAATGGAATGCAACTGTAAAGAAGCTATCCCAGCTCATTCAGCACTTTAGCAAAGCGGCAATCAAGGCTTCAGAGGCGCAATGGGATGCAACTGTAGAGAAGCTATCCCAGCTTGTTCTGCGCCTTCCTCCAGTCCATCTGGACACAGTCGCCAAGTCCGAGATGAGGACCCCAAGCAGAGTATCAAGCATAATTTTGCTGCTGAAAATCTTTAGCTGTGGCCGCCAATAACGACCCGAAAGCGGTCGGTGCTGCACTGACCTGTAGAAACACAACTCATTAGTGAGATCCACAGCCTCTTTTACAGTATATAATAATAATAATAATAATAATAATAATAATAATAATAATAATAATAATAATAATAATAATAATAATAATAATAATAATAAAAATGGACCCCAGTACTGGGCCTTCGAATATGCTTGCCCGAAATAACTGGTGGCCTGTTATGATGAGGCTGAACAATATCTGGGCGATCCTTCCCATCCCTGCTTTACGGTAAACGGACTCACTTTCAAGATGGAGGGACGCCAGCTTTAATTTTAGTCACTTCAAATTCAAACAGACTTAGAATTTCTAACCAGTTCATCAGTTATCTGGCACATCCACGTGTACAGGCCACAGTAGCACTGCCACATGCGAGGACAGAGGAAATTCAATCCTCTTGCAAAACTACTACCCCACATAGAGGTTGTACAGCTGGTAGCTACAATTGTGCCCAGGTGGGAATTATATCCTCAAAGCTAGCAAAGAAGTTCTGCATATGTATTTCGCAAATAGTCACATCATGAATTGCCCAGTGCAACAGTGAAATCAAATGATACAATGCGGACTGTCAGGACATGGTATCTTGCAACCTCTTGCAGGCATAATGTTAAGTTATTCCAACAGCATTCCAGCTTATGTCTTTTGAAGAGCCTAGAACTCTGCTGGTGAGGCTGGCCCGGCCATCGTGCAAGAGGTTTCTGGCTAATGTAATACAACCAGTATTCAGTAAGCTTTCCCTTTACCATTAAGAACTAGATGGAAAGCTGGCTGCACTCTAGAGAGCATTTGGGTAATTTGTAATGGCAAAACATTGCTGATCCTCCAACAGAAGGACCCATAAACAAAAGGATACTATTTTTCAATGTCCTCAAACAGAAAACAATCTTGAACTTGTTGTAATGTGCATACTTCTCTAGATCGATTACGAGCCAGATACCAGGGGAACAATTTTGATTGATAACTCTAATGACAAGCAGGGGGCTCTGGCTAACTTGAATGATATACATAAATGCTAAGTTGATGCAAATTATATTGAAGAAAATTTTACTAGGTGATGATTATCTTCATCATAGAAGCATCTTGATACTCTGCCTACACTTTATTCACAATGTACCGAACTCCATATGAAAAGGCTTAGTTTATTCAAGGGAACAACTGTCAATGCCTTGGGGATTGCGTATTTATTTATTTATTTATTTATTTATTGGCCTTACAAGCTTGGCTTAGAACTGAAAACCACCTGCATGATCAAGAAAGGTTATAAACAACAAGCAACAAGAACCCCCAACTAATGTGCAGATTAGCCTCTCTCCTGCTGCCTCAATGCTATAACTGATTATTCAATAGGTAAAGATTGAGGTTATACTTATTCATTTATTGGCCCATGCTCAGTGGAGAATAATACAGCCCAACACACTTAAGATATATTCAAGTTAAGAACAGGGAATTATAAGAGGCCTTTTATAACATTAAAAGGTAACCTTAAAAGCTACAAAGAGCATGGGAGAAGAAACATTTTAATACTGTCAAACAGCTATTAATAGTGAGAATTAATGTAAATAAAGCTCTCCCTATAAAACATGTTGAGATGCTGATTTTTATACACATATGCTGTCTCTCTCTCTCTCTCTCTCTCTCTCTCTTTTTAACTGCATGCTCCCACTTTTAATCTATCTCCACTGTTTGGCTATTAAACTGTATTGTTTCTATTTGCTTTCTCATGAAACATAAGGTAGACTTGTATGCCACAGTTCCTAACAGCATAGGTCCGCCAATACAGCAAATTTGGTGTGGGGGAAAATTTACTTTATCCTGGTTTACTATGTTCACAGGAGCAATTAAAAAAAAAAAGAATTCGGAGATACAGGATATTTTGATGTTCAGCAGTAGTTTCTGTTCAGCAGTAGTACCTGGGAATGGGCTGTGAAATGGCAAATGTGTTTTAAAGTAGCCAAATGTAAAGTAATGCATATTGGGGCCAAATTAAAACTTTATCTATCAACTCGTGGGCTCTGAGTTATCCCTGATGGATCAGGAAATATATCTTGGTGTGTTGGTGGACAGCTCCATGAAGGTGTCTACCCAATGTTTGGCAGTGGTGAAGAAGACAATTCCGTGCTAGGGATTATCAAAAAGGGGGGTTGAAATTAAAATGGCCAACATCATAATGCCATTATGGAAAATGACAGTAATGCCGCATGCGGAGTCTTGTGCACAATTCTGGATTCTGGAAAAAAGGCACCTGAAGGGGGGATATGTTTGAAACGTACAAAATACTAGAGGGCATAAGTAAGGTGGATAGGAGGAACCTCTTCTCCATCTCACAAAATACCAGAACTGGGGGAGGCTTGTTTGTTTAAAACAGTTGTTGAACTCTTGCAAATTACTTTCCACCAGCTGACCACTAATGGGGCTGGTTTGTGTCAGACGTGTATCTGCTATGCGTTAGTAGTATTATTAGCTGTTTTCTTCAGCCTGTTGGCACTTTTCAAAATCAAGAAAGTTATCTATTGCTCCCACTCATAAGCAGGATTTAAAGTTGACCGATACTTAATAGACTTGAAATTAGAAAAATGCATACATATCACACATATAACTCAGATTGTGATTGCTCTATAATTACTATACTATTTCCCATTTGGGATCAGAAACCAGCACCCGGGGGGGGGGCTCCTGTAAAAGCACAGAGTAAAACCTCAACTGAATACACAATACACTCAAATTGAGGGCTGGGAGATTAAGAACAGCCAAAAGAAAATGTTCTTTCATCCACGGCTACCAGGGAGACAAAGCGGCCCCAACCAGGACAAGCCCAGCAGGAGCCTACATTGTCCCCCCAGTCCCGAAATAAGGAGTCCACACAGATCACTGGGTTTTAAATCGGGCCACAACTTTATTGATAACTTAATGAATCACTGTACTGAAAATGTAACTAAATAGTTGTAGCCAAGGGATGGGCCTCCCGTAGTGCAACTTATATTTTAGCCTACAGATGTTATTAGTGTGACGCCATGTTGTGACCCAGTACGGGGGTGCTGTTCAAAGGAAGCAGCCCTCCCAGCCAAAACTAGGTCAGCATATTACTTGGGGCAGCCGTACGAGCTCAGTGACTTTATGATCTTTTAATTTACTTTCATTCTGTGGGGTTTACCTATAGGCTGTTATTATATTTGATATTCTGTATTGTACAGCTGCCCTGCTCCCTGTCCAAGGTGCATTTACCGTTTTGACATCACAGTCTTGGCCCCATTTTAGTTGCACTACCCGCCACGGCAAAGGAGCTGTTATACATGCTCCTTGCCCGCCACCAAGCCGTCTAGCACGGCACAAGGCCCATCCCAAAGTCAGCTAAAATGATATCCAAGCCAGCTTCATTCAAATTTATATCATCACTCCTAAAGGGCTTAGGTTGCGAATTTTATATCTGGGTGAATAATCACAGAGCCGAGGCCCTGGCGCATAGCAATAGCGATTTCTTAATTCAAACATTGCTTGGCCTGATCCACCTTTAGTGGGTTACGGGCACCGAGCCACACCAGCTGTGGCAACATCGCTGACCAGACCACGTGGGTACAAGGGAGTTGGGCCTTAAAGGCCTGCAAATCTCAATGATCCTCAGACTTAAATCCTCTCCCTTAGCTCTGGTCAGGCATACAAGCAGAACAGCAATCAGGGTACCAAAGGTGCAATGGAATGCAACCGTAGAGATGCTATCCCAACTCATTCTGCACTTTCTTCTCCAGACCAGGAGGACAAGTGAAACAGCCATAGAGGCATCAGAGGCGCAACGAGACACAACCATAGAGAAGCTATCTTAGCTCACGTTGCGCTTTCCTCTCCAGTCCGGGCGGACAAGCAGAACAGCAATCAGGGCTTCAGAGATGCAACAGGATGCAACCGTAGGGAAGCTACCCCGCTCATTCTGCGCTTTCTTTTCCATTCACACCAGCCGTGGCCACACCAGCCGTGGCAACATCACCCGACCAGACCACGTGGGTACAAGGGAGTTGGGCCTTAAAGGCCTGCAGATCTCAATGATCCTCAGAATTAAATCCTCTCCCTTAGCTCTGGTCAGGTGTACAAGCAGAACAGCAATCAGGGCACCAAAGGCGCAATGGGATGCGACCGTAGAGAAGCTATCCCAGCTCCTTCTGTGCTTTCCTCTCCAGTCCCAATGGACCAGTGGAACAGCAATCGAGGCTTCAGAGGCGCAATGGAATGCAACTGTAAAGAAGCTATCCCAGCTCATTCAGCACTTTAGCAAAGCGGCAATCAAGGCTTCAGAGGCGCAATGGGATGCAACTGTAGAGAAGCTATCCCAGCTTGTTCTGCGCCTTCCTCCAGTCCATCCGGACACAGTCGCCAAGTCCGAGATGAGGACCCCAAGCAGAGTATCAAGCATAATTTTGCTGCTGAAAATCTTTAGCTGTGGCCGCCAATAACGACCCGAAAGCGGTCGGTGCTGCACTGACCTGTAGAAACACAACTCATTAGTGAGATCCACAGCCTCTTTTACAGTATATAATAATAATAATAATAATAATAATAATAATAATAATAATAATAATAATAATAATAATAATAATAATAATAATAATAATAAATGGACCCCAGTACTGGGCCTTCGAATATGCTTGCCCGAAATAACTGGTGGCCTGTTATGATGAGGCTGAACAATATCTGGGCGATCCTTCCCATCCCTGCTTTACGGTAAACGGACTCACTTTCAAGATGGAGGGACGCCAGCTTTAATTTTAGTCACTTCAAATTCAAACAGACTTAGAATTTCTAACCAGTTCATCAGTTATCTGGCACATCCACGTGTACAGGCCACAGTAGCACTGCCACATGCGAGGACAGAGGAAATTCAATCCTCTTGCAAAACTACTACCCCACATAGAGGTTGTACAGCTGGTAGCTACAATTGTGCCCAGGTGGGAATTATATCCTCAAAGCTAGCAAAGAAGTTCTGCATATGTATTTCGCAAATAGTCACATCATGAATTGCCCAGTGCAACAGTGAAATCAAATGATACAATGCGGACTGTCAGGACATGGTATCTTGCAACCTCTTGCAGGCATAATGTTAAGTTATTCCAACAGCATTCCAGCTTATGTCTTTTGAAGAGCCTAGAACTCTGCTGGTGAGGCTGGCCCGGCCATCGTGCAAGAGGTTTCTGGCTAATGTAATACAACCAGTATTCAGTAAGCTTTCCCTTTACCATTAAGAACTAGATGGAAAGCTGGCTGCACTCTAGAGAGCATTTGGGTAATTTGTAATGGCAAAACATTGCTGATCCTCCAACAGAAGGACCCATAAACAAAAGGATACTATTTTTCAATGTCCTCAAACAGAAAACAATCTTGAACTTGTTGTAATGTGCATACTTCTCTAGATCGATTACGAGCCAGATACCAGGGGAACAATTTTGATTGATAACTCTAATGACAAGCAGGGGGCTCTGGCTAACTTGAATGATATACATAAATGCTAAGTTGATGCAAATTATATTGAAGAAAATTTTACTAGGTGATGATTATCTTCATCATAGAAGCATCTTGATACTCTGCCTACACTTTATTCACAATGTACCGGAACTCCATATGAAAAGGCTTAGTTTATTCAAGGGAACAACTGTCAATGCCTTGGGGATTGCGTATTTATTTATTTATTTATTTATTTATTGGCCTTACAAGCTTGGCTTAGAACTGAAAACCACCTGCATGATCAAGAAAGGTTATAAACAACAAGCAACAAGAACCCCCAACTAATGTGCAGATTAGCCTCTCTCCTGCTGCCTCAATGCTATAACTGATTATTCAATAGGTAAAGATTGAGGTTATACTTATTCATTTATTGGCCCATGCTCAGTGGAGAATAATACAGCCCAACACACTTAAGATATATTCAAGTTAAGAACAGGGAATTATAAGAGGCCTTTTATAACATTAAAAGGTAACCTTAAAGCTACAAAGAGCATGGGAGAAGAAACATTTTAATACTGTCAAACAGCTATTAATAGTGAGAATTAATGTAAATAAAGCTCTCCCTATAAAACATGTTGAGATGCTGATTTTTATACACATATGCTGTCTCTCTCTCTCTCTCTCTCTCTCTCTCTCTCTCTCTTTTAACTGCATGCTCCCCACTTTTAATCTATCTCCACTGTTTGGCTATTAAACTGTATTGTTTCTATTTGCTTTCTCATGAAACATAAGGTAGACTTGTATGCCACAGTTCCTAACAGCATAGGTCCGCCAATACAGCAAATTTGGTGTGGGGGAAAATTTACTTTATCCTGGTTTACTATGTTCACAGGAGCAATTAAAAAAAAAAGAATTCGGAGATACAGGATATTTTGATGTTCAGCAGTAGTTTCTGTTCAGCAGTAGTACCTGGGAATGGGCTGTGAAATGGCAAATGTGTTTTAAAGTAGCCAAATGTAAAGTAATGCATATTGGGGCCAAATTAAAACTTTATCTATCAACTCGTGGGCTCTGAGTTATCCCTGATGGATCAGGAAATATATCTTGGTGTGTTGGTGGACAGCTCCATGAAGGTGTCTACCCAATGTTTGGCAGTGGTGAAGAAGACAATTCCGTGCTAGGGATTATCAAAAAGGGGGGTTGAAATTAAAATGGCCAACATCATAATGCCATTATGGAAAATGACAGTAATGCCGCATGCGGAGTCTTGTGCACAATTCTGGATTCTGGAAAAAAGGCACCTGAAGGGGGGATATGTTTGAAACGTACACAATACTAGAGGGCATAAGTAAGGTGGATAGGAGGAACCTCTTCTCCATCTCACAAAATACCAGAACTGGGGAGGCTTGTTTGTTTAAAACAGTTGTTGAACTCTTGCAAATTACTTTCCACCAGCTGACCACTAATGGGGCTGGTTTGTGTCAGACGTGTATCTGCTATGCGTTAGTAGTATTATTAGCTGTTTTCTTCAGCCTGTTGGCACTTTTCAAAATCAAGAAAGTTATCTATTGCTCCCACTCATAAGCAGGATTTAAAGTTGACCGATACTTAATAGACTTGAAATTAGAAAAATGCATACATATCACACATATAACTCAGATTGTGATTGCTCTATAATTACTATACTATTTCCCATTTGGGATCAGAAACCAGCACCCGGGGGGGGGGCTCCTGTAAAAGCACAGAGTAAAACCTCAACTGAATACACAATACACTCAAATTGAGGGCTGGGAGATTAAGAACAGCCAAAAGAAAATGTTCTTTCATCCAGTGTGTTTGTTAGTCTGTGGAACTCCCTGCCCCAGTTGTGTTGATGGCATCTGGCCCGGATGCCTTTAAAAAAAAAAGATTGGACAGATTCTTGGAGGAAAAGTCCACCAGAGGTGACAAACCATGATGGAGATGTGTCATCTCCAGGCTTAAAACTGGGATATACTTCAAGGGCCAGATGCAGGGGATATTAATTAACCAATTATTACGCAATTATTAATTATTATCAATATTAATGTGCTTAGTGCAGATACTGATTAATTAAGGCTGCCCCCAGCAGCGCCTGGCTAAGAGGCCACTAGCCAAGGGACAGGCTAGCCAACTAATCAAGCCACTCGCCACTGGGGACAGCGTTGGGCGTTGGGTGGCAATGAAGCCCACTGCCGGGGCCTGGCAGGCAGCGAGCCTACATGGGTGCCTCCAATCAACTGCCCCGGACTACCGCACTGGCGGGGCAGGCACCTCGAACCCGGCGAGCATTTCGCCAAAATCACTCCGACCGGCCGCTGCGTGGGCGGGTAAGGACGGCGTGCTTAAAAAGGCCTCGGCGATTCTAGGCAGTATGGGCTGGACACGAGGCAAAGCCGGGCTCCAGCAGTCAGCCAGCCAGGAAAACGTGGGCGAGGTGCGTGGGGCAACTAGCAACAGCGTGCTCCGGTGCACCCACGGGGAGGCTCAAGAGCCGGCTGGCAGGCGCCCCGCTCGCGTGGCAACGGCCGCCTGCAAGCTCGCTGGACCCCGTCCTTCCCCTTTCTCTTTCAATCTCTCTCTTTTGTTTTTTCTTTTCTTTTTTCTTTTCTTTTAATAGTTGCCCGGACGACCGGGTCTGTCAGCCGAGAGAGCGGCTCTGGCTGGGAAGGGAAGGTGGCGTGTGTGGGGGGGGAGAAGCCTAACGAGCCCTCTCGTATAAGGCGGAGGCTCCCTCCCGTTCCCCGCGCCAAAGGGGGGGCCCCCGTAGGTGTCACCCCGGGCTCGGCTGAAGCACGAGCCCTGCAGGCCTCCAACGTTGGCAGAGCAGGCTCCGCTGTCCTCCTCCGATGTGCAGTTTGACGAGAAAGAGGAGGGTTGTAGTGCAGGCTGCCCTTTTAAGGGCTTTGGTCCCCGCACAGCCCAGGGATCACGTGCTCTCCTCTTTCACGCCGAAACTACGGCTACCAGGGAGACAAAGCGGCCCCAACCAGGACAAGCCCGGCAGGAGCCTACATTGCATTATAATATGGGTAGCATGCACCAGTATAACAATCTATTTCTCCACCAGCCGCTATGAGGATTGCAGTTAATCTCAGACAGAATATGGACTCCTGGGGATGATGGCAGATGATGTTATAACCTATTTGATCAGAAAGTCCAGGGGTTTGGTCCCTGCATAACCTGGCTCTGCTACAACACTGCTGCCAAGTAACCTGGATCATATCTGCTAAGTAAGGCAGATCATTTTCATGTTAACTTCAGCAGCTCTGGTGGATAGGAAATGTAATTGTGGTAAGTAAATACGTGCTCTATCCCACTCATGTGCTATTAATATGTTTGTTTTATTGCATAGTAGTTCATGTACATTACAGCTTTCATGAGGATATGCTTAATATTATTTTGCTTAAATCCTTGGGCTTTGATAAAAACTTGTTGGGAAACGTATTCACCAAATATTGTCAAACTGGAAGTATAATTAACAATCCTATGTTGTTCGATGATTCTAGCTGCTGCTTTGTCCTCATAACTTCAGTTTTCTTTCATCTGTCATCTAGCTCATAAAAGCCAATCAGGGATTGTAAAGATGATAATCTAATGCCATGTAGCAATTAGATTTGGCTGTGATCTAACATTGTTAAAGGCACAGTCAATTGACACTGAGAGAAAAAGTTTCCTGGATTAATCACATGGGCAATGGCTGCCCATCAGAATTAATAGTAATCTTGATGTCATTTTTTTTTTTGAAATTTGATCCTTCTGTGCAATGACTTCACTGAGATTAAGTTAAGGTGAGTCAGACAGAAACAGAGTGTAAGAGAAATAAAATTGAACAGGCAAGTGCCTGGAGAAATTGCCAAAAAATTATAAAAATGGAAAAGAAAAATCAAATAAGAACTGTCTAAATAGAAAGCTACTTAATTATGCTGCATAAAGCTTTTCTGAGAAACTGTAATCACTTTCAAGATGACATAAGTTTAACCGTCAAGTAACTATCTCTACCCAATAGATGGACACAGTTCTTCAGAGACAGGGAAAACTCTTCAACAGCCACACTAATGCAGCTCTTATAGAAAATGTGACTCAGCTCTCCAAAGCCAAATGTAATTAATTGCTAGGAGAAATTTCCTTTCACACTGGCGACTTGACTTCATGAATTATAGTCAATGTTTTCAGGGAATAAGTAACATGTTGTTGTTGTTGTTGTTGTTGTTGTTGTTGTTGTTGCTGTTGCTGTTGTTGTTGTTGTGTGTGTGTGTGTGAGAGAGAGAGAGAGGGGGAGACTACATGCACACATGCACAAACACACGCAATCTTCTGATATGTGAGCTAGAACACACGTAGGTAACAGTCTGGTGTTGCAGCCATCTGAACAACAAAGCCGAAATCCAGCCATAAGCTCCTTTGAACTAGTTATAATCACATTCTTGTCATGTAAGAGGTTTCAGTTGAGATGACTCATCACAGCCTGGATTCAGTGCTAGGAAGATTTCACAAAAGGCCCAACTAATTGTTTATAGGAACAGGAATATAATCAAGTGGGTTCGAGCATAAATAGATAATAGAGCAACACATGCCTAATCAGAAGTGACGGGAAGGATGGAGAATAGAAAATGTGTTGTTTTGAATCCATAGGCAAGAATAAATTAATCACCACCAGTACTGTCCAACGTCCATGTTAATATGTTTAACACTAAGATTAGTATGTGTCCTCTTGGGCAGTCCTGGAAAAAAATAATTAGATCATTCCATCCTGCCCTCGCACAGTCCAGATCCTATAACCCCCAAGAGACGTGCTGAATATTTGTATTTGTAAAACTTCCAAGGGTGTTTATTGCATTAGCCAACTCTCTCTAATGGAGTTAATCAATGCCTTGACTTAAGAAATGTTACATATGTGTCTTACACTATAATGCTATAGTGTATTTGTGAAATTTCTTTACACCCAGCTTTGATCCTGACTAGAACCTACAGTTATAATTATTCATATTCAAATGGTCCAGAACAAAAAGCAGCATTGTATGCTCAGTCAAAAGAGCACTAGTTTGATAAAAATAAAATACCTGTCTAAATGAATGCAAAACATGACAGGATATTCCCTTTTAAGAAGAGATTGAAGGAAGGAAAGTGTTGCAGTATTGCTGCACAGAATGACAAATCCTATGCTGCTAATAAATATCTTACTCAAAACTAGATGGTATTCCGTGCCAGAGCTGACTTTATACACTATTAATTTGCTAAACTATTATCAGCAGTAGAATTGGTATAAATTATCACCCAGTTTGCAAAGAGCCTCCAAGAAATTAGAGTTTACTTGATGTTGTCTCCCTTAACCCCCTAGGTAGCAATTTCGGTCTTCTATTATCTAGTCATTTTCTCTGTTCATATAATTTGTTCACCTCCTCATCCCATTAACTGGATCTACCATTTTATCATGGGGACACCATTGATTTTTCACATTTCAGATACCTCTAGGCAAGCTGAAGCACTATGGTCTCTTCCCTCAGCAGGTTCACATGTTTCCATTTTTCTTCCCATCTCTTGTCTTTACATAGCATTCAAAGAGGCCCAGCATCGACATTTAGCATACTCTGGCACAGACCACCAGAAAGTCCACTAAGTTGATAATGGCCTCATACCCTTAAAAAAGTATGCCTCTTTAAAAAAATTGCTCAGTCAGTGCTATAGAGAGTAATACCAGAGCAGGCCTCAGGGTCTTGCATCCTGTCCACTGATTTGCGTATTGCTGGCCTGAGGAAGTAGTGCCAGTACCTGTTCTTTGGGCTGCTTGCAACTGGCTTTCCCTTTCTTTCTTGAGGTAAATTTATAGAGGGCTTCTGAGGGAGATATCTGGGGTACAGCAGGGAGGCATCTTAGTCAGAATCCCATCCAACTTGGTACCAGCTCAGTGTTCAGTTACCAACACATCCTTAGGTAGCTCTGTGCATATTTTTTAAAATATATTCGCTCTTTCTTAGTCACAGGATGCCCACAAGATCACACATGATGATTAATTCAATTTCAATTTTAACATTCAAAGCTAAACATATTGCATGCAGAACTTAAACAATTAACCAAAAGTAAACTTATTTTCTCCAAAGCCAATAGTAGTCAAATACTACTATAACCCATAATCTCAATATTTATTGTTGTTGTTTTAAAAGATAACTGGTTACTTTCCCAGTAGCTGCTTGCTCTACCTGTAAAATTCACTTCTATACTTATGGCATAATCTAAGTGATGGCAAACCTTTTAGAGACCGAGTACCTAAACTGTGATTCAAAACCCACTAATTTTTTGCAAAGTGCCAATACAGCAATTTAACCTTAAATACAAGTGGTTGTGAAGGTGCAATGCCAGGTGCCCACAGAAAGGGCTCTGAGTGCCACCTTTGGCACCTGTGTTATAGGTTCGCCAATACTGGTATCATCTATATGTGAAATGTCTGTGAAGATTCTCAGTCATCTGGGTGAAATTAGCTGGAAGATGAGTCATGGCAACTGAACTTCTTTTCTTGAGAGATTGAAATGTTTTGCTACTCATCCAAGTAGCTTCATCAGTCCCACCCATTTAGACTTCCTGTCTGCATACATTAGAAGAACTGGATTTGATTCACTGAGCTGTGTTGAATTGGCCCATGCTTTTTGGAGAAATGTTTCTTTATTACATTATGTGCCAAAGCCCTATATAGGTGTTTTTTCTGCCCCAGAGACCTGGAGTTAGGTTTCTACTCTGTATTCAAAGATAGACTGCCATACATTTTAATTTCATATTGGAGATATATTGAATAAAGAAAACATTTCCTGCATGCTTTTCATAGAACGCCCAAATTAAATAAAGAGTGGAATATCATTTCACTATAAATCTTTAGGGGGTGGGGAATAAAGCTTCCTTCCAGGTAAGAGCAGAAGCATAGCAGAAACATTAGTCTAGGTTTCAGGTCCCCTATGACACAGCACCAGCACACTGTGTATCGAGGCATACAGGAACCTGTTATACACTGAGCCAGTGACTGGAAGCATGAATGCTTTAGACTACAACTTCCCCCAAATCTCTGCTACTATGCTGGCTCAGGAATTACAAAATAATGACATTTTAGTTTTAGTCCACAACAATAACATTTCCAACCTCTGTCAAATATTGGGTTTTTCCCCCTCCAGACTTGGTTAGACATCATCTAAGCAACTCCTTCCCCCCAAGTGGGACCTGTATAAGCAGGTTTTTGTACCTTTTAAAGTGGTGATGACAGGGGTTGAACCCAGAAACCTCTAGATGCAATTCATATTTTCTTGCATGGAGAAACTGGGTCAGATCAGATGAGTATTTCGTTCTTTTATGTTCATATCTCTTAGCAATCTTTCAGTACTATGTGCCTGAGATATAAACTTGAAAAGAAAGCTTTTCTCAGGTACAAAGCATATGTAAGCTAAATTTACCAAATGTGGACCAAGGCAAAATCTGGAAAGAATCCACAGTCTATTCCTCTTAAGGGAACAGTGCTTATAGCCAGAATCAGAAAGCCAATGGCAAGGCCAGTTGACTGGAAAGGACTAATGTATCCCATTATGCTCACTTTCCCCATAGGCAAGTTCTATTGTTAGCTCCTGAGCCATTAACACAGCACCATAACTAAATGACACTGAAACCATTGTTGCAGGTTTGATTCTGTGTTTCCAGAACCAATCATTGTATATTACAGGTATTACTTAGAGAGGTCACTGCTTCAGGTACTGGAAGAGCTTAGTATCTAGCATGTTTCATGTTTCATTACACAAAATTCACCCTCAGCTTTGAAATCTTGACTTGTTTTCCCCCTTGTCTTTGAGGCGGTTGGGGCTTTTTTAACTACAGCGCCGATAATTGCAGGATGAGTGGAAGATTCTGAGATTTATAGGTCAAAAAAGTTAAATAAAAAACCACTCACTCTGAATAAGGTATAGATTGTGAGTGGAACCACCCTGGTAGAGGTAGTGGGAAGGTTGGGGGGTCAAAAGGGGGGACCGCAATCGTGTACAGGGACTCTTTCCACGTTAGCAGGGCCTCAACATTGGTTAGCCAGGGGTTAGAAGTCCTTCACCTGTTGGTGGGACAGTGGGACAGATTTGGCATTGTGCTGGGCTACCGAGCTCCCCGCAACCCTGCACAATCCCTTCCAGAGCTCACGGAGTTCATCGCCGCTGCCCTGTTGAGGTCCCCGCGCCTATTGGTTGCGGGTGACTTCAACATGCATGCGGTAGGTGGACTCTCTGGTGCAGCTCTGGAGTTCATGGAATCCATGGCTTCCATGGGTCTGTCCTAGCATGTTTTATGCCCTACCCATAGGTCTGGTCACACCTTGGACTTGGTGTTTACCTCCATGTCAGGGGATTCGTGTCTGGAGGCGGGGGACATTGCTTCCCTCCCTGTGTCATGGACAGACCATTACCTGCTCTCATTCTCCCTGTCGATTCCGGCCCCTCCCCGCGGGGACCACCGGCCCTCTATCTTGGCCCACCCCCGGAGGCTCATGGACCCCCAGTGGTTCGGTGAGCTCTTTGGGGGGCTACCTGATGGTATGACTGGCGCTCCGGTCGAGGATGTGGCTAACCTCTGGTATGAAACAGCTGCCCACACCATAGACCGGATCGCCCCCAAGCGCCTTCTCCGTTGCCGAGCCCGGTCCTCCCCATGGTTCACGGGGATCTTAGGGCAATGAAGGAGGAGAGGAGGAGGCTAGAGCGCAGCTGGAGAAGAGACCGGATGGCATTAAGTAAGGTTGCGGTAGATGCCCAGACTAGTCACTATGTCAACGCGATCAGGGAGGCCAGGTCATCTTTTAACTCCCTGAGAATTGCTGAGGCCTCGAACTGCCAGGCGGAGCTTCTCCAGATGGTTCGGGACCTCACCAATCCTAGTCTGGCCAGGCCTCCTCCTACTGATTTCAGTAGTGAGCAATTTGCATCCTTTTTTTGAACTAAAATAGAGGCCATCAGTGCCGGTTTCAACTCCGGTTGCAGTGGTCCCACCCCGTCATCCCCAGTTGCTGGCCCGCCTTCATCGCCTCGGTTGGATGTGCTTGGGCCTGTTTCTGCTGCTGAGGTCTCCAAGGCTATGGTGCATTGTCGGACTGCCTCCACTCCTTTCGACCCTTGCCCTGCCTGGCTAATTAGAGCTGCCAGAGAGACTATGGCCGAATGGGCTTCTGTTATCGCTTCCGCCTCTTTCAGCGAGGGGCTTTTTCCCTCTCGTCTGAAGGAGACGGTGGTAAAGCCCATTCTGAAAAAACCTGGCCTGGCGGTGGATGATTTAACAAACTATCGTCCTATCGCCAATGTCCCATTCTTGGGCAAGGTGATTAAGAGGGTGGTGGCGGTCCAGCTGCAATCATATCTGGAGGATCGGCAGTGCCTCGATCCATGCCAGTCCGGGTTCAGCCCCGCCGGGGTACCGAAACAGCTTTGGTCGCTCTGCAAGATGACCTTATCCGGGCGGCTGACAGGGGTTGCTCTACCCTGTTGATCCTCCTGGATCTGTCAGCAGCCTTCAATACCGTCGACCACGGTATCTTACTGGACCGGCTCTCTGAGGTTGAAATCGGAGGCTCTGCTCGCAGTTGGCTCCATTCCTTCCTGGAGGGCTGGCCCCAGTATGTTCAGCATGGGGGGGAGCTATCGGCCCCTTGGATTCTCCCTTGTGGGGTTCCACAGGGGTCGTCTCTGTCCCCCATGCTGTTTAACATCTACATGAGGCTGTTGGCGGGGGTCATCAGGAGTTTTGGAGTCTGCTGTCATCAGTACGCTGATGACACGCAGCTCTATCTCTCCTTTCCCACCTCTGCAGTGGAAGCTGTGGGGGTCCTCGACGAGTGCCTGGATGCCGTACTGGCTTGGACCGGGGTGAACAGGCTTAAGCTCAACCCCGAGAAGATGGAGGTTATGTTCTTTGGGAGCTCCCCGTCTGGATAAGGTGGCCCCCTCCCCTGTTTGGGGGGAGTTTCCCTCCAACTCGCGGAGAGGGTGCGGAATCTGGGTGTGCTCCTGGACCCGGCGCTCACCATGGAGTCCCAGGTGGTGTCGGTGACCAGGTCCGCCTATTACCATCTCCGTCGGATCTCCCAGATCCGCCCGTACCTGGACGCAAACTCTTTGAGAACAGTGGTTCAAGCCCTGGTGATTTCGAGGCTGGACTACTGTAACGCTCTCTACATGGGGCTGCCCTTGACTCTTCTCCGGCATCTGCAGCGGGTAGAGAATGCGGCGGCCAGGCTGGTGGCTGGTGTGCGTCGTTATGATCACATCACCCCAGTCCTGGCCCGCTTGCACTGGTTGCCCGTTGCAGCCCGGATTAGATTCAAGGTCTTGGTTTTAGTTTATAAAACCCTCCATGGCTTGGGACCGGACTACCTGGCAGAGCGTATCGCTCAGTGATCTACCTCTGCCCGTCCCGTTCGGCAGGCGCGAGCGCACTCGCTTCGGGTCGCCACCCCTCGTGAAGCCCGGAAGATGAGAACTCGGACCCGGGCTTTCTCAGTGGCAGCCCCCAGCCTCTGGAACTCCATCCCCAGTGAAGTGTGCTCTGCAGAGTCCCTGCTGGCCTTCTGGAAGGCTTTAAAAACTTACCTCTTCCGGGAGGCATTTGGAGACTCTTAAATTTTTTCCTTCCCTTCCTCCGCCATCATTATGTGCCTGTACTCAGGGTATTCAGGGTTTAGCCATTGAGGTGCCTAAGGTTTTTAACCTATATCATTTATTGTTATACTTTGTGTTGTTTAATTATTGTACTTTTGTATGGCTTTTATAGCCGATGTAAGCCGCTTAGAGTTCGCAAAGAAGATAAGCGGGGTACAAATGCAAAAATAAATAAATAAATAAATAATATGCCGATGCAGTGAAAGTAAATGCACCTGTAGCATTTCTGCAATGATATTGGAAATGAGTTTCATAGCTGTGCAAGTGGCTGGCTAGCTCATTCACAGGTTAGAAACCTTCCTGATTCTAAGCATGACCGTGGAAGCACAAATGAAGAAAGTTGTTGCATCAAGCCATCTGCTAAAATGTGTAATTAATGCAAGAAATGTAATCTTTGCATAACAGAAACTATACACTTAAAGACCCAGATAATATGATACAAGTGGTAATAGGACTTTTCATTATGGCATGATTGCCTCTTTGAATCTGTGTGCGTATTTATGTAATGAGAATGCTGATTAGCAAAATGTTTGATTGTTTTCATTAGAGCTGCTTCTTCAAAAATGGTTAAGGCCACAGAATGCTTGGAAACTTTCTCTTGCTATTAGTCTGGCTTGTCGTTTAAAAAGTTCTACTCTGTCTATTCTCTTTCCATTCCAAAGCCATTCATACCCTATTTTTATAAGTTTTACTTCTAAGAATCTGCAGGGGGGGGGCCAAAACCAGTTTCTCTCAGCTGAAATCAAGCAGACGAGATCAGAATCCAAACCCTACCAATATGCCAACATACCTTATGCAAGAATACCATGAAGCAGAGGGTCAGCAATAATTTGGGCTGCTCTCTTTCAGCAGAAATTGTTTTATTGTCAAGTTAGATTTTGATAAGAGAAAAGTTATACTGCAACAACCCTGTTGTGCAACTTGCCTACTGGAGGAGTGAGCATAAGGTTCTCCCATGTAGGTACAGATCAGTCATCACTACTAGATTTCCAAGTAAATATGGCTAGGATCAGGCTACGAGAACTGTAAAGAAGGCATCATTTAATGGGAAGTATATTTGTTGTAAAGGGGCGTGGTGGCTCAGCAGACTAAGGCTCCAAAAACTGTTGGCTGCAAAGTCAGCAGGTCAGAGGTTCAAATCCTGGGTGCCACGCAGTGGAGCGAGCTCATGCTGATAACCCTAGCTCCTGCCAACCTAGCAGTTCGAAAGCATGTAAATGCAAGTAGATAAATAGGTACCGCTGTAAAAAGCTAGAAGTTAAAACAGTGTTTCTTTGCAGCCATGCTGGCCACCTGGCCATGGACTTTCACAACACTGGCTCTTCGGCTTGAATACGGAGATGAGCACCACCCCTAGAGTCAGACAAGACTAGCACACATGTGCAGGGGGAACCTCTACCTTTACCTTTTACTATTTGTTGTAATCACTAATAAGCACAAGCAGTTTTGGAAGCAAAAGATGGATGGATGGATGGATGGATGGATGGATGGAAAGGAAAGAAAAGTGAGACAATGCCTATAATCTATTTGTAATTCTGTGGGGATATTCAAATCACAGAATTGGGTCTATCTATGGTGCTTCCAGTATTATATTCCATACTTTATGAAATGTATGATGAATGAAATAAGGTACAATTTACTTTTCAGGCAATTTGGAGTTAGGATTAGTCTATTTGAGAGTTCTATTTGCTATATCTAGAACATGAACTAAGTAAGCCCCAGTTTACAAATCCTCTGGTGTGTGTATGTGTGTTTGGTTTTTTTCTTCCTTTAATTAAAAACCTTACAGAGAACTATGGGGTTATAAATTAGACACAACATGTTTATTTTTAGCAGGTGTCAATTTAATTGCATAGATATAATTCTATGCTATTCTGTCATTTGGTCATTTCAGACTAACCCATTCCAGACAATTTACTATGTCTCGTTTCTCTCCCTCCTATATAAATTTCTCCCCCCACCCTTTTTTTAAATCGCTAATGGCTTATTCAGTTGCTGCAGAAAATGAATATGGTGCATTTTTTAAAAGCCTAATGACTGACAATGTAACTTGTATATTATATTTTATTTTGACTCTGTTTTGGTTTGCTGAAAACATCAGATGATTCATTTCATAATGAACACCTCGTTGTTGGTGTGATGATGGCGGTGGCTGCAGGCGTTTTCTCCCTATCAATTTTTGTTTCACCTCAAAGCCTCAGTTATACTGACACATGGATCCTAAGCATGATGGCCTGTGAGCAAGCGAAGCTTGGGAAATTTTTTTGGACTAAAATGCTCAGGACCCTCAGTCCATATTGGGGCTTGTTAGAGCCATATGTGAACATTTTTAGAGCCATGTGTGTTGTGTCTTTATAGCCGTGACCGACTCTTCATGACCCCATATCCATGGAGTTTTCTTGGCAGGAATACTGGAGTGGTGTGCCAGTTTCTACTCCAGGCACCTACAGCACCTGGTATTCCCTGGTGGTCTCCCATCCAAGTACTAACCAAGGCCGACCCTGCTTAGCTTCTGAAATCAGGCAAGTTCCAGGCAAATAATTTCTAGACTGTGAGACTTTTATAAGTCCCCATTAGAGATGGACACGAATAAAAAAATGGTGTTTCGGTTTTTCGTTTGTCGTTGAGGGGTCTGTTTTGTTTTGTTTCTATTTTTCGTGAATTTTTGGGAAAAATTGTTTTTGTTTTTTGGTTTTTCGGTTTTCATTTCTACACGCTTTTTGCATGATTTTTAAAGCATTTCTGTGTGGGGGCGTCCCCCAACGCCCCAGACCAGAGGGAAAACACTAAAAAAATTGATGCTGGCAGAGACACAGTATAGACTAGGTACGCAGGGAGGCTGCAAAGGCAGTGGTGGGCATTGTCCAGGGTGCAAGGCAGCCGCAGAGTGACTGAACTGCAGGGCAGGGGAGGGGAGGGTACTCACCAAGAGGTACGCACACACACACACACACACACACACACACACACACACACACACACACACACACACACACACACACACACACACACAGGGAGGCTGCAGGACTGAAGCTAGAGTCACAGAGACAGCAATCCCACCCTGATTCCCACTGGGGACTGCAAGGAGGACGGGGGCTGCCAGTGCTTTTTATGCCCTCTTTGGCTGCCAGACCTGCCCAGTCTGCAACCTGGGCATGCTATTGGTTGAAGTTGTCCAAGAATTTACATGATCCCATCACATGGCTTGCCTCCATGTTGTGGCTGGAGTGGCGACATCCATTTTGTCATCCTTAAAGAAAAGAAAAAAACATCGCAATGGGAAAAGACAAAAACAAACGTTTTAAGGACCCCAACCCCCTCTGGTAGGTATTATCAGACAGTATAAATAATTATCGCTGCGTTTTTATGGATGTCCAGGGCATTTTTTAACATTAACATTTTAACACCACCATTAACGAAAACAAAATGTAACGAACACAATTTTCGTGGTTCTGTTCATTTCGTTCCATTTTCATCACAATTTTCGTTTGTCATTTTGTTACATAATGAAACAAATAACGAATAACGGAAACGAAAAAATGTTCATTTCGTGCCCATCTCTAGTCCCCATATTTTATCCATGCTCTTATTCTGCTTGTTGCTTATTTTGCTATGGTTTTCTTTTATGATTTTATTGTTTTTCTTGCACACTGCTTTGACAGTTTGACAGAAGGACATTTTTTTAAAAAAAACATTTTTGAAAAAAATTTCAGACTGATGTTTTGCTCTTGCAGCAGGCCATAGCATGAATAAGTTGATCTTAAAATATCATAGTTGGAGTTATTTCTATGGTTTATGTGATTTTTATTCAATATGTAGATAACTGGTAGTTGATTATTATTGTAGAAAAACCATAGTAGTTCTGTAAATGCCCCAGGTGTTTTTATTATATGGTCTGAGACACATTTTGTGGCAAGAGACATTATATTGTTGTCCTATTTTCACTAAGAGCTTTTGCTGGGACAGGGTGGGTGAGTGGTGGTGGGGAGAGAGATTATACCCATTCCCAAGTGTCATACACAGATGGGTTTTTTTTTTTCTTATCGTGGCACAGTGGTTAAATGTCTGTCCTGCAGGTAAAACTGTGCTCACGACCTTGGGTTCAATCCCAGGAAGCAGGCTCAAGGTTCACTCAGCCTTCCATCCTTCTGAGGTTGGTAAAATGAGTACCCAGCTTGCTGGGGGGGGGCAGTGTGTAGCCTGCACACTGTAATCAAATTTGTAAAGCGTCCAGAGACTACTTGAAGTGGTATGGGGCAGTATATAAGCAGAACACTTTGCTTTGTTTTATCTCACAACAAATGACTTCTCTATTTCTGCAACAATAACAGCAATAGGCATGACAATTAACATCCTACCAGATCCAGCACTTTTCACTTTTCTTTTTTCACTTTTGGACAAACTGGAGGAAGAACGAGCCAAAGCAGGACTCTAATTAATTGTTAAGAAGATTTAAAAAATCATGACTACAAAGGAATTACAGAACTTTGGTTTGATGAAGAACTTGAAATGCTTAGAGACTTCGTGTACCTTGGCTCAGTCATCAATCCAAATGGAGAAAGGAGTGAAGAAATCAGACAATTGATACTCAGAAGGGTAGCAATGAAGGAATTAAAAAAGATGATCGAGTTTAAGGATGTCTCATTGGAGGCCAAAACCAAGATCATGCACATTCTTGTACTGTATTTCAAATCCCTATCTATGAGTGTGAAAGATTGACAGTTAAGAAAGCTAACGGGGAGGGATGTTCATTTGAAAGGGGAAGCTGGTGGGGAGCTTTGCAGATTCCCTGGACTGCCAGAAAGACAAACAGCTCAAATCAAGCCTGAACTTTCTCTGGAGGCAGAAAGGTTGAAACTGAGGCTGTCCTACACTGGTCACATCATGAGAAGGCCAGATTCTCTGAGAAAAGTAGAAGTTAGCAGGAAAAGGAGACTAGACGTGATGTTGATTGACTCCTTAAAGGAGGGCGTGGGCTTGTGTTTGCAAAAGCCAAGCACGGCTGCTGATGACAATGCCTTTGGAGATCTCTCATTCACCATAAGACCAGAGTAGACTTGACAGCACATAACACCACCAAGACCAAGACCAAGACCAAGACCAAGACCAAGACCACCACCACCACCAACAACAACAACAACAACAACAACAACAACAGATCCAGCATAAAAATTGCCTGTAGCCTTCTGCACGCAGTGACAGAATGCAAAGGGATCTGGAAGCAACTTGAAATACAATAGGAGATGCATAACATCAGATTCTGCTAATGTTTGAGCTGCAGCAATATGTGAGTTAAGATGAAAAACTTGGCAGTTCTTTGGAAAATGTCTTTGGAGCGAGCCAGTTTTCCTTTGTACCAGAATTCTCCTGGCCTCTGCCCCGGAACCTGGTGTTTGCTTTGAACAGCTCTGGGAAGAGCTACCATTAATTTCTCCGACACTTTAAAGTCAATTCATCTCTTAATTTAGTATTATCTAACTTCTGCAACCCTAGGGCAAAGCCCCAGTTGTCCTTCCCTAGTAAAAGCTCTAGGATGGAAGCCCAAGTATGAATAGCTGCCATCTGAGGTAAGGCAGGCTGTTACTATAGAAAGAGCCAGACCATTGGTGGCATCCCAGTTGGGAAATTTGCTTACGAGAGAGGTCCACCTGCTGCTGTAACCTTTCCTCTGAAACACAATCCTGCTTTTACAAAGGCTAGGGAAATCTGGGTGTGCTAGTCTACAAAGCTAACGTGTCTGATCTCTGCTTGTCTTTCAGATTACAGAAAGTTACTTTAAAGTTATAATAGTTTAGGAGAGTGTATGATTATTTTTAAGTATAACTTTGCAACTGTTTAATTTGTCCTATTTTGCATTTTCCTTATTTTAGGATTGTGTTTGTCTTATTTTCAGCTACCGTATTTTTGTCAACTTCCTTGCCTCCCCTTTGAAAGGCAGGGTAGAAATATTTTAAGTAAATGCACAAAGTGGGCACAATAAATTGTACAGTTCCTGAACCAGTAGCAGTTTATATGCACCAATGGGCATAGAAATCTTTTCATAATTATGATTTACTGAAATAGAAATGATCACTATTAATAATGCATTATTTCCATGCCAACAGAAGTCTCAAATAATAATGCTCCTTGAATTTCAAGACTATTGAAGCAGTCATCTGCCATACAGCTGAAAACCATAAACATATCATTAATATTATTCTATTCTATTCCTCGTTTCTTGCTATGCTTCCATTCTGCCTTCTGGTTTTTTCCTATTTCAGGACCAGTCAGGAATCAGTTCTCCTAGTTTTATAATTACTGTTGGAGGCACAGACGGTAATATGTATATATGTAATATGGGTATGTCTAGCTGCTGCATATCACGTATCTCCCATTTCATATCTCATGACTTCCTATATACAGCTTCTTCTTCTTCTTCTTATAACCTCACATCTAATGACCTCAAGACAGTGTATATTACTTTCCTCTTCCTCACACTCATCCAAATGACCTCAAGACAGTGTATGCTACTTTCCTCTTCCTCACAAGCAGGTAGACCACCCTAACAGATAGTGGGCAGTTCCAGGTGAGACTTCTATCATAACATCCACCTTCATAATCTGACTTTTCTCCATGATTAGATTTCCTTCTGTGCCTTCTCTTCTTCCCTTTCCATTGACTTCCCCTGGCTTTGATGTTGCTCTGCAATTTCTAGTCCAGTTTCTACCATAATAAACATTGCCCATCTTCTTTTCAGGGCTGCTTATTCCATCAGAACAGAGCCCTGGCATACATTGCGCAAAGCATAGCACTGGCTCCTTTGCATGACTCTCCCTCTTGATTGGCATTCCAGAAAGAATGAAAAACATTCTTGGAAAACATTGAAAGAGTTACCATAAGTCATTATTTACTTGATGACAAATGATTATTATCATTATATATATAATATATTAATACAGTCATGAACTAATTTACTCAAGAGCATTGGCATTATGAGTCACAGGTAGGATCTAACCTAGCCATCATGTGGGCAGAGAGGAAGGAGAAAGTAACTGCTATATGCCAAAGTTGAACCAATAAAGATGCATCATTGGTTATATGCAATATTGGTTATATATGTAACAAATAATATTTTAGTTACTTTCAATATTACTTTTTAAAGAGTAGGTGGTTATTTTTAGAGACATTTGACAGAAATTTTTCATAGTTTATACCATTCTGTAAATGCACAGTTGCTTTTTTTAAATAAAGAGAAAGTAACAAAAAGCTAATGAACAGTACAACAAGGAATGCAGTTAGTTGCTTCTTAAACACTGTAATGAGTTTTAGATAGATAGATAGATAGATAGATGATAGATAGATAGATAGATAGATAGATAGATAGATAGATAGATAGATAGATAGATAGATAGATAGATGATTGATTGATTGATTGATTGATTAAGCACCATGAGAAATAATAAACACTTGAAAATAACAACAAAGAACATTATCCATAGCTGTACAATCAATGACAAGAACTCCAGCAAAATGTTCCTCTTGGGAAGATTCCCCCTCTCCCCCCCCCCGCTAAAATGTCCCAAAGACATTTAGTGTTGCAGTTCCTCATTATACATAGGTATATATTAGTGTACATGATGAGTGGTTAGATTTTGGTTATTTGGGGGACATATGAAGGTAGATGAGCATTGCTGCTGCACAAGATCCTAAATTCTTACTCCTTTGAGAATAGAACCTCTCCTTCCCTGTCCATCCCCCAAAACTTTTCCCTGGTCATTGGACTAAACCACTTCATCCACAGAGGTTACTTCTTTCCTTCACCTGTTTCTTCCTATGTTTCAAATTCTAGACAACAAAAAAGGTGTCATTTTTACTTTCTAATGCATTTTGCACATCAATGGCATTGTGCAAGCAATCTAAATCATAAGAGATTGATCGTAGAATATTGCTAACAAAACCCAAATCCATCAAATAGTTGTGCTACCTCTTTCTGCCAAGTCACACCCCAAGTCACACAAAAAAATACCATTCATCTCTTATTTCTCATATACATTTAAAACTTGGGAAAGGCCAAGGAAAGTGTTTTGGATATCACACTTAGCCATCACATGCATAGGATGATTTTGCACTTCTCAAAGATAACAAACAAAAGAAAGAAAAGAGGCAGAGAAAAGGGAGAATTATCAGAGGCACATTGTCACAAGATTGAAAGTTAGTCCAGGTCTTTGCTGTGGCCAAATCATATGGCTCAGCATGCAAAACCAAATGGCTATACTAATTTCTTAACTTATAGCAGTTTGCAACTCAGATTTATGCCAATTGTGTTATAATATGCTGGCATAACTAATAGGATTTTAGCCATAATTAGTCACCTCTAAATCCATTAAATTCTTAGCATCCTATGAAAAAAATGTTTCAAATATTACTGTAGATGCGATGTCAACTTCCAGGGACAACACATTCAATGGGAAAACCACAGGGCACAATGCTAGTTCCTACATTGTTTAACATATATACCAATGACCAACCATTGCCCAAATTGTTTAACATATATACCAATGACCAACCATTGCCCAAAGCCACTAGAAGTTTTCTGTATGCTGACAACCTGGCAGTTGCCCACCATAGTGCAACCTTTGAGGCTGTTGAGAAAAAAACTAACCGAGGCTCTGAATATAATGACTGTATATTACAGAGAAAACCAGTTGAAGCCTAACTGTCTAAAAACTCAACTCTGCTTTCTACTTGAAAAACCATGAACTAGAGATGAGCACAAAACGAACAGTTTTTTGTTTCTGTTTTCGTTTTTTCATTTCGTTATGTAACAAAATGACAAACGAATTTTGTCTCTAAAATGAAACAAAACGAACAGAAACACCGGAAATTTTGTCGTGCATTTCATTTCCGTTACTGCAATGTGAGTGAATTGCTTAAAATCCTAAAAAAAATCCACAAACAATGAAATAAATGGTAACGAAATGGTAACGAAATGAACGAAAACGAAAATGAATTTTTGCAAAAATTTGTGAAAAACGGAAACGAACCGAAACGGACCCTCCCAAATGACAAACGAAACACCATTTTTTTATTCGTGCCCATCTCTACCATGAACCATCAAGAATACTGCAGGTGACATGGAATGGTACCAGGCTAGGACACTATGCTACCTCAAAATACTTTGAAGTTACCCTGGATCAAACTCTCACTTTCAAGAATAATTGTTTTAATCACCAGTCAGAAACTTTTTGCTTGGAACAAGATTCCGAGGAAGATAATGGGTACACCATGGGGTCCCCAACCTCACACATAAAGAACTTCTGCACAAGCCTTATGTTACTCTGTAGGAGAACATGCTAGCCCTGTTTGGTATACTCTAGATCAAAGCATGCAAAATAGGTGGCCATGGACTTAAATAAAACAGTGCAACTGGTCACAGGGTGTTTAAAACCAACATCCAATACAAGAGGTGTGTTAGGTACCTGGCAATCCTCCACCAAAATTCTGCTAAAAAGAAATGTGCAGAAAGAGTAAGCCAAAGCTATGTCCTCAGAAACACACTTGCTATTTGGTCATCAAACACCATTTTGTTTGTTTGTTTGTTTGTTTGTTTTCCTGCCCATATGCTGTAAGTCTGCCCCTGCCGCTGTTGCTGTCTTTGCCTTCTGTGTTTTCTTTTGTGTGAACCGCCCTGAGTTCTCGTTGGGAAGTAGGTAGCGGTATATAAGTGTAAGAAATAAATAAATAATAAATAAATAAATAAATAACATCAAGACTGAAATTAAGGTATTGTTTCCTCAAAACATCTGGCCAACAATCAACCCCCACAGACCATCTTAGAACTATAGAAGGCAAGCAAGCAGCTACTGGGCAGGACCACATTACTCTCCACTGCCTGGCCAACAACCAGCTTGGCATGTATGGAAAGCATTAAACACACTGTGCTCCAGAGTTGGAAAATCAAAGGATCATCTTAGAAAATGGGACTTCCCTATAGAAGATACCTTGTGCGACTGTGGAGAAGAACAAAGCATCTCACGCATGTTGCAATGCGTACGATGCCTTTAAATTTGCACAGAAGAAGATCTTATGCTGGCAAGAGGGAATGCTGTGGGTCTGGCCTGGTATTGGGTGAATGTTGTCTAGTTTTTTTCAATTCTATTCATTTTACATACCTTTTTATGCATAATAATTTTATTACTTATTTATATTCTGCATAATAGTATATGTTTATCTGTCAATAGAATTCGTTGGTGCTTCTGACATTAGTAAAGAAAGAAATTATTATTGTACTTTTACAGGTTCACATATTACAAAACTACAGGTTTTATAGGTTTGAAAGATGCTGATTTCTCTTGGATACCAACACACACACACACACACACACACACACACACACACACACACACACACACACACACACACACACACACACACACACACACACACACACACACACACACACCTTCTTTATAGTTTGCCAAGTTCTGTTTTCAGCAAGCAACTTGTAATAGACCTAATCCTTATCAGATTAGTGGGTTTAACTTCCTTCACTACAGTATCATAAATGTCTTCCTTCCCTCCATTGCTCATCTTCTTAAATCAGTGATCTTTGCTGAGGCATAAAATGTTGTTAGAGATTTCTGGAGGCTTCTGAGTCAGAAATGCAGAGCTATAACACATGTATTCTGTGACCCATTTTCACTGTTCCTCCCTCCCTCCCTCCCTCTCCACCAGTATTTTGATGGGGGGTGTAAAGGAACTGAAAAGGCCTGAAAAGGCCTCTAAAGTTGCTGTCTTTCTTACATGTGAACAGGAAACACACTTATTTCACAATATGGCCACTGAACTTCTCTAATCTTTCACCAGAAACTGTGGTGGGGAGAAATTCATTATTATCCCATTTTTTAAAATTAACCTTTGTATTTTGATGGGGGGGGAGCTCAGTGGTTTAGGATCAGAGATCTGTGTTGTTGAACTCACCTTTGAAAAACAGACCTGATACAAACATCAGCCATGTTTGGGGGGACTTCCATATTTTTTCTGCACACTACATATTACTTACTGCACAGCCTGATGAAGAGTAGTATATGTTGAAATCTATTTTTGAAAAAGTGATCTAAATTTTGTGTAGTTATTGTGTTTTTAGCAGAACTTGTATTTTAATTACATCATATGCTGCCTTGGCTCCCAGCCCAGAGGAAAACTGGCAAATCAAAATAAGCTACACTGTTGCAAAGGTTTTGAGACAGCTCGCAGTATTAAATCTCTTTTAAATGCAATGACAATTTAAAACAATACAAGTGTTATTAAAACTGAACTGGCTGTAACTTTTGTTTCTCTTTGGCTTTTTAATGAGAAATTTACAGATTTGCAAATGTTTAGGAGAGTAAGAACTGCAAGTTTTGAAAATTTGAATATGGGACAAGTAATCGTTAGAGAGTCATCAGTTTGATCTGGGGGATCTGCAGTATTTTACTCTTAGAAGAGCGGGTTTGAGTACAGTACTTGTGTGTTCAGTTATGTTTGTGCAGAATTATGTTTGCAACTGCTTTTTCCATTATTTTGTAATAAGTATAAGCCAGTACATAGTTTGCTATTCTGAGTCTGTAGCAGGCAGGTTTGACGTGGTTTTCTGTCTGCTGGGAATGGCTGCATCCGTTGAATGTGGTTGGTGCAAAGCTTGTGGGTAGTAGGGTAGGGGTTTGCTTCCATTTATTTTCCAAGAATTTACCAAAATTTTCACCTTTTTAATTTAAATAGAAAGAATCTGATGTTTTGAAAAACTAATGGGGAGAAAATGATTTTTCCATTCCTGGTTATAGAAGATTGCAAGTCCTGGGGTGAAATGTCTTCTCTTAGCACTGACTAAAGCAACTCAGAAGGAGGTGCCAGGAACATATTTCTGGGAACAGCTTGTGAAAAATAGGATGCTACTACCAATCAAAAGTCCTGGATAGCAATGATTGATTCGTTGCAATGTACTTCACTTTGGGGCACATATCCTGAGTCAATTTAAAGTCTGACATTAGTAGCATCTGTTCTCTGCACATGGAGTCAGTGGTCTCCACCACTGGGTTTTTGTTTTGTTTTTTTGTTTTTTGTTATTGTCATGTAAGGTCTCTACAAATGGGTTTGTGGTTTAAATGGGTTTATGTGTAACTTAAATATTTTGTTGTTCATGGCTTTTCCAGTATAGACCAAAGTGTTGTTGGTGGGGAGCATCAACAAGTGGGATGCAGGTGTTATGTGGACACCTCTTTAAATTGCTACCAGGTCTTCTCATGGGCTGTTCCATGTGTCTGCAGTAGCAGACTTCACACGTCTTTTTCTACACACTATACAGTAAGTTTGAAAGGGGGCAGTAGGAATTACAATGACAAAACTGTTTCCTCATTGGCTTGCACACCGCTGTTGATTGTTTTATTGTTTTTATCTGTTTTATTTGGTACCAGAAATAGGTATATTTAAGTTTAAATAAATAAATAAAACTGTTCATCACAAAGAGACAGGTACCAGATATATTTATTTAAAACACTCAGCATTTTTTGCAAACTATCCAGGAAAAAGTGAGAGATTGGGGGTTGGGATGGATTTATTCATGAGTGAGTTTGCTTGCACAAAGTAACTCACAAAGTCGATAGGGAAAAAGGCCTATGCTAACAAGGGTGCTTTCTATCAGCTTCAGTTGATTGCTCAGTTGCACTCCATCTGCTTAAGAAATGCCTGACAACAATAGTTCACACATTGATATTCTCAAAAATAGACTTCTGCAACACTCTCTAAGTAGGGCTGTCCTTGGAAACAGTACAGAAACTTCAGCAGGTCCAAAATGCCGTGTCCAGACTGTTCACAGTAAATGTGGTCATGCATCCCCAATCTTTGCACACCTTCATTGGCTCCCCCTCATTTTCCATCCTCACTTTAATGTGCTGGTAATGGCCAATAAAGCCCTTAACTGTTAATGACTTCAATAAATTTCAGAATATCTGTTCCAGCAATCAGTTATATATTGCACCTGCTCTTCCCAATCCATACTGTTAAAGGTGGCCACAGCAGGGAAGGCCAAAAGGCAAGTCCAAGGAATTTTGCTTTTTTTCAGCTGTGGCCCTTTGCCTCAGGATAAAAATGCCAACAGAAAGAAGCTAGATTTCTTCCCCACTATCTTTGGAAATCTGGTAAAGATGGGATTTAAAAAAAAAAAAATTGCATTTAATAATTGAATCTGGTGGGTGGTGTCAATGTTTCCCCCCACTAATTTTAGATTTTATTGGTTTATTTATATTTATGATTTAATTATTATCGGTGTGTCACTGTATGGTTTTTGAATGTAATTTTTGTCATTGTAGGGTGGAAGAGTAGTGCTTGCACTAATAAGGCAGTGTCTAAATAGAATAAATAAATATCAAAAGAAAGGGATTTTCTACGCCAAATATAAAGGTCAAGACAAAAAAATGGACAGGTTTTTTTTTACCTTTATAATAAAACTGAGTAGTTCATTGCTTCCCAGTTCACTCCAGTGAAATAAATGAGACTATTTGTGGAGTTGAAGTACTCCTTAAGGAGATAGAGTTGGACTATACAAGAAGAAAGCAATTAACTAATAGCCCTTGAAAGTCTTGGCATTTCCTTTGGTTCAGATTAATACGAAGAAGATCTAGCCTGTATCCAATACTGCAGATATATAGGGATTTCCCCCCCCCCAGCTCACACAATATGCTGCTTATTTCTGCAGAACTAGCATATTGAGTCCATGAGATCTGTCACCAAAAGACTTGAGTAAATCATCACATTAAATAGTGACGTCCATATGGTATGAAGGTAAAGTAGATTTTACAGCGGGTTCTTCTGTTGCTGAATCATTGCAAAGAACTTTTCCACTCAGTAGGTCATTGGAAAGATGTAACACAAAAAACAATAAAAACTGTTTTTGTTTGTTTTTTACATGTTGCTTCTTTGCTTACTCCAGTATGGGTAGTTAGAAAAAGAGGTCAAGGAATGTATATTTTCAAAATGGCAATCCATTTTAATTGTTGTTGTTTCAGCTAACATACTGCCCAATGTGTGATTTAAACATTGAGCACACATCTGCATTAAAGAGAGCCTGATTTAGTTCAAGCAGTTCAGCTGAAACATAGGTCCATATCTAAAAAGATATTAGTAGAATGTGGGATAGATAATGCTACTGTTAGGTGGATTTGTAATTGGTTGACTGATTGTACACAAAGGGTGATCATAAACGGCTTTCCCTCAGCATGGAGAGGTGTGACCAGTGGATGCCCCAGGGTTCTGTTCTGGGTCCAGTGCTATTCAACATCTTTATTAATGACTTGAATGAACGAATAGAGAGTAGACTGATCAAATTTGCAGATGATACCAAATTAGGAGGGGTGGCTAATTCCTTAGAGTATATAATAAGAATCCAAAATGACCTTGACAGATTCAAGTGCTGGGCCAAAGCAAATAGAATGAGTTTCAACAGAGAGAAATGTAGGGTCCTGCATTTAGGCAGAAAAAATGAATTGCATTCATAAAGGATGGGAGACACCTGGCTGGAGAATATTACCTGTGAAAGGGATCTGGGAGTCTGGGAGGACCATGAATTGAACATGAGTCAGCAGTGTGACGTGGCAGCCAAGAAAGCCAATGCAATTCTTGGTTGCATCAACAGAAGCATAGTTTCTAGAGCCAGGGAGATGATAGTATTACACCATTCTGCTCTGGTCAGATCCCACCTGGAGTACTGTGTAGTGTGTACAGTTCTGCACTCCTCAATTTAAAAAGGATTTTGACAACCTCAAATGGGTCCAGAGGAGGGTGACCAGGATGGTTAAAGGTCTGGAACATATGTCTTACAAGGAGCAGCTCAGGAAGCTGGGAATGTTTAGTCTTACAAGAAGAAGGTTCAGAGGGGATGTGGTAACCATGTTTAAATATTTGAAAGGATGTCATATTGAAGAGGGGGCTGGCTTATTTTCTATGTCTTCAGAGACTAGGACTCAGCGCAATGGTTTCAAACTACAGGAAAAGAGATTCCATTTGAACTTTAGGAAGAACTTCCCGACGGTTCGAGCTGTTCAGCAATGGAATATGCTGCCACAGTGGGCGGTGGAGTCTCTTTCTTTTGAGATTTTTAAACAGATTGCCATCTGTCAGGGCTACTTTAATAGGGGTTCCTGCATGGCAGAGGGTTGGAATGGATGGCCCTTGAGGTCTCTTCCAACTATGATTCTATGATTCTATGAACTCACTAGCCAAATGTATGACAGTTATTCCCCATTTAGATTGTGGCATAAATTTCTGGTCACACAATGCACAGCCACAATCAAGATCAAACATTGCCCAGGTCAGTGGTGTATCTGTGGTTTACTTCCCCCTCGCTGGGTGAGTTGTGTTATTTTGTACCAACTACAGTACATATTGATTTGTTCTGTACAGGTATTGCATGTGTGCACACTCCTATCAATTTATTTCCTTGGCAAAGGGCTCAGGTTTCTGGCTGTAGTGGGGAAAGAATACCAAATTACATTAACAGGGACATTATATGTGAACCACTATGGATGTCAGACATTGTCCCCTGATTGTCCCTTCTTGCTCCTTTGCCAGATGGGCTGGGGCAGTTGAGGCACAGACACCAGCAGCCGGGGGGAGTTGGGGAATCTCATCCAGGCCCTTCCAGAGGCCTCAAATAAGAGAGAATAAAGTCATGGTCCAAAGCTCTTCCTGGACCTTTTACAGGGAAAGTGAAAGAATGAACAGCATCTGTATTCCAAAACTGTCTGCATGAGACTCTCCCGTGACACATTCCTCTCTAAAACAGGTACACAGTTGTTTTATTTTGAGTGTGCTGATCTTTATTTGTTTGATCATTACAGAATGCTGTCTTGTAAGGTGCCCGCCTCCCCCACCTTGCTGGAGGCTGTTTGAAAGGCTTTTAAATATACACAAAAACTTTTATATGCATTTTGTCATGCAAAATCACATTGACTTGATAAATATATTTTAGCCATGTTGTTGTTGCTATCAAGTCAGATTAAGGCATTTAAGGTAAGTGATATATTTTAGGAGTGGTTGTATCAGTCACACACACACACACACACACACACACACACACACACACACACACACACACACACACACACACACACACACACACACACACACACACACATGGTTTAGCTTAAAAACACTTCAGTGTGAAAGAATTTTTGGATGGAAGATGACTCTACTGCTTTCTCAATCCGGCATTGGAAAGCATCCCACTTTGGGTAGCAGTGAAGGAATTACAATGCTCATTATGTTTATAGTTCTACACCCACTTTGTGCATACCTAAAACCTATTATTATACCAAAGTTTCTCAGGCAGACTTTCCATCTTCTCATGAGACAATGATTCACACACAGTTTATATCTTTTATATCTCACCTTACAGCCTCCACCTGCCTTCTTGGTGGTAATGGACAGTTTCACCTTCTCTCAACATTTTGTGACTTGTTGAGACTATTTATCCAATTAGATATTTTATATTTATTGTATTGGAGTTAAGCACCCTGAAAGAGTCAAGGGAAGCTGGTTATCTCTGACTAATGGCCACTTTGGGGGAAAGAAATCTAATAAGAATGAAAATGTATTCCCCAGTTCTCACAATCATATGTAAGTCACATGCTGTTTCTTTTCTTTTTAGTAAACACCCCTTGTATTTACTAACACTTAAATTAGTGCTGTGCACTGGCATTAGACAAATCAAAATCATGTACTAGATTGGTCTCATTCAAATGGATATAAATGAGGTCTGGGTTAAAAGGAATGCCCAGATTTGGTTCTGCTGTGGAGCAAAGAGCAACTTTTGCAAAACTTCTAAATATTTTTATAAAATCCTATGTAACTGAAAGGTAAACTATATCTAATTGCTGATAGAAAATGTTAAATGTTGGAGATGATTGCAAGTTGTAAGTTGTGAGGTGGGGGAAATCACTGAAGGGTAAGAAAGGAGTTGGTTTGGCTATCATTGGATCCCACTGAAAGCTGTGCAATAAGGAATGTGTGATGCGATCCAGAATACTGAAGAAAGAACAAAGTCTCTGTCTATAGCATTAACATGTTTGCCCCCAGCCCTTTCACAGGCTATTGACAAACACCGCTTCTGGTTTTTCTCTTTCGCTGCCACCAACTAGCTTTGCTGGTAAATTAACGCCTTCAGACAGTTTTTAAGTTGAATAAAATAAAAGAAGTTTATTGATTACAAATTGGAATCAAACTTTACAAGCTCTAAACACTTAATTTTCTTCACAGACACTCTAAAAATCCTATCTCTTTTTAACCCTTTCTGTCTTTCTATGAAATATTGCCAGACCCTATCTGATTTCTCAGACTCTGTCAGATTCCCTATCTGCAATTGTAGGTCTTTCTGTCGGTCCCCATCGGCCTGAAACAATGCTGAGCAGTGCCTTAAATCCTCTCAGGCCACTCCCCAGACTCTCTCATTGGTCTACAAACCCACCAATACATACAGACACCTCTCATACATTATTCATTATAACAGATAAACAATACACTGACCTCCCCAACAATGGAATCACAAAACACAGCAGGAATGTTAGCTTCCATCTTAGTGGTCTCCCTGTATACACACTAAATCATATTGGAAGAAATATGGCCTAGTGGTCTGTTCTGGACACCTTGGTGGAAAAAAAGATTTCCAGCAATAGATAGATAGATAGATAGATAGATAGATAGATAGATAGATAGATAGATAGATAGATAGATATTGTTTTTGGAAGCGTACAAGAGTTTTCATAGTCACAGGAGCTACACACACACACACACACACACACACACACACACACACACACACACACACACACACACACACACACCATTTACACCAAAATTGTCATTTTTTCAGATGGACTTCTGATGACTTCTGGTTTCATTCCCTCTTTTGTTCCACTTTGTTTTGTTCTCTTTTGTTATGCTACATTATCCTGCATTAAGTTTCATTTTCTTTGGCTTTCATTCCTTTCTTTCTCTCCCTTTCTCGTATTTTTGATGATAAGTCCAGCCCCTGTAGACTCCCAGGGCAAAAAAAAAAATGTTGCTTGGCCATGCCAAAATGACCTAAATCTGATATAAATAAATACCTGCCCTTTTACTAGGGAAGCATACAGCTCCCGGAGATGAATAATGTGATTGATATACAGCATCCTAGATTTCTTTCCTTGAATGTACACACCAC
Organism: Phrynocephalus forsythii; assembly: GCA_029282475.1. NCBI lineage: Eukaryota > Metazoa > Chordata > Lepidosauria > Squamata > Agamidae > Phrynocephalus > Phrynocephalus forsythii. Next base: position 61,347,440 of record JAPFRF010000003.1, read on the forward strand.
ATTGCAACTAGGAGTGATCCCAAAAATGGAGATGATATGTTTCTGAACACCACACTGGAATCTTGCATAAACACACACACACCATTTATTATTTCAATTTTGTCATTATTGATTTTCAAGAAACTTCCTGGTTTCACAATGTAACTGCTCATCATATTAGCCAGGGGCAAATTCTAAATGATTTCAGGCATGTTCAGCAGAAGTCTCTCCAACTGTTAAGTCACTTCTCTGCAAATGATAAACACATTTTCCCTACTGACAAAGTATTTAGACAACATAATCTTGAAATCCCTGTAATTTATTGTCACCAAGACATGTAAGACCATTGAGTTATCGAGCTATCCAGTATATGCTTTCTCTTCTGAAATAACTCTTTCAAGATGGGTTGTCATAAAGGAATTTATTAAAAATGACAATTTAGAACACAACATAATGTCCTCTGCTTTTAATTGTACATCAAAACCAATGATTGTTCACTTGTAGATATGTCTGTTTATAATTGTGATTCCCAGTGTTCACAGCTGCCTCCAATAGCAATGCGGCAATATTTTTTTATTTCTCCTTACTTCTCTACTATCCTAATCTGCCCTTTTCATTCGAGTTCATCAGGTACATGCAGGGACTTCCATGGGGCTGTGCTGTCCGATACCATGGTCCAGTATTAAGGCATTATTATGACTGCAGTCATCTAGCTAATCAGAATTCATGGAAAGCAGGTCTCTGCAAGGATATGCTGTTGAAAGCACCTTCTCCTTCGGCAGCAAAATTAAGCTAAAACCCTGTTGTGAACTCCACTGGGATGGAAATTTAGTTTCCATGGAAGATTATGGAAATGGTGGGGTAAGAGATTAAATGTCACCTTGAAACAACTGGAGATATTTTTGAGCAGTATCCCCATCAGTTTAAGAGTGCTATTACTGCTTTAGTGAAGACAGAAATGAACTCATAATTACATGAGCTTGGTTTCACCTACCACAATTATTTCAGCTCCAACTCCCTGCTCCCACCCCAATTATCTCTGCCTCTGCATCCTGTTTTGTTTGACCATTGTGAAAGAGCAACTTTTAAAAAAACATGTTCCTGCCACTGTGCTGCATGACTGTTTCAGTCAGCACCACAGCTTATATATACTGTATTTCATTTGTGAAAATCACAAAAGGGCGTAGGGTAGCCGATATGGTTTAGTAAGTGGAGTTTGAACTCAGACAGGTCAGGAGCACCTGGGGGCAAATAATAAATGAGCCACCTCTTTGCAGTAACATGGACTGAGAGCTTATGAAAGGTATTTTGGTCTGGTTTGGGAACTAGGGAACAGCCTGTTCGAAGAAGAACACAGTAAAAACATATGCAGTTCATGCATGCAACCTTGTGAGTGGTGGGATAGCATCACAGGAAACATTGGTAGACTGAAATTCCCCTGTAAGGGTGGAGAATGAACTCAAGGCTTAGAAAATAAAATTTTAGATCCCACCCCCTTTCCTCCCCATAGGAGAGAGTTTTGCCTCTCTGACGTCTAAGCTTGTACACAGGTTTATAAGCAAGATTCTAACAGGTTACAGCTGATACTTTGATCAGCTTTAAAAGAATAAGCTTCACCTGTACTTTAACCAGGAATCCAAGGACAAGATGACCAATCTAGTCTTTGAGGAGTCAAACACAGCCTCATCATTGTAAGACTAGATTCTGTGATACCGATTTAAGTGATTGTTACATCTTAGAAGGCAACACACTGGGAAGACAGCAAAAGAAAAATGGAGCTGGTAGAAAAAGGGAGAGAGAAAGAAGCAGAAGTGTGAATGACCTTGGGAAGAAGGCTGCTTGAAATGTTGATGGTTAATCAACTGTCCAGAAGAAAGAACAACAGATATGAATGGAGCACATAAAACCTCCAACTGAGCAATGCAATAGAATTCTGGAGAAATCTAATACGACCCCCTTCTCATCTGATGGTGGGGAATCAGGGGGACAAAAATGGGGGGGGGCATAAAAGTTCTTCTTTTTGATTTGAAGCTTTCTGCCACCGAAAAATTAAAAACTGCTGTTTTTGAGTGCTACACAACACTTAGGCTGAGTAGATGTTCAGTTACAGAAAAATGCCTGATAAGATACCAGATATTGTTGGAAATTGGAATGATAAGCATCAAGAAAAGACCAACAGAAGATTATGAACTTAATACTACAATACCTAGAATCTGTAAAAATGCTGAGTCAAACAATAGAGAATTCAGGCAACGTAAAGCAAGCAGAAGCCAACAGATGTCCAAAGATTTCTCAAAGCAAAAAGCATACAAGGACAAGTAGATCAAAACAATGCTTATTTTCTAGCCATTTTCCTTGCATGAAGCTCCTTATATCACAGATGCTCTGCCAGCAAGCACTTCTATTGCTATGGGTTGTTAAATAAATCTTTTTCTTTTGTTCGGACAGGCTGATTATTCCATCTGTGTGATATCTGCCTTTCCACTTGTATATGAGCCATTAATTCTATTTACAAATAAATCCTCACTTGTAATAAAAGGCAGTACTAGCAAAAAAGAAAAGCCTTATTTCTCTCCTACAGTGTTGCATAAAATGGGCACAAAATAACAATGTGCAGAGGAGCCCCCTGCCCCAACTCTCTAATAGAATAAAAAGCACACAGAGATACCAGGGCAACTCTGTACCTCTTTGTTGATATTCCATCCTCATCTTTTTTAGGGCTGTGATGGTATTTGTGTGATTCTTACTCCTGGAAGGAGGAAAATGCAAGTGGCAAAGCTGGTTCAAGACTGAGCAGTCAGGCAGAAAAAAAGGGCACAAGTGATGGTCCACAAAGCTGGGCATCCTGTTTTATTTTTACCTCTCTCCTTTACTTTACGTATCAATAGAAGGCAGCAACCAGAAACAGAACAATACATGTGTTTTTGCTTCATATTGGCACATTTGTCTGAAGACTGCACATATGCTTAGTCCCAAAGTCTTTTCTTTAGGACTTGCAGGAAGCCAGACTGAAGTCATGTTTATCTTCTGCCTTCTGTCATGATGAATCTCTTTTAAAAAGCTTACAGGTACATCTGTAAACTGAAGTCAATAGAAGGCACAGTTCACTTTGATCCATACTAGTATGTAGTACATAGCCATCTTCAACAAGCAGAAAACAATGTTGATCTTTATGATGATGGCAGAACTCTAGAGAAGACTTTTATGGTCCTTTGAATGCCTTTTGAAAAAATGAGGTTTTGCCCTCCAATCTCCGCTGCTATGTCCTTCCAAAAAGGTCAATAGTTCATGGAGCCAATATTCCAGTGCCACAAAAATGCCTGGCTCTTACAATGTATATAGACATTGTTTGTATATATCTTGTATATTATCCTGTATTTTGTATTTGTATTTGTTAATTTTGTAAATTGGCCAGAGTGGCCGTTGTTGCCAGATGGCAGGGTATAGAAATCTAATAAATATAAATATAGTGAGATGGAATGCAGAGTTCTCTAGCCCAAAATCCTATGTGCCTTTAAGGCTTCCTGCTTTGTAGGAAGTAGAGATGGGCACAACTTGAAAAAATTTTTTTCGAGTTGTCGTTAGTCGGGCCGGTTCCGTTTCGGGTCGTTTCCATTTTTCGCGAAAATTCGCAAAAATTAGTTGGTTCTTTTTTGTTTTTCGTTTTCGTTAGTACTGGTTTTTTTGGGGGATAGCGGGCTCCTGGAGGCACCTCTGTGGGGTGGGTGCCTCCTCTGGCCCGCTATAAAGGGAAAGTGGGCTCCTGGAGGCACCCGTGGGTGCCTCCTATCCTCACCCACTAGGAAGGGGAAGCAGGCTCCAAGAGACCCCTCAACATGGGGGTCTCCCCTCCTCACCTGCTGCTGCAAAATGGCATGCAATAGCCATATGGATATGCATACCAGTTGCAGACAGTGAGACCAGTGAACCCGCCAGAGGCATAGGGTGATGCCTAAGGCTCTCGCACCACCATGTCTAACAAAGAAGGGAATCGTACTTGCGTGTAGTGCAATGCAAGTAGATCTGGCTTAGGGTTAAGGTGGGTTAGTGCAAGGGCTAGGGTTAGGCTAGTGACGGGTAAGGTTACGGTGGGCTATTGGGTTGCACCTCTGGGTGCCTCTCTGACCCACTAAGAAGACAGTCTGTGATGTATGGGTAAGGAGTCAAGGATTAGGGTTAGGGTTAGGGGGCTAGGGCAGGTTTTAGGGGGCTTTTTGGCACATCCCAGAAGTCTCCATGGCCAAGTGGCCATGCGATTGGTGGGATGGCTCCAAAAATTTGCATGGTCGTCCACTCCCACATGGCTGGCCACTTGGCCAGCCCATCATTGTGCAGGTGTAAATAAAATAAAATAAAATAAAATCAATCGAGGACAGAGGAGGAGAGGAGAGACATTTTGTTGCAAGAAAAAACCCACTGCTACTGTGAAAAATCTGGCAGTTTATAAATTTTCGCGTGTTTCTGTTGTGCTTGTGTGTTTTTGGACCACGATTTCAAAAACAATATTGCGTTTGCCGCCCCATTTTGGATCCCCCGCCCGCACCGCATGGCATGGCGAGTCTGGCTGCCCAGGACGGGGGGGAGGCGGGACCCCCCCTCCAGAAACCACCCCTCCGGTAGGTGCCCTGCGCCCTTAGTCAAGCAGGCATTTTTTCGCCTGCTTTTTTGGCCCGGGAATGGGTGGGGGGAGAGTTTAAAAGTTTTTTCCTGTGCCGTCCGTGCCACTTGCTTGCGCTTTAATTGCGGCGGCCGGCGGCGAGACTGGGCTTTTTGCTGGCTGCGAGCCTGCGGCGAGTCCCACCAGAGCAGCCCAGGACGGGGGATGGGGGGGAGGCCGGGGACCTCCAGAAACAACCCCTCTGGTAGGTGCCCTGAGGCACAGCAGGCATTTTTCCGCCTGCTTTTTGGCCGGGAACCGGTTTTTTTTAACTTTTAAAAACTTTTTTTCTGTGCCGCGTGGCATCGTGCGATCGCGCGATTCAAGGAACGAGCACGACAAATCAGACCAAAATTGTTCATTTGTCGGTTCGAGCTCGAAGTCTGGCGGAGTAATTCCCGTTACCGTTTCCGTAGAGTAACGGAACCGAGTAACGGAAACGGAAACGGGAATACCGCTAAGTTGTGCCCATCTCTAGTAGGAAGTGATGGAGAATAATAAAACATTTGCTCTGTAGAAGCAGGTTGCTCATTTTGGATCTCCCTCAGGGTTGCAATAGCAGAAGTGCCTTGCGTCTTTTGGTTTCCTGTTTTAGGCTGGAACATGACATGAGATGAATTGAAACATCTTAAGAGTAAAGCATGTTATGTAGTTATCATTTCCAGACATGCAGGTCCACAACTGAGGTGACTGGAAACAGCAGGAAGATGGTACAAATTGATAGAGAAAGACAGATTCCCAGCAGGATCAGTTACCGTTGATATCAGAACCTAGCCCTGTTGGAAAGTAAATGGTATGTAAGCCTGAAGAAAGTGTATGCCATTCAGCAGCTCACTGGGTTAAACGACTCCTTGCAGACTATCACAGTTGTGCACAAGGTAGCCATGAAGTGTCTTCCGCAGTGTGCCTGCCATGTCAAAGTACATGCCTGCTAGCCTCAACGTATAGTACTATGGTTACATGAAATTATAAACTGTGGCCTGATATAACTTCTGGAGTAGACCCACTGAATCAGTTGCTGCATGAAAGCACAACATTTGTGTAAATCCCATTGATTCCATGGGTCTCCTTTGGACTACCAATAATATTACTACTGTAAACACAGTTCTCAGATTACTGAGCGGAACAAAAATGAATAGATATATTTTCCCATTATAATGAAGTTTTATTTGTTTTACAATGCATATGAGGACACTCACTGCATAAAGAGATTTGGCCCCACCTAGGGATGCAAGTCCTGTTAAAAGTTTTTGAACCACACTTTGAAGCTCGTGGGTTTAATACTGCATACAAATGAACGACTTTGAAGTTCTGACCTTCAGTCAGCAGTCAGCGATGTGTGTCAGTTGGTTGCTTCTGTATTCCCTTTGCACAATTTTTCAATAGAAATATAAAGTAAAAAAAAGGTTCTCCAGGTAGATTGATCTTCAAAACAAAACAAGAAAAATGGACAGTATCATTGACTTTAGATATATTGGTTCAAAGCTCTGGATTGGCTAGAACTCTTTGGTAAGATATTTATTTATTTATTTATTTATTTATTTATTTATTTATTTATTTATTTATTTATAATGTTTTCACCTCACCTTTCTCCTTGGAAAAGGACCCAAGGTGGCTTATAATAATGAGGGACAACATGCAGTCCAGAACCTTTAAGACAAATTCAAGTTAAGAACAAGGAATTTGAAGAGGCACCTTAGAACATTAAAAAGGTAACATTAGAGCAAGAAGAAAAGAAAAATCCATTATGAGGGGTGAAAAGCAAGATGGAGAACACTAGTGTTCTCATGAAATCAGTCAATGCAACCATGTATGGTAATCCATATAGAGTCATGTAGTAGTTAGTCCCTCATTCAGGGAAATGGCATTTAACCTCTCTTAGTGCAGTTAAATTTAGTACAACTGTGACCTCAGCTAAGCCTAAGATATTTGCCATCTGAGGCAAAGAATACAGTAACACCGCCACCATTTCATAAAGAAAGACAACCACAATGGCAGTTAAATCTTACTTCACCACTGGTTGTGGAATAATCCTCTTTCCTGTGAGGGGAACAGGGTAGTTTAGAGGTACAAGGCAGACCATGTAGGATGCATAACTTTGTCCTTCAAGAACTCACAACCATTCCCACCTCTCAGCATTCTTGTCTGACCCAACCTTCTCTGCTCAGTTAGGAATGACTTTCCAGTCCATTTTAGTCAATTCTGTCTCTCAGGTATTTCCTTGCTAAATGTGCCTGTGTAATCATATTTATAGCCAACACGAACAATAATATGGGTGAGCCTTTTCATCATAGCACTGACAACTGTGGTAACCTGTTTTTGGTTTTTTTTTCCTTACACACCTGAAGCATACTTTGGGCTCTATCACATGTCCTTTAAAATGCTGATTAATTTTTAACAAAAATTCCCCTCCCCCCCCCAGCACTGATCAGCTGGCCTTCAGGCTGTCAGCACTGTTTTTTTGTTTTTTGTTTTTTGTTTTTTTCTAGTGCCACCTGCTGGCCCTGGGGCTGGTCTGCACTTTTAAAAAAAACATCCTTGTACGTGGGTACAGAGATCCCACATCTTCAGTCACATGACCAAGAAAGAAGAAAAGCCGGACTTTCACAATATCCAGATCTTCCCCCAGGTGAGATAGCGGCCTTTGGGGCAGCTGGAGCAATTCAAATAAACAAGAGAAACAGAATGGGGGCAAGCTCTTAATTCAAAGCACCTACCTCTGCAAGACCTCGGATATGTATTGAGTGCAGATGTACAAACATCTGTACGGTTTTGCCCTTGCTTAAACAATGCTATAAGTACACAGTTGGTTGGATGGAGATCACAGCATTAGAAGGAGCCCCGTGGCACAGTGGTTAAATGCCTGTACTGCAGGTAAAAACTGTGCTCACGACCTGGGGTTCAATCCCAGGTAGCAGGCTCATGGTTGACTCAGCCTTTCATCCTTCTGAGTTTGGTAAAATGAGTACCCAGCTTACTGGGTGGGTGGGGGGGCAATGTGTAGCCCGCATACTGTAATTAGAAACAGTAAACTGCCCAGAGACTACTTGAAGTGGTATGGGGCAGTATATAAGCAGAACACTTTGCTTTAGAAGTACACTCTGACCTCCAACCTGTGCATGTTTATTTGGAAGTATTTGATGATCCACTTCAAAACATGACTTTATTGAAAGACTCTGTTATCAAACTCATTTTGAGGCAGAAGCAGCTTTCAGGTGCAGCAGATTGTAAAATCCTCCTTTTCGTTCTCAACAAGGGGCGAAAGGTAGGAAACATTCCCAAAGATATTTGTAGGGAAAGCAGTTTTGTACTATGGGTTTTCACACTATACCAATAGTCCTGCTGAGAGGAGAGAGGTCTACTGTGTCAAAGTGATATTATGACCCTAAAATGGAATGGCTGATTTAAGTCCCTATGTTGGTACTAACAAATGAGACCAGGTTGCTGACCTATTAGAACAGGAAATCACCGTCCTTTTTACATCTGCATCTATAAGAGTTTAATAAGCAAGTAACAATTGTTCTTCTTGGTGGTTTGCCACTATAAAAACAAGAATTGAATTTTAAAATATTTCAAAGTACCTTCTCTACAGCTGTAAAAAAGACAGAACCCAGGTTTCTCCAAATGATGATTTAGGAGACACATAGCGACCAATTTCTTGAAACCAACGTGACTTTTCGAATGGGGTTCAACCAGAGCATGTGCTATGCTGTGCTACTTCTTGCTAAGGTAGGTGATGGTGAGGAATGGCAGGACTTGGAACCCAAGAGGATAAGGAGGGCCCCACATCACTCCATCCCTGTTCTGAGGAGGCAGGCTATATCTCTGTGCAGGCAATTGCAAAAGGGAGCTTGTCCATTAATCATACAGTAGTATAACCCTACAGGTTGGTTGTACAGTTTTCTCAAAACAATTTTTTTCAACCCTACCACGCATCTCAATAAAAGGAGTGAGAAATAACATTATGTTATGCTATGATTTCTTTTCGCTGCATATGAGTCTACATACTCATGGAAGAAGGATTACTTGCTAATAAAATTCAAGCAGAAATCTTGAAGATAATAAAGATATTCATTCCATCAAAAAAATTATGTGGACGTTTATTAAAGATTTATTTTAGTGATGTTTTATGTTAAATGAACTATGCACCATTCAGTAGACATATTTATATTAATACTTCAGACATATTAATGGAAACCGCAGACCTGAGCCAATGGAAAGCACTTGTTGCCCAAGGTGCGCCAATTTTTGTTGTTTGAGACAGATGATGACTATAAGCAATTAATATTCATTCTATTATACATCAGGATAAATCTTTCTGAATTCAACAAGCTTCATTTCCAAGCAGCATATATTTGATTGGGAATCTGTACCTCTGTCACATGTGTATTATCATTTATCAAAATCAAAATATGTCCCAGTGTTTTTTCTGCTTAGAAAATTTCCATATTCATTTTCACTGAACAGCTTTTTATGTAATTTATTTAGGCAGGGCCAAAGAAAATGTACTCAACACTAATATAATTGCCAGTACTATCTGACATGGTTTTTGAACTGGAAAAAATATATTAGATACTTAACAGATGCCTTCTGCTGCCCTGCCCAAGTAATGGCAAATAAATAAAGAAACTGAATAGCAAATATGTCATCAAAAGATCAAGTGAAGTTATAATAAAAAAGTACTGTACATGCATTAGCATCCTGATGTGTGTTAACAACATTGGAAACCTGTGAGCAAAAATCAGATCTGTGATTGCACCATTGATTTCCTCACAGGCTACAATCAAAGCCTGCTGTGCTTAGAGTCCTCATCTAAGCTTATCAGTTGATGGCATTTTCATCTTTACTGACATCTGAGCTGAAATAGCCTTGGTTTACTGTGTTCAGTACCATTTTTGTGCATGCAAAGCCATTCGGCAATTTTAAAAATATATAAAATAGAATACAAGATAAAATACCTACAAATCTCTTGGTGTGATCTAAAGATAAGAATGCCATAGTTCAGAAACTGGGTCCCCTTAAATTTCCCCCAATGCTCATTTTTCTAAGTCAATAGTCCTACAATGAAAGCCTGGCCCGAATTATTGATGCAATGAAGGTCTCCTGTCAAAACAGATGTTTTCTATTTCTCCTATATATTTTCTTATTTTTCTAATATAATTGGAAGCAAAACAAAATGAAAAATGTATGAGGTCCAAACAGTCTTTTCATAGCTATTTGAAATTCCATGTCTAGAAATAAATATCAAACTGCAACAGAATGCATTGATGTGTGAAATCTACATTTGCATGCAGTAAAGGACACTGCATTTCTTATTACTCTCTATGTAGATATTGTGATGTCCTGCAATACAGGAAACAAGATGTGGTGACCATAAATTTACCCATCAGATGTGAAATATTTTATATAATATGTTAACTATAATGTAAATGTTAAAAATGTTGAAATCAGCATTTTCTCAGGTTGGTCAGAAACAAAGTTAACACTGTGTATAGTATATGTGGCTATGTCAATAATATATACCAGGAGTATTCAATCAAAACCTCTGCTTTAACATTCATTTGGAATTATTTGCCTTATACGCAGCAACTGTTTCACTTTGAGGTGATCTGTAGCCAGCCCAGTTTGATATGTACCTGAATATTTTGAAGGATTTGTACATGTTTGTATATGTCCAAATATTGATAAACACATGAATTTTGGGGGAATAAAGGTCAATAACTTGGGATGAGGGGGTAAAACTCAATGCTGTCCACTACTGCTCAACCTTGGTTTGCAAGAAAAATTACTACCTATTTCCTTCCTTCTTTTCCTCTGTCTTCTCCCTGCCTTCTGTCAGGAGCCATGCAATTTACTTTGTTCCTTCAGACTGGATTCAGAATTCCATAGCCACAGCACCAACATGACACAACTGGGAAAGAGGATGAATGTGTGTTTATGTAGACCCTTGGTGGGAATGGCTGCCCTGTAAAATAGCAACACAGCCACAAGGGCAACAAATGAAATATAGCAGTTGGGGGGGGGGGGCAAAGCAGGCATACACGTGAAAAAAATTATAAAAAGGAAAAGGGAAAGTTTTGCAAAACAACAACAACAACAAAAAAACCCAAGAGCCAACAGCAGGCATAAAATGTAAAGCGCAAAATGGGGGTGGGGGTGGGGGTGGGAGGAGAAAAGTTAGGTGAGGTTCTGTTCCTAATGTTCCTGCGGTCTAGCCCACTAAATCCCACAGAAGAGGCACAAGACAGCAACCACAGCACATTCATGTAAAGAGGCGATCAACTGAATGGATTGAGATCTGCAGATCCTAAAACAATACAATAAAAAAATCCAACCCATGCCTGCTCACCCTGCTGAAATTAAAAGCAGTGCAATGGCTATAGATCACTGGGACAGAGGGGTTTAGGTAATCAATTTGAGCCTTCCAGAGGCTCTGTGATTGACGTTTCCAGCTGAATGGTTGCTTTTCATTGGTGCTTAATGTAATCAATTTGCTTTTCCTTTGGGCTTCCTTGTTCTGTTAATGGTATTATTTTTGTTCTTCAAGTGAGCATCACTGCCATCACATATTTTGCTTTGGTCCCTGAAATTTTCAGTATTTTTAACCTCCAAACCACTGAAGCAAAATTCAGCACTTTGGAGAGCTCCAATTTGATCCAAGCACCAATTGAGGCTTCCTTCACTTGCTCCATAGTGGTATAGAAATGGAAAAGGTCCTTTGGTTTTCTTTATTTTCTGAATAAATTCAAAATCCAAAGCACAGCCCTGATAAACAGTTGAAATGATTATGTTAGGAATTTTATTCCTGAAGTGTTGTCTTTTTCTTTCTTCAATTTCTTTCTCAAAGTTCAATTTTCTCTTTGGCCTCTCACAAATTGAGTTATCATTCTCTCTAGGTTTTCAATTGCAATCTGTGCCCCCCCCAGTTTTTCCCCTTTCTAATGTCTTTCCTACATTGTGGAGCTTTGAATCTTTTTTCCCCTTTAAGCATGGTAAAGGATTGTCAGGTGTGGTTTTTGCAGTATCAGATAGAGTTAGACTAGGCTCTAGATGTAGACTAAATTATGCCTCGAGAAAAAGAATCTCCGCATTTGGCCAGTATCATGTTGTATTATGTGATTACTGAAGAAAAGATCCTCTTTGCATGCCCAGTTTTGTGCAAATTGTCAGTCTGCTTGTGCAAGCACTTGTGTGTGTGTGTGTGTGTGTGTGTGTGTGTGTGTGTGTGTGTGTGTGTGTGTGTGTGTGTGTGTGTGTGTGTGTGTGTGGTCTTTTTTATTTTGAAGGGGGCAGCTGAAGCAAGGAAAAATGGTAGCTGCCCCAACTACTGGCTTGTCCACTAAATGGCTGAGGCAAATATTTCAGTGGTTCTCAACCTGTGGGTCGCCACCCCTTTGGGGGTCCAACTTTCTTTCATGGGGGTCGCCTAAGACCATTGGAAAACAACACATATTTCAGATGGTCTTAGGAACCATCAAAAAAGGTTGCAAACACCCAAAGTTCTTCTCACTTTTTTCTTGCAGTTACCCCCATCCCTCCCTCCCTCCCTCCCCGGGGCTCACCTGGGCAGGTGGCTCTTCCAGTCGTAGAGGCTGCCCATGTAGGCGCAGGCCAGGCTCAGGCAGGAGAACAGTGAGGTTCTGCACAGCCCAGTGCCCAGGAGGAAGCTGCCACCACCATGGGCGCATGGGAGGGCTTGGCTGCCGAAGAGGAAGGACGCCCAGCAAGACAGCAGCGGCGGCTCTGTGTAGGCGGAGAGCAAGAGGCGGAGGAGTCTGGGCCTGCTGCGCAGCTCAAGTGCCACGACCCCAGCCCAGGTGGTACTGATGAGGAGGGGCTCCTCTCACCACCCACATCGTGCCTCCTTTCCCAGGCAGGTTTGGCCCCCACCTGCCGTCTGGCCATCCTTCTGCGTCCCTGCAAGGTAGGCAGCCACTCAGAAGGCAAGGCAAGGCAGCACCCACAGCCCTGGGCCTTCACTGGCCTTTGTGGGTCATTGCGCGTACCACAACACACACACACACACACACACACACACACACACACACACCATTCCCTTGCATTTGCAGCGGTGGGGGGATTGGTTGGATTCCCTTTGGCTACTGTTGCACCCAATGTGTTTTTGTGTTTTTGTGCATGGCATGGACAACTCCCCCCCGTAAAGGCTCACCACTCACTGGGCTGGGCGAACAGTTCTGGGGGGGGGGTTGACCTCTTCGGCATGTTTTCTTCCCAGAAGGCTGTTTGTTCTCTGATTTCAGAATGGCCAGACATTTTGGGATTTCTCTCGTGGCCTTTCCACCAGTTCCCTCCTTTGTGAACTTTCAGCAGGCTCTGCCTGTCGTCTTTTACTACTTGCAATGCTCCAGTATTTTTCCATCCCTTTGTGTGTGGGGGGGTCTCTTTAGTTGGGGGTCACCACAACATGAGGAACTCTATTAAAGTGTTGTGGCATTAGGAAATTTGAGACCACTGGTTTAAACATATAAATAAAATCATGCTTGTGCAAACTACGTTATCCTATGACAAGGCTATTAAACCTTATTTTCATTCCATTTTGTGCCCTTTTGGAGGCTCTGGCACATATTATATATTTATGATTCACTCTATCATCTCAGGGTGGTGGTGATGGGTGGGTGGCGGGGTGGCGGGGGTGGGCAGCAGATGGCAGGGGACGGCGATGGGTGTGGGGGGCGGCGATGGGCACGGGCGGCAGCGGACGGGCGGCAGCGGGCAGCAATGGGCGGATGGCGACGGGCGGTGGGGGGACAGACGGTGGTGGCCAGCAGCAGGGGGCAGCGGAGGGGCAGGCTGTCCAGCACCCTCTCTCCATTTTGGCGCCCTAGGCAACTGCCTAGTTCGCCTTAATGGAAGCGCTGGCCCTGGGCAGTGGCCTGTTCCAGCAAGGCTGTTCTTATGTTCTTATGAAACATTATATATATCACTTTGCTTGCATGTGAATACGTACACTGCTACTATAATTACTGCAGTCCTTGACATTCTCCGAAACTGGACTGTATATTGAACATTTCCAGTCTGTGGACCTTTTTTCCTCCATATTTATTGGCATATTATTGTTAGGATTTTGAGACATTCAGTCTATGTGGCTTGAAATAGATCTATTGGTATCTTCTCTACCCCTGCTGATTTATTTTATTCCTGGTGCTTTCACTTTACTTTTAGAATTGTGGGCCCTTCACCACAGGATACTTTGTCAAAGGAATCTGTCATCCTTTTATCTCATCTGCACAGGTCTTCATATACTGCTTCTACCTTCTCATTTTCTCTTGGTCAGATAATGTGCTTTCTTGTTTAACATTCAGCATTCCTAAGCCTGAATTTCACTTTGATTTCTTGGATCTTCTGGAAGAGATTTCTTGTTTTTCCCCATTCCTCTAACCATTTTCATGCAAAGTTCTTTACCTTTTTTAAAAAAGGCCAATAGTATTATACACAGCAGCCCATAGCAAGTTGGGAAGCAGTGCAGGGAGCAGATTTCCAGTTCCATAACATCTTCTCTGCTATAGCAGTAGAATTCTTTTTTCCCCTGAGCTTGAATTTTGCAGGATGTTTGTTCAGCATTTCCATATTCTGAATCCATATGCTTGATGCAGAACAACTGGCCCAACCTCACACATTCTCTTTCTTAGTCTTCCCAGGCAGAATCTTACTGCAACTGCAAAACTGCCAGACGTTAAGTGCAGATGCCCTCCTGGAAACATAGTCTGTCTGTGTGCCATCCATAACGCATGCAGCTTTGTGGATGACACAGTTAGCAGCTACTGCTTTCTGCATCCTCTCAGTTGCTGCTTTTCTCAGACGTTGATCTCTTGCCTTTTCAGAGTTTATTCAGTTGTTGCTTTTTTTAAAGAACGTCATTGCTGCTGTTGGTATTTAACATGCCTCTCTCCTTTATGAAAAAGAAGACCGCACACGTTGCATCCAGCAGATAACAGCAAAGCCAGCCTCTCTCTTTCTTTGACATTCTCTCTGGCAGGTGCAGCCCCCAAATCCTTTCACTTCCTTCTCTATGTGATTTGTTCCTATGCCCAATAATGACTACTTAGTGCCCAAGGAACGGGATGTGCTCTTTGGAAAGCACAGCAAGCTGAAGGCAGGACTGCTTGCATCAGGTTCCTGCACACTTCCCCCATAAACTGGTGATAATATCCTGCTCATTAAAACAAAATGTGATCAAATAGGACTCGATTTGGAGAGATCATTTGTGCTTTTGATGGAGGGAAGAACCATTCTTGCAGCCAGAGAAGCTAAAAAAGGAGCAGATCAAGAAGATCTAAGACCAAATCTTTCAAAATAGGGTTTTTGTTTTGTTTTTTAAAATAGCCCTATGAAAGCAAATTAGACTCCCTTGAGTTTTCACCAAGCTGTCATGACAGCTGTTGGAGGGGGAAGACTATAACACTTATGAGATTCATTTTGGTTTAGGATTGTGAAGATTCTCGGTCATCCAGGTGAGTTTATCTGGAAGTTGAGTCATGGCATCTGGACTACTTTTTCTTGAGAGATTGAAACGTTTCGCTGCTCATCCAAACAGCTTTGTCAGTCTGAAGAAAGCTAGTTGCATGTCCTCCATCTTATAGTCCGTTTTGACCTCTTGTCACCCTGGTCTGAAATAGGCTCATAAGATGAACAATGGACTGAAGAGGCTCATCAGGTAGACAACAGTTTCAATAACCTTAAGGTGAACCATGGCCTAAGGTGCTGAAACCCATAAAGTATGGGTCGTTAGCTATGGCCTTGGTGGTGAAGGTGTGAAGTATTTTTGATTTGTCTAGGTATTTTTGAAATCACAGACTGTGCCTCAGCCCCCCCATCTCTGTTGAGACAGGGGTTTTCAATGCTCACATGAATGGCTTCCCTGACCCCTCTCTCAAACCACTTCTCTTCTCTGTCTAATATGTGCACATCCTCATCTTTGAAAGAGTGCCCTTTGTCCTTCAAGTGGAGGTGTACTGCTGATTCTTTTCCTGAGCTGTTACTTCTCCTATGTTTGGCCATCCTTCTGTTTAATGGTTGTTTAGTTTCTCCAGTGTAGAGGTATGTATGTGTTTATGGGTTTGCAATACACAGGGATGTGGTGTTTGCCAAAAATATTTTTAATCTTCTCAGAAACTCCAGCCATGTAGGGAATGACCACATTCTTCTGTCAGGTCTGGGTCTCAGGCTGATCCATTGTTTTTTTCAAACCCACAAACAGACTAAGGCAGAGACTCATCCACCCAAAGGACCCAATACCAAAACACAAAAGGAACTGGATAGCTTTGAACTGGGTAGACAAAGGCATTGGGCCCATATAATAGGATATGAGCCACAAAAGTAAAATTGATGTTTGCCTGAATACAAATCCACTGTTTTGTCTGGGGCTTGCTCCCTTGACTTTATGTGGTTGTTTAGGACTGCAGGATAAATTCAAAGAGGGAAAGGCACAATCATGTGTTTCACCATAAATGCAAAGAGTGGGCCTAAGACAAGTTCCACAGGACATAAGCTTTGGGGAGTTGGACCCATCCTCTTAGTTGGATGGGTCAATGCATGTGTTGAAAAGATTTCCAGTCCATGAATGGTAATACTACAAGTCTGCCTATTCTAAAGGTTCAACTTTGGCTTATTATCTGAATTCAGTTGTTATGTGAGTGAATGACAACCCCACCTCCCCCAATGTCCTATCATTAACAAACCATGTCTCAGCTCTTGCATGCTCAAGAATCTTGGCTTTCTTTTTTGAGTCATCTCTCTCGCAATCTCAGTTAGGTGGAACAAACTAGAGTGCCTGTGGAGGAGGGAATTCTGTGTCCTTGATGGAAAGTGTTAGAAGCTTTATTTCATGAGCTGTAGCCCCAAAGCCTTTTAAACAATAGATAGGAATTGCAACACATGCCTCTTAATACTAATAAAGAGTGGACATCCTTTGTTTTGGATATTTATAAGCTGCCCTGTAACACAAGTTCTCATTACCTCTTAGTATTATAAAACCTAACAAATTAAGTTCTTAAGTTCTATTACAAAATAAAACCATACATGTTACAAACAAGAACAGGACCAGGGCAACAATACAAACCTTGCATAAAAGGGCATACCGGAATTTCTTTTCAAAAATAAATAAACCTGAGTGAGGACAAATTTCCTTTGAGCAGAGCTCGGGAGACTAATTAAGAGCAAGTTGCCTGAACGTTACAACCAGAAACAGAGATTACTGGGAGGTGATTTGGGGGCGGGGGGGGTAGGTGGTCCTGTAGGACGTGATGAGCCAGATCTCACATACTGGGACTGATTCAAATGAGTGGGTGGGTTGGGGAGGGGAGGGGAGACCACGCGACAGACTTCCAGTAACGCTGCGCCAGAGTCGCACCGCAATTGTTCGGTCCCGGGGCTCCTTCTTTGCTCGCCGGTGGTCAGCGAGGGGGGCAAGCGGACGGAGCCGGGGTTGCCTGAGGGCGGGGAGGCGGGGAGGTGGAGAGGCGACCCGGCGGCGCCGGGGAGGCAGGGAGAGCGAGCTGCAGCGGCATCGGCAGCAACGAGGGGGCGAGGGTTCCCTTCCTCCTCCAGGAGAAGAGACTTTGGAAGGGAATGCTTGCCATCCTGCCGCAATTTCTCTGTGTCACGGCTCCGGTCTCCTAGCAACAGCCACGAGTCCGGCGGCAGCGGCAGGAGCAGCGATCGCGGCCGCCGTGTCGCGCAGAGCCCTCCAGGAACCGGAGCAGCAGCGCCGAATCAACTGCAGCTCCGCCGGCGGCCCAGACTCGAGAGGAGGAGCAACCGGCTTCCGGCGGCGGCGGCGGCGGCGGCGGCAACCACAACAATAACTAGAGGAGCCGCGGGAGCCGGGCGGGAAGCGGGGGAAGGCAAAGGGCGCCGGGCGAGCCCCCCGTCGCCCCCCCCCCCACCCCACCAACCCCCCAAGAAGCGCGCAGGGAAGGCGGATGCCGAGAAGAGGACCAGCGGGAAGCGCATTTCGGGGGGACTCCTTGCCATCCTCTTCATGGCTCGCTTCTCTGGATGCGGGGAAGGTGGCGTTCGCGATGCCATCGCTGCTCTAACGGGGATTGATTGGAACCCGCGGCCGCGCTAAGGAGCCGGAGGGGAGCCCGCCCGAAGGGCAGAGAGCGGGGGGGGGCAGCGGCCAGTGGGTCCCCTTCCTCTTTAGCGAGGGGTCCGCTTGCCAGCTGGGCTGCAAAGTTTCTCCATGGTTTCTCTCCGGGCTCCGAGGAACTTGCCCGCGGCTTTGCCCTCCCCTGATTTCGCCCGATAAGGGAGGGACAGAGCGACGACGCGGCGGCAAATCGCTGCCATTTTGAGCCACCGACTCGCCCGGGGGATCCTGCAAACCCGCTGCCTCTCCCCACCTTAACCCCCACCCCCACCCCCGCGCCCGCTCTCGAAGGTTGGGCTGTGATGGCTTGAGTTCCTCAGGATCGCTTTATTCTCCTTCTCTTCCCGCTCTCCCCCCGCCGCCCCGCTGCCGCCAGTTTCCCCATCAGAGCCGCGGCAGCAGCATCGTTGGCTCCATTTCTTCCCGGAAAACTGGGGGTGGCGGGAGAGAGCGAGAGATCGCGTCGGGAAGGTTATGAAATGCAGAAGGGCTCGGCCACACGGGCGCAGCGGAGGGGCGAGGAGACGCCCGACAGGTCGTCGTATCGGGGGCTGGCTTCTACCGGGAGTGAGTTTTGATTTGGGACAAGTTGGAAGATTGGGCGGCCCCTGTCCAGCGCCGGCGGTATCCCTTGCGTGCCCCTCCCGGAGCCCTTCGGATCCGCTGCCAGAAGGACTGGAGTGCCCATCATGCGGCGATCGGCAGAGGCGTCCTTCCGAAACTGTCCCCCAGAAAGCGCTGGGAAACTTTGCTAATTGCACGATGTAGGACGACGACGCAGCGCCAGGTATGTCCGCCGCGACGCTTCCTTAGCCTCCGTCCCCGAAGGCTCCCCGCGAGGAAGGCTTGCACGCGTGACGCTTTGGAACTCCCTTGCAGCGGGCAGGAAACGCCCCCCGAGAACAAAAGAGCTGTTTGGTGTCGGGCAGATTCATTTATACCCAAGTGGGAATGGCGCGTGCTTTCCTCTTCTAGAAAGCTAGGAGCAAAGGTCCTTCTCTCGGTTACTGCTATTCAGCTAGATTGAAACGCTGCGTCCAAAAGGAGAGAGAGTCGCCTGTTAAAGATCCAAGCCGGATTTCTTTAATCGCATGCCGTCCTGTAATGGTTCGATGGTACAAACTCCATGAATGTATCATTCTGGCTCCTGTTCTTATTACTCTACATTGTTTGAGTCTAGTTGTCAGCATATGCCTCTTGATCTCCTTATGGGATGGCAAATTCCTTCTGATTTATGCCAATCCGAATTATTTTTGCCACTGCCACCCCTGGGATTTGAACCCAGGTCTCTTGAATTCTAGGCTGACACTCTATTCATAGCACCACACTAGCTCTCTTTCTGAAATTAGTTAATACAAATCCTTGCCTGTGGGTATCCTGGAGTGAAATTTCATTACATCAAAAGCTAAACCTTCCATTAAAAAAACCCAAGCCCTATTAAATTAATTTTTCATTCTATTGGCATACTGTGCAAGAGACCTAAAAGGAAATTGGCTGATGAATTAGTTTTAGGTGCATTGTAGGAATGAGGCATATTATTACAAGAAAAAAGCATGGAATAGAAACAAAACAGAAAATTGCTGAATCTAAGGATATTCAGGAAATGGGGAGATTTATCTGATGAGAGAAATAAGATTACCTAGGATGCTGACTTAACCAGATTTCAAGGCAAAGGATTTAATTTTATGTTGGATGTTGAACTGATTGCTTTTCTCTTTCTTTGTAATAATCTATTTCAGATACTCTGGGGAAAAAGAAATGAATGATACTTTATCTTTATTTTTAAGACTATCAAACCAGCTTGCATGTCATTGCTGAATATTCAGCTGCTGCTCCATTATTCAAATACTCAGATTATGAACCCTGTGATGTAAATAAAACCTTGCAGATTATTTTAGGCTAGTTTGTGAACACAAGAGCATGATTTATTTCCCTAGTGAATCAAAGGAGTGTTCTCTCTCTCTCTCTCTCTCTCTCTCTCTCTCTCTCTCTTAATCAGGTTTAGCACAGTATCTTTCTGTTCCCGTTCTCACATTGATGGGCTGGTGTTACATAACCAGTTACCTTGAACTTCATACACAATTTCAGATCAGGCTTATGCCCAGAAGATACATTAATGTCCCATGCATAAAGGAAGATGCATATACATAGTCAATAATAAATGTAAAAGGGATAGACTCTCCTGTTTATTTCCTTTGCATGTGGGGAGCAATAAATGATAAACTCTATGTTTAGATTTTTTTAAAAAATCCACCTTGGTCAATTCAATGCATATACTGTACAAAAATATACCCCAATGACTAGCTAAATGATTCATATTGCCATTTTTCTGTTTCATTTCCTACATTTTCTAGTGAAAAGCCCCCCTTTTTTCTGCAGGACAGATCATTGTCCTTCCATCCCTTTGTGAAAAGAAACCTTTTGACTTCACTCATAGAAGAGGGCTTCAGGCAAGAAATGTCTTAGCAGCTTCTGTTACAAAAACAAGAACCTATGCATTCAATATACAGTGGTACCTTGTATAAAGGAATTAATTCGTTCCAAATGAAATTATGTTAAGCAAATTTTCCTTTATACAAATTTTGCATAGGAATGCATCGAAACAGTAATCCCTAATCATGACCATTTTTATGTTGTACAATTTGCCCCACAGGCAATTCTGTTAAGCAAATTTCCCCTATCTCCTGAATTTTTTATGTTGTACAGATTTTATGTTATACAAACTATTTGTTATAGGAGGGTCCACTGTAGTGTGGATTATAATAGTCAAGTGGTAGTTAGATGCTTAAGCATCTAGATTTTTTCTCTCTTAAAATAACTAGGACATGCTTAAAATCTCAATAACCCTATAACTGAAAAAGTTACAAACTGTGTCATAAGGAGCTTTAGAGAAACTCTGATAGTCTGTAGACTGTTTGGTTTTGAAGTGTATTTATGACCTTTAGACCCTTTTTAAATCAGATCATGCATCTACTTCTGCTAAATCTCTCACACTTTGTTCATACTGTCTTAATTCCTAAAAGCGCAGTGTAGAAAAAACAAAAACTCGATTCTACAGGGACAGCTCCTTCCCACCTGTCTCATATGTGTGCAATGTTTATTCTACCTTCTAAGTCTTTTGAACAAGGCCAGTGAATGCAGAGGGTGTGGATTCTGTTCTTGCTCCTAGCTCAACACTTAAGAACAAGGAGATCTGCTTGATCATATGAAAGGCCTACCCAGACCAGCATCTTCTTCACACAGTTGCCAATTGGAAGGAAAGTCTATAAGCAACCCCCTCCCCTGGGTATGACAACACTCTCTTTCTCCTATTCTCCTCCAACTACTGCATGTGTCTGATGCTGAAGATTATTGCATAGTCATCATAATTAGTAGCCTTAGTCTTAGACTCCATGAATAGGTATAGAGACCCTCTTAAAGCCATCCGGATTGGCATGTTTCACTACATCTTATTGGAAGGGGTCCATCGTTTGTTTCTGTCTTGTGTGAAGTCCTTCTTGTGTCCACCCTGAATCTCTCATTGTTCAGCTTCATTGGAGGACACTAGGTTTCAATCTTATGATGAGACAAAGACAAATATGTCTTCCTAACCATTCAACTGTTTGTTGTTTTTGCATTGTTATAGTCGTGACCGAATCTTTGTGACCCCATGTCCATGGAGTTTTCTTGGCAGGAATACTGGAGTGGTTTGCCAGTTCCTACTCCAGGTTGCCTACAGCACCTGGTATTCTCTGGTGGTTGCCCATCCAAGGACTAACCAGGCCCAACCCTGCTTAGATTCCGATTCAGGCGAGATTGGATGTGCTATATTATATTACCTTTTCTCTAAATAAGAAATGTGCTAGATGACATAGCTACAATATATATTTTTTGAAGTTTGGTGCCTATATATGTGCATATGCACTATTCCAAGGGTGATCAATGCCATCGATTTTTTTCTAAGGTCAGCACGCCTTTCATATCCCCCTCCCCCAGTTTCTTTTTTAATTCTGCCCACCTGGGAATTTGTCTTATTCTACAAGCAGCCATTCAGCTCTGTGATTAACCTCTTTGTTGAGATGAATGGTGCATTTTCATTGAGCTTCAGGATCCCTTTTCTATTTGGTTGCAGTCAGCTCAGAGGCCGCCCTTGGGGTCACTTTACCCTTGCTTACATTCAGCGGTGTTTGGCATTTTAGTGCCCGTGCCCATAATGTGGCAGTCAGGGTTAGGGTGAGTTGCGTGGAGTAAACAGGCAGAGTTAGGAAGTGCAGCCAACTTGAAACTAACCATGCCGCGTACAAGCCTTTCTCCTTCTACTTTATTAAGAGTTTCTTCTTTCTACAGAAAGTACCCTTGTACACCCAGCTGCGACATGTTCATCCCATCATGTACTTTTCACATTTCTTTGAGCATGATGATAGGAAGACAGGTAGACTTAAGGCTGTAATTTTCACATTTCATTGAATGTGGTATTGGGAAAGTCAGTGGAATGAATTGGTGAATCATAATTACATAACTGTAATCCTGACTTTTGCCTACAAACACATGCACACCTTTACTGACAGTATGACAATGGTTCTTGCCTTTCAAATTCTGGGAGGCCTCATCAATGAGCCATCCCTGCCTTCTGGCGCAGTGGTTAAATGCCTGTACTCACGACCTGGGTTCAATCTCCGGTAGCAGGCTCAAGGTTCACTCAGCCTTCCATCCTTCCGAGGTTGGTAAAATGAGTACCCAGCTCTCTGGGGGGGCAATGTGTAGCCTGCACACTGTAATTAAAATTGTAAACCGCCCAGAGACTACTTGTAGTGGTATGGGGCGGTATATAAGCAGAACACTTTGCTTTCTGGCATTAAGGCTGGTCTCACAGGAATGGGGGTTGGACATAAGAAAGAATGTGACCTGGGTCTTATATTCCATATTGGAAGAGCAAGCTGTAACCGAGGTAGTGGAGATATGGGACATCACGAAAAGTCTTTGCACTCATTTTTGACTACACGTCATTATCCTTCAAAATACAATACAGCTGTTAGCAGGCTACTATAGCAAGTATATCTGCCATTACTTTGACAAGTTATAAATATTCTGGAGAATAAAAAAAAACGTGCAAACCCTTTTGGCTATATGCTCAAACAAAAATATTTTTTCATTAAAATAATTCCTGTCTGTTAACATTATCCAGAGGATCACTTTTTTCCTGAAGAACCTCAGGGAGTTGTTTTTAAAAGGGTAAAATCCATGCCAATCTACCTACCCATTTGGGTTTGTTTGTGTGTTTAATTCATCCCAGTTTCACAGAACACTGCAGTTTCTAGTCCATGATGGGCAACATCATTTTTTTCAATGTCAGCTCCCCAAATATGATAGGCCAGGCAAATTATGGGTTCTACAGTTCAAGAAAGTAACTCCAGGCCTTCTAGGATCAGCACCCATGTATTCTCTCTTTTTGTCTGCCCGCTACTTATTTATTTTTATTTTTATTTTAGAGTATTTTTACTCTGCCTTTCTCCTTGGAAAAGGACCCAAGGCAGCTTACAGTAATGAGGGATAATATACAGTCCAGTACAATTAAGACATGTTCAAGTATGCCATATCTTAAGGATGCAGGTTGTAAATTTACCCAGGTTTCTTCAATGGCATTGTTGCATCTCAAAACTTTTCTAGTGGGGGTCCACAATGAATCCACAATAAATAAAGTGG
Organism: Phrynocephalus forsythii; assembly: GCA_029282475.1. Classification (NCBI taxonomy): domain Eukaryota; kingdom Metazoa; phylum Chordata; class Lepidosauria; order Squamata; family Agamidae; genus Phrynocephalus; species Phrynocephalus forsythii. The sequence continues at coordinate 61,370,869 of JAPFRF010000003.1, forward strand.
ACATTTAACAGAGACAAATAATGGGGGGGGGATTTGGCTCTAATTCCTCACAATGGCGCTTGTTATTAAAAGTGGAGGGTAAACGGCACCTTGGTCTCTCTTTCACTCTTGTACAAAGCCTCTTCAGTTGGCAGTATTGGAGGCATGGGGTATGTATTTATATGATGAACTGAAGTGAGAGAAAGACCTATTAGCAAATATTCTGCAGAGACAAAATAACAGGGTTTTAGATTTGGAGATCTGCTAAGAGGCATGATGTGAAACTGAGATGTTGACCAAAGGATGGATGACAATTGAGGGAAACACTGTTTCAACAACATAAAGAAACAGGTATTAGGGTAAACAGTATTTATATACAGTATCTCATGTCACTGCCGCCTGGATTTCTACATATACATATTCAAATCTCTCAATTTAAGCATGTTTATTAAACAACAGTATCCCTAAAATTGATTCCAAGGAAATACAAAAGAACAGCAAAGTCAAAGAGGGAAAACCCAAACATCAGGTGAAACTAATTTGACCATCCATCTACTGGTGAAAGAAGAAGGGGCTGACAGTGGTCCCCATGGAAAGCTTGATTGCACAAATATGGAGCTACCCCTGAAAAAACTCTAGAGCTATCAGTCGCGTGACTAACAGAGAGAAGGACCATCAGAATTGGCTCAAAGATCAATGTGAGCAACAACCATCCTCTAAACTGGGACCACTGGTGGTCCAGGAAGAAGGGCCACCTTATCCCCAGAATGGGCATTGACCATCTTCTGGAATCATGAGCCACCTATAATGAGAAGCAATGTAGTCCTGCTTTTAAAGACCAATACTAACATTTCAAATTAAGCTCAGAAACAGATTGGGAATCACTGTGTAGCTGATGTGTTTCCAGCATTGCTTATTAACCAACCTCCTAGTATCTGTCCTCTGCATCAGACTATTACAATAGTGTAATAGCCAAACCTAGATGGTTCTGTAACATATGTAACTGAAGCAAGCTCCACTTTATGCAGATGTGGCTACCAAATGATTATTTTAATTGTTGGTGTTTTCTGCAGGTCCGATAAGAGGGTCAGGTCCAGTACATTCACAGAATGTGTACTTGTTCATCTAAGGGAGTTTATATCCATCAGGAAAATGCAACTAATAGCCCTTTTGGCTATTGTCTTGTCCAGATGAGGTTTCAGCTTGTTCATCCCCCTCCAAGCCATCGCAGGCTACCAAGGCCAGATCCCTAAAATCCACATGACCATTTCCATATGCAACTTGGGTAATGTTCTTGTGCTACTTTTACACAGATGTTGAGCATGTTGATTATGGCCTCTTTCAGCAGAACAAGTATCGCCTCATTCTTTGTTTTTTTCTTTGTTTTTGCACTTAAAGCCTTATGAGTAAGCTTGTCAAGCTCAAACTAGAAGGATGCAACCTTTGTTCTTCTCTGTTAATCAGTGGTGTAACTACTACTCAGGCCATGGTGCCAGTGGCTGCTGATAGAGCCAACACCACCACCACAAGGCTGACAGAGGCAGCAGGTTTTGGTTTCCATGAAAAAGCATCAGATTCTTAATTTTTAACTGGCTCACATATTTTTGCTGTCAGGAACAGGGAGAGGTGCCCTTGGGTTGCGTCATTTGCCATAATAATGTGCCTGACTCTGGGTAGATATACTTTGAGTGTGTGGGATGAGGGTGGGAGAGGGGTATCAATTGCTGCTCTGCAGGTTACTCTGGCTTTTGTGTTTGTAGTGGTGATGGCAAAACGGTTATGCTATTATAATGTATTTCATCTCTCTCATATACGGAGACATGCTAATGTGATTGCAAAAATAGGTTGCAGGCGATACCTTTGATGCTGACTGTGGTGTCTCATGCAGACTTGTCAAACGAAGTGATTAGTCACTAGTGACTGAGCAGATTTTAGAGAAACTGATGTCAGCACTAACTTACAAACTAAATGGGCCTTTGCAAGCTGAACTAGTGAAAGGAGATGGGAAGCTGTCTTACACCCATATGTTTGGGCCAACTTTTCTATTATTAGTACGTCTGACTAGTAGCAGCTCTCCAGGGTTGCAGGAAATAATTTTTCGCTAGCCAAACCTGGGTGTTCCTTTCTGATCTTGCCTATGAATAAGGTAAGAGAGGGGGATCTAACCCTGCTGAATTTCCAGAATGAGATGAGATTCATTGCGTATATGTTGGGCAATATGTTGCTATAGTGGATCTTAGCAGTGCTCTCTTAGGCTTACATGTTCTTTCCTCCCTTTTGCTGCAGGAGCTGGAGCTGCTATAAGGAACAGAGCCCAGGATAGCCAGCCATGATTGCCACTGGAGGCCTCTTGAGGATTTCAGCCAGGAAGCAGGATCCTTTGAGACCTCAGAGCCAAGTCCCCAAACGCAAGCGCAAAGCCAAAAGGAAACGCAAGAACGACGTGGTGGTGGTGAAGGGCAAACTCAAGCTGTGCTCTGTTTCAGGCGTCATTGCTCTCTGTGGTATACTGGTGCTGCTTGTGGGAATCGCCTTGGCTGTGGTAGGCTATTGGCCTAAGCCCCTTTACCGGGCGGGGAGACTTGGGGACAAACAGTTTTCACCACCAAACGTGAGTGGAGCCCAAAACCGTTCCAAAAATCAAACAGAAGATCCAGGAGGATCTCACCAGGAAGGCTCAAGAACAAATTCCTCTTCCACCGGTAGCAAAAAGACCCTCCTTCCATCCTCACCGGCTCCCTCCCCCACCTCAAGGGGCTTCCTCTTTCAGCTTTTCTCAAGATATTTACATTCAGACAAGCTTAAGGTGCTTGGGCCCCTCATCATGGGCATTGGCATCTTCCTTTTCATTTGTGCCAATGCTGTGCTTCATGAGAACCGTGACAAGAAGACCAAGATTATCAATTTGAGGGACCTATACTCCACTGTCATAGATGCACACAGCCTTCGAACCAAGGATGGGGCCTCCTCATCTGTCGCTGCCCCAGTGCCAATCAATGGCTTCATTAACTATGTCCAACCACGAGGACATGACCTGAAGCCTGGCGGCAGTTCTGGGGAAGCCTTAGGGGCTCCTGCCATGCTAGCCAAGTCCACCTGGCACCCAGCGGTGAGTGCTCCTCTCTCCCCTCCGGACTTGGCTTCATCACCGCGCCGCTTGTCCTTCTCTTCTCAGCAGCAACAGCCACCTAGCTTGGTGGAGGCTGTGTACAGCATCTACCGGGAGAGAGCAGCCATGGCTAGAACTGCTTGTAGCCCACCTTGCAGTCCCCCAGATGGCTGGGACCAGCGCAGTACCACCAGCTCCATTGTGGGTTCCTCTCTGAGCACCTTCACCTTACTGCCACTGGCTCAAGGAGAGGGGACAGAAGGAGACCACAGGCACTGGCGGAGGCCACTGGGGGAACGAGGGGCCAGCGAAATCCCCCGGGGAGAGTTTGAGCTCAGCCTGAAAGATCTCAGGAGCAGCTATGTAGACACGGAACAAGGACATAAAATGCTCCCCAAAAGGGGCAAGCACAAGCTAGTTCTTCGACGACAGAGCACAAGCTGCCTCCCTGATTTCAGGAGATCCTTCTCCCCTGAACCCTCGCAGACTTTGGGAAGTAGCACTGATTTAGACTCCAGTCTTTTAGTTAAAGCCTCATCTTCCACCTATTCCAAATCCCTTGATCTGGAAGACTCTCCCCCTCCAACATCACCCGTGGGAAGGAAAGATTCCCAGGGCTCCCAGTACGGTCAAAACCAAAGCAATAAGGGCTATACCCCATTGGAGGAGACAGGCACCTCTTTGGAATCTGTTGCCAACACCCCGGGCCATAAACCCCAAGACTGTGAGGGGAACCCAAGTGGGGATGCTGGGCCCTCTTCCAAGGATGCCAGCAAAGAGCCAACAGAGCAACAGCCTTTGAAAATCCAGAGACAGTATACAAATAAAGAGAAACTATTCATGATCTCCAGGTCAGATGCCACAGTCGGGTTGGAGGAAGAAGATCTGGAAAACACTGTCGTTTCCACCAAATAAAATAAAATGGAGACAAGCACTGAAATGACTTGTGATCCTTCTGCCCCCTTGTGGATCTAGGAAGATGGTGGTCAATATCCAAAGAGCTAAAATACGCTCTCCTTGCATTGCATCAAGAAATTCCTGCCAATGTCTTCAGGAAAAACGAAAAAGAGGAGTTTGCTGTGTTCAGTTCCGAGTCTATACTCCAAGGGAGCCAAAATGCATTGCACATTAACAGTCCAGTGAATTCTTTGGATCAAAGGAAATGGAACATTCTAACAGTAATTGTGCACTTTACTGATTTTTAATTCTTGTTGAACCTCTCTCTCTCTCTCTTGGCTTTGGCCATGGCTGTAAATGCACCCTTCCCCTGCCCCCCAGCTTCAGATCAAGACCAATCTGTCTTTTAATGTTTGGTTAGAACAGAAGTACCTTTTGCAGGTTTTTATAGATGGAATACGATGGCAAATTGCTGGGTGGAAGGGAAACCCACAGCTTTAATCTCTGTAAAAATGTCTGCAGAGGAAAGATGGCAGAGGGCACTAGTTAGCACTGTGGCCAACCAGCTGAAATTCTACATTCCTACATTCAGATAACGAATAATTTATTAAATAATATTGCACATGTATAAACTAATAACATTAACAACCATTTTTAAATTAAATAAAACATGTTTACAATGACAAAGTATATTTAGGTAATGTTTTACTTCCAGCTACATTTTTTACAAACAAAAATCGCTTTATTTTCAGGATGCAATTTTTTTTTAAAGATAGGAAAGGTATTTGCATGCATTGTGGTCAGAGTAGCAACAGCGAGATCATTCTTCACTTGACTAAGCTAATGCTGTACATGTTTACTCAAATGTTGGTCCCACTAAAATCAGTGGGGCTTGTCCTCAGAGACCTAGAGACAGAACTGCAGCCTTGGGTAAAATATAAAAATAATAGGCAAACAGGAAAATCTGGGATATGATGGAGTCAAAAAGAAAGACAAGATAATCAATTTGAGGGACCTATACTCCACTGTCATAGATACACACAGCTTCAGTGGGAGAGAAAACTGAACTATCTAATTTATCAATGGAAAGAAATGAAACTTAACAGGAATCTTATTCATATTTGCTCAGATATAAGCACCAAATAAAATACTATTTTAATTGTGTGAATGTAGTTAGTTAGCACTTTAAAAATTGCAAACAGCAGCTGAAATAGCATCAAGATTGCAGAAGCCTGAATAAGAGTTTAACATTTTCCTTTCTATTATAGTGCCAATAATATTTGCTAAAGATAGCTCTCAAGAGGTGTCTCCATTCCCTTTCCCTATTGTTTTGATGCTGTTTGGGGGGGGGGGCACAGCCATTATATTAAATCATATGTATGTGCATTAACACAATGAATATACCTACACTGGCCCTAAATTGCACAATATTGAAGGGGGCCAATCAGGAAAGCTAGCCAAAGTTTGTAACCTTTAGAAATGCTTACTTTCTAGTACTGTTTATTTGTTTAGAGTATAGCTTTGCTTCCTAGATTTAAATTTCCCTTTTGGGAAATATTCAACTGAAATAAATGGATTTTAAGTCCAGATGATTTGTTAAGGTTTGCTCATGACCCTGAATTTATTATCAGTTTCCATTTATTCCAAAAAGTTTACAAAAATTAAATTAAAAACCTGGGAAGCTGAACTTGCAACAAGCATCCAGATGTGATTGGTCTTTAAGGATAAAGTAAAATAATTTTGTGATGGCTGTCAGCAGCTCCGTGAACAACTTTCACTGGAGACCCATACATCTGGTGTTATGGAAAGCTATCTAGAAGTGATGTCTCTGATGATTATTCCACATGTGCCAGACATAGCATCACACTCATGAAGCAGTGAATATGCTTTGCAGAAATAGGCATGAATTGTAAAAGTTAATCACATGATGCTGTTCACAGCCGGTGAAGATTCATTGTACACGTAGCTGACATGATGCATTGTGGTCACATGTTATGGTGGCCCCAAAGAGTTGCCAATACTGTATACCTAAGCATCTCAGACAGAACACGCATTGTACATCTAATCTAAGACGTCATAATTGAACAAATTCCATGACTATAAGTTGATCCCCAATACAATTATTTCTAGTATGTTCAGTTGTTCTTTCTGAAGTGTTTCTCCAACTCTTTTCCCATTTAAGATGAACCTCTCAGTCCTCAATTGTTCATTTCATCCTAAAGACCATTTCACTTTCAGCGAAACTTCATTCGGTGTATATTGGAACTTTCGATTGGAACTCAGCAGGTGGGCCATCATCTTTTCCAGCAATTAAACGCTTAGTAGATCATGAAGCAGAAGCGGACAAGTTGCCCTTCCAGATGTTATTGTTGAATCCAAATGGACTTTGTCCCCTTAGTCAATGGTGAGAGATACTGGGAACTGCATTCAAGCACCAGAGATTGCCAAACTTTGTCATTCAGAATGTGAGCAGCTTGGTTCCACTTTAACTGCCATGGCTTTATTCTATGGAATGTCAGGATTTATTGTTTTGTCGGAGACATAGAATTGTCTCTCAGATATCTTCAATGCCCTCACTAAATAGCTGTGAGAATGGTGAGTCAGCCACTAACAGCACAACAGGATGAGTCTCTGCCACAAACAATCACCATTACTAGGCATAGTGCCACCTAATTAAATTGGTATAGAGAAATAAAACAAGTGTGATAAAAGAGTATGAATGGGACAAGTGACAGAAGCTATGCACACCTGCCATCTTCACATAATTTGACATCTTTCCTCCTTATCCGTTCTGTATTGGCTTCTGTACATTTTTATTTTAAAGAGAAGATCTGTCCTGTTTTATCGAGAGCTGGCCAGGTTGGGGCCGTGGATGGAGCAGCGGCGGCAGGATTGGAAGTTTATGGAAATCTGATGTAAAAACACAGATAAAGAAGTCAAACTGAACTTGGAAAATGGCAGGTTTCTTAGACAATTTCCGATGGCCTGAATGTGAATGTACTGATTGGAGTGAAAGAAGAAATACAGTTGCTTCAGTGGTAGCTGGGGTCTTGTTTTTTACAGGTGGGTGGATAATGATAGATGCAGCAGTCCTGTTTTATCATTTTGGGGGGGGATGCATTTCTGCATGATCTGGAAGATGAGTCATGGCAGCTGGATTTCTTTTCCTTGAGAGATTGAAACATTTCGCTCATCCAAACAGCTTCATCAGTCTGAAGAAAGGTAGTTGTGAGGCCTCCGTTTTATAGCTCACTTTGACTTCTTGTCACCCTGGTCTGAAATAGGCTTATAAGATGAACAATGTCCTGAATAGGCTTGTTAGGTAGACAACAGTCTCAATAGCCTTAAGGTGAACCGTGACCTAAGGTATGGGTCACTAGCTATGGTCTTGGTGGTGAAGGCGTGAATTATTTTTGATTTGTTTAGGTATTGTTGAAATCACAGCCTGATAAGTGACAGATATACTGGGGTTTTCAATGCTCACATCAATGGCTTCCCTAACCCCTCTCTCAAACCACTTCTCTTTTCTGTCTAATATGTGTACATCCTCATCTTTGAATGAGTGCCCTTTGTTCTTCAAGTGGAGGTGTACTGCTGATTCTGGTTCTGAGCTGTTACCACTCCTGTGTTATGCTATCCTTCTGTTTAATGGCTATTTAGTTTCCCCAGTGTAGAGGTCTGCACATTCCTCACTTCATTGGACCATTGATACTCATCCACCCAAAGGACCCGATACCAAAACACAAAAGGAGCAATATAGTATATGCGGTCCAATGCAGTGAGGAGTGTGCAGACCTCTACATTGGAGAAACTAAACAGCCATTAAACAGAAAGATGGGCCAACATAGGCGTGTTTGGGCCATGGAGCATGACATTTTTCTATGAACAATTTTCAGATGTATGTATTTTGTGAGATGTGTCCACAGCAGTCCAGTCATCTGAAGGTTTTGGAATGCAAAGTCCATCTACTGTGCATTCTGCCTAGGCAATGCAAACTGGAGGACATCCACATAAAATATCTTCTGAAATGGATTCCTGCATCCCTAATGATGACTCACTTATGCAGTTGAAGGCATTACAGTCAAAAGCAGAGTCATATCTGTTAGCAGACAAGCCACTGCGTTTTATACTACCAGACCAAACTGAGTGAGTCTAACCCTGAGATGTTTCAGAAATGTTGCTTGGATGACAAGTTCAGGAGCATTGCAGCCCATTGTGGTCCATTCATATTATTCCACAAAATACGTGGCTTTTTGAGCAATATTATTTCTTTGGTGCTTCAGAGCAGAATGACAATCAATTAGAATAAATTATGAATGATGATGCAGCGCCCTGAGCCCTAAATACTTGCAGTGATTGTATGTATGACTATAGAATGAAACAATGTGAACCCTAATATGATGACTTCCTATAGACTCAAATGGATCCTTTCTTTTTCTGATTTAGGAGTTTGTGAGTAGCATTGATTCCCTTGTCAGTAATGGTAGCTTCAAGAAGCAACCCAAACAAGAAAGAACATTCTGTTTAAAGCAATCTAAGAAACTTAGAAAATTCCACTAAACTTGTCTTTGAACTCTATGACCTTTACCACTGGTATAAAGTAACCATAAATGAGACATCAGTAAGGAGATTTAGCTGAAAACAGAGGCTAGGAACATTTGCCTGATTCCTAAAAGCATGTCCAACCAATTGTAACAGCACAACTGGGAAGTTCTTAAACTCTGTTGTGGTATTATTCACTTTTGTTCCCTGAAGCCTGGTAATTACAACAACATTAGGGAAATATCAATGAATGTGGCTCTTCAGGGCTTCTTCCTTTCCTCTATAACTCCTTGAGTATTTTAGCATCCCAAGTGCAAGACACCCAGGAACCTGTAGTCTACCGCGGCTCCTAAATTTGCCCACGGGACTCCAGAAACCACATCTCCATGTGTTCCTTCCAGCATTCAATTATCAAGACAAGGAGAAGGAAGGAAATGGTGGCATCTGCAAGAGCCTTCAGCAAGACTGTTCAGCTTACTGCTCTTGCCAGATAAATGGGAAAAGAATGATCGCAGAAGGCTAATTATGAACAGAGCCCTTGGGGAAATAATTTCAAGGGAAATTGGATAGGTTTGCCATATAAGCCTTCTATTTCTGAAATTTAAGATAATAATTTACCAAAAGTTTGACAAAAATAGTAGGTGCTGATCAATCAAGTGGGGGAGAGTCACTCCAAAATCATTGAGGAGGTATACAATCCCCTGTACAATCTACATGGATGAGGGGACATTTACCGTGCAGTCCTATCAATGTCTATCTAGAAGTAAGTCCCATCGAATCCAATGGGGCTGACTGCCAGGTAAGTGTGCACAGTCTCAGAATATATCACCAACCCACACTGATAGTAAAGAAACTGTCTTTGCAATTAGTGTGCTCTCCCTTTTGTTTTCTCTAGAGCCCCAAGCCTTTTCATTTTGTGACACTACCAAGCAATGTGACATTTTGATCAAAAGATGATAGAATTTTATGTTAAAGGGCAAGACAGAAATAAAGGGTATATTGCAGGCATGTCCAAACTTTGGCCCTCCTGCTGTTTTGGACCACAACTCCCAGAATCCTAAGCTTAGATTACCAATGACAAGGACTGTGGGAGTTGTGGTCCAAAACATCTGGAGGGCTGAAGTTTCGACATGTCTGGTATATTGGAATCTCCTTGGTGATGTTAGTGTTCTTCCTTGGACACCTGTAGATAAAGTTAGTATGTCCACAAAGTGAGAATGCTCTTGTACTGTTCATGTCTATGGAGAGACAAAAGTCAAAGCATCTTTTAGACACCCAGATGGGCAACATTATATTTTCTCCTGGGTCTTTCTAATTAATCTTTTTTCTCTGGCATCTTATAAGTGGAAGCCATCTCAGCTGTCAGAGTTCATTACCAGTACTGCTTTAATTGTCACTATAACTTCCTTGAGGAGGGGGTAGTTTGAAGGACAACTAGTGGAGATTTTGGGTGCCTGTTCTAAACACTGAATTTGTAATTTGCTGTTTCTTTTGCAATTCACCAATTCTGTACAGTGGTACAGTTGAGTAGAGCAACAACCATGTATGCACAGGACTAGCTAAAACATTTGGCATTCCTGCCCAGGAAAGGAAACCTTCCTTGTTGATTCCTGTCTTGCTCTCCCTTCATTTCCGAACAGACACCAAGTTGTGCACCAGCATGGCTGACTGTAGCTGCACATTTCCTGAAGCTGATTGTTCATGTTAACTGTGGGAAGTAGAAAGGTAGCAAGACTCATCCTCCTTAGACTACATAGGCCACTGCCACTTCAGAGAGATCCATCTTCTGAGGCTCACTGACTGACAATGTTCTGTTCACGGGCTCCCAAAAATTTGAGTGTTCGTCTTACAGCAGCAGCAGTCATTCACTGCAATGAGCAGTCTCATCCTCTCTTGAGACGTCTCACCCCTGCATGACTGCTTGACAAGTTGGCAAAAAGTCAAGATGTATCTCTTTGGCTATATTAAAGGCACTGGTTATTAAAGTTGTGGAGGAAATAAACAGAAATCTAAGCTGTCTTTTATTTATTTTTGAATTACATCCTATAAAGTAGAATCAGAGCTCAGAGAGGTTCCTGTTTTTGGTGACAGTCGCTACGCTCTCCTGTCAACCTGAGAGATTGTGGGAGCTGGCAAGTCCTCCAAGCTCTAGACAAGTGCCAATTTCTTCTTGACACAAGGGAGTGATTGACCTTCTCTGAAGAACTCAATTGTACTTTGGCTTGTTTTTTTAAATGTGCTATCAAGTCACTTCCACCTTATGACAATCTCAATAATCTGCTGTTTTTAAGGAATTTGCCAGATGTTTAAAGAGTCGTTTACTTTTGCCTTTAACCACCCCCAATGAATTTCCACAACTGAACAGGGATACTGCCATCAAGTTTTTCTTCCTGATGTTTCACCAGAGTTTGTGACCTGCATCTTCAGAGGGCAAGGAACTCAGGGAATGATGAACTTGTTTATTTGTTTTCCAGTTTGCTTAAGCAGACTGGTCTTGCAAGGCAATTGGTTGCCAACTGCCTGTTTCTTTCAAGGTTAAATTCTGAGGGAATCTTCTTCACTCACATAGGTCCTCCTTGTATTGGGGTTCTAAATCACACAGAAGCCTACATGCTTAGAGATGCTTTCTTCAGCTCTTTCCCCAGTATATGGACAGCAGGCATGGCCTGATGCCAAGGCAAATAGGAACAGTCTTATTTTCTTTCTCCATATAATCTTAACTGTGTGAAGAAAAATGGCTGAAAAAAGCTAGAATTATGACATTAACAACAGATGAGATGACACTCTGGTATTATGGTGTCATTGTGGTGGCATCACAGGGTTTTTGTATCACAGCAAATATTTAAGATGGAACTATCAGAATATATTAATACATTGGTTCTCCTTGATTATATGGTGTTCTGTCTCATAAAAAAGAAAGGATAAAAAAGAAAACAGCATATTGGCCTGCATTCCAAATTTATACCAGAACCCTCATACATCACTCACAGGTGAGTTTGTTAAAAAGTCCACAGAACATCACAGTGTGAAATGGCTGCAGAAATTTACCTCACACTGGCAGAAGAATAATTATGGAAATCATCTTTACCTCAGACTTTGATTTATTTCTATAATACCATACAGAAGAAAAAAATTATATCATGCTCAGATATTACCATATCCAGATATAAGGCAGAAACAGAAACCACCCTATATTATAGAAAACACCACCCGCACCCCTGCCTCTCTCTTGCTTTTTCTTTCTGACACAGTGTTGGCAAGTTGCCCATATTCTTTGAAACCAAATAGAAAGGGGGGGAGAGAAATCAAGAGCCTCAAAATAACAAAACCCTATTCAGTGTGGAAAAACAGCTCTTTCCAAATTCATCAAGGTTGCTACAAAGGATGATAAAAGGTTGCATCTATCCCTTTGAAACATGTTTTCTGTCCCCTGCAGATAATGACTCAGAAGGTCTGTCCAGGACAATCAAACAGTGGACACGTTTTTATGAGCCTGCAGTCTTCCATACTTACATTAATGGGGAGTAAACTCCAATGAACGTAATGAAATGTATGTCTGAACAGACATGTGTTGCACTATAAGTCTCCAATAAGTGCATTATCATAAGTGTTTAATTATTAAAGTTTTCAACAGCTTGTAACTTCTTTACCCGGAAGAATGCCATGTTAAAAGCAACAACAACAAACACAGAGAATAGAAATAAAAACACTGAGATGGTTGCATAGCTTACCGATCTTGCAGTTGCCTCATGTGAATAGCAAGAAAGACCATGACCTTGCTAAAAGTTCTTCTTACCTACTGAAGATGTCATGTGAATTTATCTACTATGTATCAGTGTATTCAAAAGACCAGTTCAGTGACCTGGCTTTAGTTACTATTGATAAAATGGCACAAAGCTCAGGACTAGTGTTGGGCATGAACCAGAAAAATTGGGGGGTTGTGATGCTTTGTGGTTCATGGGTAACCAAGAGCAACAAACTTTCTGAACTTTTTTTTAAATGAACCATGAACTGGTTCATTTTATTTAAAAGGTTCATCCCAGGGAGAGGGGAAACTAACCCTACACCCCCTCATTCTGCTCCCACCACCTTCCCACTGCTCCATCACTTCCCTACCTTCCGCTGCCACCGCCTCCTCTTCCTCCTCCTTGGCCATCTTCAGTGGCCCAGCTTTCCTTCTGATAGGTGGGCACCATGGGCAGAGACGGCAGGCCAGCTCCTAGAAGGGAAGCCACGCTGCTGCCTTCGAAGATGGTAGAGAAGGTAGAAAAGGAGGAGGCAGCAGCACAAGGTAGGGAAACAAGTAACCAAGTTCATTACATCATTTAAAAATTTATTGGTTCTGTTCGTTTTGGTTTGTGAGTTTTAATGAACCCAAACTGACCTGAACCAATGAGCCAGTTATTTTTTACTGACATCTTGGTTCTTTTTTTTTTTTTAATTCATGCCCATCTCTATACAGGACCAAGTTTGTTTTTTGGTTCATACCTATCTCTACTCCCAAGTCAGGAGTTGACAAAGTGCAATCTTTTAACAGTGATTGAATTGTAAGTCCTGACATTTCTTGCCATTGGCTATGCTGGGCAAGTCAGACAGGAATTGCTGTGTAGCAAGCTCTAGAAACTGATGCTTTACTTTCCTTGCCTAAGAAGGGAAAAAGTAATATGTAATTGCACATTAGTAATAGGAACTGGAAAACCCCAATCAAACTAACTGTATGGGCTTTAGAACATTTCCTCATTTGTTTGGTGTACTGTTGTTATTAGCAGTCACTGAGAAAGATGTGTTAGGAGAACTCAGAGCTATTGAAATTTAAAAAGAATCCTTTTAAAAAAATATATCACTTAGAAGCTGGTACATACAGTATCTATGATATTACTGTCTTCTATTTTAATCACCTGTCAGAATTCAATAGTATGTTGAAGGATGATACTTCATAAAAGACACACTGCAGTTCCAAAACATTATCGGAAATTTCGGAAATTCACACATATCATGAGAAATGGGGGAAAGAAATACTGAAGCTGACAATGTATGTCCCTCTTTTCAATTCATTTAATAACAAAAAAATATTCTTATCTGGTTCCGTTGATTACACATGCAAATTAGTGATGGGCACAAATAAAAAATAAATTTCAGAATTCATTCAAAAGTTGTTAATTCATCTGTTTGTATTTGTATGAATCAATACGATCCAACGAATACGAATCAATGAATTTTTAATTATCTTTGATTCATCTATTCACTGGGATGGCTACCAAGTCACCTAGAGATATCAAAATTGAGGAGGTGTCCCCTGACTCTCCTCTACAATCCCTCCAAGCTTGTGAATATTGGGTTTCTGATGTCTGAGTTATACAACCCCAAAGGCACCTAGAGACATCAAACACACAGAAAAGCTTCCTCTGACTGTACTCTACAACCCCATCAAGTCTGGTGAACATTAGCTGTCCCAAAGTCAATTCCTAAAGGACACTTTCCTGAGCAAACACTTTGTGGGTGCATAACTCAGATGTCTAAAACCCAATATTCACCAAACCTGGATAGATTGTGTAAAGGAAAGTCGGTAGAAGCTGCTTAGCAATTCGGGTTTCTCTTTGTACTTGGGGGGGGGAGGTCCTATATTGGCAAGGACCTCTTTTGGGGTGCATAATTCTAGACCCAAATCTTCCCCAAACTTGCAAATTTGTAGAGTACAGTCAGAGGACATGTTTGTGCATGTTTGGTGACTTTAGATATCTTGGAGGCAATTATATAGGGGTTTAAAGTCAAAAACAAATTTATGAATAAATATACAGGACCTTTTCCTACATGGGGCCTATACTTTTTGTATACACAATCCATCAGCTCTCATCAATCCACACTGCTCTTTCCATTCTGCTTTCCTTGTTCATGGCTTCCCTTAATCATATAAAGCCTTCCATAGGTAATGAATGCATGAAGAGGGAATTTTTATTCCATGAACAGCAAATGTCTCTAGACACACACAACGTTCTCCCAGCTGTATCAAGCATCACTTTCTTTGCCACATCTTAAGATCTCAGATACGAGTATGAGCTGATTGCTTTGTTCATCCTTAAAAGAGGATTATCTGCACACTAGAAAGGGAACATTGTGAGCAAGAGGTATGATTTAATCAATTCTGACTTTGCTTTATGCATTCGGTTTATATTTTTTCATGCTATCACTATAAAAAGATTTCACTAATGGTTACAGTAGGTTGGAATCTGTCAAGGGTTAGATGCTCTGAAACAATGAATATGCTCAACTTTACACTGTTTCAAGTGATTATGAAATATGTGCAAGCTAAGAAACCATTTATATGCAATGTTCAGTTACGGAAATCAGTCTCTTTTAATAGGCATCCACAAAGAATGGGATTGGTATGAAATAATGCATTTAATCAAAAATTAATAAGTTGCTATCCCAAGTTATTAGAGGATGGGGGTTTATTCATTTACATACATTTCCATTTTAATATGTTTTTTCCTTAGGTCTGCTGATTCACTAATGTTGTTCAGTCGTTCAGTCGTGTCCGACTCTTCGTGACCCCATGGACCAGAGCTCGCCAGGCCTTCCTATCCTCCACTGCCTCCCGGAGTTTTGTCAAATTCATTTTGGTTGCATCGATGACACTGTCCAACCATCTCATTCTCTGTCGCCCTCTTTTCCTTTTGCCTTCGATTTTTCCCAGCATCAGGGACTTTTCCAGGAGTCCTCTCTTCTCATGAGGTGGCCAAAGTACTGGAGCCTCAGCTTCAAAATCTGTCCTTCCAGTGAACATTCGGGGTTGATTTCTTTCAGAATGGATAGGTTTGATCTCTTTGCAGTCCAGGGGACTCTCAAGACTCTCCTCCAGCACCACAGCTCAAAAGCATCAATTCTGCGGCGATCAGCCTTCTTTATAGTCCAGCTCTCACTTCCATACATCACTACTGGAAAAACCATAGCTTTAACCATCCTGACCTTAGTTGGCAAACTGATGTCTCTGCTCTTTAGTATGCTATCTAGGTTTGCCATTGCTTTCCTCCCAAGAAGCAGGCGTCTTTTTATTTCATTGCTGCAGTCGCCATCTGAAGTGATCAAGGAGCCCAAGAAAATAAACTCTGTCATTGCCTCCATTTCTTCCCCTTCTATTTGCCAGGAGGTGATGGGACCAGTGGCCATGATCTTAGTTTTTGATGTTGAGCTTCAGCCCATTTTTTCACT
Source organism: Phrynocephalus forsythii (assembly GCA_029282475.1). Lineage (NCBI taxonomy): Eukaryota > Metazoa > Chordata > Lepidosauria > Squamata > Agamidae > Phrynocephalus > Phrynocephalus forsythii. The sequence continues at coordinate 61,386,605 of JAPFRF010000003.1, forward strand.
CTCCTCTTTCACCCTCATTAAGAGGTTCTTTAATTCTTCCTCACTCTCTGCTATTAGAGTAGTATCATCTGCGTATCTGAGGTTGTTGATATTTCGTCCGGCAATCTTAATTCCGGCTTGTGATTCATCCAGACCGGCCTTTCTCATGATGTACTCTGCATATAAGTTAAATAGGCAAGGTGACAGTATACAGCCTTGTCGTACTCCTTTCCCAATTCTAAACCAGTCAGTTGTTCCATATCCAGTTCTGACAGTTGCTGCTTGTCCCACATATAGATTTCTTAGGAGACAGATAAGGTGGTCAGGCACTCCCATTCCTTTAAGGACTTGCCATAGTTTGTTGTGGTCTACACAGTCGAAGGCTTTGGCATAGTCAATGAAGCAGAAGTAGATGTTTTTCTGGAACTCTCTGGCTTTCTCCATAATCCAGCGCATGTTGGCGATTTGATCTCTAGTTCCTCTGCCCCTTCGAAATCCAGCTTGTAGTTCTGGAAGTTCTCTTTCCACATACTGCTGAAGCCTGCCTTGTAGAATTTTGAGCATAACCTTGCTAGCATGTGAAATGAGTGCAATTGTGCGATAGTTGGAGCATTCTTTGGCGTTTCCTTTCTTTGGGATTGGGATGTAGACCGATCTTTTCCAGTCCTCTGGCCACTGCTGGGTTTTCCAAATTTGCTGGCATATCTTATGCAGCACCTTTACAGCATCCTCTTTTAAGATTTTAAAGAGTTCAATTGGAATGCCGTCACCTCCACTGGCCTTGTTATTTGGATTCACTAATAGGTTCTATTAATTCTCATATGGTATGAGTTTATACCGAAATCACAGTGATTTCTGCTAAGAAAAAAAAAGCTACACATCCACACATTCATCAGAACAGCTTGCTTCACGACATAATTTAAAATAAATAAAGAATTCCTTGCCCAGCTTTATTTATGCACCAACCTATCCCTGTTCTGAGATCACCTGGGCAAGTGTTTTTCCAAGAATATGGACTATGTTAGGAGACAACAGGAGAAAGAGACAGGTTTCTCCATTAGGGTTTCTTCCATACAGGGTATGAGTGTTTGTCTACATTCAACCTAGAATAACAGCAATCGCAAAATCAGCTAGATAAAGATATATCCTAAAACAGAAATATATCTTAGCCTCCCCTCTGCATATAGGCCAATTACGATAATTATTCCCATTTATCTTGGCCCAAAAGTTGAGTTCCTGATTATATTCACCCAGATCAATATGGCATTGTACCAGGCGGACAAATATGTCTAGTGCAGTTTGTATTAGATTAGATATTTATTTACAGTGGACCCTCATATAACAAATGGTTTGTATAACATAAAATTTGTACAACATAAAATTTTCAGAGATAGGGGAAATCTGATTAACAGAATCGCCTATAGGGTGTATTCATACAACATAAAAATGGTTGCGATTTGGGATTACTCTGTTTTCAATGCATTTCTATGGGAATTTTGTATAAAGGAAAATTTACTTAACATAACTTCATTTGGAACATATTACAGTGGTACCTTGTATAAAGGAATTAATTCGTTCCAAATGAAATTATGTTAAGCAAATTTTCCTTTATACAAATTCCTATAGGAATGCATTAAAAATGGAGTGATCCCATTTTTATGTTGTACGGATTCTCCCCATAGGCGATTATGTTAAGCAAATTTCCCCTATCTCCGGAATTTTTATGTTGTACAATTTTATGTTATACAAGCTGTTTGTTATACAAGGGTCCACTGTAATTCCTGTATACAAGGTACCACTGTATTTATTTTAAATATTGTTATCCAACCTTTCTCCTTGGAAAAGGACGCAAGGTGGCTTTCAATAATGAGGGACAATATACAGCCCAGAACATATGAGACATATTCAAGTTAAGAACAGGAAATTAGAAGAGGCATCTTAGAACATTGAAAGGTAACATTATTTTATTCATTTTATTTTATTTATGTTTACAACTTATATGCCACCCACTACCCAAAGGTCTCTGGGCGGCTTACAATCAAAAAATTAAAACAGTTAAAACATCAGTTATCAATAAATAATTAAAACAATAATAAAAACCTTACACTAAAATCATTACACTAAAATTGCCATCAGAGGACCCACAGTCTATATTGTATCAATTAAAAAACATCTGGAACAGGAAGGTTTTTACCTGACACCAAAATATCATCAATATTGGCGCCAGGCGGATCTCACTTGGGAGGGCATTCCATAGCTTGGGGGCAGCTGCCAAGAAGGCCCTGTGTCTGCAAGCCATCCCTCTCACCAACTTGACAGATGGCTAAATTAAAGCTACAACGATCCATTGAAGTTTCCTGAGGTATTCTACATATGGTTACTTTGAAGAAACAGAAAGTGACAATATTTTTCCCTTGTTGTGCTCACTTGATATGGAAGGGAATATACATTTGGTCATATGGAGCAGATGAACATGGGAGAAATGTTTACTATGGTTTTTAAAATGTCTATATAAAGGTGTGCATGTTGTAGTAAAGTTGAATGGAATAGAATTGGAGACATCTGGGTTACATGGGGGAAGAAGACCAGTGAATCACTTAAAAAGTATAGAGCGATTGAAACGAATATAGAAAAACTTTAACTGCCACATGACATTCAAAATTAATTACTAAAATCTAAACTACTGTGTATAGACATTTCTTTAGTAGAACAAAAAGAAATTAAGTCAATGCCTAGCATACCCCTTTGTAATTCTAGTTTTAAATAACTAGGAATCTGGCTACCAAAAATAACAAATCAATTAACATATAGAATAATTAAGACTATGTTTATTTTCATAAAGGAGGACATTAAGAAATGGACTGAATTAAATCTACTTAATAAAGAATAAAGTTATATTGATAGTAGACTCTCATATCTTACCAAAATATTTAGTTGGTTTCAAAATACACCTTTACAACTAGATATGAAAAAAATGTGGCAACCACTGGAAAATGTATCACAGGGAATGGAAGAACTTTAAGATGTATAAATAGTCTAATAGGAGCCAGCCACAAAAGGATTATTGGCTATACCACATTTAATAAAATATCATGAAGCTATTCAAATAGCTGAGGCTGTTCAATTTGTATATGGATTAAGACCCCCCAAATGGACTCAAACGGAGTGAGTTGGGGATACCTCTGTTGTTAACTCCTACTTATTATACATGTAAAAGTGCCAAGAAATAGGGTTGAAATACAGAACCTTTTTAGTAGTGAATTAATTTTTATATGGTGTAATTATTTATATGAACATCTTGGCCTGTATCTCTATCATGCCCCTTGCAGGAACATCCCAATTTTAAAGTCTGAGATAAAGATGCACAATTTAAACACTAGAAAGAATTCGGAAGATACAGTATAGGACAGTGTTGGCAAACCTATGGCACGTGTGCAAAGGTGGCACTTGGAGCCCTTTCTGTGGGCACCCGACATCACCCCTTCACAGCCACCTGCATTCAGGGTGAAATGGCTGTATTGGCACTTTGCGAAAAATTAGTGGGTTCTGAATCGCAGTTTGGGCACTCGGTCTCTAAAAGGTTTGCCATCACTGGTATAGGATTAGAGTTGTGTTTGTAGATGGAAAACCAATTTCAATTGGTCATTGAAAAAAAACCCTACTCAAATAAAAACCAATTGGCTCAATTGAATTTTTTTAAATAAAAAACTACAGTGGTACCTTGTATAAAGGAATTAATTCGTTCCAAATAAAATTATGTTAAGCAAATTTTTCTTTATACAAATTTCCCATAGGAATGCATTGAAAACAGAGTGATCCCATTTTTATGGTGTACAAATTCACCCCATAGGCGATTATGTTAAGCAAATTTCCCCCATCTCTGGAATTGTTTATGTTGTACAAATTTTATGTTATACAAACTGTTTGTTATACAAGGGTCCACTGTACTTGAATAAAAACATGCAGCTCAATTGTATAATACCTCTGCTCCAATTAGAGCACTTACAATATTCAAAAATTACTGCATGGAAGACAGTTTGAATTTGCAAAGAGGATACATCTCAGTACTTTATAAAAATATTGCTATAAAGTAATGTGGTACTTATGTGGAACTTAAGAATGTTTGGGATACACATTTAAATATCAGAAGAATCCTGGACAAGGATATGGACTATGCAACTTTATAACTCAGCATCAGCCAAGTCTAGGGAAATGGCATGAAAACACTTTGTGGATGACATTTGTGTCCTAGAGCACGTAATGTAATTGGATAGTATATGGGCAACAGGACAGATGGAAAAAACTGACTACTCATGTTAGACTGATTACAGGTAAAAGAAATAAAGAAAAGAATCTAATTTCATTAAAATCTGGCACCGTTTGTATTCTTTTATCTGAAATTAAATAGCAAGTGTGACATTTTGAGATGCTGGTTGTAGTACTCATCTGTCTTGTAAGCTTCATAGAATGCATGTGTTAATGGACTATATGAATGAGATAAACTTGTTCTGCACGTGATTATATGAGTAATTGGGTTATTGATTTTATACTATAATCCCTATTATTGTTTTTGGTATTTATAAGGATTACCAATAAAGGTTTTATTGAAAGGTCTGAGCTCTCGAAAGCCCTCTAGTGGCCTTATAATACAAACAAGATTTAGACTATCAATATGTAATTCCTTAACTAAAGATGCAATCAGACAGGCATTTAGCTTGCCGATAGCTTAGTGGTTTAAGTATCTGGCTGCGGAGCCAGAAAATGGGAGTCCATTTCTCCACTGTAACTCTTGCAAGCAGAGTCAGCTTATGGCCCCTGAGGCAAGCTGCACAGTCCCAGGGCAGCCCCAGAACAAGATAAATGGTAAACCACTTCTGAATATTCTCTACTTGGAAAACCCTGAAATGGGTTGCCATAAGTCAGAATTGACTTGATAGCACATAACTGTTTTTATTGATTGACTGATTGATTGATTGATTATTTTATTTTAGAATATTTCCCCACCTTTCTCCTTGGAAAAGGACCCAAAGCAGCTTACAGTAATGAGGGATAATATACAGTCCAGTAGAAGTAAGACATGTTCAAGTATTTGAGAACAAGGAATTGAGGGACATCTTACAGCATTAATAGACAACATTACATTAAAGCTACAAGGTTAGAAGTAGTTATAAACACAAAGTCAATGTGAATCTATAGAGTCATATGAAATACACATGGTAGAACATCATTCAGGGAAAACTTGCCTGAAGAGATGAATTTTCTGATGAATTTAGCCGATTTATCAAAATATATTGCTTCATATTTGCAATAAACAGAGTCCCAAAAAGAATACAAATTTTAGTGATTTTTGGTTTATTTATTAATTAAATATTCACAGTCAGAGATTTTTGGTTTGTCAATTCAGTAGCCTACAAAATGGCCCCAGGGAACCAAAAGTCACCAATATTAGACGGAAGCATCTCTTTAATCTCCTATACAACCCCTTGAAGTTTGGTGGTGATTGGAATTTTAATATCTGAGTTATACACCCTCAAAGAGGCCTACCCAGGAAAGTTCTCCTCAGGCACCTAGACTCAGAGAAGCATCATTTGAATCTCCTCTAAAATCCCTACAAGCTTAGTGAAGACTGGATCTCCCACAATCAAGTTTCTATAGGACACTTTCATTTGTGGGTGTATAATTCAGATGTCTAAAACCCAGTCTTCACCAAATTTGGAGGGATTGTAGAGGAGAGTTGAAAAAAGCCTATCTGCAGGTTTGGTTTCTCTAGGTGCCTTGGGGCACTTTCCTGGAGGTTTTATTGGGGGTACATACCCTCAGTCTTTAGCAAACTCACAGAGGTTGTGGAGGAGAGTCAGAGGAAGCATCCCTGCAAATTCGGGGCCTTTAGATCAGGCATGTCCAAACTTCAGCCCTCCAGATATTTTGGACCACAACTCCCAGAATTCCAAGTCTGTATTTCCAATGGCAAAGGACTGTGGGAGTTGTGGTCCAAAACATCTGGAGGGCTGAAGTTTGGACAAGCCTGCTCTAGATGCTAGGTTGGGCTTTTTACAGCATTTTAAAGAGGACATGAATCAATTCATTGATTCATCACTGGAAATTCATACATTCATATATTCATCAATCACAAATCATGATGAAACACCTATTCAACATTCATTGTAATTTCTGCAGCAAACTAGCCCATTTCCAGAATATTCCTATCTGCACCTTTCTGAGCTCCTGTCAGGGGCTTTTGCTTTTTGGTGTGAATAGGACTGTTCCACTGGGGTTCATTTCCAGTACGTGCAATCACTAGGAAGCTTGCTTGGAGTGTCAAGACCTATTCTGCTGGAAATTTCCGTGTCATAAAGTAATATAATAATAAGCACCTCACAATATTGACAAATTAAACACTTCTCTGCTCCAGAGGGAAAGAGCAAGTGATACATGTTTTTAGACTATATCAGGGCAGGGATGATGTGTTGCATTACTTATATTTAAAGAGTTAAATAGAAAACCTTCGAGGAACTAGGAGGGAGCAAATGAGATTTGCCCCCCCCCCGACTTGTGAGAACCAGCTATATCCACTTCAAAGTACAGGTCAGTGGAAGATTATGCTAGAGGCAGGTTCTTGACCCAACAGTTAAATGATATTTGTGTGACTGTGATATTAGTATTCATGGAAGTGGGAAGGTTGCTGACCCTTTAGGGAGCCAAGCATAAACAAAAGAAAAAAAATAAGAAGACAAAAACAATTTGGAACTTTAAAGACTAAGTAGCATAGTTTAATGTGAGCTCTTGTGGAGCAGTCTACTTTCTCAGACCAGGAATAGACAACATGTGGTGGTACTCTTGCTGCAGGAAGTAGTTTTTAAAGAACATCTTTGTGGCTCTATCCTGGCCCAATATGATTTATCCATACTGTTTGCCTTTAGAGGCCAGTTAGAATGGTTCAAATCAAGGTTTTGAACCTGCCTCGATATTTTGGGTCCTTGTTGCTCCATTTTGCCATTTTATTGTGGCATTTTATGATCTATCTCACTTAGGAAGAAGAATGAGGTATAAATTTTTATGTTGAATAAACGCCTGCAATCACTACCTTTTCCAAGAGGTGTAAGATGTCTCAGACAGTCTAGCCTAGTTCCCTGTCAAGACTGCTTCGGCATAATAATAGCACAGTCACAGGAGCAGGTGACTATCCAACATGGTTTCCAGTCCAAGGATTTTTAAAAGCAACAGAAATTCTTAAGCTTGGGCTAACAGCGATTGGACTTGTCCATATTTTTCAGTCAATGCACATTAGCACTCTGACCGAGAGGTACAGGATATCCCTTCATAATCTGAGCTGGTTCGGAAGGGCTAGACTTCTAATTGCCATGTCCTGAAGAACATCTTCATCTAAAAATCAGAAAAACAGTTGGTGCTGAATCCCATTAATGTGCCTCACTCCATCATAAGGGGGTAAACTGTTGTTTGTATGAGGCCCTAAAAAGTAAAGAGTCACAGGTGTTTCAGGGATATGCACTGATTGCCTCAGACACCAGCAGAAGGAAAGAAAGCCAGCATTGAAGAGGAAGTATCATGGATAGGAGGAGCATTGGTGGCCATTCTTTAAACATTAAAAATATATTAATCAACTAGAGCACCACATCTATAGTCAGTCTCGTATTATTAACATTCTCCAACATACCTTATTGAAACTGTAAATGGAGAAAAACACTTTAGGAATTGATCTGGGTGAAAAGTGCTGACATAAAAGCCATCACAAGGATCTCTCACTGGTAGAACTAAAGAATACCAATGGACTCTGGTATTCGAAACAGTTTCATTGCAAGATTCAGGACTGATAGGAAACTGGGGCAAAATTATCCAGTTAGAGTGCTCAGTCAATAAACTCTGTAAACAGATATGTTCAATCTTATATATTTATAAGATGGAGAAGCCTTGCACGGATGCAGAAATAATCATACAAGGCATGCTAAATAAAACTTGTGATTTCTCTTGCAAAAATCCTTCCCAAACCCTGTGAAAGAGTTGCATAATCAGTACATATTTTCAATGGTCCACTGCCATCTAGCTATAGAAAGTTAATTAATGAGCTTTGATAAAACAGTAGCTGCATGGAAGAACACTAGAGTTACATCACAATAAGGAGAGTAATTAAACAGCCCAAGAGTCATTAAAGAACTTCCTTCTCAATGGTTCTGTTTTTATTGAGATCTTGAAGAAGTGCTTTGGGAAGGTTTGTCTGGACTGCATTTTAATGCTCATCGAGCCAGATAACCATGTTTCCTTCCTTTTTATTACCACGTTCCCCTTTTTCAGTTGCACTGCTCAAGAAAAGGTCATGGTTTTTAGAAATCCTGAGTTGTGCAGTTTGTAGAAGAGAAAAGATTTATAAATGTACACTTCAGATGACTTCAGTGAAATTGCTTTAGCCATCCTTATATAACTGCCATAAGGTGCCCTGTTTAACATAGCAGGCCTGAGAGGATGCACAAACATGATCTATATACACTACAGATACAGAATTACAGATAGCTTCCTTAACCTGTCAGCTTTGCAGAGGTCTATCACTTCATGTTACACTGATTATTATTGAAAGTTTTTAATAACAACTGTCCTGGTTCAGAAAATGTGGTGTCTACCACACAGAAGGATCCCACACACATACACACACACACCTATGTAAAAAAATTAAATCTGTAAAGGCACCCTAAAAGCATGTATCTGTTATCTTTCCTCTAGCACTTGTGTGCTACTCTTAGAACCAGGGTGGAACACCAGTGTAGTAGTGCCATTTGGTGATTTCCTTTTTCTTCCTTGAATCCAGCAGGCAGCAGTAAAAATAATACATGAAAAGACCAAAATAGAGAGGGAGGGAAGAATCCAAAAAAATAATACAAAGGGGGTATTCTGCACAATAATGCTATGCCTTGAGATGGCAGCAAAAATAAATCAAAGGAAGTGGGGAAATCACTCAAAAAACAACAGGAAAATGCAAAAAAGGAGAGGAAAGTCTGTAAGATGGAGGCACAGAAGCAGCCAGCCTCGTGCACAATACAAAATCAATTTAATCTAACTCAGCTACAGCCATGTACAAATTCAAAATTCCTGTTCCCTACCAATGTTGTATTGGTCAATGATAGAAGCCCTCATAATGCTATTGGATGGGAGATTTGGCAAACAAAGGGTGAAATAAAGGTTACATAAAAGAGGAAGAGACAAACCCCCACAAACCTTTCATTTATCTTTTTATTAATAGGAATTAATTATTTTTAGAGACTCTTTCATTAATCAACAAAAGACCACAAAGATTGAAAAGATAACCTAGTTTGTATTTCTTCTTTCTTTCATGTAAAATGTTGATTTTATCCAACACTCATAAAAATATATTAGAATAATATCTCTTGGTTTGGTGGTTTTGTTTTACTGATTTGGGAATAAACTCCATTATAATGGATTCTTCCCCCCCCCACACACACACACACTGATAGCAAGGGATACCTTCAGCTGTATTCTAGGACACCCAACTGCTCAAAGGATAACAGCAGTTAAATTTCTCTACTCATTTATCTTTTCTTGCAGTGTGAAACTGGGAGAGGTGCATTCTAGTAAGGGCCTTTTTACACGACCCCTAAGATCCGCTGGCCACTTAAATTCGGACCAGAGATCTTAGGGGTTCCTCGCTCTTCCTCTGTCCCCACCCTCCTCCGCACTTCGTGGTTGCTGGCTGCCTGAAGGAGGGAGAAAAAAGAAAGAAAAGAATGCCGGTTTACCTCCGTTTTGTTCCCGGCAGCATACAGATCTCTTAAAGGGGCGGGGTGCAAAAAAAGAACAAACAGAAGCCAGGAGAGCCCCGCACTCACTATCCTTACACCGGATCAAATATTTGTCACATCCAAAAAGCAGGTACAAGAAAACTGCTGTTTGGTCGCGCTAAAGTGGGCGGGGTCGCACTTAATTGTCTGCAAAGTCCGGAGCTGGTGGGTAAACATTTTTAAGGTCCGGACCTTGCAGCCATTTGCGGCGGAGCTTAGGGGTCGTGTATAAACGCCCTAAGTTAACTTTCAGACCAGGTGAGGGGGAAAATGTATCCAACAGAATTATATAGTTACAGAATGTAACTTGATGGACACCATGGGAAATAATCTAGTCCAACCCTGTTCTTGCAAAAAAAAAAAATCCAACATTTCTGGTAAGCAGGTATCTAGTCTTTACCATAAAAACTGAATGTGCACCCTAGGAATACCTTCAGAATCTCCTGCAGTTGGAAAAGTATCAACATTAGACTTGTGGAGAAGTCATGGTAGATAAACAGATATAGAAATTGTGCCTTAGAACAAAATGCTTGGAAATTACTTCCATATATAGTTCTCTTTATTAATGAATATATATTACTATTGCCATTAATATCCCATGCCAATTAATTATTTGTTTTAGAGATAGAGATATTCCTATTGATAGCTATGTATTTCTAGATATTTAACATGAAATAAAAGGCACCCCTTGGCTTATCTGAAATGCCAGTTTTTCCATTTTCATTGGAGAGTTATTTTTATATATCATTATTTCAATGATGCATAACCTGGGAAGAATTCCAATGATACTTTAAAGACTTTTTGAACAAATTGTTTTAAAAAGTTCAATCTTTTCAACTGTAATTTTAGTACCTAACTGAGCACCATGTTTTTGTTCAGTGGTGCCATTTTAAATGAAATGTTTAATTCTTTACTCCAAAGATCACTCATCCTAAGGGCGAGACTTTTAAATAAGTTAAATACACACTTCCTTTTCAAAAAGAACTACTGTCATGAATTCAATCAAAAAGGTCAAGCGACAATAGTGCTCTAACAAAGTTTTCAGTTTTGTATGAACTGAAATGTGTAAGTGCCTCTTATGCTTGAGATTCAATTAGGGCTATTCTTTCTACTGTTTCTGTTAAGGCATAGCCCTATTGTGACTGATAGGGATTAATTATGTTCAAGGAGAAAATAAACTAGCAGAGACTAGCAGTGGTGTGGAAAAATAAATGCACTTAGTGATTGTGGAGCTAGGAGACAAATAAGACAATAGAATTTAGTATGAAACTATATTTTACATATGTACATGTGGTGAGAGAAAATAAACAATAACAACACACAAAGCACAGCATATACACAGAGAGAAAATAAGAGGGCATGGGGAAAGCTGCCTCTCACCTTAGGCAGTCCCAATTAAACATTGGTTTGCCTGAGACTCTTATATATAAAGCAACATGGACCAATCACATATTACATGAGGTGAGGTGACCATGCCATACCACCTGGCCCAATCATCCTGACCTTACAGTGCTAATTAGTCCTTGCACCTCTGTCCTAGACCTAATACACATCCTTGTCAGGCACATGGCATGGCGTTTTATACAGATTCCATTTTGCAATCTGTTAAATATATATGACAGATATTTTGTCAAAACTATATTCCTTGACACCCCTTCTATTTAACAAATTGTTACACCTAGCCTTTACACGTTTTTCTTTAAGCAAAGCTTTTGTAAATATGTCAGCACAATTACAATCACTGGTACAATATTACAACACAATCAATTGTTGATCCAGATCCACATAGTCCTTCACATTGTGGTACCAGATCCCGATGTGCTTGCTTCTGGATCTGTCCTTCTGACTTTGTGCTAATTGGATACATGAAAGAGAGTCATTATACACTTTGACTGGCAACTGGGTATCCACCCCAACATCCCTTAACATGTGGCTGAATAAATAAAGACAATATGATTTTGACTGACAAATAAGGCTTTGCAAGTTGACACAACCTATACTGTGCACTGCTAATAAGAGGCTGGTCCTGAGAAAGTGGAAAGTTATTAAGTGTAATTGACACATACACTAAAAGCACTCAGGCAAGCCTACCCAACTTCCACTGCACAATTGCTCACTGATTTGGCTTTTGTACTCTTTAAAGTGTTCTGCTTATATACCGCCCCATACCACTTTAAGTAGTCTCTGGGCGGTTTACAATTTTAATTACAGTGTGCAGGCTACACATTGCCCCCCCAGCAAGCTGGGTACTCATTTTACCGACTTCGGAAGGATGGAAGGCTGAGTGAACCTTGAGCCTGCTACCTGGGATTGAACCCCAGGTCATGAACACAATTTTACCTGCAGTACAGGCATTTAACCACTGTGCCACAAGGCTCTGTTAATTATGTGATCACATTTCTATAGAGTTCAGGGTTAGTCCCGGTAAAAGTATTTAATTAAGAGAGAATAAAACATTAATTTGTAAGCTTTTATATTTTAAAAAATAACAACGATATCCTAGAATTGTAAAACTTCTTGATTCCTGTTACTACTGAATAATCTTCAGTTACATGCTTTTCAAGCAGAATAAGGTAACAGTTCCAATTATTATTGCAGGTAAACAAGTAATACTTAAAGAAATGTTTCAGAAATATCAAATGAAAATAGGGAATAGAAAAACTACTGTATATCCAGCAGATGGCATCAGAATAGCTGGTACAATGTTCTGTCTGCAGATTCGTTGATTTATCCTTTTTGTTAGTTAATCTGTAAACTCTTTACTAAAGGGCAGACATGCTAGAGGAAGTGGCTGGGGAGAAGATGTGTTATTCTCACCAATGCTCTTTTCCCAATGTAAGCTCATTTTCCTCTGAAGGTGATATTTACTGGTCAAATTACACATTAAAATGTGTATTTAATGCTAGTACAACATTTTCCCAGCACCAGTGGCTGACTGCCTGTACCTGATAATACTTGATCTAAGAGCTGCTTCACAGATGAAGCCTAACACCTGAGAGAATGCCTTTTTTAACCCATCAGTTTCCATGGATGATACTGACTGCAGGATTTGAAGCAGAATTGTGTCATACAGGCCAGATGCTAAGCAGCCATTTGCATAACTAGAATCCCCTACATGAGAACTGCTGTGTTTTCATAACTACAAGGGAAAATTAGGTTAAAATGCACTATGTGTTTCACATCTCTACACTTGGCAGCTGTAACCATTGTGGAAATAGCTGCATTTGAGTAATTCAAGTGCCATGTCCTCATAGAATGTTGGCGATCAGTAGCCTGAACTGGTTTCTATGTAAAGCTATTCTAAACAGAGCAGCTATACTTACTGTGGACCATTGGTTTAAGCTCTTAAGCCAGAATGTTCTTCTACACCCTGGGCCACATTTCCGATCTATTTGTTCTTGAAGGATAACCTGCAGCAGATGATATTTCTTATTGTGCAATATGTGCGCAAAATATTGCAATTTTCTTCTCTTTATGGTATTGAGGATTTCTAGCTTTTTATGCATGTGCTGTAATAGAGCCACATAGTGACTCTGCCTGTACAAGGTATTTTCATTTGAGTAATACTTGGTTTAATATTTTCCATATTGCCATGGGTAATGCCAGAGATGGCAGGTTTGAACTTCATGGCCAATCACCCTTCCCCCTCTGCCCAGTCACCCAGACCACTCACCAGGTTACGTGGACTGTGTGGGTCCTTTCTGATAATTAGAAAGGACCCTGGCTCTACAGCACTCATTGCCGGTGCCCCGGCCGGCTCTCCATACACAGCTGACAATGTGTCACCTACACACGAAGATTCCTCCTCCTGCCTCCCTGACTTATAAGTGCAGATGTGAAGGCCTGGGGGAGGGGGGGAGACAGAAAAATTCAGGAAAAAAAGATTTTTGGTTTTTTTTTCTAAAGACTTTTTGTTTTGTTTTGTTTTCCCAAAAAAAAATTAAAAAAAGAAAAAGAAAAATTGATTACAGAATGATAGCTGTTTGTCAGTTTTTTGGGCTGTTTGGCCATGTTCTGGAAGTTTTTCTTCCTGATGTTTTGCTAGTCTCTGTGGCTGGCATCTTCAGAGGGCAAGGGGCTCAGACAACTCGTAGTTCCCTGAGGGAGAACTCCTGGTTCGCAGAGATCCTTATTTATTTATTTATTTATTTAAATACTTATATCCCGCTCCATCTTCCCAACGGGAACTCTGGGCGGCTAACAACACAAAAGGCTAAAAGCAAAAAGGCTAAAAAGCTGAAAATAACCAGGCCACCAAGCAAGGGCGGCGGAGGACAAGATGGCGGCAAACGATGAGGCAAAAAAAAAACAAAAAAAAAAAAAACACTAACTAATAAGGTCACCATATGCTTCCTTGAAGAGGAAGGTCTTCAAAGCCCTCTTAAAGGCGGGCAGGGACTCCAGCAGGCGCAGCTCAGGAGGGAGATGGTTCCAGAGCGAGGGCCCCACCACAGAGAAGGCGCGGGTTCCGCGTCTGGGTGTGGCCACTCTCAAGGAGCGCGCCTGCGATGATCTCGTGGGTCTGGATCCGGATGCCCTCAGGGAGATGCGCTCCGCCAGGTATCCTGGTCCCAAGCCGTGGAGGGCCTTGAAAACTAAGACCAGGACCTTGAACCTGATCCGGAAGACAACGGGAAGCCAATGCAGGCGGACCAGGACTGGGGTGATGTGCTCGAATCTCACGAGCACCCACCACCAGCCTGGCCGCCGCATTCTGCACCCGCTGTAACCTCCGGACCAGGGTCAAGGGCAACCCCACGTAGGGCATTGCAATAGTCGATCCTCGAGATCACCAGGGCCTGCACGACTGTCCTCAGGGAGGACTCGTCAAGGTACTGGCGGATCTGGGCGATCCTGCGGAGATGGAAAAAGCGGCCCTGGAGACGGCCATCACCTGGGCTTCCAGGGAGAGGGCCGAATCCAGGACCACGCCCAGATTCCTGGCCCTGTCTGTAGGCTGGAGGGAAGTACCCCCAGTCTAGGGAGGGGGCCATAGTACCGAGGCGAAGGCGCCCTAAGAACAGAACCTCCGTCTTCTCCGGATTAAGCTTGAGCCGGTTATCTCTGGTCCATTCCAGAACGGCCTCCAGGCACAGATCGAGGGAGCGAACCGCCTCCTCTGCAGATTTAGAAAAGGAGATATAGAGCTGCGTGTCATCAGCGTACTGATGACAGCGAACTCCATATCTCCTGATGACCTCCCCAGCGGCCTCATATAAACATTGAACAGCACGGGGAGATTGCCGACCCCCTGGGGCACCCCACAAGGGAGAGCCCAAGGAGCCGACAAGACATCCCCAGCTGTACCCTCTGGGTCCGGCCGCCAAGGAAGGAACGGAGCCAGGCCAAGGCCTGACCACCAATTCCCGCCTCAGCGAGCCGGGCCAGAAGGTTACCGTGGTCGACGGTATCAAAGGCTGCTGAGAGATCAAGGAGGACGAGCAGGGAGGAACACCCCCTGTCGGCCTCCCTGAGGAGGTCATCCTGCAGAGCGACCAGGGCGGTCTCGGTTCCGCGAAGAGGCCTGAATCCAGACTGGAAGGGATCCAGGATATGGTTTAACTCCAGGTATGACTGGAGCCGGACGGCAGCCACCCCCTCAACAACCTTGCCCAGGAAGGGAACAATGGCGATCGGACGGAAGTTGGAGAGATCGTCCGTCGCCAAGCCAGGCCTCTTAAGAATGGGCCTTACCACGGTCTCCTTCAGGCGGGAAGGGAAACAACCCTCCCGAAAGGAGGCCGTGGCGATGGAAGAAAACCACTCTGGCATGTTCCCCCCGGCAGACTTTATAAGCCAAGCTGGGCAAGGGTCAAAGGGAGTGGCCGCCGGCCGGCAACGAGCCATAGCTCTGGAGGCCTCCGCTGAAGAAACCGGCCCAAACTCATCCAGGAGGGGAGAACGGGGGGGTGAGGCACTGGAAGACCCAAAGGATGGACTAGAGCAACTGGGGGGCAAGTCGGAACGGATGGCCTCAATTTTTGATCTAAAATGGGCTGCAAATTGCTCACTAGTGAAATCACTAGGAGGAGGCCGCAGCTGACTGGGATTGGAGAGGTCCCGAACCACCCGGAATAACTCCGCCTGGCGGCTCGAGGCCTCCCCAATTCTCAGGGAGGCATAAGATCTTCTAGCGTCCCTGATCGCGCGAAGATAGCGGCCAGTCAGCTGTTTAAGGGCAGCCCTATTCACTTCCGTCCGGTTCGCCCTCCAAATGACCTCCAGTCTCCTACATTCTTGCTTCATCGACCGCAGCTCCTCCGTGAACCACGGGGAGGAGCGGCCTCGACATCGTAGGAGATGCTTAGGGGCGATCCGGTCTACCGCCCCGGTGGCGCCAACATACCACCTTTCCACCAGGGCATCAACCGGATCATCTGCCAGACCGCCAGAAAGCTCCCCGAAGGCCTCCATGAACCTTGTAGGGTCCAGGAGCCTACGGGGGCGAGCCCAGGTGTAAGAGGGGCGCTCCCCGCGGGGTGGGGGGGCGATCGACAGGGAAAATTTTAGCAGGTAATGGTCCGACCATGACACAGGCAGGGGCAAAATGTCCCCAACCCCCAGACACGAATCCGGCGACATGGAGGAAAAGACCAGGTCTAGGGTGTGGCCAGCTCTATGGGTGGGGCATAAAACATGCTGAGATAAGTTCATGGAAGCCATGGATTCCATGAATTCCAGAGCCGCACCAGAGAGTTCCACCTCGGCATGCAAGTTGAGGTCCCCAACCACCAAAAGGCGGGGCGACCTCAACGAAGCAGCCGAGATGAACTCGCGATCTCTGGTAGGGATTGTGCTGGGTTGCGGGGAGCACGGTACACCAGCACAATGCCAAACTTATCTCGCTGACCCACAGATAGATGGAGGCATTCCACCCCAGAACACACCATCGTCGCGGACCTGCTAACGTGAAGGGATTCCCTGAAAACGATGGCCACCCCACCCCCCCTACCCTCCGATCTGCCTGCCCACTGAACCTGAAACCCGGGTGGGCACAGGAGAGAGAGAGAAGCCCCGCCCTCCGCGCCCACCCAGGTCTCGGTAATACACGCCAGGTCGGCGCGCTCATCCAGGATAGAATCGAGGATGAGCGGGGTCTTATTGTGCACCGACCTGGCGTTAATCAGCAGGCAGGTCAGATCGGAGGCGCTGGCGGGATGGCACCCAGGTAGATGGCGGTGGACGATGGGATCAGAACGGGGGACAGGCCTTAGATGCCGGACCCTAGTTCTTCTTACCCGACCGAACCCACCGTCCAGAGCGTACCTCCCACGGCCAGACATCACTGAGATGAGAGTCCCTGCCGACATGGTGGCCTAAGGGAGAAGGGGAGGAAAAAGAAAGGAAAAAAAAGGAACAAATGAAATACAATTGACAATAACCAAAGCACAAAAACCGTGCAAGCTACAACTGAGTAAAAAATACAATGCAAAAAACTATAATAACAATGACAATAACAATAACAATAAAGAAAAAAGAAAAAAAATAACAGATAATAAAGTAATTACCAACAAAGCAACTAAATGAACAATACATAACATAATGGGCAAAGCGCCAGGAGAAGATGTAAAACACCTGGGAGAGGGGGGGGAAAGAGAGGGGCCAGGTGATCGTGGCTCAGATGGTTAATTACAAGGTCACTGCAGCTAGGAGGAAAATCAGGCATGTAACGATGGCAAGACATGCCAAGTCAGACTGCAAGAAATTAAGGTGAAACCCAAGGTCCGAGTTTGAACTTTCGCCCTCATCATACCCCAACTCCACCGTTGGTCAGACACTCCAAGTCCCAGTCCTTCAGCCCTCCACAGGAGGGAATGGCGCCAGCAGTCAACACAAACTGCCACCTGGGAACCCCCAGCCGCCAAGAATAACAAAGGAGGATGACCACCAAGTGCCCCCCAAGGGAGATGAAAGGCAGCCACCGGCGGCCGGCATGCCGCCCGAGTCACTGAGAGTGCGTGCTGCACGCCGGCGGCTGAGCTGCCGCCCGAGAGCCTCCGGCGAAGGGAAAAGGCAAGAAGGGAAAGGAACCACCTCGGTCCTCTGGGCGGGACGATGGAAGACGGGCGCCGGCGGCGACAAGCTGCCCAGGTCTCCAGAGGGCGAGCGGTGCGCCGGCGGCCGAGCTGCCGCCCGAGAACCAGAGGAGGGACAGGGAAAGGAAGAGAGCCTCCTAGGTCCTTCGGGCGGGGCGATGGAAGGCAGGCACCGGCGGCCGACATGCCGCCCGAGCCCCCAGAGGGCGAGCGGTACGCCGACGGCCGAGCTGCCGCCCGAGAGCCAGAGGCAGGAGGAGAGGCAGGGAAGAGAAAAGAGCCTCCTAGGTCCTTCGGGCGGGCGATGGAAGGCAGGCTCTGGTGGCCGACATGCCGCCCGAGCCCCCAGAGGGCGCCCGGTTTCCGACGGCCGAGCTGCCGCCCGAGAGCCAGAGGCAGGAGGAGAGGCAGGGAAGAGAAAAGAGCCTCCTAGGTCCTTCGGGCGGGGCGATGGAAGGCAGGCTCTGGTGGCCGACATGCCGCCCGAGCCCCCAGAGGGCGAGCGGTACGCCGACGGCCGAGCTGCCGCCCGAGAGCCAGAGGCAGGAGGAGAGGCAGGGAAGAGAAAAGAGCCTCCTAGGTCCTTCGGGCGGGGCGATGGAAGGCAGGCTCTGGTGGCCGACATGCCGCCCGAGCCCCCAGAGGGCGAGCGGTACGCCGACGGCCGAGCTGCCGCCCGAGAGCCAGAGGCAGGAGGAGAGGCAGGGAAGAGAAAAGAGCCTCCTAGGTCCTTCGGGCGGGCGATGGAAGGCAGGCTCTGGTGGCCGACATGCCGCCCGAGCCCCAGAGGGCGGCGGTACGCCGACGGCCGAGCTGCCGCCCGAGAGCCAGAGGCAGGAGGAGAGGCAGGGAAGAGAAAAGAGCCTCCTAGGTCCTTCGGGCGGGGCGATGGAAGGCAGGCTCTGGTGGCCGACATGCCGCCCGAGCCCCCAGAGGGCGCGGCGGCACGCCGACGGCCGAGCTGCCGCCCGAGAGCCAGAGGCAGGAGGAGAGGCAGGGAAGAGAAAAGAGCCTCCTAGGTCCTTCGGGCGGGCGATGGAAGGCAGGCACCGGCGGCCGACAAGCCGCCCGAGTCCCCAGAGGGCGAGCGGTACGCCGGCGGCCGAGCTGCCGCCCGAGGTCCAGAGGTAAGAGAAGAGACGGAGAGAAGAGAACAGCCTCCTAGGTCCCCCGGGCGGGGCGAAGGAAGGAAGACGCCGGCGGCCGACATGCCGCCCGAGTCCCCCGAGGGCGAGCAGAACGCCGGCGGCCGAGCCACCACCCGGGAACCACAGGCAGAGAAGCGAGGTGAAGGTAGCCGGCGGATAACTAGGGTGGGCGGAGGGGAGGGAACACCGGCGGCCGAGGCACCGTTCAAACCGTCAGGTCGGCTGGTGGCAAAAACTCTCCAAAGCCGGTACACGCCCCACCGCTGGGAGCAGATCTTGCAAAGCTCCTCGCTCAACCAGATGAAAAACCAGGGCGCAAATGGCCACAGGTAGAAGATGGGTGAGGCAGCCCCGGAGAAGGAAAGCGACCCATCCCGGCAAGTATCAACTCTCGTCCCAGTTCTAGCCCATGGGGAGGACCCGAAATGGCGGTCGCCGTCTTGATCCTCGAGTCTTCCAGACCGTCGAGGACGGACCGGCCGCTCACCCGGGTCTCCCCACAAGGGCGGGCTAGCCAGGGATGGGGCGCTGAAATGAGTGGAGAAAAGGAGAGGAGGGAGAAATGAAGGGGTAGTGCGGGGAGCCATTCGGGTCAGAGGACGCTCGAACGAGGCGACATACCACGTCTTCGCGTCCTCATCTTCGGACAGAGCCTCGGCGATCCCTCTCAACGAGCTCAAGCCACCCCTAGTCCACATACCCACTCCAGGTACTCCTGGCAAGCCCAAAAATTAAATAAAAATAAAAAGCCAGCGGCACAGCAGCAAAACCACAAAAAATAACCGGGCGCTGGGGAGCCAAAACGCCGAGGAGCTGCTACCGCCCGCCATCTTTAACCCCTCCTTTGCCCCCTGAAGATGCCGGCCACAGAGTCTGGTGAAATGTCAGGAAGAAAAACTTCCAGAACACAGCCAAACAGCCTGAAAAACTCACAACAGCGATTAGATCCCGGCTGTGAAACCCTTCGAGAATACATTGATCATGGAATGTTTTATTTTAACATAATGCATAAAATATTTTAAGACAGTGTTCAAATATTTTCCAAAGCATTTCTTAAAAAATATCATTGAAACTTAGCCACACTCCCTTCTATACATTTGTCATCTCTTCAATTATTTTTTATGAGACTGAGGTTTTTATTTTATTTTTATTTCATACTATGGAGAGGAAATATGAATAATTGTTAATTCTGGATTTTTAAACATTGTTTTGTAGGGGCTTAATTTGTTCCACATAAACTAGTGAACAGTTCAGGAGACTGTTACTCCATTTGTCCCTTACAATTACATATAAATATTTAAAATGCGAATTCTCTTTGTAATAATTGTTTGGATACACTATATTTTAATGTACTAGTTGTGATAATTTAATGCCAAGTCAAATTGTCCATAGTCATATTTTATGTTCCTAAAGTAACAGAATGACTTTTAAGCTGTAAAAGGAGTGGGAGGAGTGCTAATGAGAGGGGTTTTTTTTTCAATTTTTCTGAAAATTTCCACCACCCCACCTCAAAAACCCGTTTTTTCCCCAAGCTTCAAAATTTCCAGAAATTTTACATCTCTGCTTATAAGGGGCAAAATGAAACATTTCTATTCTCTAGAGGCCATCACCAAGCATGAGATCAAGGAAAGGGCCACCCAGCCTACAGAAGCATCATCATTCTTTAGCAAGATGGTGCTTCTGTCCCCTCAGATGGGTTTGAAAGAGAGCTTGGACACTAGATAGACACTGGATTTTGCATCTGCTTACTATCACAGCAAATTTCTGTGATAGGTGCATTTCATTAATTTGATCTTTTAATGTTAAATTATCAGTTGAATTCTTTGCTAAAAAGGGGGCTGCATGAGGTGTGAGGGTTTCGTGAACATCAACATGGGGCTTGGTACCAAAAGATTTGAGAATCGGTGTTTCAAAGGTTCCAGCCAGAGCCACGTTTTCCCTTAATTCTACAGAACGATGCCTTATTACAAGCTAATTTTCTGCACACTCATTCTGTATAATGAGGCAATGCTTCATCTGATGTGCATTTGTTCCCTTGCCATCTGTTAACCTTACTATTGAGCACATTTCAGTTCTGTGACCAAACTGAAATATTATTTTCTTTCATAACCTTTATTTTATGCTGAGACGAAACACCACTCATTCAGGTATTGCTCCCTAGTTAATGGAAATGTTGCCACCCTCCATCTTGCAATGAATATGCATCTCTTTGTACATGGCACCTGATATTTTCTAGCCTTGACTGATTTCAAAATGCCAAAGAGAAGACACTTAAAATCTAAAGAAAGACATACCTAGCTGAAGTGCAAGGTCAGAGAACACATTGTTCCACTGTGAAAGCACTCACGTAGTGCCCTGAGAGTGTACCATTATTGTTTTCTGTTGCTTATTATATTGACCTCATAAAAATATACAGCTATTCCAGGAAGCAAGCAGGACAGCATACTACAGGGAAAATGCAATGTAGTAAGAGTCACCTTTTTACATTAATTGCAAAGTGATAAAACCCCACTAAATCCTATATCCTTCTACCTTTAACGGTTAGATGAGCATATCATATATTTATATTGCAAAGTCCTGGCAGCCTTGAATACAAACATACATAAATCTTGCAGTCAGCTAAACGGTGCTTGAGAAGCTATTCAATGCATGTGGAGCAAACAGTGCCTGCTGTATCACTATTTCAAGGAGAACTGATGCAGTAAAAGCAAGTTGGCAGCTTTCAAACTGTATTTATTTATTTACTGAGAAAGATCCCTTGCAGACATTGCTGGCTGATATTGTGGTGTGTGTGATGAGGACTGGGTGTGCTAACACATGGAGATATTGCCTCTGTACCTCATAGGTAAGTTTTTGAGCATGTTCTTCAATCTTTTAAAATTTAGGGCATATGCTGCTTGGGAAACAAAGGTGCTGTAGGGAACATGGGGTCTCCAGTCTGCATTTGCCTATTCCCAGTCGAACTACTTGAAAACTCTGCACATTCTGTCCTCACAGCAAACCTTCTAAGCCTCTCAGTTACAGATTCTATGATTCCACTCACTGCAGCCAGGAGAGTTAGAGTAGTACTGAACTGCCATCATTATGTAGCGCAGAAATGAAAGATCCTCACTACATCCTCTTGCACCCAATGTTTTCCCATCAATGGAAGCCATTCCTTGATACCTTAGGTGTGGGGATGCTAGAAATCTTTCATTTTCAAAAGAGATGCTGCAGTTTTCAGCATTTTGTGGCATAATTTACAGGATTTCAGCCATTCTGTGGTTCTGTGTAAAATACAGCTGTCCTTTTTCTATTCATATTTTTCCCTTCCTCTTTTAGAGCACATCTGGATGGGGATAGTTGGAGAGATCAGTTCATGCTTGGAAACTTAACTTTAGTGTGATCCATTTTTATCTCTCACTTGAGTGATCCTTCCATGCACACTGTTTGATGTTTTTTCTCCTATGGCAAGGGTCCAGAAAGGTGTTCCCACAAGCCAAGATCGTGGCCAGCCAGTCTGATGTCAAAAGTCACAGAGAGGGTCGTCAGCCAGTCGAAGGTCAAAAATCACACATGTCTGACAGGGCGGGTGATGCCAAACCGGCATACTTACAGGGTAGCAGAGTTCCAGGAAAGATCAAGGTGGAAGTAATAATCATAAACAACTTTCACACAATGCAGAACATGCTGCAAAGCTCCACAGGCATAACTCTAAATTTCGCCAACTTCAACAAAGCTCAGCCAATACTGAACTGCACTATTCCCACAACAATTTACAGATAGAAGACAGTACACTGATTGTGTTATGATTGTGTGCAATTCATCTCTGAGTCAGACCTCAAATGTCTGGACGTCTTTCTACAAACACCTCTAACCTCTGGACAAGGACATGTATCTTTTACCTGTATAAAGACCAGTGCAATGTTTTCCCCACAAATCAGTCTTGGAAATGCAAAATTAGTCTAAAATTAATGATGACCATAGCACAGCAGCCTCAAATCAATATGTTGCCCAATAGACTTTCTTCCATTTCTAAGCCCGATCTCGTCAGATCTTGGAAGCTAAGCAGGATCAGGCCTGGTTAGTACTTGGATGAGTCACCGCCTGGGAATACCAGGTGCTGTAGGCTAGGTGACAGCACAGCTGAACATCCCAAAAAAGTGGCATCAAAACAATGGAACTGTCCAACAGACCCCACCATGTTGGACAAATGCTAAAGAAACAGAAAAAGAATCTGTGTTCTTCAATGAAAAATGAAAGCAAACCATTCCGTAGCTAGCCCAAGAAACATACAACTCAAGTTTTAATGCTAGAAATGAATGTGAGCAAATGCACATACCCTATTTTGCCCTTGTTTCAGTGGAGACTAGGATTCAGACGTTAAGCTGAATGCACCACGAAAACAGGAAGCTGAAAAAGATAAAAGAAAGATGAGCAAGGCACTTTTCTACGAAAAGGTTCAGTCATAGAATAAGGAACAACAAAGAGCTGTAGTTTTGAATCCCAGGTGCTTATGAAATGCAAGACGTTATATAAAAAACACAAATATTAAATAGCACTCATAATTAACTAAATACCATGTCAGCACCTGTTTGAACTGTAATCTGAAACAAATGGTGAACATGTAACTACTAAACAGAAATTTTGCATAGTGTTTGCCATTCATCCTCTGACATTTTAACATAGATCACTTGGTTGTTAAACTGACCAATCCCAGGAAATGTCATGCTGAAGAGTTTCTCCTGCAAGAGAGTTTGCACTTTGCCCTTGCTGTGCTTTAGAGCAGAACATCCCTTAAAATGAATGAACACACAAATAAGCAGGAAATCACTTGTCAAGCAGCTATAAATACTGTAAATGCTGGAATCATACTGTATTTTGAGAATGTCTTGTTGCATGGAGAAGAAGCATACAGTATGGGAATAAACATAAGAGGGTATGAGATAGATTGCAATGCTCTTTTGTATTTGCCCTAGATCATTATTTTCTAGCCTAGAGTCCCCAGATGTTCTTGTGCTAAAACTCTCAGAAGCCTTTTCCACTACCTGGGCTGGCCAGGAGTTCTGGGTGTTGCAGTCCAAGAACATTTGACAACCTAAGATTGGGAACCACAGTCCTAGAATCAATCGAACCAAAGGCAAAGTTAACTCACCAAATCCCCATTGATTCAATGGGCCTACGGTAGTGCAACAACAGGACTTCAGCCAAATCTAATGATGTATTTTAAGCAAGACATTATTTTAAAATATCAATTTTCATTATTATAAAGAACTTAAAATATCATAAATGACTACCATTTCATGCTGTCTTGTAGTAGTCCATTTTATTTTATGGAGTGTTATTTTATTTATACCTGACAGGCCAGCAATTCTTCTACAATATATACAACCACAAAACAAATTTATGCTGTTTAGTTCTACTGAGGTGAGAACAGTATAACAGTCCTTTCCTGAGCAAGGTAAAATATAATGAGTGCATACACATGCTGACATGTTTTGGAATAACTTTCTTTCCTCACAAGCTATAAGCGGAAGATGCATGACTCAGCTACAAAAGCAGTCGCTGCTTCTGCTGTCAGCTCCTACAGGAGTCTTTCAATAAAAAGAATAATTATGTCCTTCATCATTGCTTGGTGAACAGAAAGTCATATGTAGACTTTATGTTCTCCTCAGACCAATGCTGCTTTAGTGCTTGATTCCTACTTCCATTCTTTTCCATGCTTTACAGCCAGATAGGTTTATTTATTGCCCTTTTGCAATGCTATAGAACTGGTCTATGCCCCCTATACCATCCTATTTCCCTTTTCCTAATATGCTTATTGCTTAAAAATACATATGTTCATTGTGAGAGTTTGGCAAGATACAGATATGTTTATGTGGAGATCATTTCCGTTGAGGCCTCTCATTTCGAGGATTTGTGCTCAAGCGTCAGAAGCACTATTTATAGACCAGTGGCTCCCATTCCCTAGCAGATGGCAAGCAAGCTCAAAGTGAGAGCAAGTTCCAGTGGGTTTTTATTTGAAATTCACATAAACATTGCTCTTTTGTTTATGTGTCATGGTCAAGTCATTCCCTGCTCCCTTTCTGTAAGTTCTCTTATCTTTTCGCATTACCTGTTCTCAGGTGAACTAAAGTAATGGTAAGATGCACTGTCTGAACTACAATCAGGGTCCTCAACAAGTCTTGTTCTTTAATGAATATAAGTTCTTAGACATCTTCAATGTTATCTAAAAGCTAGATTTTGAAGTTATTGAACAGGAAAAACTTCACACATTTTATAAACGTTTTAATTGCAACCTCTGTGACTAACACTTTTGTTTTTGGCAGGGCAATCTCTATATTCCAGTGGTGGTGAACCCTTGGTCTAGATTCCCAATGACAAAGGACTTTGGTAATTGTGGTCCAAAACATCTGGAGTGCCAAAGGTTCACCCCAATTGCTATATTCAGACAAAAATTGCATCAAGGTTCAATGAATCTCTCACATCAAAACAATTTTATCCTGCAGTACTCACATGCCTGACTTTAAATGGGCCTAAACAAGTATCCACTCAAATCTCCAAGAAATGAGAGATCCCATGGCTTCAGAACAACAAAGAGGAAAGCTTTAATATATTGGGTGTTTCCATTAGTGGAACTGGAAATATGGCATCTGTTTATCTGAAATTTGAGCCATGGCAACAGGACTACTTTTTTCTTGACAGATTGAAATGTTTTGCTGCTCATTCAAACAGCTTCGTCAGCCCGAGGAAAGCTAGTTGCGAGTCCTCCATTTTGGCCTCGTGTCACCCTGGTCTGAAATATGCTCAGAAAATGAACAATGGCCTGAATAGGCTCGTTAGGTGGACAATAGACTCATTGGGTGGACAAGACCAATAGCTAACGACCCATAGCTAATGACCATAGCTAAGGCCCATACTTAATGGGTGTTGGGACGTTAAAAGTGGAACTTTCATGCACCTTAGGCCATTGTACTGTCTTTAGTAACCTAAAAACTTGCTCCAGAAGACTGGGAAACTGTCCAAAGCTATGTAGGATGCGACAGAATTAGAGGGAATAAAGTTCTGTTGCACTGGAGATTAGATACTTGCATGACATTGGCTATAGTCTCTTATGTTCATGGAAATGGACTAAGTTAAGAAATGTATTTAATTCTTTACAGGAGGAAAAGATTAATAAATGCTGTCTAACCAAAACATTGACAGTTATTATTTTAAAATGCCTTATGTTGCATCATAATTTCCAGCCAAATTTTATCAGCTTACAGAATGCATTATCAACTTTACTTGAAATACAGCTTTATAAAATGCTTCCTTATATTTTAATATGTTGACTGAGTTCCAAAGAACTAGCAACTGATTCTGCTAGTTCCGAATACCAATTTCACAGTGTGTACAAAACTAAGAGACATGGGCAGGTATTAATGTGATCTTTATGCAGTTGTCATTTGTTCATAGACTGTGAAAATGGATTACTATTTCCATAATTAACTGCATGCTACTTTCCGATTACAAGAAACATATAGATGCTTTTTCCCAAGTGAAAAACCATAATGGGAAATAAATCCAGTCAGATGACTAAGTTTTTCATTCTTAAAGACACTCTTTTTAATTGAGCTGTATGACCCATTTATAGCTTTTGGAATCTTAAAAGCTGTTGCAGAAAAACAAAACTTCCTTTGGAAAAGCTCTTCAGTTTTGCACTCTGGATTAAGATGAATGAATTGAACCAGGAAAAAAAGGAAGTCCCAATAGGCAGGAGCTTTGCCATAAAGTCAATATCAGTTGTATTCTAATTGTTATAATTCTTATTCACTAACAGAATGAAGAACACTAGAGAATTGAAAACAGTACTTCCACTCTTCTATATTTTAATTTTAACACATACATGCAGGACCTTTATTCAAGGGCACTCTGATTGGCATAGTGTTCCATTATTTTTACAAAGTCTACAGGATTTAATAGCTTTTATTCAGAGGTAGTGAAAGTTTGGGAGTCCCAGAAAACACTATGTCTAGACCACAGACCTTCCTGTAGTTGCACCAGCCTCTCAAAAGGAAATTGGAAGTGACTTGGAAGGTGACTTCTGCTTTAAAAAAAAAAAAAGGAAATATCCGGGTTATTTGGAAAAAAATAATTCATGGGTAAGGGGGCCATGCAGCTTTTCACTTTAGCTCCCACAGATACAATTCTATTTTTTTTTTTAAACAGAGGTGTTCACATGATGGATCCATTTATCCCAAGGCAAACTTATTTATATCCAAGTAAGTTTCTTTACAATATGGTAAGGGGTGAAAAGGTCAGACTGGTTTATGTGGCAACTTGGATGACTAGCAAAGTATTCAAGATTACGATGAATGACTAGAACTAGGAAAAAGTAAATCCCAGTGAAGAGGAAGTGGGCCACCAATCCCATGTCCATTGAACTGGAAGCCAGGCTGCTCACTGCATTCAATGGAACAGCAGATATGCAGGGGGAAATTATACATTTTTCTACGCATTGTGAAATATCACAACGCACCATATATTTTGACCATTTTATAGTATGTAGAGCAAAACTAGATAATGAATTAATTGAATGCCTTTAGTTCAATGAGTTTTAATTAAGACATATTTCACAACACTTTAATTCAATGATAATTGACATTTAATGATAATTTTAAATATTTTACACCTAAAACAAATACCTTAGAAATAAAGCCTTAGCATTACAATTAAGAATTTTTGTTCACACAGGAGGAGCTGACTGAGGCATCTATTATCTGAAAAATAATATTTTAATAATAAAAATACACCACTAAAATGCCAAAGCATTATTTCAAAAATGATATTCTTAAAATATCATTTTAAAATGATATCTAGTGAGTTGTCTTCCTATTAATGCATAGATTACTAATTTTATGCTAACACATTATTTTCAATGTGTTCAATGCTAAATTTATTAAAATGGGAACTATTCTGTAATAAGCCACATTTTAAAAACCAAGATTATAGCTATGTCTTGGTTGCACTGGGGACAATGGATACTTCATGAACAGATAGCATAGACTACCTGTTTCTTCCTTTCTAGATGGAGGAGCAGCTTTCAAAGAAGGGTACTTCTAAAGATCTTTCATTAGAGAATAGGCCTTTCAGGTTGTAACAAACAAACAAAAACATGAAAGTGGCTCTTTGCTTCATTATTGGATTATTTTGTTCATTTCTGAAAGAAACCCTGAAAGAGTCCATTTGGTCCAATGAAAGAGAGGAACTTGAAAATCTGAGATTTCATTTAGATTCCCCTATTCAGCTTACATTTATTTCACCTATGCACATATAATTGCATTGCCCATTTCAGAGGCCTGCCAGCATCTTCTCTTACAAAATCAAAGGTTATTAATGTGGAATAAATACAACTAGGTTTTGATGTGAGTAGCTGGGGGCACTGGCAATGGTGTGCCAGGATCATTTGTGATGATGATGAATTCATTATGATGAAGATGTTGTAAAGTATTGCTACCCTGCACAGGCCTAATAATGATGACCATGATTATGAGTTCTCCTTTTTCATCTGAATTGTTTCTTCTTCCTCCTGCTGAGGATGGTGATTTGATGATAAATGTGAACTTCTGAGTCCTATTAGTGGCTGCAAAGAGCTGATGATGCTTGATATGTCTTTCTTACAAACTGTTGTTCCTGCCTGCTTTTGGAATAGATGATTGTCTAATGCCTTGTGCCTACCTTTCTAGAATACTTGATACTCCTGGACCTCTCAGTGGCTTTTGACACCATCAACCATGGTGTCCTTCTGGAGACGCTGGCCAGGTTGGGGGTTGGAAAGCACTGCTTTGCTGTGGTTCCATTCCTTCCTGGCTGACCGTGTCCAGAAGGTGGTGCTGGGAGACAGTTGCTCTGCCCCGTGGCATTTATGTCATGGGGTTCCTCAGGGCTCTATACTTTTTCCCATGCTGTTCAACATTTACATGGAACTGCTGGGATTGGTCATCAGGAGGTTTGGGCTGAGGAGTCAGCAATATGCTGATGAAACTCAGCTGTACCTCTCATTCTCCACCAATCCAGGTGAGGCGGTTTCTGTGCTGAACTTGTGTCTGGGCCAGATAATGGACTGGATGAGGGTTAATAAATTGAAACTCAATCCAGACAAGACAGAAGTGCTGTTAATGGGTGCCTCGCCAGACAGGTTAGAGGGCCATATTCCTGTCTTGGATGGGGTTGCGCTCCCCCTAAGGGACAGGGTCTGCAGCTTGGGGGTGCTCCTGGACCCCGGTCTAACTCTGGAAGCTCAGGTGGAAGGACTAGTAGCAGAATGGAAGGACTAGTAGTAGAATGACCTAAAAGCAAATGAGGCACTCCCCAAAAGAACCGTAAATGGGAACAGTAGAATGTCATGTTGAGTTCCTGAGAATCCATAATTCCTCTATACGAAACTATGAAACAAGTGGCTGTCTACAATCTTCTAACAATAGAACATTTCCACAACATTTCTCATGAGAAGGCCATTCTCATTGGCTTACCAGCTTCACGATGCTTTTTATTTTCAAAAAAAAAAAAAAAAAAACAGAAGTCAGACACAATCTTTAATGATGATAGATTAAATTTCAGGAATGTATTTTCCTATTTGCAATATAAATCCCCTTAAGATAATGCCCATACAGTTATTTGTCCCTGTTTTTTTATGCATTGCTGAGATTAATTGGACGGCTCTTTTTTCTGGTGTCCGCATGATGAGCAGAATAATTTGTTCCAATTTGCCCTCAGGTCCCCCCAGCTTGCCCCCTTTTCAGTTCTTCTTAGGGGCTTTTACTTTAGGGTGCGGGGAGAGTGTGCTCTAGTTTCATCAAATCCCACCATGTGCAGTTTGCTGAGCATTTGTTGTTGTTCAGTCGTTCAGTTGTGTCCGACTCTTCGTGATCCCATGGACCAGAGCTCGCCAGGCCTTCCTATCTTCCACTGCCTCCCGGAGTTTGATCAAATCCATATTGGTTGCATCAATGACACCGTCCAACCATCTCATTCTCTGGCGTCCCCTTTTCCTTTTGCCTTCAATATTTCCCAACATCAGGGACTTTCCCAAGGAGTCCTATCTCCTCATGAGGTGGCCAAAGTACTGGAGCCACAGCTTCAAAATCTGTCCTTGTAGTGAACATTTGGGGCTGATTTCTTTCAGGATGGATAGGTTTGATCTCCTTGCAATCCAGGGGACTCTCAAGACTCTCATCCAGCACCACAGCTCAAAAGCATCAGCCTTCTTTATAGTCCAGCTCTCACTTCCATACATCACTACTGGAAAAACCATAGCTTTGACTAGTTGGCAAAGTGATGTCTCTGCTCTTTAGGACTACTATAATCAAGTCTTGGGGCTGTCAAAGCAGTCAAGGCTTCTTCCAGTTTGAATTTCTGGCATCACAAAGGATTTAATAAACAAGCTGCTTCAGGATATTGACAAACCTGAACACTTAAGAAAGCAAAGAAAGAAACTTTGGCTTTTTTTCTCTTGTTTTCCCAGGGGGAGCTTGTATGTTGCATGCAAAAGTGAGGTGGAAAAGCCAAGTGCTTGAAGGCAAAGTGTGAATGGAGAAGATGGGACATAAAATGTGACCTCACACATCACTGTTGGAAAGTTAGGAGAAAAACATCTAGCCATTTAGTATATTATAAAGAACTTTCTACTTCTTAACTACAAACCAGAGACTAACAAAGCAGTCACAAAGCAGTCTGCTCTTTTCATCTTACCTGGTCATTTGTAGAGATGGGCAGGAAATGCTAAAATAGTGTTTCATTTCATTTTTCATTTTGCTTCTTTCTGTTCTGTTTCATTTCATTTTAAATGAATTTTTTAAAAAAATCATTTCAGTTTTCAGTTTTTACATGTGTGTGTGTGTGTGTGTGTGTGTGTGTGTGTTGAAGAGTATCATTTATTTATTTGCATTAGCCATGGCCTTAGCAAAAAAGGACAACATTTAAATAGATATAAAATTGGCATACCAAAATCATAAACGTAAATACATATACATGCAACATTCCTATACAAGATCTGGACAAGTAATCTATAAATGATTATTATTTTAAAATCATAGTTGGCCTTATTTTAATTGCTGCTGCTAAAAATTTAGCTGTTTGTAGTGTCACCTGTTTGTCTCGGTCACCGAGGAGTAAAGATATATAGAAATCAGATGAACGACCTGGCTTCTTTACTAACATGCTCCTAAATTGGCAACTAAACCCATTTCAGTCCTACTATACGCAGACTGTGTGTGTGTGTGTGTGTGTGTGTGTGTGTGTGTGTGTGTGTGTGTGTGTGTGTGTGTGTGTGTGTGTGTGTGTGTGTGTGTGTGTGTGTGTGTGTAGTGCTTGTGTAACTTGTTTCCCTCCCCCAAGCCCTGGGCTCCAGCTGACTGGTGCTGGGGTGGGGGAGGAAAAACCTTGAGATGGGAAAATGTTTTAAAAGCCCGCCCTTTCCCTGTGCCCAATTGGGTGGGGGAAAGGGCGGGCTTTTAAAAATTTTCCTGCCAAAGCCCTGTGCTCCAGCTGATCGGCAGTGGCTTCGTTGGTGGAAAAAAGCCCCCCGGTTTCCCCACCCCGAATGGGCACCAGCTTTTCCCTATAGGAATGCATTGAAGCAATGCATTCCTATGGAAAAAAAAAAAAAAAAGCAAATGAAAAGAAAATTTCCATTTCTTTCATTTTGTTTTTCTTTGATGTGTCCGTTCATTATTCATTTTGTTCCATAATGAAACAAATAATGAATAACAAAACAAATAAAACATTCATTTTGTACCCATCTCTAGTCATTTGTTATTGGGACTGCAGCAAAATAACTAGGCATCTCTTGCTTGTGTTCCACGGATACTGGTTGTCCTTCACATTCATGCATTTTCTTCTGCACAATCAGCACCTGTGTACCATCATCTAAATTAAGTTGCTTCTGATCAGAGGCAACTGCCACCCTCATTCTCCGGCTTCTGCAGCAGCAGCTCCATGGTAATATTTTTTCCTGAGTCTTCCTCACTCACACTCCCTGGATGAAGACGCAGTATTTTCATAGTTGTTCAAGCTTTGCTGTCATCAAGCAGCCGGTTTTCAGATATTACTGTGGAGAACACACACACAAAAAAACATGTATGTGTGTGTGAATTGGGAGCAGACGCATGTCTGTGAAGGCAGGCCCGCACCCGCTACTATGAGCACACGGCAATTAGGCAAGGACAAAATTAGACCCCCGCATCCGGCTGCAATCCTTGATATCGTCAAAAGCACAATGCAAACAAACCTGGTCCATATCGGCCCAGCCGTTCCCCAAAAAGAAATGGCTGAGAAGCTCCGGTTTCTTTCCCTACAAGCGAACAGGCTTGGTAACAGAGGTTAGGGGTGATTGAAAGTGGATTTGATACTTTGTTTCCCCTGGACATGTGCCCCCCCCGAGCCCCAGGAAAGTAGGGGGAATGGGGCAACCCCTTACTTCCCAGTAGACCAGACCTTGGCATACTTGGGGGTGGGTGGGGGATCATCTCATATTAACCCCCTTTTCATCACTGCATCGTTCCCTGCACAGCCAAAAGGGCACCAAGAAGTATTTTCTCTTTCCCTCTTTTTCCCTTCTCCTTCTCCTCCTCTCTCTCTCTCTCTCTCTCTCTTCCCAAAATAAAGGTTTCTCCACCTCTCCCCTCTGTGTCCTTCCTCTCCCTGCCTGCCAGTAATATCCCCGACCCCTCCATTTTCCCAATTCCTCCTTCCTTCACGTATCTCAAGGCCTGGACAAGGTTACACACTGCCTCCATGTTGGGGAAGTGACCTCCATTTCAAATCAAGGACCGTCACCCTGCCACATGGCGAAACCAGTTCAAACTGCTTGGTTCCCCTGAATGGATTTTGCCAGAGGGAATCTTCTCCTTCCTCCACAGAGACAATGGGCTGTATGGGGCACCTTTTCCTGCTTAGCCCTCCAGATCAAGCACCTGGACATCAGATTCCTTTGTCTGCATCTGGACCATGGAAAGGTCTGCCATTATTCTACCTCAAGACTATACTCACCCCATTTCTTATCATGGATGACTCATCATTCACCCATTGAGTTGCTTAGGTTGCTTGTTGACCCAATGCCCCCTCTCTTTCTCCTGCCTTCCCCTCCCCGCCACCTTGAGCTAGAAGGTCACCCCCCTGCTCCCATCTTAACTTCTCACCCCACCATGTTTTCCTGGGTACTCCCTCCCCCCACTCTCTATGCTTGGGACCACCATCTCGGGCAGGAACCAGGGGGAGAGAAGGAGGAAAATGGTGACTCTTTGGCATGGCTGCATCTTTCAGAAGCGACTGCACCAATCAAGGAGATTCCAGGGCGAGGCAAGAATCTCCTCATGGATAATAGGATTAATCTCAGCCAGGAGACTGCCAGGGCTCCCATTGTCTCCTTTCCACATACCCTGGAAAAACTTGTCTGACGACTTGGAACCCTTCTGTTGACTTTCCAGCCCTCCTATTGAATTGAAGATTAGCCAAACTCCTGGACAATGTGATTTGCTTCTGCCCATTGTTTCCAACCATCATGGCTCATAAACACCTCAATGGCAAACATTAACCCAGCCACACCTGGATTATGGGGCAGAGACTGGTTAATGTTGCCAGCCCCAGGACCACCCTCGAACCACCCCAGGACCGCCCTGGGAGACACCCTGGACTGTCACCATTGGTGGCCTCCCTGAAGATCGCCACCTACCTATCCCTGGGATCTGTGTGCACACTGTGGGAGGGGAGGGGGAAAGGTATAAAAGTTTGCAACCATTTGTTTCTGCGCGGAACACCTCAGCACTGTCCTGGGTGGGGTGTTGGCCTGCTGTCTTTTATTGAGCTCAATAAAACCAGTATTCCCCCTTGGATGTCTCTCCTACTGGACTCTTCATTGGGAATTCTGAGGCCCAGCAGCATATAGCAGGAATAGCCTGCTGCAGACTCAACATTACTGCCTCTGATCTATTTTCATTTTTATTTTTGATTTATTTATTTATTTATTTATTTATTTTTGGTACAAATTGTGTCAGTTTTATCTGCTCAGTGCTTGGATTCGGCCTGTGGTACCGCAACAAGTTCTCATTCACTGTTGAATCATTTGTATCTTGTTGAAAGAACATAGTTATATATCACATTTAGCTTTTCCCAAGCTTGTTGCTGCTGCTGCTTCACTATTGCAGCAATACGTACTTTCTTATATTTGGCTTGCTGATTATCTCAGATTATCTGAACAGCATCTTTGGATGTGATGGCCAGCTGCCAATGGACATTCTTCTGGAGAATTTCTCCTCCTTGTCTCTTCTGCTAGACCTGCACAGTGACACCTGGGGCTGCTGTCTCTTTTCCTGCAGCTGACTATTGTATCTTTATGGACACACTTGATGCTTCATCAGTTCTGTTGCACTCTTGTTGCATTTTAACACTACCTTATTTTGTACTTGTATGGTCACAACTGGATCTTGTTCACAGCTACCCCACAGCTGCTGAACTCTCATTGTCACTTTACAGATGTACTGGTAGTTTTATTTTTCAAAAGCTTTTTTCCATTTGAAAGCTGTCCAGCCCAAGGTTAGTTCAAATATTAAGAGTAATCAGATGGTAGAAGAGTGAGACCGGTGCTTTTCAATCTGTTCATAAATGAACCGGAGACAGGGATAAGCAGTGAGGTGGCCAAGTTTGCAGATGACACAAAACTTTTCCATGTGGTAAAAACCAGAGAAGATTGTGAAGAGCTCCAGAAGAATCTCTCCAAACTGGGAGAATGTAGCCAAATGTAAAGTAATGCATATTGGGGCAAAAAATCAAAACTTTATCAACTCATGGGCTCTGACCTATCCGTGATGGATCAGGAAAGAGATCTTGGTGTGTTGGTGGACAGCTCCCTTAAGGTGTCTACCCAATGTGTGGCAGCAGTGAAGAAGGCCAATTCCATGCTAGGGATTATTTAGAAAAAGGGGATTGAAAATAAAACAGCCAATATTATAATGTCATTATACAAAAATGATAGGAAGGCTGCACCTGGAGTATTGTGTACAATTCTGGTCACCGCATCTCAAGAAAGACATAGTGGAACTGGAAAAGGTGCAGAAGAGAGCAACTAAAATGATTACTGGGCTGGGGCGCCTCCCTTATGAGGATAGGCTAAAACATTTGGGGCTCTTTAGTCTGGAGAAAAGGCGCCTGAGGAGGGATATGATTGAGACGTATAAAATAATGTAGTGCATGAGTAAAGTGGATAGAGGGACGCTTTTCTCCCTCTCACAAAAGAGCAGAACTAGGGGACATACACTCAAATTGAGGGCTGGGAGAGTAAGAACTGACAAAAGAAAATATTTTTTCACCCAGCACGTTGTTAGTCTGTGGAACTACCTGCCACAGGATGTGGTGATGGCATCTGGCCTGGATGCCTTCAAAAGGGGATTGGATATATTCCTGGAGGAAAAGTCCATCACAGGTTACAAACCATGCTAGAGATGTGTAATCCCCAGGCTTAAAATCGGGCTACTTCAAGGGCCACATGCAGGGGGGTGGTATCAGGAGACAGATATCTAGTCTTGTGTGCTCCCAGACGCATCTGGTGGGGCCACTGTCAGATACAGGAAGCTGGACTAGATGGGCCTTTGGCCTGATCCAGCATGGCTCTTCTTATGTTCTTATGTCTTTATGTTCTTATGGCTTTGATGTTGATCTCAGTGCTTAGCATCTGAGATCTGCAGATTGTGCAGGCATACTGGTCTGAGTACTGGTCATGCTACTATGGTAAAATCTATATTATTAATATTTCAAATGTGCATATTTTGTGACTTATTTTCATTTTGGGGACTGACAATGACATATGTTGTCCTAAGTTCACCCTGACCTAACCTGCAACCCTGCCAAGTGGAAGGCAAAAACCAGAACAGTGGACCCCACCACCAAATGGGACAGATGTGAAGAAGAAGAAAAAGAAGAAGAAGAAGAAGACAATGATGATGATGATGATGATGATGATGATGATGATGATGATGATGATGATGATGATGATGATGATGATGATGATGATTTTCTATTGCTGGGGCTCCATAAATGGTTGTGCTAGCCACAGGATAGCCAAGTCTTAGAAGCATTTTGGTGTTGTGAACTGAGTAGAAAAAGGAGAAAATTATTACAAAACCATGCAGGTAAGAGACCCATTAAAATGCAAAGATAGTGTGAAATTATTATCACTACAAGACATCCAGGGGAAGCATTAATTGTGATACCATACACTTTTAAGTGGTGGGAAGAAACTAGTTTTATTTTATTATTTCTTTATTTAAAATATTTTACCTCACCTTTCTCCTTTAAAAAGAGCCTAAGGTGGCTTACATGATTAAAAACAAAATCTTAATAGCTAAAATAGTGGATTATTCAAATGTTAAAGAAAATTAATAGCATTATATAAAAATGTGAGGTAAAGGCATTATAAAAACCAAATTTAGAAGCAAGATAAATCACCCAAATTATTGTCTCATTGACAGTCAGTCACTAAGGCAGAGAAAGGACAGCAAAAATGAAGCCAGCCTGGCCTCCTGTGGGAGGGAGTTCCAGAGTTTGGGAGCAGCAACAGAGAAGGGCCTCTCCTGTGACCCCACCATGTACACCTGAGAGGTTGGTGGGACTGAGAGAAAGGCCTTATCTGATTAACTTAATACCTACAACAGCTCATAAATGGTGATATAGTTTTTGACATAGCTTAGACCCAAACCATTAATGATTTGTAAAACCATTGTAAAACTAACAGTTTAAATTGTTTCCAGAAACAGATCAGCAGCTTTTAAAAGGATATCTCCTTTGAAAGGAAAAAAAATCACATATGATGCTAGAAAGATTGTAATGGAGAAAGAGAAACATGTGATTTACAGAGACATTTATTTTCAAATATTTCCCTGATGCTATCTGCCAACAGAGGACATTCTGCAAGGTCTGGTGACTTCTAGGTCCCCAATCAATAAAGCAAGAGAAGTGCTAAATATCATGAAAGCCATCAAACTATGTCAATTGGGGTTCCATTAAACTTTCTGAGATTATCACAAATGATATAAAATCAATCTTCTTTGCTTTAATCAAAACAAAACTTCAGGAAGATACACTTTTGGACTTCAACTTCCAGAATCTCTCAGCAGTACTGGCTGTGCTGAATGAAAATTGTATTATTTATTTATTTATTTAAAATATTTTACCCCACCTTTATCCTTAATAGGTACTTTTGCTTAAAAAAAATAACTTTCCCAAGCTCTGGAATAAGAGATGCCAAACAACATTGCTCATTATCTACACAGTTACCTGTATTATCATTATAACATTTGTTAGCTCTTATACGTAGCAATGAATGCATTCAAGGTGCAAAAATGGGTTGGTTTATAAATAAGATAATGGCATATGCAAACAACCTTGTTCTAATAGGAAACCAAGATTCCATTAGAGTAATTGTGATTGTTGTTTTGCTGCCTTGGCCAGAGATCCTGATTGAGCCCTCTGCCGCTTCTTCTTCCTCCTCATTATGATTATATATCCCCAGGCAAGAACTTCGGGTCTGGACGAGAGCTCCACTCAAATGTCAGCAGCAGCAGTTGTTTTCAGACTCGAGGCCCTAAAAAAACCCTTTAAAAGTCTAAAAGAACAAAATGGATATCTTGGTACCCATCAAGAGCCTACTCAGGCTGTGTGAAAAGGGTAAAAGGATAAAACCTCAGAGAGCTTAAAAAGGTTGCAGGGAGCAGGCAGCCATCTTGGATCATCCAACTGCGGCTTGACAAGATACTGGCATGGACAGTAAGAGAAACCGTGAGATATCTGAAATGTCCTCCCCAAATAAATTTGCAGTGTTGGAAGTTGAATTCCCCCCCGGCTTATGGTGATGCTGCTGAAAATAAGATCCCAGAACAGACTGCCTGTCTCTCCCCCCCCCCCCCGATCTGGGTTTACTGCCCAAGGCTCAAGTCCAAGTTCATGAAGGCAATCAGCCCTCTTCACCCTCTGATACTTGCACAAGACCTTGTAATACTTCTGTGATCATCAATGGAGGGGAGCACGAGAGACAAGTAATTGAAACTGTTGGAGAGCATTGTATTCTCACAGGGAGAACTGTCCTAGCAATATTTCAAAAGCTTTAAAACATCAGCAATCAATTGGATAGTGTCCATAAATCCCTCAATAAAAATGAAGGAGAGCTTTCAAAAGCCCAACCTCACTCACATCCCCTTGCTGAAACAGTGACAGGGGGCCATATGGAGGATATGGGCAAAACTGTCGAAGAGCCCTCTAAGGACAGTAAGGTGTGTGGGTCCCATTCCCGTCACCTTCAAGTAGCTAAAATAATGCTTGAGATTACAAACAACTATATGAATAGAGGGACATGGGCAAATAGACAGAAGGTTGTATCCTCCCTAAGCTCTCTCCTCAGAACGACACCATCACAAATTGATCTAAAATCCATTGTGCCCTTACCTGCATCACGCAACTCCACAAGGCTGCTTTTAGAATTTGATGCATCTACAATTCCTCTTATGCTTTTTAAAATGAGGGACTTTTTGAACACTCTCTGCATAAGAACTAGAAGAGTTTTTAGCGAGGACACTTTAAAACCACTGTTATCATTGAAAAAGCTTCCTTTGCTAAACGCTGCCTCCATGCCAAGGCCACATCAAGTTGGCTGCTTGCCAAACCACAACTCTGCAGATAACCAAAAAGAGGGCATGCAGCTACTACAGTTAACCCCTGAAAGGCAGCTTCCACCTGAAACTGAGTCCTTGAGAAAGCTAACCTCTTCTCTGGAAGAATCCCTTGCAAAAATCACGGAGTCCTTAACAGTCTGGAGTCAAGTACCGACTGATAAGACAATGCGACGATCACAAGGAAAACCTGCTTCCAATGTCATCTCACGCGGCACTAGCATACTGGGGGGAAAACCAAATCAAGATTCGGATTTGTGTTTTGCTGCTACTCCGCATAATCTAATCCTCTCACCCCTTGGAAGAAGACCTACTTCTGCACCTTGACGTGGACGTGGATGGGGATAATATAACTCCTGCCGCATTTAAAGGCCTCTCTTGGACAGAACAAACTAAGATCATCTCATCCCTAGACAAAGTTAGGTCTGAGCTGTCTCACAATATGAACAATGCCTTAACTCAACCTATTACTTCTCCCAAAACTGCCATATTCTTACCTCCAGATATTAATTTTATGCCCAGGCCAGTTCCTGCCCAACCCATGCCAATGGTGCTGCTATATCTAATTGACTCTCTCCCCCTTCCCTCCCCCTCCCTCCGTCTCCATCTAGTATCAAACTGGTCTCATGGAACATTGCAGGTTGGGAGAGGAAAAGGAACGACTCCGATTTTATAGAATATCTCTCCAGGCATGACATTATTTTTCTCCAGGAAACCTGGTCCCTCACAGGCCCCAGTGTTCCTGGATTTGTTTCCTACAATCTTCCTGCTTTTAAACTAAATAAGCTGGGTCGTCCCCGCTCTGGCTTAAGCTGTCTAGTGAAACCCTCCTCCTCCTTTGTTCTGTCCCCTTATACCTCTCACTCCCCTTATGTTCAAGCCTTTCTATTTAATAACAGTGAGCGCCACATCCTCATGACGAATGTTTACATCCCTCCCTATGGTTCTTCTTCCACAGATCCATGGACAGAAGTAAAAAGAATTACTGACCAAGTACTAGTATCCAATCCCTCTATCTCTCTTCTCTTTGCTGGTGATTTTAACTCTAGGCTAGGAGCAAATAATCTAAGCCTTGCCAAATATATGAATTGGGATATGGAGGAGATGATTCCTCCTTCTTTCTCGGGGGTCAGGAAGTCCAAGGACCTTTCCATCAATAAGAATGCCTTATTAATGGTCGATCTATGTCTAAGTTATGATCTCCGTATTTTGAACGGTGCCCGTGATTATCCTCTTTCAGGTGATTTTACCTTCTTCTCACCCTTAGGGTTGAGCGTGGTCGATTATATATTAATTTCCTCCGACCTTCTTGCGGAGACTTCCGATTTTGAACTTAGCCCGCGCACCGATAGTGACCATATCCCTCTGCAGGTGTCGTTATTGAACCCCCTCTCAGATCCTTCCAGTAGCGACTTCCCCACTGATCTTTTTGTATATCCTAAGTGGACCTCTAGATCTTCACTGGCCTTCCAACAATGGTCCAGATCACTAGAAACTGTTCGCCAGTGTACAACTATTCAATCAACCAACTACCGCAATTATCTCACACTTAACCAACTCACTCAACCCTCCCCATCCACTCATAGGGAAGAGCAAACCAGTTTCTTGGTTTGACCAGGATTGTCGATCTGCAAAATATGAACTGAGACAATTGTTCTCCTTTGTTTGCTCTCATCCTTCTCCTGAGGCACTTACCTTTTATTTTTCAGTTAGAAAGTCCTTCCATCTTTTCTTGGAAGAGAAACAGCACATTTTTGCTCTAAATCAGTGGGATAGGTTATTCGACGCCATCTCCTCCAAGAACAGCAGAGTATTTTGGCAACTGGTGTCCCGTTCCAACCCGGTCCCCCCTTTAATTGATGTTCCTCCCATTTCTCCCTCTGCTTGGACTACGCACTATTCTAAAATCTTTGCTGCTTCTGACCTGGTATTCCCTTTTCCTCCCCTGCCGCCTGACCTTCCCCCTTGGCCTCCCATTTTAGAATCCGAAATACTAGAACTGATTAGCACCTTGAAACCTGGAAAAGCCCCAGGACTCGATGGTATTGTAAGCGAAATACTGATTAATGCCCCTGACTGGTGGGCTCCCTTCCTGGCTAAACTATTTACCCTGATTAACCATTTTGGGATTTTCCCAGAATCATGGTTATCTTTGATTTTAGTACCAATTTTCAAAAAGGATGACCCTACATCCCCGTCCAACTATAGGCCTATTAGTCTCCTTTCCACTATAGGTAAACTCTATGCAAAATTCCTTCTCAAACGTTTAGTAGCCTGGGCGGAGGCGAAGTGCCTTCCCGGCAATGAGCAAATTGGTTTCCGTCCAGGATCATCCACTTTAGACCATGCACTTTTGCTGTCTTTCCTTGCGGAAAAATATTCTTTTCACTTTAAAGGGAAACTCTACGCTGCTTTCATCAATCTGAGAGGTGTGTTTGATTCTATCAATAGGAACCTATTATGGCACAAACTTGCTTCTTGGGGAATTGACTCTCGACTGCTTCTCTTAATTAGGAATCTACACTCCTCCAATTCATGTCGGGTCCGTATAAACCGCAAGGGCTCCCTTTCTGAAAAGATTACTGTATCCAAAGGTGTCCGTCAGGGTTGTATACTAGCGCCCCAACTATTCAATCTCTTCCTTGCCGATTTACGTTCTCAACTATCTCATTGTAATAAGTACGCCCCTTGTTTGAGTAACTCCTCATTACCAATTCTCCTTTATGCTGATGATTCTGTCCTTCTCTCCATCTCCAAAATCGGGCTACGGCATCTCCTATCTGCTTTTCATTCTTATTGTATATCTAATGATCTAATAATCAACTCCAAAAAAACCAAAATATTGGTTTTTTCTCATCTATGGAAACCGCTATCCTGGAGCATTGACAGCAGACCAGTCGAACAAGTTAAAACATTCAAATATTTAGGTATAAATTTCCACCACCGATTAGAATGGAATTTCCATAGAGACTTGGCAATATCTTCAACCAAACTCCATTTGAATGCAGTATCCCGTTTTCATTACCATAGTGGCAACCAGTATGTACCTGCGCCCCTCAAGGTTCTTCAGACAAAGACCTTGAGTCAGCTTCTGTACGGAGTTCCAATTTGGATCAAGGCGGCTTCCACAAAAGTAGACCTAGTAATTCCCCCCTTTTAAAGGCAAATGCTAGGTGTTCCCAACACAATCAAACTTTCAACCATGATCCTTGAGTTGGGCATTCACTTACCTTCCACTTTGGCATGGTCTCGGGCCATCAAATACTGGTTAGCCCTCAATTATAATTCCTCCCCCAGTTCCTTACTTTTCGATCTTTTAAAGGATCCCTTTACTTCCACCTGGGATTCCCTCTTTGTAAACAAACTCCACAATTTAGGCTTTACTCTTGACTATTTTGCCAACTTTGACTTTAAAAGAGCTTACTTGACCATTAAGGCAAAATTATTTGAAGAAGAAACTGAATTACTTTCCTCTAATCTAAATTGGACCTGCTCTCCACGTTTCTTTAACCCATCCCCGGTCTTTGGCCATGATCTCTGTTATTTCCGCAAGCTAATTAATCCAAACAAGAGACGTGCTTTCATGTTGGCCAGACTCAATATTTTCCCCTCCTCAGTACTCTTAGGAAGATACTTGGGTATACCACCATCCCAGAGGCTTTGTAAATTTTGCCAACTTGAACCAGACACAGTCCCTCATATACTGTGCAGTTGCCCTGCCCATACTAGGTTACGCAAAGAGTTTTTAGACCCAATTATATCTATGTTCTCTGGCTCTCCAGAGGAATACACAAGCTTTTTACTTTGTGACAATTCCGAATGGGTCACCCTACAAGTTGCAGATTTTCTAGTAGCTGTTATTAATAAGAAATGAGAGTGTATCCCCTTTTTGGCTTTTTACCTATTGTTTTACTTGACAATGGTTTACCATCACTGTTTTGGTTGTGTTCTATATTCTTTGTTTTAATGCCAATAAAGGTGTATGTATGTAATTGTGATTGTCAGTAGGCCTTTCATAAAGATAAAAGTGAAATATTAAATATTAAAGATGATGCAAAGAAGCTTTTAAAGGAAATTATGGGTTAGCATTCATGTACAATGGTACCTCTACTTACGAGCGGCTCTACTTATGAGCAATTTGACTTAAGAGTAGAAAACCATTGGCATTTTAATTGCTGCCTTACAAATATTAGATGCGGTCTGCTCTACTTACATTATTATAATTTTTTCAATTATTTATGTATGTATTTGATTTTTTTTAGATAGGACTGCTCTATTTATGAGTTGTTTAACTTATGAGCATGCATTTGGAACAGATTAAATTCGTAAGTAGAGGTACCACTGTATTTTAAAAGTCAGACATCTAGGGTTAAAACTACATAAAAATCACTTGACCTGTTTTGTTTTATGTTATGCTACTAAAGCAGGAGAAGAAGCATGTTGTGTAGGACTACATTTTCAGTGCCATCACTCAGTGTTTAGATATCTGGCTAGAGAGCTAAGGTCTGATACTGAAGGAGTTCCAGAGTTTGTACATGAATGCCTTCTCCGTAGTGTTCCTTCCAGTGTAGCAGTTCTAAGATTATTATTATACATTTTTTGTATGTAGGTGTGAGGATCATTCTCGCTATCTCTCCCCCCCCCCGGAGGCCCGTTGATGCAGGCAGAGAAAACGCCAAAGGCGAATAATGCTTTGAACTTTTATTAACAACTTTAACAGTCTCATGGTCTTCATAAGCAGGCTCTTCCCTAGTAGGGAGCAAGGGCTCTGCCTCTGACCAAAACTCAGCAACTTGCCCGGAAGTCAAGCCGAGCATAATAGTCCAAAGTTGCAAAGGCAAACTCTCATTAACAACATGGCCTGGGCCTAATGTAAGTCCGGACAATCCTTGAAACAACAAAGTGCTGTCACTTACAGCTTCTACTGTGGGTAGCCCCGCTCCTTCTCCACCTCTCTCTACAGTGGGATCTTCTTCTCCTCTGCTCCGAGAGTACTCTGCCATTTTGCCCAAAGTCCTTTGCTGTTCATCATGGTAGCGGGACCTTATCTGCGAGTACTTGCGAGCCAGCCTCCGATGCTCACGGTCTGCTGTCTGCCCCCAGAATGGTGCCTTTCGTGCCTTCTGCTCCCTTCACTCTCACTCTGCCTCCCTTCACTCTCGCTCTGCCACCTCTTGCAGGAGTCAGAACATTACCCACTCCCCCATCAAGGGATCTTCCTTAACAATTTCCACTAACTCCTCCTTCTTCGGAGCTACCCATCCTCCCAGACCTCTCACTTCCTCCCCTTCCCCTTGTTCTCCCCCTTGTGTTTTCTTCATCAAATCTCCTCCCTCCCATTCTCCATTTTTTTCACCCCTTTCTGTCACAGCATCAAGGGTTCTGCTGCTTTCCTCCCATGCAACCCGTTTCGGAGAGGAGGGCAG
This sequence comes from Phrynocephalus forsythii, assembly GCA_029282475.1. Classification (NCBI taxonomy): domain Eukaryota; kingdom Metazoa; phylum Chordata; class Lepidosauria; order Squamata; family Agamidae; genus Phrynocephalus; species Phrynocephalus forsythii. The sequence goes on from JAPFRF010000003.1 coordinate 61,430,676, forward strand.
TACCTTCCATCTCACAGTAGGATAAAGGAAGTTATAGTCATACTTTACAAAATCGGAACAGGGCAATTAATGACAGCAACATTTGTAGATCACCAATTCAGAGAGTCGTCATAAATCAGAAACACCTTGATGAGATATAGCAACAACAGTTCTGGCCTTATATTATTGCTGGATTGTGACTTGCCCAGCACCATCAAAACCTGATGGCATTTTATTTGGATTCTTGATAACAGTAAACAGATGTGACTATGGCTACCATCACACCAACTGTTTAATAACACAAAGAAGGGAGCAGCCTATAGCTGTCTTCATCTATCCCTGAATTTGTCACTCTTCTAAATATGAAGGATGATTAGTTTGAAGAGGCTGTAGCCCATGAGGGCTCTCTACATGAACAGAAGTGCTGTGGAAGTGGCCGAGCATAGTGAAACTCTTTAAAAACAACCCAAGTAGAGAATAGCCAGAAGTCTTCCCCTGGGCAAATATTCAGATTAAACTGAGCAGGCTTCACCAATAGCCATGGTGAGCCATTCCCCCTCAGGTAACAGATTTTGAGCTTCATGGCAGAGCAGGAAATCATTGTTTAATTTGCTACCATCCAGACTATCCTGCTGCAGTCCTTGGTTTCAAAGAGAGCCCTATTCTTATTCTTATTCTTATTCATCAATGCCAAGTCTCTCACAACTGAGAGACCTGCCATCCAAACAAGCACAGCTTGGAAAAGTTGCTTATTGGACAGGACAACATATCAGGGCTCAGTACCTATCCACTGTAACCTTTGAGATATGCAACATTTTATGCCAAATGTCAGAGGACAGGATGCAGATGCATGGAGGTTCTGATGTAAAAAAAAATTGCCCTTCTGTCACGCCCCCACGCCCTCTATTTAAATATTACTAGCAAGTAGGCTATACTTTTTCCGACAAGCTAAATATTTGATCACTTATCATGCTAATTACTAGCCTGTATTGCATTACACCGAATTCAAAGGGTAATTTCTTAAGAAGAGACAGACATCTTGATTTGCCACATTGACTTCTGGGAATTTCTACCTTGTCTAAATAATACTCCAAACATGTCATCTACAGTGAGTCATACAATAATTGCACACTTTAAGCAAAGAGTTCCCTTCCAGCAAATAAACCTAAAACTATGTGTATGGGTGGAAGCTCCCTTGCCATGCCACTATCCTGGGAAGAATATTGAAGTAATTTTGAATTTAATAGTAGTCTGGTGGGCACACAAAATGCATAATAGATTTCTCAGAATACCATTATTTTGAGAGCTGCCTTTTCCCTTCCTGAGGGGAAAAGGTGGATCAGAAACCCAACTGTTAATGGTGTTCTAAACTGCTTGTTGTCTGTGTGGAGTTGAATAGTCTCAGCACAACGGGTCACAAAACATATTCCATTTTATTTCCAATTAAAACTAAATACAAGGATATGTCAGCAAATCTGAAGGCAGAGTTTGCTGGAGTAGAGCTTTTAATTTGGTTTGGTTTATTGCCCCTTGAGAACGGCATGGAGTCATTTGATTTAATGTGAGATGTAAGAGTAGGAACTTGGGATTTAAAATATGTTAGCAGCTACCCAGCCTTACATTTAGAAGTGGTAAAACTAATCAAAATCCACCCTCTGCTTTTCAACTCTATATACTGTAATTTCTTACTGTAGTATAGCTATTGATAACAGTTCACACCCTGAATTAAGAAATAATCTCTCTCCCCCCAGTTTATTTCCCAAGTTGCATGATTCTGAGCCTCATTTGTTAATGAATTAGATTAAAAATATTAGTCAAAATGCATTCAGAAAATTGTAGATTTAATAGGTTGTTTTGTGTTTTGCTCTCTTCCTTGTACACTTCTGCTAAGCAGAATTGTGGTTTTCTCGAAAACTTCTCCCTTAAACAATGCTAAGCTTAGTAGTAGGTTTGCGCTGGCAGCTATGAAAATTTGGGCCAATCTCTAACCCTGGAAGGATTATATTGCATTGTAAATGTTACACAGTATTTTAAAGTTTTAATTATATTTGTTGCGGATGTAATTTTATAAGTTTTTGCGACAACCAATGGTTTTTAGCAATAAACTATTACCTATCTACCTACCTACCTAGTAGTATAGTATAACTCTTATGTGCCCAAAATCATAAGTATGCACACACCTCCCCTAACCTACATCAGCCTCTTGGCATGTGCCAGCAACCTCCTTGGCCACCATGTGGAACTGCCATGTCAGGACAGATGGTTGGTGGTGGTGCTGTAATCAAACTAAAGACTGCCAAACTGCCAACAACAGTGTCCTGGTAAGCCCAAGACCCACCTTTCTCAGGTCACTTCCTGGAAACTAATAGCAGAACAGAATTTATTGATTATTTTTAATTGAAATAGGTATCTATATGAATCTGGGGGTGGGGGGCATGTATAACCAAAACCATGCTGCTCAGATCTGGACAATTCAAGGGGAAAGTGTACTTGGATTTTGCCTCACCAATTAGACCACTTGTCATGATAGCCATTTTCTAGAAGTAACCCAACTTGCAGTGGCAGATATTTTGTGAGAAGTCCTGTGGTGCTGTGGTTAAATGTCTGTACTGCAGGTAAAACCGTGCTCATGACCTGGGGTTCAATCTCAGGTAGCAGGCTTATGGTTGACTCAGCCTTCCATCCTGCCGAAGTTGGTAAAATGAGTACCTAGCTTGCTTTGTAGGGGGGGCAATGTGTACCCTGCATACTGTAATTAAACTGTAAACTGCCCAGAGACTACCTGAAGTGTTATGGGGCAGTATATAAATAGAACACTTTGCTTTGCTTTGCTTTACTACCTCCAACATTTTGGGGACCCATACAGGATTAGAGATGGGCACACAATGCTTTTGTAGTTTCTGAAACTTCATTTTGCTGCTGAACAGATGTTCAGGGCTTTGAAACCCCACCTCCTCTGGTGGGTACCCACTCAGAGGCAGCAGCCTCACTTACCCTGTCCTATATCCCCCAGGCGTTGTCTCTGAGTAGGTACCTGCCAGAGGAGGCTTGGCTTTGATGCGCCAAACACCTGCGTGACAGATAAATGAACTGGAACATACCAAAGGCTCACACCCATTTCTAGACAGGCTTTCCAACATCATTAACATAAAATAAGTTTCATCTCATTGCCTCATTATTTAAGCTGGTCATTATCCTTTAAAAATGGCTTGGTGTAGTTATTGCCACAACCAAGACCATATAACATTTAGAAACCATTAATAGGTCACAATTGTTGTCTGAAGCTAAAGATCTCAGCATCATCTGTTCAGTACAGCTAGAATTTCTGAACAATGTCTTAAATTAATTCAGCCAACATTTTAAATGCATCACAAAACAAAATGAATTAGCCATTTCTATCCTATATATATTAGGAAATAAAAGCAGCTAGGCTAAATCATCTCTACAGAAACCTGTCACTGCGTGACCAAGCTCCATAGGTTGAAAATATTTCACACTTTATCAGATCCTGAATTAATGTACTTAGCATGAATTAGTTTAGCTAAAGGGGTGTAGTGGCTCAGCGGACTAAGGCTCCAAAAGCAGTTGGCTGCAAATTCAGCAGCTCGGTGGTTCAAATTCCGGGTGCCATGCAGTGGAGCAAGCTCCTGCTGTTAACCCCAGTTCCTGCCAACCTAACAGTTCGAAAGCATGTAAAATGCAAGTAGATAAATAGGTACCACCGTAAAAAGTGGGAAGGTAAAACAGTGTTACCTTGCAGCCATGCCGGCCACATGGCCATGGACTTGCACAACACTGGTTCTTTGGCTTGAATACAGAGATGAGTACCGCCCCTAGAGTCGGACACGACTAGCATGCTATAGTTTAGCTATAGCTCAAGAAGGAACTGAAAATTAATGAACCAAGTACTTCTGGCTTCTGCATATATAATCATAATGCCACAATTAGTTATGTTTTTACATCTAGTGTAGGCTTTTTATTTTTCATGCTGTCCTATGACATCTGTACCACATAAATTTGAAAGGTCAATGGTCTCTTCTAGGTGACAATTATATATATATACAACAGTTAATATTATTGCTATGGGAATTCTGCATTAAGCATTCATTCCCAAACTGGAGGCCTACACCCCAGTGCTGTACCAAGCAATGCCATCAACAATCCATGTATCATAACCATACACTAATGTGGACAGGCCCTGAGTGTATGTTTTATCACTTTCCAAGACTTCCAGGGGTTATGTAAAAGGAGCCTATCTGTTACATAAAGGACCAGGATCCACTTACCTGAACAAATTGCTCCACCACGTTTATTCACTTACATCATGGTACTCATGGAGCAGTACTGCTCCTAGTGCAAGAGTATATTCTCTCTCCCTCTCTCCCCCCCCCCGCTCCATTGTTAAACTATTATACTTCCAATCTATGACAGAAAGTGGCTAAAGTGAACAGAAAAGGAGCGTCAGCTGAGAAGAGAACATGCAGGTTCCCCAGCCAAGCAAAAGATTGTTCATAGTACCATGATTGATTGCTTGTTACACTTTTATTCCAGCAGTCTGTCCATTGTTTTAGAAAATTAATTTAGCCCAATGCCTAATTTTCACTCCATGACCATTTTAAACATAAATCTGATTTAGCATTGCTATTATAGATTACACATTTCATTTATCGTATAATAAAGAACATATTAAGTATCCATGTTTGGAAGAATGAACACATAAAATGGAATGTCGGCGATCTACCCTGATTTGGCTAGGAGCCCGATACAGACAAGACACAATGAAGTGGGTACAGTTTTGGCTTTAAGACAACAAACTTGGATGGTGAAATCAAATTATTTCTGAAGAAAATCTAAAAGTAGCAAGACTTACCAATATATTTTTAATAAATAGTCATTGTCCTGTGAGTCCCCAACGTCCACATCTTATACGTAATGAAACTTACATCTTGTGAGTCAGGCAAGCTGTGGGAATAGAACAGTTACCAAAAAAGCTCCCACTGCTGGTATAACTTACCTTTGGGGTGCTAATTAGCCCTGATGGGTATTTTAAAATGTTCCTGTTACATGATAGACTTATTGTTTCCACATAATCTCTGTTGAGGCTTGGTAGGGTTATCTCAAGCTTGGAAAACCCCAATTTTGGGACTACTTCTTTCAGATTCCTGCAACCAGATGACTGTAGCTAGAGAACTCTGAGAGTTCCTGTCCAAAAAAAGTGATTGAAAAGGAGACTAGGCACCATTCAGTCACCAATGAATTACTAGTGGAGGCTGTGCAAGCATGCAGGTCATGGTTTAGTCAAGCGTAGCACCCAGATTCTGTAGTTTCATCACCAAGACTCTGTGGTGTCTGATACTGTTTCTCTGAATGTTTAAATTCTATTCTGTATTTTAATTATTCTCCAGGATGCACAGCATTTAGAGAGTACATTGAAATACAGGTTGTATCATTTTGCTTAAATAAATAGATAAAGAGGGTTGAAGGAATACGCAAAAAGAGCACTTGGTTAAGAATATCCAGTTTAGTAACAAGCACAGGCTGACAACTTTGATACTGCAACCCAGCAACTCAGACTATGGCTACCTATCTATTCCTGAACTCCAACCCACCCCCTGCCCTATATGGTTATCATTCAAGATGATGTGAGTTGTGCTCCAGCAACTGCTGAAGGGTCCATACTCTATCTTTGCTATCTCTAAGATCTGGTATAAATTTGACTCTGCTGGAATCAGGTTGATATCCTTCTTCTGCTATCTTAAGAGAAAACCAGTAGGGTATTCCCGGTGAGATCCAATGCAAATTAATCAAGCATATGCTCCACTTACAGTACCGCAATCATCTCTGCATAAATGTGCTTTAATAATCTCCTGTTACCCTTTCCTCAGTACACGTTTTCCTTCAGTATTCAACCAAACCACCTATTAGTAGTACTAATGGGAGATTTTAACTATCCTCATATGTATTGGCAGTCCAACTCCACTAAGAATGCAAGGTCCAGCAGATTCCTTGATGCTCTTGCAGACAATTTCATGGTCCAGAAGGTAGAGGAAGCAACAAGAAGAGCAGCCATTTTAGATCTGGTCTTAACCAATAGGGAGAACTTCGTAAATAGGGTCAAAGTTGTAGGATCGTTAGGTAAAAATGATCATGCCCTCTTGGAATTTGTTATATACAGTTGTAAGGTAAAGCTAAGCATATACAGACAAGAATCCTGGACTTTAAGAAAGACAATTTTTGTAAACTTAGGGAATTATTGGCTGTGATTCCATGGACTGAATCACTGAAAGAGAAGGGAGTGCAAGATGGATGGGAGTTCCTTAAAAGTGAGATATTAAAGACACAATCTAAAACTGTTCCAACAAGAAGAAAAATGGGAGATGTCCAAAGAAATCACAATTGTTTACTAAAGAACTTTCAACTCAGCTAATTATGAAGAAAAACAAGTAAATGGAATGGAAAAATGGGGAATGCACCAAAGAGGAATATAAGGAATATAAGCAAATAGCTAATATATGCAAGGGGTGGTTAAAAAAAAAAAAAAGCTAAAGCACTAAATGAACGTAGACTTTTCAGATAGCAAAAAGAGTCTCTTTAGGCAGTACACTCCCTTGATCTGTGCCTGAAGGTGGTCTTGGAATGGACCAGGACCAACAGGCTCAAACTGAACCCAGAGAAGACCGAGGTTCTGTTCTTTGGGGCACCCTCGTCTAGGTACAATGGCTGCCTCCCTAGTATGGGGGGAGTTTCCCTCCAGCCTACGGACAGGGCCAGGAATCTGGGTGTGGTCTTGGACTCAGCCCTCTCCCTGGAACCCCAGGTGATGGCCGTCTTCAGGGCCGCTTTTTTCCACCTCCGCAGGATCGCCCAGATCCGTCCATACCTTGATGAGTCCTCCCTGAGGACAGTTGTGCAGGCCCTTGTGATCTCGAGGATTGATTACTGCAACACACTTTACGTGGGGTTGCTCTTGACCCTTGTCCAGAGACTCCAACGGGTGCAGAATGCGGCGGCCAGACTGGTAGTGGGTGCTCATAGATACAATCACATTACCCCAGTTCTGTCATGCCTGCATTGGTTGCCCATGGCTCTCTGGATAAGGTTCAAGGTCCTGGTTTTGGTTTACAAAGCCCTCCACGGCTTGTGGTCCTGAATACCTGTTGGAGCATATCTCCCAGAGGTCAACTGAGGCCAGGCCCACTAGAATGTCGCAATGCTCACTCAGGGTGGCCACACCCAGGGAGGCATGGAGGTCAGTTACATGCAACCGCGCCTTCTCTGTGGTGGGCCCCTCATTGTGGAACCATCTCCTGAGTGAGCTGCGGCTTGCACAGTCCCTGCCTGCCTTCAAAAAGGCTTTGAAAACCATGCTTTTTAGGGAGGCATTTGGCAACCTTTAATTTAATTTAATTTAATTTTTTCCTCCACCCCTTGATGCCTCTTGCCGAGGGTTTTCACCTCTCGACTTGGTTTATATTGTTGTTAAACCGTCCAGAGTTCCTGCTGGAAGATGGGCGGTATAGAAATAAAACAAACAAATAAACAAATAAATAAATCATTATGTCTGCCACAAAAGGAAAAATAAGGAAATGATAGGGGCTCTGTGTGCCAATGATAACCAATTATTAACAGGAGACAAGGAAAAGGCGGAACTACTCAAAACCTTCTTTGCCTTAGTTTTCTTCAAAAAGGAAAAAAAAAACAGTTCCCTTGGCATAAAGAGTAGATGAGGTAGGATGGGAATTGCAACATAGAATAGATAGAGAGGTGGTAGTACAGGAACACCTGGAAACATTAAATGAATTTAAGTCTCCTGGGCCAGATGAATTAGACCCAAGGATATTAAAAGAACTGGCAGAAGTAATTTCAGAACCATTGGCAATAATCTTTGAGAAGTCCTGGAGAGCAGAGGAAGTCCCCATCAATTTGAGGAGGGCAAATGCTGTCCCTATCTTCAAAAAAAAAGGGGAGGACCCAAATAATTACCGTCCAGTCAGCTTGCCTTTAATTCCTGGCAAGATCCTAGAACAAATTATTAAGCAAACAGTCTGTAATTCTTTAACTAGCAATGCTGTCATTACGAGAACTGAGCATGGATTTCTTAAAAACAAGTCATGCCAGACCAATTTTATCCCTTTCTTTGATAGAATTACAGGCCTGGTGGGTGAGGGTGATTTTGTGGATATTGCTTATCTGGATTTCTATAAGGCCTTTGATAAGGTACTCCATGGTATACTTGCAAAGAATTTAGTAGAATGTGGGATAGATAGTGCCACTGTTAGATGGATTTGTAATTGGTTGACTGATCTGGAAAATAGTACCTGTCTGACTGTTCTATATTTATATATGGAACAAATTAGGTGTTAAGGCTTTAAAACAAGATCCAGTTGTCTAGTTCCAAAGTCAAGATTGTAGGTTCTACACACCACTAAGTCAAACAACAGCTCATATACTGTACATTGGTACCTCTACTTACCAGTTTAATCTGTTCCTAATGTATGCTCATAAGTCGAACAACTCATAAGTAGAGCAGCCGTATCTAAAATTTGTAAGGCAGCAGTTAAAATGGCAACGGTTTTCCACTCTTAAGTCAAATTGCTCGTAAGTAGAGGTACCACTGTACTTTGCACAACATGCAGGATCTTCACAGTAGTGGCACAGTCTTGGGAGAGAGCAGTGTGTTTACAACCATTTTGAGTTCCAATCTTTTTTATTACATAAGAGTATTTTAATACATAACATAATATATGTTCATCTTTTGAAAAAAAAAATGCTACTAGGTTTTGATGGACTTTAAGTATCTCAATTTTTGCTTAACAAAGCAACTTTCACAGCAGGTGAAAACTGAAATAGTGCCTGGCAATGAAAGCAGTGTAGTGCAGATTGGGAATAACTGAATACAAAGAGTTCTTCAAGCAAATAACAAAAAGAAGTCATTCAAAGCAATATACTGACTACCAATTATGCAGCAACACATGTCACTGTTCAAAACAAGATGCTCTCTTTTTTTGTCACACTTTATTCCCATCCCACGACAAACAGGTTTACTGAAGAAATGAGATGGCCCATTTTTGCTATCAACATCACAGCATGGATCTCTCCTATTAATAAATAACTATTGATTTCTTATGAAACTACTGCAAGAACAGTCCCAATTTATAGGCCTAGGCTATCAAAACATTGACAAAGAAGAGCATCCTGCTGCTTTGCTGGCATGAAGGAGAAATTAAAGCAGAGCATCAGCAGATTTTATGAAAAGCCAGAGAGACCTCCATGGCAGAAGCATCCATCAAAAGGAGATGAACTGTTCACACACATGAGGGGGTTTGGAGGCACAGAGAACTAGAGATTTAGACACGTAAAATTAAGAGGCTATATTACTCTTTTGTGACCTTTGTTTTGTACCAAATATTTCAAAACAACATTGCAACATTCTAGAATAGCTGTTGTCAGTCCAATTGACAGCCTGCAGAAAGGTTTAATGAGTCCAGAACTGAAGGTTTTGCTGAGATGTGCAAAACAAGAAGATAATAATGTAATAATGTCTACAGGTAGATTACTAAATTGTTTCATGTTCTCTTAAAAACTCATGCAAAGAAAAAGAAAGGGAATAGGAGGGGCCATCTTTTTATTCTTCATTAACACTCCCTTGGTTCAGACATTTCATTTTAAAAGTTGCTCTATTTCTGAGCCCTAATACTATATTAAAAAAATAGAGATAGAGAGGAATCTGGACAGATTTCAAAGTCCTACCTGTGACCTACTTTCATTTAAGATGCCTCCAGATACAGATTACTCGTCCAAGAAAATCAACAACTGTGATGTTTCCTAATCACAGAATTCTGGTAATCTAGATTTACCTATATCTGCTCCAACTATTCAACATCTTGCTTCCTATTGTCAGACAACTCTTGTTTGGCATATAGCTGCTACCTGCTAAATGCCTAGATTACCTGAGCACATCCGATCTTGCCCAGTTTCGGAAGCTAAGCAGGGTCGGCCCTAGTGATACTTGGAGGGGAGACCACCAGGGAATACCAGGTGCTGTAGGTGCCTGGAGTAGGAACTGGCAAGCCACTCCAGTATTCCTGCCAAGAAAACTCCATGGATGTGGATTTGTGAAGGGTTGGTCATGACTGTAATGACACAACTCACATCTGCTAAATGCCTCATGGATTCTTTAAAAACAGGGGAACCACAGTTAGGTAAGTGTTTTCATAACTATTCCCCTCATGGCAACAGCACAAGATTTCACTTATACCAAAGCATTTGGCTAAGAGGTTCCATAAGCCTGCATATCAGGAAAAAACGGATAACTGATCACTAAATATCAACTCTCCCTTTAGGCTTTTGACATCAAGCTCACACTCTATTACAAAAGCATTTCCTTTCCATTTAACAAGCTAAGTGGCCTAAATAGGTCATTAGCTAGACAAGCATGCATCAATAAAATAACAAGAAACAGTTATGTGAGAGCCTGCTAGAACTGATGTATATAAACAGTACCCATATTTACAAATGCTTGTACTTTTTTCATCTTACAGACCAGGTGAGAAGGGCTGAGGATGTTCTAGTCAGGAAAATGTGCAAGACAGTGGATATCTTCATTGCTTGGGATCCAATTTTTCTCTCAGCCATAGCTCTCAGTTTCACCCATTTATAGCCTTGTTGTCAATACATTTCTCTTATGTAATGTTTCTGATGCAAACTCTATTCCTATCTTAATGTATCAGAGGGAGAGGGAGGGAGGGAGAGAGCTTGAGAGCTTGAGAGCTTGAGAGAGAGAGAGAGAGAGAGAGAGAGAGAGAGAGAGAGAGAGAGAGAGAGAGAGATTGAAGATGTGAATGTGGTCAGTTAATCTATATCTTTCCATGTAAAACACGGAATACAGAATTACTGTGACCTTTCAAATGGGGTCTGTTTCTTGAGTTGGATCTAGACTTAGTCATACAGGAGATTAATTGAAATCAATAGGACTTAAGTTAATAATGACTGAAAAAACTCAGTCACTGTTAGGCTGGCACGTATTAATAGATAACTATCAGGGGATGAAGCTAGATTTAATGCTCCTTATAGCAACACTTTTTATTCTAACAGTATGTAAGTAGTACTCCTGGATTTACATACAAGTTTCTTTTGTTTGCAGTTAAAACTGCAGTTCTACATGTACTTATATGTCAGTAAACCCTCTGAGCAGAACATGAGTTACTTCCAGGCAAATATGCACAAGATTGCATTGCCAGGGTCTTCCTGCCAGAAATTTGTTCTCTTTATTGTACCCAATCGATCACTGGTGTTCATGCATTTTCCTGTCATCCATGTGATGATGTATAGCTTGTTGCAGTATGTTATGTTCTTATTTGCTATATACATCCTAATAGGACTTTCAAAGCAAGTAAGATATGGAATTTTTAGGAGTGTCTTTACCAATGTCCCCACAGTGAGATTCCATCGATAAGCAAATATTTGAATCCAAGTCACTGTGACCTGAGTTCTAGTCCAACACTCTATCAATTACACCACACAGGACTACTATTACAGTATGCTCAACAAAAAGATATGGAGGCATGGTTTAATGTTGTTTTGGTTTATGGTAGGGATAGGGAACCTTGCAGCTGGTTGGAGATGTCAATGGTTTAGATATCTGGCTGCGGAGCAAGAGGTTGGGAATTCCATTCCCCACTGTGTGTCCCACAGGAACCAGCCTGGGTGGCTTTGGGCAAGCTGCACAGTCCTGGGACATCCCCAGAAGAATGAAGCAGCAAACTACATCTGAGTATTCTCTGCCTGGAAACCCCTGAAAAGGGTCACCACAAGTTAGAACTGACTTGATGGTGCATGAAGATGATGATTAGGTATGCCTCTATAGTACTAAATCGGCATTATAGAATAGAACACAAATCATGCAAACTTTGACCAAAGCTTATTTAAATTACAAAAACCCAGTTACTGTGGTCGGGGCTTGTGAGAGTGGAATGTTATATCTGCTTTCCTTGGCTGTCTCGGGTTTTCCCTGTGTACACTTTTTGTTCCCCATCCTCTTTTCCTCGGTCTTTCATTCAACCTTTTTCTCTCTCAGTCTGAGCTGTCTTTTTTTCCTGTTCTTCCTACTTTCCTCACCCCTCTTTATTTTTCATATCTCTTCCCCATCGTATGAGGAAGCAAGGGAGAGCAGAGCTCTGGAGAGGCACCCAAAGGGAAGAGTGCTTGGCACAAAGGTTGCAGTAGGGAGGGGTGGGCAAGAAAGCTGAGGGGAAAAGGCAGATCAGACTGCAGGAATTAGTGTTTAGAAATACAGAATATATACTTCTGCAGAAATACAGATACTTATTGTGTTCATTCAAGTGGCATGGCAGGGGAGCAAATGCTCTCTGTGAAGGAGTTCTCGGTCTCACTAATCTAAAGACTGCTTACTTTCAAATATGTTGGTTTATGTCTGTGTTGTTGATCAAATTCTTATTTGCCTCCATGACTTGGGCATTCCTCTTTATTGTTCATCACCAAATATTTTTGCCGTCAAATAATTTTATCTTCATAAGAGCCAGGCAACTTACCAATCTTCAGAAACTGCCATTCAACTTCTGACTTACCTGATCATGCAAACCCCAGTCATGTGTGGCCCTCCAGTTCTTGGCTGTCAGCATAAGCAGTGGTGGAATCTGAGGTCTGAAAACATCTGATGTGACATAGTTTGTTGCCTCTGGTGTTTACAGAAAGCATGACAGTTTATTAGTGTTGGGCTATTATTACATATTCTTTCTCCAAAATGCTCAAGGGGATATAGATCTATGCTTTCCATTTTTCCTAAGAATAACTGTGAAATAGGGTAGCAAGAAAGATGGTGATGGCCCAACCTTGTCCAGTGAGTATCACACGTGTGGTGATTTAAAGCTGTTTCTCCCCGCTCCTGTTCTGGTACTCCAAACCAGGGATAGGTAAGGTATGGGCATCTAAATGTTGTGGGAATACAAATCCCATCTTTTCCCATTGGTTGAACTGGACTGAGGTGATGGGAGTCACAGTCCAGTCATGCCTGGAAGGCCACACATTCTTTATACTTGTTCTAACCATGGTATCAGATACACCCTCCATACTGAAAACAATGTCTGTATAAAGCAGTAGCTGCAATGATTAATCCATATTTGTTGGAGGGTGTGGGGAGCAGGGGCAGAGCAGCGTAGCATTACAGTTATTTTTGTGGTGTTCAAGTTCCTGGAAAATCATTTGTCTGCCTGCGCACAAGTCAGATTCATGAGATTCCACAGCTGCAAAAAACCATTGAAGTTTCAGTACTGAGGAAATCACGGCATTATTTCAAAACTCAGCTGTTTGAAGTGCACTCAATGCAAACCCATTGGTACGTTACAATGTGTTAAATTACCCCAATTAAACGCTTATGTAGCATGGCAGAGTTCATGATATTCCATTGCAAATTATATATCAGTCACCTACTCTCATAAGAAAGTAGTTTTAACATGCCCATAGGAATGAAGAAGAATGAAAAGGATTAAACATTTCAAGTTAATTGCTTCTAATGCCACTTTTTAAAAATCAAGTCTGGAAATGAGCATAGGCAAGCTTGAAAAGCTTGATGCTTCCAGACAAGGCTTTGTTGTGCAATTGTCCTCAAGGTTTTAAGAAGCTACTTTTGTGGCTACACCTCCTAAAATTCTCCAGGCTGTGGCCAACTTGGCATTTGTAGTCCAAAAAGTAACTTTTCCAAGCTCTTGAGATAAATATGAGCATATATACAGCTGAAGTTGTAACTCTACCATGTTTTCCTAAGTGTTCTGTCTTTATACCAGCATAATGACTTTTGACTGAAAATATTCAGACACACAGTCTATCTGGAAGCACCATCATATCTGATGAAGAAAATAAAGGGTAATACTACAATTGTTTTTAAAAAGTAATGATGATGATGATGATGATGATTAAGAAGAAAGATAAGAAAAAGCATAATTAGGGGTGGGATTTTTTTGTCTGTTTTTGTCATGCTGGTCATCTTGAGGCTAGTTGGCTGTGGGACTGGCCAGGGTTGGAATGTCTACACCTTGGGGTGGATCAGAGGGACAGGTTTGGGATTGTGCTTGTGTACTGAGCTCCCCACGACCCTTCACTCTCCCTCCCAGAACTCTCAGGGTTCATCTCGGCAGCACTGTTGAGGTCTCCCCACCTTTTGGTGGTTTGGGATTTCAGTCTGCACGCTGGGCATGGGCTGTTGAGAGTGGCTCTGGAGTTCACAGAGTTCATGGCCTCCATGAACCTGGCCCAGTTTGTCATCAGTCCTACTCACAGGGGTGGACAAACCCTGGACCTGGTGTTTGCCTCCAGATCTGTGGGCTTTGATCTGGGGGGGTCGGAAATTTGCATTCCCAGACTGTGTCATGTCAAATCATTATTTGCTGACCTTTTCCCTATCAATTGCTGTCCCACCCCAGGAGGAGCCTGGCCCTACCATTTGGGCCCACTCCCGAAGGCTCCTGACCCCTGTGCAGTTCTCAGAAGCCTACCTTTGGCTGGCTCCACTCCTTCCTTGAGGACTGAGCCCAGCAAGTAAGTTTGGAGGGTGATTTGTCATCTCCCTGGACACTCTCTTGTGGGGTGCCTTAGGGCCTGGCAATCTCCCCTATGCTCTTTAACATCTATATGAGGCCACTGGCTGAGGTCATCCAGAGTTTTGGGGCTTGCTGTCATCAGTATGCTGACGACACACAGCTCTATCTCTCCTTTTCCACCTCTGCAGTGGAGGCCATCCAGACCCTTGATCACTGCCTGGCTGCAGTTCTAGAATGGACCAGGACCAACAGGATCAAACTCAACCCTAGGAAGACTGAGGTTCTGTTTTTCAGGGTTGCCCCAGATGGGTACAGTGGCCCTCTCCCCAGTCTGGATGGGACTGTCCTCCAGATGGCGGAAAGAGTGCGGAGTCTGGGCATTGTCCTGCATCTGGGGCTTTCCCTGGAGTCCCAGGTGGCTGCTGTGTCCAGGTCAGCCTTTTACCATTTTAGGCTTATCACCCAGATTCTCCCATACCTTGAAGGGGACTCTTTGATGATGGTTGTGCAGATGCTGGTCATGTCGAGGATAGATTATTGTAGTGCTCTCTACGTGGGGCTTCCCTTGACCTTTGTTCAGCGATTGCAGCAGGTGTAGAATGCAGCAGCCAGATTGTTGGTTGGTGTGGGCAGATTTGGCCACATCACCCCAATTCTGCACTGGTTGCCCAGTGCCCGTTGGTTAAAGATGTTGGTTTTGGTTTACAAAACCCTTCATGGCTTGGGTCCTGAATATCTGGCAGAGCGTATCTCCCAAAGGTCAGTGCTGGCCTGGCCCACCAGAGTCTCTATGGCACTCTTGCTCTGGGTGACCAGCCCCATGGAGGCCCATAAGGTTGCTCCACACAATCGAGCCTTCTCGGTGGCTGGCCCAGCTATTTGGAATAAATTGCCAAGCGACATTCACCAGGCTCCATCCCTAACATCTTTTAAAAAGGCAGTGAAAACTTGGCTTTTTAAGGTTGCATTTGGCAACTGTTAATGTGTGTTTTGTGCTCCCTGTGTTTGATGTTGTTTTCTTTTTATATGGTCTGTGCCTCTTGCCGGGTTAATCATTTTTCTTCTTTGTATTATCATTTTGATTTTTGATTTTTCATTTATTATATGTGTTGTTCTATGAAAATCACCCAGCGTTCCCATGGCGAAAATCGATTGCAGTATAGAAACATAAAAATAAATAATAAATAAATAAATAAGGAGAAGAAGGAGGATAAGGAGAAGTATGTCATCAAGTCAAATTTTGGGGATTTTCTAGGCAGAGAGTACTCAAGGCAGAAGTTTATTGCCGTTCTAATCTTCCAGGGGCACCCTGGGACTGTGCAGCTTGCCCCAAGGCCACTCAAGATGATTTTACTTGCAAGAGGCACAGTAGGGAATCAAATGTCCAGCCCCTTCAACTGAGCTATCCAGCCAACTAAGCTAATAATATAAAATAAAAATAAAATACACTGGGAAGAAAAGAACTAATGAAACTCAAGGTACTTCAGAGTCCAAACAGGTTTTTGGAAAAGATATATTCATTGAAGGATCCTAAGTGTAAACCAAACCAAACAAGTGTCAGAGGTTTTATCTGCTGAAAGAATGCATTGAAATTTATTTTCTGAAAGTGTCCAGCGATGTAAAAAAGGTTATTTTTTAACAGGCTCCTAAAGCGAATACCCTACTTTTTGAAACATCTTGGAGGTTTATCTCTCTTTCATATTGGGTATTAGTACCAAAAGCATAGTTTGATCAGCATCAACAATGACTTATTCCCTCCCCTGCAGTGGACTTGCACCTGTGGAATTAAAGAACTTAAATCCAGTATTCATTTATTTTTATTTATTTAAAATATTTCTATCACCTTTCTCCCTGAATGGACCCAAGGCAGCTAACGATATACCTTTAGTAGTGGGAGACAATGAACTAACTTCCTAGTCCTCTCATATTGGAAAGGCAATGCTAAAAAGGTTTTTGTTATGACTCTTACGGATAGTGATGATTCACAAGAATACACAGAATGACTTTTAACTAACATAACTTTTAACCAATACTTGTTATTAAATTCCTCCGTTTAATTAGTTTATAAATGAGAATATTCAAGTGTTCCCATTGATCTGCAAGAGACAATGCCAATATCTGTTGAAAGAGCAGTCTAAAAAGATGTCATTTGAAAGAGTTCAAACAATAATTCCCACTTTCTTACTGTGGAACAAGGATAAATTCTTGAACACCAGAAGGCCTTAGCACAAAAGGACGGGTTTACTAGTCCTAGAAACTGCGAAGATTTTTGAATGTCTCACTTCATTACAACTGAATTCCATTAAATAAATATTCAGAGGATTCTCCATTTAAAATTTCTTCTTTCCTTTGGTAATCACAGGAGTGAAACTGCATGTTTACTGCTTAGAATGAAATGCAAATACTATATCCTGGATTCACAAACAGTGGCTGAACAGTTGCTCAAAGGGTGTAATTTTTTGTGATTCAGCTAGCAACAAATAAGACCTATGGAGATTTCTTAACTTGTGGCAATTCACCACTAATATTATATCTTTTATGTAACTGTACAGCAGAATTTCAGCCACAGCTTTTGAAAGTAGCTTCTTTTATTTAAATAACAGTTAATTAAAATGAAAGAGGAACATCATAAGTTAATGTATCATTGAGTGTAAATATGTAAAAGATTTAGGCTGAAATCCAATGGCTAGTTTCAGGTAGATTGGAACCATTGGATCTATTGCTGAATGATAAATCTGTAAAACTTGTTGATAATACTGGGTTGACTCTAGGTAGCATTACCAATTGGGTCTGTTGTTGTTGTTGTTGTTGTTGTTGTTGCTGCTGCTGCTGCTGCTGCTGCTGCTGCTGCTGCTGCTGCTGTTGCTGCTGCTTCAACATATATACCACTCGGTAGTGCTAGAGCACTCTCTGGGAAATCCACAAAATAATTATGCAAGGAGCATTTTGCCCTCCAGCAAGCTGGGTACTCCTTTTACAAAAATTTTACAGCCAATTATCATAAATAAAATAATCCAGGAGACACTCCAGCAGACTATCCCAGAAGGAGACAATCCAGATGATGATAATATAATAAAACCCCTAGAATTACAGAGCTGGAAGAGACCTAGTGGATTATCAAGGCCAGCCCATCAAGGAGGAAGGGTGGTAAAATTCCCAGCCTCTGGCTCCAGAGCCAGATACCTAAACCTGACTGGCAGTTCAAAGCCAGTAAGGGAGTCGCCACAGGTGGCAGAGTGTATGGGTGGTGAATTTGCTATTAACCCAACTGCTGGACTAGTTTCAAGTAAGTTAAAACCATTGGATCAACTGATGAACAATAAATCAAAAATGGTGGAAATCTCATTGATTCAGTTGGTACCATTACCAATTGGATGATGATGAAGAAGAGGTAGAAGAAGAATCAGCAGACCGCAGTACATGCAGCCTCAGTGCCAAGAAATTAAAGGGAACTTATTATTGTACAGTTTGCAGGAGTAGGTCTGCAATCTAAATTTGAATTTGCAAATCTCATTGTTCATACAGTGCAGCTATTATTTGTCTTCACACATACATCTATTCATTATGAGCAAAATGCATTCTAAACTTGCCAGCGAGCCCTCTGATATCACCATGAATTTTCAGTGGAAATTGGAATTGCATTGCTTTGCTACAAATCTAATAATATCCCCCTCCCCCGAGAAATGCAAAGATCCTGAAAAATTCCTCTTGTGATTCTGGTAGAATAATTTGCAACATTACATGGGAACCATTTGTAACAATTCCTGCATGAATTCTTAAGTGAGCGCCAAGGAGTCTTCACAGCCTAGGAAGTAACGAGTTCTACTGTGCTGTCACTTTTCTATTTATTGGTACAGAGGTAAATTTCCAATGCAAATTGCCCTGCTGCTGTTCTGATAAACAGTTGGAGAGAAGCAAGAAGGACAGAACAAAATTATGTCTGTCCATCTCTGGAGTTATTTTAATGAATTTTACCTTACAGGGGCCTGCCTTTTGCCATATTATATTATCACTCCAACCACGACCCTGTGGCTCTTAAATTAGTTTCCACACAGTGTTGGAAGTTATGGTAATGAGGAGGGCTTACTTCAGAAAACCTACTGTGAAAATCCATAGCTGTCTAAAGTTGAGGTGAATTTTTGTTGCAAGTGACTCAGCCATTAAATACCTGAATTGTTTTATTTGCCATTTCAGAAGGTCTGCTTAGACGTTGGTGCCAGGAAGCTAATGAAATAAGCTCTGGAGAAGGTTCTGATTCAATAAAATACGCCTAATAGGACAGGTGAAGCTTGTAGTAGGTAATACTTCTTAGCTTAAAAGTCAGCCGGTATGAAGATAATGTGTCCAAGGAAGAAAACAAGTGAAAGAAGCAGCAGACCAGCATTCAACATAATGGTGTAAGAAGAAAAAGGTGTATGAAGCATGAGGTTTGTTTGTGTTTGATAAAGTTTTCTATGGTGTGAGTGGGTTCAGTATTTTCGCTGTGAATATCTATTTCTTCTGCGGAGTTGATAGACAAAGGCAATTGATCTTCTAATAAAGTTTTATTAACCGAGTTAACAACAAATGGGTTTTTACTCTCACCCTCCTGCACATTAGCTTAAACACTGAATATAATCGGTTTCGTCTGTGAACTAACACGAACTTCCACATTGTCCATTATCAGGGTCTCCCAAACATCCCGAAATGTCCCGGCATGGGTTCTGGGAAACTCCCCTTCCCATGACACAATGTCCCGCAACAAGGATGTCATGCCCAGCGGGGAGGCTCCCATTGCTCCCTGAGGGGACAAAAAAAAATTGTAAGACTTAATGGAATGCACAGTGGGAAAATATTTTCTGTTGTTACCATTTGATATCTTCAGATGATGGGAGATATGTATTTGCTCCGCATATACTATATTGCTCCTCTGCTCCTTAGGCAGAGACTCGTCCACATGCATCATCCTGCTTCCCTGTCTGATTGGCCAGTACCAGGGAGAAGGAATGATGACATGCCGGAGGCTACTTCCTGGTTGGAGTTTAGCCCTGCATGACGTAAGGCAAGGTAAGTCAATGGGTGATTTCATTTTGGAGGGTGGGTTCAAGTTCCGAAAAGCAGCTATGCTGCCATGATTCATTTCAGAACTGGACCCATTCCAAAATGAAAGGCCCATGCCTAATTGGCAGTGATATAATTGACAGAGTATCATAAATACTTGGGATGCTTTGTAAAGGATAACTGGAATCTTTCTTGCAAAATCCACTGTAAAACTGAACAAGCTAGAAATTCCTTCCAGAATATGAGGAAAGTCTTGACAAACTGGAATTTATCTATCAGACATCATACTTGAATACTTCAATCCTATGGTCTGCAGTGAGCACAGCTGCTCTGCTTAGAATAGCCTTGGATAGAAACCAGTTCAGGCTACTGATCGCCAACATTCTACGAGGACATGGCACTTGAAGAAGATATTCACCTCACACTGCCTAGTAGTAGGGTTGGTGCTGCAATGTGCAGTCTCTTGCAGCCTCAGTTCAGTAATAATGATTTCTATGTTAGGAACCTGAAATTCTTAACTTGTGGGATATTCCTTGGTGTATCCATTCTGTAATACCAAAATAGCTGGAAAATGTGTCTCTTGGCTCTGCTGATGTTCATTATCCCTGCTTTGAAAATCTGACAAAGTTAGCAGGCCACAACAGCTCATGTAACAGAATTTATTGTACATTCAATTACTGTGTCAAGCCAATGGTATCAGAATTTCCTTCTATCTGTTCCATATGCCTGATTTTATTATACAAAGGTGTTTTAACAATCCCAGCTGGCTTTGAGTTATCCGGAGTATACAGCTACTTAAATGTTACATGTTGATTGAGATATGCCACCAATTTACAAAGCCATTTTCCCTTTGCAGATTATTCAAGATATGATTATAGGAGAATGAAATTTCCCTTCAAGATTGCATGCATTGCTGTTTTGAGTGCTGAATAATCTTCCACTTACTCTACCATATGAGAATGATATAAAATTCTGAGTGATTGGGCTCAAATCTCTTATTAAAGAGAGAGCTTCAACTGCCTTAGATGGTCCTGCCAATTGATTCAGTCCACCCACTTTCACTCCCTCAAGTTTATTTCAGTGCTGCTTCTTTTCAGACAATGCCTTGCACTTTACATCAAGGCAACTAAAATTAAAAAAATTCAATACCTCTAGGAATGCAGGGCTCTCAATAGCTCTTGATTCATATTGGAATACTGTACAAGTTAAAATATGGATTCATATAACATGTAGGAAAAATGAAAAACAAATTCAAACTACACTATTTTTGGCCAGAAGTGGGCTACTTCAATAGCATTATCTCAGCAAGATTTTTTTATATATACATGAGACCAATGTGCTGTACAACGCAATTGAACCACAAACTTAAATCTTTTAGGTGGGGGAAGGAAAAAATAAAAAACTGAAATAAGATGGTGACACATTGGTGCAAACCCTTAAACTAATACTTTGTTGAAGCACCTTTTGGTTTAGTATAGCACTCAGCCTTTGGGGGCATGAGTCTATCAGTATGGCACATCTTGACTTGGAAATATTTGCCCACTCTTCTTTGCAATAACACTCCAAATGTGTCAGATTACAAAGGTGTCTCCTGTGCACAGCCCTCTTCAGATATTCAGTCGGATTCAGGTCTGGGCTCTGGCTGGGCCATCCCAAAACATTAATCTTCTGGTGAAGCTATTCCTTTGTTGATTTGGATGTAGGCTTTGGGTTGTTGTCATGCTGAAAGATGAAGTTCCTCCTCATGTTCAGCTTTCTAGCAGAAGCCTGAAGGTTCTGAGCCAATATTGACTGATATTTGGAACTGTATATAATTCCCTCCACCTTGACAAAGGCCCCTGTCCCAGATGAAGAAAAACAGCCCCAAAGCATGATGCTGCCACCACCATGCTTCACTGTGGTATGATGTTCTTTTTGGTGATATGCAGTGATGTTTTTACGCCAAACATATATTTTGGAATTATGGCCGAAAAGTTCAACCTTGGTTTCATCACACCATAACACTTTTCCCCACATGCTTTTGGGAGATTTCAGATGTGTTTTTGCAAAATTTAGCCAGGCTTGGATGTTTTTCTTCGTAAGAAAGGGCTTCCGTCTTGCCACTCTACCCTATAACACCATAGCCCAGACATATGAAGAATGTGGATGATTGTTGTCACATGTACCACACAACCAGTACTTGTCAGATATTCCTGCAGCTCCTTTAATGTTGCTGTAGGCCCCTTGGCAGCCTCCCTGATCAATTTTCTTCTAGCCTTTTCATCCATTTTGCAGGGACGTCCAGTTCTTGGTAATGTCACTGTTGTGCCATATTTTCTCCACTTAATGATGGCTCTCTTCACTGTGTTCCATGATATACCTAATACTTTGGAAATTCTTCTGTACCCTTCTCCTGACTGATGCCTTTTAACAATTAGACCCCCCTGATGCTTTGGAAGCTCTCTGAGGACCTTCTGCTGTAGGATGTGACCAAGAAAATGTCAGGAAAGACCTACTTGCATGGCTGATCATTATTTGGGATTCATCAGAAGCACTTTAAATGATAGCTGGTGTGCTCTGACTCCTATTTGACATGAGATTGAATGTGATTTTTTTACTGCTGAGCACAGCTACATCCCCAGTTATAAGAGCGTGTGCACACATATGCCACCATCTGGAAGTTGAGTCACGGCAACTGGACTTCTTTTTCTTGAGAGATTGACACATTTATCTGCTCATCCAAACAGCTTTGTCAGTCTGAAGAAAGCTAGTTGCGAGTCCTCCATTTTATAGTTCACTGTGACAAGTGTACTGTAATATGAAAGTGAACTATAAAATGGAGGACTCGCAAATGGCTTTCTTCAGACTGATGGAGCTGTTTGGGTGAGCAGAGAAACGTTTCAATCTCTCAAGAAAAAGAAGTCCAGTTGCCGTGACTCAACTTTCAGATAAAGTCACCTGGATGGATGAGAACCTTCACAGACATATGCCACCATATTATTTCAGCTTTTTAATTATTCCTTCATCCACCTAAAAGATTTCAGTTTGTGGTTCAACTGAGTTGTACAGTTCATAGGTCTTACTAAAGGTGGAAAAAGTTCTGAAATGATTTATCTTTGTCTAATTTATTTACATCACAGTCACTTGACATTTTAACAGTCAAGTGTATTATGCCCCACACTTTTCAAGCCCACAATTCATCCTGACTCTATCTTGTGTTTACACATTACATGATGAAAAGCAGAGAAAGGCAGAGAAACAGAAAAAACCTCAAACTAGTCAGAATACAATGAAACATTTGATAGTTATTTATTCTGGGTTACATTATATTGGTTAAAATACAAAACTTTTAGAAATTCTTAAGGAAACCTTTAGCAATAACACACTTTATGACTTTAGAAGACTAGCAGATAGCTTAATTTGTTTCCTGATGCAATAATCCAATTGTTTTACATGTATTCCTTCATTTTAAAAAATAGCCAATTTCCCTCCTTTTAAAATCATCTTGCCTAGTTTGTATGTGCTGAGCTGGCATAAAGGTGCATGAAAGTTTGGAAGAGACTTCAAGAAGCGATATAAGACAGCTCTGTCCATTGGACAGATGGAATGTCTGTCCTGGGCACTGGTGAAGGTGTTGCCAAGAAGCCAGGTGCTAGGCATTTCCATCACTGCTTCCATGTAGATTTAAACACAAGCATCAACAGCGGCCATTCAAGTGATGCAGACTCCAGACGGAGAGAGAAAGGGGCAGTAGTACTGGAAAGGAGGAGAAGGGAGAAAATGAGCAGGTGGAGCGTGCTTGCCAGAAAGAGGAGCAAGGTTCCAGGCTGGTGCCTACATGCCTGGAGTCAATCCGGGAAAGTCAAAATGTTGATCAGGAGAGTATATTGTATCTGTAGGACCATTCTTCTTTAAAAGGCAATGTAATGCTATTATGAGCAGAAAAAAGAACATGAGAAAGCGACTGCAGTATTGATCTTCTCTCTCCTCTCAACTATAATTAGAACTTGGCTTATTGCAGAGGACTGAAAAAAAGCCCCATCATCCCAGTACTTTCTTTCCATTTCCATTTCTCTTTGTCATCTTTTGATTCATTACTGAAATTCTCTTTCTTTGCTCTAAACAAAAGATATCTAGAAGCAAACTGTTTGCTTCACAGAAATTATATCTGGAATAAATGAAGCCATGACCAAAGCTGAGCAGGACACGAGATGGGGATTCCTTTCTCCAAGTTAGAAGTACTTGAAAAAGCAAATCAGATATATTGCAATAACTGCTGCAGAAGAGTAGGAAGAAAACTGTCAATTAATAAATATAGTAGTTATGACTGAGGAACAGTTGGTGACCTCGCTATCTTTCATAGTGCACTCAGACATTTTCATCTATAAATAGCCACCTCTTGCTTAACTTTTCTTCTTCAATAGCTAAAAATATTTCTACTCCACTTTTGATTCCATTTGGGGGGGGCATGCTTGCAGGGGCTCTAGCCGTTGGGTTCGTCAGACTAGAAGAACTCGGGTCAGACAGCTTCTGCCCGTCCCTCGTTCTGACCCCTCGGCTCACTGCCACGTGCCCGGGAGTCATCCCACCAGCGCCCCCAACCTTGCCTGTATCCTGATGAATGCCAGGTCGGTTCACAACAAGATTCCAATCATCCATGATACCATCTCGGATGAGAAGGCCGACCTGGCACTTATAACCGAGACCTGGGTGGGCATGGAGGGGGGGGCTCTCTTTCCCTGCTGTGTCCGCCCGGGTACCTGGTAGAGGGAGTGGGAAGGTTGGGGGTCAAAAGGGGGGGCGCAATCGTCTACAGGGACTCTTTTCACATTAGCAGGACCTCGACATTGGTCAGCCAGGGGCTAGAAGCCCTTCACCTGTTGGTGGGACAGCGGGACAGATTTGGCATTGTGCTGGGCTACCGTGCTCCCCGCAACCCTGCACAATCCCTTCCAGAGCTCACGGAGTTCATCGCCGCTGCCCTGTTGAGGTCCCCGCGCCTTTTGGTTGCGGGTGACTTCAACGTGCATGTGGGCGGTGGACTCTCTGGTGCAGCCCTGGAGTTCATGGAATCCATGGCTTCCATGGGTCTGTCCCAGCATGTTTTATGCCCCACCCACAGGTCTGGTCACACCCTGGATCTGGTTTTTACCTCCATGTCGGGGGTCTCATGTCTGGAGGTGGGGGACATTGTTCCCCTTCCTGTGTCATGGACAGACTATTACCTGCTCTCTTTTTCCCTGGCGATTCCGGCCCCTCCCCGTGGGGACCACCGGCCCTTTGTTTTGGCCTGCCCCCGCAGGCTCATGGACCCTCAGCGGTTCGGTGAGCTCTTCGGGGGATTACCTGATGGCATGACTGGCGCTCCGGTCGAGGATGTGGCTAACCTTTGGCATGAAACAGCTGTCCACACCATAGACCGGATCGCCCCCAAGCGCCTCCTCCGTTGCCGAGCCCGGTCTTCCCATGGTTCACGGGGGAGCTTAGGGCAATGAAGCAGGAGAGGAGGAGGCTAGAGCGCAGCTGGAGAAAAACCCGGATGGCGTCGAGTAAGGCTGCCGTTGATTGCCAGACTAGTCGCTACACCAACGCGATCAGGGAGGCTAGGTCATCATTTAAGTCCCTGAGAATTGCTGAGGCCTCGAACCGCCAGGCGGAGCTTTTCCGGGTGACCCGGGACCTCAGCAATCCTAGTCTGGCCAGGCCTCCTCCTGCTGATTTCAGCAGTGAGCAATTTGCAGCCTTTTTTCGAACTAAAATAGAGGCCATCCGTGCCGGCTTTGACTCCGGTTGCAGTGGTTCTGCTCCGTCTTCCCCAGCTGCTGGTCCGCCTTCGTCGATTCGGTTGGATGTGATTGAGCCTGTTTCTGCTGTCAAGGCCTCTAAGGCTATGGTGCATTGTCGGCCTGCCTCCACCCCTTTCGACCCTTGCCCTGCCTGGCTAATTAGAGCTGCCAGTGGGACCATGGCCGAATGGGCTTCTGCCATCGCCACCGCCTCCTTCAGCGAGGGGGTTTTTCCCTCCCGTCTGAAGGAGACGGTGGTAAAGCCCATTTTGAAAAAACCTGGCCTGGCGGCGGACGACCTAACAAATTATCGTCCAATTGCCAACGTCCCGTTCATGGGCAAGGTGATCGAGAGGGTGGCGGCGGTCCGGCTGCAGTCATACCTGGAGGATCGGCAGTGCCTCGACCCATGCCAGTCCGGGTTCAGGCCCCACCGGGGTACCGAAACAGCTTTGGTCGCCCTGCAAGATTACCTTATCCGGGCGGCCGACAGGGGTTGCTCTACCCTGTTGGTCCTCCTGGATCTGTCAGCGGCCTTTGATACTGTCAACCACGGTATCCTACTGGACCGGCTCGCCGAAGTTGGAATTGGAGGCACTGCTTGCAGTTGGCTCCGTTCCTTCCTGGAGGGTCGGTCTCAGTACGTTCAGCATGGGGGGGGGAGTTATCGGCCCCTTGGATTCTCCCTTGTGGGGTTCCACAGGGGTCGTCTCTGTCCCCCATGTTGTTCAACATCTACATAAGGCTGCTGGCTGGGGTCATCAGGAGTTTTGGAGTCTGCTGTCATCAGTACGCTGATGACACGCAGCTCTATCTCTCCTTTTCCACCTCTGCAGTGGAAGCTGTGAGGATCCTCGACGGGTGCCTGGAGAACCGTACTGGCTTGGATCGGGGCGAACAGGCTTAAGCTCAACCCCGAGAAGACGGAGGTCATGTTCTTCGGGAGCTCGCCGTCGGGGTACGGTGGCCCACTCCCTTGCCTGGGGGGAGTTTCCCTCCAGCTCGCGGAGAGGGTGCGGAATCTGGGTGTGTTCCTGGACCCGGCGCTCACCTTGGAGTCCCAGGTGTCGTCGGTGACCAGGTCCACCTTTTACCATCTCCGTCGGATCGCCCAGATCCGCCCGTACCTGGACGCGAACTCTCTGAGAACAGTGGTCCAAGCACTGGTGATCTCGAGGCTAGACTACTGTAACGCCCTCTACATGGGGCTGCCCTTGACTCTTCTCCGGCATCTGCAGCGGGTACAGAATGCGGCGGCCAGGCTGGTGGCTGGTGTGCGTCGTCATGATCACATCACCCCAGTTCTGGCTCGCCTGCACTGGTTGCCCATTGCGGCCCGGATTAGATTCAAGGTCTTGGTTTTAGTTTATAAAACCCTCCATGGCTTGGGACCGGATTACCTGGCAGAGCGTATCGCAGCAGTGGCGGGCCCTAGCCTTTGGAATTCCATCCCCATTGAAGTGCGCTCTGCAGAGTCCCTGCTGGCCTTCCGGAAGGCCCTTAAGACCCATCTTTTCCGGGAGGCCTTTGGAGATTCTTAAATTTTTTTTAAAATTCAATCCGCCATCGCCATGCATTATGCTGCTTATTTTTAACTGATAGTTTGAGGTGCCATTTGATTTGATCTGTATTGATTTTAGTATTGGTTTGTTGGTATTTTGTGTATCCTTTGTAATTTTGTGTGGCTATTCTAGCCTCTGTAAGCCGCTTAGAGTTCGGGAAGAAGATAAGCGGGGTATAAATCCAATAAATAAATAAATAAATAAATAAATAAATAAATTACTTCAGCACTGCCTTTGGGTGACAGCAACAGCAGCAGGGCCCTCCCACTGGGGTACTTACCCTCTGGGGCTGGCTGGGGCATGCGACTGCAGCGTCAGAGGAGGAGGAGGAGGAGGAGGTGGAGGCCCGGGCCAGCTTGCTCGGCCTGGCTGGACCCCCATGGCAGCATCCGCAGTAGTGGCGTCTTTGGCAGTGGACATGTAGTAGTAGGAGGCCCCCGGCTAGCCTGCTTGGCCTGGCCTGGCCCCTGCTGAGGCACCTGCAGCAGCAGCAGCAATGAGGAGGAGAACGGCCAGCTTTTGGCCTCTCCGGCCTGGCTGGGTGGTCTCGGCAGCAGTGGCAGCAGGACACCAGCAGGTAAGGGACTGCTTTATAGATGGAACAAAATGGCTCGATTCAATAAAAAACAAACAAACCACAATTTCATTTCGTCTGTAACAAAATGCTGCTTCCTCATTTCATTTCGTTTTGTTACATAATGACACAACAAAACAGCATCTTGTTTTTTGTTTTGTGCCCATCCCTAGATGCTATACATATTGTTGTATGACGCTACCTAGTAATCTCCTTGACCAGTCTCATAAAACAGTCACATCTCAAAGATATAAACTGGTCAACCATGTCCTTAACACTAATACAGTAGGGTCCACCATCTGTGGGATAAGTATCTGCAGATTCACTTACAGTGAATCTGCAGATACTTTTGCATCTGGGGTACAGTGTTTCTAGAGCTGCTTTAAAGGCGTGAGATTTCACATAAACAACAAAGGAATACTAGACAGAAAGGTAGTAAAAGTTTAAATTTTGAGGCCCAGCATACACGTTACAATGGAATATGAGGGAGCAGCTGTAATTACCTGGAACACCTGTGTCATGTTTGTCATCTCACCAAAGTGCATGGAGAACTACACTTGCAGCAAGTGCAATCTGGTTGCACTACTAGAAGAGAAGGTCCAGCAGCTGGAGGCCCACATATCTAGCCAGCATCAAATTAAGGAGCTTGAGCTGTTCTTGGATAGAGTAGAGCAGACTATCCTGAACTATGAAGAGACAGGGCACAGTCTGATGAAGAAGTCACTTCACCAACTCAGGAGGTAGATGCATGGAGGAATGTGATTAGAAGAAGTAGTAGGGCAAGGGATCACTCTGAGAGTTTGAAATTACAGAATCAAGTTGAGGCTCTTTCCTTCAACACACCTCACGAGGAATGCACAGAGGAACAACTGGCTCCACCTGAGGATCTCTCCCTCATCACACTTGATGAGATATAGGAAGACAAACAACAGGAACAAACTGAAGACCTCTCCCTTAATATAGTTGAGGAACAGGCAGATGAACAGGCTGCAGAAGAGAGGCTTCTTGTACTATGTCAGTGGTTCTCAACCTGTGGGTCCCCAGATGTTCCTGGACTGCAACTCCCAGAAGCCTCCACCACTCACTGTGCTGGAAGGGGTTTCTTGGAGTTGCAGTCCAGTAACATCTGAGGACCCACAGGTTGAGAACCACTGTACTGGGTGATTCAATTATTAGAAATGCAGAGGAATGGATTTGTGATGCGCATGATAGCCGTATGGTGACTTGCCTGCCAGGTGCAAAGCTTGCAGACATAACTAGATATCCAGATAGTTTGTTAGAAAGAACTGGAAAATTGTTAGTCGTCATGGTACAAGTTGGAACCAATGATGTTGAGAAGGCAAAGCAGCCAGTTCTGGAAGCCAAATTCAGGTTCTTAGGAAGAAGATTGAAGTTCCAGACTTCCAAGGTAGCATTTTCAGAAGTGTTGCCTGTTTCTTGTACAGGACCCATCAGGCAGGCATTGCTCAGAAGTCTCAATGTGTGGATGAGGCAATGGTGTTGAGAGGAGACCTTCAGATTTGTCAGGAACTGGAGAACATTTTGGGACAAGCCAACCCTGTTCAGGAGGGATGGGCTGCACTTGAACCATGATGGGAACAGATTGCTGGCACTCAACATCAAAAAGGCTGCAGAGCAGCTTTTAAACTGATAACTGGGGGGGGAAGCCAACAGGAGCTGGGCAGCATCTGGTTCAGGAAAGTGTGTACTTGAGTACACACTGCAAGGAGGGGGAGAACAAAGAGGCAGACGTTCTTGGAGGACCCACTGTACAGGTGCTTTTACCCAAATGCTCAAAGCCTTTGAGGAAAGATGGCAGAACTTGAACATTTGGTAGCTAGGGATAACACTGATATCATAGCCATAACAGAAACCTGGTGGAATGCAGAGAACCAGTGAGATACTGCAATCCCAGGCTATAAACTCTATAGGAGGGATAGTGAGGGGCAGGTTGGAGGTGGAGTGGTCATCTATGTCAAAGAAGGGATAAAATTCAGCAGAATGGAGATTGACGGTGGATCTGACTCTACCGTAGAATTAAACTACCAGGTGCAAGGAGCAATGTGATAGTGGGGGGTGTGGTGGGGGTATGCTATCGTCTACCAGATCAGAAACTTGAGGGGGGCCTTGAAATGAGGAGACAAATCATGGATGTGTCTAAGAGGGACAGAACAGCAATCAGGGGTGACTTCAATTATCCCCACATTGACTGGGCCAATGCAAGCTTGGGGCAAGAAAGAGAAACCACGTTTCCCGACATGCTGAATGACTGTGCCTTAGAGCAACTTCTCATGGAGCCCTCCCCCAAGAACAGGCAACTGTGTGATACTCAAGACCTGTTCAGGGATGTGAATGTCACTGAGCCTCTGGGGAACAGTGACCATGGTGCAATCTCCTTTGCCATGCATGTCAGGAGAAGAGTGTCAAGCAAATCAGACACAAAAACCCTTGATTTCCGAAGGGCGGAAATCAGATGAGGAAACTAGTTAGAAAGAAATTGAAAGGGAAGTTTAAAAGAATCCAGTCTCTCCAGAGTGCATGGCGCCTATTTAAAACAACTGTATTAAAAATACAGTACTATTAAAAAAACTGTACTAGAGGCCCAGCACAAGTGCATACCACAAAGAAAGAAGACTTCATCTAAGTCCAAGAGGGTGCCGGCATGGTTAACGAGTGGAGTTAGAGAGGCTCTAAAGCACGAGGAGGGGTGGTTGTTGTTGTGAGTTTTTTGGGCTCTTTGGCTGTGTTCTGGATGTTTTTTCTTCTTGATGTTTCGCCAGACCCTGTGGCTGGCATTTTCAGAGGGCAAGGAGCTCAGGGAACTAGGAGTTTTCTCTGTGCACCCAGAGCACAGAGAAACCTCCTAGTACCATGAGCTCCTTGCCCTCTGAAGATGCCAACCACAGAGTCTGGCGAAACGTCAGGAAGAAATACTTCCATAACATGGTTAAACAGCCTGAAAAACCCACAACAACTATCGTATCCCGGGTCTTTCCATAAATGGAAATCCTCCTCAAATGAGGAAAATAAAAAGGAACACAAATTCTGGCAAAAGAATGCAAGAAGATGATAAGAGAGGCAAAGAAAGACTGAGGAACGTATGGCTAGCAATATAAAGGGAAATAATAAAAGCTTCTTTAAATATGTTAGAATTAGAAAACCTGCCGGAGAACCATTTGGCCCTCTGGATGGCAAGGGAGGAAAAGGAGAGGTAAAGAAGGACTTGAAAATTGCAAAGAAATTAAATGCGTTCTTTAAATTTCATCTGTCGTCACAACAGAACACCTTGGGCAGATTCTGCTGCCTGAACGGCCCCTCTTGTCTGAAGAATTAAATCAAATACAGATTAAAGGAGATGAAGATCAACAAGTCACCGGGCCCAGATAGCATTCACCCAAGGGTTATTAAAAAACTGAGAAATGAAACTGCGGATCTCTTAATGGTAATATGCAACTTGTCTCTTAAATTGGCCACAGTGCCGGAGGACTGGAGGATAGTGGATGTCACATCAATTTTTCAAAAATGAAGGAGGGGGGGACCCGGGAAACTACAGGCTGGTTAGCCTTACATCTGTCCCAGGGAAGATGGTGGAAAGCCTCATCCAAGAGAAAATCTTAAAACACATAGAAAAACAATCCTTGCTGAGAGAAAGTCAGCATGGTTTCTGTAAGAGTAAGTCTTGCCTGACAAATCTTTTAGAATTTTTTGAAAAGGCCAACAGGCATGTGGATTTGGGTGAACCGGTGGATATAGTCTAACTGGATTTTCAAAAGGTTTTTGACACAGTCCCTCACCAAAGGCTGCTGCGAAAATTGCACAGTCAGGGGATAAGAGGGCAGGTCCTCTTATGGACTGAGAACTGTTTGAGATCCAGGAAACAAAGAGTAGGTGTCAACGGGAAATTTTCACAATGGAGAAAAGTGAAAAGCGGTGTGCCCCAGGGCTCTGTCCTGGGACCGGTGCTTTTCAATCTGTTCATAAATGACCTTGAGACAGGGATAAACAGTGAGGTGGCCAAGTTTGCAGATGACACAAAACTTTTCCATGTGGTAAAAACCAGAGAAGATTGTGAAAAGCTCCAGAAGGATATCTCCAACCTGGGGGAATGGGCTGCAAAATGGCAAATGCATTTCAATGTAGGAAAATGTAAAGTAATGCATATTGGGGCAAAAAAATAAAAACTTTATCAATTTATGGGCTTTGAGCTATCCGTGATGAATCAGGATCTTGGTGTGTTGGTGGACAGGTCAATGAAGGTGTCTACCCAATGTGTGGCAGTGGTAAAGAAGGGCAATTCCATTGTAGGAATTATCAAAAAGCGGATTGAAAATAAAACAGCCAACATTATAATGCCATTATACAAAACAATAGTAAGGCCACACCTGGGGAATTGTGTACAATTCTGGTCACTCGATCTCAAAAAAGACATTGTGTGTGCATGTTCTGTGTGCCCATGTTTGTGTGTATGTATGAGCTGGAGGGAGATTTAAGAGAACCATCATTCTAATAATAATGGGACACATTCCATAAAAGCAAACACCGTAAAATGATAATTCAGACCATGCTGTTGCAGATGGAATGGAGACATTAACCTTATGAATGCCTTTATAATGTTGTCTGTTATCCACAGATGATTTTAGCACATGGGACTTTTTGAGCCTTACTTACATATCACGTATTGGCTTCTTGATTTCACCAGGAGTGTTGCCTAGAGTGGACTATTACCTTCCAGATGGAAGACTCACATAAAATAACCTCCCCTAATCTCCTCAGTAGGGAGAACTAATACAGTGCTATCCAAGGTAGAAAGCTCTGCTGGCAGCTTCCATGTAGACAACTCAAGGCCATATGATGATGAGACCCCTCTGTTCTCCTTCTGTGCACCATCTGAACCACTGGCAATTCCTTTTCGCCCAGCTGAAGAGGATATGGATTGCCTTCTGCACACAAAGCATGTACTCTAACAATGAACTATGAGGCAGCCTAATGAGTAATCATTCTAGTGATCCATTTTAAGCTATTATTATTAAATATTTCTCTACCGAATGTGCAACAGGCACATAAACAGCTAAAGCGATTATCTATCACTCTGGCTGCCTCCTGTGTTCTCACAAGATGCCAAAAGCACCACCTGTCTCCCCTGTGAAGTTGCCAAATGGCTCTTTGCACCTCCTCATAGGGCATATTAAAACGATCTGTCACTCGGAAATGGGATATTTAGGGACCTATGCTAATTAGCCAGAGTTTTTATTGTCACAGTAATTGTAAAAAAAACTAATGTTCTAGATAGATACATTATCTTCTTCATAGAGGGGTTTCACTGAAACTAGTGATGGGGTGCTGTCATAAAAATGGCATATGTTCTAATTACAAAAACCCAGACAAATTTAGCTGCAGGGTTTCTAGTTCAGTTAGTCTCTGTAAATGTGGAGTTTAAGATTTGATACTATGTTTTTGAAAAAATACACAATTTCTTGAAACATTGCCTGAAAGAGTAGGCAGGAAAATGCACTTTTAATAGGTCTCTTTGGATGCAAATGTGTTGAATCCATTTTGATAGCTGACAAAAGTGCTGATCAAAATGTGATTTATTTGCAAGAGTTGTTGGGAGGGGAACTTTAAATGTTTCCCTAAATTGCCAAGATAGAACTCTGGTCTGAATCTGAATTTGAAAACCTTAAAGCACAACAGAGTAACATGCATTCCCTGATAAAAGACCGCTACTGCACTTCTGCGAGCAGCCGCTTCTTATTTTGGATTGCCTTTTCTCCTCCCTTGGTCACGTGCTTGTTATAGCGATTCTGCTGTTCTCACTTAAGCGGGCAGCTAGCAGTCGGTTTTCCAGTTCTCACTTTATTGAACTGCTTTAAAACTTGGTATACCAATGCGTTTCTTTTCAACCAAGAAAATGAAATTAAGTGACAAGGAGCTGAAACTTATGCATAGTGAATTTGGTGAACATCCTGGCATGGTGGTAGGATTCTGTTTTCTGTGTTTTCTGAAAGCATAAAGGCTAAGAATAGGGGGCAAGGTGGGGGAAGTGACTTAGTATGTCCGCAAATTCAACCAAATAGCTTAAAATGGAGACGCAGGAAGGGATGTAAAAAAGCACTACATTCCTTAAAACTCCCCCAGATGGACAATCGTATTTGTTAAGACTGTAAATTCTGAACCTAATGTGGTGCTATTGATTGCATATATTTTATATACAGCGTTCCCATTGGGAGATTCGGTTGGGGTATAGAAATATAAAAATAAATAAATAATAAATAAATAAAATTACTTTTTAAAGTAGTTTCACTTTTTAAAAATTACTTTTCTAGATACATTCCTATCAGTATCCAAAATACCAAATTAGGGAGGTATGAATATAATCTGCTTCGGTTAATTCTAAATTTATTTGTCTTACTAGTCATTCAAACCAATTTATAACTCATCTGATATGATCTGTACCCACCTATATTAAAGTATTTCTCTGTGAAAAGATGGGGAGGGAGGAGAAACAGTGTCATCAACCTCCAACATGCATCAAAGGTGCCATAGGTTTCCTTCCGTCTTCCCCCTCCCATCAGAAGCTATGCTTTTCTACCTCTGCTTCTCCCATAAATCCATCCTGCATTAGCTAGACATGGTTGCCAGGCTTGCAATCACACTGCAGCCCCTAGAGACAGAAGATGCTCGGCTGGGCTTTTCCTGGAAGGCTGTGGGATGGAATACCATTTTACCATGCGAGGCTCTGAGGAGGTAGTCTCAGAGCTCAGAATAAGAAGGTTTGTGGCTGGCACGGAGTGATGCAAAGGAGCTGCTTCCTGCTTGCTTAATTATTTAGTTGTTCAGGTCAGATTCAGAATTCCCCAGATGGAAGATTCCCCCACCACCACCACACACACACATACAAAACAAAACACAGAAGAAAAATCCATCAATGCAAGAGGCTGGGAAAGAAGACACTTTCTTGATCAGCTAGGCTGCCTTGTAAAACCGGAGCAACAATGGCAACGCAGAAGCCTCTTGAATAGGAGTCCTTAAAACTGGCTCAGGTTGACCAAATGAAGCACAACAGCTTGGGGGAAGGGGGAGAAAATGTTGAAGGAGATAAAAAAATACTCCTTGATAGGAACATCACCGACCAGGCAGAGTACCTGGTCACTGTGTTTTGTGTCATATTTGCCACTTGCACACATGGTGGCGGGGGCAGGGGGGGAATGAGAGAAAGACTGAAAGAGAGAGAGAACAAGAGCTGCAAAAACAAAAGCCAGTTTGCATGCACATTTTAACAAATGTGCATGCAAACTGGAGTTGGGAAAGAAGATAGCTAAGCTTAGGTGATATTCCCCCTGCTGCTGCAACCTGCCCAACTCAAATCTTGCATCAGTGACTCAGACATCCATGGTACATTCATACAGACAATCAAGTGATTGCAAAATGAGATGCGCAGCTGACAAAAATTGCAAAAAGGAAAAACTCTCCACTGTGCTCTCACACGACTAGCAATGAAAGAAACCATTCCCTCATGCTGCTGAAACGTTCTTCCTAATGTTCAGAGGGAATCTCTTTTCCAGTAGTTTGAAACCCTTGCTCCGAGTCCTAGTCTCTGAAGCCATGGAAAACAAGCCAGCCCCCTCTTTGATATGATATTCTTTCAAATATTTAAAAATGGCTATCATATCCCCGGCCAATCTTCTTTTTGTAAGACTAAACATTCACAGACCCCTAAGCCGCTCCTCATAAGGCATGTGTTCCAGACCTCTAACCATCCTGGTCACCCTCCTCTGGACCAGCTCGAGGCTGTCAACATCCTTTTAAAATTGAGGAGTAAAAAACCAAAAGAAAAACCAAACTGTTCTGCTTGTGTGCTGTCCCCATAGTGCTTCAAGAACTCTCTGGGCGGTTTACAATTATGCAGGCTACACATCACCCCCACCACCCGCCAGCAAGCTTGGTACTCATTTCACCAACCTCGGAATGATGGAAGGCTCAGTGAACCTTGAACCGGCTACCTGGGATTGAACCCCAGATCCTGAGAACAGTTTTAGCTTCAGTACAGGCATTTAATCATTACACCATGAGGCTCTTTCAGAATTGTACAGTACTCCAGGTGGAATCTGACCAGAGCAGAATAGAGTGGTACTATCACCTCCCTTGCTCTAGAAACTTTGCTTCTATTGATGCAACCAAGAATCACATTTGCATTGGCTGCTGACTCATGTTCAATATGTGGTCCACCCAAACTCCCAGAATCCCTTTCACAGGTACTATTCTCCAGCCAGGTGTCTCCCATCCTATATCTATGCAATTCATTTTTGCACCCTATAATTCTCTCTGTTGAAACTCATTCTATTTGCTTTGGCCCAGCTTTCTCATCTGTCAAGGTCATTTTGGATTTTATCCTATCCTCTGGGGAATTAACTACCCCTCCCACCTGGGCCCTTTTGCTTTGCCCTGGAAATAAATTCTGACAATTCCGCTGGACCTTGTACAAATCAGTCCAACACAGGCCAATTCATTTCAGAATTCACTCAGATCTAATGCCCAGCCCTATTCGAAGACTAAATTACGAGCATTTTGTAGAAAACCATCAAGAAAACCATCTGCAGTTAATGAGAACCACAGGTGTTAAATGTTGCCGTCATTGAAAAAAAAAGGCCATTTATAATCTCATGCACAAAAGGAACATTTTCAGTTGACCGCACTGTGTCTCAGCATAGCTCATGGTTTCACTATTCTTTCTGACCACGTTCCTAGAATTGTTGCTTATGTGACTGAAGGCATTGTACAAGTGACTGAGAATTACTTCCAGTTCATTCTGCTTTAATGGATGTACATCAGATATACTTCACCGATTGCTCTGCAGAAATTAAAGGACAGTGCATTTGGTGCTAATTAGCTACAAAATAAATAGGCACTTTTCAGTAATAGCAACTTGACAGGAAAGAAGGATTAATCTTAAGCTTACTAGAAGAGAAGTATCACATTAGGAACTTTGTCTCAAATTAAAGTGTATTCACTTTCCTCTGTGAAGCTTGAAAATAAGAAAAAATCCATCACTTAAAAGAAGCACATTGAAAATATTACTGGCTGATTTATGAGTCAGTGATGGCAGGAGCTCAGATAAAACTCTACAATTCTCTTTGTGCCATTCCTTTGAATATCAGATCCTTATATGTCTTTGAAAAAGAAGACTCATGCTTGTAAAGTGAATTTCCATCTAATATAATTCTATATTCCTTACAATTTATTGCCACCCAGCAAAGTATTTGAAATGTTAATGCTGGGCCCATAAATTAAGCTATTTAATTGGGACAGAGTTAAGACATTGGTTGATTATAACTAACGAGTTAATTTTGTCATTATATTGTGTCATGATCTAATATCATAACTAGGAACAAAACTGGCCATTCTTTTATTTCAAATTAAAGACAGTGGTTTTTTTAATGCATTCATTAATACTGCAAACTCAAGATGGGCACAAACTGAACCCAAGCCAGAAAAAAACCACAAGCTGGTTCTGGTTCATGGTTTTGTTTTAAGGATCCCTTTGGCCAAAACAGAATTAAGTGCTGTACCTTTTTCCCCTTGGCACTTCATCTTGCTTCAGCAACATGAGATGTCTGCCCACTGCTTGTCCTGTCACCTCCTTACCTTGTTTTGGAGCTCCTGCTGCCACCAACCTGAGAGGCAGCAGGCCCAGCTCTTTGCAAAGAAGTCAGACCTACAGCCTGTGCACATGCACCCTCTGCTCAGATGACCCTGGGATGAAAATGAAAAACAAATTGCAAACCGGTTTACTTTTCGGTGTGTGTGTGTGTGTGTGTGTGTGTGTGTTCTTTTGTGGTTCATAGATAGCCATGAACCACAAAACATCTCCAGTCACAAGGTTTTCCATTTCATGTCCATCTCCGTATCAAACCAATATAAACTAACAATACATAACAAAATACATATATACACATATAAAAACGTTGTGTTTAGCAGTGAGAACAAGGAAAAAGCTGGATACGGCAGCTCTCCCCCCCCGAGTAAAGAGTGAGTGCTCTACAAATTCACCCCATTGCCCTAAACTCTAAAGGATGGTAAAACAGTCTTCATTCTACGCACCTGTCATTCTCTCCAGAACTATTACATATATGCACACTGTGAGTACAAAATATTTTTTGCTGTAAATTAGATTATGGAATACTTCCATAATTCAATCATCTCTTTACTGTTTATTTATTTACTATTATTTATTAGGGGTTTTTTTTACTAATTGTGTAATTTGCTTAGTGATGTACAAGGGGAAAATGAATATAATTAAAACACAACAATTACTTTAAATATCTAGATTAAAAGGATAGGATAAATACAGCTCATTTATAGAAAAGAGCAAAATCCAACTCACTGTGGGCAAAATACATCATTATAAAAAGATGTTAAGTGAGACTCAGCTACTTTAAGAAAATATAAAATGTCTTAACATAGTGCTATAATTAACAGTGGTTTTATTTTAATTCTCCTTCTTTTGGATATTTATGATGTACATTTTGTATACTTTGTAGATGTCATGTTGCATGTCTGTTCTGTTCTGCATTGTTTGTTTGGTGCTGGCCTTTAACCCTAATAAAGAAAATCCAATTCCCTTTCATTAAAAAAAACCCACTGTCCTTTAATACCTTAAAGATAAACCAATTCTTTGTATCAGGAGTGTTCATGGACTTCATTTTATAAATACGTTTGAATAAAATGCATGCTATAGGAATTTATTTATTTATTTATTTATTTATTTATTTATTTATTTATTTATTTATTTATTATTGAATTTATACCCCACCCATCTTCCCGTAGGAACTCTGGGCGGCTTACAAAAGTTGTGGAAGCAACTAATGACACAATCAAAGCAGTAGCAGCATAAAAACAGTGACTAAGCAATTTAAAAACAGTAAAACAATTAAAACAATTTGCACCCTAATGTCGTGTACAGAACCCAGCAACAAGCTCTCTCGGAGAGAGCATATGGGAAGGCGGGGGAAAATTACAGGATGTATTTGGGATCATTTGTTTTTACGAGGTACAGTAAAGTGGACCCTCATATAACAAACAGTTTGTATAACATAAAATCTGTACAACATAAAAAATCTGGAGATAGGGAAAATATGCTTAACACAATCATCTATGGAGTGAATTCATAGAACATAAAAATGGTTGTGATTAGGGATTAGGGATTACTCTGTTTTCAATGCATTCCTATGGGAAATTTGTATAAGGGAAAATTTGCTTAACATAATTTCATTTGGAACGAATTAATTCCTTTATACCAGGTACCACCGTATATGGAAACACCATTTAAGACTAATTGAAGAACTTCTTTCAAGGAAAGCAAGCTTTGACTCCTCTCCTCTCTTCTATCCTTTTGTCTCCAGCCCTTCCAGTAACTGGTGGATGTTTACAAGAACAGATCCTCTTGTGTTTACATTATGTTTATGCAGCATAGCTGTCAATGATCAAATCACAGATTATCTGCTCTAAAGATCTGTCCTGTAAAAGTGGGAGGTGAGGGGGCAGAAAATATCCTACCTTTTGTAGTATTATCCAGGTGCCAAAGAAAACATAGATCCTAATTTGTCCTCATGATTTTGTATATAAGGACTTTCCCAGGTCTCCCTTAAAATATGTATCATCAATGGAATAAGCCATAGAAATAATGGAAATTCGCATAGAATACCATTAAGTATCTTGTACACTTGGATACACATGTCCCTCTATAGCAATGTGTTTCGTAAGAAATACTGTGGATCTACCTATTCTTGACGCTTCGGTAGTTACCCCCCCTCAAAAAAAAATCATGGATCTGAACATGAAGTTGCATTACCATGAAGTAAGAAATCACATCCAAATCCACAAATGACAGCATAAAATTGATGCTTGAGGAATGTGCTGCATCACCATGGTATGAAATCATTGAGCCAGGCTGGACATGAACCCTCAGAATTCATCTGGTTTTGTCTTGTGTGTTCCTGTTTTGATGGACGAGATCTATCAAAAAGGAACTGAAAATTACAGTTCACATCTCTGCCAACAGATGGCACTCTAAATTTCACAGATTCTGGGATTCAGGGTAGTGGCCTCAGTGCAAAGGCTTTGATTAAAAAGCACATTTACTATGGGCTGGGTGGAGGGGGTTCCACCCCAAATTAACTTTAGACTACACAGAAAACATGGTGCTGTCACTGCTGAAAAACTTGGATCTGAGTCACAAATGCTACAAACCTGTCAAACAGCAAAAGATAAATTCTGCAGAGGAGTGAGACCCTTTTCAATTGTAGGGAAACCATCCCCCAGTTCACTTTTTTTTTTTTTTTGGATGTGGGAGGTCCATTCCAGCCCCCCATTTTTAAATAAATAAAAATTGGTGAGAAGGAAAATGCTAACGTCCTCATTTGCGCACCATGGTCCCAACCTGGATTCGGGCTGTTCATTTACTTGTGTGTCAACAAGAAGGGATGTAGCACGTCATTTTATATAATTAATATAAAAGCCTGTTTGACTGACCTTGCTGTTAATTAGAATTGTTGCTACACTCCTCGCATGCTAATTAGAATTTGTCTCTCCTCCACATATTTTTGGGATGCTCCGGATCATCTATTCTTGCTTTACTGCTAAGGTCTCTATTGTCCTTTTGCCCTTTCTGTCTTTCTCTAGCTCTTTTCTCTGTTGGACAGGAAGAGGGGGTTATTTTTGTGAACATATGTTTATTTCTAAGTGATAGATAGATAGATAGATAGATAGATAGATAGATAGATAGATAGATAGATAGATAGATAGATAGATAGATAGATAGATAGATAGATAGATAGATAGATAGATAGATGAGAAACCTGTAGGCTTCATTGGCTATTATTGATGGCAAAACTAAAAGAATGGAACTGTTTATCTCTGCCAGTTGTATATGCTTCCCATTTTTTATTTTTAATCACAAGCATTAACAGAGTGTTTTGTTTACAGTCTGAACTTTCAAATAATATCAGCTGTTCTTAATTTTATATTTTCGAATGAAACGTAGCCATTAAAGTCTCGATTTGTTTGATCATATGATTAAATCTTGTCATAGTGAGAAAAGCAGCTGAAGA
Organism: Phrynocephalus forsythii; assembly: GCA_029282475.1. Lineage (NCBI taxonomy): Eukaryota > Metazoa > Chordata > Lepidosauria > Squamata > Agamidae > Phrynocephalus > Phrynocephalus forsythii. Next base: position 61,471,257 of record JAPFRF010000003.1, read on the forward strand.
TACCTTTGAACATAGCATTCAAATTTTAAAAATAGGAATTGTGCGGTATAAGTTAGAGGGCATTATACTTTAATTTGTTTGAATGTTTTAAATATTAAGCAAATAAGCCATAAGAGGAAATAATTTAATAAGCTACAGCAGTGGTTATTCTAAGCATTATTATTATTATTATTATTATTATTATTATTATTATTATTATTATTATTATTATTATTATTATTATTATTATTATTATTATTATTATTATTGCTGACTTATCTATACTATGTATGCAGACCATTCTGGCTAGTTTCCCAAATGCATACATTGTGGGTGGACCAATGGTAAACAGGTAAAGGTTCCCCCCGCACATGTGTACTAGTTGTGTCTGACTTTAAGGGCAGTGCTCATCTCCGTATTCAAGCCGAAGAGCCGTTGTTGTGCAAGTCATAAGAACATAAAACATAAGAAGAGCCATGCTGGATGAGGCCAAACGCCCATCTAGTCCAGCTTCCTGTATCTCACAGTGGCCCCACCAGATGTGTTTTGGAGCACATGAGACTAGATATCTGTCTCCTGATACCACTCCCCTGCATCTGGCCCTTGAAGTACCCCGGGTTTAAGCCTGGAAATTACACATCTCCATCATGGTTTGTAACCTGTGATGGACGTTTCCTCCAGGAATCTGTCCAATCAATCCCCTTTTGAAGGCATCCAGCCAGATGCCATCACCACATCCTGTGGCAGGGAGTTCCACAGATTAACAACGCGCTGGGTGAAAAAATATTTTCTTTTGTCTGTTCTTACTCTCCCAGCCCTCAATTTGAGTGTATGACCCCTAGATCTGCTATTTTGTGAGAGGGAGAAGAGCTTCCCTCTATCTACTTTACTCACTTTACGCCACTCTGTGCGAATGCCACTAGCCCCTCCATGCCCATTTTCTAGGCTAGAAGGAAAGCACAGAGCACTAAACAGGGGTCATCAACAGTTTTACTCCTGCATGGAGTATATAGCCTAAATGAATTCATTTTCAACTTGCATGTAAGTGAAAACTCAAACAATTAAACTCACAATGACATGTTTGAATATTTAATGCAACTTTGAATGGGGCCCATGGTTTGAAATACCTTCTGGTTACCTCTGAAAAGAATGTCAAATTATTGTCCAGCAAAAGACTATCTGCATTAATATTCTGCTTTACTTTTCCCCTTAAGGTTATAATGACTGACCTGTTCCTGTGAAAAATAACATGTAGGTTACTCTGACTTGGTGCACTCTAGATGTTCTAGACCAGTGGTCCCCAACCCCCGGGCCGCGGACTGGTGCCGGTCTGTGGACCGGTTGGCACCGGGCCGCCTGGGGAGGCCGGGGAGGCTCCTCCCCCTTTCCTCCGCCGCCCTCCTCCTCCTCCTCCTCTTCTCTCCCGCGGGCAGCCGGAGGAGGAGTCACCGCCGCCGGGCACGGCGCACAGGCGGGGTGGGGGGGAGCCCGGGGCTCCTGGGCGGGCGGGCCCTGCCTCCTCCTCCTGTTGGCGGCCGCGGCGGCCACGGCAGCCGCCCGGGTTCGGCTGCGACTCCGCGGCCGGCGGCGGGGGTGCCCCGCCGCTGCCGCTGCCGGCTCGGGCGGTCCCGGTGGCGCCCTCGGGCTGGAGACGCCACCCCCACCTCCCTCCCTCCCCTCCCCCTCCCGCCGCCCTCCCGAAGGCCGCAGCCGGAGGCAAGCGGCGGCGCAGAGGTGCCCCACCGAGGCGGGCGGCGGCGGCGGCCGCGGGGCGCCCCGCCGCCGGCCGCGGGAGCCACAGCCGAACCCGGGCAGCTGCCGTGGCCATGGCCGCGGCCGCCGCAGCCTGCCTCGGTTGGGGCACCTCTGCGCCGCCGCTTGCCTCCGGCCGCCGACAGGAGGAGGAGGTGGGGCCCCGCCCGCCCAGGAGCCCCGGGCTCCCCCCCCGTGCGCACGGGGGGGAGCGCACGCCCGACGCCCCCAGCCGGCAAGCGCCGCCGCCGCCGCCGCCGCCGCTCCCGTGGCCCCCCAAGGTACACATGCCAAGCCCCCGCACCTCCTCCTCCCCCTCCTCCCTCCCCCCATCCCCGCCCCCCACACCCCCCCTGCCCCCAAACATCCCATCTCCCCCTCCCCACCCCCACCCCGGGCCACAGGAAAATAATCAAGATGAAATACCCTGTGCAGACAGGTGAGGATCCCATGCTGTGGGAATGAAAATTAAAAGGAACATTGTCCAGAATCATTAATCCATTTTCCCCTAATTTCTGCTCATGAATTCACAAAACCAGTTTTGAAAAGATTGGAAACCCACCAGAAACAGTATTCAGGGGCTGAGAAGACTTTAGAGGAAAGAGAGATAGAGAACCCCCATAGTGACCACTAGCACAATCTAGGATTTAGCCTTTGCCTTTGCATTGCTTGAGTCTGTGTTGTGGCACAGCAGTTACATGCCTGTACTGCAGGTAAAACTGTGCTCATGACCTGGGGTTCAATCTCAGCTAGCAGGCTCATGGTTGACTCAGCCTTCCATCCTTCCGGGTTCGGTAAAATGAGTAACCCAGCTTGCTGGGGGGGGTGTTAATGTGTAGTCTGCATACTGTAATTAAACAGTGAACCTCCCAGAGGCTACTTGAAGTGGAATGGGGCGGTATGTAAGCAGAACACTTTTTAAATGTTCACTACCAGAAAGATTTTGCAGAGTTTTGAATTTCTGGTAAAAAGGCCTTTGGTATGCAGTAGAAGTACAGAGACTCAAAGAAGTGGTTTCTTCACGTCCACTCTCATCCCAGGAGGAAGTTTGTTGCATGTTGATGTCAGTTGCAGTCATGTGGTCTTCTTGCGGTTCTGTCCTTGTTCCCGTGTACGCACGGGCGTGATTGATGATACCGGCATGACTGTTTCCGCATGTCCTCGTTCCGTGATGAGATGTGAAATTCCATGCCTTTGTTCTCTGTGGGTTTTTTTTTGACCCGACATTCTGTTTTTCGATGTTTCGATTCTCTGAAGCCTTGCCTTCAATGTGTTGTTACGGAGCTAAGTTTGAGGCATTTGTCTTTTAATCTCTCTGCACTGTGTTGCTGACTCCATAGGGAATGTAGTGGTGAATGGCACTTCGCACTCCTGCCACTAGATGGAGAATGGCACATTGCGGGAGGAGACTGACCTCACGGGCGCTCATGTCGGAACGAGAAGCGAGATGAGGAGATTCCTGAGGCCAGGGAGGGGAATCTCTCATCCCGCTTAGATTGTAGTTCAGGGGGTGTGGTCCCTTCATCCCGCAATGGATGTGCGGTTAGAATTCTTTGTAACGGTCAGACCGTGAACAGCAATGAGATGGGTGTGAAGTATCAGCTAAAGAGGGGAACAGCTTCAAGATCCCAGATAGTAGACACTATTTTTATTAACTGGCACTCAAGGTCACAATATATTTGTTCCATTACTTATAACTGAGAGCAGATCAACGGCAAACTTAAAAACTCCATTCCAACAGGGAACACTTTTTGAATTCAGAGGCTGGAGGGAATTATTGGTTAGTTCTGGATAAATTGACCCCAGCCTAGAAAAAGCCCCTCCCAGTCACTCAAATCACAGGCAGCATGCAAGGTTGCAAATTAGACTCCAACAAAGACAGCTAAAGTTGTCATACTTTCAGTTATATACACATTGAGCAGGTATAGGATTGTAGGTATGGGGAATCTCAGTCCTTAGCTCTTTCTTTTTGGCAAGAAAAATGGGATGCCTGAGAAGATGGCCATAATACACGCATGCCAAACCTTTGCATTACCATTTGCTGAAGCCGTATCTTCTTTGAATGAAAATAATAATTCATATTAATGAACTGGACATTTTATAGGAGATGTGCTTCATCAGCATATCTTTACAAGCTTTGTCATGTGAAAATAATCTTTTACAAGCCACAGACGCCTGCCTGGACTGAGAGTTTTATGATGTTCACTGACTTTTCTGTAATCAAATCATGTTGCAGAGTTTCAGCATTTTGTTTTTATTCCAACTGCCTTCTAGCAACATAACCATCACCTCCAGATTCTCTAAGAAAAAAAATCTTGCACTCTTAACTTCTGTAAATGAAAAGACTGCCTAACAATCCAGTGCCTCAGCTATGGAAATGGATGCATCAGACTTCCGACAATTTGTAGGGAAGATTAAAGCTGGGAAAACAGAGTGCTGGGAGATGTGTTCTGAAGAACTGGTCTTTCTAAGCACTGGGAAGGACTGGAATGCTAACTTACTGCAAAAGAAAACCTTTGGGTCCCCCCTTCCCCCAGCATGTTTATGTCAAGAATGTTCGCAATGTGAGAGAGAACAAACATATGGAAGCAGTCAGTCCCACAACAATGCAGGAGAAGCAGTCAAAAATAAACAACTTTTTAAAATATAAAGTTCCATTTCAGAAAGAGTCCTAACTCAATACACACAACCCTTGGAAACCATGCAGTAGAGCAGCAGCAATATGTCTGCGCCTGAGAAACAGGAAAAGGAAACGATGTTGATAGACCCTGAAGATTACAAATCTAACAAAGGTGCAGCAGGACATAGAGATCAGAGGGTCGAAAGGACAGACAAGCCTCCCTGGCTGCTCGACTCCTAAATCCTCTTGTAATTTGGGTAGAGGTGATGCTTGGAGGATGCCAACCTGACAGATTGGACATCTCAAGACCCCTTTATGAGCAATACTTATGTTTCCAGATGAGGTTTTGAACCAGAGGGCAATCACATGTTTGGAGACACATTTTAAAAGTACTACTAGGTCCTTTGAAGATTTGAGTGTCTGAGAACTTCCTGTGACCTATTGATTCATGACTATGGCTGACACACTATTGTGAATGGAAGGAATCAGAATTATAATTGAGCAATGTTCCCTGGTCTGGTGTAAATAAATCTTTTATTAAGCTCTGATATGTTCAGAGTCCAAAGTGCCGTGGAAACTCCCCAAGCCCAGTCTTATTTTGGGGTATTCAGCCACAGCACAGGTGTCTGATAATTGTTTCTAAACTTGGTCGTAAAGTTGTGTTTCTTGAAACTCACCGATGTTAGCCCAGGGAGAAGGAAAACCACCCATTGCGTTACCCTCCCACCAACCAATGGGAATTTATCTGTTTGGTGTGGAACAGTATAAGAGATGGTGTCTATATGTAGCTAATTGTCTTCCTGCATTTATTATTAATGGATAGACCCATGTTTTTGATATCTTAAACATGCCTTTTTCATGTCCTTTCTATGTCTTTCTGATGTCTCTTTGTTTTTGATATCTTTTCAATAAAACTGCAGTTTTGTTTTCATCAAATGGAATCTTGAGTCACTCAGTATTAATACTTGATAGTCTTTTGACTATCCCCAGATTCCAATGTCTGGGTGACACCATGCTGACTTACCTGGGAATGATTCCCTTTGACTTCCCTTTGTATATTGACATACACAATATATCCGTGTATACTTACTTCTCTATCATCTCGAAGTAAAGTCCTTCATAATATGGTAATTCTGAGTTCCATTAGGCTGCTCTAAAATCATCATCATTTGCATAAAATTCAATTCCAGTTATATATGGAGTCTTTTTCTAAGTTCCCATTGGGGAAACATTCCAGCATTTAAAAGGAACAAATAGAGCAACTGAAAAGTCATTTAAATGTATGAAAGTATAAACTCTTTGGCCCAGAGGAGTAATTTAGCATAGACGAATGATGTTTAAGGCTCTCAGAAGTTAGAGAAAAGCAAGAATTTGAGATGGAAGCATTGCAATGGTGACTTTGTAACTGTAATACAGCAGGCTATGCCTCCCACAATGTCATTAAAGTGCTTTCCTTTCTCCCTGTAACCTTCTAAGCTGCTCCAGGAAATCAAGCTGTTGCCAACATCTGGACACTTTAGTCCCCACATGATAACCCACATGTAATAACAGCAGCAAGAGCAGAAGGAAATTTGTGGGTCATGAACAGAAGGGCCTCATAATCCTCTGTTCAGGAGGCAAATGGGTAAAATTGAGATCCCTGTTTTGTTTTGCTTTTTCGCCAGTGGAACAAACAAATCCATCAGCAAATTTGACTTTGGGGGCCACAAATAATTCAGCCAGTCAAATATAGCTCTGGAGGCAGTTCTTTCTTCAGTTGCTGAAGTCAACAAGAAAAACAGCCAGTAAAGAAATCCAGTTGCGTAGCTAGATTGCCCTTGCATTGAAATAACAGGTGCATGGAATGAAACAGGCAGAGAAATCAGACTAGCTTAACCATGAATATTTTCAGGCAGGGAATATTCATAAAGCTGAAATGCTATTCATACATATAAAAAAATTAGCGGCCTTTTTATTTCCTAAAGCAAGTCCAGACTTCATATATTTTCAAGTAATAATTGGATGGGATCACCAATTTTCGGCTGTCAGGCCCGCCAATTCTCTTCCTGTAAGCAGTTGTGGGAAAGAATATATGTATACACGAGTCTGTGTAAGGGTTGTTAATCTAGAGAAGGAAAAAGGAAATGTGTTGTTAAATATTCTCCTGCTGGTTCCAAACACTGCAATTTATTTTGCCTATTTTGAAGGTTGATCTTCTATATTCTGTCAGTTCTGAATGATAAAATATTAATACCGTATTCCATACACTACAATACTCATTCAGAAGTCAAAAGAACAACTTTGTTCTTTCAGTTGGCTGCTATGTACATTTTAGTAATTGCACTACATTTAGAGCAGCATTGAGGTCAGTTCATTAACAGATAAATGCCTTTTCAGGATTTTGTGTATTATATACATTAAATGTGTTAATCAAATTCAAAAGTTCAAAAGTAGCGCACTGGGCAGCAATAAAAAAAAGTGAGGGGATAAGTTCTCCACCCCTCCTTCCCCCATCCCAAGGACCACCACTGCTGCATCAAAGTTCTGGGTCTCCCAGCCCATTGTCTCAGCTGAGCGGGGCAGTTCAAGGTCCATGGTGCATTGAAATCTGTTGCTTCCAGAACTGATCAATTGATTTTCAATGCATTCCTAAGGGAAACCGATGCTCTACTTACAATTTATTTTTGCTTATGAACATGTGCTCGGAACAGATAAAATTTGTAAGTAGAGGTTTTAGTGTAGTAGCCCTCAGGCACTTTTGGGATGGAAAAAGTAGACCTTGGCCTGTTCAAAGTTGAACAGCACTGCCCTACATATTACATGGATGCAAGGTTATTCACTGTATGACAATGCACACTGTCCTGCTTCCAACCCTCCAAGTTGCAATAACTGATTGGGAGTTTTTCTTCTGCTTGTCCAGGCTGCGGCATGGTGGTGCACCCTGATAAAGTAGAATGTGTTATGGATTGCTGGTCAACATGGCAAGAGCTGAGAGATGTGTGTGGAGTGCATAGACACAGCTCTGTATACCACTGTGAAGGAGTACTGCCCCTTGAAAATGTTTTATTTTGACTTTGTCAAAAGCCTTGCTGAAACGAAGCAATTATACCCTAAAGAATTTTCCTTACCTGCCAAGTTTGTGACTTTACAGTACAGTCTTCTGAATTGAGAGAAAGAAATTAGATTAGTCTGGCATGGCTTGCTTTTTAGAAACCTGTGCAGGCTTTTAGCAATTGTTGTGTTCTTAACTCATATTCACAGACAGTTTAATGGTCTATCCAGATCCCTTTCTGATACTGAGGTCTCCCATGTCCCCTTTTCTATCACTACACATCTCATGTATGCCTTATTTCCTCAACCTTTGTAGGATTCCTAACATCTGGAACTGCAGGAATTGAAAAGTACAGAGAAACATATAGATTTACTTCTTCTTATGAACTATTTGAAAGGCTGTGATGTAGGAACCCAGATCAAAATATTAAGATTATCCTGATTGTATGGCCCTGGCATGTCACTAACAGTCAACTACTTTGCTGTTGTTGTTTTGTTTTTGCAAAAAAAAAACAAACCCACAAACCCCCCCAAAAACCCAAAACGGATCATTCCAAGCACATAGTAAGGTATAATGACAATATTCATTAAAATGAGGCAGTTTAGTAATTTTTGCTTACTCATTGTTAAAAGAAGCACACTATATTTTCTCGGTATGCATAATTAATGTTACTACTTCAGGCTTATAGAACATTTTAATGGCGAATGCCCTTCATCTCAGTTATTTTGAAGTTTATTTTAGTTTTGCAGCAGAATTGTACTATACTGGCTAATTGTCTATACTCCCCCCCTTCAATAAGCTGGAAAATCTAGCATGTCTTCCTGTCTGAAATATTAGGATTGTCCCAGCCTGAATAATATTTTGATCCTTCTGATATCAGTTACGAATTAGTAAGGAAGGAAAGCATTCTATTGTTTAAAAAAGAAAAAGAAAAAGGGAAGGCTGGTTTAACTCTATTAAGCAACATTTTATTTCTTCTGTCAAAAACACCAGGTTGACCTTTTCCTTTAAAATCCCAAAGGGACTGGTGTAAAGGAAATGGTTTTTTTTTTTTTTTTTTTTTTTTTTTTTTTTGTATATGCCCCTGCCTCTGAGGCATCCATGGATAATGGTACCTTAAGAGCTACAACGTCACCAGCAGTCAGTCTTTATGAGCCAGCTCACATGACAAACTTTTTTCCATCTCATTTTCTGAAAATTTATTTTGGTGACACTTTCTTTCTTTCTTTCTTTCTTTCTTTCTTTCTTTCTTTCTTTCTTTCTTTCTTTCTTTCTTTCTTTCTTTTTCTTCTTCTTCTTCTTCTGGAAATTGAACCAGACTCAAGCCATAGTATAGCAATAGTAAATGCCTCACAAATACTGAAAAATAGAACTGGGTGTTATGTACATATTGGTGGCAAAACAGTCCACATCCCCAGATAGCCTCTTGTTTCATGTAAGTGATGAAAACTGTGGGGAATAAAAGGGGGCTACTCTTTTTGGAGCTGGGCTGAATGTTTCCCGTGTACATGGAAGGACTGCTTTATACTCAACAAAGCAACTCTTTCCAGTGAGATCAAACATAGTGCTATATCTGATTACACCCTTTTTTGGATTATAGCTCCATAAAACCTCCAGCCAACATGGTCATGGCTGTGGAATCTGAAGGATCCTGAAAACTGCTGTCTGAAAAAGGTATTTTCCAAGCTCTGAACAGGAAAATATTTCCACTGTCAGGTAGCAATCCACCAATCCTTTATTCATCCCAGTCAATTTACAAACATACAGTATTCCAAATACCTGTAATGTATGCAGCTTCAGTCAGTTGTTGACTTGTGAGGATGGGGTTTATTTTGCTCTTATTTTCACAAAGCTAATTGGAATAAGGTGGAAGGGATTCTTTAGAAAGCACATCTACTCATTTCTCTAAGCCTGGTGTATATGTACATAAACATCTTCAGAAAATTCAAATAGTGTCTGGATTTTATGATTTCCTAGCATGTTCACAAAGCAATGGAGCAGAAGTAAGGCAACCACTGTGCTATTTCCAAGAGGTCTGAAACAACACTGAACTGTAGTTACCAGTGGAAAATCAAATCCATGTTGCTTTTTGTCAAGTAGCCTATTTCTGTTGTGTTGAGACCCTAAAATAGTGAAAACACTTTCTTAGTAATGCAGAACAAAGGGCAAGCTGATTTTATTTATATAGGGAGAATGTTGGACTAACTCAGTGGTGTCATCCTATCAGGACAAATGCAATTCAACTAGAATTGCCAACAGTGGAGTAAGGCTATGAAGAAAAATGACCTAGCCATGCTGTTGTTCTTGTCTTCTGCACAGTTGCCATTGGTCAAAAGAAAAATGATTCCCCCTCCCCAATGCTTTTATGCAAATGTTGTTGAAGGACATGGAAAAACACCAAAACTGAGCATTTTGTTTGTTTGTTTGTTTGTTTGTTTGTTTAAATTCTCATCAAAAATAGCATGAGACAAAATTCTCACGCCATCCTTAAGGCTGAACAAATATGCCATGTTTGCTTTCTCTCTGCAAAGTTTGGTAAACACTGAGAGGGAAGTGGATGGAAATTAAATTATTCTCCCACTTGTAATGTATGTGGTTTGCCCAGTCGCCTGTAGCTTCAACTACTTCAGAGTCCACAGAGATGGGCAGTTGTGTTGATTCATGTCAGTGAGCCAGTTCTTGTAGTTTTCAGATTCGAGAGGAGCAGCTTCTTAGTATAGCAAATGGTTCATAAGTGTCACAAGATGGAGATACCCTTTCACTTTGGATGACAGCCAAAATAAATCACAATAATATATTGCTGCTATAATGCCCATCCTTCTCCACAGCTATAGTAAGGAAAGGGAAGCTTTGGTTGAAAGGTGGTGCTTTATAATATTGAAAAAGTGCTTCAACGCTACAAAATGCGCATTTCACAAGAAAATTCTGAACTGGAACACTAAAATGTTGCACACAAGGCAAGCAGTTCAATTGTTCTGGACTCTTCTTTTGGTTTAAATGACGCAAAATTTGCAAGGATTGAGTAAACCCGCCAAAGTTCAAAGTATGGCCAAATGGGCAATAGCTGTTCTTCTTATACATTGCTGGTACGCACTTTCATATTACCAGTTGCTTCATCTTCATTGTGGATTAGGGCCTGGAGTTGTTAAGGTCCTGTAACAGGACAGGACTTTTTGGAGGTCACTAAGTCATAAGGTCATCATGAGTTGGAAGTGACTTGGTAGCATGTAAAAATGACAAGTGTGTCAGAAGAAGTGGAGTCTGATCCACAAACGCTCATACGTTAGTTCCTGGAAAGGTCTGGTCTGGCCATGGTGACATATACCTTAAACAAATACAGTAGGACTCCCATATCCACTGGTTCATTATCCGTTTCAGTTATCCATGGATGGCAGAGGACAAAAATAATAATTCAGCAGCCACAAAGCAAGCCACTGTCACAAACAGAAGCTGTAAAGTAAGCTACTGTCACCAAACTGCAGCCATACAGCAAGCTACTGTCACAAAACAGCAGTTTTGGGGATTTTTTTGGTGTTCTCTCTTATCCATGGTTTTCATCATCCACAGGAAAGCTTTCACACCGGGGTCCTACTGTACTAAGATATCTTCGTTGGCTTATTGTAACAAGCTCTATATTGGGCTGCCTCTGGATGTCTAGAAGTTTCTGCAAGTACAAAATGTAGCAGCCAGATTGCTAACTGAGGCTGGTCACAGAGATGACATAAATCTTACACGTTTTTATTGTTCTAATTTTATTGTAATTTTGATGTTTTAATTGTCTATTTTGATTGTGAGCCACCCAGAGACCTTTGGGTAGTGGGCGGCATACAAGCTATATAAATAAATAAATAAATAAAATAAATAAATCCCCTGTTCCAGCAGCTCCACTGGCTGCAGATTCATTTCTGGGCACAAATCAAAATACTGGTTTTAACTTATAAAAGCCTAAATGGCTTAGGTCCAAGCTATCTCAAAGACTGGTGTCCCCCTATGTGAACTTGCCTGGCTTTTATGATTATAGGGGATCCCTTTCTCTTGGTCCCATTACCTTCACAGGTGTGTTTGGTGGGGACACAGTAGAGAGCCTTCTCTGTTGCTTCTCTCAGACTTTGGGACTCCTTCCCACAAGAGGCCAAGCTGGTCCCATCTTTGCTATCCTTCAACGAGAAGGTCAAGACCTTTCTCTTCAGGCAAGGTTTTCCTTAGGCAAGGTTTCCCTTAATGACTGGCTGCCTAAGTGGTGTTTGTAAATGGATGGTTGTGTCTTATTGCTTTGAATATAGTTTTGGTGTTGCTTTTGTTTATTGTTTTTATTGCAGCATTTATTTGATCCTTTCCAGCATCTGTACACTGATTGCTTCCAGCTTTAAATATTTAATTTTAATTATGCAAGCTTCCTAGAGACCTTTTTAAGAAAGAAAGAAAGAAAGAAAGAAAGAAAGAAAGAAAGAAAGAAAGAAAGAAAGAAAGAAAGAAAAGAAGCCATAATATGTTTTCCTTTCCCCACATTTTTTTTTTTGCTTTTAATTTTACTCCAAACAACTACCTTCCTGGGAATAACTGCAACTGGGGTGGGGGTGGGGATTTGTATGCAGACAGAGCCCTTTTACCTTTCCACCCTATCCAAACCAGCACTGGATGCAATCATGGAATTTCTCCAGAAAGCACAACTGGCCCAGCATTGTAAAGGCAAAGAGAGGCAAATGAAGAAGTTTGATCTTCTCCTCTCCTGGAAACAGTCAGTAAAAGAAATCAGCAGGAGGAAGAAGGATGATGGGACCATGACAGGAGATGTAAAGGACAAATGGGTGAAAAAGCCCTCAAACAGGGAACTCACCCAAGCAGAGAGGGAGGTCCTATCCAAAGGCCTAAATTTTGCCATCACACCCAAACAGGTTCCTGTTGTGGGTTTCATCACAGCTACAGAATTGGCCATTCACAGCAACAACCTACCAGCAACAGAAGCTGAACTACTCAGGATAAAAGTTTCTGCTGCACTCTCCAGGGCTCTACCACCACCATCCAACCTCACCAACCAGGAGAGAAGTGCTCTGACATCCCTCAGCAGGGATAAGAACATCACCATTCTGCCTGCAGACAAAGGAAGATGTACTGTTGTCCTCAATACCATGGATTACCACAAAAAGGTGATCTCACTTTTAGATAACCAAAACACATATGAAAAACTAAAAAGAAACCCCACCCACAATTACAAGACAAAAGTAATAGGATGGTTAAAACTCTTGGAGAAGGATAAGACCATGGACAGGGTGACTTACCACCGGTTATATCCTGGAGAGACCATCCCCTACTTTTACGGACTTCCCAAGATCCACAAGCAAGGAATTCCCCTCAAACACATAATCAGTAGTATAAATTCAGTGACTAATAACACTGCAAAATACCTAGCGATTATCCCAGCCCCACAGGTTGTACTCATGGACCACCATGTGCACAATTCAGAGGAGTTTGTTTCTAAATTCAGGCAGCTGAAACTGAATACAGACAAAACCATGGTATCCTTTGATGTTACAATCTCTCTTTACCAGCATTTCCACCACCAATGCCCTAAAAACTGTAAAGAAAAGTCTAAGAGATAATAGCACCCTCGCCTCCAGAAACAGCCTCAACCCAGACAAGATATGCTTGTTCCTGGACCTGTGTCTGAACACTACATATTTCATATACAGAGCAGACTTCTACAGACAGAAGCATGGTTGTGCCATGGGTTCTCCAGTGTCACCAATTGTTGCTAACCCATACATGGAAGAAGTGGAGAAGAAGGCACTCAACACCTTCCCAGGGACAACACCATCCCACTCGTTCAGGTATGTAGATGATACCTGGGTGAAAATCAAGATTCAGGAAGTGCAGGCCTTTACAGACCACATCAATGCAGTGAACCCTAGTATTAAGTTCACTAGGGAAGACAGCCAAGACAACAGACTGGCTTTCCTGGATTGTGCAGTCATCATCAGACCTGACCGTGGCCTGGGAGTAGAAGTTTCCAGGAAACCCACCCACACAGATCAATACTTACTGTTTGAGTCCCACCATCCATTACAGCACAAACTAGGAGTCATCAGGACCCTAAGCCACAGAGCAGAGAGCATCCCCACCTCCACAGAAGCCAAGAAGAAGGAAGAAAGGCACCTGAAGACAGCACTTAAGGCCTGTGGATATCCAAAGTGGGCCTTCAACAAAGCAGTGGGTCATCCCAGAAGAACAAGGGATCAGTCTGAGACCCAGACCCTACGGAAGAACCTGGTCATAACCTACATGGTTGGAGTGTCTGAGAAGCTTAAAAGGATTTTTGGCAAACACCACATCCTTGTTTATTTCAACCCACAAACACACTAAGGCAGAGACTTGTCCACCCGAAGGACCTGATATCAAAACACAAAAGGAGTGCTATAGTATATGTGGTCCTTTGGAGTGTGCAGGAGTGTGCAGACCTCTATGCTGGATAAACTAAACAGCCATTAAACAGGAGGATGGTCCAACATAGGAGAGGCAACAGTTCAGGACCAGAATCAGCAGTATACCTCCACTTGAAAGACAAAGGGCACTCAAAGATGAAGATGTACACATATTAGACAGAGAAGACAGGTGGTTTGAGAGCAGGGTCAGGAAAGCCATTCATGTGAGCATTGAAAACCCCTCTCTCAACAGAGGTGGGGGCTCAGGCACAGTCTGTCTGCCACTTAGGCTGTGCTTTCAATAATACCCAGACAAATAAAAAAAAGACTTCACCACTAAGGCCATAGCTAAGGACCCATACTTTATGGGCTTCAGTACCTTAGGTCATGGTTCACCTTAATGGTATTGATACTGTTGTCTACCTAACGAACCTATTCAGGCCATTGTTCATCATATGAGCCTATTTCACACTAGGGTGACAAGAGGTCAAAGCAGACTATAAGATGGAGGGCTTGCACTAGCTTATTTCAGACTGATGAAGCTGTTTGGTTGAGCAGCCAAAACGTTTCTATCTCTCAAGAAAAATAAGTCCAGTTGCCATGACTCATCTTGGAGGTTTTACCTGTAGAGTTAAGCAAAGCTGAGCAAAGCAAAGCGTTCCCTCTGACGAACTATTCTCCCCGTCACAGCAAGCGCCAAATTTGTCTTCGTCTCCTATCTGGCTCTTTTCCATACTGAAGTGCCCTGTATCATCACAAGCAAATCGGATGCCAGATCTTTCAAGCCTGGGCGGCCAGCCTGAGGATCGCTCTTCTGCGGAAAGCCGCGGGTGCCAGACTGCGCGCACCAGGGAAGGAGGCGGCGGGGGTGGGCGCGCGCGCGCGTGTGTCAAGAGACGAGCCGGGAGCCGAGGTTGCACCAATGGGGAGAACCCTTTGGAGAGCGGGGGCGTGGCTAATCGGCTCGGGAAGGCGGATTCCCAGGGCTTGGAGGCACTGCCGTCGCAGGTGGGGGACGAAGAAGTGTTCGGGCGCTCGCGGCACTCCGGGATTTCCCAGCGCGCCCAAGAGCTCCGCGCACCCCGTTCCCGAAGCTGGAGGAAAAGCTGCGGGCTGCCTGCCTGCCCGCTCCTCCTCCGCCGACTTTCCGCCCCCCCCCCGAGGAACTCGACCTTCTCAGGTGAGACTCCCCACTTCTGTCCCCGCGCCCCCGCCTCGAGGGGGACCCCGCCGCTGGCGCTGTTCCCACACTCACTCACCACCACCCCATCCCGGGCTTGGGAATGAATGCAGGGGCAGCGGGAACAAGAAGGGCAAGAGGCAACCCCCCCCTCCCCGCGCGCGCGCTCTCCGCCGCCGCCGCCGCCGCCGCCGCGTTGCCTCGTGGAGTGGAGTGGAGCGGAGCGGAGCCGAGGGCGGGCGGGCGGCGATGCGCGCCGCCCTGTCCTTGGGCTGAGGTCAGAGGGAAGGGCTGAGCAGGGACAGATGCCGCGCGTGCCTCCCCGCTGGGCTCGCGCCCCCGTCCCTCAGCCCCCGGCCAGCAGCAGCAGGAGGAGCGGGGGGGGAGGCGGCCGCGGAAGAGGCCGGCAGGGACGGCGCCTCAGGCGGCGGCTGGGCGGGCGGGCGGGCGGGGAAGCGTTCTCTGGAGGGCTCCCCTCCCGCGGCGGCGGGTGAAAAGCATAAGCGACGCGGCCCGCCGGGCTGGGTCGCCATTCGACGAGCTGAAGCGGTCCCCGCTCTCCCCGCCTGTCCTGGGTCGGCGCTTGGCCGGGGCAGGCGCAGGCGGGGGCGTGGGGGTGGGGGAGGCGCGCTCGGTCGGGGAGCGAGCGAGCGAGCGAGCGAGGGCATCGTCCTCTCGCGGAGCATCCCTTCCCCGGCCCGCCGCCGCCGCCGCCGCAGTAGCAGAGGCGCCGCACCGAGGCGCCGGCCCGCCCGGAATGGCTTTCCGTTCCCTTCCGTGGGCGCTCGTCCGGCTCCATCCGTCGCCGCTTGCCGAGGAGAAGAAGCGGGGCGGCGGCGGCGGCGCTGGGCTCGAGCTCGCCGGCAGAGCAGCAGCCGGGCGAACTGGGGCTCCCCGGACTTCTTCCTGATGATCCCGGGAGGGGGGAGAGAGACCGTGGCCCCCCAAACTTGTCCTGCGCAGCGATTGCCTTTACTCATGACGGGAGCAATAGTTGCGTTTCGCTAAGGAGGTTTAAATCGATGAACGGAGCTGTGCCGGGGGCGGGTGTCCTCCCAAAGGCTCTCGCCGGCAGTGCTGGGTTAACATGAGAACCTAAGAAGAGCCTTTTGATGGATCCCTGCGGGGCCGGATTCGGAAGGTGTTCCGTCCTTCCGCAGAATGGTAGTAGGGTGTATGTCCAGTGGACATGGCCATAAAACCGCTACCATTCCTACTCTGTAGGAGATTGATGGTTCTCCTATTTGAAGGAGCTACTACTAGAGAATAACATATTTGGGAGTACCACTTCTCTTTTCCTCTCCCCATATTGTTTTATCAAGTTTTTCTGTCTCTTGAACCCTATTCTTAAATGAGGCATATGTACTTTTAAAAAAATCTATGTTGCCTCTGAACAAGAAGGAGCAAGATAAAGTCCTCTAGACCTTTACTGCTTTGTTTGTTTGTTTGTTTTAAATCAAGGAAGCTCTTGGCCGAGGGCTCCCCTTGTCTCTGACTCAAATGTGGTCTGAGATTCTTGCTGCCTCATACACATGGTTGGTGAGATCACCCCTGGTGCAACATAAACCCTGGGCATCCTGCAGCGCTACCTCTATCAGAACCAGATTTTTGAATACTTAAGGGAGGTTGGAGCAAGGCAATAAGGGAAGCATAAAGAAGAAAAGCCAGCAGTAGCAAACAGTGGGTGGGCGATGTGAGATTTTCCTCTCTGAGAAAAGAAACCTGTTTGTTGGCTTTTAGAGAGTCTGGACTTGTGTCAACCATATTTATTGGCAGTACAAAAATAAAGATCTTAGGTGCTAATTTCTTGAGTGTTCTGTAGTCTTCATGAAAATTGGGTACATAATTAACTTTACACTTGTGATGCCTTGATATATGTTTTCCCTCCTAATTAGGAAAAAACCACCTATTATCTAAATACTGTATAGAATTGATACTTTTGTACTTAAGACATTTATTTAGGTACCATGTTCTTCTGTTTAGTCTTGCAGTGTGTTATTTGTTTATTACCAGAGCCCTTCTTTCTTAGGGTTTTTTTTTAATTGTTGAAGTTTTAGTCAGTAGTTTATTAGTAGTAAAGCAGGTGCTTGGCCACATTAAACACCTTTTCTTTATTTCTGTTTTTTCACTGCCAAACAGCCCGAAAAACTCACAACTATCAGATCCTGGCCGTGAAAGCCTTTGAGAATACATTAAATGCACCTTTATTTCATGAACTAGTGGTTTTGCTTTGTTTGTTTTTTAAATGTTAATATTCTGATACTAGCAAATAATATTTGTCTTTTTCCATGCAGCTTGATTCTGCTTGGGAAAAGGTTAAAAAACAAAAACAGTGACTATCATAGATTACATTTGCATTTAAACCTTTGGTTTTTTTCTAGATTGTTTCCCTTCCTCACATTTATACTTACAAATGGAAATCAAAGAACAGCAGGAGCTGGGAAAACCGTAACTATCAACCATAACATTTCTAGCTTCTTTAGCTGTGAGGTTGGTGTGAGAGTAAACTCTAAATAGCCTCCTTTATCTCCAGCAGTAATTAGGGTTCTTTTTTTAGAATGCTTACTTTGAGTTGTTGGGATTTTTTTAAAAGTTGAACTTCTTCCAGGAATGCTTGTGTTTATCTTTCTGTCTATAGAACCCAGTTGTTTCTCACACACACACACACACACACACACACACACACACACACACACACACACACACACACACACACACACACACACACACACACACACACACAGACACACGGCCTGCGGTTTGGTGACATTACAGAGAGGGGCTGCCTGAGCTAATTGCTGGTTGTCTCAGCATGTTGCAGAGGTGATGATGAGACTTAAGGTACTAATAGCAGCTGGGCAGTTATACAGTGGCACCTCTACTTACTAATTTAATCCATTCCGAAGGCATGCTCTTAAGTAGAACAACTGTTAAGTAGAGGTAACATATCTAAAAAATAAAATAATAATATATTTTTTAAAAATTGTAAGTAGAGCAGACTGCATCTAAAATTTGTAAGGCAGCAGTTAAAACGCCAAAAGTTTTCTACTCTTAAGTCGAATTTATCTTAATTAGAGGTGCTCTTAAGTAGAGGTACCACTATTTCATTAGGCTAAAAGCAAGGGAAGGGAAGGGCTAGGAACACATGGCAATCTTAGGAAAACACGGTCTGTGATTCTGCAGAAAGCTGTTTCCAAAGAGCAGTCCCCAAGCTAGGTAGGGTTAGAGTGCATTAATGACTAATAATGTTCAAAGTACAAACTTAAAAACTGCGTCAGCAGATTCAAAGTGTATTTTTACAGTGTCAGGGAAGTTCTGGAGGCTTCAGCAACCTTGCAGAAACAACTGATTACACTTGTGGACTGTGCTGAACACAATGTGTGCAATTACATGCAGATCTTGAGTAACAGGAACTGTTTTGTAGGGTTCTCTCTCCAAAATGCAAAAAAAAAAAAAAATGTGTACTCTGATATACTTTGCAAGCTCCTTTTTCTGATTCAGGTTGCCATCATAATCAAACAATTGGTGATTACAGCAGTCTACCTGGTTAACTTAATCCCATGTCTTTAGCAGTCAGCAAGTTTAGCCCTTTTAACTCCATCTTTAAAGGTTTCATTTTCTAGTGTTTTTTGTTTATCTGTACTTGTATTTCTACAAATCTTAGGATTTCATTGGATAAGCCCTATTAAATATTGAGAGAGCCAAAGGGGGTGGGACTAAGAACAAGCAGGGCTGTGACCAAGAGATTTGTATCAGAAAGAGCAGGAGACCTGAAGAGGCCAGAGTTACTGCTGCCACTTAGACTGCTATGGCCCATGCCAACTTGGTCTAAGATTTTGCAGACTGTGCATGTGCAGCTGATTCTCCTGTGTTATGGATACCCTTCCCAGTTGAGGAAGATATATTGGATTTTTGTCTAAATTTGAATCCAAAAGGACATGTAAACTTTGCAATTCTGCAAGCAACATCAGTATTGGTGATGCTGATGAGGACTTGTTATAACTGCTCGTGTTGTTTGTTACTGTAACTAAAAAGAAACTATTTGTGCAGTTGTGTTTTTAAAGTTCATCAGTAGATATCTAAGCAAATGGATTGATCCATAGAAATAAAAAGTGTTACACTTGTATCTACTGATACAAGTATCTATCCATGCCACTCTCTTGTGACTGAACGGTGCCGTTTTGGCTACATACGGATCCACATCATGAAAGCTACCTTTCCTCTAAGTATATAGAATGATAAATGGAATTCAGATAATTTTTTGTGAATTATTTATGCTTTGAACTACAAGGTATGTGTCCTCTCAGTGTCCTGGCAGCTTTTAGTCTGCCTCTCTGCAATAGGATGGATAAGACATGGAGATATTGTGTCATGGTAGCCCTCACTGGCTCTTCTTGGAGGGATGAGTTCAGAAAGATCAACTGAGGCCCGGCCCACTAGAATGTCGCAGGCGCTCTCAATACGAGTGGCCACGCCTAGGGAGGCATGGAAATCAGTCACCCACAACCGCGCCTTCTCAGTGGCTGGCCCCTCACTCTGGAACCATCTTCCGAGTGAGTTGCGCCTTGCACAGACCCTGCCTGCCTTCAAAAAAGTGTTAAAGACCTTGCTTTTAGGGAGGCATTTGGCGACCTGGATTACCTTTTTTTTCCCTGCACCATCTTGCCGTTAACTTATCTACTCCTTGTTGAGTTGTTTTATATTATACATTTTTAAATTTTTTTATTCTTTGTTTCTTATTTTTGTCTCATTGATGTATTGTTCCTTTTGGGTTTGTCTTGCCCTCTTTGTTCACCACCCGGAGTTCCTTCGGGAAGATGGGCGGTAAATAAATAAATAAATAAATAAATAAATAAATAAATAAATAAATAAATAAATAAATAAATAAAGTTATGCTACTGTGCTGTTTCCCTGAAGACTTGGGTTTGCAGGTGAGGTTTACTTTTAGATATAGTCTCAAATCTGGATCCCTAAGTTTCAGTGGTAGTCAGGAATACACTTGAATACACTCCTTAAGGTGTCTTATCATACAACACATTCCTGTAGGCCAAAGAAGGTAGTAAAATGTCAGTAGAAGCAGAAGCGGTCTTGAAAAGAAAATATTGTTTAATTCTGTCACAAGGCTGCTGCATTTGACGATTTAGACTGCTTTTGTTTTGCCATCCTCACGTCCAAGTGGCATATTGACCTTATACAATCCTATTTCCCCTATTCTGAAGGTGCCAATGTTGTGCAAAGCTGGCCTTGGGGAGAAAGGAAAGTGGAATGGGTTCAAGTATGTCTGGGAAGGTCAAGCAACAGAGGTGGAGAATGAGTCAAAGCCTGTGTGTGTGCAAGGGGGGGGGAAGCAGATTGCTGGTCAAAGGCAGATGGACACCCTTTGTGCTCCTGTTTGGTAACATTGAATTTGGAAGGGGGGAAGGGAGAGAGGAGGAGAGAAAGGAGTGGGACAAGCAGAGGAGTGTGTGCAATCTCCCACCACCACCACCACCACAACCCTGAATGGAGACAAATGAAAAGATCCTCCCTTTCGCACCTGTTGTCGTCATACACATGGAGAAGACGAGGATGATAAAGAAGAGGACAGGAGGTTGCAGAACAGCTTAAAAAGGAAAGTGTATGTGTACATCTGAGCAAGGAACCTTCCCATGTAAAAATAAAAGAGACTCTTAACACTCTGTGGAGGATCCATGCACACCTCACCATTCATACTTTGCCTTTCAGCTGCAGTTGCCTTGTTTTCCATGACACTATTGCATGTGTCTGAAAAATCTCCCGTGAAAAAAGAGCAGGGAAAAAAAGAGGGAGGGGGAAATCACTTTCCAGCAATGCTTACTGTTTCTGTCTCTCTTCTGCATACAACAAACGCCTTGGAAAAAAGAGAATTTTTAAAAAAAATGGCTTTCTTTGTTCTCTTAAGTGTTCAGTTTGCTGATATCCAGAAGTGGCTCGTTATTTCAAGATACTGGAGATCCAAACTGGGAGGAGTGCTGGCAACATTGATAGCTGTGAGGCTCAATTTCAGCCCATTACCAGTGACCACACATGTAGAGAATGGACTAAACTGGAGGGCACCAACCTGTACCAAAAAGATAGAAGCACCTGATGGCAGAGATGTTGACATGTCTTTGGTTCCAAGTCTGAGTCTTTGGTACCAAGTGCCAAACTTCAAGCCCCAAGTTTGATTTCCTAGTTTTCCAGTCTCTTTTGACCTGAAAAGGCGGGGAGGTGTGTGGGTTCTGAGCCATGTGTCATGCTTGTGTCATTGAAAACAAAACCTCAGTCTAGTCCAAGTCGAGTTGCTGGTCAAAATTGAGTCCGACTTGAAGAGTCCTGTTGCTCAAGTCCCCATCCTTGCTAGATGGGCTCAAAAAGGTTCGGGATGGGGTGCCCTAGAGTACAAATAGGTGTAATTGGTCCAATTCCCATATGGATGCCAGAAAAAAAGAGTGGACCAGTTTGTCCCAGCCTGGGGACAAACGACTGCCTGGACATGCTGTGACCAGTGGTTGATGGAGAGCTAGAGCAACTTTCTCTTTATGATTCATGTATTGGGAAGGTGGGATGAAAGATTTCTATTCCTTCAAGGATAAAGAAGAAGAATACACGTTTCCTAATGAGGATTTTGGTTTTGCAATACAACCCATTTGGGTTATTGTAACATGCTCCATAGGAACTCCCTGAAAAAAGTGTTTGAAAACTTTTTTTTGTCTCAGATCCTGTTGATTACACATGAACATAAGAAGTGGCCTGCTGGATCAGGCCAAGGGCCCATCTAGTCCAGCTTCTTGTATCTCGCAGTGGCCCCACCAGATGCCTCTATCTCCTGATACCACTCCCCTGCATCTAGCACTTTGAGATACTCTCCTTTTAAGCCTGGAGATAACACCCATTCCCATTATGGCTTGTAACTTGTGACGGACTTTTCCTCCAGAAATCTGTCCAATCCCCTTTCAAAGGCATCTAGGCCAGATGCCATCACCACACCCTGCAGCAAGGAGGTCCATAGACTAAAAACATTCAAGGTTAAGAAATATTTTCTTTTGCCTGTTCTCATTCTCCCAACCCTCAGTTTGAGTGGATAACCCCTGGTTTATTTTGGAGCAAAGTTTAAAGGGCTAGTTTTAACTTGAAGAACACTATATGATTTTGGTCTAGGGTGCCTAAGGAACTGCTTTTTCCCTATACAACTCACTTGGCTTTGAGAACTTTGAGGAGGGATTTTTCTGTGCCCACTAAGCTAGCTTCCTTCTTTCCTTTCTGACTGTTGACCGAGAAAGACCTTTTTTATTCTGACAACTTTGGCAATTAGGCAGGTTGTAAAAGCTGTTGTTGAGGCAGGAAAATGCTACCTGTTTTGATTTTGTTTTGTTTCAGTAATATGTTGTATGCTTTTAAGTTGTCCTGCTGCTTTCATTTTATTATTGGTTGCTTGAGTCCTGTGTTTTGCAAGAAATGTGAGCTAAATTATTACTATTAAAATAACAGCACCACTAGCAGGAATATGAAGAAATGAAGATGATGGTAACATGTAAAATGTAAGAACTCAAATTTGTTCACTTTATAATTAATAATAATTAATAATTGTACACTGGAAATCCAATTCTGACATAGGGATACCATTCCCAGACACATTCATGAAAGTGTGTATTGCTATCATACCCCAAGAAAACGGTGCCAGAAACTTTCCAGTGCAAATAATAATGCAAACTAGATTTTACTGCTTAGGTTGTGGTAGGTCATTGGATCTGCAAAGCAATGAAGACCTCTATTTGTGTATACTCAAGACTTTTAAATTTTCTTTTTGGTAGCCTTTGTTTATTTATCACACTTATACCCTGTCCTTCTTCCCAATGGCACAATTGGGTTTAAACTATCCCAACAATTGCATGAAAATGGTTAAATGAACAAAACATGTCTAGCCCATGAGTGCCATGGTGGCAGATCTTGCAAGGTTGAACTCAACAGTCTAATAATTACAACAGATTGCTAGAGCACCTGGAGCAACATTTTGCCAACCAGTCGGGTTCATCCCTCCTCTATTCTAGTCTCTGGCAGAAGTTAGGCTTGGGAAACTAGGAATGTTAAAGCTGTGTGGCTCTTTTAAAAATTTCTCATTGATGGTAAATTTCTGTGTAGTAGAATCCATAGAGGGTATGAAAGTGGAATGGTGTGTCTGAATTGATGTTTGTGAATGGAGTGAGTACGGGCACTGTCGCCATGTTCTGTTGGCATGGAGATCCTAAAACTGGATGAGAAACGGTACCCCTGGAGGATTTTTTTTCTATAAGGAGGGTCTGTCAACATGTATATGACATCTTCCTCTCTTAGCTAAATATCACATCACAAAGCAGATTTCACATCTAATCAGAGAGCTCACAGGTACCAATAATATTGGAGTAACAATATTAGTAACATTAATTACTTAACAGAAATATCTGGCTTCACGTCAGGCAAAAGCAAAAGAATACTAAAAAAATAAATACATAAATGTGGCGTCTTTTTATATACGTTAAAATAGTTGTGCTTACATGGAAAATAGATCTTGAATTTTTATAGCCCTATTTTTAATTTTATTATTGTTGCAAAGCCCATATGTATGCAATGCTTTTCATGGCCAAAATGCCTAGAATGTTTTATAATAGGCTAAAAATATGTTTCATTATATGCTCTTGAAATGTAGCCACCACATATGTTGATCCCTGTAAGCTGAACGCAATAACATCTTTCTAGATAATAGAAGAAGAGCATTTTTAAAGAGGGAAGAAGAGAAATGAAAGCGATGTTTCAACAATGGCACATTCTAACCCTAAATTACTATTGTTCCTGATGAGAATGTTCAGGAAGATTGACAGCTGAGTTTTAAATATCACTTCTTTAGCCCATACAGTGGGTTAAAGTAGGCCACAAACATGCGATTTCTCCGAAATCGATAGAGACTCTTTGGCCTAACTGAGCAGATGCCACTGCTGAATAATCCTGGTAACACTGATAAGAGGTTTAACAACATAAAATTAACCAAAGAATTGAAAGATGCCAGTGATGTTGGTATAGTGTACTGTATCTGGAATTAACATTTTAGTTTTCTGACATATTCTACCTCTGGTTATGAATTCTGTGCCGGAATTATTCTCATCTTTCTTTCAGAATCTAATTTTGAATATTTCAACCCCATAATTAAAACATTTTCATTTGTTATTAAATGCCTTTCATATGTTGGATTGTGTCCAAAATCCACAGAAGCTCAATATATGTCACTCTCTGTAATGTGTGTACAATGGTGTGTAATAGCAAAGGCAAGAGTGTTCTGCTTATATACTGCCTCATAATGCTTAAACCACTCTCCGGCCAGTTAACAATTTATTTATGTAGGCTACACATTACCCCCTACCCTCACCACCGCAAGCTGGGTAGTCACTTTACCAACCTTAGAAGGAGAGAAAGCTGAGTCAACCATGAGCCGGCTATCTGGAATTGAACCCCAGGTTATGAGCACAGTTATAGCTGCAGTACTGGCTCAGCAGACTAAGGCTCCAAAAACTGTTTGCTGCAAAGTTGGTACCTCAGCTGTTCGAATTCCGGGTGCCACGCAGCGGAGCGAGCTCTCACTGTTAACTCCAGCTCCTCCCAACCTAGCAGTTTAAAGCATTTAAATGCAAGTAGATAAATAGGCACCACCAAAAAAAGAGGGAAGGTAAAACAGTGTTTCCTTGCAGCCCTGCCGGCCACGTGGCCATGGGCTTGCACAACACTGGCTCTTCGGCTTGAATACGGAGATGAGCACCACCCCTAGAGTTGGACATGACTAGCATGGATGTGCGGGGGGAACCTTTACCTTTTTTACAGCAGTTTAACCACTGTGCCAAAAAACTCTTGTGTAGTCAAGCTAAGGCTGGCAGGTTGGGAGTGCCAGGATTTTCCAGTTAGCAGAAATGATGCCATTATCTGCCTCCCAAAGCTTCTTGACCTCTTGTTGTTCAGCTGGAATCCACACAATAGATGGGGTGGAGTTTTCCTAGTGACAAACTGAAAGAGAGAGGGGGGGTCAGAATAAGTGCCATTTAGTTAATGGCAGAGAGAAAGGAAAAGGAGCCTCAGGGTATGTGAGGATCCTGTGAATATTCTTCTGGTTCTGGTCCTTCCACTCTGGAAGCACCATAGGATCATTTTTACAAAGGAGAACTAAGGACGCTATCTCACCTGGGGGAAGATCCGGATATTGTGAAAGTCCAGGTTTTCTTCTTTCTTGGTCACGTGACTGAATATATGGGATCTTCATCCCCACGTACAAGGATTAAAAAACAACAACAAGCACAGACCAGCCCCAGGGCCAGCAGGTGGCACTAGAAAAATAATAAAAAAACAGCGCCAACAGCCCGAAAGCCAGCTGATCAGTGCTGGGTGGGGGGGAGAGGAAGTTTTTTTTTTTAAAAAAAAAGCACCAATGAGCCCCAGAACAAGCTGGTTGGCACTAGGAAATAAAATAAAATAATAGCACTGACAGCCCAAAGACCAGCTGATCAGTGCTGGGGGGAAGGAATTAAAAAAAAATTAAAAAGTGCTAACAAGCCCCACGATGAGCTGGTTGGGGCTGGGGGGGCAGAAAACCAGATCATATGCGAGCTCCCACAGACTTTTGGCTTGCATTTTTTACCGGAGCAAAAAATTCCCAACTTCTCCGGTAGGTCTTGGAAAACTCGCTAAATGGGGCAAAACCGTTTTTTTAAAAAAAAAGCCCAGTGGCTGTGGGGACAAGATTTTTGGAAATGCTTTATCTTGAAATTTAATCAGCATTTTAAAGGACGTGATAGAGCTCTATATGGGACTTGCCTCTGAGCAGTTTGCTTGCTAAGTAATTCTTACAACTTTTCATTCTGAAATGTTGATTTAATTGCTGCAGGCTGTTTCCAGTTGCTAATTCCAGATGGAGTAGACCCCATGATTCAATGGGATGTGTAACTTAGTCATGTGTAGTAATTCTGAAGTACCTATTACACACACACACACACACACACACACACACACACACACACACACACACACACACACACACACACACACACACACACACACACACACACACACACACACACACAAATACATAAAATATAAAACACCTACAGATATTCAATATTTGGTCTGACCATTAAGATACTCACTAAACTTCCATTCTGGAATTATTTTTGGATCACAGTTTTGTGACTGTTTCCTCCTTCTGTTTTACTAAGGTGCATATTTGATGTTTTTAATGTTGCCATATGATTCATTACTCATGTAATCATTTCACATCTTTTATGCATAATTAAGATTGGTAAAATATGAGTCATCATGTTCAGAAATAGTCCAAAGCATTTCTCACATTTTACCTACATTTAAGAAAGTGCTACCAAATGCTTTGATCAAAAGAACTCTACTGTGAAGTGAGGTTATGTGCCGCTTCTCTTGACCATCAAATAAGGAGAGAAATAATATATCTTACGTTGTTAGCACTATCTTTCAGTAATAGATATCTCAGGAAAAAATGTGGAAGGTGTGCTGATCTAATAGTTTTGGTATAAAAATAGAGTGTCCACTTTGCTCCAAAATATTCACAGCTAACTTGATGCCTGAAGAATTGTAATTTCAGTGTCTACTGAAGAAGTAATTGTCCCTAAAATTGTGGCATGCAGCTGAACCAATATTTTCAGCTTCATAACTTTTGTCACGCACGTGGAGAGGATAAGAACTGAAAGCAATGAAACCGAGAAGGAATCACATTTATCCCTTCCCCAGACCCCACAAGCTCGTTAAGGGCAAAATGAGCATGCTCCGCCTAGGACATTGAACTGCTCCAGTCATGCAGAGAGTGCTTTTTCGCCAGTCCATGATCAAATTCACTGTCAAATTTTAGCTGAAATACCTAGGGAGGTTCTATGCACTTCATCCTTACATCATTATTTGTTCTTTAAAACCTTAATCCACTACTCTCTTTTTTATCTTACTGGGGAAACTAAGCAGCCATATGGCATTTTGGGCATAAAGCAGTGATATAGGTGATGTACATTCCTATTACTTCTTGTTAAGTCAAAGGGGCTTTATAGTATTTATTTGTTTGTTTTGAATATTTTTACCCCTCCTTTCTCCTTGGAAAAGAAAACTCTTGTTTCTCCTTTTCCAAAGGAAAAGGACCCAAGATATAACATCTGCTGTCACCCACACCCCATTATACTATTCTGAGCTTCTGCTGATCAGAAAATAACTATGTGGAAATCGCTCTAGTTACACAAGGATTGCCATTACTCAACACTCTAGCAAGCAGCACAGTCCTGCATTCTTACACAGGATGGACTTGCTGTTCGGCTGAGTTCAATAGGATCCTGGCATAAATCTGCTAGGTACCTCAGTGGTTTAGCTATATTTGGAGTAAGGTTTCCCATTCTTCCTCCTTGACAGAGCTGGACTTGGTGATCCATAGCGACCCGTCCAGTTTTGCAGTTCTAATATCTAAGATTACCTTTCTGATTATGTTCAACTCTAATGGACCAATAGTTTCCTCTCTTCTGTACTTCAGACATTTATCTTCTCCATTCTTGCCTATTTAGAATAATGACTCTATTCTAACAAAAGTGCTGTTGAGGAGGACTAAGTACAGTACCTGCTGCCCATACTTCCTGTTCTGCCCCCAGAATATTTCTTCCCACTAAATGTAGGAAAACCATGTTCAGGTTTTCTGCCACTTTTCTTTAGTTAATAGCAGTTGAGATACAATTTTCTAATTTGCTTTTAAAAATCTATTGCATTTTCTAATAGCCTCAGGGGAGTGACTTAAACCTGTTATATGGAAAAGGGGGATATCAGCATAAATAACACTGTAACTCTGAATCAAATGGTACCCTCACTTCCTGTGGCTGCTGTTTTATGTCTTAACCTAAGCATTAGTTAATCTGTAATTGTATTTCCCACTTCACATCTAATTTGTCCCATATGTGTTGGGAAATGATGCTTATGAAGTTGTAAAACGCTGTCATTTCCACCTACAGAAATATTTAAGTCAACTGGGTGAGAAAGGGAACAAGTGGAAGCAGGAGCAGAATGTGTGATTTAGGAAGAAATATATATGATGTGCTTTGAAGACAATTTGCAGACAATCCCAGGAAGTTAAATAATAGGCACTGAGGGTTTAAAAAATAATTCTTGGACTTAAAACCCTATAATTCTATATTTTGCGAGTTCTGCCTGACAGATGCATACCCACAGATACCTAAAAGTAGCTCACCCGGAGAAAAGACCTACCTAGGAAGGCTTCACAGCTTAGCATTTGCCTAGCTTCCTATTCAGGAATGAAGCTGTCCCCCCTGCTACTGCTGGATAGCTTAGAGCAGTGGTTCTCAACCTGTGGGTCCCCAGATGTTCCTGGACTGCAACTCCCAGAAATCCTGGCCAGCTCATTTAGTGATGAAGACTTCTGGGAGTTGTTATCGTCCAGAAACATCTGCGGACCCACGGGTTGAGAACCACTGGCTTAGAGGTTTTGACATCAAGTTGGGAGTTCATTTCCCCACTGTGCTTCCTGTGCAATCCATAGGTTCCTTTCTAGCTCTGCCATTCTAAGCCTCTAAGCTTATCTAGGAACCCAGCTCATTAAATAATAATGTGAGTTATCCGCCCAAAGTTAATTCATGGGGACCAAGACGAGGCGTTTTGTTGATGCTTCCTTTTGAGCCTATCTAAAAACAAAAACATTAGTTTATAATCTTACATCATGTGAAAACTACATAGCTGGAAGGGACCCTATGGATCGAGGGCAGCCCTTGACAAAGAGGCACAAGGATGAATCAAACTCCCAACCTCCAGATGGGCAGCCTTGCACCTAAACTATTGAGCTATCCAGCAGTTAAGTCCAGTTGTGTTTCCCGAATGAAAGTGCTACATAGTTGCTTTAGTCAGAGGAGATTCCAAATCTTGGTTTAGAAGCATCACAAACAAGTGTTATAGGTATGTACTTCCTCTTTCTTCTCTTGAAGCATGGTGTTACTCATTGCTTCTTGTTTCTGTTAAACCATAGTTTGCTATTGTGTCTAAATTAACAAATGATATTTTGATAAAACCCTCCATACTAGCATCATAAGCCAGTGATTTGCTGTTTCATCTGAATGCAGATCTTTTTGCTATATTCAAATAATAACATCGTTATCTTATTGACGAAATGAACTATTAAGTCAGGGGTGTCCATTCTTTTTGCAAGGAGGGCCAGATTTGGTGAGGTGAAAATGTGTGGGGGCCGGACCACATTTGGCCCTCGGGCCGGACTTTGGTCAAGCCTCTAGGACATGCAAGTAGGTGGGGAGGACGCTACAGCAATGGTGCCGGGGGAGAGGGGCTGGTAGCCTGACCGAGTGGCTGGGGCGACGGACAGAGGCAGGGGGGGTGTAGGAAAATCCTAAAACTGCAAGCTGATGCCTCCATCTGGTATGGGGAAGGGCCAGCTGGCAGGGGTGCATGACAGGCTGAGTCAGTGGGGAGAAGAGGCTGCGGGCCACTCAGAATTTGAAAACGGGCCGCATTTGGCCCCCAACCCTGACTTTGGACATGCCTGTATTAAGTATTTATTGTTCATTGCTTATCATATATTATTTATTTTTTAAAAATCTTACTGATACTATGAACAACATTTTTATCTTACAAGTTTGGCTTCAACAGCGCTGAGAGCGTCTGCTTTCTTTCCTTCTTTTCTTCAAATGGCAATAAGAAGAATATGTTTGGGTATATCACAGAGAAGCTGACAGATTATATTGGTAAAGGCTGGACAGAATTCTGTCATCTCCAGACAATTCAGGCTAAAATTCAAGTTCCTGTAGGAGAGTTCTGTCTGCAGTAGGATCATCAGCTGTCAGTTTTAGTAGTCAGGCAGACAGGTTTGTTTGTTTGCTTGATTTTGTTTATTTGCCCTAAAAACACTCCACTGGTTACTAAAATATGGTGGAATTTTTAAAAAAGTTAACCAGCTACCTATAAGATGAGTGTTTGTTGTCACAGGGGAGGGGGTGGAGAGACTGCAAAACTTAGCTGCAAAATGGGCCAGAAGCCCATATGTTTCAGAGGCATAATGTGGTCGATTTAGTGTCAAAAGTGCATGTTCAGAAGCATAATGTGGTCGATAGTGTCAAAAGTGCCATGAGGAATAGTGTAGTAATACCTGCCTAGTCCTAGTTATATTTTATCTACTGAGGTGACCAAGGCCATTTCGGGTGTGTAGTGTACCTACATTGAAAAGGATGTGAATCCATGAAATATGTGGCTTCATAATCAGGACATGATAAAAGGTTGCTCATCCATTCATGCGAAGAGTTTCACAATGACCAACCACCAGACAGAAGTAGGCTACTTTGCAATTTCTGAAGCTGTGAAAGAAAGTTAGAAGACAGTCAAAAAACCTGCATTATGTTGCCATGTAAAGTCTTAAACTTGACTTGTAATTACAGTGATAGTAGTTTTCTCCTATTTAAAATCAGTCTGTGTCATTTTTTCCTGCACCTGGTGTATTTTCTCTCCTACTCACTGCCATAATATGCCCAGTGTAAAAGTGGAAAACATTGTGAATGTCATTTTTTCCTACACCTGGTGTATTTTCTCTCCTACTCACTGCCATAATATGCCCAGTTTAAAAGTGGAAAACATTGTGAATGTATAATGAGAATGGTTTTCCTGAACAGGTATGGGATTTTTAGCTCTCTGATTGGTGACATCATTTTTGTTTAGCTTGGAAGTCTGAGAAAGCTAACTTTTGGAATGGAATGATTTTTAGCATTGTCATGATCAGCTAGTTGAAGGAGTGTAGGTTTTTTGTTGTTTTTTGTTTTTTGCCCTAAAACAACAGATGGGGAAACTGCAAGGTCAGCTGTTGACAGTGTTTCCAATACTGGCTTCTTAGAACACTTTGAATCATGTTATTGTTTCATGCTGTCATCTCTTCTGAAATGTTGTCAAATTCTGACTTTGACCTGAAAATATAATGACATAGTGATATACTGAACTCCTTTTTCATCTCTTTGTTTCTATAAAGCTTTTTACCTTGGCTGTTAATTATTTTTGTTTGTTTTGTTTTCATTCTAGAAAGATAAACATTTTGGTGAACATAATGGCTAAAGTGGCCATGTGATTGACCATGCTGCAATTTCCTTTACCATGCATGTTGGAGGAAGAGTGTCAACCAAATCAGACATAAAAACCCTTGATTTTCGAAGGGCAAGCTTCCCTCAGATGAGGAAACTAGTTAGAGAGAAATTGAAGGGGAAGGTTAGAAGAATCCAATCTCTTCAGGGTGCATGGAGCCTGTTTAAAACAACGGTAATAGAGGCCCAGCACAAGTGAATACCACAAAGAAAGAAGAGCTCATTTAAGTCCAAGAGGGCACCGGCATGGTTAACGAGTGGAGTTAGAGAGGCTCTAAAGTGCAAGGAGAGGTCTTTCTGTAAATGGAAATCCTCCTCAAATGAGGAAAATAAAAAGGAAAACAAACTCTGGCAAAAGAGATGTAAGAAGATGATAAGAGAGGCAAAGAAAGATTTTGAGAAACTCATGGCTAGCAATATAAAGGGTAATAACAAAAGCTTCTTTAAATATGTTAGAAGTAGAAAACCTGCCAGAAAACCAGTTGGCCCTCTGGATGATGAGGGAGGAAAAGGGGAGGTTAAGGAGGACTTGGAAATTGCAGAGAAATTAAATGAGTTCTTTGCATCTGTCTTCACGACACAAGACCTCGAGCAGATTCCGCTGCCTGAACCACCCCTCTTGACTAAAGAATTAAATCAAATACAGGTTAAAAGAGAGGACGTTTCAGGACTAATTGATAAATTGAAGATTAACAAATCACCAGGCCCAGATAGGATCCATCCAAGGGTTATTAGGGAACTGAGAAATGAAATTGCAGATCTCTTAACGTTTATATGCAACTTGTCTCTTAAAAAGGCCACAGTGCCAGAGGACTGGAGGATAGCAGATGTCACACAAATTTTTAAAAAAGGAAGGAGGGGGGACCCAGGAAACTACAGGCCAGTTAGCCTTACATCTGTCCCAGGGAAGATGGTGGAAAGCCTCATCCAAGAGAAAATCTTAAAACACATAGAAGAACAAACCTTGCTGAGAGAAAATCAGCATGGCTTCTACAAGGGTAAGTCTTGTCTGACAAATCTTGTAGAATTTTTTGAAAAGGTCAGCAGGCATGTAGATTTGGGTGATCCGGTGGATATAGTCTATCTGGATTTTCAAAAGGCCTTTGACACAGTCCCTCACCAGAGGCTGCTGAGAAAATTGCACAGTCAGGGGATAACAGGGCAGGTCCTCTTATGGATTGAGAACTGGTTGAGATCCAGGAAACAAAGAGTAGGTGTCAATGGGAAATTTTCACAATGGAGAGAGGTAAAAAGCAGTGTGCCCCAGGGCTCTGTCCTGGGACCGGTGCTTTTCAATCTGTTCATAAATGACCTGGAGACAGGGATAAACAGTGAGGTGGCCAAGTTTGCAGATGACACAAAACATTTCCGTGTGGTAAAAACCAGAGAAGATTGTGAAGAGCTCGAGAAGGATCTCTCCAAACTGGGAGAATGGGCTGAGAAATGGCAAATGCGTTTTAATGTAGCCAAATGTAAAGTAATGCATATTGGGGCAAAAAAATCAAAACTTTATCTATCAACTCATGGGCTCTGAGCTATCCATGACGGATCAGGAAAGAGATCTTGGTGTGTTGGTGGACAGCTCCATGAAGGTGTCTCCCCAATGTGTGGCAGCAGTGAAGAAGGCCAATTCCATGCTAGGGATTATCAAAAAGGGGATTGAAAATAAAACAGCCAACATTATAATGCCATTATACAAAACAATAATAAGGCCACACCTGGAGTATTGTGTACAATTCTGGTCACCGCATCTCAAGACAGACATAGTGGAACTGGAAAAGGTGCAGAAGAGCAGTGTTCCCCAACCCCCGGGCCGCGGACCGGTGCCGGTCCGTGGATGAATCGGCACCGGGCCGCCGCCGCGCCACCCCCCCGCACTCGCGACCCCCCCAGATCACGCCCCGCCGCCATCGCCCCTGTCCCGCCGCCGCCGCCGCCACGACCCCCGCATTGCCCCTGCGACCCCCGCGCGCAATCCCCCGCAATCCCCGGCCGCGACTTGCCCCGTCCCGCCGCTCGCTGCGACCCCCCCGCCGCCACAATCCCCCCAGCAATCCCCTCCGCCGCCGCAATCCCCCTGCAATTGCCCCGCCGCCGCCGCGCGACCCCCGCAATCGTCCCCGCCGCCGCCGCCACACCGCCCCGTCCGAAACCCCGGCCCCCATCCCGCAACCGCGACCCCCCGCCGCCGCCGCAATTGCCCCCCGTGTCGCCCGTCCCTTCGCCGCGCGCGCGCCTCACCCCCGCACCGCCCCGTCCCACCATCGCCGCCGCCGCTGTGACCCCCGCAATTGCCCCCGCCCCGCCAGAAAGAAAGAAAGAAAGTAAGGAGGAAGGGAGGGGGAAAAAGAAAGAAAGAAAGAAAGAAAGAAAGAAAGAAAGAAAGAAAGAAAGGAGGGAGGGGGAAAAAGGGAAAGAAAGAAAGAAAGAAAGAAAGAAAGAAAGAAAGAAAGAAAGAAAGAAAGAGAAAGAAAGGAGGGAGGGAGGGAGGGGGGAAGAAAAGGAAAAGAAAGAAAGAAAGAAAGAAAGAAAGAAAGAAAGAAAGAAAGAAAGGGGGAGAAGGAGGAAGGGAGAGAGAGAGAGAGAAAGAAAAAGAAAGAAGGGAGAAAGGAAGGGAGGAAGGAGAGGAAGAGGAAGGAACAAAGAAAGAAAGAAAGAAGGAGGGAGAAGGAGGAAGGGAGGAAGAAAGTAAGTAAGTAAAGGAAGGAGGGAGGGAGGGAAAGAAAAAGAAAGGGAGAGAAGGAGTGAGGGAGAGAGGAAGAACGAAAGGAGGAGGAGGAGGAAGGAAGAAAGAAAGAAAATGAGGAAGAAAGGAAGAAAAAGAAAGGGAGGGAGGGAGGGAAGGGAGGAAATAAAGAAAGAAAGAAGGGAGAGGAGAGGAGAGGAAGAAAGAAAAAAGAAAAAGGGGGAAGAAGAAGAAAGGAGAGTGGGAGGGAAGGAAGGAGAGAAGGAGGGAGGGAGGGAGAAAGAAAGAAAGAAAGAAAGAAAGAAAGAAAGAAAGAAAGAAAGAAAGAAAGAAAGAAAGAAAGAAAGAAAGAAAATGAGGAAGGAAGGAAAGAAAGAAGGAAGGAGGTAGAGTAGGAGGGAAGGAAGGAAGGAAAGAGAGGGAGGGAGAGGGAGAGAAATAAAGAAAAAAGAAAGAAGGGAGAGGGAGGGAGAGAAAGAAAGAAAGAAGGGAGAGAAAGAGGAAGAAAGGAAGGAAGGAAGGAAGGAAGGAGAGTGGGAGGAAGGAAAGAAAGAGGGAGGAAGGGAGAGAGAAAGAAAGAAAAGAAAGAAGGGAGAGGGGGAGGGAGAAAGAAAGAAAGAAAGAAAGAAAGAAAGAAAGAAAGAAAGAAAGAAAGAAAGAAAGAAAGAAAGAAAGGAGGGAGGGAGGCCTCATGTCAAGGAAGGGCAAAGGGTCCCAAGACCTCACGGCGGCTGGGTAGCCCCCGGGGGGAAAATGCGAGGAAGTAAAAACAGTGTTTCGTTGCAGCGATGCCAAGGACTCATCGCACAACACTGGCTCTTCGGCTTGAGTACGGAGATGAGCACCGCCCCCTAGAGTGGGAAATGACTAGCACGCATGTGCGTCAGCGGCTTTTTTATCTTATTAAATCAAAACAAGCGGGCCAGGGAAAAATTATCAAGCATTTACCGGTCCACGGTGATAAAAAGGTTGGGGAGCACTGCAGAAGAGAGTGACTAAAATGATTACTGGGCTGGGGCACCTCCCTTATGAGGAAAGGCTAAAACATTTGGGCCTCTTTAGTCTGGAAAAAAGGTGCTTGAGGGGGGATATGATTGAGACATACAAAATAATGCAGGGCATGAGTAAAGTGGATAAAGGGAAGCTCTTCTCCCTCTCCCAAAATACCAGAACTAGGGGATATACACTCAAATTGAGGGCTAGGAGAGTAAGAACAGAAAAAAGAAAATATTTTTTCACCCAGCGCGTTGTTAGTCTATGGAACTCCCTGCCACAGGATGTGGTGATGACATCTGGCCTGGATGCCTTTAAAAGGGGATTGGACAGATTCCTGGTGGAAAACTCCATCACAGGTTACAAACCATGATGGAGATGTGTAATCTCCAGGCTTAAAACCAGGGTACTTCAAGGGCCAGATGCAGGGGAATAGTATCAGGAGACAGATATCTAGTCTCATGCACTCCCAAACGCATCTGGTGGGGCCGCTGTGAGATACAGGAAGCTGGACTAGATGGGCCTTTGACCTGATCCAGCATGGCTCTTCTTATGTTCTTATGGTCTTATGGTCATGCAACAGAATGTGATATTCATGGTGTTTGTTTTGTAAGTCATCTGTCACCAGATGGGTTTTTATTGTATGTCTAAATTATATATTATAATAATATATGTTATAATAGATGCCCTAAGCAAATCAGATCTCGCCTGATTTCGGAAGCTAAGCAGGGTTGGCCCTGGTTAGTACTTGGATGGGCGACCACCAGGGAATACCAGCGGCTGTAGGTGCCTGGAGTAGGAACTGGCAAGCTACTCCAGTATTCCTGCCAAGAAAACTCCATGGACATGGGGTCACGAAGGGTCGGTCACGACTGTAACGACGCAACACACACACATGGCTAAAGTAGCCCTATTATATATATAGGTCAATACATCTGATCTCTGCTTTTGATCCTGTAATATAGAGCCTTCGGTGTACCAGTGGTGCTTTTGCTTTGAGCACACTTGGTTGTGAGTTCAAAGGTAGTGTAGGCACAAACCACATAGTCTTACGTGCTTAAAGAATTGTGTTGATTAGCCTTTCGTTTTTTCAAGACAATATTTACATGTTTGAAAGCAAGGAATCTACCAGTTGGAACCACTTTCCTGGTGTACAGCTTTCCTGTGATGCTGGAACATTGGTTCTTGACATTTCTCTTGTACAGTGGTCATTTCCCAGTTCTCAAGCCAAGGTGTTGGGTGTCCTGTGGGTTTCTTTTTCTGCCTTGAACTTCAACCTGCTTGTTTCACTCTCTTGACTTCTTTGTGTTGGTCAAGATACTCAACTTAATCCAATCAGCTGAACCATGATCCGGTCTTAGAACACTGCGGCTTTT
This sequence comes from Phrynocephalus forsythii, assembly GCA_029282475.1. Classification (NCBI taxonomy): domain Eukaryota; kingdom Metazoa; phylum Chordata; class Lepidosauria; order Squamata; family Agamidae; genus Phrynocephalus; species Phrynocephalus forsythii. The sequence continues at coordinate 61,507,444 of JAPFRF010000003.1, forward strand.
TAAATCCCATGTCTACCACATTTGACCCTGCAGCACTCATATCAACTCAGTAAGGCTTTTAAGAATATTAATTTCCTCATTGGGTTTTTTATGTCTTGTGAACTGTTAGCTATCAACTGAGATAAGCTCTAAAGTATTACCATTGAATACAATGGATAGAATTATCTTGGTCTTTTCTTTATTCATGTCAAAAGCACCAACACATGATATATAAACATGTACTACTAAGCAGAATATAAATAAGTATTAAAATTATGACATGTAAAAAGGTATATAGAATGAATAAGATTTAAAAAACAAAGCAAACTAGATTATATTCACCCGTTATCAACAGTGTTCCCTATTGCCAACATAAGAGTTTTGTCCATGCGTGCTGAAGGCATTGCACATATCATAAAGTGTGTGATGGTTTTTCTTCTCCACATTCACACAAGGTGCCTTTTAAGGAGAAACACCATTTTCTTAAGTTATCCTTTGATTTTCCCAGCTTGGCATACAGTGTGTTTAATGTTTTCCATACAGGCCAAGGTTGTTCTTGTCCAGGCGATGGAGAGTCATGTTGTTTTGCTCAGATACCCGGTAGCTCCTTTCTCATCTTCCATAGTTCTAGGGTGGTCTGTGGGGGCTGATTGTTGGGAGTTACAGAGGTTCTGAGGAAACTGATTTCAGATCTGGCTTTGGTGATTGATGACGAAATAACAAGTGTGTTTCTGAGGATGTTGCGTTGACCCATTCTTTCTACACAGCACTTTCCCAGCAAAATTTGGTGCAGGAATGCCAGCTAGGCAATGCACATTTAGAACTGGGTTTGGTTTTAAACACCCTATGATCACTTGCATAGTTTCATTTAAGGCACCCATGTCCAAACTTCGGCCCTCCTGATGTTTTGAACCACAACTCCCAGAATTCCAAGTCTGTATTTCCAGTGGCAAAGAACTGTGGGAGTTGTGGTCCAAAACATCTGGAGGGCTGAAGTTTGGACATGCCTGATTTAAGGCCATGTCCACCGGTTTCGCATGCTTTGATCTATACCAAACAGGGCTAGCACATTCTCCTATAGAGTAACGTAGGGCTAGTGCAGAAGTTCTTAATGTGTGAGGTTGGGCACCCCATGGTCACCCATTATTTTCCTCAGAATGTTGTTCCTAGCAAAAACTTTATGTTTTGTATTAAAACAAAACAGAAGCATCGTTATGGTCAGAAATTCTCTTGGTGATTTATCATGTAAATTAAAATGCATAACTTTAGGGAACTGCTGCTAACTAATGAAATACTGGTTACATTATTAAGTTCATGCCTGGTATGTAGTGGGGTGCATGCCTCATAATATGATCAGTGCTTTACTATTTGTTTGTTTGGACTCTAGCTTTCTAGTGAAAATCTCTCAAGGTAGCTTGCAAACTTCCAAGAATAATCAAACAGATAAAACCAAACTTAACTTTAAAAATGTTAAGATCAAGTACCCACTTAAAATCATTAAAACAAGTAAATATGTTACAGCTATTAGAATAATTATCAAAAGCATCAAATACTAGCAGTTCACTACGGTGAGCTAAGCACAATAAACCACAAGACATACCTGTCAAGTGTCCCATATTGCCTGGGAAAGTCCCGGTTTTAGCCCCTCTTTCCCTCTGTCTTCCTGGATTATTTTTCAGGAAATGTCCCATCTTTAAAAAATCAGGTAGCCCCCAGGCAGGCTCTTTAGTTGTTGTAAAGATTTGCTCCCCAAACCTGGAAAACAGCTTTAGAAATGCAGATCTCTGGCTGCCTCTGTCAGAGGAAGGCTATTGTTTAGCCTGCCTATGTGACAAAAGGAACAACCTGAGAAGGGAGGTGGGAGCAAAGTCTCCTCTTGGACTAAGAAGGAGGGGGGAGAAATCAAGCCTCCTTTAGCTAGACAAAGGCTATCTCATTTGAACTCTGCTTATGCTCAGAGATTAAGACATTTTATTACAGAGAAACAACAGATGAAGTGGACATATGTTTGTGACTGAAAGAATAAAAGATTATAGCATGATGAATGTGGACATAAGAACATTGTAAGCCCTGTAAGGATAAAAGCAGAATTTAGTTACAGCTGCCTGTTGAATTTATACAACATTGGGTTCTTTACGTAATTGCATACAGTATTCAGATAGTTTGTACACCTATCTTAAAATTTGAGAGATACTGGAGCTTGGTTGTGTTCGTGGGATGGCTTGTGGTAGGTGTTGGAAAATTTCCCTTATTTTCAAATCCAAAACTTAACAGGTATGCCACAAGGAGGATTTTGATGATTAGGTGTAAAATGGCACCACTGCTCTGAAACTAACTTGTTTTTCCCCTCTTCTTTTTATATGTTCTGATGACTCGCTGGCTACTATTGTGTCAATGTACTGAAATGATCTGGTGGCGGCTGTCAAATGGAAACACTTTGGTAAGTTATCTCAAGTGTATTGGAATGAAGATATTTTATTCTTACTCAAGACATGGGAAAATATGGCCCTAGGGGAAAATATAATTTAGTCAGTTCTGTATTTGTGGATGAATAAAATATTTGTTATTGAATTCAACTGCATATTACTTGGAAATTTTCCCCCAAGATTTTGTTTTTGTTGATCTATGACACAGTCCTTAAAGGGAGGTTCTCTTTCCAAGGCTGGTCAGAGATAAAAAATTAGATGTGTACTTTGATGGATATTCGAATGTGCATTTGGGCAATCATGATAACTCCTTTGCATTGTGTTGAGTGCTGTGGATTCTGAAATGCATTTGTACATGCATTATATTTCATGTTCTTGTATAATGAACTACGCAATATCTTATAATCATATGATCTGATCATATACTGTATGATCATAGGTACTGATGCAGCACTATTATATTTCCACCAAGTTTAAGTAATTATGATTAGCATTTATGAGTAGACATGGGCACAACTTGGCAAAATTCTCGTTTCCCTTTCCGTTTCTCGTTTCCGTTACGTAACGGAAACGGTAACGACAATTACTCCGCCAGAACTCGAACTCGAACCGACTAAAGAAAAATTGGGTCTGATTTGTCGTTCTCGTTCCTGGCATCGCAGCGATCGCGCGATGCCAAGCGGCACAGGAAAAAAGTTTTAAAAATTAAAAAAAACCCGATTCCCGGCCAAAAATGAGGCGAAAATATGCCTGCCTGAGGGCACCTACCAGACGGGTGGTTTCTGGGGGGGGTCCCCGGCCTCCCCCACTCCTCTCCTGGGCTGCACAAAGTGCGCATCCTCGTCGAGTCGCCAACTCGCCAAGTGGCGCGGCAGAGAAAAAAAGTTTTAAAAATAAAAAAACCCGATTCCCGGCCAAAAAAGCAGGCGAAAATATGCCTGCCTCAGTGAGGGCACCTACCAGAAGGGTGGTTTCTGGGGGGGGTCCCCGGCCTCCCCCCCTCCTCTCCTGGGTTGCGCATCCTCGTCGTCTCGCCAACTCGCCATGCCATGCGGTGCGGGCGGGGGATCCAAAATGGGGTGACCGTAATATTTATTTTGAAATCGCGTGGTCCAAAAACACACCAAAGCACCACATAAACATGCGAAAATAGTTATTTTAAAACTGCCTGAATTTTTACAGTAGCAGCAGTGGGTTTTTCTTGCAACAAAATGTCTCCATTGATTTTATTTTATTTTATTTTTATTTTTATTTTTTTACACCTGCGCAATGATGGGCTGGCCATGGGAGTGGACCATGCAAATTTTTGGAGCCATTCCACCAATTGCATGGCCACTTGGCCAGGTTTTGACCGAGACTTCTGGGATGTGCCAGTCGGGCATAAAAAGCCACTAACCCTAGCCCAAACCCGAACCCTAACCCTAACCCTAACCCTAACCCATACGCCAGTACACTGTCCTTCTTAGTGGGTCAGAGAGGCACCCAGAGGTGCACCCCAGTAACTCACCCTAACCTTACCAGTAACCCTAAGCCTAGCCCTTGCGCTAACCCCTAACCCCAAGCCAGATCTGTGTACTCGCATTGCACTACAGCAAGTACACTTCCCTTCTTAGTGAGTCACAGCGGGTGCCCGTAGGGGTCCTCTGTCACTTCGTTCCAAGTGCAGGCAGTGAGTCACAGAGGCACCCGAAAGAGAAGTCCCTCTGCCTGCTGCAACTGCAACTTAATGGTATGCATATCCAATTGGCTATACATGCCATTTTGTAGCGGGCCAGAGGAGGCACCCACCCCAGAGAGGTGCTTCCAGGAGCCCGCTTTCCCTTCATGGCAGGCCAGAGGAGGCACCCACCCCAGAGAGGTGCCTCCAGGAGCCCCCCCAAAAAACCAGTACTAACAACAGACGAAAAACCGACAAACGAAACGACAAATTTTTGGAAAATTTCGCGAAAAATGGAAATGAGCTGAAACGGGCCGGCTCCGACACACGACAACTCGAAACGTAATTTTTCCTGGTTGTGCCCATCTCTATTTATGAGCTGTTATGATCGAACAATATCTCTCATACATTTTTAACATGGAAGAAGGACTTTGGTTTCAAAGACATACTACCAATGTACTATTCATTTGGGCCCAGAGAACAGAGTGAAGACGTTTTATGCTATTGCACTGTGAAAGCTATGCTTTATATCCTTTTCCAGAGCTGTTCTCTGTGGGGTTTTTTTAAGGTTTCTGTATTTCATTTGTGGTGTACAGTTGACCATTAATGGAGTAGAAGGTTTTCTATCAGCATGAAAATAATCTGAACAGATGTTTGTATGTTAATGCCTTGAATTTCTGTGAAATGTTCTAAATATATGTACTGTACATAATACTGTGCATAATATGGGAAGATGGTCTTATATACCATGTTGAGTTTTTGGCAATTGGCTGGTGATATATGTGTCACACATTAAAACCCCTGTATGTGCAGATATAGATGGTTTTGCAAGTGACTTCATAATCCTTTCAGAACCAAGCTCTTGTATTGAGCGCAATGTTTGTCTTAATGGCTATAATGTGAGGTCATGGACCTGAGGTTTAATGGTGCTCATCATTTTCCATTTGACCTTTTATGTCAATTGAACATATGTTGCTCTGCTTCCATGATTCCAACCTGTTAAAAACATAGAGAGTTTTTCCATTGACTATAATGAGATGCCAACTCCAATTTTACACCCTTAAAGTTCTTCCTGACCCTTTCTAGGGAATTCTTGTTATTTTTCAGATAAATGGCTACAAACACGGTTTCCAAATGGCTTTCTTGCATGACTGCTGCTAGGTAATTTCATAACGGAGTAGCAGTGTGCTTTGTAAGCCTACTGCTTCAAATTCTTCTTTGAAGCAACAAAACAAAACAAAACCTTGATCAGCTTGCAGAAATAATGGTTCCTGAGGTGAAGCATGGATGTGTTGCATACTACTTCATTGGATTCACCTTAACAATATTTATTGAATCAGAGAGTGAGTGAGTGAGTGAGTGAGTGAGTGAGAGAGAGAGAGAGAGAAGAGAAAGAAAGAGAAAGAGAGAATTATCTTGGCAATAAAAGCTTGTTTGTCTCTCTCTCTGTATGTAACAGATATAGAGATACAGATATCTGTATTGAGTGTGTACACACACAGCAATACATCTCTTAAGATATGAGGACTATCCCTCTATGAAATAATGGCACTACATGCCAACCATATAAGAACTAAATAGAGAGAGAAAAGTGGATTGGAAGAATCCCAGGCTTGGAAGACAAGCAAGGCAAGAGGAGTTTGCTTTGTGCCCGATAACTGTAAAGTTCATTAGAGGGGCTGAAATTGGTTAACAGTAATAAGCACATTCAATTCAGTGAAAACACGGTAAGAGCAGCTATGCAGCTGAAATGTGATTTGCTGCAATATCATTTCAAACCACCTGGAAATCTCAATTTATTTGACTGCTCTGTTCCAGAGTCAACATAATACCTGAAGCAGCCTTTGTGTAACCTTTGCCAGGATTTTTGTAGATAGTGTTATCTAACTCCAGCTGTATCCTTGCTTTATCTGTTTTGGAAACGATCAATTATGACTGGCAAACTATCTAGCTTAAAAACGGGGTTCAGGTCTAGTTCTTTCCCCTTAATAACTTCACTGAATTTTAGGAATTTTTAAAAAATGCAAGCAAATTCACATTAAATTATCTTTTACTACTGATATTTAATAAAACCAGTGCAACAGGCTGGAATGCATTGCACATTCAGATGTTGAAACAAGAAACCTAAACATTTTGTCATGGTGGGAAGACCTTTTTTTAGCCCATCATTTTTTCCAATTAGGATCTAATTCTCTAATATAATAGGCAAGGAATATGGAATTTTGAAATTCTACCATCACCACCTCACTTGATGACACTTCTCTTTCTCATTTTTTATTATCCCAGGTGTTATCAGCTAACCGACCGATTGAATGAGGAAGAGTCCCTTTGAATCTTGAACAAGTAGAAGCCCTTTGGAGAGAAAAAATATCTCTGTGTTTGGACCAAAAGAGTTGGACCTAAATTGGCCCTTTATTGTGTGATCAGTAGAAAAACAAAACAAAACAAAACAATTTTACACTTTCCACAGATCCCACAATATTTGACCATGTAGTTACAGTGGTCCCCTGCCCTTTCACGGTTCATATACTGTGGTCCAGCTATATTTCTTTCTTTTTTTTTCTCTCCCCCCCCCCGCCATCGCTACTGTTTTAAATTAGTCAGCCTATTCGGTGTGCCTAATTTTAACTTGTTAGGATCTGTCCCTCCACATGCTGGGATGTAGGAGGATTTTACATGTTATGTTGTTTTATTGTTTTATGTTGTTTTGCTTTATACTTGATGCATTTATTGTTGTTGATTTTACATTCATTGCTTGTTAGCCGCTTAGAGTACTACTTGTAGTAGATAAGCGGGATATAAATACAAGAATAAATAAATAAATAAATAAATAAATAAATAAATAAATAAATTGTGGGACCGCTGTACCCGGAGAGGGCTTGAGGGAGGGGGAAAGATTTGGGGGCTTTTTAAACCTTCCCCCTTTCCCCAAGCCCCGGGCTCCAGCTGATTGGCGCTGGGGTGGGGAAACAAAAGTTTTTCTCCCCCACCCCAGCGCCAATCAGCTGGAGCCCAGGGCTTGCCTCCGGAGGTATCGCACGCCGCTTCTCCCCAATCCCTCGGGGGGTGGGGGGTGGCGAGCAGCGCGTGATGCTAAAAGGGCTTTCGGCCACAGAGCCGAGTGCTCAGCTCCACGGCTGACAGCCCTTTTTAAAGATTGTGCACCGCCTGCAAACACCCCCTGGGGCACTGGGAAGCAGCGTGCAATGTTTAAAATTGTGCCCCCGGACATGATCGCAGGTCAGGTGGGTCCCTACCCCCGCAATAGATGGGGGGGTTACTGTAGTTGTACCTTGCCCTATGATCACTTCATGATCACAGTGGCTAGAAAGGGCTGGCTGGGTATGGTTTAGGTATCTGGCTGTGGAGCTCTTCCTTGGAGAAAAGGCAACATGTGTAGCCTTGGGCAAACTGCACAGTCATAGGGCATCCCTAGAAGAGAGGAATAGTAAACCACTTCTGAATATTTTCCACCTAAAAAAAAACCTGGAAAGGATCAGAGTAAATTGCCATCAACTTGACAGCATGCAATTTATTATTATTACCGTATATACTCGAGTATAAGTCGACCTGAGTATAAGTCGGGGCACCTAATTTAAACCCAATAAACTGGAAAAATTTATTGACTCAAGTATAAGCCTAGGGTGGGAAATGCAGCAGGGCCTGGCAACTCCTCCTTTGTGAGCTGGGTGTGTGTGTGATGTTTAAAATGACTTTTAGCCACCGAGGCAAGTGATTGAGTTGGTGGCTAAAAGTCATTTTAAACATTGTTTTAAAATGACTTTTTATAAAGTCATTTTAAACATGGGGGGGTCAGGAGAAGCGGCACACAATGTTTAAAATGACTTTTAGCCACCGGCCCAAACTTGCCTCAGTGGCTAAAAGTATTGACCCGAATATAAGCCGAGGATCCCTTTTTCAGCCCAAAATTAGGGCTGAAAAACTAGGCTTATATTTGAGTATATACAGTATTTATTATTATTATTATTATTATTATTATTATTATTATTATTATTATTATTATTATTATTATTATTATTATTATTATTATCATCAAACTAAAAAAGGAGAGTAAAGATTCTTTCTCAAAATCTTTTGGAAAACTGAAGTCTTTCCAGCTATAAGGACTAATACCATGGTGTCTTGCCATCTTATTTTCATTTTTGTTTCTGCTTGTCCCAGGATTATGTTTCCTTGCCTATCAGTCAGATGCTGCATTTAAATCACATTGAAGGGTTTTAAAATTCTTCCCCACCATTCCAATTTATTGTTTGTTTGTTTTATTCTTATATCTCCTTATTTGTACCTAAACCATAGCGGTTCATTCTGGGTTGCTGGAGGAATGATAGGGCTGATGAATGAGGATCTAGTTTGTAAGGGCTTATTTTTAAAGAGAATGAAGCAAAGAAAATTACAATGGCAAAGGATTCCAAATTACACTTGCACAGGAAGATGTTCATGATAAGGAAGTAGTTAAATGGTGCTGTTGGGAAGGAAAGTGCAAGATGTACCATAGTCTACATTTTATGTGTCAGCAAAATGAGCAAACTATTGATTTATAAGGTCAGTGGTAATTCTCTTTTTTGGGGGGGGGCATACATGGCATCTTAAAAGAGCACTGAGTACAAATTTGTCATCTGTTTCCTCTGTTTCTTCCAGAAAAAGGAGTAGGGTTGCTGCCACATCTAGACCTGGGACAATTTTTATAGTCCTAAAATAAACAAATACATCAATGGTGTCTTAAATTGTGGAGAGAAGCTGGTGGAAGTCTAGTTTTGGGCAAAAAATGACAGGTGGGAATATACTTCTGTTCTTTAAATCCACCCCCACCCACCTCCGCCTTTTGTTTTTAACAAGCCAGGGGCACTGTTGCATACAGGATTAAATTACCATATGAACTGTAGTTTGCGCTTTCTTGTTGAATTTTTGCAATTGTTGTATTAGCGCAATGTGTCAATCTATAGGTTAGAAGTGGTTCCTTTCTTTTAAGCAGCAGCTCTGTTGGTGGTGGTTTACATGGGACAAGGCATTGCTGGCTGCTGTCTATGTTTCTGCCTTTGCCATGCTCTTGGTTGGAAAAGGCTGTGTGAGACCTTGTAATCCATAGCAGATGGCATGCAAAACAACCATGTATAAAGGGTTGATGCGGCAAGCACTATGAGATACATTGGGCATCTGAATTTTGTCCTGAGGAAATCAACACACACATCTTTTCCATTGCTGGTGGCTAAATAGCTGAGTGTGTTTGGTGTCTGGAGATGGGAGTTCAAGTACCCACTGTGCCTCCTGCAAGAAGTGTAAGACAAACTGCAATGGTCCCAGAGGGGACCCCCCCCCCAACAAGGGAATGGGAAACCAATTCTAGTTATTTCCTACCTAGAACACTCTGGGAAGGATCACTATAAATCAAAAACAATCTAATGGTTTGTAAGTATTTTTTTCCATTATTACTCATCTTAGTTGGTTATCAGCTGCATCTCATTCTTCAAAGGACCCTTTTCCTTTTATCTGTCAGGGTGAATAAGATGTTTTTATATGGCCAAGGGATCAGAACAGGCCTGCCCTAGTTCTTCTTACCCAACTAACTTCCCGGCCAATAGCATAACGCCCACAGCCCGACACCACCAGAATAGAAGCCCCTTCCCACACTGGCAACTAGAGATGGGCACAAATAAAAAAAATGGTGTTTCGGTTTTTCATTTGTCATTGAGAGGTCCGTTTCATTTGTTTCCATTTTTCACAAATTTTTGGAAAAATTTCATTTTCATTTTTCGTTTTTCCATTTTTCGTTTCTACTCGCTTTTTGCGCGATTTTTAAAGCATTTCCGTGCGGGGACGTCCCCCAATGCCCCAGACCAGAGGGAAAACACTAAAAAAAATGATGCTGGCAGTACAATACAGTACAATACAATACAATATACACCAATAAATAATCAGCAGCTAAAACAACACACAACCAACAGCAATGATTAAGGGAGTAGGAATTGGGGGCAATACGGCAGCACGATCTTAGCAACAAAACAATGTCAATATGTCATAGGCCATCGACCAGTTCATCTCAAGCTTCGAGCACTCCCACTACTGGGCCAATTGACAACAAGCCCAAAGGAAATATAACAGTCATAGCATTTCTGATGCAGCTTTAAATCTGGGGGGGGGGGGGAGGAGAGAGAAATGAAATGAAATGCTCCTTATGAAAAAGTAGCATTTTCTCCATATTACTTTCTACAGCGAGGAGTGAATATTGGAGTTTAGACAAGTTTAGGTTAGTTTCACTGGCAATCCCAGAACTTTCTAGTTAACATGGCCAAGGAGCATAGGATACCTTTTAATAGGTGGGTAAATCTGAGAGCTGCAGTCCAGAAAACTGACTCTTCTACACTCTGGTCATATGAAACATGTACACAAAACAGCCTTGGAAGTACACTACTGTATTTAAAATATGGATACTTCTATAAAAGAGCAAGACTCAAAGAGTTACTGTTTTAATCTTACACAGCCTAAACCAAGATAAGAACTCACTCTTTGCTGACCATGTATTTAGAATGGGATACACCAACATGCTGCGTTGACACAATTTTAACAAATTTAACATCAATCACACTAGCATCACTGGCAAGCTATGCTAGCACAATTATCAGGTTCCAGATCGTTTTGTAAAAAAATGTCTCTCATATGGGAGTTAGAAGATTATACAGACTGGTGCTAAAATTGTTAATTCAAGTGAAGAGAGTTTACAGTCCCTAAGAACAATTGGATAGGGATTATTACCAATCATTAAAGGGATGCATTTCCACATTCACTTTTTATGCCTGCTAAGAAAGTGAGTAACAGTTGTTCTATTATCTTTTTGAATATACCATTATAGTTGAATAACTTCCCATGTGAGACAGGGACTGTGAAAATTAGTTTAATATCTTATTACATATTAAACAGGACTATCATTTAAGCTTCTGCAGAAATCTACAGTAGTTATAATGTATGTAAACGAAGGTAGCCTCCTTCCTAAAACAGCATGCCAAGTACAAATACTACAAATAACTCTAATCATATTTGCTAGAACTACAGTTATTATCAGCCCATATATCAGGTTAAGGGGCAATAAAATTGTTGAAAGTCTGAGGTGGATACTATGAACAATGCAAACTGTACTTCTGCTGACAGTACTATTCCTGTAAATTACTTCAACCTTTGAACTTAGCAGAGCAGGGACCTCTCTGACACTTGCTGACAAAAGGTCTCTGTGTTAGAGCAACTGGGGATGAGGCAATCACAGATGCAGTTCTTGTAAAAGAAGGTTAATTTTTTCTCCGCCACCTCAGGATATAAGGAGGATATGGTCACTAAACGGGGATAAGCTGAGTGCACTTATGTCTCCACTGAAGTTCAGATTCTGTCACATTTACATGTTCATAGGTCTTCATAAGCGCAATGGACTTTTTCAATAGGGCCAGAATTCAATGCAATGAGCATGCTTATGAAATAGTTTCTGTGAGCAGATGTGGACATTGAGCAACTTCCCCTTCCTCTTGTAGCTCCTCCTTTGACTAAAACCCAGCTCAGGAGGACTGGGAAATACTCCAAAGCCTGTGTTTCAGTATCAAAGTGGTCTATAGTAGGTGGGGCTGCTACCAGGAAAAGCATGTTGGATTTAGGCAACTTCAGCACTCCAGATGTTTTGGAGCACCACTCCCACAGTTCTTTTGTTATTGGCAATCTAAGCTTAGAATTCTGGGAGTTGTGGTCTAAAACATCAGGAGGGACGAAGTTTGGACATGTCATGGTTTTCCACATCAATTTCTTTTATTTTCCTTTCCCTTATCTTTTTAACTGCTGAAACATTGAATCCTTTGTGCTCCCCTGTGCTGTCTGACGTAAAGTAGTGCTATCAACTTGACATAGAAGTCTTAGCCTGTAACGACCAATTCAGATATATATTCAGACTCTCTCTCTCTCTCTCTCTCTCTCTCTCTCTCTCTCTCTCTGTGTGTGTGTGTGTGTGTGTGTGTGTGTGTGTGTGTGTGTGTGTGTGTGTGTGTGTGTGTGTGTGTGTGTGTGTGTGTGTGTGTGTGTGTGTACACACGTTTGTAGAAGAAAGAGTCTATAGGAAGAAAAGAGAGCATCAAATTTTAATTCTGCTGTTAATGGAGGCTTTATGTTACTTGATTACATGGATTGTGGAACACTGTAAAATAATTATTAAATGAATGATATTGCAAAATATGTGAATTTGGAGCCATTTCCTTTTATTCTAAGAAGGGGCTTTAGCAAGTTATTATTTTAATTTACCTTAAGATGATTTTAGAGAAACACAAAATACCCTGATGTTCATAACAAGAAACATCAATAGTTTAAGATATGCAGATAACACCATCTTATTGTCAGAAAGCAATGACTTGAAATGATCTTTAATTGAAAAAGAGCATGTTAAAACAGGGCCTCAGTTGAAAATTAAGACAAAATAATGACTAGGGAGGAACTACATAACATTTGCATTAACAATGAAGAAACGGAAATAGAGGTTTTGTATATTTTGGTTCAACCATCAATCCTAACCGAAAGTGCAGCCAAGATATCAGAAGACTGAGACTTGGAAGGGTAGTAATGAAGTTGGGATACGCTGACCCCTGGCCAGCTAAAAGGCTGGCAAAGGAAAGGAAAAAGGAAAATTGTATCCATTGTTTCATATTCATCAGGGTCTCTGGACTTGACAATTACAAAGTGATGAATATTAGACAAATCCGTGATTTCTGGTGAATATTATGATTTTTTTAAAAAAATGTCCCCATCTCTAGTAAGGATGTATCACTAGAGACCAAAACCGAGATCAGCCACACTCTTGTATTTCTGATTATCATATGTATGGGTGTGAAAACTGGAGACTAAAGAAAGCTGAAAAGAAAATTGGGAGCTACTCCGTCCATGTCTCTGACCTGTCCTGTCCACTGATAAATGCTAGGTCGGTCTATAATAAGATCCCCTTTGTCCATGATTTTATCATGGGTGAGCAGGCCAACCTGGCTTGTTTGACCGAAACCTGAGTGAGGACAGAGGGGAGGGGCATCTCTCTCCCAGCTGTGCCCCCTGGGTACCATGCTCAGCACCTGGGCTGGTCAGAGGGTTGGGCTGGTGGGGTGGCCATTGTTTAAGTACTTTATGTCAGCAAATCTGTGGCGTTGATGTGTCCTGGAATGGAATGCCTGTACCCATTAGTGGGATAGCGGGACAGATTTGGGATAGTGGTGGTGTACCATGCTCCCTGTGACCCAGCAATCTCCCTGCCAGAGTTCTCCGAGTTCATCCTGGCACTACTGAGATCACCCCACCTTTTGGTGGTTGGGGACTTCAATGTACATGCTGGGAATGCACTGTCTAGAGCAGCTGTGGATTTCATGGAGTCCATGACTTCCATGAATCTGTCCCAGCATGTTACCGGTCCCACCCATAGGGCTAAGCATAGCCTGGAATTGGTATTTTCTTCCATGTCCATGGATTAGGATTTAGAACTTGCATTCCCAGCCTGTGTCATGGTCAGATAATTATTTGCTGACCTTTTCCCTATCATTCGCTGCCCCGCCTGATGGGGAGCCTGGCCTTTTCATCTGGGCCCGCCCCGGAGGCTCTTGGACTCTGTTCAGTTCGCGGAGGCCTTCAGGGGCTTTCCGGATGGTCTGGCTAATGATCTGGTCTGCACCCTGGTGGACAGGTGGTATGGGGATGTTGCCTGGGCTGTTGATGGGATTGCCCCCAAGCTCCTCTTCTTCTGCCAGGCCCACCCTGTGCTGTGGTTTATGATGGAGTTGCAGGCAATGAAGCAAGAACGGAGAAGGCTTGAAAGCAGATGGAGGAATGACTGGACAGCATCTAACTGGGCTGCAGTTCATGGATTAGGGAGGCTAAAAGATCTTATGCCTCCCAGCGTACTGATGGGACTTCAAACTGCCAGGCTGAATTGTTCTGGGTGGTTTGAGACCTCACCAATTCTGGTCAGCTGGGGCCTCCTCCTAGTGATTTCACTGTTTGCAGCCCACTTTAAATCTAAAATTGAGGCAATCTGTGCTGGTCTGGACTCCGGTTCCACTAGTCTGTCTGAGTGCCACCAGCACTGCACTCCCTCGGTCTCCTCGTTTTGTTGAGTTTGGGCCTGTGACCCCTGCTGAGGCCTCCAGGGTGCTGGCTCAATGTTGGACAGTGGCTTCTCCACTTGATCCCTGCCAATCCTGGCTGATTAATATGGCCGGGGAGGGGAGCATGCCTGAATGGGCTTCCTTAATCGACCCCACCTCTTTCAACAACAGGATTTTCCCCGATTGCCTGAAGGAGATGATGATTAAGCCTGTTCTAAAAAGATCTGGCCTGGCTGTGTACAATATGTCCAACTATCATCCGATAGCCAATGTTCCCTTCCTGGGCAAGGTGATGGAGTGGGTTGCCGCTGAGCAGCTCCAGTCATTCCTGGAGGAAGATTGTGTCCTGGACCCATTCCAGTCCACGTTCAGGCTGCATCATGCGACTGAAACAGCCCTAGTCACATTGCATGATAACCTCCTGAGGGAGGCCAACAGGGGTTGCTCCTCGATCTGTCTGCGACCTTTGATACCGTCGACCATGGCATCCTTCTGGGCAGGCTCTCTGAGGTGGAAATTGGGGGTTTAGCTTTTGGCTGGCTCCGCTCCTTCCTTGAGGACCGTGCCCAGCGAGTTACGCTGGGGGTGCTGCTGTCACTCCTGGGTCGCTGTCTTGTGGGGTACCCCAGGGGTCAGCGATCTCCCCCATGCTGTTTAATATCTAAATGAAGCTGCTGGCTGAGGTTATTCGGGGGGGGGGCATGCTGCCATCAGTATGCCAATGACACTCAGCTCTACCTCTCCTTTTCTACCTCTGCAGCAGAGGCTGTACAGACCCTTGATCGCTGCCTGTAAAATGGTACAAGACATAGTTTATTTGTTAGCTGATATGGATTTGTCATAGTAGGTGAGTTTAAAATGCTCACAAATATTAATAAAATTTTATCCATTCTGACAGCACAATATTAAAATATGATGAATGTATCCCCTTACATTTTCATTTTTAGTGGAAATTGGATGTGGCTCAGCACTCTGAGAATCTTTGAGACAGCCTAAGGAGGTGCAATTATTGGCTGTAACCTATTCTCATTTAAACTGGAGGCCCTGAGCACAACTTGTAGGAATGTGTCTTTGCAGATAGTTTTGTTTTCAATTTTGGAATATTGGCTCCATCTAGTGTTTACTGAGAAGGATTAAACTACTTGCAACAATGTTTCAAGATAAAGAACAGATACATAGGTATGAAAGTAACTGCTGAATTAAGTTTTGGGGTGATTTGGTAATGTTTACAAAAGTGAAGATTAAAATAAGATACAGCAGTGATGGCGAACCTTTTAGAGACTGAGTGCCCAAACTGCGATTCAAAACCCACTAATTTTTTTCACAAATTGCAAGTACAGCAATTTAACCTGAATACTGGTGTCTGTGAAGGGGCGATGTCGGGTGCCCACAGAAAGGGCTCCGAGTGCCACTCTAGGCACCCGTGCCATAGGTTTGCCAACACTGAGATACAGTGTCATATATTCATCTAAAAGATTCCCTCCCCCTTTTCCAATGGCCCTAATAATAATCCTACTGATATCTGTTATGAGTTTTTGGGGCTGTTTGGTCACATTCTAGAAGTTTTTCTTCCTAATATTTCACCAGACTCTGTGGCCGGCATCTTCAGAGGGCAAGGAGCCCAGGGAACTAGGAGTTCTGTCTGTGCTCTGGGCAGTTTACCAGAGCACAGAGAGAACTCCTAGGTCCCTGAGCTCCTTGCCCTAGGAAGATGCCGGCCACAGGGTCTGGCAAATCCTCAGGAAGAAAAACTTCCAGAACATGGCCAAACAGCCCGAAAAAACTCACAACAGCTATCAGATCCCAGCCATGAAAGCCTTCTAGAATACAATAGTCCTACTGCTTTGAGTGTAGAAAGGAGTTTTCTTCCTTTTCAAACTAAATTGTCTAGAGCATGGTGAAATTTTCAGTACATAATTTTTAAAAATTAATAATCATAAATACAAATAAATAATATGGGATGCCACATGATGTAATTTTACCCTTTTCCCTCTATCTTATATGCTATGTCAAGATCATTCAAATTTATGGTGACCTTATTAGGGGTTTGCAAGGTATGTGAGATATGCAAGGTTAAATGTGAATTTGAACCCAGGTCTATTCCTCTACTATTTTATATACTACATTGTACTGATTATGTGGCTACATAGCAATGCAGCTTAATTTCAGTGTTCATGTCATGGTGAGGCAACTAGGCTCATTCTGCTAATTTGGAGTTTAATTCTCCATTGGAATTTTGTGATATTTGCCATGCTTGTTGCTTACGATGTTCTATGTTGAAGCAGATATACAGTAATGCCTAATTTGAATTCCATGTTTGCTATAGTTGGTTAAGTACAATCTATACTGCCAGTGTAAGAAATTTACACCATGATTAAATTTTACATGGAAACTCTGCAGTTGCTTTAAGAAACACCATACTTAGTCACTAGAAAGGAAGTTTTCATCCAATCAGCCTTTCTGCCTAATAGGTGAAGGTGCTAGCAGTTTTCATAATCCGAGAATACTTTTTCTATCAGCAGTCTCTGAAACCCTTCCTCGTATCTTTGTATCAATAAACAACCCTTGAAATGTTGGAATGAAGCATCTAGTCCTGGTCCACAACCTGCCTCTTGCTTACAGTATTGTTCATTCTTTTGTTACAGTTTCTATTATTAAGTTATAAAACTGTGTGAAAGTATCATTGGATTCTTGTTTTTCACAAGAAATCCACCTTTCTATTGCATGCCACCTGTATAAGGAAGAAACGTAGAGGGCATGTTTAAGACTGAGTCTGATATATGGATTGAGTCCATATCTTTGACTGATCTATGGCAGAAAGGGAAAACAAACACCACATTCTTGGTATCTCACGTGAAATCCCATAAGTGAAGTGGGACAATATTTTGTCTGGGAGCCCCTAGTGTCAGAGGCGTAGCTAGGTTTTCAGCACCGGGGGGGGGGTCAGTTTTGGTGACCCTCCCTGCCTTCCAGCCGCGCTCTTCCCCACCAAGTGGCTCTTAGGAAGAGAAGGTGAAGGCTTCTCTGCTTCCTCAAGATAACCCTTTTCCAGTCCTATCCTGCCTTTCCGGGAAGCAGGACCTGGGTGAAAATAGGAAGGAAGCCAACCACACTTCTGCTGTGTATAAAGGCAGGTGCTTCCTGCGCGCAGTCACCCCTCTACTCCCCCCACATCAGCCAAAGAAAACATTCCAGAGGGCTATATGCGCCTTCCCCTCCTGGAGAAAAGGGGCCCCACCCGCCAGCCCAGACTGCCCAGAAGAGTCCCGAGGAGGTGCAAGGCTTCAGCATCAGTCTGGTACTCCTGCCATGGTAAGTCCAGCAAAGGGCAAGGATATGAGGGTGTGCTCGCAGTCCCAGCACCAAAGTAAAAGGCGGGTTTTTACAGATCCTCTTAATTTTATATATTTGTTTTTTTGGTTGGGACACTGCTTTGTTGAAGGCCCACTTTGGATATCCACAGGCCTTAAGCGCTGTCTTCAGGTGCCTGCCTGCCTTCTTCTTGGCTTCTGTGGAGGTGGGGATGCTTTCTTCCTCTGTGGTTTAGAGTCCTCATGATGACTCCCATCAGTCCCCAGACAAATCAGAAGCACTTTACACCTCCAGCAGCAAGCTAACCATAGCTAAGGACCCATACTTTATGGGTGTTGGGAAGTGTTGCATAGGTGAGACTCTCACTCACTCCAGGCCATTGTCCGCCTAACAAGCCTATGCAGGCCATTGTCCACCCAATGAGCCTATTCAGGCCATTATTCAACTTTTGAGCCTGTTCAGACGAGGGTGGTGTGAAATCAAGGTGAACTATAAGTCGGAAGACTCACCACTGACTTTCCTCAGACTGATGAAGCTGTTTGGATGTGTAGCCAAACTTTTTGATTTCTGAAGAAAAGAAATCCAGTTGCCATGGCTCAACTTCCAGATAATCTCACATGGATGACTGAGAATCTTCAAAGACACTTCTGTGTTTCACTGTGAGAATCATCACAGACACTTATTGCTTGTTCTGGTGTTGCTGAACAAGCAATAAATTCTAATTCTTCCTGATTGTTTAACAGTGACAATAAAAGAGTGAGGTGTTTTGTTATTCAGTTGTCTGCTGTTTGCTTAAGCCATCATTTTCAAGCTGAATTCAATTAGAGGAGTTTCAATAACAAACAAAGGTAAAAAAGATAAAATCTATTCAACATATTTAAATTGTGTTACCAGTAGTAGGTGATCAACATCAAACTTTTACCCATTCAGCATTACTAAAATACTAATAGATTTATTTCATAAAAGCATACAAGGTGAAAAACATAGTGTTTAAATCAGCTTTTAATTCTTCAAAGGTTTTGTTTTGTTTTGTTTTGTGAAAATGAATGTCCACCATAACTTTTAGATAAATTCAAAAGCAAAAGCGAAGTGTTCTGCTTAATTCCAGTACAAGTAGTCTCTGTTTTTTTAATTACAGTTTTGCCCCCACAGCAAGCTGGGTTCATTTTACCGACCTCAGAAGGATGGAATGTCCACCCTGCTATTGAACCCAGGTTTTTAGATAAATTCAATTGACTTGTTGCTTCTTAAGAGCATTAAGTGTTCCCTAGCATCCTTAAGATTGTTTGGCAAACTAGATTCTGATGAATAATTTACAGCACTGTCAGATACTTATAGCATTATTGTAATGAGTACATTATGGCTGAAGTACAATGACGAAGCAAGCCTCTCATAATTGTTTGTCCCTTTGAATAAAACACAAAGCCAGAAGTACTGACCAAAATAGAGCTGCTTTCTGTAAGAACATTTTAACTCTCTCTCTCTCTCTCTCTCTCTCTCACACACACACACACACACACACACACACACACACACACACACACACACACACACACACACACACACCTCATACTAGTGGCTGTGTTTTTAAGCAAAAGCTAAGAACAAGTAGATTGAGACGTTGGAATTGATACTAGTATTTCTTCCTTAGAAACACAAAAGCAGACCACTATGCATGGTCTATTGCTCTGTTGTTCTCCTAGGTCTTAATAAACAAAGAATGGCAACAAGATATTAATCAGGATGTTTTTACAAAGATGGTCCTCATCTGCCCCTGTTGAGAACTCTGGTATACTAGGGTGAAATGAGCCCGCATGATGTAATTTAGCCAGGTACAATAAAGCTGCCTTAAGATGCTCAGTGAACATGTTAGCAGCTACTGTATGTGAGCTTAGCTGTGTCTTAAAATTGCAATAGGAGCTGTGCAACCTTCTAGGTGTTGCTGCTGTGCAATTCCCACCCTCTTCTTGCCACTCTGGCTAGGGTTGAGTAGTGTTGTAGTCGCAGAACATCTGGGGGACCTCACATTTGCCAGACTTTTCTTATGATCAGCTGTATTTATGAAATGACCACCAGATACTTATAGTTCATTTTATTTAGGCTATGTGAGAAGGTTTTGGTATTCTGCTTTATTTGCCAAGAACACAAAAGGCAAATGGACCTCAGTGCAGCGATTTTAAGCGTAATGCTTTTCTACCTCCCACTGGTATACTTAGGTCTTCTGTATATGGCTGGGTTCGATTGTGTTAGTATAGTTGCTAGAAGGTCCATTTTGCCATTAGATGCAATCCTCCCACACAAATGGCAGATGGACCCTAAGCAACCTTCTTTGGTCTGTAGCATCTGGTTGTCAGTTTACAAATATAATGAAATGGCTTAAGAAGAGATGCATTTCATGACATTGGCAAATGGATGTTTTTCTTTGCCCCTCCACAGAGCTAAGGAAGTGTTTTGATTTTCAGCCCATCTCCGTAGTATTTATGGATTACCCCCCTCCCCGGCACTCACGGTAGAGTTGCTAGTAGCCATGCCAGCAGATGAAGTCCAAAGAATTAGGTTTTAAAAGCTCTGAAGAAAACCATTGTTCTCTGCACTTCTAGTCACTGTGCTTAAGTGTTGTGGTTAATTTGAGCATTGTCAGACTTCTCCCTAAAATTGCATAGCTGCACCTGTGTAACTCAAAGTTTGCACAAGTTGTATTGAAATTCATGCTAAAGTAGAAGTCATATGGAACAAACAGTTCTGCAGGTGAATTGTTAACTAGTTGCACACTGAATTACAGACTAATAAAGAGTAATTTCTGCAAATGACCAGAGATGTAACTTCATGCCATGCTAAGTACAATAGGATTTTAGTCTATACTTCTTAAGAATTGCCTCTGAAAATGTAGGTCCCCTGATAAGAAGGGAAACTGAAATTCTAGTTTTACTACTGTAGCGGATAAAATTAATCACAGATTTATTAAGTAGTCTAGGAAGTGGGTGCCCCATACAGTAAATAACAGTAGTATTTGTCTGAACAATTCCAATTTCTTTGCAGAAATAATGTATAGAACATTGTTCTCTTTTAATGAAAGTGTGTTCAAACATAAACAGGCAATTGCATTCAAACATGGAATTTGCCCACAGATATGCTGGGATGTTGCTATTCTGGAAAGGTTGTACTTGATGATCTGAATATGTCCCCTGGAAATGTGATTCTCACGTCAGTCAGTCAGTCAGTCAGTTGCAGAGCTCCAGGTATCACTGAAAGAAGCTTGACATTGCATCTGGCTCATGGATTATAGAATTCCCATCCCTGATATCAACTAAAATCCCTCCTGTCTTCTGAAGATGAATTAGTGATAGAAATGTGAACAGTTAAAACAGGGGTGTCCAAACTTTGGCCCTCCAGATATTTTGAACCACAAGTCCCAGTATTCCAAGCCCGTATTGCCAGTGACAAAGGACTGTGGGAGTTGTCCAAAATATCTGGAGGGCTGAAGTTTGGGCACCATTGAGTTAAGAGTTCTGTTGCTTTAAGAACAGTATTGAAATGGTATTTTAACATTTTCATTAAAGCTGTGGCTGTACCAGACATCATAGCTTTCAACTATCCATTTCATTTCCCTTGGCCCCAGTACCTTCCCCAAAAGTGGAACATCTGTTTAGGCAGACAGCTCTTAATCTTTCTGTTTCATTAATATAATTAGGACTCAATATTAAGATGATACCTGTGATAAATTGCAAAGATTTATAAAGTCAAAAGGCCAGCATGTGTCCAGACCATTATATGTAAAAGGGATGATAAGTGTTCATCTTTGAGCTATTGGTGAATTAGCCTGATTAGTGTTAGGGCTAAATTTCAAGCCAAATGTTTGCTATTCAAGCCAAAGGAATGGTCCTTAGAAAATAATGTATTTTCAAAAGAACAGCAGATTGCCAGGCAGTCCTCTAATGATTATTGCTTTGTCCTCATTTGTTCAACTATGTGTCTGCCAGGAAATCTACATTTTTGCAGCATTTGTTGACTGTAGAGTCACCAAATGCTTTGCAGCATTTCAACAAACATTTTGCAGCATTTGTTGACATAGGAGCCTCATGGTGCAGTGCTTAAATGTCTGTACTGCAGCTTAAACTGTGCTCATGATCTGGGGTTCAATCCCAGGTAGCCGGCTCATGGTTGACTCAGCCTTCCATCCTTCTGAGGTCAGTAAAATTTGTACCCAGATTGCTTTGGGGGGCAATGTGTAGCCTGCATACTGTAAGTAAACTGTAAACCACCCAGAGACTACTTGAAGTGGTATGGGGCGTTATATAAGCAGAACTCTTTGCTTTTGCTTTGCTTTAGAATATCTTTTGATGTCATCACTAAAAATTAATCACTGCACATGTAAAAATAAAGATTCTAGATAGTCAGTGTTGATTAAATATTTTGTCAAAAATAAAATTTCTAGTAGTTTTCTGGGCAGTATAATAATGATTAAGAATGGTAATTTTTTAAAAAACTAATAATTCTTCATTCTGTGAGTTCTACCTGATAGTCAGGCACTTTGCAGACATCTAAATGTGTCTCACTTGGGATTTAGGTAGTATCTAACATTAGTATTTTGCTAGCAGAGCAGTTGGGTCTAATGCAATTGAATCCATTATGATCCCCTTCTCGCTGCAGCCCTCATACATCCCAAAGCTGTTTCTGCAGGCCTGAAAAACCATGTGCAGCTGATTTTCATGTCACGTGGAAGGCTGAAACCGGAAAGGAAGTTGTGCTTTGACCACCAGCAAGACGCAGAATTTAGACCAGTAGGAAGAGAAAGAATAGGCTGTGTGCTCTGAGTGATGCTAGGCATTATTTTTCTGTTATCTTGAGGTCTGTGCTATTAAGCTGTTTAGTCTATATGTCCAGAAGTTTTCTCTCAGTCTTCCTGGATCTTCCGATGGCATTTCTCTCGCAATTATTTGGTACATCAAATAGATAAGTTAATATTTCCCCCACTGAAATGTTTTCCAGCTCTCTCCAGTTCTTTCATTAAGATTACAGATTTGTGGTATCCATGGGTTAGTGCTTTTTAAAAAAACCTGCAATACAGGATATGACATCTTGGGGATTTGTCTTAAATTATGTCATATTCATTCTTCAGATGCTGGTCTTGCTTGTTACACTGGCTGAGGTCCTGTTGGCCAGTCATGCAATATGTGTAACTTTTAGCAGTGAATTGCTGTATATTAGACAATCTCGTCTGCAAAGGCATCATCTGTTGCCTTCTGAGCCACCGGGCTCGGTATGCAATAAATAATATATATGGATATTTCTGAACTTATGGCAATTTGCTGCTAAAAATTAGTCCTTTTGTTTAATTGCATGACAGTATTTTTGCCTTTAAGTCACACAGCACCTCCCATTATTCTGGATGGTAAGGATTTATATGGCATATGCACAAGGAATACAGGACTGAGATTCCTAGACTGTTGGTTCACAAATTATCTTTTCCTTGTAAAGTAAGTACACTATAGATTTGGGATAGCTTCAGCAAGTTGTTCAGGGTACATTATCCTGATTGAAGATTATGTTCAGGTCATCTTGGATAGAAATTGACCATACATGGGATATGCTGCTCCTTTTTGCCTGAGTCATGCTTTCCATGCAGAATATGCTGAAAAGCTAAACGGTCTCTTGGTGTTTTAATTGGTGGTTGAAGAGGAATTTGTCTGTGGAGGTGAGTGTTTTTTTAAGTTGGTCTAGATCACTACTGTGTAATATGTAGGAAACACAAATGCAGGAAAAAGATTCTCAAAGCACATCCTGTACTCTTACCCACCAGTACAATGTCATGGAAGTTTTTTTTTTCTGCTGAAGTCAGAAATGGGGAAAATTGCTTCTAGGACAACAAATTTTCTGCTGGCTAGAATATTTTTTTTTTAGCTTTAACACAAAATGAACATTTCCTAGCTCCAATGAGAGCTGTATTTTCTCAGTGATTAGCAGTTTGGGGATTGAAGCCAGCTGTGGGGTAGACTACCCCCATGCTTCTTTATTTTTCCTCTCATTCTCTCCTTCCTTCCTCTTCTCCTTCTATTCTGCTCTATAGGTTATCAAAGGATAGATTTAGTTCTTGACCACAGAAAAGTTTTAAAATTAAACACAGGTGACCCACCACTTTGTTAAGCCCTGTGATGGAGCGGGGGAGATAAGCCTGCAGTTTTTAACAGCAGCTCCATACGGTTTGTACATTCTACTTCTGTGAATCCTACATATTAGAATTTCAAGTTGGAATGCAGAACAGGAAAAAAATGAGTTGGGAGTGAATGGCAGATGAGATCTGCTGCAGATAGTGGTGGTTTTTAAATTGCAGCCCTGTGCACATCTGATTTAGACGCTAAAGTCACTGTGGAACTAATTAGGTATCAACAGATTTTAGATTGTCATTGCAGTGTCACTTAAAATTTTCCCATACTTCTGCAGTTCACATAAACATCAAGCATAAAGCATATTTTATTATTGCATTTTTTCCAAAGAAGTCCAGGACTGCTACTAATTACGGTAAGTATAGTGTTAAGAGATACTACAGTAGACTGTAAAGATCATGATCTCTGGAAGATGACAATAAAATGTAAAGATCATGATCTCTGGAAGATGACAATAAAATGATCAAATCATATTTACATTTTGAAGGCTTGAATTATTTTTTTGTTTTCTTATTATTTCTTGTTTTACATGCTGTTTGTCCTTCAGAAAAACACAAAAACTGAGACACTAAACAGCTATCCTGCCTTCAGGATGTTGTCTATGAGCCATCATTGAAATTTGATTCGTAAATGTAACTCACTGAGGTTTCTTATTTGTGTAAACTAACTGATGATCTAAAAGACACTTTTTATTTAGGGAAAGGAACTTACCATCAGCATTTTTTCCTGCTAAGCCTATTAAATGGTTCTTTTGAAGTGGCACCATCTGCTGAGCTACAAGAGAGTTGCATTAACAATCTGCAAACAAGATCTTTCTCTCCCCTCTTTGTGTGGCCAGTTAATTCAAGCTGACCTAGGAAAAACCAAATTCCCTAGGGCAGTGATGGCAAACCTTTTAGAGAGTGAGTGCCCAAACTGCAATTCAAAGCCCACTAACTTTTCACAAAGTACCAATACAGCAATTTAACCTGCATACAGGTGGCTGTGAAGGGGCGATGTCAGGTGCCCACAGAATGGGCTCCTATTGCCACCTTTGACACTTGTGCCATAGGTTTGCCACCACTGCCCTAGGGTGACTTCACATCAAGTAAATGCAACTAAATTTGCATTTATCTTGCTCTGCAGTCACACTTTGTCAGTGCTTTTCAAAAGTATGGAACTGTGAATCATATCTCCCATTAACCCCTTATCATAGACCAGGCCAGCACAAACAAATGGAAGTTAAAGTCCAACAACTTTTCAATAAAGTTCTGGATTATTATTCAGTAGAGATGGGCAGAAAACAGAAAATCGATGGTTCAGGTGGGCACGAAACAGAAAAGCGACGGTTTGGTTCATTCTGTTTAGGGCCCACACTTGGTTTGGTTCAGGTTCGTACGAATTTGTTTTAAAAATCATACAAACCCAAACCCAGACGGACTGGTTGTGGTGGTGGTGGCAGCGGCAGCAGCAGCAGGGGCTTTTTGAGGCACTGGCTTGGGGCCAGCGCTATTTTGTTATGTTTTGGGGCGCCAACTGCGTGGCTCCTGTGGCCAGGTCGGCGCTCTTTATTATTATTATTATTTAAATTTTTATTTTATTTTAAAAAGCCCCCAGCTCAGGGCTTTTTGAGGCACTGAGTTGGGGCTAGCACCTCTACTGGTGGCAGCTTCCCCAGAGTTCCAGGCCCAGGAGGACATTCAGCAGTGCTGGTGACAAGGTAGGAGGGGGCAACAAAAAACGAAGCGAACGAAACGGAAATTTCCATTTCATTTTGTTTTTAGTTTATTTGATGGGTTGGTTTCTTATTCCTTGCATTAGCTAACAAAATGAATAACGAACAATGAAACAAATTAAAATTTGTTTTGTGCCTGTGTCTATTATTCAGTGATCAACAGCCTGCAGTAGTTCAGCAACACTATAGGAAAAAATATCAGAGATAGCTGTTGTGAATTTTTCTGTCTGTTTGGGTGTGTTCTGGGAGTTTTTCTTCCTGATGTTTCACCTGTCTCTGTGGCCAGCATCTTCAGACAACAAGGAGCTAAGGGAACTAGTAGTTCTGTCACTGCTCTGGGGGAGACTTCAATTGCTTAGTGGATTCTCTTTGTTTCTTAGGGATGACCTAGTTTATTCCTTGAATGAATGTGACCTCCAGAGCACAAGCCATGAGACGCGACTCCCATTATACAAAATATAGTTAATGTATGAGGAGAAAGACACATTCTTATGAATGCGAAGAATTATGTTTTTATTGAACTATTGTTTCTATTGAAGGAGAGGTGATACCTTTATTGGACCACTAGAAACTGAATAAACAGCTAGGTTTATATAGGCAGTCAATCTTTGAGAACCAGATCCCTAATATTCTGATGCTCAGTTTGTGGAAGATGGATTTACATTGAAACCTAGCTGTTTATTCAGTTTCTAGTGGTCCAATAAAGGTATCACCTCTCCTTCAATAGAAACAATAGTTCAATAAAAACATAGTTCTTCGCATTCATAAGAATGTGTCTTTCTCCTCATACATTAACTGTATTTTGTATATATATGTATATATATAAGCCCAGACAACTGCTAGGAATTTGGAGGGCCAGGGTCGGCCATGGTTAGTACTTGGATGGGAGACCACCAGGGAATACCAGGTGCTGTAGGTGTCTGGAGTAGGATCTGGCAAACCACTCCAGTATTCCTCCCAAGAAAACTCCATGGACATGGGATCATGAAGACTGTAATGACACAACACACACACACCTATATATGCACCATCCGTAATATTTATTTACATCAAAACATGGATTTACATCAAAAGCTACAGTATCAGCTTATTCAGTTTTTTAATGGTCCAATAAAGGTATCACCTATCTACCTGACCGCATGGCTGTGTTAATTTTGCTTTGCTTTTTGTACATTTTATGTGCATCATGATTTATTTTTGTGAATCTAGGGATGCTTTTTCCTTAATATGTTCTGTTGATATTTTTTATAAATTAAACCAACAATAAAAATAGCAGCTACACAAATAACATTTAATATATAGCTAATAAAAGAATTGTGGAATTAGATGTCTCATCAAATGTCACAGACTCATAGAAAAATTAAGTTGGAAGGCACCTATATAACCATTGAGACCTACCTCCTACTCAATGCAGGAATCCAAATCAAAGCAGATCTGACAGATTGTTGTCCTATTTTTTCTTGGATGCCCCCAAGCATTGAAACACTTACCACCTACTGAGGTGACTGATTCCTGATATTCAACCTAAAATTAGCTTTCTGTAGCTTGAGCCCATTACTGTGTGCCCTGTGCTCTGGGATGATCAAGAACAGATCCTATCCCTCCTCTGTATGATGAACTTTCAAGTATTTGGAAAGTGCTACCATATCTCTCTTCAGTCTTTTTTTCCCTCATGGCTAAACATACCCAGTTCCTTCAACCTTTCCTCATAGGACTTTGTTTCGAATCCCCTGATCATCTGTGTTGCCCTCCTCTGAATTTTTTTATTTTTTATTGTTGGTATCCTTTTAAAATTTACTTGAATATGTCAAGCAAAGTAAAAATAGTAATATAACATATTGATAGATTGCCAAATATTATTAACCATCTTTTCCGACTCATCAGTGCTCTCTGAGATGAGGTATTGAGAACTTAACAGTGCTCTAGATGAGGCTTAACAGGTGTTAAGAACAGAGGGGGAGTAGTACCTCGGAGACTATATCTGGCTATAGTCAAACAAACATGTTTTCATCTTTTTATGCAACTTTCCATTCATGTGGGAGGTTTTGGGCAAAAGTTAATATTTTCACCTTTCACAGCATGTACACCCGATTGCATAAAATCAATGGGTACATTTTGAGCGAAGTTCAGGCTGAACAGTAATAGCTGGCTTTGGTCCAATGAGCAAACTTCTTAATTCAGATATTAGTGACCTTGGAGAGAGGTCTTGTGTGCATAAATGAAATAAGCAGGTTCTATGCTTATATTGTAGATGTAATGTCTGCAACAGAGATATTTATGCCTGTCTTTGCAAGAAGCGTCAATTTCATGGTTGTTGTTTTGAGTGAGCTGAATGTTAAGAGGTTGCAGTTGCACTTTAGTAGCCCTCTATGTATTAAGCAAATCTAGTACTATACCAGTTCGACATCACTGATTTTTGATTTAATGGACGATGCCTATCTGCTTCATACTTGTCTGTCATTCTGATCTGAAACCAACTGCTAATCCAAATTAAAGTACACCGATTAAATCCATTGCTGAATAGTGAATCAACACTCATTTAATCGCACTGATTCAGTGCATCTGTTCCAATTGAAACTAAATTCCATGCACACTTCTTTCAGACTATGGGATAACTTTATGAAAATACACATTAGTAATAACATTGTGGGGTTAGTTACAGAAACACCCAGTCTGAAAGATTGCTTTTCAATAAGTAACATGTAATTCGTTACTGAGCACCAGAAAGGAATTTGTTATTATTAATAAACACAAGTTACTTGTTGTGTTAAATGCTACTTTCTCAGTACATTTCTTTGGGTGGAGATACAGGATGGACTGTGAACAACATAAAATGTAATAGAATTAATTTCAAAATGCCCCTTTAAATGAATAAAATAAAATAAAATAACATCAATCATAGATTCACACATCTATAACACTGTTTTACATGTTACCTTACTCTAGAATGTAATTTTGCTACCTTATCACCACCCCTGAGAAACTAGTTAGAACTAACAAGGAAATTCTGAAGAAAATCAACACTCCCTGACTGTGCTATGCTATGTGCTGTTATGGAGGGGCTGCCAAACTAGCATGGAAGAGTGAATTGTACAATGGGGACAGTGAGAAATAGAAGTAAAAAGCCTAGTCTGTGAGCAGAAAAATATTTGCCAAAGTAAGGATGACAGTAATTATGTTTCTGTTTATTTTCTGCATTAGATTAATTGACAAATTGAATTCCAAAAATATTAACACTTATAAAACCAATAGTTTGAAGTTTCAGTCCACTGTCAAAAATTTCCTTGCTTTTCATTTATCATTTGTTATGTCTCTTCCAGTAGCTTTCATTATGGCATGTTGCATTTGTCAGGGTTTGTAGAAACAACATTACAGTATTTGGAAGCATGGTGGCCTTCCTTTTGTGTTTTGACTTAGTCATTCAGCATGTCCTGTAACTTTTTAGAGAGGTCACTAATGCTATTCAGCATTTTGAAACAATCAGCCCTTTAGTCTGGGCATTAGATCCCAGGGTGGCATTGAATTAAAACTTGCATAGACAGCAGCAGAACACAGAGTAGAACATAACGCTTAATCACATTTATGTGTGTGTGTAAGTGTGTGTGTGCGCGTGCATGCGCGCACGTGTGTGTGTGTCTTTAAATTTGAACAGTTTTCTAGAATATCTTAAAACAATAATTAACTATAAATGAACTAGAGCATTAAAAATAAAATCATAAGTAAGTATACCTTTAAAAATGCTGGATCAAATCAAAGGGATTTATTTCCACCTAAACTCATTAATGTTACATGGAAAATAATTGGGCTTTGAAGTTTAAAAAAATGTTAGTAGGGCCAGTGTCCTTGCCTATGCAAACAGTGTGATTACAGGAAATAAAACAAATACAAAGAGTGGAGACAATCTGTATCTATAGTGCAGACATAACAAAGAAGGACAATAAGAGCAGGAATCTGATTGTGCAACCTTCAGAGGTTCCTGGTATGGCACAAGCCTTGAAAGTTAGTATGAAATTAAAATTTTAAAAAAACCCAATAACATCAGTGTTTTTCCCCTCTCTATTCAGAGTATACCAAGGTGACATCTGGCTGTTCTTTTATTGCTGTAGCTGCAATTCCGATTGTCGAACTTTATAGATATTTCCCTCCACAGCATAAAACAAACTTCAAAGCTGCTCTGAAAGCAGCAGCTCTTTCTCTGTTGTCCTGAAAATATTTTTAGAGGCTTTTGATTTCTAAGCAAATAAACACTGAAGTACAATATATGTCAAAAGACTACAGCCCAATTCTTCTCAAGACAGGCCTTTCCATGCAAATAATAATCTTGGAGATCTCTTAATATTGTGTTGAGCTCACACTACACTAAAGAACTATAAAGTTAACATATTTGCCTAGGCCAAAGAGAAGTTTTGCATTATGGCCTCTGTGCAATAGATTTGCTTTACGTGCATTTCTGTGATTTAGTCTCATAAAACAACAGTGTTATCCTACACTTGGAATTAGTGTAGGATGATATATGTAAAGCTGTGGTTGAATTTTGGAGACACTGGCTGAAATAGTGTTGTAAATTGCAGTAAAGTAGGCTCATTGCATCAATGGGGATTTAGTGAGTCAACTGCTCCCTAGGTTCTATTGATTCAAGCAGGCCTGCTCCAACTGTAAAATATTGTAAAGTAAGTTACAGTTGGAATAGGCCTGTTTGAATCAATAAAACTTTCACTGAACTCATCAAATCCCCACTGATTCCATTGGTCTGCTGTAGTGCATTTAATACACTAAGCAACAGGATATTGACTGTTGCTTTTTTGGATTCCAGTCTTCTGTATCTTTTTTAGAATTGCAGTCTAGGAAAAAAAGAGCATACCCAAACTTTGACTATAATATAACATTTGGTAGCATTTAACCAAGTGCTACAAAATTGTTCAACTTGACTGTTCTAAGTCCAGCAGGATTTCATCTTAAATATTAATTAGATGCTTTGAAACACTGGTGAGATACTGTTTACATATGTATGCCTCATTGAGTTCAGTGGAATATATGCTGTACTTGGATAAGCATGTCTTCCAGCTTCACATGAGCAAGGGAAAAAAACATGCTCATTCTCATGCTGTAAGCTCCAAGCATGTTGCATTGACCAATTTAGAAACATGTAGATGATGTCATGTAAAATAACAACTAAAGGAACTGTGAGTAAGCATGCATGTTATCTGTTTAGGAAATTGAATGAGCCTTTTGTCCAAGGTGTCGTAAACCAGTGTTCCCCAACCCCCGGGCCGCGGACCGGTGCCAGTCCGTGGAGCAATCCGCACTGGGCCGCCACCTGAGGAACTTCAAATCATTTCACTGTGGCGGCGGCCCGGCTCTCGGAAATGATTAAGGGACCCACGGGCTTGAGATTGAGCAGGCGGGTTAAGGTGGGGAAGCTACCTTTTGGGCGCATGCGTAAAAGCGAGGCGAACGAGGCGGAAGAAGGGGAAACAACCCACCCACCCTCCACTTCGAACCATCGAGTGATGGAGAAGGGGTAGCCCAGAGCGCCTGTTGATGAAGGCAGCAGTCAAGCGTTAACAGCCGCGAGCTCGGTTCTTCCCGCCCGCCTTGGGGTGAGCGGAGGGAGGGGGGCATCTCAGGCCGGGCCTGGTGTTGGGGATGGGGAAGAAGAAGATAGGATGGGACGGGGCGGCCCTTTGGTTTGGAGACCGGATTCCCTGGCTGGCTGGCGCGCCCGCGCCCGCCTGTGTGTGTGTGTGTGTGTGTGTGTGTGTGAGGATGGCTTGGATTTATTTATGTGTAAATTTAATTCGAAGCGCAACCTGGGCTCTTTGGGAGCGGGAGCGTGGCCGGCGCTTGAGGGAGGGGGTCTGCTGCTCGTGCTTTATTTCCCCCCACCCCCGCCCCCGCCCCCGCCCTCAAGAGGGGGAGCCCGGTGGACGCAGAGGCTCGAAGAGGAGGAGAAGTGGGGAAACGGCCTCTCCCAGCAGGGGTTGGCGGGTGTGTGGGGGTGGAGTGGGGTGGAGAGCAGGGGAAGGATTCGTCCTCTGCCGGTGGGGAGGCTACGGGGTGAGGCTGGTGGCGGGTGGGGGCCGGTTGGGCCTGTCGAGGCAGGCCCGCAAGAGGAGGAGCAGAGGGTGGGTGAGGTGGGTGGTTGGGACTCGGAAGGCGAAGGTGGTTTCGGAGACGAAGGAGGCGGGGGGGAATGGAGGTGCTCTCATCCGGTTTCTGCCGGTGCGGGATGAGGAGAGGAGCCCGACGGGAAGGCATGCGCAGCTGCGGGGGAGAAAAAAAAAGGGGGGATAACATTTATTTTATTTATTTTGAATAGTTTACCCCACCAACGTTGGCATCGGGAGCCCCCGGGGGATGGGGGGTTTGGTGGGTTGAATTTGGGCGGGAGGCGGTTTTCCCTGGGCAAACATGAAGTCATGTTTAAATACAATTAAATTAAAATTATTAAATCAAAACAAGCGGGCCACGGAAAAATTATCAAACATTTACCGGTCCACAGCAATAAAAAGGTTGGGGAGCACTGTCGTAAACTGACAAATAGTAACTAGAACATTAAACAAGGGCTGGCTGAGGAACATGTGGTCCTCCACCTGATGTTGATGAACTAACACTTAAATCATCCCACATCATTGGCTGGGCCTGGCAGGAATTCTAGACAGCTACATGTACCTCCCCTTTTTTCATTATGCTGTATAGAGGAAGCCTCTTTGCAAACAAGGTGATTGGAACTGTGGAATCCCAGCCGCAGGAGGGGACAGGAGAGGCTCCGTGCAGGTAACTTCTCTCTAAATGAAAATGTGTGGTATATATGTAGCGGGGACGACTGTATTCACTGTATTAGTTGCACAAACCATTTCCCCTTACTTTTAGGGGGAGAGTACACCCTATAGAGCAAAAAATATGGTACTGTAGAGTGATTTGTTGCAGAGAAATATATATTTTTAAAATGCTCATAATACATACTTGTATGTGCAAACAAAGCAAGTAGAAAGTACAGTGATCTACTACATTACATTAATTACTCAGCAGCCCATATGCTGTCCTTTGTCTTCTTCATGGGATCAATAAGGTGGATGTTCTGAATCAGTTATTATCTCTGTTAGGCTTTGCACACAAACGCCCACACCAAGGTTTAATTTCATATGCTTGGAGAACTGTAAACAAATACTGAGCTTATGAAATTTTCAAAGTAGATCCGAAGTTTTCAAAAAGCATATTATGTTCAGTAGTTACTGAGCAACACAAAAATTGACTTTATTTTAAAACACTTTTTATACTGCAAAAAGTGACAGGTGATTTTCACTCTAAAAAGTGATGCCAAAACAAATTACAACTCTCCTTTCTTCAGCATTACATTAGCATGGGCTATGGTCACCCAGGAGTAATTCCTCCTGGCTTCAGTGGTGCTTACATTTGACTTTATATGCATAGAATTCCCTCTGACAATTTGATGGATGGGAAAGAAATTTATGATAGGATTTTTTTACATACAAAAGGAAAAGTGTCCACATTTAAGAGTAAACCATGGAGAAACTATAATGAAAAGTTAAGTCAAGCACCCTTCTAAAGGCATTTTACAGATTATGTAGTATCAAAGCCACAACCAATCAAAGAGAGAGAAATATAGAATGGATGAGAACAGGTTTAAATTCCAGGGAGTTTATACAGGACTTGGTTAGCAAAGCATCCAGAAGGCTGGCCGGACAATGACCCTCACAGGAGATTGTGGAGATATTCTAAGATGGGAGCCAGTGAGAGAAGACAGTTGCTAGAAAGGCCCCAGGAATATTTTTAAAAATGTTGATAAAGGCAAATATTTTTTTCTTCTAGGAAGGACTGACTTTCAAAATTCAATTAATTGGTTGAAAAGCTTTGTGGGATTCATGCTGATACATTGAACCAGTAGACCTATTATGAAATAAGTTATGTGTCTTTAGTAGAGTAACCACCAGGCTTCAATCCTTCACTCACTAAAAAAAATAAAATTGTGCTTCAGTTCTAGACTCAGTCTCAGTTTCCATTTGTATTGAGGTCAGAGCATAAGTAGTTTAAAAGAAACCCGTGACTATTAAATGCCATCCACTATGGTTAAGTATTTTGTACCAATATTGCAAATTATTTTCTGCAAGTGGTGTTTAAATGTTTGGTCACTACCGGTTTCTGTCTAGCTACCAACTTCCCATCTTCACCAAGGGAGTGTCACAAGGGATTTATGTGTCTGTTTTTGGAAAGTGTTTGGAAATGTCAGATCTTCTATAATGCTGTAGCTAGATTTTTGAGCAGGACTGGTTACTGGAACCATGTGATTCTTCCTTTTATAGCAGATTCATTGTCTGTCATTTGTTAGTAAGCACAGTTAAAATTTCTAAATTTAATTTTTACTAAATTCTGAACACAATTACCATTAATATTTATTTTTTATTTTAGAGTATTTTTACCCCACCTTTCTCCTTGTAAAAGGACCCAAGGCAGCTATGAACCTAAGCATATTTACCTGGAAGTCCAACAGAGGTTGATAAAGTTTGTTCTTGAGTAAACATTGCAGCATAAAGATTGTAGCCCCATGGTGTAATCCCATGCATACTGTATCTAGTTACAAGTATGTCAATGGATATTCCTCGTGGTTCCAATAAAGCAAAGTTGCCCTGTGCATGATTTTCTTAGAAATAAGTTGTATAGATTTCAGTGGAGAGTGTTCCAAGGTGTATAGGATTGCATGAATTGCATGAGGGAGACTCAGCCAATTTCATTATACACAAGTTGTACATTGACAATAAAGGTATTGTTATTATTATACCTGTTGGCTAAACATGTCTACTGAGAAGTCTCAGTAAGAACTAGGAGAGAGAATTCCTAGCTTCTTGAGTTAGGAACCCTGAGTTCCTTGCCCTCTGAAGACAACAGCTACGGCATCTGATGAAAAAACAGGAAGGAAAACTTCCAGAACACGGCCAAACATCCCAAAAAACTCATAACAGCTATCTCATGGTTTTTTAAACTTACAGATGTGTGTAGTATTTCAGACTAAATTGTTTGCTTGTTTGTTTTTTAGTAATACTTTCTAAGTACCCACTTAGGAAGTTAACTGAGAACATGTGATTGAAGACCATTGTTCTGCTGGAATCCAGTAAGCATAATACAAAAGCAAAGCAAAGCAAAGCAAAGCAAAACAGTAAATTATTATAGGTTTGTGGTACAAATCAATAGGTAATGCTCATCCAGAACATTTTGTACAGACAAGTGATCTCATATTTTTTTAAAAAAATCTTGGAGTGAATTCCAAGCATCTAATCTCACTCTTTTTAAAAATACTGCAGTGAAGTCCAGAAAAGGAGACCAAAGATAGTAAGATATCTTGTTTTCCTTTCCTTGTATAATACTATGGTATCTCCTCTTCCTACCACCTGAGATACTCCAGTTAGGAACAGGCTATGCCATGATGACATGTGTTCAGGTCTCAAAGTCCAGGTTGTGACACAAGTTAACAATTCTTTTATACATTCTGTATTTTTCGCTCTATAAGACACACATGACCATATGGCACACCTAGGTTTTAGAGGAGGAAAACAAGAAAAAATGTTTAGTCTACAGTTTCATCGCAGGGGAATCCTGGCTGCAAAAGGGGAGGGCAGAGGCTCCGTGGAGGAGACCTCCATGCAAACGAGGTGATTTTTGACTGGGGACTCCTGGCTGCAGAAGTGAAGAGGTGGGGAGAGGCTCCCTGGAGGAAGCCTCTTTGCAAAGGAGGTGATTGGGACTGTAAAATCCTGACTACAAAAAGGGAGGGTTGCAAACGAGGTGATTGGGACTGTGGAATCCTGGCTGCAAAAGGAGAGGGTTCCAAATGAGGTGATTGGAACTGGGGAATCCAGGCAGCAAAAAGGGAGGGCAGAGGCTCTGTGAAGGAGACCTCTTTGCAAACGAGGTGATTTTTGACTTGGGAATCCTGGCTGCAGAAGGGGAGGGTTGCAAATGAGGTGATTGGAACTGTGGAATCCAGGCTGCAAAAGAGGAGGGCAGAGGCTCCCTGGAGGAGAATAAAGTGATTTTGACTGGGAATCCTGGCTGCAGAAGGGGAGGGCAGAGGCTCCGTGCAGGTACCTTCTCTCTAAATGAAAATGTGTGAAATATATGTAGCAGGGACTACTGTATTTGCTCTATAACACACACAAACAATTCCCCTTACTTTTGAGGGTGGGAAAAGTATGCTTTATAGAGGGGGAAATATGGTATATTGTTGAAGTACATTGAAAGTTTTTCCACTGTTTTCTTGCTTCAGATGACATCTACCAAGTACTGTGTTATGCTAAAGCCTGCCATTAATAATAATAATAATAATAATAATAATAATAATAATAATAATAATAATAATAATAATAATAATAATAATAATAATAATAATAAACCTTTATTGTCAAAGTGCAACATGTGTACAATGAAATTGGCTGAGCCCCCCTCATACACCCTCTGAACACTGTAAATCCTGCTAACAACCACAGCATCTTATTACACCTTATTAAATTAATGAACACCTCTTTAAGTTTTGGGGTGTATTTTCCTTTTCTTTTGGGGAAATGGGGAATAATTCTCTCACAGGAAGGATGTGGAATAATCATTATACTGAATTTTGTTTCAATCAGGAAATTATAATAGATGTTCCTAACTGAAATGTGATTTGGCCTTTTATCTATCAGCATTCCAATTTTTCAGTGGTTACAAATATGGGATTCTTTTTTTTAAAAAAATTGGGATATTCTTTTAGATTTTAGATGAGTCAAATTTATAAAATGTAAGCATATCTTTTTTCATGTAAGTTGGATAGGTTCATTGCCTGTTCAGTGCCTAAGTACTGAAGCTCTATTAGAATTTGAATATTCTAAAAATAATGGGATAAAATTTAGAATGCTACAGTGAATGAGTCATGCATGAGAAGAAGCCTGCTTTAAATAACATGTGTCAAAGAAAATGAGTATGAATCTAATATATTTAGAATCTAATGTCAAACAGTCTTTTACTGCAAACTCCCAATGTTCATCAGTTTTGTTTGACCTACTTCTTGTTCTCCATTTTGCCCATGTGGCCCATCTGGGTAAATGTTTTTATTTATTTATTTCAAATGAAAAAGTATTACTATGTACCAATCTTGGTTTTGGAAGACTCAGAACAGCTTCTGTGGGAATCCCTTTATTTAACTCCTAGCTCAGTGTCAGATTAGATCCAAACCTACTTAACTTCCAAATTAAAAGATGCTTTCAAGTCATTCAAATTTATGAGTATGTAACTACACAAAACACAGAGTTTAACTGCTAATTTTAAGTTAATTCTAGAATTTGAATTCATTGAAATGATGGTTACCCTAATTGATGGCGTGAAAGAACACTTAAGTATCAGTTTAAGACTCCACTAAAGAAACTGGCTGCACACAGTGCATACCTTGGAACAAATTAGATGTTGGTAGCATTGAGAACCAAGAACTTTTTTTGATGGCATTCTGTAAAATTAGCAATGTGAATGGTTTTGCATGCAAGGCCAAGAAAATGCAAACTTATTCTATTTCCACCACAAAAGAGAGTGTAGTCCTCTTAGAGCAGATTTTTTTTGTCCAAATCAAGCAAAATTGTGCAATTGTGCAGTCACTCAAAATGATGATGGCTGCTACTTTGTTGCATGGATTTTTAAAAATCGGAAACATCTGTGGACAGTTTGCACTTTTTAAAAAAGTGCTTTCTCCATTAGTTTTCTACAGAATTTATTAATACAAATCATATAAGAACATTCAAAATTTTATATAAATACTAAGTGTGATTATGATCAAGAGCTAGGAAATGAGTGAATGTTTATATCTTGTTGTTACATAGGATTCTAAACTATCAAATCTTCAGCAAGTATTACAGTAGTTTACATAGGCCATGCACAACAGGAGTGATAACAGCAGGAGCAGATTGCTACCAAGAAAAAGTTCATTTTTTGAGTTGGTGTGTGCATGACTCGTGCACAATGATACAAGTTCACATGCACCCTGAAATAAAAAGGAACTATTTAATTAACATCAATTTGCCACTTGAAATCACTCCGCTTGAACAGGAGGAGTTATGTGACAGGTTTCTGGCCATAGGAACATGAAGCTGTATCCAGTTGTTAATATCAAGCAGAAATGGCACATTGAATCAGTAAGTGGGTGATGGGTGAACATGTCAGTTCTGTTAATCTATTGGGACTATTCTAGTTGGGACTAATCGCTGGATTTATGCTGTGGGAAGTTTCCTTGATATTAAGTCAGAATAGAAGGATGTCTAGCCTAGTACAGTACTGTATTCTAAAAATTCAAGTGATGGCAACTTTCATGACTGTATTCTATAAAATATCTTTGCAATATTTGAGAATCTATGGATGATTAATAATTACATGGACTTTGCATTTTTGGAGTTCAGTTTGCCAAAAGTGCACAGAAAAGACTGAGAAGAAATTGCTGAATTGATGTATTATGTCACATTATTGAACAAACATATTTCACTTTGGAATAGAACTGACCCACTGCCACACAGTGGCACTTAATAAGTTCTCCCAAAACCACGGCCAAAAACTATTTTGGACCCTATTTTATTCTAGATCTCATTTAGGGTACCATTTTCTCCCCCGTCTCAAATAGGTATCCAGTGGCATAAGAACTTAATGAAAACTCTGTGCTGAGTAGAATTCTGACAAGTTTCTGAGTTGTTAAACAGTATTGTCTGAAATGCTCAGAATTATATGTCTAAAAACATATAGACCTGTGCACGTAAGTAGGAAAATTAGAGATGAAATTAATATTTCAGCAAGTAGGTCACTTGAATAATGCTTCTGCCATGGACTCACCTGGTAGCTCTGGGGAAGCTTCTCTTGCTTTCACCTTTTCCAATCAGGAATAAAGATAACTTTATTATTATTGCTGGTCTACCTTCAGTTATAAATATTATACCAGGTATCTAGGCATGTGGAATGTTTTGACACTTCTGTGTTCTAGAAATACTTATTTTTGCTAATCTTAATCCAATTTACAGAGAGCCCAGATGCTGCATTAGATAGAGCAAAGGACTCAAAGGATCTGGATTCAAATCCCCACTTGGCCCAGGGAACTCACTTGGAAGGGTAATGGCAGTACTAACATCTCCTATACCTGGTTTAGGGTTGTAGTAAGTCAGAACCCTCTGGATGGCATGGAACAACAATCCTGCTTACAAGGACAGAAACTGCACTGAAATGAAAGGTGACCTAATTCTAAGCAGAGCCAAGTGTGGGTATATTTGTGACTTGTAACCTCCACTTCAGCACCACATCTTCTGCCACGGCTATAAACGGATTGCCCCTTGACGCTTAATGGCTCTGATCTGACTTTTTATCTGCAGTGATGTTATTTTACCTATTGGCACACGTTAAGGGGCAGAAGACATCGGATCTTGGGGTGGGGTGGGGTGGGAACCCCGGTAAGAGATTCCGCTAATGACCTAGAGCGCGTGTGGGCTTTTAAATTGGCTTTCCTTTTTACGCAGTGGTTGATTTTTAAGTGGAAGAGGAGTTTTTCCTCACTCGGACGGCAGGATCTCAAGATTCTACCTATTTTCCCCCCTTCTGGCGGCGGGGCGGCGAGGCGTCTGCATAGCTCTGATTTGCTGAAATTGCAGAGGGCTCGTCCTGGGCAGAAAGAGGCTTGCCTGGGTTGCTGCTGCTGACGACGGCGGCGACGAGGACGACGCGTGGCTCTCGCTGCTGCTGCTGCTGTTGCTGTTGCTGTTGCAGCTGCCGCCCGGCCCTGTGACGCGCTGGAAGCTCGACTTCGCTCCCGCGTCCCTTCTCGTCTCCGCCAGGCTTCGGCTGCTGCCCCCCCCTTTTTTTTTGACAAGGTAGCGGTACGTGTGCTTTTCTCTCGCGCTGCTCCCCCTCTCTGCGCTTTCGGCGATCCCGGCTGCCTTTCGAGGCTGCTGTCTCTTCCCGCAGAGCACCTCCCGGCGGGGGAAGGAGGAGGGCGAGCTCGCAGAGGAAGCGGGGCGCGGGTGTCGCTCGGAGGAGGCCTTCGCGGCTCCTGGTGAGGTTTACTTCAGCCTCCTGTGATGTACGTTCCAGAAGCCATTTTTAAGTTCCCACTCGGCGAGCGGAGCTCTCGGGGACGGGGGGGGGCGTTTGGCGGCGTGCAGGAGGGGCGGCGGGAGCTCCTGGGGGAGGGGGGAGACTCGCGCGCCTCGCACGCAGGGGCTGGGGAGGCGAGGGAGCGAGCGCCCCTTCGCGTGGCCTGCCTGCTGATGCTCTCGCCGTGGGTGGAGGCGCGGGGAGGCATCCGCGGGAGGGGGAGAGGCGAGGCGCTGACGGGGGGGCCCCGGCCGAGCGTTGGCCCGGAGTCTTCGAGCCGACTTCTGAAAGCCGGAGCACTCCCCCGTTTCTGTGCTTGCGAGTCGTGCCTGGTAAAGAGAAAGGGGGGCGGGTGCCCGTTGAAAGCATTGGCCGCCAC
Source organism: Phrynocephalus forsythii (assembly GCA_029282475.1). Classification (NCBI taxonomy): domain Eukaryota; kingdom Metazoa; phylum Chordata; class Lepidosauria; order Squamata; family Agamidae; genus Phrynocephalus; species Phrynocephalus forsythii. Next base: position 61,547,308 of record JAPFRF010000003.1, read on the forward strand.
ACGGCCCGAGGGCGTAGGAAGGAAGCACACGGCCCACGCCGAGAGGGCTCTCTCTCTCCGAAATTTTGGATAAGGCGCCCCCGGTAGGAATCTCTGCCTGCGTAGGCGTGCGCGTGTGCTCGCGCGCGCGGCCCTGGATCTCAGCCGGGGAAAGCGAGCGCCCGAGGCAGCGGCGGCGGCGCCCGGGGCGTGCGGGGCGCGCGGGTGAGGCGACCTCCCTCGGCGTTCTTCTGCCGGTGCCTCTGCAGTGGCTGCCTGGCGGGAGACGCCCGGGGCTGCCGGAGGAGTCGCGCCGGGTGGCGCAGGGGCGGCGGGCTTGCGCGACGCGGCGAAGAGGGCGGCGAAGGCCAAGGGGAGGAAGCTGTCACTAAAAAAGTCGGCCTCGAGTCGAAGTTGGCGAGGCGGGGGGGGGCTGCTCCTGGGACGCGTCTCGGCTCCCCCTCCCCCCCCGGGCAGCTGAGAAGCGCTCCTCGCCCTGGCCGCCCTCCGCTCGCCTCCTCCACCGCACACCTTGAGGCAGGGTCACCTGGGGAGGCCGGGGGGGGGGGAGGCTGGTGAGCGGCCCGGTGCGTTTGCCCGCCCTTCATGTCCCACCACGTGCCGGTGTTTCGTGAGGAGAGGGAGGCAAGGCCGGCTTAGCGCAGCCAGCCCGACCCGGGTTAGGGGTGATGGCGGCGGCGGTGCGCTTTCGACGGCACCAGCGCCCCACTTCTCGCGCGCTCTTCCTCTGCCGCCTTCTCCCCTCCCTTCATCCTGGGCCTCTCCTCTTCCTCTCCAGGTTGCGCTTGTCATCCCGAGTGGCTGGAAGGGAATCTCCCGGCCCATATCGTGGTCCACCTCCCTATTCTTCTCCCCCTAGCCACTTCCCCCCCCGGAATACACTACTTGCAAGGGCAGTTGGGGCTTGCGTGTCCGACCGACCCCAACCCCACCTCGGGATCGCCCGGTTCTCCAGACAAGACCGGCTTTGCGCTTTGCATCCGTGGTGGCAATCGGGAAGAACGGGCAAGACCCCGATGATGGCAATGTTTTATTTAGCGGGGAAGGGGGGGTGCCAGGAGGCGAACCAGAGCGGCGTGGCAGGATCTTCTTTGATGGGCAGCCAACGGAAACTTCTTTTAAACTTCTGCAAGGACACAGTGGTGGCACCTGCAGCAAGCGTCTCAGAAGGTCTGAGAGGAGGCCGGGAGAGGAGCGAGTGCCTTTCCTCCCGCAAACCGTCTGGGTGGGAGAGTTGGGTTCAGGCAGCCCTTTCCTTGGGGACGGAATTGGGGACAGAATTGCACGGCCCACCTGCTTGGCGCTTTTGCAGCGTTGGCTGCAGATCCCTTGGCGTCAGGCTCTTCGTTTCCAGACCCTGATTTTGGTCTCCCGCCCAGCTCAACCCCCAACCTCTCTCTCTCCTTCTCCGTGGGTTCTTTTCTGTGCCTCCCCTCCCTCTCCCCGCCCGACTTTGCCTCTCCAGCTCACGGCTTCTGCAATGCGGTGGGTGTGGTTATATAGTAAATTGTAGATCTGGACCTCTGCAGTGGAAGCGCTGTCTCCTCCTTTTTCTTTTTTTGCATTTCCTATGCCAAGGTCCCTTATGTCTTCATGCCTCTCAGCAAGGGCGGAGTGAAGCCGAAAGTTGGGAGAGAAGAGACTCCTGCGGCTTCCACGGGGAGATCGGAGGGAAACAGCTGGTATTCATCAGACCTATAGGATGGGGTGGGCTGGAAAACGGAGGGAGGCAGAGGGCAGTCAAACAGCCAGTGTAGTGTGGAAGCCAGTGGGTGGAGGAATGGTTTTAAACTGTGCGCCTGTTAGAAGTGGCACTTGCATGGTTTTTGAAAGCTAGTTTTAAAGAATGACTCAGGGATGGATTGACAGAATTTGTTTGGCCGCAAGGCAATTAATTACACTGTAGCGACTGCCTAGTAGTGAGATAAGATACACGACATGTTTGTTTTGTCTTCTGTATTACAGTGTAATCCTACTAGTAGTGATGAAGTTTGTACAGAAAGGATGGGGTTTTCTTTTGCTTTTTTATTTGTTTTTTATGTTTTGGGAGGGTGCAGTTCTGCTATAACACTTAAAACAAATAAGATTTTTTGGGGCAACAGTTGCAGAAGAGATTTAATAAATAAATAAATAAAATTGTGGCTAAACACCCGTCCCCAATAATTTAGAAATTTGGCGATATAGACTTAAGTTGAGAAGGTTTGTATTTCTTAAATTTATCAAACTTTAAATGCTTTGTGTCATTTTTTGTAATTTGTTTGCTTCCTTCATATTAAACGTGTAACTTGCTTATTTGTATTTGACACATGTGGAATTTTTGTTTTCAGTTATAGGGTCCTTTCCTATTACAATTCAATTGCTGCTCAAAGTTATTTAATTATGTGTACAGTATGTTGTTTTGACCATGCCTGAGAACAGTACCATAGTCAGTTTTTCTTAATACAGTTTTATAAGGAGTGCAGAAATGATGCAGATATGGATGGATGATACAGCCTGCTTTACACAATTGTACAAAAGACTTGTTTAGAAGCAAACCAGTTGTGACTTCTCTTTGATAAAGCAAGTGGAAGATTTAATGTTAGCTTCCTTGTTTATTCTATTATATTAATGGATAATTTTATAACTAAAATACAGGTTGTCACCTTTACTTACAGTCTTAACTATTATCTTTTGCTAGCTGTACCACACCATGTTTCTTAACATCTGTTTAAAGTTTTTGTTGTTGTAATATTTTGGAAGAGTTTTGTGCATACTTGCTGAAAGGTAAGGCCCACTAAGTTGAATGGACTTTATTCCTAGATGGGTATGTATAAAATTTCAGCTTCAAAAGCTCACCAGACAGAAATAGAAACTCAGGAATATAATAATAATAATAATAATAATAATAATAATAATAATAATAATAATAATAATAATAATAATAATAATAATAATATAATAATAATATGGAGATGTTAACCTGATTAGAATGAAAAGCTACTTGTTATGAATGTGTGTTGCTGATCATCATAATCAGTAGAGGCTGTAGTAAACCATTGCAGATGAATAGAAGCAGGAGATCACATTTAATATATCTCCGGAGAGCAAACATTTTGCCATACTTTAACTTACATCAATATATTACATGATATAACTCTGCCTAGATACGTTTGAAAATCACTCCTTCATTATGGGAAGTGGTAACGTGTAAAATTGCCTTTTATCACATATGTCTGCCGTATTTAGGATAACCAGTGGGGCTCTTAGTTGCTGCTGTGTGCTGATGTTGTGAGGGAAGAGGGTGGAGATCTCAGAAACAACTAGAATTGTTGCATTGAAGTCCTTGGTGCTTCTTTGGACATGACATCACATTGGCTCAAGGAAATTAAGGGTGGGGCAGTGAAACAGACTGTCTGAAGTATCTCATAATACATAATGCCCATTCAGTAAAGCAGACTGTAGATGTATTGCCTATTCATTTGTAATAAGGATGAGTAGGGGTGGACAGGCATCTATCTGCCTATGTTTGCATATGCGGTAATCTGAATTATATAGGTGAATTGATGAAGATGTCATTTATTGCCCAACATTTTTCCTGACACCTAGCAGTAATTATTAATTAACATTAGAAAATTCTCATCGTTTGATAAAGATTTTGAAAAATCATTCAGTTTGCACAGGAAAGCACTAGTGTTTGATGTCTGTACTTGATACCATTTTGGATTCACTTCTGTAATAGATTGTCCATTCAAGAAATATTAATAGGAACCATTTTATATGAAACTCACACACTGAATGAGAGACAGAGACAGAAGGTCACCCCAGGTAGAACAAAGTACTGTATGGAAGATTACATTCAGTAGTTTGTATATGATTGCAGAAGCATTGAAGTGCAGACACTTCTGGAAGTATTGTCAAAGTAGTTAGTGTCAGTGTACAGATGAGTATGCATTCATGTCAGGCTGTGTATCCACACAGGGTACTCATCATTTTTATTGCTCTCTTCACACAGAATGCCCATAGCTTTGCAAATGCATTGCTACCTTCATTGTATCTTGGTAATATTTTGTTTCTACATCCTTTTGAACTGTTTGTTTTTATTAATTGTATACAAAGGAAGCAAACTCCCATGGAACTGCATTTCTATCAGTAATTCAGACTTGCAACCAAGCCATTATATGCTTCTTTTTCACAAGCCAGAGACAAACACATGCATACAGGAGAGAAACAAATGTACTGCAATTATTGACACTTTTTATTTCACTTTATTTTATTGACATTCTAGTACTGTAGTATTAATATATTGCTATTGTAAATGGTACTAGTAATGTACAAAGAGCAAGAACAGTATCCTGAGAAGTTGAAAGTAAGAAAAATGCCCACTGCAATTAAGCTTCACAACAGGCAGGTGATAATTGTTTTCCCAATCCAAGGCTAGTTTTTAGTAGTTAAGTAGGACCCTTAAACATAGTTGTAGTTTTAATTCATTTTTGTTTTTTACTCGTACCATTTGATAAAATAAAACAGTCCTGTATTTTTACAGTAACATTTGGTTAAATATACAGTCTGATTTGTCAAATTTGTAATGAAAATATTTTAGCTATTTTCATGTCTTCATACTTGTGAATAAACAACAGAAATATCTTAAGGGTTATATTGGGCTTAAGGGTTATATATATTTGAAGATGTAAAAATTAAAAAGAATCTTTTATGAGACTTTTGTGCATAATTTGTGGACATATTGCAGACATATTGCTTCTTTTATTTGAACATAATTGTAAACTACATGAAATGATAAAATGTCTTATTTTCCAATATCCTTGAGTTCTGGATATATTACTCAATATCCTTGAGTAAAGACTGTATGAACAAAATATTCTAATTCATTTGTACAGCTTTCATAAAGTAAGCAGTACAAGGTGTACTGTTCTATCTCCTGTCACTGCTAATGGTTGTCACTGTGACCATATGGGTACAGAGGTCTCCAGAGAAAATGTAATGCATTAGATGTCTGAGAAATTGAAATTGGATAATCTTTGCAGAGTATCATGTCTATGTGAAAATTTTATCTCCCTACAGATACCTTTAAGCACAATTAGTTGTTTATCATTTTTCATGATAATTTTTCACCTGTACCAAGAAACTGTGGTTGCGGTTTATCCTAGACCAGTGATGGCGAACCTATGGCACGGGTGCCAAAGGTGGCACTTGGAGCCCTTTCTGTGGGCACCCAACATCGCCCCTTTAGCCCCCTGTATACAGATTAAATTACTGTATTGGCACTTTGCAAAAAAATTAGTGGGTTTTAAATTGCAGTTTGGGCACTTGGTCTCTAAAAGGTTCGCCATCACTGTCCTAGACCATTCAGAGTTATTGTGATAAAAGTGCTTATAGTAAAATATGTGTGACTGACATCTGTTCAAATGTTCACCTTCTTAGTGCATGGGATCATATTTTTAGTTCCATTAAAGTGACTGTGCTTGCATAATGTAAACTGGCTCCAGGATTATAGTAAAATCTCTAACCCAGTGTGGTACCAGGCATAAAATGGTACATATTGGGGGGAGGTTTTAAGTAAGGTGTTAAGGCCTTTTTTCTTAGCAATTATTAAATAGAGAATGACTGAAGAAAAAAGTATGTGCTCTTTGTGGAGGTCTATCCCTGTTTCTTATTGCTGTTGAAGTTGTAGTTGGATGTGAGGAAGAGTCTTGTTGCAGACCTCATCCAGGCTCTTGAGTTTCCCTGCTGAGGGAACCCAAATTGCCTCCATCTCAGTTGTCCTTCTGTAATTGCCAATAGACAATCATTCTGTTATTATCTAAGGTCTTTGGTATGAAGGCTGGAATGAAGGGCTTTTTAATTGCTTGTCTGCTGTCCATTGGTTTTATTGTTCTTAACTGTCTTTAAACTGATTTGCTTTTCTATTGAAAAAACATCTTGAGTATTTTTTTGGGTGGAAAGGCAGGATGTTAATACTAGGGAGTTGTCAGCTGGTTTTTAAAGGGGCCATGGGAGTCTGCAGAGTGGGTTAGACAGTATTAATTGTCTCTCTCTACTCAGGTGGACAGCTGCCTAGATGCCCTAAGCTCATCCTATTTTGCCTGATTTCGGAAGCTAAGCGGGGTCAGCCCTGGTTGGTACTTGAATGGGTGACCACCAGGGAATATAGGTGCTGTAGGAGCCTGGAGTAGGAACTGGCAAACCACTCCAGTATTCCTGCCAAGAAAACTCCATGGACATGGGGTCATGAAGAGTCGGTCACGACTGTAACGGCGCGCGCGCACGCACACACACACACACACACACACACACACACACACACACACACACACACACACACACACACACACACACACACACACACACGGACACACACACACACACACACACACACACACACACGGACACACACACGGACACAGATCAAATACATCATCATCTGGGGACAAATTGTAATCTTAAATAGCCTTGCTGTTCCCTTCTCAATTTGTTTTGTCTTCCTTCTCTGAGTAAACAAGCAGTACATGCAAGATGGAGGAGGAACAACCAGCACACCTTACCTTGGTTGCTCCCTTAGAATATCCATATAAATAAGGCCCAGAGGAAGAGATCAAGCAAAGGGGGTAGCAGAAATATTGATGGAAGGGAAGAGTTGGGTGCATATCAGGGAATCACTTGGGGGGGGAGAGATTTGTGTCTAAATCTTATCTCCTTGTCTATGGTTATAACCAGTAAGACTGAAGTGTGGCTAATCATGAACTGTTTTTGCAGATGGTTTTCTCTTGTTATGCATGAAAGACCTTCTATGAGTAGACTGAAGCAAGGGCAGCATTTCTAGTTATGGTAGCTCTTTTTTAGTGATAAAAATCTATTTGCATTTACCATTTAGTGCCATTCATTTTCACTATTGACTTTTATATTGAAATATTTTCAAATACTTCATAGATACAGTAATTCACATAATTTGTTGTCTTTTCCTCCTCTTTTTTAGTCTGTGTTGTTTTACTCAAACATTGCAAATTCAAATAGAAGTACTGAAATTCTGTTTAGTAGTATGTAATGCTGATTTGCAAATGACCTTCTTTCCTAATGCTGTGTGGATACCAGATATTAGAACAGTATTAAAAACTGGATGAATGGTGTTCAAATAAGGGACAAATTTAGAGATCCAGGTATGATATATGCTTGTAAATGCTTTCTTAAATTTTGTTCTTGCAAGACATGGTAGGGATTATCACTCCTAGAAGGATATCTGTTAAATATACTATGTGAGATATTGTTTTTTTCCAGAAATTATCACTAGTTCTTTGCACTCTAGCAGAAGTTTGGCTTTATTTTAGCTTTCGGGCTTAAAGCATGGCCTTTAGAATGGGGGTAGAAATTGTCCCACTTCCTCTAATATAGCAGTGTAACTCAGGATATAATGCTAAAAGTGAGGGAAAACATATCAAATTTTGGATTTAGTGTGAAAACACTTAAAAAATAAGACTTCCAAACAGTTAAGCATCTTATGTGATTTATTCATACAGGAGTAACACATTTAATGTCATGCTAGACAGAGTGCTGTTTTCACAGGCCATTTTGTTGAGCAGATGGCTTTTTAAAAAAATTAAGTCGTGTTTAAATTGTGAGTTAAATCAAGTTGATTTTTTTAAAAAAATAATTGATTCTTATCCATCCTGCTTTTGTTAGTGCCTTAATCAACAAAGAATCATTACTTGGTGGTGAAGTTTTGTCTGCAAATACAGTTAAGATATGATTTGAGACAATCCAAAAAGAAGCCAGAAGTGGATTACTAAGATATGAACAGTTTCCAATTTTGTAGGTCATGCTGAATAGTAAGTCCTTTCGAAATTACAGTTCTGCGGTTGGATACTAGAGATTGTCATGTAAAAAAACCTTCCAAATATAGTACATTCTAGTACCTGTGTTGAAGAGGTTTACTGTAAAAATAGAACACAAACAAAGTAGAGAGGAGAAAGAGTGAGGTAACTTCTCAAGGTCATTCACCAGTGTAGGCTAAGAATAGAACACATAGACTGTGATTCCTGGCACTGGATTTCATGTGTAAAAGAGCTTTTATTATATTTATTTATTTATTTATTTATTTATTTATTTATTTATTTATTTATTTATATAGCTTGTATGCCGCCCACTACCCAAAGGTCTCTTTAGTTATGGTATTTCCCAGAAAAGTGAAAATATATAATCTGTGGTTGTAGAAGACTATATGTATATATTCTATGGTTGTAGAAGACTATATGTAAAGTATTAGATACACAATACATACACTGACATGTTATTGAACATTTTTGTTGTATTTTTGCATTGTCATATAGGTTTCTGTCTTTGAGGTGATTTTATTACAGTGGAAGTGAGAGTATGGTATTGATAGTACCCTGTTTCCCCGAAAATAAGACATCCCCTGAAAATAAGACCTACTTACAATTTTGCCCCACACTGAAATATAAGGCATCCCCCGAAAATAAGGCCTCCCCATAATAAGATAACAATAAATGTGTACCGTATTTTTCTTCATAAAAAAATAAGAGATCCCCTGAAAATAAGACCTAGCACATCTTTGGGAGCAAAAATTAATATAAGACACTGCCTTATTTTCGGGGAAACACGGTATGTACTGTCAAAACACACTGAAGAAAAAACTTTTGTGTGTGTCACACTGTATAAAATTAGGTTTGATTAGTGATTATAAGAACATTCTGTTTGCAGTAAACAAGACGTATATTTTCATTCTTACACTGTCTTCAAAATAAACCAGGATTTTGGCCTGGCCTGGCTAATTGTGCTGGAACACAGAGACTGTTTTTCTCTCACTTTGCTCCACCTCATGGACAAAACTGCTAAGTGGACCAGAAACAAAAAGCTTAATATATTGAATAAACCAAAGATCCTGGTTTTAAAAGAAGCCAAAATGTCTCTCTACTCTGACTTGTTAAGGAAGGGACAACCATGGTCCAGTTGTTTGGATAGCATTCTGAGGTTTTGTTTTCTGGTTGGTTTAGGGGTCATGCAAATGGGAAAACCCAAAAGAGAAACAAAATAGCTGCCCCTAATGATGTGCATTGCATACACAATAAGACAGGGTTGTGTAGAATTTTGCATTATAGTTCTATATGAATGCAGTTAATGATCTGATGTAAAAATAATATTCATAATTTGATAAATATGTATGCCTTATGAGATTCCTAAATATAGTTGTAAAGGAGAATACTCATTGTTGGCTACTAGCTAAGAAAGGACTACTTAAATTTCATGTACAAAGTGCTACTATACTTTGACCTGTTTAGAAAAGCTGGATTAAAAACATGGGTAGGATAAAATAATTATGTATGTTTGGTAATTTGCCCTTAGGTAGGCAATAGCTAGACTTGGTCCAATACATGCCCACCCCTGGACTTTTCATTAACTTCATCTCTTTTAAATAGATTTTTTAAAAACTCAAAATGAAAAAAGTCCTTTTCCACACTGTAATGGCCAAAATGAGAAAACTTGGGGGTGTGTGTTTCCAAGTGATTCCAGGGGCATGTACCCATCTCAAAACATGGTAAAATATGGTGCCACAATTTCCCCTACTTTTTCATAAATATCCATGAGGTTTGGGACATGCTAGGATGATGCCTCTGGGGCCATGCATGCAGTCCAGTGGTCACACATTGACCATCCTGATGTACCTCTATGGGATAGACCAAATAGATGGTTTCCATCTGTTTCCTTGGAATGGTTGCTTTTGTACTTTCCTTATTTGTATTTCTATAAATATGCATAAATGTTTCACTGAAATGTTCACAGTCAGTTTTGCTATATCTTTTTTGTTGCCCAGGGGTGTATTTAAAATGATGCACTTGGCCAGTTCGAGGCTGCAGTTGCTACATGTTATTTATGATGTCTATATGAAGATTCAGACATGTATGATTCATAATACACATATACTATTAATTTAAGTGGGCATGCTTTATTCCTTTATCTCTCTAAAATACATTAAAATTACCAATAAAGGGGTTGTACAAAGGGCAGAATGTCTTCTGGGGAAGAGAAAGATTTGAGTCCAGTGTGGAGGGGGGGGGACCAAAATGTTGAGAGTAAAATTAAGAATTGTATTAGTGTTTTCAAAAGGGACAGGATACCGTAAAATGTATTTTCTTTCCCAACTAGGCAAATAGGATGGGAAGGTTCACCAGCAAAGAGCTACCTTGTGGAGTATGGGCAGTTTCCCTAGGGATACTGCAAAAATCTCATCACTTGAATCATTTACAAGTTGACGAGACAGAGTATTCAACAGTAGTACAATGAAGCGCTCCAGTGTTCCAAGCAGGGGGATGGACAAGATGACCTAATTTTCTCCCCACCAGTTTTATGATTTATTAAAGAGTTTTACAGTCTCCTTGCTAGCGGCTGACTAAATGGAATTTGAAGCATGGCAATTATAAGAGCCCTTTAGTTTAGTGCCAGTGCCTGATTGTTCCTGATCACTTTGCTCATGGCAGCCATGTAAACTAGGAGGATAATTTCCTCCACTGCCTCAGACTAGGGACAAGCACTCCTAAATGGGGGTTGGGGGTGGTTCTGGTTCTTTTGAAGCTAATACAGTTCAGATTCTAGATTCAGGTCAGTAAATGCAATTTGTGGGAAAAGATTAAAATACAGCTACTCTGATAAAAATGAGGATGAGTCACAACTCAAAGAAGAGTGATTCATGTCAAAAGGGTTGAGTGGCTAAATAGAGTGCTGTAATAATTTGTAAGGGTGTTCTTGCTTTATTTTGTTTTTGGATGTCACAACATTTAAAGTTATCTGTTGATTATGCTTCTATCCCCTTTTCTTCCTGTCTACTTGACACAACAGTTCTCTCAAGTGGTATAGGAACTGTGGTTAGCCCAAGGGTTTCATGGATAAGAATACTTTAAACGAGGCTGACAATTTAACCTTACAGTGTGTGGTCGTTGTCCTGTGAAAAGCGAGCTGTAAACATCTGATTAAATTATCTACAGTGGGTTTTGTGTGTTTTTACTCCCTACAAATATAAAATAAAATAAGTGTTAGTGGGTGGACAACTTGATAACCTCCAGATTTTGTTTGTTTCCACTGATTATTTTCCAAACTCTCATTTATTTTTTCCCCTCCAGAAATAGTTTTCAGTGGCTTCTTGTTGGGTTTTAGGCCCTCATATGCCTTGTGGTTCATACCAGTATCTTGAAATTTTGGAACTCAGGGTGAACCTAGATCCATAAATGTTTTCTGACACTTAACAAAGCTCAGTTTCTAACCTACATCGTATGCTCTGACCCTAGGTCATCACAAAAATGTTGCAGACCAAGAGAGGAGGTCAAGTTCCACATTCCAGTAAACCAGCTTAGTTTCTAAGCTGCAATTCCTGCTTGCTGTGATTGATCAGCACAGATCACTAAACAAGACTAGATTAGCTTCTCTGCTTCTCTTGAATTGAGTTGTTCTTCAGGAGCAAACTTACAAAGTCCTGTGTTATCACTTCATATGACAAAAGTCTGATCCCAGAGAGCAAAAGAAGTAGTGCTTGGCTGAAGGCAATAGCATTCTTACTCTAAAAATAGTCCCATAGCTATGCTGTCAGACTATACCACTGCATGTTTTAACTGACTTCTGCTTTGTACATAAGCATATTGCAAATACTCAGGACAAATAATAATCAAGAAATATTTTTATTAGCACTGAGAGAAGAAACAAGAAGAAAACTGGTTTTATTTGCTTCCATTTAATATTAAGGATAGGTAATGTGTTGTTGATGTTGAATTCACCATATGTTAGTGGAAATATTTCCATCCCCCCCCTCCCACCGAGTTCATATATACTACACTGCTCTTATTTTAGAATTTGTGTCTAAATTCATTGGCTGAGGTCCAGTAGTAAGTTGTAACCAGAGTAGATCCATTGAATCATTGGGGATTTGGTAAGCCAACTCCTCTACAAGTTCCATGGAATCACTGTCAAACATCCTACTCTAGTTTCAATTTACTTCTGGATTTTAGCCATTGTTAGTCTAAAGCAGGCATACCCAAATTTCCAGATGTTTTGGACAGCAACTCCCACAGTCCTTTGCCATTGGCAATCTAAGCTTAGAATTCTGGGAGTTGTGGTCCAAAACATCAGGAGGGCCGAAGTTTGGACATTCCTGTTAGTTTCTTCAAGATAAATTAGATTAACTTGAAATATATAAGAAAAATGATTATTTTCTCTTTTCTCTCTTATGCTATTATTTTGGCTTACAGTATTACTACTGAAATAACAAAGTCTATAATAATAAAACCTTTTTGAAGTTATTATATATTAATTCTATATCTGACTCCAGACTTAACTTGCACTGTGGGGGGTAATTGAGCCAAAAAGACTAAGATCTCCAACAGAAAGGGATTTGCCAAAAGGTCTGCAGTACAGTACTCTCCCATTTATTGTGGGTGATAGGTGCCTGACCCACCCACGATAAAGGAAAATCTGCAAAATGCAGATGCCTCAGCAAACTGACCTGGGGCTGCTTCTGCTGCCCGTGCACTCCCAAAGGGGGGTTTTTAACCCCCTTCTGACACTCAGCAAACAGACCTGGGACTGCTTCTGCTGGCGTGCACTTCTAAAGAGAGGCTTTAACCCCTCCTTATACCTCAGCAAACAGATCTGGGGCTGCTGCTGCCAGGAGCAGCCCAAGGTCTGTTTGCTGAGGTGTCAGGAGATAGTTAAAAGCCATTCTTTGGAAGCATGCTTCTCTCAAGGAAAAAATCTGTGATATACTGAAACCGTAATATATGAACCACATTGTGGTGGGGGACTACTGTAACTTGTTTTTTAAAGAGCAGCCTTTTGAAGACTACTAAATCCATACTTGTGTCACCGGTGGCTGTTGGCCAGATGGGCAGTATAAATAAGTAAGTAAGTAGGTAAGTCTTTCCAGACCTTTACATATAGTATTAATCAATGGGTGTGCATGGATCATCATCAGAAATCTGGATTCTGGAGAGGAAATCCCAAAGAGAAGGACTAAGGGATACAAGTTGTGTGGGAAAATAGGAATGTTATGATTGCAGGATAGGATTGCAGGAATTTAGGAATAAATCTCAGCAGGAAGAGTAAACGTTTCTAATTTTAGAATGTAATAGAGCATTCTCACTTCATGAGCTATCCAGGCTGTGTAAAGAAGTATTTGGCTCAATGACCCAATGGTCTGACTCAGTATGAAGCAGATTTAGACCTGAGGTTTGAGTATTTTTAAATATATGTTTGAGATTTATGCATATACATACATACATACATACATACATACATACATACATACATACATACATACATACATACATACATACATACATACATACCTGAAATATGTTATAAAATATAAAATATGACTTTGAGTGTTGTTTTCAATTACTGGTAGACTTGGCTTACATACAGCTAGTTAGAGAAGCTTTTAAGTTCCTATATCAGATAAAGCTCAAATAGGAATTATTCCCCAGCCCAGTTTTCAGCTTCTTTTGTTTTCTATTCTCTCTTAATTATTACTTTCCTGGAAGAAATTGTTCTGTTCACTCATCCCTTCATTGTTCTTAGAACAGCAATGTCATTGGAGAGCAGAAATGGGGCCCTTTTTCCTTTTGTTTCATCTTTTTGCTTTCCTTTTCTCTTGGTGACTTAATTTTTTAATCACTCTTGACAAGTCACATGATTTTCCAGGCAGTTCTTAGTAAGAAATAATATGTTTTTGTCATAGGATGACATGGCTCTGAACAAAAGCAAGTCAGGGTTGCCTGTTTGAACCAAATTTGCCCTAATGCTTTGCCATGTTTGCAGTAAGTCTGTGTAAATGTTTGCTTCTACACAATTGAAGATAGTCTTTGGTGTCTGGACACTGCTCTGTTTCCTTTTCTGTTACACATTGCATACCAGAGCAGCAACATGTAGTGTACATATTGGTAAAAGAAAAGGAAGATCATTGAAATATTGTAACACATTAAAGACTAACAGTTTTATTTGAGTGGGAGCTTTTGTGGATCAAAATCCACTTCTCCGAGCTAACTTGGTGACCCAGCCAGCCAGCCATTAACTAATATGTTGAGTGTTAGTTATTTCATCAAATTTCATTTTTGTTTTAAAATCAGAATCATTATAGCTTTTTTAAAAAAGCAAAGTGTTCTGCTTATATACCGCCCCATAAAGTAGTCTCTGGGCAGCTTACGGTTTTTACTTACAGTATGCAGGCTACACATTCCCCACCCCCCACCCCAGCAAGCTGGGTACTGATTTTACCGACCTCAGAAGTATGGAAGGCCGAGTCGACCATGAGCCTGCTACCCTGTTTCCCCAAAAATAAGACATCCCCAAAAAATAAGCCCTAGCAGGATTTCTATGCATTTATTGAATATAAGCCCTACCCTGATAATAAGACCTAGTGATGGGCATGGCTATGCATACACACTGCATAACCATGCCATGCATTTCAGCGTGGAGTGGTAAGGAAGACTGGAATATCTTTTATCTGCCACAGCTCCTTTCCCCAAGTCATTCGCACTTGTGCGGGTGCTCAGGTGGCAACCACATCACTCCTTTCTCCTAGCATGGGTGCACATGTGGTAACCACGGTTGCATGCAACTTATTGTGCACATGCAAACGGCTAGGGAAAGGAGTTCACGCATCACTGGTGACAGCCCCACCAACCAGCAACCGTCTGTGGGCCTGCTTTTCCTGAGTATCTGTACCCCCAGACAAGGTGAGTGCAAAAAGAAAGAGCTGTTCTGTTGAGTACAAGAAAGGAATTGTCGAGGACTCCCAGGGCAAGAATCTTATGGCTTTCTGCAAAGAGAAGAAGTCGGATATCCGAATGGTCCGAAAATGGTGGGCAGAATACGATAACCTCAGTCTACACGTGGACAGAGGAAATGCTAAGAAGCACAAGTGTGGTTCAAGTTGGCAACCTTTATTTCCTGAGCTGGAAAACAATCTGTGAATGGATTGCTGACAGGAGAGCAAAGGCTTTGGTTGTGCGTAGAGCTGACACTCAAGCACATTATACTTAATAAAAGTAAGACATCTCCTGAAAACAAGCCCTAGTGTGTCTTCTTGAGAAAAAATAAATATAAGACAGTGTCTTATTTTCAGGGAAACACGGTACCTGGGATTGAACCCCAGGTCATGAGCACAGTTTTACCTCCAGTGCAGACATATAACCACTGTGCCACAACCTATTGTGATAGGTTTTCTTTTAAATCAGTCCTCCAAGTCGTTTCTAAATACACTGTAAAATAGAAATGATACTTTTTAAAAAGTAGAGAACATTCATATAAGTAGATCTCAGGAATCTTGCACTCTTTTTAGTTGAGCATATTTTAATTGAATAAATTCCAACAGGCTTAACAGTGGCAGGTTAATTTTTTTCTGAGACACTGTCCCACACATCTTTGTTTGGACAGTAGATAGCATTCAGAAAGGGACGAGTCATAATTTGGATTTGATCAGCACTTCCAACACGAAAGCTAAGGTACTTGGAGTACTTGACTTATCTCTTTATGTTCTGTTTAAAATGGGAAACTAAACCGTGTTGTGACTTCTGAATATATTAAGGGAGACAAAAAGAGCAAATGATATAGAATGTTCCCCTTTCACCCCCACCCTTGCAACCGCCAGTGGGTAAACAATTGTTTCAGGACAGTGCTTTTCAGAGATTATTGATAAGTTTGAAAGTTTTGCTATGAATGGAGTTCATGAAAGTGAACTCCCTTATTTATAGGGACAAGTTGGCCTCCAATTTTTGTTTGGAATATCATTTATATTCTGGGTCAGAGTGAATTGGGAAATCTTGATGAGCTTGTTTCTTATTAAGATGGGTGATTTCTGACATTTATTACTGTGAGGTTGTGCCTCTACATCTTTAGCAGGTATGAAATAATTCTGTGCTGCTCTTTGTTTAAAAAATTGCCAGTTAGTAATGTAGCACCTTAAAAACAAATATTGCTTGCTATAGATGTTTGTGGAGTGAAGCCTCCTTCTTGCAAAGAATAATTTCATGTGACTGAAGAAACAGGCTCCAGTCCACAAAGCTTTATGTCAAGGCTTGTTCATCATCAATGTTCGCTTGCTGTTTGCAAACCCATTTTTATATTTATATTTACTTCTGTCTTAAAAGTTGAATTACTGTATTTTTCCATGTATAAGACTTTTTTTTTTACTAAAATTGTTGGACTAAAAATTTAGGGTCGTCTTATACACAGAAGTAAGCCAACAAGAGAACCACACAGTAGCGAAACTGTTTTTTCGGGCTGGAAAATTGGGGGTCGTCTTATACATGGGGGCATCTTATAGATGGGGAAAATACGGTATCCTAGGTCAGTGTTGGCAAACCTATGGCACGGGTGCCAAAGATGGCACTCAGAGCCCTTTCTGTGGGCCCCCGACATTGCCCCTTTACAGTTGTCTTGGCACTTTGCAAAAAATTAGTGGTTTTGAATCACAGTTTGGGTACTTGGTCTCTAAAAGGTTCGCCATCCCTGTCCTAGGTTATTTGAGTCTTACATTCAGTCCCACTCAGTTTTCCCCAAGCAATTAATTAACCTGCACAAGTTCCTTTCAAAGTTGTTAGCTATTTTACAGTTCAGAATGAAGCTGTCTCTTGTACAAGTCCTTGCCATAATATCTTTGTGCTGAACTGAACTAAACTAAGCCCTTCCTCCTAACACATCTCATCCATTCATTGAATTCCTCCCCACCCACCTCCAGCACCTTTCTGCATAGTTGAGCAGGTAGCATCTTTGGAAATCTTGTTAATTTTGTTAGAACATAAAGTGATGGAAAACATGCATGCATCCGACTGAACGTCACCTAACGTGATAAGCCTTCGTGCATAACTGAAGTTGGGATTTGTGGAAGGAAGGGAGGAGTGAAATTGTGTCTTAGACTCTACACCAGGAACAGGAGAGAGGGAGTATTTTAAAACAAAAGATACATTTGGGTTCTGTCTAGCAGTACAGCAGCTGGAAAGTTTAATTATAGGCTGGAAAACCCTACTGGGATTAAGTGAAGTGCTAGTAGAAGGGGTGAATATTAATGACAGCTGTTTGCCACAGGGCCCAAGGAGCAGTGTGTCTGGCAGGGTGGGGAGTAAAATGTAATGTCCAACATATGTGCTTTAAGTGCTTTCAAATTCTAGTCCATTCCTAAAATTAATGTGTGTTTTCAATGGATTTTCAAAGAGCAAACTTGTAAATAGCAGGTAAAAAAATGAATATTTAAAATAAAGATAACATTTTGCATTTTTTTCAAGATTATCTATAGCAACATTTATACACAGCTCCCATATGAATATTTCTTAGATTCTGCCAAATAATCTTCCTGAAGAAACTCACTTGCATTTATGGAGAAATGACTGAACTTGGTTTACTGTACAGCTGTGGTATTCTGCATCAAAATGCTGAAATGTTATATTTTCTGGACTGCATCTGTCAGAATCCCACAGTCAGAATGGCTGACATGAGGTTTTCCATAATTGCCTTATGCATCCCCCTGTGCATGAGAGATGCTCTGATTCCTGAACCACATCTCACACTGTGGATACCTTGAGCTTCTGGAAAAACCATTTGGGAAGTTGTAGGGGTACAGGAGAAAGAAATGAGAACCCCCTGCAAGGTTGAGGGATGTTGTTTTGCTGTGGTGCTTTGGAGCTGAGCTATACGATTAACTTTTTAAAAGCACTTGCTGTTTAAAACAAGTGTGCAACCCTAAACCTGGGTACAAAGCACAAAGTAAAATGTAATAGTATTACTAAAGCAAAACCAGGAAAATACAATAATCTCTTTCAAATAAAATAATTACCATAAGGTTCATTTCCCCCTCACAATCAAGCTATTTTAATTCAGTATCCTAAAGTCAATTTAAAAGGGAAGAAGGTGCAACCCTCCCTGTAGATTGAATTCTGCACCTTCAGGTTTTTCTCAAAGCTCTGTTTCCACCTTCCATTGTTTTCTACCATTCCAGTGGAGAGGAAATATGGGGCTGCAGATGTCTGAGTGGTTGACAAAGTTTGGGAGGCCTTTTGTAAAGAATGAATACAAGGACATGCTGAAGCCAAATGTAGCCAAACTGAGAGAGTGGTGCTCACATATTCTGTACAGTCCTGTGTGAGAGTCAAGTAAAATTATTATGAGCAAAGCTACTAGGTGTTAACTACTTTTACATTTGAAGTTTTATGTAACAACCATTTCCTGTGTTTGTACTTCTGTTTTGCCCAGAAGTCATTGCTAATATACCATCATCTATTTGTTAAAGTTCATTCTTATACTTAGACGCTTATGTCCTAATTTATACATTTGTGCCTGATTCCTGTTTCCACAATATTTGCTGCAATGCACTGACATGGTTATCTCCTCTGGAAATTGCTTTTGATGATTCCAGTACAATTGCTTTTACAGTACTAGAATCACTTAACTGTTACATAGTAAGTTAGGCAGCCATCCCACGTTGTTCAACATAAATGAACTTACAGATTCCTAAATCCCTGAGGAAAAAACCTTAGGGAATATACAATAGATAGCTTTGGGGGAAGTATGGGGGTTTCCTTGAAAGTTGACTTTGGGTGAGGAATTTGTTGCTCTCCAGATGTTGTTGAACTCAATTACTGTTGCTAGGGTTGGTAGGATTTGTAATCTAACATTTGGATGACCACGATATTCCACTCTGAGTTAGGATCCAGGCCAAGCTTTAATTGCAGCGAAGTAGAATTGGCTTGCATGGTGCCAGAAATGCAGTGTATAAATGTCCAGGGTGCGTGTGTGGAGGGGGGCATTATGGTACTGTATTGTTGTCAAAAATCTCCAGAGTTCCATATATTTGGTAGCTGGTGATAAAAGTGAATTTGTTGAATTTATTTTCTGTTGCTATAATTCTGTTGCTTTCTATAGTAACCAAGGGAACAAATGCATTCTTAGAGTGTGGCATGTCCAACTTGGTGATTGTTTAGAGAAGGTAGCTAGAATTTTCCACATTGCCGTTGATATGTGGTACCTTAACTTCTTTTTGCAGAAGATGGCATTGCTCATTTCCTATTATGGCGGAGTGGGTTTTTGTGTGATTTAAGGAGGCATTCTTTAAGAAAGACATAACTAAATCCAAGTTGTAGTTTTAGCCAAAATAGGAATGCAGTGAAAATCAATTAATTTGTTCTGGAGGTTGTAAAAAAGGTTTAAAAGGGGAACAGATTAACTGGTTTTCAGTGCATTCCCATGGGAAGGCTGTCCCAACCCACCTCAGTCAAGGGCAGCCTAAGGCTGCTCTCCGCAGCCCACCAGACACCTGATTTTGACAGATCCGACCTGTCATAATCAGCTCTATGGCATGGCTACAGAGAGCAGCCTTCGGGTGCCCTTGATTGAGGAAGATCGCCCATTAATCTTTGGCCAGCCCTTCCAAACCGCACAGGCTAGCCGAGGATGCATTGATTCCTGCTCTGGGTAGAGCAGGAAACAATGCCTCTTCGGCCAGCCTGGGTGCCTTGGAAGGGAAGTGGTGGTGGTGATCGGCCACTGCCACTTGTCTTGCAAGGCACCCGAGCTGGCAAACGGTCCATTGGCCCCTGCTCGGCCAATCAATTTGTTGGCCAGAGCAGAGACCGATGGATCTTCGCCCAGCCTGGGCACCTTAGAAGGGATTTGCACTTACCTTGCAAGGTGCCTGGGCTGGGCGAAGATCCATTGGTCCCTTCTCTGCCCCAAAATTGGTGGGCAGAGCAGGGGCCAATGGATCTTCGCCCAGCCTAGGCGCCTTCCAAGGCACCCAGCCTGGGTGAAGATCCAAACTTATGAGCCAGAGAGCTGATTTTGACAGGCAGGACATCTCAAAATCAGCTGTCTGGTGCGTCTGTGGAGAGTCTTCGTAAGTCGAATTATTTGGTTGTTGAAGCAATCGTAAGTTGAGGCACCACTCTATATATGGCCAAATCATTCTCTGCTATAAAGCAAAGTGAAAGTGTATGCTTCTTGAGCAAACACCTCTTGGAAATTTTGGATGATAATAGCTTTATGCAGCACATTTTTGTCCTCATACTTTGGAAGCCACACCAAGGATTTTTTTCCCTGTTTAGAGGTACATCATGTCCAAATCTAAGAGCTTGTTTGAATCTGAACCATGTCTCATGCTTAAACTCAGTTGTTTGATCAAGTGCAGTCTAGCTTTCCTCCCCTTGTTAGTAGAGGACAAAAAGGACTCCACACATCTAAGTGCTGAGACTCCTATTCAGTAAATGTTCTGGTATGATGGAAAAGGTAGATTATGATATACTTAAAATTAAAAATTTGGACGTGAAATTCACAGGAAGAACAAAAGAGATGCAAACCAAGTATGACACGAAGGTAATATAAGAGTCTGTTCTTGATGGACCATAGTCTTGGTAAAGTCACTTGAAAAGACCAATGACACCTGACAGGCAGACTGTTGGTTTTTTCCCCTCATTGACAATGTCATCAGTTGTGCTGCATGCAAAATAGTAAGGGAGAACAGTAACATGAGAAATTGCCTTATTCTGAATCAGACCTATGGCCTGTCTGGCCCATATATTATCAGCTGTGGCAACAGTTCTCCAGAGCTGTAGAGAATATTCTTCCCTAACCCTTCTTAGTGACCTCTGCTGTTACTTGCTCATGCTGTGTGCTGAGCCCACTATTGTTTAGTATTTACACCTCTGACTGCACTCATACTCATCCTGAAAATAAAATCATCAAGTTTGCTGATGACACAACAGTAGTGGGACTCATCTCTGGTGGAGACGAGTCAGCCTACCGAGAGGAGGTGCATCGGCTGCTACGGTGGTGCAGAACCAACAATCTGATAATAAATATCAACAAGACCAAAGAACTTATAGTGGACTATCGAAAAAGGAAATCAGACACTCTGCCCCTGATTATTGATGGAGTTTGTGTAGAGCAGGTGACGGACAGTAGGTTCTTAGGAGTTATTCTACAGGAGGATTTGACCTGGAGTGCCAACACTGAAGTACTGGTTAAGAAGGCCCAACAGAGATTATATCTTCTGAGACTTCTCAGGAGGGAACAACTGTCTAAGAAACTGTTGGTAACCTTCTACCGGGGCTTTATAGAAAGCACTATCACTTACTGCCTCTGTGTCTGGTTCGCCAGTTGCACAGTGGCAGATAGAAGGGCACTCCAGAGGGTCATAAACACTGCTGAGAGGATAGTGGGCTGTCCTCTTCCTCCTTTGGAAGAATTATACAACTCCAGATGCTCAAGGAAGACATCTAGAATTTTGAGAGACCCTTCGCATCCTGGCCACCAATTTTTTGAACTGTTGCTGTCTGGCAGGAGATACAGGACTCTTAGGTCAAGGACAAATAGACTAAATAACAGTTTTTATCACAGAGCAGTATCCATGTTAAATGCGACAGTTTTAGCACCATCTTAATCAGTTTTTAAGTAGTGTTTTAAATTTTGTAAGCAATTTTAAGAGTTGTTAATATTTTGTATGGTGTTTATGTGTTTTATGTGTTTTGTATGTTTAGAGTGTGTAGTGGAACAGCACTCTAATTTGTTGTGCATATCTTGCGTATGCATAATGACAATAAAACTCTATTCTATTCTATTCTATTCTTCACCTGTGCACTAACCACACCAATTCCTGTTAAGCTACTAAAATAGATACGACTAAGTATGTTCAGGTTGATGAGTCGTGAAAGGGAAAGTTCTAAACTACAAAATTGTGGTTAATAGGGGAAAGACAGTTACGGGTGACCTTTAACATTGCATTATTAGAAAGTCTCTTCTAGCCGTTACTTGACCAAGTAAGAAATTTGGTACCAAAAACTGCCATTGTAGAAGAACTGCCCTCCATTTCTGGAAGATTCTGCTGTTGTGGTTCAGAGCTCATATAATCACACAAAACCATAATAACTGCTTAGGACAGCATGGGTGACCTTCAATGCAAGCCAGAGCATCCTTTGTGCTTGCTTTTTGTTTAGAAATTCAGCTAACCGGAACAATTTTATGTGACTTTCTGTGGTCATCCTTCCAAATGAGGTACCCAGTGTAATTATTGCAGGGCAAATGCAGCTGATTTGTACAGCAGATTAGGAAGTATAGACAAAGTGTTCTCTTAAGGAGCTTGAAACTGAGACAAGTAGGTAATACTTGAAGTTGCACACACAAGTCAACAGAGCTTAGAAAATGACCAGTCAGTGGGTATTTACATATGCTTATGGTAATCTTGCTGCTGTATTTTCTGCTAAAGTTCAATCCATTAATCTTCTGATATTTAACTGAAACAATTACAGCTAAATTAATTTCTGGCACTCTCCATCTAAGTAAAGATGGTTGATATGGACAGTGTAAATGCTACTATTACATATGTGTTGTGTCGTTATAGTCATGACTGACTCCAACTATATTACATATAGTTTCTCATCACATAACAGCAACATAAATAGTGCTATTTCAGCTTGTCATAATGATTCCTAGGAAGGGCATAACTATATAATAGGACTTGTTCTGATGGCTTTTGTGACTCATTTAATTATTTGAGTGCATTTGGTTGTAACCTGTGTATATGCACAAAGGCCTATGTAAAATGGGAGACAACAATATTATTAGCTTCTCTCAAAATCTCCTCCACTTTTGTTGGAGAGACCTCTTGTGGCATGGCTAATTTAGCCATGGCTAAATTATTAATGTTTATGTATCCATGTTAGGAGAAGTGACAGTAAGAAACAATAGCTATTAATGTACTTGCCTCTGGTAGAGACCACTCCATTGAATAGACACATACATAATATGCTCTTCTAATGGACATCAGCCTACCTTCAACATAATATAATACATTTTATAGTACTTCTGGTTTTCCATCGGGGACCGTTGCTTGTTTCAAGAGCTTTTGAAGCCAGACAAAAATTGGAAATGCTATTCCTGAAACATCAGCAGGCTTCTACATTTGCAGTGTTGTAAAAAAATGAAGATCAAACTTTGCAATAATATAGAACATTGGCTACACCATCAAAGCATCCATTACTTTATTTGTGCACATATCAGA
Organism: Phrynocephalus forsythii; assembly: GCA_029282475.1. Taxonomy (NCBI): domain Eukaryota; kingdom Metazoa; phylum Chordata; class Lepidosauria; order Squamata; family Agamidae; genus Phrynocephalus; species Phrynocephalus forsythii. Next base: position 61,570,343 of record JAPFRF010000003.1, read on the forward strand.
ATTCCATTTTTAGTTTACAGAGGCAATATATTGAATCTTAATATTCTAGAACATTAGAAAAATCAAATTGGAAATGTTATTTTTGTATTTATGTTCTTGACAGGAATGCTGCTTGAGTAATCCATTAGGGACCTGACCCATCCCGCGATAAAGGAAAATCTGTGAGATGCGGATGCTGGGTCAGTTTGGGACGGGGGGGAGCTGTCTGGGGTCTCCTACACTTACTTTAAGCCTGGTGCTGCCCCAAACAGGCCTCTGATGGGTTCCCTGAGCTTTCCAGTTCACCAGAAAGCACTTCTGGGGCCTCTTGACAGGCCTATGAAGCCTGTCAGATGCCCACTTGGCAGTGCTAGGCCTGGGGTAAATGCAGGAGGCCACAAACAGGCCTGTGCAGCTTGCCCCAGTGGGCCTTGACTTCATATACTGTGGTTCCACGATGTACCGGGACCACAGTGTATGAATCACGAAATTGCGGGGAACAACTGTACTATTATTTTTATTTCAGCACAGTAAATAAGCTTCTTCCAAACCGTTCGGTCTTCTGGGTCTGTAAATATAATGGGTGAGATCCATGTTTTCTTTCAGTACTGATAAAATAGCACAGCTCTCGGAGTATGCCTCATCCACTGACTGAATACCAACACAGTAGACAGATTACTAGATTATTTCATTAATTTTCTGATTCACATGCCTTAATGTAGCAAAACTTCCCTGCTAGCCAAGTGAACGTTCTACAAGGAAGAAAGGAAAAAAACTAATAGCAGAGTTTCTGCTGCTTGGTATCAATCCAAGCTAATTATCAGGAAATGTAACAATAGTGGCCAGAACATTTGAAATGCATGTGGACATTAACCAAAACATTTAAATAAAATGTTTATATCAGAAATTGTTCCACAGTTACACTGTAAAAGAAGTAGATGACAAGGATCATAATGTGTGTGTTTATTAAAACTATATATAAATTAGAATGAGCCTGTTCTGCAGTCTGGATAAGAGGTTTTTAAAAGGCTCTTATGATGGATGAGGAGAACAAAAGTTTAAAGTAAACTCTAGTAAGTGTCCTTTTGAAGTCGATTGGTGGTACGGCTGCTAGATTAGTCTTGGCAACATCTGAAACTGATGAAAACACACCTGGAAGATGTTTTCATGGGCCAGGCTGCACAGCTTTGAAGATAAATGAGTGTTCATGGTTAAACCCAGTGTTTTACAAAAATGAAATCGGGAGGGGAAACGGTCAGAGATAATCTTTTATTCAGCCGCTGTGATGAATGCTGGATGTCATAGCACAGCTGTCTTTGTGCCCTACTTTGCCTTTGCATTTTCCACCCTTGTGCATTATACCACTACAGGCACAAGAGATGGTTGCATATCAGGTAGTTCTGTTTTCATATATTGTATTTCATTGTCATTTGGGCAAATGATTGGCATAATTAAAGTTTTATCTAGAATGAGTTTTATCTAGAGTTGTTGTTTTTCCCCATAAAGGCTTCCCATAGTCTCCGAAGTAGTCAGTGTTCCTAGAAGAAGACAGTCTTTGCAGTGTACCTATCTTCTCATTTAGTACATTGATCTAGGATTCCTTAATATGTAAAGAGCAAGCTCATTGGGTAGTTTTTTTGACAATGTAGTTCAGTGGGTGGAGCAGTCAGTGTAAATAAGATTTGGTGAAATGGTTTGATTGCTGACTTAAGATTTTTATTCTCCCTCCTCCCTGGGCATCAATATAATCTTTTTTGGGAATATACTCAAAGAAAACAGTGCAGTGAAAATGACTTCCAATTATGCTGTTTTTGTCAAATTAAGTTTACCCTCATTATTGCATTAAAGTAAAAAAATGAAAATTTGGAAAAATGCAGTCTCTGACCTCCCATTATATGCATCTCTTTCTTTAGCAAATGAATGATTTTGCTATACTCTATTTTCCCAATGTTGTGTAGTGGATGGAATGATGAAGCACAAGTCTTGTCAAACAGGGTTTGAATCCCTTATAAGCCATGGAAACTCATTGGGGGAGTGGAGCAGGTAAAACTAGTCACTAAATATTTCCCTTACCTTAAAACTCTATTAGGGTTTCAATATGTCAGTTTCGTACAAAACAAAGATTTTCTGAAGATCATGATTGCTTGGGAGTGGGGAATCAGCATTGTGTTACAACATCTTCAGATCAGGCCCCTATGTAAGTATTCATATGTCCATGTGTAAGGCTAAATTTGTAGTGAGAATGGATAGTCACATATGTAAAGGTGATGCAAGAACAGTTTAGACCAGTTCCAAAAGAAAATGAGAAATCTAGCTAATCTAAGCTAATACATATATACTGGCAGTGCTTCAGCATACAGATGTTCCAGAACATATGCAAGTCATACAGCAGGGTAGGAGAAGAGCATAGCATTAAGTACATTAGGACTCTTGTATCCACTGATTCAGTATCAACTGATTCAGTTATCCATGGTTGGCAGAGGAAAACAATAATTCACCAGCCACAAAAGCAAAAAGCAAAGTGTTCTGCTTATATACTGCCCCATACCACTTCAAGTAGTCTCTGCTCATTTTACAGTTTTAATTACAGTAATGCAGGGTGCACATTGCGCCCCCCCCAGCAAGCTAGGTACGGATGGGAGACTGAGCCAACCATGAAGCTGCTACCTGGGATTGAACCCCAGGTCGTGAGCACAGTTTTGCCTGCAGTATAAGCATTTAACCACTGCACCACAGGGCTCCAAAGCAGGGTACTGTCACAAACAGCAACTGTAAAGCAAGCTACTCTCGTAAAATAGCAGCTGTAAAGCAAGCTGTTGTCAGAAACAGCAGCTGTAAAGTAAGCTACTGTTGCAAAACAGCAGCTATAAAGTAAGCTATTGACACAAAAGTGCAGTTTTTTTGGGGGGGTGGCATTCTCTCTTATCCACAATTTTCTTTATCCACAAGAAGGACGGAAACAATCTCCTGCCGATACCAGGGCCCTTCTGTAACTTCCTATCCCATTTTATATTTAAACATACCATTTAAATATGAACTGAATGTTTAAATATAAAACCAGATCTTTCAAAAGATTCACCAATCAGGTATTAAATTGCTTTGAACCTTTGAGAAAAAGAGTAATTTCTTCCTCCTTCCCTCCATTCAGTGAAAACCTTTTGACTAATTAACCTAATGCCAAAGAGTGGGCTTAATGTGGTGGTTAAGTTTCCATTTGTCAGAAGGTGAATTTCTGACAAATCAGCAACAATGCCTTTTCCCACCTTCCATCAGTCATTCTTCTCCAAAGACATTGCAGACAACTTATCTGCCACTATATTTTCACAGTTTTTGATATGTTGAACTTCAGAGTTGAAATAGAAAGATAAGTGCTGATTATGATTCCTCATTCAGTTAAGACAGACCAAAGATTTGTTTGCAGCAAAACGTTCTTTAGTCATTTTTTATTTGCCATGGCTGACGTCACGGACTACATCTTTGAACCTCTGTTGTAGTTGACTCAGAAATGTGGCCACCAGAACAGGGTTCTTACCAATTTTGCCCCCCCCCGTCTTCCTAAAGAAAACCTAAATAACCTCTTAGATTGAGCCCAAACACCAGCTCATTTGGGCTATACCCTGAAAGACTTTCCTTGGGAGCATCTCAATAAGGAAACAAAAAAGGCAGGGCACAATGCTAATCCCAAATGTGTTCCAGCACATCTGTCTTGATCATTTCCTGCAAAGTCTCTTAAGCCTCTGTTATTCTGCTAGCTGCCTGATGATAAACCACCATTGGTAAGTCTCTGCTCCACTCCAGTCTCTTGATAATAAGGATGGCTGATAAATTGTAAAGCATTAATTTTAGAGAGATTTCTCCTAGAGGCCTATAGATCTCTTAGGGAAAGTGTTCTAGTGTCAGACTTTCTTATTAGACACAGTAGTTCTCCAATGCAATTATTTGACAAAAAAAGTCTCTCATTCTTTGTGTCAGGCATGAGTGGAGAGGATAGAGAAGATTAATCCCTCCAAAAAACTAATATACAGTTCTAAATTCCATCAGTGTTGTTAAAACTGTGAGATGGATAATTTTATTATAGAACCCAAAGGAGGAGAACCATCCTAAGCAGAATGTGTGTTTCAGGTTATATCCACTTAACCGGGAGCAAGACCTTTGGAACTCATTTTGGGACTTCCTCCCAAATATACCTTCATAGGATTATACTTAAATTTAGCAATTCATTAGTTAAGAATATAGTACTCACGTGCATGTGGGCAAACATTATTGCCTGCCTATGGTTTCTTAAGGGGACAAAACACCTAAATGTTGTAACAGAAGATCAGAAAAATCAGCATAACTTATAACTTCTTGTAAGTTTCCAAAAACTAATGGATGAAAATGTAATTATGTTTCCAAAAATCCATTCTGAAAGCTTTTGCAAAAGCGTCATCAGTAGGTGAGGTTCTACTGATGTGAATGGCACTCAGGTAAAGATTCCTTCAATTTGCAGTAATGGTCATTTCTGCTGTCTTTCCTCCATGTGGTCATCTGCCAAACCGTTCCATTGTGCACCTTGTCCCTCTGGAGAAAGGTGTTTGTTTATGAACTAGCAGGCTGTGAGATAAATGGGAGTAAATTGCCTATCCACTTAAACCCATTCCTTATACAGGAGCACACACTTCACAGAGCTCTGCAGCATGAAATTCTGCATCCAGACCAATGGTGGTATATTACAGCTGCACATTTCATTGCTTGGAGACACACACACACACACACACACACACACACACACACACACACACACACACACACACACACACACACACACACACACACAGAGAGAGAGAGAGAGAGAGAGAGAGAGAGAGAGAGAGAGAGAGAAAGAGAGAGAGAGAGAGAGAGACCAATTGCTGGTAGCGCTAAATTTGATATACAGTGGTACCTTGTATAAAGGAATTAATTCGTTCCAAATGAAATTATGTTAAGCAAATTTTCCTTTATACAAATTTCCCATAGGAATGCATTGAAAACAGAGTAATCACATTTTTATGTTGTACAAATTTGTCCCATAGGTGATTCTGTTAATCAAATTTCCCTATCTCTGGAATTTTTTATGTTGTACAAATTTTATGTTATACAAACCATATGTTATACAAGGGTCCACTGTACTGGTATCTAAAACAGCTGCCAATGTATAAATGCTGAGTGGATAACTGCCCGTTTCAAATTGCTGTGTATTTGCAAAATGCTGTTAAGAAACATATTAGCTATAATTATTTCCAGTTTGATTATTTGTAATTATATGATTACATTATCTTTAAGTGATGACCTAGTACAGTATATGGAAATTGTATACATGTATATGTAACTTGATCAGTTTTTATCTGTAATACTGTTACCATTCTAGTGTAATGCTTTGAGATAAAATTGTAAAATATAAAGCTGCCTGAATATGATAAACTACAGCCATTCAGTATGCTGTATTTTTTCATGCATATGACACTATTTTTTTCTAAAATCATGACATTAAAACTTAAGGAGTGTCGTATACACGGAAGTAACCCTTTCCCAAGGGGTGGGGATGAGGTAGGAGAGGAGAACCCAAACAGACCTTGCTGTTTTGTTTCCCTTCCTTTCTTGCAGACCTTCCTTTCTTTTCAGCAGGGAAAACCTCAGGCTTGTGCAGCCCATTAAGAAGTGTCTTTCTATGCTGAAAAGAAGGCATGGCTGAATTCAATCCTTGCAAGAGCAAAGCAGAAGGGAAGGCAATCAGGTGCTTTGGAAAGAAAAGAAAAGAGCAGCAGATGGGGTGGAGGAGAATCCAAACTGACCTCGCTGTTTCACTTCCTCTCTGGCAGCACGTGATTGCCCTCCTCTGCTTTACTCTTGCAAGGATTCTTTTCAGCCATGCCTTCTTTTCAGCATGGAAGGACACTTGTTAATGGGATTCCATCCCTCATCATTTAATCACCTAAGATAACAATTATATGGAACAAGTGCAATTTTTAGCAGAATACTGAAATTCATTGTGGAGGTTTCTGAATATTACCTGTGAGAATAATTGTGTGAGGTCAGTCCACAATATGGTGTTTAAAGTTTCTATGCAGGTTGGTAAAGGGTGTAGAAAGCCACCTTAGACACAGCAGATCTGTTATGGAACATTGCATTTTTTATTTTCAAGACATCCGTTTCTCCATCTGGGTAAGATTCAAGAACCAGATGTAATCTTGAGAAAGCATGTAAAATATTGGATAGCTAGAATACTGTTTATTTTAGGAAATAGGAAATCATTTCCATTTACTAGTAAGTGCATCAATTCCTAGTGATGTTAGATATGGTCACAGTGATGCACTTTATAAATTACATCCTGCTTGGATGGTGCTGTAGTGGTCTAAACGGGGCTGCAGCAGGTCTGGCACGTATGGGGTTGGCTACTGGGAAAGATCACTTCCTTGTTACAGCACTTCACTCGACAGCTCTGCTGTTTCCTGGTATGATCAAAAGTGCTGGTTATGACCTGTATAACCCTATTCAGAATAGGAACAGGCTGAAGAGCTTTTTTATCCTGTGTAACCTGAGTTGTAACTAAAAGGTTTGACACATCAATGATCAGTAAAGGAAACTGACTTTATAATTCATGATGAGAAAAAAAATACAAGGACTTATTAAAGCACTGAACACCTAGCAGCATCTCCATAGGGTGGTGGTTCCCAACCTTGGGTCCCCAGATGTTCTTGAACTGCATCCCTTAGAATTGATTGATTGATTGATTATTATTATTTCTGGCCAGCACAGCACAGAAGCACAGCTTCTGGGAGTTTTTGTCCTAAGAATACATGACCCAAGATTGGGAAACATTTCAATAAGGGATCAGCTTGGTTACCAAAAATATATTTTAAAAGTGTGTTACCTTGCCCTACCCACTCATATAGACCAACCCAGGCACCTGGTCTACTGATGATTGAGTATAGCTACCCTCTGTTGCGTCAGTTGGGTCTAATATACAGTACAACCCATTTTCCACTGCTCTTCCCCAACAATCTAGTTTGACACTTTCTTACTGGAAATCTGTGGGAATGGACTTACCATGCCTTGGAGAGTATCCCTGGGTGCCCCCATCCTGCTTATCGCACTGCTTTGGTTTTAAGGTTCCTTGAAAAAGTATTTCTCTTGGCCCTACTGGATGCATGTTTGATGGCTCCCTCTTTGCTCTCTTTGCTACAGCAGATAAAGATGCTCTTTATTCAACCAGGTCTCTGGTATTTGTTATTTCATTGTTGTGTGAAGAAATTGTAGTTGGTAGTTGTTTTTGATGGTTGTGTTTTCATTTGACCTGTTTGCTTATGGGCTTTAATTGATACTTGTTTTTACTTCTATTATTGGTAACTGCCTTGACTACTACTTTTGATGGAAGAGCAAATGGATAAATAGAGCAGTCAGCAGATGATGGGTTATATTATGGGTTACCTTGTAATGTAGGGGTCATTTCATGATCATGTATCAGGGTGCATTTTATTTTCAGTAATATTAGTATATTACAGGGTGGATTAAAACAATACTTTTTTTAAAAAATGATTTAAATTAAACTAAAAATACATTTTGGTGATTTAAATAAAAATAATTTTATGTAAATTGTGACATATTGATTTGATTTTAAAAAGAATCAAGAATTTCCTATATAATTCACAAAAATAATCAGGTTTGTTTTATGAGTAGTTAGGATTTTTTTTTTGAAAAGCTGATAAATTGTCTTATGTGTCTTATGACACATTCTCAGTCTTCTAAAATGATAAAGCAAGCATTCAGAATGGTAGATGATGTGAATGCATGGTTCCCACATGTGCAAGGCACTTAATAGGTACTGTTGAAACAGTGTGTTGGTATTAATGAGATCTTCCAACAATAATTTCCAGTAATTTAAAGTTCTCCATCGTGGCCTTCGTGAAGCCACACAGATGGGTTTCCCAGGCGCCCCTGCGCCAGAGGTTGGAACTTCCCTAGCAATAGGAAAGTTCGTTAGTCTCCGCCCCCGCACCTTGCGCATGTGCGAGGGTGTTCCCGCCTAAACGCCTCAGTTCCTCTTAACCGCCAACGGCTAGAGGTTCTTGTCCGTTAGTCTCTGTGCTTCTTTTTCTAAAAGAAATTCTTCTCGGCTAATTTTATTGGATTTTCGGCTCGGATCGTCTCTTACTAATGTCTTGTGCACGACTCCTGCTGATCTGTAGAGGTTTTTGCTCTCAGACCCTGAAAAATCGCCCCAACCGCTTGGCAAATTTTCTCTTGGAACGCTTCCTTTGCCCACAACCTATGGAGCAGAAGACCGTCGAGAGCGCCTGTAAGTCGGAAGCTTCGGGGTGAGTGGAGAAGGTGAAAAAGGTCCCCGTCCTTCAGGGCGTGGGGACTTCGAAAACCAAGTCCTCCACGAACCCTTCTCTGACTTCCACCTCGAAGTCCTCTTCGAAGACTTCAAAATACCCAAAATCGGCTTTTACAACCTCCATCCCTCGACTTCGACTTCTTCAAAGTCCTCGCCTTCATCAACTTTGACTTCCACCATGGCTAGGCTCCTCCGATGCTTGTTTCCCTTTCGGTTTTCATCGAAACCGAATACTCCGGTTCGGCGGTCGCCGTTCCTCCGCAAGCTCCAAGCCTCAGCTATGACCCTCTTCTTCCATCAGATCCATTGGAGTCTTCATCCGATGATGACGGAACCCCTCCAAATATCACTTTGGTGGGTTCTACTCCCATGATGGGTCCTGGGACCCGTTGGTCCAATTCAGAGGGGACCCGTCGGTCCATTTCGGAGGGGACCTGTCGGTCCGTGGAACCTCCTGGACATAATGGATCCTGGGACCCGTTGGTCCATTCCGGAGGGGACCTGTCAGTCCATTAAACCTCCTGGATGTTCTCCCTCTCTGGTCTCCAGAGCGGCTTCTTCCCCGGTTCCAACGAGGGAAGTAGAAACCGAGGAGCGCGCTTCATCTCTGCCTCCAACCTTTCTGGCTGCTCCTCCGTCGGAGCCGGAAAAACTTTGGAAGCACAAGCAGGTGCAGCTTCAGCCTTCCGTTTCGAGAACCGCACTCGATTCTGCCCAGCAAGCCGAATCTGTCGCGGTGGCCATCTCCCAGGCTTGACTCCACCAAGGGTGACTGAAGCGTCAGATGCGATGGCCCCTCCGACGAAGAGATGGAGGAAGGAGCACCACACTCAACCTCCTTCAGTGGCGGTGCCTCCAATCCCTACATTTTCTCTCTGCTTTGACGGAAGACAGTGATCCATTCACACAGCAGAGTCCGTTGAATCCGACCAGATGGCGCTTGTCCCATCCTCCTCAGGCTCCAACAGAGAGGATGAGGTGGCTTCTGAGGAAGGGTCCCTCCAATCCAATGATTCGATGTCAGTTCAATTCGTCACCTCCCCAGACTCTGAGGTTGACAAAAAAATCTCCACCTTCCACATCGAATTCAATGAGGGATTTCTGCAGCTTTCTACTCAGAATGTCCAAAACCATCGACTTGCCTGTACATCAACCTCAACCAAAACGAGTTTGCCATATCTTTGGAAGGATTTCAAGTGACGAGACATCGCCTGTTCACTTGACTCTGATTCCCTCTTTCCTCACTATGGTCGAGGAATCCTTCCAAGCTCTTTCATCCACGTCGATCCCACACAAGCGAGAGGCTCTCTATAGGGTGCATGATGACAAGGCACCCTATTTGAATAACCATCCACCTCCAAATTCTGTGGTGGTAGCCTCTTCACAGGTACAATATAGTACCAAACAAACTCCCATTCCACCTTCTGAGGAAGGTCGCAAGTTGGACACCTTGGGACTCAATTTTTATTCTTTTGCTATCTTACAACATAAGATAGCCAATTACCAAGGTGCCAAGGGAGCCTACCAGAGAGACCTTCTCACTCATCTGCACCCCTTTTTGGAACTTATTCCTGAGGAGAAGCATGCTGAGGCATCGGCGCTTTCTGAAGAATCAATGGCTCTAGCAGCCCAGCAGATAAGAGCCTCAAAACACTCATTTGATGCTGCCTCCAAAGTACTTAATTCAGCTATCACCCTACGCAGGCACGCATGGCCCCGCACGACCATAAGGCCCAAATCGAATTCCTCCCCTTTGTGGCTCGGGCCTATTCAATACTACCACAGATGACCCCAGCAGCGGGACAGGCCTACCAGACCATCTGCCTTGTCCTCCTTCACCTCCAAGTCTAAGAAGGCTAAATCTGCTACACTCTCCTCCAAGCCCGGAGAGCGTAGGCCCAGAGACGACCACTGTCTGTCTTCCCATTCGTCTCGGGTCTTTTTTTGCCAAGTTGGCAAGCCATCACCTCGGACCAGTGGGTCCTTTCTCTTGTTCAGCAAGGTTACCTTTTGGAGTTAACTTCGTTTCCCCCATTGGGGACTATAGTTCATACCTCATCCTCACCCTGCCTTCTAGAAGAGGTCACTTCCCTACTTCAGAAGCAAGCCATCGAACCAGTACCATTTTGCCAAGCCCATCACAGCTTCTTCTTCCGTTATTTCACGGTCCCTAAGAAGGATGCAGGCCTTTGACCCATTCTGGATCTCCGATTCCTAACAAGTTCCTGGTCTACAAGAAATTCCGAATGGTCACCTTAAAAAAAAATCATCCCCTTCCTTCGCAGAGGAGATTTGTTTGGAGTTGTGGATCTCAAAGATGCACACTTCCACATATTGATCCACCCCGCTCATTGTCACCTGCTTCGCTTCGCCGTAGGGGAAGACATCTATCAATTTCTGCCCTGCCATTTGGTTGGGCTACAGCACCAAAAGTTTTCTCCAAGTGTATGGCACCAGTGGTAGCCTACCTCCGCACTCTTGGAATAGTTGTCTTCCCCTATCTCGATGACTGGCTTGTAGTTGCAGACTCCCAGTAAAAGGCCCGTCGGGACATTGCCACCGTCCTCGACGTCTTAAACATAGTTAGGCTTCCAAATCAATCACAAAAAATCTCATCGACCCCTCTCCTGTGGTGAATTTCATAGGTGCCTTTCTGGACTCCACCAGGGCCGTGGCGTCCCCCCCCCCCCGAGGTCCAGACTTGCGGACATGTTGCATCTACTCCAACACTTCCAGGCTCATCAAACCATCCCTGCACTAGAGGTCCAAAGACTTAAGCTTCATGGCCTCCATGACCTCGGTTCTGGTTCATGCGAGGCTGTGACTCAGACCTCTCCAGGCCTGGTTTCTGCAGCAATTCAATCTTCTTCGGGACCCTCCCAGCAAACTACTCATCATCCCTTTGGACTTACGTCATCAACTTCGCTGGTGGTCCTGCCGGTCCAACATCCTCTCCGGAAGGCCCTTCAGGAATCCATTCCCTACCATATAGGTAATGACAGACACCAGCAACACGGGTTGGGGTGCTGTTTGCCTCTCACACTCCATCCACGACAACGAACTGGAGCAGCTGGCGATCTTCAAGGCGTTTCGGGCCTTCATCTGACACCTCTCCGGTAATGTAGTACTGGCGGTGACCGACAACACAACCACCATGTACTACATCAACAACTCACTATCTGCTTCTGGGACTGGTGCATCTCCAACAACATCCACCCGATCGCGATGCACCTTCCTGAGGAGGAGAACTCCAACGCCGACGAGCTCAGTCATCGACTTCAGGCAACCCACGAGTGGGAATTGCATCCAAGGACCTTCAGCCTCCTTTGCAGCAAGTGGGGCTCTCCTCGGGTGGACCTGTTTGCCTCCCCAACCAACACCAAATGCCAGGAGTACTGCTCCAGGGCAGGGAAGGGACTTCATTCCTTGGGAGATGCTCTCCTCCTTCCATGGTCGGAAGACCTCCTTTATGCCTTCCCTCCCATTCCTCTGCTGCACAGGGTGGTCATAAAGACTTTTCAGGAGAGGGCCTACCTCATCCTGATCGCCCCTTGGTGGCCTCGACAACCCTGGTTTGCGTCCCTTCTACAGATGTCTTCAGAGCATCTACGCCTGGTCCAGTTTCCGGAGCTTCTCTTACTGGACAACGGCCAAGTCCTCCACCCAGACCTCAATCGCCTCCAGTTAACAGCCTGGAGGATTCTGCCCTGATTCAATCTATCATTGACTCTTGCCGCTAGCCTTCCACTAAAAAACAATACTCTTATAAGTGGAAGAGATTTTCTTTATTTGCGGCTGACAAGGGGGTTTGATCCTTCACTCCCATGGGTCTTGCAATACCTCCTGCACTTGAAGCGTTCAGGGCCGACTTCTGCATCTCTTTGAGTTCACCTTCAGCGATTGTGGCCCACCAGCCACAATTTTCAGAGGCAGCTGCATTCTTAGGCACCCTAGAATGAAGCGCGCTTCCTCAAGGGCCTCAAAACACTTTCCCTGACAGGAAGCCAATTCCATCTCAGTGGTCCCTATCCTTGGTCCTGTGGGCTTTGCAATGCCCACCCTTTGAACCTATGGCCTCTGCAGACTTTAGGCTGCTCACTTTAAAAACTGCCTTTTTTTTGGTGGCAATCACTTCGTCTAGGAGGCCCATGGAACTTTGTGCCCTTCAATGTGACCCTCCGTATTTACGCTTCCACCCTGATAGGGTCGTGGCTTATCCTGATGTTACTTTGCTTCCGAAAGTTGTTTCCTCCTTTCATGTCTCCCAACCTGTTGTGTTGCCAATCCTACCACCAGGATTGAAAAGGTCATGCACACACTTGATGTCAGGAGGGCCCTAGCTTTCTATGTCTCTAGGACCGAATCCATCAGAAAGACTAATAAACTGTTTGTGTGCCATGATCCTGCGGTTCTGGGTAATCCTGTCTCTTCCCAACGGTTTGCCCGCTGGATAGTGCAGACTATTAAGCTCTCCTATGAGCTCGCCAAGGTTCCCTTACCCTTGGGTATTCGGGCTCACTCCACCAGAGCTATGGCCTCCTCCGCGGCTTTCCTGAAGGGTGTCCCCCTAGACGACATCTGCCAGGCGGCCACCTGGTCTACACCGGACACCTCGTGACCCACCTCAGAGTGGATGTCCGCCTGAGATCGGCCACTTCCTTTGGGAGGGCAGTGCTTTCTTTCGTGACGGCGTGACTACCCTCCTGCCTCTGAGTACTGCTTGCAATCACCCATCTGTGTGGCATCACGAAGCCCACGATGGAGAAGAACCAGTTACTTACCTGTAAAGGTGGTTCTTCGAGTGGACCTTCGTGAACCCACACAGCACCCGCCCACCTCCCCTCGGACTGTCACGCCCTGACTGGTACTACCATTACCTGTCATCCTGGCGGTCAAGAGGAACTGAGGCGTTTAGGCGGGAACACTCTTGCACATGCGCAAGGTGCGGGGGCGGAGACTAACACACTTTCCTATTGCTAGGGAAGTTCCAACCTCTGGCGCAGGGGCGCCTGGGAAACCCATCTGTGTGGCTTCACGAAGGTCCACTCGAAGAACCACCTTTACAGGTAAGTGACTGGTTCTTTTCAAGATGAAGTCTTAACAGAAAGGGCATTATAGGCATCACCAGGCTTGATTCTGTATTAGTTGAAAGGAGTAAAAAAAGGACAAGGAAATTGTACATGAACAATCAAAAAGTGTGAGCCTATAGAAGGTTGTAATGAGTCCTTTTAGTGAATCATTTACCATATTTAATTGCTTGGTGAAATATTTATTCAATTTCTAGTTGTGCTAATGTCTTTCAGAAGCCTTCTTCTGTTTTCATGATGGAATGAAGCCAATGTGGAAGTAACACAGATTGTGATTCTTATTCCTCTGTACCAGAAGTTGAAACACTTTATGTAGTAATTTGTTGCTTGCATTTATGGTTCCTTTTCCACAACTGGCTGTAGAAGATCAAACATATTTTCATGAATGTTTTGTGGGTGTTTCTCTGTGCTATGTTGTTGTGTGTCAACATAGTTGGTGTATGTAAACATATGTTCCTTAATAACTTTGAACAGGGTGAATGGGTATTTTAAAAACCCACACAGGGGTTCTGATGCTAGATTTTTATCACTTAGTGCAAACTTAGTGATGTCTTGATGTTACATGGGGTGTTTTGTATCATATGTTTTCTTTAGAATGCATATCAACTCCTTCATAATGTTGAATGACACTGAGCTTTGTATGCTTTTAAAATATTTTTGGCTCTGTACAGATATATCAGTATAACTAGGTGGAATTATCAAAATGGGTGGTTGTGGACAAACAATAATAAGAGATCCATAAAACTGAGGAGAGAATGGAGATTGGAGTATAATGACTGCCCTTTCTTGGCCCTCTGCAGTTATTTGTTTTCTTCTTTTGCAAGAAATTATATTATTCTTTTATGGATGGATAACCTGTTGTTTTCAAGAGGTGATCTTGACCAGTATGAAGACTCCTGAAATTTCTTGCTTACCCGTGAAAACAAAATATTGATACATGATCTGACACTCTCTGGACCCGTGTGGGCTTGTTACAGAAAAAATAAAAAAGTCACATGGTCTTACAGAAATCACAGTTCCTGAAATTTCAGAGCATATCTATTAGAGTTATGTGAACTCTATTCTCTGTTTCATCTGTTCACCTTCATTAAGAACTAAGTCCTCTAATTAAACTCATGACTTATTTTTAGCTTAGTGTGTTCACTGATGAGAATTAGGAAGTTCCTACATTCAAATATCCCCATTCAGATCTAATAATGATAGAGTAACTTGGAGGACCACAATCAGTACTGTCATCTGTTTTTCTCCACTTTTCAAATGCTTTTGAGTCTGATCAGCTGTGCATTATTCATTTAGTACATTCAACATGTCCTTTTTTTCAGGGGTTTAATAATGTCCGGTATTTGCAATTTTTGTTACAGAATAATCAACCATGACTACAGAATCAGGATCAGACTCTGAATCTAAGGACCAGGATCAGGAACAGAAAGAAACATCCGGTCAGCAAGGAACAGCTGCGACAGCACCCCAAGAACAGCAGCAGCCTCAGCAGCCCCAGCCGAGTGACGAGCACCAGAATGCATTAGAACAGTTTTCGGCTGTTGCAGCTCACAGTACTCCTGTGAAGAAAGAGCCAGTAAGTTATTGATTAGGTAAAGGTTCCCCCCTCCACATGCATGCTAGTTGCATCCGACTCTAGGAGCGGCGCTCATTTCCGTTTCCAAGCCAAAGGGCCAGTGTTGTGCAAGTCTGGGGCTGAACAAATTTCTGCGCATGGAACACTGTTTACCTTTCCACTTTTTACGGTGGTACCTATTTATCTACAGTAATACTTCGTAAGACATTTTTAATTGGGTCCAGGGGTCCATCCATCTTAGGAAAAAAAGTCTTATGAGGCACGGTTTCCCATAGGAATGCATTGAAAACCAATTAATCCATTCCGAACGCAACAGATTAATAGGCTTTTCAGTGCATTCCTGTGGGAATGCTGTCTAAAGATGTCCTTGCAGACTGGGTCCTGGGGCTGGGGTGGGTGACACTGGGACTTGGAGGGGGGCATACCTGCGGGACCCTGGATGCCCCTGCACACATCTTCAACTGTTTACCCGGCTGTAGGCCTCAAACGATCCACTGCCCCAGTCAGAAGCCTCTGCTCGAGGCCTACTGCCTTGCCACCGCCCAAGCGTGGGACCAGGAGACCAAATGGAATGCTGCTGTGGCGCGAGGCCCACCTGTCCCCACTTTGTCCCACTCGGCCACGGTGGCGGCAGCAGAAGAGTTGCCCATGTGGACCTCTGGATGCCTGCAGGCTACATGGGCACCTCTTTTTCTACCACCACTGTCGATATCCCAGGCGGTCTGCATGGGCTCCTGTTTCGCTGCTGCTGCCTTGCGCACGGGCACCTCTTCCGCTGCCACTGCCATGGATGTCCCGGGCGGGCAGCACAGCGCCTCTTTTCTCTCCCCCTCCCCGCCCACAGCTAATGTCCCAGGCGGTCAGCGTGGCTTCTGCATCCGCCACCACTGCACCAACCGGTCTGGCACACCACAGCTGTCCCTGCCCCCACCACTCGCCATGCTTGGTGGGCAGCCGCGGCATCAAATAGCCATGTGTGCAGCAGGGGGTTGCATCACCCCCCCCCGGTTCCTGGAAGGCCTGCCTGACCCAGCTCGGTGGGTGGCCATGGTGCTCTTCCCTCTCCATGGCCTTGTGGGTGAGTGATCGGGCTGCCACGAGGTTCAGGGAGGCGTGTCGAGAGGGGCTGCTGCAGCCGCAGGGCGGTGGGGGATAGCGACAGAAGTCAGGCAGGCTCCGGCAGGCCGCTCCAAAGCTGGGGGGAGCACTGTCAGTGGGGTAGTGAGGTGCATTTGGAGTTCAGCACCTTTCAAAACCTGATTCCATTAGGGACTGTAAGGTGTTTGAAACAAGTTCAATTTCAAGTTTATTAAGCCTTGATATTTTGCTATATAATAAAGATGAGAAACTTCCCTTGTGTGTGTCGTTGAACCTTTTTAATAATGTATTTAACAGTGAAATACCCACCCACCCATGAAATAGATACAGTAATTTATTATATACAGTAGCTGTAAGGCAAAAGATCTGTACACACATACCTAAGATGGTGACTCTGAGCAGTTAGGATTGTACTGTAAGTTGGTTGTATTTAATTTCCATTGAGATTTAACATGAATAAATTTTTACACTGGTTTCAGAAGAAATTGAAATAAAATGATTTAGGCTGGACCTAGTCCAGTGAGGTTAAACAGTATAAAACAGTCAAATGAACTCCAGCATCAAATCCATGCTAAACAACAGTAGCAAACACAATTTTAATTTGCCACAGTTCATATGCCAAAGAGGAGTGTTTGAAAGATGCTTTACAGTGAAACAGACATATACTGACCTTAATCACTGTGTGCACTGAGATACAAGAGCAGCAAGGAAATTTGAACAAGCTTGTCTTTTATGCATGTGTAACACACATGAAGGTAGATATTTTCATCAAGTATTAGGACAGTTTGATTGTTCGTTTTGAAACTAACAGGGTCTATTATAGCACTGCAGTGCCAAAATAATTCCCTACATTCTCTATTAGATTAGCCATGGAAATTGTTAGGCTAAGTAGACCCTTTCCAATTTTGAACCAAATCATATTAATTCACGTGTGCTTGGAAGCACTCAGTCCCCATTCTAATTGTGTAGCAAAAACAGAAGAGAACCCTGTATCTATTCAGACACTAACAACAGCACTGCAAATCCACCTGAATCTGTCTAGAACCAGAAACTGCCTTGATGCTCTTAATTTAAGGGACCATTGGCCAGATAATCACGTTGCTTCTGTAAATACTTCACAGCTAACCTCTTGGAAAAAAATAGGTGCATCTTCAGCATAACTTTATGCATGTAAAAATCTAATACCAAATACAGAATGCAAGTTTTGTCTCCATGGTCATTTTGCCCTAGATAACTGCAGGAACAGGATGTCAGGTTTCTTTAAGAAGATGAGATTAATTCCCTGTGAAACTATCTTGCTGCACGAACAAGTCTTGACAGTTTTGGGTCCTGCTCTGATAGATCTTGGTGGGGTTGTGTGTAGAAGAGGCTCAGCACAAATTAATGTAAGGTGCTCCTGCAACAGTCAAAGCTAAAGAAATTCTCCATAGAGTACCTTTTGTTGTGCTTAGATGCTTCTAGAAATGATTATCCATGTGCTGCCATTTTATGTGCAAAGCTCCTGTTCATAGCTAAAATAACATGCTCCTCAGCAGACATGTCTCTTCGCATCTCCCCCCCGCCCCCCGGCATTCCCCACCAGTTTTAGCAGGGAAATTTAATTGCTGTTTCCATGTGCTGAATCTTTACACAGTTTTCTATGTGCTGTGCGACATGCAGCTCTTTAGGACTGAAAGCAGATTAAAGCTTTTGGCCAGATTTGATTCATTCTCATGGAGACTTGTTACAGTGAAGGCAACAGACTTGGAGGATTAATTTGTGATGAATGTCAGTGCTACAGGCACAGAATGAAGTCATTTTGAACCCAATCAGATATGTTTTTATGATGACCAGATCAAAATAAGATTAACTTCCAAAGCTTTAGCTAAGGTATTGCTTGTGTTTCGTTGTAGTCTAGTTTGTGGAAGAACAGTGAAGAAAAGCAGCTGCTGTTAAAATTCTCCTGCCATGAAAACAAAACCCCTGAAGGGGAGAACTCCACGACTGGCTACACTGTTCCAGCCTTCTGGAACAGGTTTATTTAGCTCTGTTTAGATCTTTGAGCTCAGTTTCCTAAATAATGTTTACTAACAGGGATATATTGCAGTGATTCTTTTCTAGCATGCTGGGCTGAATTAGCAACATGTAACAGAGCAGCAGAAAGGCTTTTCAAACCATGGACTGAAGTTTTGCTCTGTTGCAATGTTGTTATACTGTATGTTGCTTTTTATCATGTAGCTGCAAGTCTTTTACTTAAAAAAAAAAAGTGACTGATTGTGCTTTGTGTTTCCGAATGCTTGCTGTGATCAGCCCTATTTTTTAAATCTGAAACTGGAACATAATCTCCCTGTTTGGTCTTTGTAGGCCACAGACAAAGAACGTGAATTTGCTGCTGCTGCTGCGAAACAACTGGAATACCAGCAATTTGAAGACGACAAGCTTTCTCAGAAATCATCCTCCAGCAAACTCTCCAGATCTCCTCTAAAGATTGTGAAAAAACCAAAAAGTATGCAGTGCAAAGTGATCCTTCTGGACGGCTCAGAATATGGCTGTGAAGTGGAGGTAAATGCTGGGGAAAGGGAAGGACAGAAGGATTGCCCCCGGTATATTCTTCCTGCTGTATAGTTAGGTGATTATGTTTGGTTGAAGCATGATTGACACATAACCTGCCTTTCCCCCTTTTCATATCAAAAAGAATTAGTGTCTCCAGGAAATGGAATGTGTTGCTTTTAAGAGAACTTAATGGTCAGTATCTGTTAGAAGAAAACAAATGAAATACAGTGTTGAACTTCCAGGGATTCCTATGTAATGATTTGTCTGGGAAATCAAAATAAGATACTGATATTACTGATACTAACAAGCAGTGGCGTTAGAACAGCAGGATACCCCAGCAGGAAAAAACAGTACCCATGTATATTGGAAAGTCCCTGGCTTTTCTATACCATAGCTGAGTTTTCTAGCTTTGTCTCCGTCTTTTTGAAGAGTGTAGCATGAGGTCTTCTTTTAGTTTTGAAAGCATCTTGCTTCCTAGATTCATGGAAGAATAGTCTGCCTAGAATTTCACACTTTGATTCACAGAGTAGGGATCTTGTTGCTAGCTGTTGAAAAAGAGCCAGCAGCATATTTAACATCAAGGACAACAGTGTGTGGCAGAGATAGAAAAGCACCAGTTCTGTTTGGGATTGCTAGAATGCAGACAGAAAAGTAAACTCCTAGGACAATAAAGCGTGTATATAAATCTGTATAGTGACAGTATTTGGAACTCTGTTCACCATTCTGGCTTCTGCATTTCAGAATAGTTATCAGACAAGAAAAAAATGGACAGAAGTAGAACTAAAATGACCACAGTGTTGACATCTCTTAGAAGAAAATGTATGGTTTGGGGCTTTTTCCTTTAGATGAAAGATGACTTGGGATGGATGCCATGAGATGTGGCTATAAATTTGCATACTATAGAGAAAGTAAACAAAGCAAAAACATTCTTCCTTTTTTGTAATAGTAAAAGAATTCAGGATCACTCAGTGAAATTGGTCATCACTTAATCTTATGACAAAAAGAAAACACACCTTCATAATTACCTTATCGGTTTTTCTGCTGAAGTCGAATGGTGGTTATTAATTAAAAGGAATAATCTTTTTTTTTTAAATGTAGAGAGAGGATTAGTGTGGCTGTTAGGAATGGTTGCTGAATAAACCTTCCAGGGCTGCAGGTGGTATGCTAGTGAAAACCACTTTCTGTATCATATACTGACTACTACTGTTATGAAGCTGAAAATGTTGCCTTAATCAGGAGGCCAAGGATGAAAGATTGAGATGTTCAGAATAGGAGGGGAGCTGTCCAGCAGTGTTTCATAGTGAGCACACCAAAGTAAGGTGCTGTTTCTGCTATGGCTAGACCCCATCTCCAACTGGGCTTGATCCACCTTATCCTAAGTACACCTGATATGTTGTAGAAATTAAACATGATCAGGACTGGTTAGTATTTAGATGGGAGACCACTAGATCCCTTGGAAAGTATCAGCCTGCAGTCCAGATATTCTCTGCCAATCAGGATTGGCTGGCTTAGATGGATCAGAGGTCCGAATTTCTATACGGCTGATTATTCCTAACTGGGAAGCTTCCATGGTGGCTCTGATTCACTACCTGTTTCTAGTCTGTTATTTAGCCTGATGCAGAGTACATGAAAAATATGCCTGCCTTCTAATGAACTGGAGTAATTAATTTTATGGCACTAAATGAATTGCATCCCATCCTACCTTTGTAAAGAAGTCAGTACCTGTTTGAATTTTCTTGGTTTTCAGTATAACTTTTCACTAGACCCTTAAAATAGAATGTGTACTTTCTGAACTGTTGATCTAACCATTCCAATTCTAGGTACTTCAACAGAAAGGCTTAATTAACATGTTTTTCATAGTGGCTGTCAAGTTGCATAGGCACAGTAGGCACTAGTTATACACATCTTGGGAGACATAAACCCCACTTCATTCATAAATATTAATTTCAATCTATGGGAATAGGGATTGTAACCTTATTGAACAATAGCCATAGTATGTTCAGGGACCAATGTGAAAGGTATGTTGCTATGCTGCAGTGAATAACTAAGGCTATTCCACTGGTTTTTTTAAATCTTCCTCTAAATTATTAATACATTGCCCATTAAATGTTATCAGAATTGCAGATATGAAGATATCTCTGGTTCCACTAGATAGTACGCCTAGCTCTTCCAGGTTTAAGAGGCATAATTAATTTTAGATTTCACATGTCAGGTTTAATAGAATAAACCCAGAATATTTGTGAGAGGCTAGTACAGATTACAAAGATATGTTTTAAGTACTATGTTGCTGCCAGAAAAGTACTCTGATTAATTAAATCCATGGGTACTACATGTGATTCATGGAAATCAGATATGACTAGTGGAATTGCAAGATAAAGTTCTAAAGAAACTGAGTTTTATGAAGAAATTGAAGATGGTGGTTAGACTGGAAGAAGTCAACTCGAATCCATCTGTTGGCTGTTTCCAAGCTCAAGTGCAGGGAAGGAAGTAGTTCTGTCTAGATCATTTGCTAAATAGGGCCTTTGTCCACCTAACGAACCTATTCTGGCCTTTGTCCAACTAATGAGCCTATTCAGACCAGGGTGTGTGTGAAATCAAGGTGAACTATAAAACGGAGGACTTGTCACGAACTTTCCTCAGACTGGCGGAGCTGCTTGGATGAGTAATGAAACGTTTCAGTCCCTCAAGAAAAGAAGTCCAGTTGCCATGATTCAACTTCCAGATCTGTAAATGAGTTGTATTCTTTTATCCTATCATTCTGTTATATCCATATTATTGTTGGTGGTAGCCTTGAACACAGCTATTGAAAAAAAGATGTCAAAAGAATTCAGGAGATTTGGTATTAAAATAAATTTATTATTGCCTGTTTGAGCAACTGTATAAAAAGAGCAGTTGCATCATTCTATAGCTAGCACTGGGTTGCTCGTTTTGTAAGGTTCAGCATCACTAGTCCCCATTATGCCTCCCTTTTAATGTGGTCTGGCCTTGTGATGCATTCCTTTCTTAGAATCCATTCCTTGCCACAGTTCTGCTTGAGTTTCTATTGATGGAGTCTTGTCATTTCAATGTTCATGCATAAACAGAAAAGGAGACAAAAGCATTTGTGAGACTAGTTAAGATCAGGGCTGTTGATGAGTCTGCCGAAGGAAATCCCTGTTTCTGCTGACTTGATACAAAGCTGTACTTTTTTTATTCTGAAAAAAAAAAAAAACAGAAGGAAAGAACTTGGTGGTTTTT
Source organism: Phrynocephalus forsythii (assembly GCA_029282475.1). Lineage (NCBI taxonomy): Eukaryota > Metazoa > Chordata > Lepidosauria > Squamata > Agamidae > Phrynocephalus > Phrynocephalus forsythii. Next base: position 61,592,208 of record JAPFRF010000003.1, read on the forward strand.
AACACAGTAATGGGCAGAGTAAGGTATGCTGCTATAAGAACATATCACTATCGTTCAACAATATGAAAACTGAAATTTGCAAACTGCTTTAAGACATGGCAATGTCAGCAAATGTTTGCATGAACAGAATATTTATTTTAAAATGTAACAAACGGTGTAATAAACCAGTCACCAACTTATAGTAGGTTAGTTATCAGGAATACTGTTTATTATTAAATCAGAAATAAATAGCTTAGTGCAGGCATGTCCAAACTTTGGCCCTCCTGATGTTTTGGACCACAACTCCCAGAATTCTAAGCTTAGATTGCCAATGACAAAAGACTGGGAGTTGCTGTCCAAAACATCTGGAGGGCCAAAGTTTGGGCATGCCTGGCTTAGTTGGTTTAGGGATCCAGCTGTGGAGTCAGAGATTGGGATTAGACATGGGCACGACCAGAAAAAATGACGTTTCGAGTTTTCGTTTGTCGGAACGGGTCCGTTTCGGGTCGTTTCCGTTTGTCACAAAGTTTTTCAAAAATTTGTCGTTTCCGTTTGTCGTTTCCACCGCGATTTAGTGCGATTTGACTTCCCAGAGCATAGGGGCGTCCCGCAATCAGGGCCGGCGCTAGGTGTTTTTGCGCCCTAGGCGGCGGGCGAGTGGACGGCCGGCGGTGTGGGCTGCAGGCAGGGGGCAGCGCGGGCGGACAGGCGAGTGGGCAGTTAGGATATCACTTAGGATAGAGGTTCTGTTCTTGGCTTGCACCCCAAATGTGTGTGTGTGCAAGCAAATTGAAGTTGGGAAAATAGAAAATAAATGGTAGTATATAATATATTTTTAAAATAAATTCACACCTCCCACTCCCAGTCGAACCTCCCCCTTTATCCAATATCAGAAAAAAATCCTCACAAACTGCCAGAGAAGAAATAAAGAATAAACTGCTATTCCCTTCAGCAGACAAAGCTGCAGGGAACCAAAGAAATTATTTTCTAAATTCAATTCCCACCCTGCCTGCCTAACTTAAATCCTAAAGCCTCCAGCCTCCCTCCTCAGTCTCGATCGGATCACACCAGTACCAGCAGCCAGCCCTCCTCCCTCAACCACATCCATACACCCGACTGCGATTTCTGGAAGGTGCCTCGGCTTTTTATGCCCTCAAAGACATCCAGAAGTGTCAGTCAAAAACCTGGTGATGCCATTGGTGGAATGGTTCAAAAAAATTGCATGGTCCTATCCCATGCCCAGCCCAAATGGGCAGGTCTAAAAAAATAAAAAAAATAAAATAAAATAAAATCAATACGACGTTTTATTGCTATAAAAAAACCCACTGCTGCTACTATTAAAATTCAGGCATTTAAAATAAATAAATTTCACATGTTTCTGTGGTGATTTGGTGTGTTTTTTGACCATGATTTCAAAAGAAAAATTGTGGTCGCCATTTTGGACACCCCCCCACCGCATGGCATGGCGAGACAACAAGGATGACCCCCCCCAGCCTGGTGCAAGCAGCCCACGACAGGAGAAGAGGGGGGAAAGGCCGGGGACCCCCCAGAAAACACCCCTCTGGTAGGTGGCAAAGCCTCAGGCAGGCATGTTTTCGCCTGCTTTTTTGGCCGGGAGTCGGGTTTTTTAAAAAAACCTTTTAAAAACTTTTTCTGTGCTTCACATTGCGCGATCACCGCAATGCCACAAATGAAAACGAAAAACCCGACCAAATTTTTCTTTTTTCGGTTCGAGTTCGAGTTCTGACGGCTTAATTATAGTTACCGTTTCTGTTACGTAATGGAAACGATAACCAAAATGGGAACGACAATTTCGCCGAGTCGTGCCCATGTCTAATTGGGAGCTTGACTCCCTACCCTAACCCTAACCCTAACCCTTGACAGGGACTGGATTTGATGATCCAGAGGGCCCCTTCCAGCTCTGCAGCTCCAAGGTGGTTTTTGTTTGTTTGTTTGTTTGTTTGTTTGTTTGTTTTTGAGTATTTGTACCCCACCTTTCTCCTTGGAAAAGGACCCAAGGCAGCTTACAGTGAGGAGAGGCAATATACAGTCCGTTACACTTAAGACATAGTTAGTTTGAGAAACAGGGAATTGAGGGGTATCTTACAGCTTAACTCCATCCAGCACAGGCTGAAATGATAAATCAGCATTTGTGTAAATCTTCATTCAACAGCTTTATTCCAATTGGGTTCAACAGGATTAATGATTTAGGCCTTAATCAGGGTTAAGGTTTAGATTAAAGAAAATCAGACAAAAAGCCAGTTCACTTCTTCTCTGCTCTATATAATATTTACCAAATTTCACATGTGCAATTGGATTTATGTCATCAGCACTGGCAAATCAAATTACTGGGGAGTGAATGCTTCTGTTTACAATTTTGGGGTGCTTGCAACTTTGTCATATTATGTATGACTTGCTGCCCACCTCCATATTGCCAAAATAAGACATTAAGTGTTAGTAGTTTTTTTGCTGATGCGAATGTCTTTCTCATATGTAGCTCCAAAACAGGATTTCAGCCAGTACCTCTTAAAAATAATCCAAAAAGTGAATAAAAGTGAACGTGCACATGCTTCATAAAGGTGTATTAAAGTGACATTTATGGGCTACATATTTTTGTAAAGGTTCAACATGTTAAAAGTTGAGTATGAATTGATGTATGACTAGTAGTCAAAATCCCCTCTTAATTTTCAGCCCTACTGTGTGTGCTTGCCTCCCCCCAGCATGGGTTTGGTTGCGACTGGAAGACAGTCATGCCCGGTGTGTGGGGGAGGAAAAGCCCTGTGCAGAGGTAGGGAGAGGCATGTGCGCCAGCAACTTAGAGGGAACTTTGCTAGTATGCTAAAAGTATTTTATCTTAAAAAGGAGTGAGAAACTAAAATATTCGACAACTGTTCAAATTATAAAGCAGTAATATATATACTGTACTGTATTTTACAAAAAAAATGCCATGGGTCTGACGTTATGTTATCTCTTTCCTTTTCTTAAAATTGGGCAATGTCACAGGCAATTATTAGTTATCAGATCTACAGTTAATGTGTACAGTCAGGGCTTCATAAATGTCCTATAGACATTCTTGAACCAAGGAACATGATTAGAAATGGGAATAAATTAAAAAATTGCGATTCATTTTGATCTGTGATTCATCAAGGTCAATGAATCACAAAAAACAAAATTATGAATTTTTGGGATCAATTGAAAGAATTCTTAAATTAATTATTTAATTTAAAACACTAAAATGGCATCCAAGTCACCTGGAGACACTATGTTTGCATGGAAACTTCCCATAGCTTTCCTCTATAGGCCCTACAGTTTTGGTGATGTTTAGGTTCCGGTTGTATGTATTATGTATCCACAAAGAGCCCCTCCAGGAATGTGTCCTCCAGGCACCTAGAGACACCAGTTTTTTATTGAAGCCTCCTTTGACTCTCCTCTGCAATCTCTCCAGGTTTTGTGAAGATTGGGTTTCAGACATCTGAGTTATACACACACAAAGTGGTCAACTCTAGAAAGTGCACCTTATAGCAACTGGATTAGGGAAACCCAATCTTGGAAGTGTTGTAGAGGAGAGCCAGAGAAAGCATTCCCCACTAGGGGTGCATTACTCAGAAACGCAATCTTCCTTAACCATGGAAAGATTGTAGAAAAGTATCAGCAAAATCTTCCCTGCAGATGTGGCGTCTCTAGGTGTCTTGGGGGGGTCATTTAATAGCCTAATGAATCAATCAATTAAAATTGCTAAAATTCATAAATTCATATTTGTTGGGAGTATTGATTTGTACAAATACTAATTGACAATTATCCCAAAACCGTCATTTGCCACTTATGCTCTTTCATGGGAAGGTTATTCTGAGTTTATCCTGTTTCTACCAAGATGTCAGGTTGAATTCAGAATTTGCTACATGGACAGAAGGCCTCATGTCACCCATGGAAAGGATCAGATTTAGTGAAAGTGACTGAGAAAATCCTGGTTTTTATTGATTCCCCTCCAACTTAAACCCACATACATGCCTTGTGGAAATCTGCTCTGCTGAGCCAAATGGGTGCAGCTACTTGGGTGGGTGGGTGGGTTACTTTACTGAAATTAGGGAAACCTGCCTCCTTCTTCTCAACAGACAAAGCATTCTAAACTTAGCTCCACTTAAGAATCCTGTAAAGACAGTTTGGTCCACGAGAAACAAAATCTCAAGTAAGATTTGGACTTGTCAGTGCAACTCCAGGCTGCCCCACCAGTGCTGCTATGTTCTTCCAGTGTGACTGTGTTCAACCTGCCTTGAACATCATATTGCTTTGGATACAACAATAATAACATGCTGCTAAATGCCTGGGGGGGGCACTTCTTATAAGGCCTTCATTTAATAAAACCAAGTTAAAACATAAATGAAGATATTTTACCAAGGTATTTGGTAAGGAACATAACACTTGCCAAAATAGATATAGATAGAGAAGAATATTATAGCTCAGTTACTGAAAAGGAGCTCTACTATAGAATATGCAAGGCAGAACTTAAATAAAGCAATATAAAAATAAGCCTGTTATAAGGTATCAGAAAATACCATCAATACCCAATAAGGTATCTCCTCTTTTTTTACTGAATATTTTCCATAAAATAATAATAAATAAAATGACGTTGGTAAATCAATCAGCATTACAGACACATTATATTTTCTTAAATTGCTCAACTTCTGGTAAGCTTTATGTTTGAAGATAATGCATCCATTTTTTGTGTCACAGAAAAATAAATCAAGTGTCAGTGACATTGTATAATGTGGTGCATTTTCTATTAGGGCCAGCTTGTGTTTGTGTGGGTTTTTTTTTAAACTCATTGAGCTCACAATCCTAAAAAAGCTAGCACTAATCTTAAAAAAATAACCCCAAAGGATTGCTAAATCCTGATAAGAAGATTGGTGACCTATTCCTCATTCTGGAAACAGACCAAATTAGGGCCTTTGCGCGTGACTTCAAGAGCAGCAATCTCATCAGGACTAGTATTATATACAGTATATTCAGGCTTCAGCATTAAAGGCAATTTCTTAGACCTTATTAATAAATATATCCAGCTTCATCATTAGAACCCCACTCGTTCCACCTATAACAGCAGCATTCTCACTTACTTCCCTGCCCCAATCCTTTCATAGTGTTATCTCACTTCTATCCCTCAACCCAAGTGTTCACCTGACACAGTACTTAGCTTTGTAGACATGGGCAGAAATGTACTATATTTTTTTCGTCTATAAGATACTGCCATTTATTAGACACCCCCCCACTTTTTAGACCGCCAAATAAATAAAATTAATAAATCCTCCTTGAGTTCTCCTCCACCCCCGCTGTTTCCTTTCGTTTCCCATTCTAAACACTCCTTTTTGGTGGGTTTGCTTTCTGCAGGATCAGGCTCCATGTTTCCTTGAGTTCTCCTCCACCTCCCACCCCACTGTTTGCTTTCATTTCCCCCTTCTAAACATTCCTCTCTACTTTGGTGGGTTTGTTTTTTGCAGGATCAGTCTTCATCGGGCTTGAGCAGGCCATTAAGAAATGCCTTTTCACCCTAATAAAAAGGCATGGCTTTTTTCTTTTCTGTCCAGGATCGCATTTCTTAATAGGCTGCTCAAGCCTGATGGATCCTGATCCTACAAAAAGCAAACCCACCAAAGCGGAGAGGAGTGCTTAGAATGGGGAAATGAAAGCAGATACCTGGTTGGGGTGGAGGAGAACCCAAGGAAAGACAGAGCCTGATCCTGCAAAAAAAAAAAAAAAAAAAAAAAACAATGAGGGAAACAGCAAGGTGAGATTGGGTTCTCTTCCACCACCAACGAGAAAGGCTTACTTCCGTGTACACGACACCCCTTAATTTTTTTGTGTCATGATTTTAGAAAAAAGTAGCATTGTATACACAGAAAAATACGGTAATTTGTTTGATCTATAGCTCCCTGAATCCTTCTGCCATTATGCTGCGAGAGTTAAACACTTACTTAACTTGAGAAATCAAAGTATCCATGGAAATATTTATATTACTTTGCTCCCAGTTTCCAAACCAGCAGGGCCAGTAAGATAAAAGTAATCTTGTTACTTAAGTTGCAGCATCAGTACTATCCTCACAAAATTTCTTGTTTCTAGTTTTTACTTACAATATATGGATTATAACTCTTCCACAGAAATAAATTTAAAAAATAATCACAGTATAATATTTAGACTTAGCCACACTGAAAAGTTAGACTCAGAAGATAATAGTCAAAATCCTGTTGCTTTGGTTAGTAAATTGCACTCGAGTGGGGATTTGGTGAGTGAACCCTTCCATAAATTCCATTGATTCAAATGGGCCAATTCTAATTGGAATTTAGCTCTCATAGTTAGAGCAGATAAATCGGAATTGGTAAAACATGGAGGTATTGATTTACCAATCCCCACTGATTCAATGGGCCTACTCTAGTGCAGTTTACTATGCTAAGCAACAATGTTTTGCCCACTACTATATCCAGATAATTAATTTGGAAATCAGTAGTGTCTGTGGAAAAGTTTGTTTCCATCTCTCTGATCATTTCAATAAACAGAACACAATTTCCAGGTTGCTCTAGATTGCATGTCCATTTGAGATAATGACCAGGTCTTTTATTTAAGTGGAGATATAAATAAAATCTGTGCAAAATTTCGGGTTTATAACTGTTACTGTATCAGAGATATTTCAAGTCATACCAACCAAAGCTGGGCATTATTCTAATTTAGAAAAGCAACTTCAGCGTATCATGTTGCATACACGTCTTCTGGCAGAGCAGCAGAGAGGAAGGGGCTGGTCAGAGGAGCACAGAACAAAGGGCAGAGCTAACTTCTTCTTTTTGCAGGAGCAAGGGGCGGAGTTTTAGCTTTAAATAGCTGCTACCAGCAGCACGCGCCTTATGGCGCGTGCAAACTAAAAAAAAACAAAAAAAAACTGGGTTTAATTGAGTTCCCAAGCCAAACAACTCCTCAGGAGGTCCTACACTTCCTGACGTGCTTGTAGTTGGAGTAGAGGTGCTTTAGCGGCCCCTACACTGTTAGATTTTGACTAAACAATAAAAGAAGTAAAGAGTCTTACTAGATTAAAAAAAAAAGTGCAAGTTTACATTTTTGAGACCTTGAATACATTTTATTGTAATAGTTAAAATGGAGTTGCAGGGAGCAGCTGTAGTTACCTGCAGTACTTGTGCCATGTTTGTTATCTTGACAGAGCGAGTGCAGAACTACATCTGCTGCAAGTGCAAGCTGGTAGCGCTATTGGAAGAGAAGGTCCAGCAGCTAGAGGCTCGCATAGTGGACCAGCAACATATTAAGGAGCTTGAGCAGTTCCTGGACAGAGAGGAAGAGACTATCCAGGTCCAAGAAGAGACAGGGCACACTTCAGAGGAGGAAGTCACTCCCCCAACTCAGGAGGTGGATGGGTGGAGGAATGTGACTCAAAGGAGTAGAAGGCCAAGGCATCGCTCAGAGAGTCTCATCTTGCACAATCAATTTGAAGCTCTTTCCCTCAGCACACCTCATGAGGCACACATAGAGGAAGAAGTGGTTCCGCCGGAGGATCTCTCCCTCATCACTATTGATGAGATACAAGATCAGGTACATGTTGATGAGCAGGCTGCAGGAGAGAAGCTCATTGTGCTAGGGGATTCTATCATTAGAAATACGGAGGGATGGATTTGTGAGGAGCATGATAACCGGATGGTCACTTGCCTGCCGGGTGCAAAGGTTGCAGACATCACCAGAAATATAGATAGCTTGTTAGAGAGAACTGGGAAGGAGCCAGTGGTCATGGTACACGTCAGTACCAATGATGTCGGGAAGGCCAAGCGGTCAGTCTTGGAAGCCAAATTCAGGTTGCTAGGTAGAAGATTGAAGTCCCGGGCTTCCAAGGTAGCATTTTCAGAAGTGCTACCTGTTCCTCGTGCAGGTCCCGCCAGGCAGGCAGAACTCAGAAGCCTCAATGCGTGGATGAGGCAATGGTGTCGAGAGGAGGGCTTTAGATTTGTCAGGAACTGGAGAACATTTTGGGACAAGCCAAACCTCTTCAGGAGGGATGGGTTGCACTTGAATCATGATGGGACCAGATTGCTGGCACTCAACCTCAAAAAGGCAGCAGAGCAGCTTTTAAACTGATAACTGGGGAAAGCCGACAGGAGCTGTGTGGCATCCGGTTGAAACACCTCATCCTCGGGAATGAGGTTGGAGAGGGTAGAGAATCACATAGAGATGACATAGCAAGTATTAACACTGGCAGAATAGCGGAATGTGACAGTTCGTCTACTGAAAATAAAAGCTGTGGGGGAGAAGAACAAGGCAGCAGCTGTTGCGGGACCCACTGTACAAGTGCTTCTACGCCAATGCTCGAAGCCTCCGAGCAAAGATGGGAGAACTTGAACATCTGGCAGCTAGGGATAACATTGATATAATAGCCATAACAGAAACCTGGTGGAATGTGGAGAACCAGTGGGACACAGCAATCCCAGGCTATAAACTCTATAGAAGGGATAGAGAGGGGCGGGTTGGAGGAGGAGTGGCCATCTATGTCAAAGAAGGCATAAAATCCAGCAGAATGGAGATTGACAGAGGGTCTGACTCCGCCATAGAATCACTGTGGGTTAAACTACCAGGTCCAAAGAGTGATATGATAGTTGGAGTATTCTATCGTCCACCAGATCAAAACTTGAGGGGACCTTGAAATGAGGAGAGAAATCATGGAGGTGGCTAAGAGGGATAGGATAGTAATCATGGGGGACTTTAATTATCCCCACATTGACTGGGCCAATGCGAGCTCCGGGCAAGAAAGAGAAACTGGGTTTCTCGACTTGCTGAATGACTGTGCCTTAGAGCAACTTGTCATGGAGCCCACCCGAGAACAGGCAACTCTAGATCTAATATTGTGTGATACTCAGGACCTCGTCAGGGATGTGAATGTCACTGAGCCTCTGGGGAACAGTGACCATGCTGCAATTACCTTTGCCATGCATGTCGGAGGAAGAGTGTCAACCAAATCAGACATAAAAACCCTTGATTTTCGAAGGGCAAACTTCCCTCAGATGAGGAAACTAGTTAGAGAGAAACTGAAGGGGAGGGTTAGAAGAATCCAATCTCTTCAGAGTGCATGGAGCCTGTTTAAAACAACAATAATAGAGGCCCAGCACAAGTGCATACCACAAAGAAAGAAGAGCTCATTTAAGTCCAAGAGGACACCGGCATGGTTAACGAGTGGAGTTAGAGAGGCTCTAAAGCACAAGGAGAGGTCCTTCTGTAAATGGAAATCCTCCCCAAATGAGGAAAATAAAAAGGAACACAAACTCTGGCAAAAGAAATGTAAAAAGATGATAAGGGAGGCAAAGAAAGACTTTGAGGAACGCATGGCTAGCAATATAAAGAGTAATAATAAAAGCTTCTTTAAATATGTTAGAAGTAGAAAACCTGCCAGAGAACTAATTGGGCCTCTGGATGGTGAGAGAGGAAAAGGGGGGGTTAAGGAGGACTTGGACATTGCAGAGAAATTGAACGAGTTCTTTGCGTCTGTCTTCACGACAGAGGACCTTGAGCGGATTCCGCTGCCTGAGCCGCCCCTCTTGATTAAAGAATTAAATCAAATACAGGTTAAAAGAGAGGAGGTTTTAGGACTAATTGATAAATTGAGGATTAACAAGTCACCGGGCCCAGATGGCATCCACCCAAGGGTTATTAGGGAACTGAGAAATGAAATTGCAGATCTCTTAACGGTAATATGCAACTTGTCTCTTCAAACGGCCACAGTGCCGGAGGACTGGAGGATAGCGGATGTCACACCAATTTTTAAAAAGGAAGGAGGGGGGGACCCAGGAAACTACAGGCCGGTTAGCCTTACATCTGTCCCAGGGAAGATGGTGGAAGGCCTCATCCAAGAGAAAATCTTAAAACACATAAAAGAACAAACCTTGCTGAGAGAAAATCAGCATGGCTTCTGTAAGGGTAAATCTTGTCTTACAAACCTTTTAGAATTTTTGAAAAGGTCAACAGGCACGTGGATTTGGGTGAACCGTGGACATAGTCTATCTGGATTTTCAAAAGGCTTTTGACACAGTCCCTCACCAAAGGCTGCTGAGAAAATTGCATAGTCAGGGGATAAGAGGGCAGGTCCTCTTATGGATTGAGAACTGGTTGAGATCCCGAAACAAAGAGTAGGTGTCAATGGGAAATTTTCACAATGGAGAGAAGTGAAAAGCGGTGTGCCCCAGGGCTCGGTCCTGGGACCGGTGCTTTTCAATCTGTTCATAAATGACCTGGAGACAGGGATAAACAGTGTGGTGGCCAAGTTTGCAGATGACACAAAACTTTTCCATGTGGTAAAAACCAGAGAAGATTGTGAAGAGCTCCAGAAGGATCTCTCCAAACTGGGGGAGTGGGCTGAGAAATGGCAAATGCGTTTTAATGTAACCAAATGTAAAGTAATGCATATTGGGGCAAAAAATCCAAACTTCATCTATCAACTCATGGGCTCTGAGTTATCCGTGACGGATCAGGAAAGAGATCTTGGTGTGTTGGTGGACAGCTCCATGAAGGTGTCTCCCCAATGTGTGGCAGCAGTGAAGAAGGCCAATTCCATGCTAGGGATTATCAAAAAGGGGATTGAAAATAAAACAGCCAACATTATAATGCCGTTATACAAAACAATAGTAAGGCCACACCTGGAGTATTGTGTACAATTCTGGTCACCGCATCTCAAGAAAGACATAGTGGAACTGGAAAAGGTGCAGAAGAGAGCGACTAAAATGATTACTGGGCTGGGGCACCTCCCTTATGAAGAAAGGCTAAAACAATTGGGCCTCTTCAGTCTGGAAAAAAAGGCGCTTGAGGGGGATATGATTGAGACATACAAAATAATGCAGGGTATGAGTAAAGTGGATAGAGGGAAGCTCTTCTCCCTCTCTCAAAATACCAGAACTAGGGGACATACACTCAAATTGAGTGCTGGGAGAGTAAGAACTGACAAAAGAAAATATTTTTTCACCCAGCGCGTTGTAAGTCTATGGAACTCCCTGCCACAGGATGTGGCGATGGCATCTGGCCTGGATGCCTTCAAAAGGGGATTGGACAGATTCCTAGAGGAAAAGTCCATCACGGGTTACAAACCATGATGGAGATGTGTAATCTCTAGGCTTTAAACCAGGGTACTTCAAGGGCCAGATGCAGGGGAGTGGTATCAGGAGACAGATATCTAGTCTCATGCGCTCCCAAACGCATCTGGTGGGGCCGCTGTGAGATACAGGAAGCTGGACTAGATGGGCCTTTGGCCTGATCCAGCATGGCTCTTCTTATGTTCTTATGTTCTTATATGCATTTTGTCAATAACTAAAAAAAAAAACTAGTATTGACAAACATTTCCAGTGTTAACTACAGTATGTGAGTTGAACTGTGAATAATGTAATGGCTATGGAAATGTTACATTGGTGAATGATAATGAAGCAATTAACCCATTGCTGACAGCCTTGTTAACTGCTATAGGAATATTACACTTACTTCTTTCTTCAAAAGGGTGTAATCAAATTCTCAACTATTTCTAGCCTTCTGTACTCAAGCTTAATATGACTACACCACAGATGCTATGGAACAGAGAGATTCTAGTCTTACTTGTCAAAAGGCATTGTAGGGTTATTCCATTTTCCCATTATTTTCTGGTGTTTCTGTTTCTTTCTTGATTTTGTTTTACTTCTTGTGAGGGTTTAAGAAAAAGAAGCAATAATGGAAATACCAAGGTGTAAGGGTTCGCTGTGTACACTCTCTGTTTCTTGGTTGTTATGATTGTAATCAAACACGGATTTCGGATGTTCTTGCAAAATAAACGAATCTTTATTTAACATTTTTGTTCTATTGTTGTCTCTTTCTTCTTGGTTACAAACTGTTCCAACAGGAGTTAAAATGGGTATCTCGAAACTGGGATCAAAAGAATGGTTGAACAAAATATTTTTACTTAACACATCTCTTTTCTCTACTTGGGAGGTGTTTTCTGATAAGTCATTGGGAGACTTTGACAATGGTTCCCGCAACACTGGTGAGGATTTCCTTGTGGCAGACTCCATCCCCAACCTGGTATCCACCCGATGGGGTTCGGATCGGAGGTTAAACCTCGTCTTTTGCTTTCTGAAGAAATATTATTGATAGAAAATCTCGGTGTATAATCGGGCGTAGGCAGAGGCAATCCTGTATCCTCCTTTCGCCATATCTCTCTCCTCTCTCCCGGGACCCCCTCCCTAACGTCCCTAACTGTTCTTCCTCGTGCCAATCCTCCTTCTTTTCCCCCTCCCTTCTCTATCTCGTGCCCCTCTGTTTGGCTACTCGCTTCTTTAAAGAACACGCGGCTGACTCTATCTTCAGTCTGAACTGCTATACCTCGTATCTCTTTTTCCATATCTCTATTAACCTGAACGGCAGTGTCCCAATGAGTTCTTATCTTTAAATCTCCCCATCTGCCTCCAACTTGTACCTTTTTCTCCTTCCTCAGTATTTTCCAACTATCCGTCTGTACTTCTCTTTCTCTCACTATTTTATTAACTATCTCTCTTTCTTCAGTTTGAACCTCTTTCTCTTTGGTATTTATACAGAAATCCCTCATCTCTTCCTCTACCATTTCCCATTTTATCACCTTATTAATAACAGCCAAAAACCCGTCAGTCATTTTTACAGGATTCCATCTCTTTTCTGTCATATCTTCGATTCTATTTCCTGTCATCATTATCTCGCTGTTCTGTTTTATTTATGTATCTCCCTGTCTTCCTCCTGCTTTTGTATCTCTGATGCGGACGAGCCCACACACGCAGTTGTCGTCTCCCTGTCACACACACCCCCCATCAAGTGGGTCGTCCGCGGGGTTTCCTCTGGGACCCAGGGGCCCTGTCGGGAGAAATAGTCAGCGTTAGAATGTTCTTTTCCTTTTTTATATTCTATATCAAACGCATAAGGTTGCAAACTCAGGTACCATCTTGTTAGCCTGGGATTGCAGTCTTTCATTCGATTTAGCCATGTCAAAGGAGCGTGATCTGTCACTAGGGTGAACTTAGACCCTAATAAATAATATTTTAATGATGATATCGCCCATTTTACTGCCAGTGCTTCCTTTTCTATGGTGGAATATTTTAATTCTTTCTCCTTCAATTTTCTGCTAATAAATAAAATTGGATGTTCCTCTCCTTCTACTATTTGTGCCAAAACTGCTCCTATCCCTCTATCAGACGCATCTGTTTGTACTATAAAAGGTAGTTTGAAATCAGGTGCGTAACGTACAGGATATGAACAAAGTTTTTGTTTTAACATCTCAAATGCCTTGTTTTCTTTTTGTCCCCATTGTATTCGTTTAGGCCTATTTTTACGGGTTAAATCTGTTAGGGGGGCTGCCAATGAAGAAAAGCTTTTTATAAATTGTCGATAGTATCCTGCTAGGCCCAAGAATTGTTGCACCTCTTTTTTGGTTTTAGGGATTGGCCATGTAGACATTTTATCTACTTTCCCTTCTTGTGGGTATATTTTCCCCTCTGTTACGTTGAACCCCAAGAAAGGTATTGTACGTCGTGCTATTTTGCATTTTGATGGATTTACTCTTAACCCTGCCTCCCGTAATCTGGCCAACACCTGTTTTAAGTGTACTACATGCGTTTCCCAATTTGGACTGTAGATGATAATGTCATCGATATATGCAGTTGCAAATTCCCTACATGTTCCAAGGACCTGGTCCATTAATCTCTGAAATGTCGCCCCTGCTCCATGTAATCCAAATGGCATTTTCCGGAATTGGTAGAGACCAATCGGAGTGGCGAATGCCGTTTTTTCTTTATCACATGGTCTTAGGGGTACCTGCCAGTATCCTTTTGTCAAGTCTAAAGAGGACAAGACCCCCGCTTCTCCTAAACGATCTAATAAGTCGTCTATTCTGGGCATTGGATAAGCGTCAAACTTTGATACTTTATTTATTCTTCTAAAATCTATGCAAAATCTTATAGACCCATCTGGTTTTGGTACTACCACTGGATGGCTTCTCCAGGGGCTTTTTTGATGGTTCTATGATTCCCAAGGCTAACATTTTCTGTACCTCTTCTTCAATTATTGGTATGAGATGTCTCGGCCACATTCTACCATGATCCCTAACTACTACCCCCTCTGGTGTATTGATTGCATGTTGTGTCCAATTAGTTTCTCCTGGAATTTCTGAAAAGACATCTCCATAAGCTTCTTGCAGCTGTTTTACGTTTGCTAATTGTTCTAATGTTAGCTCCTGGCAAATTTCTATTTCTCCTTTAGTTTTTTGTATTTCTGGTCCTAGCTCCTCAGCTTCTATTTCTGTCCAGAAAGACTCTCTTTCTTCCCATTTTTTCAGCAAATTTATGTGGAATATACCTGATTTCTTTTTCTTATCTGGCGTCGCGACTTCGTAATCTACCTCATTTATTTTTTTGATTACTGTAAAAGGCCCTTGCCATTGTGTTAGCAGTTTTGAATGTTCTACTGGTAACAGTAGTAATACTTTTTGCCCCGGTTCTAATGTTCTTACTTGTACATTTTTATCATATTGTCTTTTCTGTTGTTTTTGTACTTTTTCTAAATTTGATTTTGCAAAATCTGTGATAGTTCTTAACCTGTCTCTCATCTCTATTACATATTTCACAGTACTTTCAGCCTGATCATTTCCTTCCTCCCACTTTTCCTTGATTAAGTCTAAGACATTTCTTGGATTCCTCCCATATAGCAATTCAAATGGCGAATACCCAGTTGATGACTGAGGTACCTCTCGAATGGCAAACATTAATGGCGCGAGCATTAGGTGCCAGCGTCGTGGATTTTCTCCTACCACCTTCCTTAACATAGTTTTCAGTGTCTTGTTAAACCTTTCTACGAGGCCATTCGTTTGTGGATGGTAAACTGTGGTTCGTAGTGGTTTAACATCTAATATTTTCCATAATTCTCTCATTGTCCAGCTCATAAAATTCGCCCCTTGATCTGTTAATATTTCTTGGGGGAATCCCATCCTAGAAAAGAATTGTAATAGCTCCCTGGCGAGCACTTTCGCCGACGTTGACCTCAATGCTATAGCTTCTGGATATCTAGTGGCGTAATCTATTAGAACCAGAATGTGTGTATGTCCCCCTGAAGATTTACACAAGGGACCCACTATGTCTAAGGCTAATCTCTGAAAAGGTTTATCAATGATAGGCATTGGTATCATGTTTGCACCCTTTTTGGGTTTAGTTTGTGTCAATTGGCAGATCTTGCAAGTTTTACAGTAATGCATAATGTCTAGTCTTATTGTTGGCCACCAGAATCTTGTTGTGATCCTGGCAAGCATTTTTTCCATCGCCAAATGTCCTGCAATTGGTATATCATGTGATATTGCCATAATATTCTGTCTCCACCCTTTGGGTACTACTAATGTTTCTATTCCGTGTTTATCAATGTGATATAATAAACCCTGTCTCATTTCAAAACCCTCTTGTCCTTGTATTACGGCGCCCTCTGGCTGTGCCATCTTTATAGCGTTTTTAAAGTCTCATCTTCTTGTTGCCAAAGCCTCACCCGGTCTCGCCGTGCTTCTATCATTTCTTGCCACCTCTTGTCATCCGTTGTGTCTGTTAAATAGCAGGGTTTGTCCTGTATGGAGACGAAGTCATTAGCAGTTTGCCAATCTCTACCTAGTAACATTTGTTTTGCTAATGATGGCACTATTCCAACTTTCAACCGGTTGGTGCGGCCTAGCGCCGTCACATTTGCCCATACTGTGTGATATTGTTTAACATCTCCATGTATGCATTTCACCATAATCAATTCATTTGTTGGTACACCTTTTAAGTCTCGTACAAGGGTCTGTCCACAACCCGTATCAATTAATGCCAATTTCCTTTCCCCATTCACAATTGCCTGCACCTCCCACTTATTTCTCCCTTCTGTTGTTTGAGTCTCTTTTTCTTGTTCTGACGCGACCCAAGCGCAGTCTCGATACGGGCATTCCCGACGGAAATGTGTTTTGTCCCCACACACGAAACAAGATGCTTTCTTATCCATTATTAAGTTAGTTGCCTGATTTTTTCCTGTTGGTCCTGCAGCGCCGTTCCTTTGGGCCGTTGTGTCCGCTTTTTGATGATTTTCTTTATTCTCCGCCATGTTCTGTCCTCTCTGCCTGTCTCTCTGATATGACGTCAGATACCTGTCGCGCGCTTTGTCTTGCCCGTTTCCGTCACGTGGTTGGTATGGGCGGTCGTTGTTTACTGTATAATTTTCCAGGAGTTGTATTACTTCTTCAAGTGTTTTTGGATTATTTCTACGCACCCAGTTTGTTACCAACGTGCTTGCGGTATTTAACAGTTGTTCTATTACTATTTTATCTATAGCTTCATCGAAGGTTTTCTTCTCTGGTTGCAGCCATTTTACTACATTGGCTTTCATTCGTTGAGCCAATGGTCGTGGATGTATACCAGTTTGTAATTTTAATTCTCTGAATCTCTTCCTGTATGCTTCATCTGTAATGTTGCATGTTAGCAAGATTGTTGTTTTTACTTTATCATAGTCACAGGCATCTTGTGGTCCTAAGGAGTCTACTATTGTTTGCAGCTCTCCTGTTAGTCCCGGTGCAACTATCAGTGCCCATTGTTCCTTGGGCCATTTCGCTGCAGTTGCTATTCTTTCGAACATGTGCAGATATGTTTCCACATCGTCATTGTCTCCCATTTTCTGTATTTTTGTTTGAAAGATCGCGTTGTTAGTCTTCGTGTTTTGTGCGTCCGTTGGTGTCACTGGCTGTCGTCTTTCTAGTAATTCTTTGTCCCGGTGTTCAACTTGTTGCATCAAATATCTTGTCTGTTCTGATAACATCATCATAATTTTATCCTGTCTGTCTAACGTCTGTTTTAGCCAGTTGTTTTCTGTTGCTAGCGTAGACGGATCTGGATTTACCCGTTGGGCGCCAATTTGTAAGGGTTCGCTGTGTACACTCTCTGTTTCTTGGTTGTTATGATTGTAATCAAACACGGATTTCGGATGTTCTTGCAAAATAAACGAATCTTTATTTAACATTTTTGTTCTATTGTTGTCTCTTTCTTCTTGGTTACAAACTGTTCCAACAGGAGTTAAAATGGGTATCTCGAAACTGGGATCAAAAGAATGGTTGAACAAAATATTTTTACTTAACACATCTCTTTTCTCTACTTGGGAGGTGTTTTCTGATAAGTCATTGGGAGACTTTGACAATGGTTCCCGCAACACTGGTGAGGATTTCCTTGTGGCAGACTCCATCCCCAACCTGGTATCCACCCGATGGGGTTCGGATCGGAGGTTAAACCTCGTCTTTTGCTTTCTGAAGAAATATTATTGATAGAAAATCTCGGTGTATAATCGGGCGTAGGCAGAGGCAATCCTGTATCCTCCTTTCGCCATATCTCTCTCCTCTCTCCCGGGACCCCCTCCCTAACGTCCCTAACTGTTCTTCCTCGTGCCAATCCTCCTTCTTTTCCCCCTCCCTTCTCTATCTCGTGCCCCTCTGTTTGGCTACTCGCTTCTTTAAAGAACACGCGGCTGACTCTATCTTCAGTCTGAACTGCTATACCTCGTATCTCTTTTTCCATATCTCTATTAACCTGAACGGCAGTGTCCCAATGAGTTCTTATCTTTAAATCTCCCCATCTGCCTCCAACTTGTACCTTTTTATCTCCTTCCTCAGTATTTTCCAACTATCCGTCTGTACTTCTCTTTCTCTCACTATTTTATTAACTATCTCTCTTTCTTCAGTTTGAACCTCTTTCTCTTTGGTATTTATACAGAAATCCCTCATCTCTTCCTCTACCATTTCCCATTTTATCACCTTATTAATAACAGCCAAAAACCGTCAGTCATTTTTACAGGATTCCATCTCTTTTCTGTCATATCTTCGATTCTATTTCCTGTCATCATTATCTCACTGTTCTGTTTTATTTCTTTATGTATCTCCCTGTCTTCCTCCTGCTTTTGTATCTCAGTCCAAAGAGGACAAGACACCTGCCTCCCCCAAATCGTCTATTCTTGGCATTGGATATGCGTCGAACTTTGAAATCTTATTTATCCTGCGAAAATCTATGCAGAACCTTATTGACCCATCGGGTTTTGGAACTACTACTGGGTGGCTTCTCCATGGGCTCTTTGAAGGTTCTATGATACCCAACGACAACATTTTCTGTACCTCTTCCTCTATTATAGGAATGAGGTGTCGGGGCCACATCCTACCATGGTCCCTGACCACCACTCCGTCTGGCGTGTTAATAGCATGTTGTGTCCACATAGTTTCCCCTGGGATTTCGGAAAAGACATCACCATATACGTCTTGTAGTTGCTGTACGTCTCCTAACTGTTCTTGTGTCAAGTCCTGGCAGATTTCTATCTGTCCTTTTGTTCTTTCCACTTCTGGTCCCAGCTCATCAGGTTCTATTTCTGTCCAGAATGACTCCCTATCTTCCCATTTCTTTAGCAAATTTATATGGAATATCCCGGTCTTCTTTTTCTTATCTGGTGTGGCAATTTCATAATCCACCTCATTTATTTTTCTAAGTACCGTATATGACCCTTGCCAATGTGTGAGCAATTTGGAATGTTCTACTGGTAACAATAGCAGTACCTTCTGGCCGGGTTCTAATGTTCTTAACTTTACAGTATGATCATACCGCGTTTTTTGATATTTTTGTGCTCTTTCTAAATTCGTTTTTGCCAACTCTGAGATAGTTCTTAACCTGTCTCTCATTTCCATTACATATTTCACAGTACATTCTGCCTGATCATCCCCTTCCTCCCACCGTTCCTTAATCAGATCCAAGATGTTTCGCGGATTCGTTCCGTATAACATTTCAAATGGTGAATATCCCGTTGATGATTGAGGCACCTCTCGAATGGCAAATATTAAAGGTGCGAGCATCAGGTGCCAGTGTCGGGGATGTTCCCCTACCACTTTCCTCAACATGGTTTTCAATGTCTTATTAAATCTCTCTACAAGGCCGTTCGTCTGTGGGTGGTAAACTGTAGTTCGAAGTGGCTTGACATCCAATATTTTCCATAACTCCCTCATTGTCCAGCTCATGAAGTTTGCCCCTTGATCTGTTAAAATTTCTTGGGGAAACCCCATTCTAGAAAAAAACTGCAGGAGTTCTCTTGCTAACACTTTTGCTGATGTTGATCTCAAAGGTATGGCCTCGGGATATCTGGTTGCGTAATCTATCAAAACCAGAATGTGAGTATGACCCCCTGATGACTTGCATAAGGGACCCACTATATCTAAGGCAAGTCTCTGAAAAGGTTTATCAATAATGGGCATAGGTATCATGTGTGCGCCTTTCATTGGCTTAGTCTGTGTCATCTGACAAATTTTGCAAGTTTTGCAATAATATTTGACGTCATCTATCATTTTTGGCCACCAGAATCTTGTAATAATTCTAGTGAGCATTTTCTCCATCGCCAAATGCCCTGCAAGTGGTATGTCATGTGACAATGCCATGATGTTTTGTCTCCATCCTTTGGGTACTACTAATTTCTCCACCCCATGCTTATCAATGTAATACAGTAAACCTCGTCTCATTTCAAAACCTTCCTGTCCCTGTTCCACAGTGCCCTCTGGCTTCACAGTCTGTATAGCGTCTATTAATGTCTCATCCTCCTGTTGCCAAAGTCTCACCCGGTCTCGTTGTGCTTCAATCATTTCCAGCCATCTCTTATCGTCTCTCGTATCTGTCAGTTAGCAAGGTGTGTCCTGTATTGAGACGAAGTCATTAGCAGTCTGCCAATCCCTCCCCAGTAACATTTCCTTCGCCAACGAGGGCACTATCCCTACTTTAAGACGGTTTGTACGTCCCAGAGCCGTCACCTCAGCCCACACTGTTTGATACTTTTTAATATCCCCATGGATACATTGTACCATAATCAATTCATTCGTTGGTACACCTTGTAAATCTCTCACGAGAGTCTGTCCGCACCCTGTGTCGATTAAAGCCAGCTTTCTCTCCCCATTCACTATTGCTTGTACCTCCCACTGGTTCCGCCCCCTGTCTCCGTTTTGATTCTCCGTGCCGTTCCCTGCTGCGACCCAAGCACAGTCTCGATATGGGCAATCTCGTTGGAGATGTGTTTTTGCCCCACAGATAAAGCAAGAAGCCCTCTTATCAATTGTTAAGGTAGTTGCCTGTGGCTTTCCTTGTTTTCCGCCATGTTTTGTCCTCGTGGTCTGTCTCTGGAATATGACGTCACAAATCTGCCGCGTGTTTTTTCCTGTCCGCTCCCGTCACGTGATGGGTATGGGCGGTCGTTGTTTCTGCTGTAATTTTCCAGGAGTTGTATGACCTCTTCCAGAGACTGTGGATTGTTCCTGCGCACCCAGTTATTTACAGACGTGCTGGCGGTATTTAAAAGTTGCTCAATCACTATTTTGCCTATAGCCTCAGCAAAGGTCTTTGTTCCTGGTTGTAGCCATTTCACCACGTTGGCTCGCATACGCTGAGCCAGTGGTCGCGGATGTATACCAGCCTGTAGCTTCAGTTCCCTGAATTTTCTCCTGTAGGCTTCCTCTGAAATATTACATCTCAGCAAGATGGTTGTTTTTACTTTCTCGTAGTCGCAGGCGTCCTCTGGTCCTAGAGAGTCCACGATGGTTTGTAATTCTCCCGTCAGTCCTGGTGTTACTATCAGTGCCCACTGATCTTTAGGCCACTTTGCTGCAGTTGCCATCCGTTCAAACATGTGTAAATATGTTTCTATATCGTCATTCTCTCCCATTTTTTGTATCTTGGTTTGAAAAATAGTTGTGTTGTACTTTGTGGTGGAAGTTTCTGCCGGTGTGCCCGACTGTCTTCTTTCCGTTAGTTCCGTCACGTTGCTCGACTTGTTGCATTAAATATCTTGTCTGTTCTGATAGCATCGTCATAATTTTATCTTGTCTGTCCAACGTCTGTTTGAGCCACTTGTTCTCTGTGACCAACTATGTCGGATCTGCATTTCCCCGTTGGGCGCCAATTTGCAAGGGTTCACTGTGTTCGCTTTCCGACTCTTGGCTGTTTGTGCTATAATCATACACGGACTTCGGGTTTCCATGCAGAATAAATGAACTTTTATTTAACATTTTTGTTTTGGATCGGTTTCTTTCTTCTTTACTACTAACATTTCCAACAGGGGTTAAAATGGGTATTTCGAAACTTGGATTAAACGAATTGTTAAACAATATATTTCCATTTGGCAAATCCCCGTTTCCTACTTGTGAAGGGTTTTCCGTTGGATTGCCAGGAGACCTTGGTAACGGTTCCCGCAGCATTGGTGTGGCGTCCCTTGAGGCAGGCTCCATCCCCAACCTGGAATCCATCCGATGGGATTGGGATCTGAGCTAAAGCCTCTGTTTTTCCCTTCAGATGAGGTATTACTCATTGGGAATCGGAGTGCATAATCGGGCGTTGGCAGAGGCAAACCTGTTTCTACTTTTTGCCATACGTCCGTTCTCCTTGGGACCCCTTCCCTAACGTCCTTAACTGTCCTCCTCCCTCGCGCCAGGACCACCTCCCCCCCTCTCTCCCTTTCCGTCTCATGCTTCTCCATTTGAACTCCCACTTCCTTAAAGAATATCCTGCTGACTCTATCTTCTGTCTGCACCGCTACCCTTCTTATTTCTTTTTCCAAATCTCTATTAACCTGGACCGCTGTGTCCCAATGGGTTCCTATCTTTACATCTCCCCACCTTCCCCCGACTTGCACCTTTTTATCCTTCTTCATCATCCTCCAACTATCTGTTTGAACCTCTCTTTCTCTTACTATCTTACTAGTCACCTCTCTCTCTCTTCAGTTTGAACATATTTCTCTTTGGTGTCTACACAGAACTTTCTCATCTCTTCTTCTATCATCTCCCATGTTACCACCCTATTAATAACAGCCAAAAACCCATCAATCATTTTAACTGGATTCCACTTTTTCTCTGTCATATCTTCAGCTTTACATCCTGCATCCATTATCTCGCTGTTCTGTCCTATTCCTTTATGTATCTCCCTGTCTTCCTCCTGCTCAGTCATTTATTACAAATGACCCAGAATTCTATTTTTAAACAGGCCATTAATCACTGCTAATTAAGTATTGGTTGCACTCTGATGTACATCTGGTCACACAGTGAACATATGATCAGAAACATCACTAATACCTTATGGCTGTACACCATATGGGGTTTCACTTATAACTATTAGGATTCTGGCCACCTTTTAAAAAAATTATGTATATCTTAGGGAAATTGATAATGCTAAAACAATTATTTGTGTGAATGATAATAGTTAGAAGATTATCAATAACCAAAAGAAAGTAAAGTGTGTTTCCTGCCTTTCTGTACTGCGTGCATTGTGTGTATGCATGTTTTGTTGGCATTATGTAAGAGTTACAGGCATTTACCTGACATACTTTGCTGACTAACTTTTGATGAGGAGCAATACTGCTACATCTTTCTGCATGATATCATTCCATAGTGCTCAACAAATATGTGCCTTTATTTATTTGTACTTATATCTTTATTTAGTTGTTAGTTTTGTGTTATTAACTTGTGAGGCTTCCTAATTTATTATTCAGTAGTCAAAAAGAACACAGCATGTTGTTGTGTGCATCACTGTGGAACTGCTTGGGCAATATGATTCTTTAGGTGCCATCATTATGAGTACTAATAATGAATTCCTGGCAGAAATCTGTATTTGTATTGAGAAAACATAGTACTGGTGAGTGTGTTTTGTAAATACTTGTTCTATGCTACTAAAACCTATGGGGTTTAAAGTGAAAGTGCTTGTATATAGAGTGGGAATAAAATATTCATCTTCTCCAGGGGAAGAACAAACCAGCTGTTCATGGGTTAGAACAGTGTTGATGGGATATTTTACTGCTGTTGCAAAAAAATATGTGTTAAAATAATATAATGTCTAGAATCAAATTGAAACAGGCTTGAATTGTCCTGCAAGGGTAAAGCTCTTAACATTTACAGTTTATTTGGATTTCTTGTAAATAAGAGTTTCATTGAGATTTGAAACATCTGTATAGTCAGGAAACAGCATTTGGCAGATGCACTGTCCACTGCCTGGAAATAAGGAGTTCAGATACTGACCTACTATAAATACTATGAAATCATTCAGCTGGAAGGATGGCACATGGGCTGTTACTGCTCTATAGACAAACTGATCCTGACAACCGACTAACCCTCCAGGTCCATCCTTACTGTAGGAAGAATTACAGTAGGTGTAGAAAAGGGTGTGGTGTTTTTGTATATATATTTAGAAATCACTGCTTTAGATAAGTAGACATATGCCTGCACATATACTTTTTTTATTTTTTAGCCATGTTCTCTGCTAAAGGATTAGACAGTGGTATGGGGCATCCAGTATAAAGATGGAATTGTGTATGATAGCACTTGTTTTAATTTATATCAGATCAAAATTTCAACTGACTTAGTGAGAAGAAATGATAGATTTGTTTGCTGTAGTTGAGTAAAATGTGACATACTTGTTCCTGTGCCCTGTATTTATAATGGACAGCTGGACTCTGAAAATAAAGCACTAATTCCAGAACTGGTATAATTCATCTGAATGGATCCAGTAATATAATTCTCAACTCAGTGGAAGTGTTATTAGGGATAACAATTACATTCTTGGGGATTTTTTTCAGTAGATTTCCTCAGGCTCTGAAATTCCCTACTGAGGACAGTTTAGGTTGGCTGCTTTTGTTATCCTTCCATCATAGGAAATGTGTTGTGTTTTATTCAGTCAAGGATATCCGTGTCAGTTAAAAGATCAGTCATAAAGTTATATCCAGTGTCTGTATGAGCAGTGTGACGTTTGCACAACTGAATGTTTTTCGCTCTTCCTCTTCAGGCTCCCCTCCTCCCCATTCTTCTAAAACCTCTCCAGAAGGTTGGGCTCCAGTCCCTGCCTTACACACTTACATGAATATGTATGTAGGTAGGTAGGTAGGTAGGTAGGTAGGTAGGTAGGTAGGTAGGTAGGTAGGGTAGGTACTTGACATGTAAAAATGCTTTTGTCCTGTTTTATTTATTTATTTATTTATTTATTTATTTATTTATTTATTTATTTATTTATTTATTTATTAAATTTATATACCGCTCTATCCAGCTACATGGCTATTCTGATTGGTGTTTATGTGCGAGATACATAATTAATGCTCAAGTGATGGAAAGCATTTATTATTTTGAATCATCAAGTAATACCCTGGGAATAGCCATTAGTGTTTAATCAGAATAATTGGTGCTACAATTATAAGCAAAATTAATTACACAAATTATCACTAAGTTGTGTGGCTAAAATGTAGCACTTGAAGTTTATTTGGCTATTTAGGTAGTTTCTACTAACCTTGCAAGCACAGTTTCACAAAACTCATTCTTTTCTTATTCATAGTTATATAAAAAAACAACATAAGCAGTAATAATAACAATATGCTACTTTTTTCAGCCAAGGCCTCATCAACATCACCAATGAAGAAATTGCTTTTAGAATTGTCAAATTCAAGTGCCTTTTTGAATTCAAATTCAGAGAAAAGGCGAAGATTAGCTATTCAATTCATTATGAGAATTCATCTCTCCAGCACAAACACAGGAATTAATCCTAAACCAAATAGGTAAAGTGCCTCAGCAGTCCCAAATTACAACAGCCACTCTGGCCTCTTCAGTTCTTCTGTTAATTCTGATTGAAAATCAGTTACAACCTTATTCTTTCACAGTCCCGATGCCTTTAGGCTGAACTAATATTTCATAAAGGTTACAAAAACATATTTAGCCAGGAGCTGTATTTAGTTATGCAAATCTTAATCAAACTCAGATTAAGTGAAAAATGGAGTGGAAACTGCACTGTAGAAAATAAATTGACAAGAGGATATTTATCATTGAAAAGAAACCGATATTTTAGGGTTTTGGTTGTGTGTTGTGTTGTGTCATTACAGTCGTGACCGACTCTTCGTGACTCCATGTACATGGAGTTTTCTTAGCAGGAATACTGGAGTGGCTTGCCAATTCCTACTCCAGGTGCCTACAGCACCTGGTATTCCCTGGTGGTCTCCCATCTAAGTACTAACCAGGGCCGACCCTGCTTAGCTTCCGAAATCAGGTGAGATTGGATGTGCTTAGGGCATCTAGGCAGCAGGGTTTTGGTTACCTATTGCAAATTTAAAAAATGAATGTTTGTTTCTTATATTGTGTTAAGTGCTTTCCTCTTCCAGTGCTTCAGGAAAGCACCTTAACCTACAGCTATTTATTGTTGTTCATTAAAGCAGACAGCAGTACAAGACCGCATACCTGGCTGTTGAAATGTCTGTGATTTTTGACCTTGCCTAATCTTTAAATGACAATATATGTATTCTTATAGTGCACATCCAAATATATGCAAATAGCACAAGTGATCCTTTTTAATTTGAACCAGACCATTTTTGAGGTATTAAAAAAATTGTGCTTCAATATAAAATTTGTCTTGGCTGCTTCTGATATTTGACTGACAGAATGGAAAGATGAAGATGTGCAGAAAAAGTTTGTGTGTATGTGTGTCTGTGTGTTTATAGTTGTTTGTTTGTTTTTGTCATCTTTTGAAATCACTCTTCCACTTATGACTTAAAATTAAACATCACACTACTGGAAATCCATTAACATGACAAAAATGGCTCTTATTTGCTCCACCACAGGTTTCTGTACTTTCCAATCCTCCTGATTAGGTTCTAGGGACTTTGTTTGTGTGTGTGTGTGCGCCTGCGTGCATGCACACACACGCATGCATACACATTGAAGAGAGTGACCCTTTCTATTTCTGCTCATGGAATCTGCTTCATCAACTGAATGAAAGCATTGGATCCCATCCATGCAATATTCAAACCAGTGCACATTTAAAACAATATAAGGTAATAATTTCATAATTCACCAAGGGTTGTTAAATAACATTGTTCGTGTTTTCTCAGTCGTCTCTGCAGAGATAAATAAAATATTTTATAAACAATATGAAGGAATGTAGGTATAATAACATTACCTTTCTAATTTTAGTGACTTCCATTTCTATCATTCGTAAGAACATTTTATTCAACAGAATAGTGAATTCCACATCATTCTTTCTCCTCCCCTGAAGAACCTAAATAACTGCAGCAGAAATCTAAAGGGACAGAATAATAGTAACTGAAGTTACTTAGTATAGTTTTGTTGCATTTTATTGTAGCTATAATATGTGGTGCACTTTTGTCTTATTGTTTATTGTAGACATCTCCATCTAACAAGGGTATATTTCTTTTTCCTAAAACAAAAATAGTTGAGAAATTGCAAAGTCTTAAGAATGTTATGCCATAGTCCTTTCTTCTTTTGAGTGTAATATGTAGGTATGTAAACCTGTATCTTACATTGCACAAGTTTATACACTTGGCAGGCTTTATCTCCACTCCTCTCCCTTGCAGTTCCTCATTGTCTCATACGTCCTTAGCAGCTTGAAAAGGACAGTAATTCAAGAGGGTGAATTTGGTTATCTTATTCATGAAATTTTAATTTACATATATTAGCTCCTGTTTAGTATCAGTCTGTGTTTTAGAACCAACAATACATTGATTTGTGGTGTTGGGGGAGGACCCCAAGTCTTCCTGTCAAAATGGTAGGTGATGGGATTCTTTCCTTTCAGCTATTTATGTACATGCACACACACCCCAATGCCAAGCAGACAAAAGCAATAACTGAAGAAATATAAAGATTAATCCATGGACATTTTTGTTGTGATTATGTCCTTACCTGAACATCTTTCTTCCCTTCACTCCGGTGGTTTAAAGACTTCAAATCTAGATGTATATTTCATACTGATCTGGTTTGGACTCAGGAAGGCAGCTGTCTGATTACATTTGCATAAGGTGATGCTCTTCATACAAATGCAAATATCTGTCATGATGTTCAGATGGTTGCGGCACATGGTTTATATTAGAAGGAAGGAAGGGAGACAAGGGAAGGGTGTATGTGTGTAGGTTGGAGCCTTTGTCAGGTACTCCAGGCCAGCCACTCATAGTCATAGAGCTTTGTGGATCAAAATGTCATATCTATCTATTGAAAAACCAATCTTTGTTCCTTCTTTGTTGGTGTGAAGATCGCATGGCTCTCCAGATACTGATGGACTGAATCTCATCAACCTCAGTCAGGATAACTAGTTATGAAGCATAATAGGAGTTACAGTTCAGCATCTTGGAGGACCACACACTCTCCACCTCTGCTTTGTAATTTTGTTATGCTTTCCCTTCCTTCACTTAGTGGGTAGATATTCAGGTGAGGATAGGAGGAGCAGTACTGCCAAAGAGAGTGAGAAGAAGATCCTCGGGTCTCACTCTTAACAGGAGATCCAAAGAGCTTTGTTCTGGAATCTGTATTGTTTCTCTACAGTCTGCAAGGTTCAAAGAGAAAATAAAGGAGCAGAAGTCCTCTTCTTGTTCCCCAGCCTGAAAATACATACATAACTTGAGTGAGTAGATGTTACTATCAAGCCAAAAAATTCAAGTTGTAGTTATTCAGAAGTAAAAGCCATGGAATACAATGGAGTTTCCCTCTGGGTAAAGATATATAGAATTAAGCCACGAGAGTAACAGGGATGCAAAAGTTTGTTGAAGAATCTACAGCTGACTTACGTAACCATCTGGCTGAATGGATTTGCATAAAGATAGGGCCCTAGATGATTCTCCACAAAGATTTATCTATTTACCTGAGTTACTGGATACTGTTTGTGTAAGTATGATTTTATTTCCAGTTATGCTAGAAGCATTTCTGTGCTCTGCTACTCTAACTCCCAAGAAGCAAAACATGGACAAATCTTTGCAATTAAACTTTAAATAGTCATTTTACCTGACTGCAAAATGAAACCTAGTCCTTCTCTTCCTTTGTAGCACTTAAATTGGTTGGTGTTTCAGACAGAATAATTATCCATGTGTTTGCTTTGTTGCCTAACTCCCAAGAACTGTCTTGATTTTCAAAGTATTTTATATTTTGAAACTCTAAAAACATTTGTCCTTTCTCTCCCTACCCCACCCCATCCATGCAGAAACGCTCCAAGGGCCAAGTGCTATTCGACAAAGTATGTGAACACTTGAATCTCTTGGAGAAAGACTACTTTGGTCTCACGTATAGAGACATGGAAAACCAAAAGGTAAGATTAGTCAAGAATTTAAGACATCTATGAAATGGGCTGGAGAAAGGAAGAACATCAAATGCCAGCTGGAATCAGTGAGACTGAGACGCCATTTGGAACTGGTTGCTTGATAGCAGTTCAGAAAAGATTTTGCTCTCTGCAAAAGTGTAATTGTATCTCTCTTTTTTTTTTTTGACACGATAAATTAGGATACAGTTCACTGACCCACTCGCATGTGATGTTATACGTTTCTGTTCCTATTGTTTTTAATCTAGTCTACAGAGATTTCATAAATAAATTAGGGCTCTTGCTACAGATGTTTCTTTGATAGAATGTAATGTTAGTGCTATGATACATAGTATAATTTTTTCTCTTTACTAGCTCTCATTACTTTGGCATTACATTTAAGTTGATTGCAATACAGGGCCTTCAGAGCCTTTGAATATGTGTTACCTGTAGTGAAGGACCCTAAGAGCTTAAAATTCCCTTTGCCTCCCTGCAACCTGAATATGGGGTTGGGCACAGTGCATCTTGAAGTATACAAGGCAACAGCAGATAGCCCATGCTTAGCACATGTGTTGAGGTCAGAAGCGCAATAATACTTGGATAGAGGAAAACAACTCTGGGTTTTGGAAATTATTGGATGAGATATGCAACAGGACAACAATATATGCTAACAAGTGCACTTCTGCAATCCCTATGGTTAGTGTGGTCTCTTAGGAGCACCAATGTCCTCACAGTAGCCTGCCCAAAGGGATCCAAGATAAAGGTTCTCACTGGAAATGATATTTATTTATTTATTTATTTATTTATTTATTTATTTATTTATTTATTTACCGCCCATCTTCTAACCAGAATTCTGGCGGTTTACAATAATAGAATGAGAATAAAAGAGCGGAGAGAAAAAGCACAATAATAAACACTCAAAACAACAATAAACATAATAATAGTAGTAATAAAAAAACATTAATAACAAAACCGGCTGGCAATCTAATATTTCTGGTCCCCCCCCAAAAAAAACCAAACTATTGATGGTCCCCAAATGCTTCTCTAAAAAGCAGCATTTTCACCGCTTTCTTAAAGGCAGGGAGGGACTATGCAAGGCGGATCTCACTTGGAAGCTGATTCCATAATGTTGGGCCAACCACTGAGAAGGCCCGATTCGTAGTAATCGTTTTTCGGGCTTCTCTACACAAGGACATCCAGAGTGAGAACGCCTGCAACGCTCTGGTGGGTCAGCCCATTGCTGATCTTAAGGAGATTCGCTCCGCCAGGTATTTAGGTCCCAAGCCAGTGTCCAAAATAAAAAAGAATATTAATACAGTAATAGCTTGGTTTACTAGCATAATTCTGAAACATGCTTGTAAACCAAAACTCTCTTATATCAAAGCAAATTTCATCATAACAAGTAATGGAGACTCAGCTGATTCATTCTGGGGTCCTTTAGACCACATATTGTACACACAAAATGCCAAAACTCACAAAAGAAATTGGCTAGAAGTTCACATCCATACCATGGTTTAGGTACCTGGCTGCAGAATCTGCAGAACTAGATTTTACTCTGTGTTTTTAACATGACAACAATAAAGTGCAATTTGTAGCCATATACGCACTTGATTAGCTGCCCCATGACTAGAAATGGTTTGTAAAATAAGAAAGAATGTTGCAAAACAAATTAAAGAAAAATATAAAGATAAAGAAAAATAAAACCCTAAGTTGCTCTCCCCTTTGAAAATGTTCCTGGCTGGTGCAAGAAAGGCCTTGGTACCTTTCTCCTTCCTGTGCTTGGGAGGCTGCCTGAGACAGAATGTTCCAGACCATCATGCACAAACCAGCAGGGAGAGCAAGAGACAGCCACCAGTGGCTCAGTTGTGATCATGTGACCTGTTCCAGTGCTTGTATTTCAAGACATTGCTCATTGATCAAGGCAAAATTGATCAGAAATATTTACTCATCTTGCAAAACACTCAAAAACCAAGACACTCATAAACCAAGGTATTACTGTATTAGGGTTCTCGTCTATAACATATAGTCATCTGTAGTCATCGGTAAAGGTCCCTTGTGGCATCGCCCATAGTAATTACTAGCATATTTTCTGGGTAAAAGAGCAACTGTATTGTAAGGTGAATCAGAATTTTGCCAGTATTATACGTAGGTATATGGCTGAGTAGATAAGGAATTACCTTTTATGACAGAGGGAAAATTTGAACTGGAGACTTATCTGCTCCTGGCAGAAACACTTAAAAATGTAAGCATTCATTTTGTTTTAGAAATAAGCAGATTGAAGTGAGACAAAGTTAAGTGCTGGATCCCATTGTTTTCAGTTAACATTTAAGTTTATGCTTATTTCCCTAGGACTTAATAGGGCTTTAAAGTATATAACTCCAGATAGATTTGTTATTTAATATAACATTTTGAATGAACTACCTTGTATATCTGATTCCTATATTTAAAATGCTTTTTTGCAGAATTGGTTGGACCCAGCCAAGGAAATAAAAAAGCAGATCCGAAGTAAGTTGTAATAAATCATTTATTAGTGGTGAGCTGTACATATTTAAGAAAGCTGAATTTGAAAGAAAACCAAACGTATTAATAATTGTCTCAGTAGTATGTTGTTCATGTGCATATAAATTATGTGTGTACATAAAAGTCTGTATTTAGGATGCACTATAGCTGTAATAGAAGGGTTGTGGTGGCTTAGTGGTCTGGAGCGCTGAAACTGTTGGCTGCAAAGTCGGCAGCTCAGCGGTTCAAATCCCGGGTGCCACACAGTGGAGCGAGCTCCCACTGTAACCCCAGCTACTGCCAACCTAGCAGTTTGAAAGCAGGCAAATGCAAGTAGATAAATAGGTACCACAGTAAAAAGTGGGAAAAGAAACAGTGTTCCGTGCGCAGAAATGTGTTCAGCCATGCCAGCCACATGGCCACGGACTTGCACAACACTGGCTTTTTGGCTTGAAAACAGAGATGAGCCCCACCCCAGAGTCGGACATGATTAGCATGCTTGGGGGGGGCTTTACCTTTACCTTTATAACTGCAATGCATAAATCTGTTGATTCACTATAGCTGTAGTATGTACTCTAAGTAAGATCTGTATTATGCTAAGTATATATAATAAAGTGTTAGCTCAGAGAAGAAGGAAAACAGCATGGGATATGCTACATTTGTAGAGAAGTAAGCAGAGATTTAGGTAATGGTGAGGAAACAGGATGTATTCTTCATATTCAAGTGCACTGCTGTAACAAGCTGTGACATTTTTTTCCAGTTTAGCACTGATAATGTTAGAACTCCTTGTCTGGAAACTGTTTTGAAAAGAAAACATGGCCACGCTGAAAATCATTATTGTTCCTTAATGAAGGGCTGACCTCCATTTGGCAGATAATTAGGGTGCCCTGAAAAGACAGCAGATGCATGGTTATATAATGCATTACTGTTGAACTGTAGTACAGTAGCAGGATCTGTTAGGGAGGTGGGATCTCTCCTTCACATTGCATCCCATCCCTGGGCACCCCAAAATCCACACCTGCAGGGCTGGAAAACCCTCCAGAGACAGGTTATGGGTGTTTACTGGAGCTGCACAGGATTGGGGAGAAGGCAACAAACACTTGTGACATGATCATGTTGGATATTGGCCCATTGTATTTTTACTGTCAGCCAGGGAGATAGATGCTTTGCAGCTTTTTCTGGCCTTCATTACTGTGTAATTTAACTTGACAGAACAGTGCCATTTGCTGCTTTTTTTCAAGCAGGAAAATGTCTTCACCCATTCTCTGTGTGAGTAGAAATATGTCCAACTTCAGGATCAACACTTTTCTTGCAACACCATTCTCTTTTTGGGTTACTTTATAGCTGCCCAAGCAGGTCCCTTACAGACCTTATGCAGGAAGCTGGAATCATTTGAAATGTGGACATACAGACGAATTTGATACCTTGGACAGCCAGAGTCACTAATGTGGCTGTATTACAGTGCATGAATAAAAGTTTGAAATCCTCAATACTGTAAAGAGAAGAAAATTGCAGTATTTCGGACACATAATGCATGATAAGAAATACCATCTGTTATAGGTTATCCTTCAAGGATAAATAGACGGGAAGCGTGGCCCGGGCCGTAGATGAATATTCTGGCTTAAGAACCTAAGCCTGGTGTTGCAGTGAGCACAACTCCTCTGTTTAGAATAGCCTTAGATAGAAACCAGTTCAGGCTACCCTGATTTATTTATTTATATTTATTTATTTTCAAATTTGTGTACCACTCCTATTTCCCGAGCAGGAACTCAGGGTGGTTTACACAAAAATTAAAAGTTAAAAACAGTTTGATTGCCAACGTTTTATGAGGACACGACACTTGAAGGAGGAGGAGGAGGAGGAGGATCCAAAACTCTTTATCATTGCTGGATTAAGGGGAAGGGTGGAACAGCCACAGGTGTGATTTGTGCTGCTTAGTATTGCCCACTCAGGCAATATATATTATGTGACAAGTTTATTTGCTGATTTCAGACTGTCTGACCTGCTCTGTAGTGATTCGCAGGTGACCACACTGGGAAAATGAAAAAAAAAAAAAGAGAGAGAGAGAGAGAAGTCTTGTTCACACATTTATGGGGAACAGGGGTGCTTTTCCTGGAAAACAGTTAGAATCCGCTGTGGATATGTACCATGATAAGAGCTGAGAACACAAGAAGAAGCAATCATACTCCCAAACTAGATAGTAAAGCAAAAGGGAACTTCTGCTCAGTACTTACTGTTTTAAGGATTTCATGCCAAAAATGGACTTCGGTAATAAGACATGTAAGTACCGTGGTGCCTTGTATAAAGGAATTATTTCATTCCAAATCTGTTAAGCAAATTTTCCTTTGTATAAATTTCCCATAGGAATGCATTGAAAATGGATTAATCCCTAATGACGACCGGTTTTTCTGTTGTATGGATTCGCCACATAGGCGATTCTGTTAAGCGATTTCCCCCTATCTCTAGAAATTTTTTCCTTTAAGTGGATTTTCTGTTAAACAAACTGCCTGTTATACAAGGGTCCACTGTATAGTAAAGAAATGCAGATTTGTCTATGCCTTCCTCAATATAATAGTTTAAGAGTACTGCTAAGGTTACACTTAAGGAATTCCAGGGTGTAGATGTCCATATTCCCATGGAAGTGTTATGTCATCTATTAGATGTGCTTATCCGTACATTCATGTTAAAGTTACAAAAAAAAAAAGCCCTGCATGATAACGGTTCATTTTAATGCCAAATACATATTTTCCTTTCTGTAATGACTTTAGCTTAAAATTCATTTTGGTCCTAAAAGATTCCTTGGATCTATTTATATGCAGGTAATTGAGTGGATATGTTTGTTACTGGTAAACTCATTGCTTTCCTCACTTGTTTAGGTATACTTTACTTCTAGAGAGGGCTTTACAGTACCAGGGACGGTCCACTGGAATGAATGGTTGGCAGCAGCAACCATACTTCATCTTGCCATTTTGCAACAGCTAGCTTATTGGTGCATCAATTAGTTGGCCACTTGGTATACCTCTGGCAGAAATAAACAAACAAAGTAAACCCCCATCTCACCACTTTATGAATTTAATAAGCATGTATTTTCACATACAAAGCAAAACTTTATTGTAAAAAAATACAGTGTCCATTTTAGGTCTTTGACTTTGCATTTAAAATTGATTCCAGGTAATTACTGATTTTGTTACTGATTTCCATATAAAGTGATTAATCAGGCAGGTTTCGAGATACGTGATCACATAATCAGTGAACACAGCATGGGATTTGAAGTGAAGGGGAACTCTAAAAGCATTGAAACTTTTAAGTCCAAAGACACAAAAGATTGTTCCCTGGATTTCATAACTTCTATTCTAGGCTACTTTAGAAATTTCCAAATAAACAAGCAAAAAGCAAAGTGTTCTGCTTCAAGTCATTTCCGGGCAGTTTACAGTTTTTAATAACAGTATGCAGGCTACACATCCCCCCGAGCAAGCTGGGTACTCATTTTACGGGCCCTGGAGGGATGGAAGGCTGAGTCAACCATGAGCCGGCTACCTGGGATCGAACCCCAGGTCATGGGCACAGTTTTGCCTACATTTTACCACTGCGCCACGGGATAAAGCCCATTGAAGACCTCTTTAAGCCTCTCTGACTCTTCCTCCCATCCTCATACTTGGTTTTTACCATTTTGGCATCTTACCGTTTCACCCCAATACCTGTTTATGCCTTTTAAAGTACCTTGTGTTCTAATTTGTGAGGCTGAAAATACTCTGAATAAACATATCATGGCAACTGAAGATCTTTCCCACCTCTCCAAAGTTTGCCATAACGGTCATATGTGGAATGTGTTCTTGCAACCAGATGTCAGTGGTCTTTCTCAGTAACACGTCACAAATGAAAATGTTTCCAGTCACCAAGTACATGTAAGCAATTAAATTTTGTAGAAAGCACTTCCCATCTGGAATTAAATTGCAGTTTATCATTAAAAATGATTGTTGCTTTAGTGAAGTTGCATACTTGTGTAATGAGAAAAAATTTAATCTTCTCTAGATGCTTTTAAAAGTCAGCAGTACTCTAAAGAAAAGTCTTTTTGAATTACAAGATTTGGAACTGTCCTCACTTGGCAATATAGATTTTCCTACACACTTCCCCTTGTGCTCATGTTGGGATGTGGGTAGAGAGGAAGGAGGAAGTCTTTTTTGTGAATCAAAGTCTGTTCATGTTTCTTTCAGTGCTGCAAACAGGGAGATAAACCCAGTGTCAGTCCTACCTAGAGTAGGCCTTTTGAAATGAATGGGACTGGTTATGGATAACTTTAATTCTGTTAATATCAGTGTGTTCATTCTAGGTAGAATTAGCATTGGATTTTGTGGAGTTTATAAGAGGCAAAACACACTGATTTTAACAGGCTTGAATAATTATTTGGGTTAATTAACAAACCAGGTCAAATAAGTTTGTATCCTGACTTCATGATTTACTTTACTTCCCTGTGAGTTGGCATGGTGACTTTTCTGTATCAGTTAAAGTGGTCACCAGTCTGAATTAATAGGAATAGATCCATTTTTAGACACAGAAGCTTCAGTCTCAGAGGGGGAAATTACAGACTTTTTGGGAAGGGCACTCCAGGCTGATTTCCTTTGCATCATATTTATTTATTTATTTATTTATTCATTCCTTTATTCATTATTTGTTTCACTTATATACCGCACTATCTTTCTATAGGAACTCTAGGCGGTTTACAAAATAAAAACCTCAAGGTAAAAACAGTATGATCAAAAGAGGGGAAATACCCTTGGCAGGATGGAGCAAGGACATACGGAGAAGAACAAAAAAGAAAAAAGAAAAAAAAGGAAGAAAAAAAGAAAAATAATATGATCAAAGTACAAATCAGCCCACCCATCTCAAACATGTAGCATTTCCACATTTTTCCAGTGTAATTATACCCATACACCTCTTTGTCAAGTAATGCCATTTTATGGAAAAGAAACTTTGCAAGCCAATGAAAGGAAGCCTATTACTACTGTTCTTGGTAGA
This sequence comes from Phrynocephalus forsythii, assembly GCA_029282475.1. Lineage (NCBI taxonomy): Eukaryota > Metazoa > Chordata > Lepidosauria > Squamata > Agamidae > Phrynocephalus > Phrynocephalus forsythii. The sequence goes on from JAPFRF010000003.1 coordinate 61,627,823, forward strand.
GGAAGACACGGGAATCATAAGGTTCACCAACGTTTTATAAGACAGAAGAACTACAGAGTTTTGGTAACCCCCAAGGTATCTACAAATTTAGAATGTTCTGTAAACCTTTATGACAAGATCCCTGGACTAAAAATATTGCTGTTGAATGGTAGATCAGTACAACAAACATCCAGGACCTGATCCTGGAAGAATGTGCTGATCTCACTTGCATCATAGAGACTTGGCTGGATGAGGCTGGGGGTTTCGGTCTCACTCAGCTCTGTCCTCCGAGTTTCTCTGTAGAACAACAAGCAAGACCATTGGAGCGGGGTGGAGGAGTGGCAATAGTCTATCACAATTCCATTCCTCTTACTAGATGTCACATCCCCCAGTTCCCCAGGTTTGAATGTATGTTCCTAAAAGTAGGAGCCAGGGACAAGATAGGAATTATCTGGGTATACCGCCCTCCCCGAGGCACAACAACTTCTCTACCTCAGCTAACTGAACTGATTACAGGGGTGGTGTTGGAATTCTCCCGGCTCATCGTGCTGGGGGACTTTAACATCCATGCTGAGGCAGCTCTGTCAGGGGTTTCTGAATACCTCATGGCATTCATGACAACCATGGGACTGTCTCTAATAGTGTCTGCCCCTACTCATTCTGCAGGCCACACCTTAGACTTGGTCTTCTGTCCCAGTATGGATATTTGGAACCTCAGGATAAAGGAACTTTCTGTAATTCCATTGTCATGGACAGACCATTATCTGGTGCACTTTAGGCTCACTGGTACTCAGAGCCTGGGCAGGGGTGGAAGTCAGACAAAGACAATTCATCCAAGAAGGTTGATGGATCCAGATGGTTTTGTAACTGCCCTAAGGGAGTTTCCCACCTCTTTGATGGATGATTCCATTGAATCATTAGTTGATCTCTGAAATGGGGAAATGAGCAAAGCCATTGACCTGATTGCCCCTAAACATCTCATTCCTCAAAGTACAGCCAAACTGGCTGCTTGGTTTTCTAGGGAACTACAAATATGAAAAAGTGGTCCATACAGCCGAAAGGCGTGGGAGGAAAACCCAAACTGAAACAGATAAAGAAACAGTGAAAGGCCATTGGAAAGCTTATTCCAAGGCAGTGGAAGCAGCAAAGAAATCATTTTTCTCTACCACCATCGCTTCAGCACGGAATCGCCAAAATTGTCAAAAGTCTGTTGCAGCGTGACCCACAGGTGGATAACACAGATAACTCTGTAACGTGCTGATAAGAATTTGCACAACACTTTACAGCCAAAATTGTACAGATCCAGGCTGACCTGGATGCTGCTATTGATCTGGAGCCTATTAAAAAAACTGCCCCCCGTGTCTGCCCTGTATTAATTGATGAATTTCAGCTCCTACAGCCTGAGGATGTGGTCAGGAGTCTTGGGAAGATGAGGGCCACCACATGTCTGTTGGACCCTTGCCCTTCCTGGCTCATAAAAGCTGTCAGAGAGGGTCTGGCAGACTGGTTAGGAAGAGGAGTGAATACTTTGTTGCCACAGGGCAGGATTCCAGCATGCTTGAAGGAGGCAATAGTAAAACCGTTGTTAAAAAAGCCGTCTTTAAATCCAAAAATATTGAACAATTACCGGCCGGTATCTTAACATTCCATTCTTGGGTAAAGTGCTAGAGTGGGTTGTGCCTTTGCAGCTCCAGATGTTTCTCGATGAAATAAACTACCTGGATCCAGTTCAATCTGGCGTTAGGCCTGGTATTGGGACTGAAACAACACTGGTTGCCTTGGTAAATGACCTATGCAGGGAAATTGATAGGAGATCTGTGTCTTTTGGTCTTACTGGACCTCTCAGCTGCTTTTGACTCTATCGACCACAGCATCCTCCTGACTCCTCTCTATGAAATGGGACTTGGCACTGTCTAACAGTGGTTTCAGTCTTTCCTGCAGGAGAGAATGGGTTAGGGGGTCTCATGCTCAACCCCATGGCCACTGACCTGCGGGGTACATCAGGGTTCTGTTCTGTCTCCTGTGTTATTTAACATTTATATGAAATCACTGGGAGAAATTATTTGGACTTTTGGGGTAAAGTGTCACCAGTATGCCGATGACACTCAAATCTACCTCTCATACATAAGTTTATTACGGTCATGTGACCCAAAACAGTTTGAACAGAACAGTACACAGAATAAAACTATAACGTAACATTGCCAACAGTAGATTACAGTGTCATTTATCTGCCGCTATCATAGCCCTCCTATGGATTGCTGCCAAGAGGAATTTAGCCACCTGGGTAGTTACATATGAGTTCTTATCTGAGAGGCAGTACTCTACCAAGATTTTATCTGGACAACTTTGAAATTTAAAAATTAAAGGATAAATCAGGTCTCTTCTAATTTCTTTGTAAAGGGTACAGTATAAAAGGATATGAGTTAAAAATTCAGGTTCCACAGGGACATAAACGTTCTTGGCGTGGGGTTCCATTATATCTACCCTGAAGCATAGCTGAAGGAAGCACATTGAGTCTTGCCAAACAGAATGCTCTGCAGTCTTGTGGGGTTCCTAACGAGGATAAATAGTTTGCTTGTTTCCGATACCCTGGTAGAATACCGTGTGCCTGGGGTGAGCAGGTTCTATTTGCTGTGGCAGTCAGTTCTTGTCTCTCGATGTCATCAATTCGCTGACTAAGGGTTCGATAGGCCTGATGTTGATTTAACATTAGAATGGACTCGAGAGGCATTCCAATAGATCTAACTTTGTGTTGGATTATCTGTGACCACTTGCTCATGTAGTAATCAGATAACATATGGTATATATAACCCAACTGCTCGGCCTGAAAATGAATTCTCAACCAGAATTTCACGGTTTGATTCCATGCCCTAGTCTCTAAGCGATCTAGGCCTGTCTCCAGATATAGAGCTGCCCATCCCACACAATTAGGGACCCCCAATATTCGGCGCAAGAAGGAAGATTATATATTCTCAACATTGGAATTGAATGCGCTTATCCAAATTGGTATGCCATAGAGCAACTGGGGCCTAGTTTTTGCTGTAAAGACCCGCACAGCAGAAGGGATGTGGAATCCGCCGTTAATATAGAAAAACCGAGCAATGGCTGCCATACTGCTGCGAGCCTTACTATGTGTGTAGGTACGGTGGGCGGTCCACTCGCAGTTGAATTTAAAGTATAGTCCTAGGTATTTAAATTCCTTAACTTGTTCCAAGAGATTATTCTGAATTGGCCAGCGATGTTTCTTCCAGGCCTTGGTAAACACCATGATTTTAGATTTATCTATATTAATATTTAGGCTATTGTTTTTACAGTAGTCAGCAAAAGATAGCAGTAGTCGCCTTAATCCCAGACGCGTTAAAGATAGTACTACAGCGTCATCTGCAAACAATAATAGAGGAACATGTTGAGTACCAAGTTTGGGGAAGTGGCCCTCAACCTTTCTTAGATGTGCATCCAAGTCATTTATATAAAGATTAAAAAGGTGTGGCGCCAACACACAGCCTTGCCTAACTCCTCTATTACTTGGGATTTCCTCTGTTAATTCGCCTAGGGAGCCATATCTTACACTACAACTAGTGTCCAAATATAATTTTTTTCATAAGAAAAAGTAGTCATCTATCTATGGTGGTCTTATCTAATTTAGCCCATAATAATCCCCTGGAAATAGAATCGAAAGCCCCTTTCAGGTCAAAAAAAGCAGTAAACAGTCCACTCCCCCCTGTGTTTCTGTATTTTTCAGCCAAGTGTGCCAAGGTTAAACAGTGATCCAGGGTATTTCTGTTGGCACGAAACCCATTCTGTTCTAACCCTAATATTTTCTCTGTATCCATCCAGCTTGTCAATTTGTCAGCTAGGTGGCTTGCATAGAGCTTTCCTGTTATAGAGAGCAAACTGACAGGACGGTAGTTGGCTCTCATAAACTCTGGATTCCAAGGAAGCTATTTCGACTTTAGATCAGTGCTCAGCTTTGGTGATGAACTGGATGAGTAATAACAAAAAATGAATGAATGAATGAATGAATGAATGAATAAATAAATAAATAAATAAATAAATAAATAAATAAATAAATAAATAAATAAATTTTCTATTTAGAATGTTAGATTTACTGAAGAATCTTAAAAGCTTTGTTCATGCAGAGGATTATATAAACGTGGACTGATAAAGACGTCATATGGAGCATAGTGGTTTATATGTGGCAGCAGACAACTAATATTTCAGACCTTATTTTAAAACTGTAGGAAATTTACACACAGCTTAATGTACACTGTAATGTCAAGACTGGATGAACGCTCTTCTGTCAAGCAGACCATGGCTTTAATAATAAAACCTGACATAGCTTCAACATGTATATTCATCACTATGTGCTCTGCTTGAATAGTTAAAAATTGGATGCCACAAAATACAAAAGCACGTAAAATGGAATTAAAACATCTTCTTTTCCCCATTATTGCTGGTGGGAAGAAGATACTTATCCTCCTAGAGAGATTTGTTTGTAGTTTTTCCCCTATAACATTTCTGTCCTGATTAGCCTTAGGTACAAAACAGCAAGCAAACAATAAAAGAGAGGTTAGTTTTGACACTAACCTAGTTTTGAATATTTTTTTAATTCTAGTAACAGTCCAGTGTTTCTTTGAAGCAGTATCCTGCAAATGCATTTTGAAATAACATTTTTTTCATCCTTATTGAAAAGCAACAAATAGTGGAGTTTGTTTCATATTTTATTTCATAGAATATTCTGGTTTCTGGACACCACAAGGTCCAGTTTCTAGTATCTCAATATGATAGCAATGGCATATGGCCTGAAGATGGGCCTTAGGGTAGGCTCATGGGGTGACAGGACTTTTAAACTACCCTAGTTGCAGGGTAACTACCCTAGTGTTACAAAAATGAAAAGCAATGCTTTGAAGTGAGCCTCAGAACAAAAATGGAAGCAATGTATCTGGCAAAAATATTTTAGTGTTTTCCTTTGCATGATTCAGTCAGGATAATGGCAGCTGAATTCTCATTCAATTGTGCTCTTTGAAAAGTTGGCCAATTTAATAAATTAACAGTAATCTAAATTAAAAGTCATGAGAACATAAACTAGACCCAAGGGGGAAAGGGCACAAGCAGCATGCAAGGTTCAGTAAATAAATGGTCAACTTGGAGTTCTTCTCTCTTTTTGGACCACTGTTCCCAGAATCCTTAAGCCAGAATGGCAATTGAATTTGTTTATTTATTTTAAAAAATTATACAACTACAAGCAAGAAAGATTTTGTAATCATTGTAGATCATATGCCGAATATGACCCAACAGTTTGATACGGCCACAAAAAAGGAAAATGCTATTTTAAGCTGTTTTTTAACAGAAGGAAGATTTCCAAATTCCATGAAGTGCTTATCAGCACTGTTCAGCACTGTTTAGGCCTCATCTTGAATATTGAATATTTCTGGACACCACAGAAAGAAAAGATGCTGACAAATTAGAAACAAGTTCAGAGGAAGGTAACAAGAATGACCCCATGGATTGGAAACCAAACCCTATGAGGAAAGTATGAAAGAACTGGACATGTGTAGCCTAGAAAATGTAAGATTGAAGGGTAATATGATAGCACTTTTCAAATATTTGAAAGGCTCTCATGCAGAGGAGGGTAAGATCTGTTCTCAATCATCCAAGAGTGTAGGACACAGTGGGCTCAAGTTATGAGGACTCAGCTTTTGATTGAATATCAGGGGAACTTCTTAACTGTTAGAGCAGTATGATAGTGGAACCCATTGCCTCAAGAGGTGGGGAGTGCTCCCAACACTAGAGACATTCAAGAGAAATTTGGACAACAATTTGTCAGATACTCTTGGATTTGTACGCTTGCACTGAGCAGGAAATTGTGAACCCCTTCTGTCTTCACTATTCTGTGATTCTGTTAGTTGCCAAGGGACAAATCTGTCTTGAGAGAGAAATCACATTGAAAGCTGAGGGAGTTTTTACCAAAAGAATACTACTGAGACAGACCTGAAACATCTGTTATGAATATTGGGTACTCTATGTAGATTATCTCACTCATTCTTTTTTTCCCCTTGTACAGGTGGTGCTTGGCAGTTCTCATTTAATGTGAAGTTCTATCCTCCTGATCCTGCCCAACTTTCTGAAGATATTACAAGGTAGGGCTTTTCCTGTATAGTTGAGGACAGTAATTTCTTTTTAATCAACAAGTGCCCTTTCTCTTTTGCGTGATAACACTTTCAGTCATTACCACTGTGATGACAGTAGGTGGTATAAGAGAAAACTATATAATATGTTGGAGCTTTCACCTCCATTCCTCTGTTTGCTTCTGATCCAAGATTCCTTCCCTGATCCATAACTTTTCTGATAAGACTGCTGATCACAGCAGTTTTACAACTGCCCAATGCATAGGCAGTTATATGCCTGTAATGATGCTCCATTAAACTCTGAAAATGGTTGTGTTAGCATTAGCAAGTGAATAATATGCATCTACATGTGGATCTCAAGGAGACATACTGTAGAAATGAACTTCCAATCTCTGACTCCACAGCCAGAGACCAAAACCACTGAGCTATACATAGTTTCTGTTAGTTAGCTTAAATGAAAAATAGGAAACACAGACTGCAGTTGAAGAGGATAACCGCTGGTCCTTTACAAAACAAAAAAACAAAAGAGTTGCAACAGCATGCTGGATCTGAGCACATACCTGCACCTCTCCTTTAGACTTTGAATAAGTTTCTGTTTTAAGTGTGTATTAGCCTAATATTCATGGATCAAGCAGCACTTTTTCCTTCATAAGAAAGGAAGGAGGCATTTATTTCAATTTTCTGCTTATTGTCTCTTCTTTTCCTTCACTGATTAAGTCAACGATTCCAAGTGACAACTTGTAATGTGAACAACAGTTGTTTCTTATTTGCTAGAACCTGCATATTCCAGGCAGGCAGGGGACTTAGAGAGGAAGGGTGCATGTGGAGAAGTGCTATTTTTTCTCTTTTGAATCCCACACAGGTACTACCTTTGTTTACAGCTGAGAGATGACATTGTTTCTGGACGATTACCCTGTTCTTTTGTTACTCTTGCACTCTTGGGATCCTATACTGTTCAGTCAGAGCTTGGAGATTATGATCCTGATGAATATGGAAGTGATTATGTCAGTGAATTTCGCTTTGCACCAAATCATACTAAAGAACTGGAAGATAAAGTAATAGAGCTTCATAAAAGCCATAGGTAAGAAAAGCAGACAGAAATTCGGCATGTGTCTTGGGAATTAAAAGTTTATACAAGAAATAATGTATTGAGTGTCCTACTATTATAGTGACTATTTTAAATAAATGTGTTTAGTTAGTTTAAAAAGAGACATTTAAGAAATGTTACATCTTATTCAAGTCATATACAGAGTACTGTACATTTTTTCCAGATAAGAAGCTCATTTTACATGTTTTACTGTTTTTAACTGTACTCACTTTCTTTAGGGGAATGACACCTGCAGAGGCTGAAATGCATTTTCTGGAGAATGCCAAAAAATTATCCATGTATGGAGTAGATCTACACCATGCCAAGGTACAGACTGTAAACAGAAGTATAGTTCAAATTAAAACCCTAGGTAAATTCCTTTACATTGGCAAATACGTTCTGTGATAAAATTTTCCAGATCAGTGAATACATTTCTAATTGAAGTACTGTTGAAACAAATCTGATCTATGATGTAAAACCTTAACATGTAGGATTAGGTATAACAATTCCAATATTGCAACAAATGCTTCACTGCATTTAATTATAACTGAGGAACATATTTCAAAATTGTGTAACACTTCAGTTGGAACAGCCATCCTCCTGTTGTCCTCGTGAAGCTTCTGGATGGAACAGCTGCCTACTGGAAGAGAGGCAAAGCTCATGTTTTGTTGTATACATTTACAGAATCATTTGAGAGACTTTCATTTGTACTTGTACTAAATTGAATAAGAAAAATTACTTCATCAAAGAGGAAATTGAAGGTTGAAAGTACTTTCAGGGGGAAAATAAAATTAGTCTATTAAAAGGCCTTTTGTGGCATCTTAGAGGTTTACAAATTGAATTTCACATTTTTAAATTTATTTGACTTATATATTTCCCCTTTATGGAAAACACTACTCTCGGCAGTTCACAAATTAAAACTAGAACCCCACACAACCCATTGTAACAATAGGGTCAATATGGTGGCTCGCTAATGCAGAATTAATACAAAAAGAAAAATATAGTACAAGGGGGAAATGACATCATCTGTGGCATGTTTTTATGGTCTGTCCACTCCATAAATGAGCTACAATCCATTAAAGCTTTTTCGTATTTCTAGAGAGAGAGCCATGTTAGTCTGTCACAGCAAAAACAACTTTACCTTGGTTTAGGAACAGTTCTGCGGCATTGGTGTGTCCCGGGGTTGAATGCCTTCATCTATCGGTGGGTCAGAGAGATAAGTCTGGCATTGTGCTGGTGTACCCTGCTCCCCGCAACCCAGCACAATCCTTTCCAGAGATCGCGGAGTTCATCTCGGCTGCCCTGTTGAGGTCCCCCCGCTTACCGGTGGTTGGGGACTTCAACGTGCACGCCGGGGAGGAGCTCTCTGGTGTGGCTCTGGAATTCATGGAATCCATGACTTCCATGAATCTCTGTTGATTGCCCCACCCATAGAGCTGGCCATGCCCTGGATCTGTTTTTTTCCTCCATGTCGGCAGATTCCTGTCTGAGGGTTAGGGATATCTCACCCCCACCCGTGTCATGGTCAGACCATCACCTGCTAAAATTTTCCCTGTCGATCGCCACCCTGCCCCGTGGGGAGCATCGGCCCTTCATTTGGGCCCATCCCCGGAGGCTCCTGAGCCCTGCCAGGTTCATGGAGGCCTTCGGGGAGCTTTCTGGCAGTCTAGCAGACGATCCGGCTGAGGGTGCCACCGGGGCAGTACACCGGATCGCCCCCAAGCGCCTCCTGTGCTGTGGAGACCGCTCCTCGCCGTGGTATACGGCTGAGCTGCGGTCAATGAAACAAGAACGCAGGAGGCTCGAGGTCATTTGGAGGACGAATCGGACGGCAGTGAATTGGGCTGCACTTCAGCAGCTGACCGGCCGCTATGGTTGCACGATCAGGGACACTAGAACAGCCTATGTCTCCCTGAGAATTGGCGAGGCCTCGAACCGCCAGGTGGAGTTGTTCCGGGTGGTTCGGGACCTCTCCAATCCCGGTCAGCTGAGGCCTCCTCCTAGTGAGTTCACTAGTGAGCAATTTGCAGCCCATTTTAGATCCAAAATAGAGGCCATCCATTCTGATTTGCCCTCCGGTTGCACTAGTCGATCCCCTCATGTCCCTGGGGCCTCACGCCCTTGGTCTCCCCTCCTGGTCGAGTTTGGGCCGGTGTTTCCAGCGGAGGCCTCCAGAGTTATGGCTCATTGCCGGCCGGCAACTACTCCTTTTGACCCTTGCCGCGCTTGGCTCATCAAATTAGCCGAAGGGAACATGCCGGAATGGGTTTCGGCCATTGCAACGGCCTCCTTCAGGGAGGGATTTTCAAGGAGACCGTGGTAAAGCCCACTCTAAAAAAGCCCGGCATGGCGGCGGACGACTTGTCCAGCTATCGTCCAATCGCCATTGTTCCCTTCCTGGGCAAGGTTGTTGAGAGGGTGGCCGCTGTCCAGCTGCAGTCATACCTGGAGGAAAATTGTATCCTGGATCCCTTCCAGTCTGGGTTCAGGCCGCTTCGTGGGACCGAGACTGCCCTGGTTGCTCTGCAGGATGACCTCCTCAGGGAGGCTGACAGGGAGTGTTCCTCCCTGCTGGTTCTCCTTGATCTGTCAGCTGCCTTTGATACCGTCGACCACGGTAACCTGCTGGTCCGGCTCACTGAGGTGGGAATCAGGGGCCTGGCTCTGTTCTGGCTCCGTTCCTTCCTTGATGGCCGGTCTCAGCGGGTTCAGCTGGGTGATGATTTGTCGGCTCCTTGGACTCTCCCTTGTGGTGTGCCCCAGGAGTCGGCAATCTCACCCATGCTGTTCAATGTTTATATGAGGCCGCTGGCAGTGGTCATCAGGAGATTTAGAGTTCGCTGTGATCAGTATGCTGATAACACACAGCTCTATCTCTCCTTTTCGTCTGCTGCAGTGGAGGCAGTTCGCTCCCTCGACCTGTGCCTGGAGGCGGTTCTGGAATGGACCAGGACTAACCGGCTCAAGCTGAATCCGGAGAAGACGGAGGTTCTGTTCTTTGGGGCGCCTTCGTCCGGGTACAATGGCCCCCTCCCTAGACTGGGGGGTGTTTCCCTCCAGCCTACAGACAGGGCCAGGAATCTGGGTATGGTCTTGGATTCAGCCCTCTCCCTGGAAGCCCAGGTGATGACGGTCTCCAGGGCCACTTTTGTCCACCTCCGCCGAATCGCCCAGATCCGACAGTACCTTGATGAGTCCTCCCTGAGAACAGTCGTGCAGGCCCTCATGATTTCGAGGATCGACTATTGCAATGCCCTCTACGTGGAGTTGCCCTTGACCCTTGTCCGGAGGCTCCAGTGGGTGCAGAATGCGGCGGCCAGGCTGGTGGTGGGTGCTAGGAGATTCGAGCCCATCGCCCCATTCCTGGCTCGCCTGCATTGGCTACCTGTTGTCCTCCGGATAAGGTTCAAGGTCCTGGTTTTGACTTTCAAAGCCCTCCACGGCTTGGGACCAGAGTACTTGTCGGAGCGTATGAGGCATGAAACTGGTAATAACATGTCTACTGAACATGCTATATGTTGTTAAAATTACAACACAATTGACATTAACAATTTAAGTGAATTTAAGTTCATATTTACTACTGAATAATGGAAGGCTTATGGAAAAATCTTTATCCCCTTTTTAAAAATCTTAACTCTCTGTGTTTTAAAGGATTCTGAAGGTGTTGAAATCATGTTAGGGGTCTGCGCAAGTGGTCTCCTTATATATCGGGACAGACTCAGAATAAATAGGTTTGCGTGGCCTAAGGTTCTTAAAATTTCATACAAGAGGAATAACTTCTACATCAAAATCCGACCAGGAGAAGTAAGTGGAGTTCAATCAACTGAATTTCCTCAGGGTTTTGTTATTGTTTTTGTTGTTTGTTGTTGTTGTTGTTGTTGTTGTTGTTTAGAAGCTGGAAAGTTCCACTAGCTTGATCTCATGCACCTGTGGGATCAAATGTTTTGCTGAGAAAACAATGCACTATAACTTTTTCCAGATGTCACAATATTTACAAATTTGGCTTCCTCTAACTCCTCCCTATCTATTTTTGTGCAACTCTAACTTACCTGTATCCACTTGAAATGTATGTGTGTCAGGCAGTGTGTTTGCAAATCTAGTAAAATGTTGCAATTCTGATTGCAGTTAAGATCATGCTCAGATATGTGTACTTACATGAAAACAAATGAAAACATCAAAACCCATTCTTAAAAGTAGTGGATACCGTATTTTTCGCCCCATAAGATGCACCGGACCAAAGGACGCACCTAGTTTTTAGAGGTATGTATGTGTGAAAAAAATATTCACACATACATACTGTGGTTCTGGTCCATCTCCACACCAGCGTACTCTCCGGCCATGGTGCTGGAGAGTAAAATGCAAAGATAAGCCTTCCCCACCCCCACCCCCCACCCAGGTCTCCATGCTGGGAAGCCTCGGGCCCTTGCAGAGGCCTCCAGACCCAGTCGCAGACCCAGCTGCAGCCCTTGTGGAGGCTTCCCAGCCAGGCTGGATTTTTTTTAAAAAAATACCTTGCATGATTGATTTGCTCCATATAATAGGAGATGGAGAGAAAGCAGCCCGATTGGAGATCATAGAGATGGGAAACGGGCTAGAGAGTAACCACCCACCATGGTGACCATAGAGATGCGGCTAGAGAGTAACCACCCACCATGATGACCATAGAGATGCATTTTATCAAATGCCTCAAGTATAACAGACTACTGTTAAAGTAATATCTTGAGCAAGGGATTTGATCCATGGCGTATGGTTTCAAACCACTGGACAATAATCTCTAGTAATCCTGCTCCTCCCAGTTCTCTTTCATCCTTTCTCATGTGCATATCTGGATACGATCAGCAGTCTTTTATTTAAAAAAAACCCAAAAAAATACCTATGTAGTCTTGGGCTTACAACCTTGTGCAAAAGCAATAAATTTTGAGTAAGAAGTAAATTACACGATACTTTCTACTGTGTTAATTGTACTCTAAATGCCTGAAAGATTCTGTGGCTTACATCCAGTAGCAAGTTGCAAAGAGACTAGATCCATTAAATCAGTGGAGATTTGTTGGATTGCCTAATCTATACATTCTGATGATGAAATGGGCCTACTTTATTTCAGTTAGTAGGATTCATGAAGCCAAGTAAGAGTTTAAACCTCTTCTTTCCTTCTTCTCTCCTTGCATCCTCTTTGAGATCTTAGTATGCATTAAACAATTGTCTGTACTGAGAAAAACTGGATTTGTTCTGGATGAAAACTCAGGACATTAAGCTAAGGGAGTTTCATTCCTCTTTTATGGAAACACATGTAATTACATGAAACATCTTCCCCTCAAGGGTCCTTTCATTCAATCCAAATATTAGTTTCTCGCAGGGAACGGAATCATTATATCATAAGCAGCTATACCTCTGTGATTACCTGAATGTTACTTTCTTATATTGGCAACTCTAAGAAAGCTTTGTATGTATCTGATGTATTTGCACAAGTGTGAAAAAAACATATAAAGAGGTTTTTTTAAAAATCGTGTTTGTGAAGCACCCATGTTCTTTTCCACCCTAGTTTGAACAGTTTGAGAGCACAATTGGATTTAAACTACCAAATCATCGTGCTGCAAAACGGCTGTGGAAAGTATGTGTTGAACATCATACATTTTTCAGGTATCTAACTTATTTTTAAAAGTTTGTTTGAACAGAAATAAGAAAAAAATTATATACTAAAAATAACTTTGAACATCTTGGTAGCTGGTCTTCTAGAGAAAGCTGTTAGCCTGATACATGAAATTTAATCTTAAATTGTGAAAGAAAACAGTATCCTTCTATTTTGTAACAGTCCACCATCAAGTTCATGACACTGTCTTACTAATCTCCTTTCTAAATTTCCGGACAGAGATAATAAATGTCATGTCTCATATTATTTATCTGATACAGTTCCCTACATTATTCAGTTGGTTGTAGATGATGTGATCAGGATATAAACTTAGCAACCACGTTTTGCTCTGTAACTCTTATAATTTTGAATGGCTGGGTTTGCATTGTATCTTGTATAAAGGAATTAATTCATTGCAAATGAAATTCCATTAAGCAAATTTTCCTTTATACAAATTTCCCATAGGAATGCATTGAAAGCAGAGTAATCCCTAATTGCTATCGTTTTTATGTTGTACAGATTCGCCACATAGGCAATTCTGTTGAGCAAATTTCCTCTATCTCTGGAATTTTTATGTTGTACAGATTTTATGTCATACAAACCGTTTGTTATATGAGGGTCCACTGTATATGTCTTCAGAAATCTCAAGGGCTGCAGATACCCATCCCGGGACTTTGGAGAGTTGCTCCTGTGGTCCCCTCCCATTCCCTGATTTGTTTTTCTTTCACAAATGTGGTGTGCTTTCTAACAGAAAAAGCCTTTTTGCACCCTCTAGTGGCCATTGTAATGATTTTTGGAGTGCTGGAGGGCTTCAGAATGTTGCAAAACTGCCCCCATGCCCCCTGAAAATGACAAGAAGGTTTTTTTAGCCACTACCCCAGCACATTAAAACATTCCTGGGATACAGTGTGTGTTTGGTACAGTTTATCACCTACCCTGGTAGGTAGCCTTATATATTTCAGTTTTGTGTGTGACTTCTGCTGACTAGGTAGGCATGTAAATGTCTCATAAGTGTGATGTTATACATGATTCTCCGAGCCTTTAAAAAATATACATTGTTGTACCTAGTTGATGTCGACATGTTTACATCTTCCTCTTTAGTATGATTTTTGCTTATAGAAATAGATTTCAGTTTTATTGCTAGCACTACTTCTCAGATAGAAAAAAGGAAGTAATTACAGAATTTATTTATTTAAAATATTTACCCTGCCTTTTTCCTAAAAAGGATTCCTGGGGGCTTACATTTTTAAGAGCCTGATGGCACAGGGGTTAAATGCCTATACTGTAGCTAAAACACTGCTCACAACCTGGGGTTCAATCCCAGGTAGCTAGCTCAAGGTTCACTCAGCCTTCTATCCTTCTGACATCTGTCAAATGAGTACCTAGCTTGCTGAGGGGAGGGGGCATGTGTAGCCTGTATAAATGAGTTGTAAACCACCCAGAGAGTGCTTGAAGAGCTATGGGGCAGTATATAAGCAGAACGCTTTGCTTTGCTTTGCTTTAAAAATGAGCAGTATAAAAGTTTAAAGCAACAAATTATTACTATATTTAAAAATAATTAAACAAATATATTTAAAACTCCCAGAAGCAAGGTCAAGCAAGGAAAACCTTTTCATTTAGATCTGAGGCTAATTGAATGCCATTCAGATGTTTTAAGTAAGATTCTAGCACTTTCAGGAGTTAAAAACATTTAATGTTATAATTTGGAAATTAATTAGATGAAAGGGAAAAAAGCAGGGCACCAGGAAATTATTTTACCTAGGAAATAATGTTATCATGTGACAGAAATGACATAGAAACTGATGTGGGGGAATAGCTACTGTAAAAGCATAGTTATCTTTTCTGCTGTGTAATAAATAATAATAATAATAATAATAATAATAATAATAATAATAATAATAATAATAATAATAATAATAATAATAATAATAATAATAATAATAATAATACACTTGATCTTAGCCAAAAGGCCAAGAAGTGACAGAAGCCCTGATTTTTGCAGCTCAAGAACAAGCTATCAAAACAAATGCAGTTAAGGCTAGAATAGAAAAATCAGCTGAGTACCCCACATGTAGACTCTATAAAGAGGCAGATGAAACTATCAACCATATATTGAGTTGTTGCAAGAAAATTGCTCAGACTGACAGACTGATTACAAACATCTTCATAATGTAGTTGCTCAAATGGTCCTCTGGAATTTGTGTCAGAACTATCAACTGCCCATAGCAAAGAACTGGTGGGATCATAAGCCTGAAAAAGTGATTGAAAATGAGCATGCAAAATTACTTTGGGACTTCCGAATACAGACAGACAGGGTTTTGGAGCATAATATCCCAGATATTGTGATTGTGGAGAAGAAAAAAGTGTGGATCATTGATGTTGCTATACCAGGTGATAGTAGAGTCACCGAGAAACAACTTGAAAAAATTAACCGATATCAGGATCTGAAAATTGAACTTCAGAGACTCTGGCATAAACTGGTACAGGTGGTCCCAGTGGTAATTGGCATGCTGGGTGCAGTGCCTAAAGAGCTAAGCAAGTATTTAGAAAAAATTGGAGTTGACAAAGTCACCGTCAGTCAGCTGCAGAAAGCCACCTTACTGGGATCTGCTTGCATAATTCGCCGATGCATCACATAGTCCAAAACGCTTGGGAAGTGTTCGACTAGTGATTTGTAATACAAAATCCAGCATAGTTATCTTGTCTGCTGTGTGATGATGTTGATAATAATAATAATAATAATAATAATAATAATAATAATAATAATAATAATAATAATAATAATAATAATAATTTTTTTAGAACTACAGAACTTGGAGGAAGCCAATCAAGGTTCCTTCTAAGGCGTGCACACACATGCGTGTACATGCCTTAACCAGCATCTGTCCTGGGCTTCCCCATCACCTCACAGAGTGGCCGATGGGGGGGGGGAGTTCCACACATGGGTGGAAAAGAGCCCCATGCAATGGGGATGAAAATTAGAGGGTAAAATAGGATCATCTAGTCCAGCCCTGTCAAAAGAGGTAGTTGGGGAATCCAATTCTCATCCTCAGTTGTATGAACTTCGTGTACGCTATTTTTGAGAAGATATAAAGTGTTCTGAAGATATGTAGTCTCTGAGATTGCAGTGTGCAGGCTATCTGGGTATCATTTGCTCATGGAAGGCTGAAGTGATTAGCCTGCTACAATTGAACCCAGGTCGTGAGCACAGTTTTACCTGCAGTAGGCATTTAAAATATCTGAGATTGCAGTGTGCTGTATCTATATTTGCTCATCTGAAGCATTATCCAACTTAGTTACACAGCTTTAAAATATAGACCACTATCCGTTTGTCTTACACTCTAGGCTCTTGCTACCCGAGGCTCCTCCCAAAAAATTCCTTACACTGGGTTCCAAGTTTCGCTACAGTGGAAGGACTCAAGCCCAGACAAGGAGAGCGAGTGCACTGATTGACCGCCCTGCTCCTTACTTTGAGCGTTCATCAAGCAAGCGCTACACTATGTCTCGCAGCCTAGATGGGGGTAAGATACTCTTGATAGCTTTTACTTGGAGTTCAGGTCATCTTAAATGAAAAGAAAGTACCTTGTTCAAGTACAGATTTAAGCATCTTGTAATCTCATGTCCCTTGAGCTTCTGCCAGATGACACTTTGTAAGTATCTGCATGAGATTTCAGCAAATGCCAGCCTTCTACTTTCCTTGGCTTTTTCCATGTAGCACTACATAAATGCCTAGGACGATGAAGGTTAGAGCTGCAATTAGTCCCTGTTGGTTTCTGCAATCCTGAGGATTGTTTCTACAATCAGTTCTGCTTTTGAAATGCTTGCCTTCCTTTCCGTGAAGTTTTGAGGTGGTCCAGCCAAAGATACTTTTGCATCCACTTGGGTGACCAGAAAGACATTTCAGTCTAGATGTAAAACAAACACAAACATACAGTTAGTAGGAAAGAGTTGTGTTACTTTTCTGAAGACAATAGGTCTGTGAAGATTCTCAGTCATCTAGGTGAGTTTATTGGGAACTTGAGTCATGGCAACTGGACTTCTTTTTCTTGAGAACAAGAAAAAGAAAGTCCAGTTGCCGTGACTCAACTTCCAGACTTTTCTGAAGACATGCAACAGTTGGCCATCTTTCTTTGTGTTACAGTTGGTTTTAGGAAGTTTCATGGTGGTGCAAAAAGAATTGTAACTGCGATATCACTGGCAAGCAAAGGACATACAATTTGTTTGTTTTTGCCAGAGTGTCAGTGAGATGGGGCCTGAAATTATTCAGGTGTGCCATCTGCTTGTCTTGCTAAATCTGACAATTTTACTTATATGTTTTGTTTTATATTTTACCTGCCCCCATGAACTCCCCATGAATGGTGATGTAATGCTCCCAGATGTATGTGGTGCTCCCAGGTGGTTTTCCATCAAGCACTGAACAACTCTAGACTTGTTTCATTTGGGCAAACTGGCAACATAAAAATATCTATGGTTTATATCCAGGAGCTAGTAAAGACATACATGACAACTAATATTTTTTGACATAAACCACTTTCTTCCGAGTAACATCATTAACCCATTCCTATCTCAAATACTTTTTTATACAATAACTGTTTTGAAGTGCAATTTAAAGCAAAACCAGACAATAAAAGCAAAACATAGTTTATATTAATGGGATGTATAATGTTTCCAATATTTTGGTTCTGCAATTTATATTTTATATATGCAGCTTTTAAAATTGCTTTTGTTTTCTCTAGTGAATTAATAAACCTTTCTTGAATGAATATTTTTAGATCATATTCTGCTTTGGGACTTTGTTTTGTTTGCACTGCATCTGTTTACTATTTTAAAAGATTTCTTAACTAAGGCTTTCTTGCTACAGCCATAATTGTTACTTACATTCTCTTATGCAAGGAATGTTTCGGTGCATAGAACATTTTGGTAGCTTGATGTGAAACATTCTAGCAGCTAACATTAAAATGTATTCAGAATATGTGCTATGGAGCAACTGCATGTTTGTGAATGCATAGAAAACCCTTATAAAATATGCGTATTTGCATACACATATTTCTATATTAAGTTCCTCTTTTTGCAGCTGCATTTATTGAGACATGTTTCTGCATGTTCTGAAACATGACATTTTTATTTTCTGTGAAAGTGGTTTGCATTGCAATTCTGGGTTTACTTAACCTGTTTCACTGGGCTCACTGAGGTTTCCAGTGGAGTGGACATTCCAAGAATAGCACTGCAAATCCACAATCTATTTTATTTAGTTTTGCAAAGCATTTTCTTTCAGACTTTACCTCTTTAAATTATATTTGCTTTTAGCATCAGTGAGTGAAAACCATGAAATGTACATGAAGGATTCTATGTCTGCTGCAGAGGTTGGTACTGGCCAGTATGCCACAACAAAAGGCATCTCTCAAACCAACTTGATAACCACTGTGACTCCGGAGAAAAAGGCAGAGGAGGAGAAGGATGAGGAGCAGATTAAAAAAAAGAAGGCAGAGGAACTCACACCAGTTTCAGTAAAGGTAAAGTTTTCCTGTTTTTATTTTATTGCTCTCAATAAGCAATATTATATGTGCAAGAGGAGATATAATAGAAAGAAATATGAAAAAGCCAAGATTTCACCAGTAAATACATTTGTGGCTTAATGCAATCTCATTTCTTTTTTGCCAATTTGAATATGATTTGAATTAGAGCACCAGGTTTCATATCGAAATGTTTCACTTTTAAACAGCATGATCAAGTCTCTGCAGGACATGTAAATAGTTAGGGACTGTAATGACTTCCATGTTATACTTTTGTGCAGAACAACAAGAAGGTTAATTTGTAGTTATTTTAAAGTAAAAAGATCTGTTTGCTTTTGCCTTATATTTATTACTTCTGAGGAGTTTGTCCTAGAGCTATTAATATTAGTTTTATTTATTTAATAAAAAGGAATATTAATTTGTTTTCCCTGATACAGGAATAAGTAAACGAACTAGTAGCTTATAAAACACACTCCATCTTGGTGTGTGTTTTGGTATTCACTGCATTCCATCTACCTAGCCAATACTAATTTCTTCCATGTCGTAGTGCATTTGGGGGTTATCTTAATTAATTGCAGATCCATTGGAAATCAAGCCATATTCTGGTTTTACATCCTGAAAGGAGGGAGGGCTGGAACCACAGTAAGGATGTGGGGAGATGTAGAAATCCTTCCTCCAGCACATCTCTGCATGTGAGTTAGATCTTCATGCACTTAGCAGAATATGCTTTGTAAGTGCATTTGGCTGAATACATCCATGGCATTCCTATAGTTGGGACCCTGATAAGAAAGACCTTCTAATTTTGGGAGCACTGTAAGTGCGTCTTCAGATGTTCTAACACCCAGATGGGAAGACATCAGAGGCAGGATTTACATCCTTACCCTATCCCCGCCATACTTGGAGCTCTCCCCACTTGCAGGCCAAATGCCTGAGATTATGTCAAGGAGATTCAGAGCCTTTTCCAGAGAAAAGGCAAATGAGACCAAGAAAGGAAGTCCGGAGCAGTTCAGTTGACATGCCAGGTAGCAAGATCCATAGGCCAAACAGCAGTGCTCAGCACCGGATTTGATGGAGGGAAATGGCTTAACCAAGTTAATCAGTTACAGCTGGAAGAGCCATAGTGCAGCAGTGGGGTTTGAATCTAGGCATTCATGAGCCTTCTGTCAAATGAAGTCAGACATTTTTTCACAGCCATATAGGTTCCATTCCTTATAAACAGGACTCACTCCAATAACCACAGAAAGTCACCATCATCCTGATAATGTCATGGCAGGGATTCAGATGTAACATGTTATATTAACCATGATATGTTATACTGTCTTCTCCTACCTAGAATGGTCCACATCCACACACACCCCAACCACATCCTGGTCTCTTTTGAATAGATGGACAGTGGGCATGGAACAGTTTCTCCAAAACTTATTTTCACTCTAGGACAGACCTGCCAGTTAACCAGTCAGATGCGTGAAATTGAACAGAGCCTTATGGGAACTGCATAAGCTGTAACTTCAAACACTACCATGAGTCCAAGATAGCATCATGCTCTTGGCCACACGATTGCAAACTGGGCCTTAAGTGAGTTAGCAGAGGGGAGCAAGGGCCAGTACACAGCGGCACTGCTCTGTGTCACTTTGCAAGAACAGACTATTTGTTATTCCAGTTCTGGTCACATTCTCAAAGGTTACCCAAAATATAAATATAAAATATAATCACAGTATCATTGAGGTACTTAGTATACATAAGAACATAAGAAGAGCCATGCTGGATCAGGCCAAAGGCCCATCTAGTCCAGCTTCCTGTATCTCACAGTGGCCCCACCAAATGCCTCTGGAAGCGCATGAGACTAGATATCTGTCTCCTGCTACCACTCCCCTGCATCTGGCCCTTGAAGTACCCTGGTTTTAAGCCTGGATATTACAAATCTCCATCATGGTTTGTAACCTGTGATGGACATTTCTTCCAAGAATCTGTCCAATCCCTTTTTGAAGGCATCCATGCCAGATGCCATCACCACATCCTATGGCAGGGAGTTCCATAGACTAACAACGCGCTGGGTGAAAAAATACTTTCTTTTGTCTGTTCTTACTCTCCCAGCCCTCAATTTGAGTGCATGTCCCCTAGTTCTGGTATTTTGTGAGACGGAAAAGAGCTTCCCTCTATTCACTTTACTCATGCCCTGCATTATTTTGTACGTCTCAATCATATCCCCCCTCAGGCGCCTTTTTTCCTGACTAAAGAGCCCCAAATGTTTTAGCCTTTCCTCATAAGGGAGGTGCCCCAGCCCAGTAATCATTTTGGTCGCTCTCTTCTGCACCTTTTCCAGTTCCACTATGTCTTTCTTGAGATGTGGTGACCAGAATTGTACACAATACTCCAGATGCGGCCTTACTATTGTTTTGTATATTGGCATTATAATGTTGGCTGTTTTATTTTCAATCCCCTTTTTGATAATCCCTAGCATGGAATTGGCCTTCTTCACCGCTGCCACACATTGGGTAGACACCTTCATGGAGCTGTCCACCAACACACCAAGATCTCTTTCCTGATTTGTCACGGATAACTCAGAGCCCATGAGTTGATAGATAAAGTTTTGATTTTTTGCCCCAATATGCATTACTTTACATTTGGCTACATTAAAACGCATTTGCCATTTCGTAGCCCATTCCCCCAGTTTGGAGAGATCCTTCTGGAGCTCTTCACAATCTTCTCTGGTTTTTACCACACGGAAAAGTTTTGTGTCATCTGCAAACTTGGCCACCTCACTGTGTTAGCAGTTGTGCATTTCAAGTCACATGTTTGTCAAGTACAGGTTTTAATGCCCAAGTGTTTCCAGGATATTTTTCTGCCACTGCTCACACAAGTATAAACTGTAAGCTGGATAGCTCAGTGGTTAGGCATCTGGCTGCAGAGCCGAAGTTTGGGAGTTCAGTTCCCCACTGCGTGTGCCAACAGACCCAGTCTGTGTGGACTTGAGCAAGCTGTGCAGCCCCAGGGCACCCCCAGAAGAAGGAAATGGTAAACTACTTTGAACTATTTTCTGCTTGGAAAATCTTGAAAAATGCTCACCCTAAGTCAGATTGACTTGATAGCATGATTATATTTATCTTATCTCAAGAATGTGAAGCCCTGTACAGCAGGCTCTTGGGTGGTGCCAAGGGCTGAGGAAAGTGGGAAAGTACTGATAGGCTTTTATCCTATTTCATGTTTGCATTTTGGAACATTGGATTCTTAACTTTAATCAGGAATAAATACCCTTTGATTTTGTTTACTGTTCCAATTTCCACAAAAGGTTTATGGGGGAGAGAAGTTTAAATAAAAGTGCTGAGTAAATTCTAAAACGTCATTTACCTTTGCCAATAATACTCAACACAATCTACCAAATTGTGGTAGATTATATGAAATTAATAGAACTTAGAATTTCTAACACATATGAATGAGATGGTCAGGATAATATTATAAAACAACAGCAATAAAAGTAAAAGGTATTTCTTAATCATTTCATTCATATTTTTCATCTTGGGGTAGTTCATAAGATACAGCAGTGGGCTTGGTACAAAGATCTTCACATATGTCTGGAGGTTGAGTCATGGCAACTGGACTTATTTTCTTAAGAGATTGAAATGTTTTGCTGCTCGTCCAATCAGCTCCATCAGTCTGACTGACAAAGCTGCTTGGACAAGCAGTGAAGCATTCAATCTCTCAAGCAAATAAGTCCAGCTACCATGACTCTACTTCCAGATAACCTCATCTGGATGATTGAGAATCTTCACAGACATCTTCACATATGAACATACCAAACATGATGATAAAAGCAAAAAGCAAAGTGTTCTGCTTATATACCGCCCCATACCACTACAAGTAATCTCTGGGCGGTTTACAATTTTAATTACAGTGTGCAGGCTGCACATTGCCCCCCCCATAGCAAGCTGGGTACTCATTTTACCGACCTCGGAAGGATGGAAGGCTGAGTGAACCTTGAGCCTGCTACCAGGGATTGAACCCAGGTCGTGAGCACAGTTTTACCTGCAGTACAGGCATTTAACCACTGTACTGCCTGTACTGACAGTTACTAGAAGGGAGGGTTTTGATTGAGCCCATGACTTTGGAGCCTTGTGGCACAGTGGTTAAATTGCTGTACTGCAGCTAAAATTGCTCACAACCTGGGGTTCAATCCCAGGTAGCAGGCTCAAGGTTCACTCAGCCTTCCATCCTTCTGAGGTTGGTAAAATGAGTCGGGGAGGGGGCATGTGTAGCCTGTATAAATGAATTGTAAACCGCCCAGAGAGTGCTTTAAGTGCTATGGTGTGGTATATAAGCAGAACACTTACTTACCTTTATTTTGCTTTTTGACCGTGTGCATCACCTGTTAACACAATGAGACTTTTAGGTGAATTCACTTCAAATGGGTGCTATGTGTTTGATTGTATAGTTTTTCTGTTAGAGCTTGTGACTTTTTAGATGCTAGACAGCAGTTCCTATCGAGTGTCTCCATGGATTAGGCCAGCTAGAATTGATAGGGGTTGTAATCCAGCAGCAATTGGAGAGCACAAAATATTTCACTGTGTGCTTGGGCATCTCAGAGCCATGTGGAAAGTAATCGTTGGAGATAAAGTAATATACTACATGAAAGGTGGTTTGTTAAACAATGTAGACAGTTTCGATGTCTGGGTTTTAGGTGCTTTGTGGAGTCATTTGTTGGTCAAGCTTCTGCTTTCCAACCTCTTGTGGATTTGTCCTGCATGAATATTCCATCCACAATCATCATTGTCTGTATTAATATCTCTTCTAAATTTTTGGCAAAATTACTTGGAACTAGAGAAACATGGCAAAAGTAAGAGAAGGAGTAAGGACTAAATGTAAGGTTCAAAGATGATGACTTCTGTGGGCAGTATTAAATACAAATTGTAAGTAGAGCAGACTGCATCTAAAATTTCTAAGGTGGCAGTTAAAACACCAATGGTTTTCCGCTATTAAGTCGAATTGCTCTTGAGTAGAGCCACTCTTAAGTAGAGGTACCACTGTAGTTACTATTGCTGTGCCTTTAGTGAGGGTGAGTCGGGGATTTATTCTTTCTCAAACATTATGATATATGTTAGTTTCCTCCCTTAAACTACAGTTACCATATCTCTATTCTAGAACAAATAGGGTGAACTCAACATCTGTTTTAGAATTGTGCACAAGAACTTTGATTTCGAAGGTCTTTTAAGGAATGTGGCCAATCCCATAATTGTCTTAGTGTTTTAACAGTATCAGTGGTTCCCAACCTCAAGTCCCCAGATGTTCTTGGACTAAAACTCCCAGAAGCCTTCATCACTAGCTGCACTACCCAGCTAGTTCAAGGTTAGGAACTCCTGATATAAATGCATATTGATATAGTTGCAGTACAGTTCTAAAGGCAAGGGGGCTCCAACCAGGCCTGTACTGGGAGGGGCTAACTTTGTCTACACGCCCAACTGAGGCATGCTGGCTGGCTGGTGGACAGGCTGGTCAATCGGGCATTGCCAGCACATCTGGCCATATTGGCCAGTGGCTGACCATCGGGTCAGCTGACCATCAGGAAAAGCCACAGGTAAAGGGCTTGCAGCTGGATCTCCGGGTTTTTGTTCCTGACGTAAATCCTGTTGAAGGGCTGCCCACAACTTTTCATTGCTGGAGGACACTACCCCATGTATTAACACCCTAATTACGTAAAGGGTAAATGCCTGAGCACCACTTGCCCTTTCAGGTCCCCCTTGTAGGACTCAGCAGTAGGAGAAATAGTCCGATAAAGCATTAATAAAAGTGTGGCCCATTATTAATCCCAAACAATGTGTCTCGTTTCTTTATTTTGGGCTGGGTGGACAAGTAGCTCTTTGGCGATTTCAGGTTTGAAGAAGACCAGGACACAAAACACTTCAGAGGGCAGAAAGAAGGAAAAGATGTAAATGTTTTTGAATTGTGTTTTTAAACTTTATTTTAACATGTGTTTAATTGGGTTTTTTTAACGTGATATTAATACAATGGTTTTAAAATCTGTTGTAAGCCACCTTGGATCCCATTTGGGGCAAAGGTGGCATATAAATAGTTTGAATAAATACATTATAAATAAAAATATAGCCTTCCAGATACTGCTAGACTGCAGCTGCTGTTATCCCGCTCACCTTTGGGTATGTTTGTTAGGATGGATGACAGTTGCAGTCAAACCTCCGAAGGTCCACACATTGTCTCCCATGGAATAGGGTCTACTGTAAATATTGTGGCCACACATCTCTCTCATGGAGGATTGTCCTCCATCTGAAGGGCTGCCAGACCTTTCAAAACGTCCTTTTGAAAGAAAAAGAACTCTTTTTGGAGAATTGCCCAGTCCAAGTCTTACTTTCATATAAAGAAATAAAAGGAGAGAGGCCAGAATGAGCACCAGCCCCTCAGTTTTTGAATGATTTGAGTGGAGTGTGTTGTAATTCTGTTTAAAGCATACAAAAATTACTTCTAATTTTGCATCATTAATGTAAGGTAAGATATTCAATGATATGCTCCCTACCTTCTGATGGAATGCTGATATAACAGAAGGAACATCTTCCCTTCCATTCAAGAAATCACAAATGAAAGTGGGGGCGGGAGCTCTGCCCATATTTCTTTTTGATGAGTAGGGAAGGAAGCAGTGGTTTACTCGGCCAAGCAATGCCCTTGGGATAAGTTCTTAGTGAGTTAAATCATGCGGGTGACAGCAGCAGACTTTCTGTGTGGGATTTGTAGACAAAATGTGGAAGTTGTCCTTAGAAACTTGCTCCAGTGTCTGCGTTGAGGCTTCTCAGCCTGGGAGACACACAGAGAGAAAAAACTATATAAACAATTGGATGCCCCAAATAGAGGGTATAAAGAAAATTTGGGCATAATGTAGGACTATGAGATTTTTGTAAAGAATTTCTAAAATCCACTTAAACAAAACTGTTAAGCAGATATGTTTTCAGGGGTTCTCAAGAAAAAGGGAGTTGGATGATGGTAAAGGACAGGAGACATGAAGGTCTGTCAGAAGGAGAATGTGATGCTGAAAAGATTTGGAAGCGTAGTAAGAATCATTCCAAAAACCTGATGATTATGGTAGTGTTACACTAGGAAAGTAGCCTTCTCCTAGCTTGCCCCCCATCCATTTTGATTATTTTCCTTTGACATTTATTGTTATTTTTAAAGACAACTGAAGCAGCAACTGAAAGAGGTATCAGGAAGTAGATGCATTGGAGGAGCTTTTTCCTGGGAAACGTGACAAAAACCAAATACCAGCTACCAGCTTCTCTTCAGATGACTCTGTCATTTTCATTCTACCATCCCATCCCAGTTGAAATGGCCCATGTGTGGTGTGGTTAGGAAACCAATTTTTTTCTCAGTGCTGGGCTGCAGGAAAAAGAACCACATGATTAAATTTGTACCCGAGTTAGGGACACTGTTTTCCCACCCCATCCCTTTCCTTGTTTGTAGGAAGTAGGGCTGCTATTCAAGGCCTCTTTCTGTCTTTGTTTCCTGACTCTCTTCTCCAGCTTCTTAATTACAGTCTTTATTTCTTTCTCCCTCTCCTTCTGAGATGGACAGGTGCTGCCCAGGAGAGGATGCTGTAACCTTTTCCCCGCCTCCCTCCCCTCTAGCTTCTTATGCCTGAAGTACTGCTTATTTCTGCCTTTCTGAGAAAATTGAGTACATAGTACTCCTGGTCATACCTCACAGTCCCTTCGTGTCTCATTTCCTATTTGTTTCTTTGTCTTTAAGAAAGAGGCTTATCACAGAATTTGCAGGTTGCCCTTCCCTGTCTCTGTCTGATTTCAGTGCCTCCCAAATGGCATGGGTTATTTGAGAAATACTTTTGGAGATGGGCTGAAAACTCAGAAATGGCCAAATGGACCCACTTTCTACCTCGTGTTGGATTTGGGGGAGGGGCTCTCTTTGGATTTGGGAGAGGGGCTCTCTTTCTTGAGAAGGGGCTCTCTTTGGGGGAGGGGGTCTCTTTGGGGGCTCTCTTTGGGGGGGGCTCTCTTTCTTGAGAAGCATCAGAGGTCTGGAATGGCAGAATTGGAGGCTCCATCTGGAGAAGGTTTGTTGAGTAGTTGCCAGGTTTGAGCGGAGAACACTAAAAGGAGTGAATACCTTAAATAGATACTGTATTTAAAATCTTCTTTGTGCTCATGGCTTGATGGTGCATCTAATATTCTCCCAACTGCGTTCTTAACTAATGAGAATTAGCACATCACACTAGTCAAAGGGACCCAAATGTCACTTTAAGCCAACTTCCCAACTTAAAGATTTTGAAGGAGGATCCATGTTAGTCTGTACAAGCATATTAAGTGGGGCATGGCTGCAACAAAGTCTTGCAGGATGGATTGTTCCTTTTCATTCTGGCCATCCATCTAGGTCATCTTCCCAGTTACTCCATTCCACCTCCCCTTCTCCACTATTTTTCTTGAACAGTAACCATAGCATAATGTGATCAATGAATATATTTAATCCTCTTTGGGCTATTTTAGGCACTTGTTCATATCCTTCCCATCTCCAAATAACAACTCTCAGCATTCAGTGGGAAAAAAGGGCTCAGGGGCTCAGCAATAAGTTTCTGCCTTGGTGCTCATGTACCATTTCCCCCTTCCATTCTCTTTCTCTGTCATCATCTCCTAGTTCATACTCGGTAGTAAAGACCCAATTGGCAAATGATAATAAACTGGACAAACTATGTCCAAACAATATTTTGACACTTATTTGTCAGCTATGGCTTGGAGGTGTGTGCCAGGCATAGCTCTTCAACTGAAATGTCATGGACCAACTAGAGATGGAAATGGGAATTATTGCATGTGTCGATAGGAGAAAGGCATGTGAGGCCTTTGACATGTTTCCTTCAAACTGTGGCTTGTAGGATTATCTGACTTCTAAGTTCAGGAATATCTATTGTAGTAGTTGGGTTTCCACAGAATCTTCATAATTGAACTTTTCTAAATGTAAGATGTCTGATAATATACTTTAACAGATTGACTTTCCAATTTGCTTTATTAGGCTGCTGTCCTTTATTGGAATAGTAAATGCATGCAGCATGGGAATTGGTATAATATTAAACTGATGGATAAATTTGGCTTTTTAACCTTGTGTAATTAACTTCTATAGATACAGAGAAAATCAACTAATTACAATTTTCTTTTTGTCCTTTTGCTCTTGCACTTTGTTTGCTGCTTTTCTTTTCATCAGCCACCTTTACATGGCACTGATTCCTTACCTTCCTCACCATTTCCACCGTCTAGCCCCTCTGCATCTTCAGCAAAGCTCCGTAGGAGATGTAAGGAGAGTGCTCAAAAGCCAATAGATTGCGAGCCATCCAAAAATGCTGCTCAAGGGTGTGGCGACTCTGATTTGGACTCTGATAGAAAAGGAGGAAGAGTCTGTTCAGTTGAACAAGATATAGCTTATAGCTGTAAGCCAAAAGCTGGTAAAGGTGGGACTTTGTTCTCCTTCTCCTTGCAACTTCCGGAGTCCTTCCCCACTCTTCTGGATGACGATGGCTACTTATCCTTTCCTAACCTCTCCGAAACCAACTTTCTGCCAGAAAGTGTGCAGCATTTCCTTCCCATTCGCTCGCCTTCCCTTGTGCCTTGTTTCCTTTTCATCTTTTTCTTTTTGCTCTCTGCCTCCTTCTCCGTGCCATACGCTCTCACTCTCTCCTTTCCTCTGGCTATGTGCCTCTGCTACCTGGAGCCCAAGGCGGCTTCCTTGAGTGCTTCACTTGACAATGACCTGAGTGACAGTTCAGAGGAAGAGGTGTGTACCTCAGCACAGAACACACTTTTTTGGTGTTCCTTGTTTCAGTCCTGAACAGTGTTAGAATGCTGCAAAAGTGGTCCTACTTTCAGAGCCTCATTTCTGTCTGTGCTGATATGTTCAGAATTTTTTGTTGTGTTGAGAGTGTAGATTGAGCCCCAGGGTTAGGCACAACACTATGTGTACAAGACAGTGATATTTACAGATGGGTGTGCTTCAGCTTCAAGGCAGATTATTTAGAATATAAGGCATTTTCTTAAAAAAAACAGCTAGGGCTACTGTTTCAGTGGCTTGTGACAGCAAATAATTAGGTACTATATCTATAGCCATAATCCAGCTAGATATATTAAGTAATCTACATGCTGGTGTAAATTGAATAGCTGCTATTTAACAAGTCCCCAATTGAATTCTTACAGATAAAATGTAAGAAATACTCTGGGTTTAGGGCAGACTGGTTTGTATTTTTTTTTCTTGCTGATCCCATGTAATGTTGGGAAACGCAGAACTTCCTGGGGTGTCACAGCCTCAATCTCTAGTTTTCTTCTCACCAGAGACCCTAGTACAGTGGTACCTTGTATAAAGGAATTAATTCGTTCCAAATGAAATTATGTTAAGCAAATTTTCATTTATACAAATTTCCCATAGACTGCATTGAAAATGGAATAATCCCTAATCCTGACCATTTTTCTGTTGTATGGATTCACCCCATAAGCGAGTCTATTAAGCAAATTTCCCCATCTCTGGAATTTTTTATGTTGCACAGATTTTATGTTACACAAACTGTTTGTTATATGAGGGTCCACTGTACTTTTTAAAAGTCAAATCCTTTTGCTTTGGTTCAAAACTTGTGATTGTTTTAAACCATTGCAGAAAGGAAAGACTGATGGAGCATGGATGTGTGCTTTGGGAGAGTCAGGAGTCTATACACACATGCACATACACAGCAGCACCACTCACCTCCCTCCACAAAGCCTCTCATCCAAGACACTTAAAAAAAATACAAGTTAATTTGCATTTCCCTTGCTGTGTAGTCACACCTTGGTCACATGCAAAATCACACTGATGCATGACTATGGATTCACTCAGGAATTCATTAAAGCAAACCACTACTTATAAATTAGTAGCTATTCTCCATTTGGAGTTACCTCATTGCAGTACCCTTATGTAAATATTCAGCTGGATTCAGTCTGCTGGGTTCCAATTGTATAGTTTGTGCCATTTTCAAAATCAGAGTGAGGTTGAGAATTTTTCTGGTAGCCTTTCGTCTCAATCACTTAATATTTAGAAAATACAGTGGTACCTTGTATAAAGGAATTAATTTGTTCCAAATGAAAATCTGTTAAGCAAATTTTCCTTTGTACAAATTTCCCATAGGAATGCATTGAAAACAGATTAATCCCTAATTGGACTGTTCTTCTGTTGTACAGGTTCGCCCCATAAGCTATTTTCCCCTATCTCCGGAAATTTTTTCCTTTAAGCGGATTTTCTGTTGAAAC
Source organism: Phrynocephalus forsythii (assembly GCA_029282475.1). Taxonomy (NCBI): domain Eukaryota; kingdom Metazoa; phylum Chordata; class Lepidosauria; order Squamata; family Agamidae; genus Phrynocephalus; species Phrynocephalus forsythii. The sequence goes on from JAPFRF010000003.1 coordinate 61,657,420, forward strand.
AAACCGCTTGTTATACAAGGGTCCAGTGTACATCCTGTCTTTGAAAAGTTTGCTTTTTCAGTTTTGGTATTAGAACTTCACTGTAAATTAAACAGGTTTTGTTAATGTAGCTAAGAATTAGGAACAACAAATGGTTCTAGGTATCTTTCATTTACTGCCAATTAGTGCTCCCTACAATTGTTAATTTAAAACATTTTAAACCGTGCTTATAATTACAATATTTATTTGTGTTTGGTTATCCTATAGTTTACCTTTTATCTGGATAGTTACCAAATATCATAGGATTAATATTTTTACACTTCAAACTCTGAAACAGAATTTGCCATTTATACGGCTTTGTATATTCTACTAAAATAGTTGTACCACACATAAACATTTTCATTTCCCCATTTGTTAGAATAGGATTAGTAAACAAAGAAATTATGATCTAAAAAGAGGATTTGGCTTGTTAGAATAGGTTTAATACTCCACACAAATTAAAATCTAAGGAAAAAGTACAGTATTTGAGAAGTCAGTTCAAAGGAAGACTGGCAGTCCATCCATTGTTCAGCATGGCATATGGCTAATTAAAATACATAGGATTTGGGTGGATGTGGTAGATGCTCTGACACTGGCCTTGTAACTATTGTGTAAGTTGACAATATGGTTTCCTGCTATATAAATTAAGCCTGTATGCATCCCTTTTCCTTTGTTCCACTAGTTACACTTTAGCAGAAATAAGTCGTTACCCTGATTGTTGAACAAGCATGTAGTGATTTATGTTTTCAGTTCCAAACAAGAGTACAAACCATAATCTGAGGTGATTTGGCCACACTTGTTTTAGACGGCTAATAGAAACTATACAATAAATTGCCAGTTCAGAGGTCACACCAGTTTTCACTATAGAAAACATGACTAATAAAAACCACTTATGTGAAAGATGAAGGAAAACAGGGCAAAGTGCAGAAGCCTAGACTTTACTAATTCAACACCAAATTATGGCATTATGTTTGGACCAGCCCTGTGAGCATTGCTTCTTTAATAGATTACATAGACTTGTGCCTAATCCAAGGTGCTTTACTTGTTGGATATATTGCATGAAATTTTATTTTAAACTTGGGCATGTCTGCATTACATCAGCAAAACAAAACACAGCAGTTATTAATATGATAATCTAACAAACTGGAATTGTTTGTTCGTTTTTAAAAAAGTAAGGCTAAACTAAGTTTCAGGGGGTAGGCTATTTCTGCTTATTAGTTCTAGCAGTAGGAAATCAATGAATCTTGAAGATTATTATCAGTTGTCCACCATTTGTTCAGCTTCCTGCTCTTGAGAATACTTTCCGCTTTGGGAGATGACCAGTTTATTTCAATGTTATACACTGTCTTCCTCACTTGATTGTATTTTAAAAGAGCATATCATCTGCTTTTTTAATCATTGAGGATATCCCAAAACTTGCAAATAAGCATTGAGATTCTTGTTTCACTTGGAAGAAATTGTCTATTTAGTTATATAGAACAACATCAAAAGACTTTGTGGTGAATAAAACTGTGGGGCAACTCTTCTGATAATAACCATTTTGCATTGGGCAGGTATTTAATGTACAGATAATGTAGGGTATGTATGAGCAGATGAGTGTTTTTAGAAGCTAATAAAGGCAGACAAGACACGTGAAATGTTCCTAAAGTTTAGAGACTGTTGGAAATATGCCTGGAGATAAGTCTCTTTCTCCCAATAACATAATGAAGTAGCGGTACGTGAATCAGAAGAGACCTGTGTTCTATACTAAACAGATAATTAAATTACTGAGTATTTCAGGTCATCCAGGACTCTGTAGTGCAGCACATTTAGCATAACAAACAGTTGATCCTGCTCTAATAGAAGTACTGATAGAAGCATAATAATAAGGTAAAACATGAAAGAATTATAAAGGTTAAGAACTAAACATAAGTATTCTGCAGCTAAAATATTTAACATGTTGATAGTTGAATTCATTGGCAATGGAGTTCTGTATACATTTATTGACACAAAAGCTGTCTTGCATTTCAGAGAAATATATGTAGGAAACTAGTTAATACCAATGACCAAAAAAAAAATGCACATACCCCTGGATTTAATAAATAGGTTGCCAGCAGGACAGCTGATTCCATGAGAATCCTGGCTCAGGTTAAACCCATTTACTGCACGGTTCTGAAGGTTCTGATCTTGACTACTGCCAGCCTTGTGACTTTGGAACCCCAAAGAAAAACATGTTCATGCAATTGTATATTCAGCAAATTCCCCAGCATGGCCTGTAGATACTGCTTTGCATGTGACTGCAAATCCATTTTAAGGTAGGCCTGATATAGGGCATAAACTTTCTGATTCTATGTACCTGATTTATAAAGGCCAAAATAATGGAGCTGTTGTGTGATCAAATCTGCATTGGCTTACCAGCAGAACTAGAGTTACTGGCTGTGAAAAAAGGTTCTCTATGTTTTATAGGATACTTTATTAGAGGTTATAATTGCTCTTGTACAGTTTCTGTAATGTGATAGAAAAGTATCTAACATAATCTTATGGCCATGTGCTATCTGTGATATCAGATGGACTAGTACAGAATAGTACAGAATCAGTTCTGTACTATTGAAATCTCTGTATGGCATTGAACTGCCTTTTAAAAAAACTTTTACATGACTACTTGTAAAATTTGAAAGATTTTGATAATCCTATCCAGTGCTTCAATAATTACTTTTAAATTGATTGTACAGATATATTGTACTTAATTATGAAGCAGTATGAACAAAGGTGTTCTTTAATACATTCTAAACCACCAATAATTTAGAAGGAATAATGCTGTGCTTTGTTTCATTTGGATCATTTGTATCTACTAAATGTCATTATCTTGTTCTTTTCTAAAAAATATGTGTGTGTGTATATTTGTCCTGTTCTGTACACTGGAATCAAAAATTATTGCCTTCATTTTTGTTTACTATTCCTTTGTAGTTTTGGAATTAATTATCAGAATCTCTGCCTGAGCAATTACACATGTTGGTTAATAATTGGTTGTAATTCTCTCGAAGGCAGGATATAGGAGATTCTGCTATGTTCAACTGTGCTTGTTGAAAACCTTTGGTAATGCAGACAGCCTTGCAGCCATTACTTGAGGAAAATAAAATCTGTACAAATGAGGGGCTGAAAGTCAGGTGACTTGCAATAGTTTTGTAGACAAAAAGGCAGATTACCTTCTATTTTTGTATTTTTTTTATTCATTTGCATCTACTTTTTTGTGCATTTTACTGGAAAACGTTTGCTTTTCCAAGTTTTGTTTCTTGTTAGATCCACCTGGCTTTCTTCTGAAAAGTTGAAAGTTGCAAATACATATATTTTTCTTCTAATACTTGGTTTGGCTAAAAGTGTTGAAATGCAAAAGCCATAGACTTTGTACAGTACGCCTTGACATTTCCTCTGAGTCTGGTCTGTGTTTTTACTTTTCCTCCACCCTTCTTTTGCTTCCTTTAAATTGTCTGTCATTTGAAAAGCAACTCAAGCGCAGTTCACATGGATATAGACTTGGCAAATAAAACTGTGACTTACATGTAATTACAAATTGGATCTGTTTTTATTCTTGCTTGCCTTTTGGAACCTGGTTGCTTGTATAACAAAACAGACAGACAGTGAAAGGACAGATACTGCAGCTGATGGTGAAACCACTGCTACAGAGGTTTGTATAGCTGATTGTTTCTGGGAAATGCTACATGTATTTTTTTACCTCTCAAACCCTGTACGTACGTTTGCATTGAGATGGAGCCTCATATTTTTCCATACCGTGAATGTAAAATATATAGCCATATTATATGTATGAAGTGCAGCTCAAACAGGTGGCACTTTCAAGATGTTTTTAGAAGGTTAGAAGGGAGCTCCCATGATTCATTGCCATTGGCTAGGCTTGAGGTTCCCAATTTAGGTAACCCAGGTATTCATGGACTACAACTCCCAGAAACCCCTGCAAGCACAGTGAAGGCATCTGGGAACTGAAGCCTAAGAACCTCTGGCTTTCCCAGTTGAAATATGCTGATAGGAAGTACAGTCGAAGATTTGGAGAACCATTGTTATCCACCCAGACATAAATATTTTGTGGGGGTTTGGCTACAAAGTATGTGTCTCCCTTCTACAATGCTGAGGTTATGGTTACTGGACCTGGTGTAATTCAACCTCTGTGTCTAACCCTTATGCCTCCAAAAACAACTACAAAGCATAAGCAGTTGATTCACAGAGAGAGAGAGAGAGCACTTATCTCTGTTGGAGTTTTCTTCCATAGCATTGACAATCCTTTCCATATATAGTAGTACCATCTGTCATGAACCTTAAAGGTCCTTATGACCACTGGATCTAGAGGCTGAATTAGAAATGTTGAACTCATGGGGTTCTGGGTAGCCAGGGGCACTGTATTTATCTATTTGAATATTTATTTACTTATGTTTTTTTTTTAAAAAAGTGTAACCAAAATTATGCTATTCAGACCTGTGCAGTTCAAGAGAGAAGTGTATAGTACTGTATTTTAAAAGCAAAGGCTGCTGCTGATTTCCCTTCATTGTTTATCCAGACTTCTGTATTCCTAATCCAGGAACCCACTTTATTATACTTAAATCATCCGGATGACTTGGAATGTTCTCGTTCACCTTCCTTTCATATTTTTGAAAACCCTAAATATAATAAAAGGTTACTTACACATACTGTTCTACTGTGCACTTATTTGAATGTCTGGAGGTTTTTTCAAACGTTACACTGCACTTGACAAACTGTTGTATGTTCTGGAATAATGTGATTGAAAGTATTTAAAACATTTTTCCCTGAACCTTTGAGTTCCCTACAACAGGGCTTTTAAACAGGCCGAGGTCTACTTTTTCCGGGCTAAAGTGCCTGAGGGCTACTACACTAAAACCTCTACTTAAGAATTTTATCCATTCCGAGCACATGCTCGTGGCCCTTAAACTGCCCGCTCAGCTAAGTAAGTGAGCTGGCAGACCCAGAACTTTGCTGGGGCAATAGTGATCCTTGAGATGGGGGAGGGAGGGGTGGAGAACTTATTCCCTCACTTTTTTTTTTTGATGCCTGGTGGGCTACTTTTGAACCCTTCGCAGGCTACCAGTAGCCCGCGGTCTACCTGTTGGACAGCCCTGCCCTACAAGATTGGGGTTGTCATAATGATTGATAACTTTATGTATAGTATCATATACATTGTACTGTATATGAATTATTTTTGACATTATTTTTGACACTATTATAAGTGAATATATTTTATTAGTAATGTAATATTTTCCTATTTTAACAGTCTGACCAAGAAGAGGATGGTGATCTCAAGGCACAAGTAAGTTAAAAAATGCAATGGGGTGGGGTGGGGTCTGTGGCTAATCTGTGTTTAAACCTCCCCTTGGTATGATATTTCCGAGTGCTGCTTAGAACAGCTTTTTGTAATCTTCCAATACTGTTGCCCTTACTTTTCCCTTTCTCTTTCACTTTTTTCAGAGTAGTCTGATTAAGCGCATAAAGGGTGAAAATGTGTATGTCAAACATAGTAATCTTATGTTAGAGGTTGGTATTGGTATATACCAGTGCATGTACTGTATATGTGTTTTGAACTTAGTGATTAAGCTGTGAATCTGCACTATGATGCATGAGACGTGTATTCTCACCTCTTTAATAAATCTCTGTCTCCCTTCTGAGATTAGGACTTTCTGTTACACTTTCTTTAGGATTCTGTCATGTATGTATGTTGAGTTTTTTTAAGTCTCTTTACCAGGTAGAACGTGTGTGACATCTTGACAATACTGAGCGCATTTGATGCACACATGAAGGAGGACCATTTACACATTGCATTTTAAAATGTATCCATAAAATGTTTTCCATAAACAAATACATACAGTATGTACAGTATATGTAAAAATATAGCATATAAATGCAATAAGCATGCAGTTGCAAATTCCTATGTAAAACTGATATACCTGTTCGGGAATTGGAATTGGCTGCATACATTAGATCAGTGAACACCCAATGGCAGACTCTAGTTTGCCAGAGTGTAATGTGTGAAGTGTCCTGAGAGATTTTTGTGCAACAGTCCTTCAAAATACTAGTTTCCCCAAGAGTGTTGTGTTAGTGCTGTGAGACCTAATCCCATCAAGGCTTCCATTGCTGACTAACTTACAAATGATTTGCTTGGTTTTTAAAAATCCAGATAAAGTAAGTTACAAAAGTTGCTTCCCCCCCCTTAGGAACTAGATAAAAATCAAGAAGAACTGATGAAACATCAAACCAATATAAGTGAGCTGAAACGGACATTCTTGGAAACCTCTGCAGATACCTCAGGGACCAATGAATGGGAGAAGAGGCTTTCAACATCACCAGTCCGGCTTGCAAGACATGAAGAAGCGCCTATGATTGAACCACTTGTGCCTGAAGAAGTGAGCCTTTGTCTTTCTGCTTTTCAGGTTCCATGCCCCAACTAAACTCACATGAAAGTGGTGTACTCACCTAATTGATCTTCAAGTCAGGACAAATGACTCTTATCAGGTTGCCTTACATAATAGGTTAGTGTGTAAAATTTAGAACAAGACCCCCGTATCCATGGGGAATCGGTTTCCCACACACACACACACACGGATAGCAAAATCTGTGGATAAGAGTGAACGCTCTTATCTGAGGATGATAGCACTGGCGGTGGCAAGTGGCGGCAAGAGTGATGGGGTGGGTAAAAACTGTTACGCTGTGTGGCTGCAGGCTGGCCCCTAATGCTGTTCCAGCCCTAGGAATAGACGCTGGGCAGACAGGTGGAGGAGCGTCCTCTCCTCGCCAGCTGATTTGCACACCCAGCCTGGGCAGTGCTCTTGCTTGGACAGGCAACCCTTCAGGTGTGTGTGGATTGGAGGAGGAGGAGGGGAGGGTAACATTGGGTGTTGAAGATGCCGGGAATAGTAGTAATGATCAGTTGGATGGTATTCTGCCATTTCCTCCTGTAATTCCACATGTGTAAGGGTTGAAAACTACATTTAATGAAAAATGAAAATCCAGAATAAGGCTAATATATCTTTCTGGAAACCAGGTTTCCAAATAGTCCCTCATCCTCACCTCTGGCTGCAGAAGCCCTAAAAGAACTTAGCAGCTAGACACATTATCTATAGATGGTTCAAAAGTAACATTTTCTCGCCCAGGTTTATATGCAGGTATGGAGATACTATCCAACAATATATCACCCATGTCAGTGAAGAGTTAGGCACGTGTAAGACCCCTGGTCAGCTCAAAAAGCATCAGGACTGATTCTGTATGCCAATTTGAAATATTAGCCATTGTGGACTCACTATTTCTTACTACCTAGAAATTAATGTGTAAGCTTATCAAACTGACGTTATTCCAACAGATGAGCAAGTTGTAGTTGTGACTATATTAGTGGGACAAGAAATGTTATGAATTCCATACTGGCCACCTGTTAAGTAAAACCATTTACTTATTAAAATTCTACACTTTTCAATCCCTGTTGTTCATTAGACCAAAGAAGAAGGAGAAAAATCTGAAAAACGTATATATTTGCAGAAGGAAAGCACTACATTCCTTGATTCTCAGGTAAAAATGGCAAAACATGCCTGCATACTATTCTCATGTTACATGTTGTGTCATTGACTCTGTTGTAAGAAGCATGTCACATTACTTTTAAAAGAACATCTATTTTTAAAAACAATGATGGGTGGTTTAATTTTATGCTGAAACACTAGAAAAAGCGAATGACTATCAGTGCAAAGTTTTCTTGAGATCTTTTTAAGATTTATTCTCTTGTTCCCTGGGTACATTGTGAGACCAGGTTATGGGAGTAAAACAAATACAGATCAAAATAAATAAATACATGTATACAGAACTTAGAATCCTCCCATTTTGTTCTCTGTTCATGCATTTGTTTGCATATGTAAATAGTTGAAAAACTGCACTAAGCAATAGGCTGTTGTTATGAGAATGAACTTTCTAAATGTATTTTATTTAAAAATTGTATCCCACCTTTCTCCTTTAAAAGGACCTAAAAATAAAATAAGTTAAAAATGATTAATCTCAGAGTTACACATTACAGAAAATAAATCTTTCAGCAGATGTGTATCTGGTAGAGCAGATGTCCACAGCAGTTCCTGCCCTAAGGGGCCATCCCATCCAGTACTGAGGAAGGACGTGCTGGGCAGCACATATGCATGGATGCAGGCATGCAGGTTCTTCCATGTATGCTCCCCTGCCCCTGCCCATCTACAGACAGCTTAGCACACAGGGATAAGGAAGTGTAAATGTCTGCCCCCCACACCCTAATGAAAAATATGAGCCACATAGGAAGAAGGCACTGAAGGGGTCTCCTACCATCCAGTGTTCTTCCCTGAGACAGTGAATAATGTCAGAGAAACCATGATCTTGAAAGGAGGGAGCAGTCTTTTTTCTCGTGCAGCTCTCCCGATCACTTGCTTTGTGAGAAATGACTGCCTCGTGAATACTGAGAGAGAAAACAAATTCAAAGGTGCATTTATGTACCTTTAAAGAGAAAGATGGCACCTTTATATTTACTTTTTAAAAGTAGAGCACCTGTCAAACATTACTGAGTGCTAGTGCAATTAAAATGTGTCAGTTTTTATATTACCTGTATTAAGTCTGAGGAACAGATTTTATACGCAAGAGGAAGAATTCATGTGTAGTCTAAGCAAAACAAGGTGTGCTGCATATATACCACCCCATAGCACTTAAATACTCTCTGGGTGGTTTACAATTTAATTATGCAGGCTACACATTGCACACACACAAAATCTGGTACTCATTTTACTGACCTCGGAAGGATAGAGGTCTGAGTCAGCCACAACCCGACTACTTGTGATTGAATCCTGGTTCGAAAACCACTTTTGGCTGCAGCACAGCTGTTTGACCACTGCGCCACAAGTCACATCTCATCAAACTATTCAGAAAACTATTCCATTCTTTCATTCACACACACACACACAAGTGGGTAAAACTATACAGCATGTCTCCATGAGAGAAAAGAAAACTATAATAACTAAACCCATGTCTTCCAGTGCTTTTATTTAGCAATTATCTTCTGCCTAGAATATGAACAATTATAGATCCAGAAGTGATAGTCATCCAGTTGTAATTCTGCCATGTTTGAAGCAAGGAAAGACTGACTAGATACATAATGCTTTTTGGTTAGTAGTACAGTACTGTATATACTTGAATATAAGCCTAGGTTTTCAGCCCTAATTTTGGGCTGAAAAGGGGGCCCTCGGCTTATATTCGGGTCAGTACTTTTAGCCACTGAGGCAAGTGCTTGGGTCAGTGGCTAAAAGTCATTTTGAACACTGCGCCACTTCTCCTGACCCCCCATGTTGCAGGGGAGTGGCCTAAAATGTTTATAATGACTTTTAGCCACCAACCCAAGCACTTGCCTCGGTGGCTAAAGGTCATTTTAAACATCACACACTGCCCCCAGCTCACAAAGGAGGAGTTGCCAGGCCCTGCTGCATTTCCAACCCTAGACTTATACTTGAGTCAATAAATTTTCCCAGTTTTGGGTGGTTAAATTAGGGGCCCCGACTTATAGTCGGGTCGACTTATACTCAAGTATATACGGTACTAGGAGACATTCTTCTGGTAGAAAATATATTTACTTGGAAATTAGTATGATTGATTGATAGGGAAGCATGCTTGCGTCTGAATCCTTGAAATGTAATACACTGACTAGTTAATAGTAAAGTATTGTAAAAAAAGTGAAAATTATCAGGTAAATCAAAATGTGTAAGACATCTCCAGACTGCCACTAGGATAGAATGGAGCAATGTATATGTTCTCAAAAAGGCTACCATAATTTCCTGAACGTTTCTGTATGTTAGTTTCCTGGCACAAGGTAAACAATTAGTTGTTCTAATTTAGCTTTTATATTTTAAATATAGGGCTCTGAGGATTGGGTTATTGTAGACAAAGTACCCGTTGAGGTAGTTGATGGTGACTCGAAAACCATTGTGACATACAAAGTAATGACTGTGAGCAGTAAAGCGGGTGACATCTCAACCGAGCTTTTAAAATCCAGTACCGCTGGCATACAGAGCTTTGAGGACTTGGAGTGTGAATTGCAGTTGAAAGATGACAATAAGCAGAAAATGTATACCTTAGGAAAATCCTACGACACTGTTTCTGGGAAAATTGTAACCATGACCACTAAAATAAAAGAGGGAGAAAAAATTATGCCATCATCACTTGAAGCATTTCAGAAGATGGAAAAGGCAGTGCCGGAATCTGTGAAAATCATTCCAGTAGTGACAGAATATGAAATTCTAGAACCAGTTGCTGATGAGAAAGCCAGAAGATTATCTGATGCGAAAAGAAAGGTATCCGAATCCTTGACACCCATTAAAGAGGCAGATTCTCGTCTACAAAGCCCTGAAGATGAAAGTGGGAAGAAGATGCTAAAGATGGACCAGGATTTGCAAATGCTGGATATACAAAGGGAAGGACAGATTGCCAAAGCTGAGAAACCTCTTGACAGTGAAAAATTAAAAGGAGAGGCATTTGGCTGGAAAGATAAGAGTATACCTGAGTGGAAATATTCCAGAGAACCACCTTTTACCATTGCTACTGCTCACTATGTTACTGAATCGTCAGCATCAAGAGTAGTGGTAACATACAACTTTGCCACAGTTTAAAAATAAAGCATGACTTTTTAAGGCAACACCCGCACCGCCCTGCCTTCCAGTCCTTTTTGCTGCTTGGCTTTATGTTGACAACAGCCAGCCCAGCTTCTTATTATTTCGTCATGATTTAAGTCAATTAACACAATACAAAGCAGGCTTTTTTAGGCTTTTAAACTTTTAAAACAATCATTGTCACTAAAATGTAGTATGCTGCTATGGCTTGTTTTGGAAGGAAAAGGCTTCACAATGCCAGCAAATTCCTAGTGCTAACAACGTTGCTGTTTTAGATTACTGCTTATAGTCATTACAGACTTGTGCTAATTTATTTTCCCATTATTTTCCTCCCTGTATCCCTGCCACTTCTCCTCCTCTCCTTTGTCTCTTTTCTGTCAATTAACATAAACTTCATGTTTTCTGTCTGCTTCTCTTTGTCTGTGTGATTCTGCATTTCTCTGTCTATTTAGAAAAAACAAGTCTCCGGTGAAAAATCTTTGGATGGGTCTGATATCTTCACTTTAATAGAATCTGCAAGAAAACCAACTGAGTTCATAGGAGGGGTTACACCTACTTCACATAGCTGGGCGCAGGTGTCCATTTGATTCCATCTTTAGATTTTAATTATTTTCATTTTGGAAGGGTTTTTTGTTTGTTTTAGGGTTGTGGTTGGATGGGATTTCCTTATTATCTTGCACATAAGTATACTGGTTTCCCATTCATAAGAAAGCATTTTCAGAATCTGCATGCTACGTATGTTCTCCTAAGTTTAGACACACATAAAAATTGAGAAGGAGTGTGAGTTTGTTAGTTTGTTATATTGAGGTTTTTCTATGATATAGTATTTTTAAGGAGAAATGGGGTATCATTTTGTTCACTTACATTACTGTTCAGTTTTTAATACTTCATATAATGGACAAAGGCAAGGAAAGTAGTCAGCCAAATATTGTATTCTTCACTTGTGATACTGAGCTTTTCCTCTGCAGAGAACAGAGACAACATCCAGCCAGGAAATACTTCCTAGTGACAAGAAGTCAGAGGAGGTGCAGAAGCAACAACAACTGGATGCCACAAAGAAGGTTGTGCAGGAAACTGTTATGGTTGAAGAGAGACATTTGATGAGTGTGCATGCAAGTGGGGATGCTGCTAAATTGGCTGGTGTTCAACCGGATGCTGCTGCACAGGCAATGCCTGATATGGCTTCTAGCATCAAAGGGAAGGAGGGTGCTGTTGTGACTGAGGGGGCTAAAGAGGAAAAAAGGCAGGAGGTGGCTGCAAAAGCTGTAACGAAACAAGAAGAAACTGCTGCTGTTTCTCATGATCAGGCGAAGGAGGAACAGAGTGCAACAGCCCACGTTCTGGATGCACAGGAAAGAAAACCTCTCTTTGAGGTAACTACTATCTCACTAGCCTTTCTGCATAAAACTCACTAAATGATCTGCTCTTTTAAATTCAATCAAAATGAGCAGTGTCATTATTAGCAGTTTGTTTCTTATCTTAGGATAGCTTCTTGTGTGATTTCCATGTTGATGGCTTCCCTGTAGAACAGTGATGGGTTTAGACTGCATGGCCAGAGTTGTATACATTGACTGATGTGTGCTCGTGAATGGAATGCATGCAACAACACACATATGGCTAAGCAAGCTTTATGCCTCTGTGGGTGCATATATTTACATGTGAAGTAGCCTACATTTCCTCCCTTGCATGGCAGCCATGAAGCTTGTGGCTGGTTTTATGTTTAATAAACATTTTTGGCATTGTGCTTCACACAGTCTACAAATAAGAATAGGTATTGCTGAGGATTAATGTTTTAACCATATTACTGTTGCATCTTAAAAATTTAAGAAAAGACCAGCTAAAAGCTCATCTAGTTCAGCATTTAGTTCATTCAGTAGTAAATCATCTGCCTATGTATTGGATTTTATTTTGCCTAAGTACAGTAGCATGCTCTTATTCAAGTTCCCTAGCAACTGATAGGAATACAGTGGTCCCCCGCCTTTTTGCGGTTCACATACTGCAGTCCCGCTATATCATGGGACCGAAGTAAACAGAAAGGGCTTGAGGGAGGGGAGGATCGCGCACCGCCCACCCGTGCCTCCCAGGAGGTCTGGGCAAGCAGTGCACGATTGCAAAGGGGCTTTCAGCTTCAGAGCCCCAGGGCTGGGCTCCGTGGCCAAAGTCCCTTTGGCCATTGCACGCTGCTTGCCAGGACCTCCCAGGAGGTCTGCGCGCGATGGCAAAGGGGCTTTTCGGAGGGGGGGGTTGGCAGGGAGCGATCGCATCGCTCCCCCCCGCATGCCTCCCAGGCTTCTTGGAGGGGCCCAGGGGGGTGCCGGGGAGCGATCGCATTGCTCCCCACCATCCCCCCGCCCCCTCCGAGATGCCTTGGAGTCGCGCAGGGGGCGGCGATCGGGTCGCTCCGCGCCGCCTCCCGGGCCCCTCCGAGGTCTCAAGGGTGCATGGAAGGGGGCGAGGGGGGCGAGCAGGTCGCTCCGCGACCCCCCCAGGGCCCTCCAAGAAGTTCCAGGGCCGTGCGGGGCGGCGGCGGGGGGCTGCAATCTCCATTGAAGTACATTGTCAATGCATTTCAATGGAGAAATTTTCCCCATTGGAAAGCATTGAGCAACGTTTTCCAAAGGGGAAAATTTTCTCCATTGAAATGCATTGGCAATGTATTTCAAGGGAGATGGCCCCGGACAGGTCTCGGGCGGCAGTGGGAGGTCAGATCCCCCTGCCGCTTGCCGGCGCGCGCCGCCCCAAGACTTCTCGGACAGGCGCGCTATCGCCCCCCTGCCCCCAGACCCCCCCCCGCTTCCGCATATCGCAAATTTTCATGGATCGCAGGTGGGGTGGGTCCCTAGTCTTGGAGATAATATATTCCAAAATGGCAAGTAGGCAGCTTTTCCTAGCATAAAAATCTGGTGTGATACTGCATGGAAGTGGCTTTAGTGTAGACAATAGGTTTTTGCCCAATGCTTGTCAAAGTTGAGAACTTTGTGCTAAAAATCTTAAGAACTGTAATGTACCAACTTAACTTGCTTTTCCATTGAAACAGTCACCAATTGTGAAGACTGAGACAATCAGTTTTGGCAGTGTTTCTTCAGGTGGGGAGAAGATAGAAATTTCTGTGAAGGAGGTGCCTGTCGTTCACACTGAAACAAAAACTATTACATACGAATCATCTGAGGTAATCACTTTTAGATGAAGCAACATGGTCTGTACTAAAAATCTTACTGTATAACAAAAGCAAAGCTAGCCTTGTGTGAAATTATATCGACTCTGGACTAAAGAACCTCCTCCAATTTAGTTTTGCATAAGCAAGTTCCTAGGAGGTGGGATAAATACCACCTTTATTGTTATTTATAATTAATACTTGTAGATAATATTGAAATAGAAGAGTTATTAAAGTAAATTGTATGGGTTTTTTAAGCTCTTGTTATATTCATATCAGACTTTTTCCATGAATATTATCTCAATTACAAATTTGCCATTCCTTCTGTGTGTTGATTACTCAAATAGCATATATTGTATATTTTAATAGCACGTTAAAATAGCAAATTTGTAGCAACTATATGGTAATTTCTCCAGATCCCTGAAGTATTTTTATTACCAATTTTTATGTCTTTCTCAGGTGGACACTGCTGCTGATTCTGATCCAGGGGTTCTGATGAGTGCACAGACTATCACATCTGAAACTACTAGTACTACCACTACCACACATATCACCAAAGTGAGTGCTTCAGAATTTTATTTTATTTTATTTTGAATATTTTTACCTCTCCTTTCTCCTTGGAAAAGGACCCAAGATGGCTTACAATAATGAGGGGCAATATGCAACCCGGAACATTTAAGACATATTCAAGTTAAGAACAGGAAATTAAAAGTGGCATCGTAGAACATTAAAAGAACAGCAAAGCAACAAAGAACACGCAAAAAGAAAAGAAAAATCCATTATGAAGGGTGGAGAGTAACATGGAAAACACTGATGTTCTTATGAAATCAGTCAATGCAATCATGGGTGGTTATCCATATAAAGTATTCTTTAGATATATAAGCTGTACAAGGTGGATCAATTTGTAAGAAGATTAACATGTCACTTTTCACCTGTGAGGAAAGGAATGGGGAGCCCATTTTTGATAATCCTGGTTGGGGCTTCACAGGTTCCCTATTTTGTTCACAGAGGTCATTCTCAATCCCTTCCCCTGACATGGTCTCCATGTATCACCCACAAATAGCAGTTTCCATTTATGCACTATTTTGCTTGTGATGACAAATGTTGCTTGCCTGTGCTCTGAGTCATTTCAGACCATCTATACTTTCTCAAGTTTTAGAAGCAGAGATAGCAACACTCCTCACTAAGAACACAATAAAATAAGTACTTCCCAAGTTATTGGACAATGGGTTTTATTCCTGATATTTCACTGTCTCCAGTTGCAGCACACCTGAGAATCTGTGGCATAACTGTGTTTCCATACATAGACAATTGGTTAGTCATAGCAGATTAAAAGATGAAGGCTTATAATGTCTCCTTCACATTGCAGCTACTGTCAGATCTCAGCCCTTTTAGATAAACCTTTAAAAGCTCAGTTTTATTCAAGAGTCATTCAATACATTGAAGCAATCCTAGACTTAAAAGTCCAAAGTGTGTGCTTGCATCACAGCACCACAATGTACTATGGAAATAATTAGGGAGGAACATAGTCATTATCATTTCTGTACCACACAGTCCACCTATACAAGTGTGTCCAGGGGGCACCTGGGGTCCTTCAAGAAGAAAGGCAGATAAAATATTTTAAATAAATAATAATAAATAATGTTATCCCTTTATCTCTACATATAGCAAGGGACAGCAACCAGATAGCTGATCTCTTGAGCGGATGGAATTCTACAGTTCATGAGTTGGGGCTGTCCCCAACTGTATTTGAGGACATTTATAACAACTAATGTCATCCCACTCTGTTTCTCCTTACTGCTGATCCTAACAAGAAATGCCACACCTTCTGCTTATGGTTGCAATCCAGGCTGTCTTGGCGAGGCTTTCACAATCAAATGGACAAAGATATCACCAATCCCATTTTTCCACAGGGTAACAGTAAAACATCACCCATAAAGGACCGTTCTGATCCTCATTGGTGCATAGCGGCCATGCCAAACCTGGTTAGCAAGACTAAGACTCATGGCATCAGACATCTATCACCTATCAATAATACCAGATCTGATGATGCAGAACAAGGAGTTAATACAGTCCATCATACTAATTTAGCCAAACTCGATCTGGCAGCTTGCAAAATTTTCCGTTGCTGAAAAGGATTATACTGTACTGGAATCCAGGAAACATCCAGAAGACAATGTTATAATTACAAGTTGAGAAAACTTGTTCTTTATGCTAAATCATTAGATGAACCTTTTCAACAACCTTTACTACACACAGTTTTACACTTCTTGCTACAATTAAAGTAACCTGACATTTTAATCTAGTAAAGTGTATTTGTCAGCAACAGTCGTAGACCAGCCTTCAGGCAGGTCTGCATCTCAACCCTTTTAAAATCCAACTCTTAAGATGTTTTTGAAAGGATTAACACTAATGTTCGAGGCTCTTTTGTGTTTGCGTTTTTCATGGAAACATGGAAGGGGCCCCTTCCTGGTTATGAATTTCCCCAATTATTTAAAATGGGAAATGAGTAGTATTAACATGACATTTGGTATTATAACTGTGACTGTTTAAGTCCAATTGGGTTACTACTTCCAGAATTTCCTAGCCAGCAGAACCTGTAAAAATACAGCCCATCATTTCAGCTGGGACCTCAGCAGAGTCTATGTAAAATTTCATCTGCATTGCCCCTGCCATTGTGGAGACCTTTCAAGGCAAACACAAATAACTTTTTAATTTTATAAGATTAATAATCTTCAACTGAGATTGCATGGAAAGACTGTGTGGTGTTTATTCAGAACAGGAAGGAATCTGGGATTAAATGACAGTTTTCTTACTTCTGATTAATAAGTCATTTGTACTGTATCCTCACTCTGATTGAATGAGTTTTGCTCATTTAAATATGGTGTATATACGGAATCTACAGGAATCTGTTTTAGAACTATTAACAGTTTGAAAACTTGACATGCATTTAGTTCAGCAAAAACTCAAAGAATTGCCTTCTTGGAATGACAACATTTACTTGAGGATTATACAGTAATTGTTGCTTTACTTTAGACAGTGAAAGGAGGCATATCAGAGACAAGAATTGAAAAGCGAATCGTTATCACAGGCGATGCAGACATTGACCATGATCAGGTATGACTTCTTAAAATACTGAAACGATCTCTGTTCTGCTCTCTTATATTTGTAATGCTTAACTGTAAACCGAAAAGTCAGTGTTAGTCTAGGTGTGACTTTAAATTTAATTGGGTTACAATCTAAATTGATTCCTGTTTTGAATCCCTTTTCCTCATTTGCAAATTTTGTAATTGTTCATGAATCTCTCTTCACCTTGCTACTGATCATGCATGTTCCACCTCCTTCTTGTTTTTGCCCTTCTGTGGTTTCCTTGGGCTAGGCGCTGGCTCAGGCAATTAAAGAGGCCAAAGAGCAGCACCCTGACATGTCAGTGACCAAAGTAGTGGTACATAAAGAGACAGAAATCACACCAGAAGATGGGGAGGATTGACCACAGGTAAGAGGATGCAATTTTTCCCAGGCAATCTTGGGCTGGCATGTAACAAATGTCACTTCTTCTGTCATAGACCATCTCTAACCCTTTCTATTTATTCTCTCTGGCATTTGTACTATACCAAAAAAGATTCATCCCAAAATTTACCTTATATTTCCCAGCCATTGGTTTTCTCTCTTTTTCTATCCATGCCAGTGAGACAAATAGAAGAAATCCATTTGGTTATGTCTGCTTGCTAGTTGCTACGCATTTTCCATGACCCAGTATGTGTCTCTTAATTTTGTTTTGAAAGCTGCTTAGAAAGCGTGCTGCTTTATGCATTTGAATTACAGAAGTAAGGAAGTGTTATATTATTTTGATTAAAATGCTTTCAAGTGTAATGGCTCAGCTCAGTTCATATGATGAAAAGAAATGCCAAGATTTCTGGGACAGTGTAGTATCAAGTTGTCCAGGTATGAATGAAATAATTTTAAAACTGTGCTTTCTCTGTTTATTGAATAATGTGTGCTGCTATGAATGTCTTGGGTCTTCTTGTTCCTTCATGGCTGTTTTGCATCATATAATTGCACTGTTTCATGGAGGAAGATGGTATATATAGTTACTCATGTCTCCTGCAATTCAGTAAAGGCATGCTGACAAATAATGGTGTCAGAGGCATCTTGATAGTAATGCAGTTACTATATGCATGTGCTAGAGTTATGCTGTACATACTAACATGCCATACAAGAGCTTTTAATATTATCATCATCTGCAGATGGCTTTAAATGTTGTATGAAAAAAAAGAGTATGGTGGCTTTTCTGCTTCACTTAAGCTGATATGTCAAGCAATATGTATTGCCCAATACTGATACAAATCATACAAATCACAACTATTACCATATAGGCCATTAGGGCAACAGTGGATTGCAGTACAGTAATACCTTGGTTAGTGAAAGCCTCAGATAGCAAAATGAAATTTCCGGGAATAAGGATGTTTCGGTTAAGGAAAAATGCCAATGGGGTGCCCCGGTTTATGGCTTTGGGGTGAAACTGGCTGGCAGGAAAGAAGCCACTGGCTGGCAAACGAGTGTCTTCATTCTCATTGGGCAGAGAGGTGGATCAGGTGCTGCATTGCTCCGTTCACTACCCGGGAAGGTTTGAACTTCCTGCTCTGTCTGCCGCCAGGGAAGTTCAAACCTTCCCAAGTGGTGGACCCGATCCACTGCTCTGTCCAGCCACAGGGGAGTCCCCGCCGCCTGGGAACTTTGAACGGTTATACCCAGCCATTTGAACTCCTTGGGTGGCGGACCAAGCGGTGCATCACATGATCTTCCACTCTGCTAAGAAAAAGTAAGGGGAAAGGAGATACAAACCTCCCTTTCTGACTGCTGAGCTCTTCGAGAACAGACCCGGCCAAGGAAGCCACTTGCCCAGAAAGAGAGGAACTTCTCTGCCAGGGCTCCAGAGCAGGTGGTCAGCTCAGGGCAGAAGCGGCAGCCTCTCTCTCACTCTGAGACGGTGCAGGGATCCTTAGGTGACCAGCTGGGGAGGGAGGTAGCACTGAGAGGTGCTGCTTCGGGATCTTTGGCCAACATCCGGAGGGAACACCTGTACACAGGCCTGAGTGGGCAGGCGCACACGCGCATGGACTTACTTAGTGCAGCGGTGATTGCTGGGGCCGCTCAGCCATATGGCCGCCCTTCCATCAGCCCCATGCTCCCACACAACTGTGACAAAAGTGAGTTTAGAACTGCCGCCTGCTGGCTTGCCTGGAGCCTCCCTGGGCCAGCATCACCCGGTGGCTCTGCCAGAGGATGCCCACGAGAGGGACACTTCTTGCCTTGCTGTGGAAGAGAGAGCTCACATGTGGGATGTGGCTGAGAGCCACCCTTGGGAGCCGGCCACTTGTCAGAGGCCCCTAGAAGCTGCCGTGTCAGGGCAGAGCACCTGTGTGCTCTGCCCTGATGCATCATGCCCCTTGGCTGGGCAGAGTGGTGGATTGGGTAATGCCCACCACTGCTCACTTTCACCCCCCACTGGCTTGTAGCAAGTGGTGGCAGGTAAGTCCTTACCCATTTCTGAAAAGAAGGCAGCCAAAAAGCAGGTGCCTTCTTTTTGGGAGTGGGTAAGGACAAAGACAGAGAGGTGTGTGTGAAAGCCGTGGCTGAAAGCCAAAAGCACCCGTGTCTTTCATTCTCCCCCGGGCTTGTAGCGAGCGGCAGGGGGCGGGTCCTTACCCATTCCTGAAAAGAAGAGACCCACTTTTGAACTTCCTGCATGCTGCTGCTCCAGCCTGTTGCTGGTCACTTTCATTCCCCATGGGCTTGTAGCGAGCAGCGGCAGGTGGCTCCTCATCTGTTCCCAAAAAGAAGTTACCTGAAAAGCAGGTACCTTCTTTTCTGGAGTGGCTAAGGACCCGCCCGCCACCCCTCGCTACCACCACCAGGAGCAAAAGGAAAGTTGGGTGGCGATGGCAAAGGAGCTAGCTTTCTGAAGCAAAAGTGGCTACCAGGAACAGCTAGCTCCTTTGCCACTGCCACCCAACTTTGCTTCCTGCAGTGGTAGCCTCGTTTCCCCCGCTGGGTTCAGGCACCGCACTGCTGGGTTTGGCTTTGGGGCGCCTGATCCAACACTTCCTTTCCCCCGCTGGGCAGTGAAACAAGGGAAAGGAAGTGACTATCAATTAATCCAACCTCCGGAATGGATTAATCGGTTTCCCATTCATTTCGTTGGGAAACCAGCAAAACAGCCCGCGGAATGGATTAATTTCATTAACTGAAATACCACTGTATTTTTATTGAGAGAGGCTTGCAAAATGGGAATAGATAACAGAGAAGATAAAGACTTTTGAGGTGGGAGGCAGCCTGTAGATCACTGCTGGACAAAGTAAACATTCTATTTGTGGGACCATTTAGCAAAATAAATGTGCTAGCTACAGATGTAAGTAACTTTCCAAGTACTAGCTGGATACTGTATATCCAGCAATTCCCCCCCCCCAAATCTTGAATAAAACTGCTTTATGCTGAATCAAATCATTGCTCTACTTCCTTGGTTCAGCCTATTCTGACTGCCCATGGCTGTCTAGCCCTTAAGGAGTTGGATGTGGGGCCTTCCAGATGAAAAAAAAAAGTCCTTTTCTATAGCACATTATTCATCTTGTTCTATTTAGAAACCATTACTGATTACTTCTTAAATTCAGATTCAAACATATCCACGTTCACAAATCTACAGCTCATACTCTCTATGACTATTGATCTAGATTGTCCTTCCTTATTTATATACTAGATCTTTGTTGTTATAAGATTCACATATTTTTTAAAAAAATAGTATCAGTATGGTTTAATGTATTTTGCATATTGCTTTAGAAAACCTATACAAGTCTTGAGATAAACTCTAAAGCAAATTAGAGTCCCACTAATAAATTTGAATAAGCTCTTCTGAGAATTGATTGTTTTAGTGATTGCTCTAATACTTTTTGTGACAGACAGAAGAGTATTTTATCTATATATTTGAGAAAGTTATCTCTAGAAATTAACTATACTCTCTCTACTGCAGGAATAATGTAGTTTTCTTAACAATTCTATCACATACGCCATTGGGAGTACCAGAGCCTACGTGGAGCCATGGTTCTAACCCAGGAGGCTTGCATCTCTCCAGAGAAAATTTCAATGTGGAAGAATCTATCTTGATTGCTATATAAGGACACTGACAGAAATATTGTTCCAATTACAGCGATCTGAATCAACATTAGTAACCCGGTATTTGCATGAAGCAACAAATTACAAAAAAAGAGCAGCATTTTTATTTTCCTAAAATACATTTCCATCTATTCCTGCACGTTCATTGGCAGTATAAAAACAGTGATCTCATGCTATACATAAAACAGTTCATGCCTTCACACTGCGTCTAAATCAGTTTCTTAGGTGGCAAAAATTTGTTTAGGGTATGTGAAAATTACCCTAAAATGCTAGAAGCTGTATAGGTACTGTGTATAATGTTTTATCACTTTAGATGTGCCAATAACACACTTTATTCGGTATACAACTTGAATTATATACTTGTTTTAATCTGGTTTTATTATTCTTGTCCAATAGACAGTTGTGAATTTCCACTCTCACTTAAATGCTTACAGCTTATGCTTTGTTTACTTGATTTGAGATCATTAATAGGAAGTAATTATTTTAGCATTGTTCAAAGTTTCAACTTAGAAATCCTGCAGTTACCCTTCACAGGTCCTTGTTCTCCAAATTGTGTTGTGATTATTTTAACAAATATGTGCGTTTTCTTTAGCATTTCAGAAGTACTAGTCTGAAATTGTGTTTTTTTTTTAAAAAAAAACCTGTTTTCCTTCTATGAAAATCTTGTTTGATGAGTCTGGTCTGCATTTCATATCTAGGTCAGAGTTAAGCCTTAAACTGTACAGAACACCCACTAAACATTCTTTGGCATTGGTATCTCATTTATTTAAGGAATACTGTCTTCATTACACTGTCAGTCACATCACAACACATGGTGAATGTATGTTTCTGCATAGTGAAAATAAAAATGATAAATACACCCAAATTTGCATTGGTCTATGTCTAAAAATGGTTTTTCTGTATTCATACTTCAGTACCATTTGTATGATATCAAGGTATTTTAATGTGGAAGTGTTCTTCCAATATGGCCCACAGTATGATATTAAAGGAAGTACAAATGGGAGAGACTGAATAAATGTGGTATAAACAAATTCCTTCTGTACAACTTTGTACATATAAGAGGTACCCTCTAATTTCTTCTGTATCATATAGCTGTGTAATGTTTTTCACATAAGCTAAATGAAGGTTATGATCACCTAATTGTTCTTCTGATTAGCTTGAATTTGGGTTTTCTTTCTATTCAAAAGCAGAACTGATTCAGAAGACTGCATACACTCAAGTTCCATTCCAGTGGAAGAGTTAAGCATGTGTTTTGTGCTTTCTCACTGAAGACAGTGAGACTACTGAATTTATGCTGGTTCATGTCTTTTGCTTTTTATATTTTTAGGTGGTCATAATACTTTCTTGTTAAAGAAAACAATAAAATGTTTTTGTAGGTTTTTGAACTACATAAAGGACCATCTAGAACTTTAGTTTTACTGATAAAAGCTATGTGACCCATACCATTTCCAGCTATATACAATGGTAAGAGCTTCTGTGAAGTAAAACTATTTAGAATAGATGAAAAATAAATATTTTTAAAGAGTATATATCACAAAAAATCTATTGAAAAAAATACAAGAGCACTGGTCCAATGGCACTTCACAAGTGTGAACCTTAGGCCCAGATCAGAAGTTCAGTGTCCCCCAAGAGATCATTTGCAGGTATTGGCTGACTTGTGACACAGCTGGAATTGGTGGAGACCTGTGATTTGAACACTCACATCTGTACAGAGGCTAAATAATAAGCTTCACAGTTGTGATCAGTGGCTTGAGAAATGACTGATATAAATTTAAAACTGGATGCTGCCTGTCTAAACTCAAGTTTTACCACAAATTCATAATTTTGGTGTCTTCACATGATCCCAGCCAGCTCAAAAGCTTTCAGTCATCTTATGCACTTACACAAGCCACACCGGGTCTGATATCAACAGCTACACAAATGTAGCTTCCTTGTTCTGTGTACTGCTAAAAACCTTGGCTCAGGGTAATGGTGGAGTTTTGTCCTTTGGACATTCTTCATATTTTGCATAACAATAACATAGGCTTGTTCTAATAGACTCCCATTTATGTAAAATCATTCAGGAACAGTTAATGCATTTAACTGACTTGGCCAAAGACACAAACAGTTCACAATATTTTGTAATGAATACTGTCTTTTGCTGAGTTAGCAGTTTGAATAACGCAGAAAACTTAATTAGAATTACCAGGAGTAAGCCCCATTAAATGTAATAGTATTTACTTCTAACTAAGGAATCTTATATGTCTCTCATTTTTATTTTAATCACATCTGTAATCTATTCTCACACATGATTGCTGACATTCCCATGTGGTCCTTCTGATCCTTCTGCCTTGCAAGAGAAATGCCTCACTGTTATAATGTAGGTAACAGCCCTCATCCAATCATTCATCTTTTGTTTATTGTTGGACTTCCTGCTTGCACACAGAGGTTTCTTCTAGTACAAGTATTATCTTCAGTTACTTAAAGAGAAAGCAAATAGTTGTTATGTTTTTTTAATTTCTAATTTCTCTTAAACCGTGTTGTTTTGGAATAGAGTCTCTAACTTTAACCATATCCTTTCACCTCTCTGAATGCCAAAATCAACATTTTTTATTTTTAATTGTGGCAGTTACTGATGGAAAGAGGATGCCATGTTTCTTAGAAGATCACACTCCAATTCTGAATAACTTGTCAAATATTTAAAATAGATACTGAAACCATTTTACTATTCCAAACATGGAACATGGATGAATTGCTTTGTCAGGCTAAAAACAAACAAACTTGATGACCAATACTTATCTGTGAAAAGGTTAAGGCTCCCATGTGCAGGTACTTTATTTCTGTGTAAATTAGATAAGGATTACATTATGCAATTAAAATGTAGGAAATTTTACTTTGAAGTTCCTGGAAGGTTGGAGTCTCGAAACTAGTTCCAGTGAAAAGCATATCTAATAACAGTTTTTTCCAGACAATCAATAAATCATGGTTCATACACTCCAGCTGCAATAGTCATTTTCCAAACCAAGCAATTGTGTTATATTTCTAATGATGAAGCATGGCATTAGAACACACTCTAATCTGCTTCTGAACTAAGAAGGATAGGGGCGTGCTGTACGGTTTATGGATTAGATGGAGACTTTTGTCCAAGGTTACCGCTGTGTTTACTACATTTTAGCATGCCATACCAAAATAACAATGCTGTTAAAAGCTAGTTCACAGTTTTGTAAGAGTTATCTATTTAGTCTGGGTACTCACTGCTAGAATGAGAATGAAGTGCATAATGATGGCTCAATGTTAGTGAAATTTATTTGAGCATACCTCCTGGGAAATCACTGTTGCTTTTTGAGAGATTGTTTTTGGGTTGACTGCCTAATTCTGTGCCAGATGAAATAAAAAGCTCTTGCCTGTTTCTAACAGCTGCCTTTTGTCTCAGTCTTTTCTTTCTTGTTGGTCTCCATCCAGTTTTTATGCTTGTTGCAGCCCATACAAACTAACTTAAACAAGACAAGCCCGTTTGGAGGTTTTATTCTGTGGTGGAACTGGACAGAGACAAATCTTCTCACTCTCATCATTTCAGAAAATGCAGCACTATGGCTTGCTTTGTAAAGATAAGGGGTCATGCTTCACGGCTGATATGAAGAGTGGTAGAATAGGTGTTTATGCCAGGGGATAAGTACAACAGAGGCACAAGAAATAGAAATCATGGGCAGGACCTGGACACCTACATATGAAGTACTCCTGCTTTACTGAGAGAAAGCAGATAATCCTGACTTCTCTCCTTTTATAGCAGTAGTCCCTTTAACTTTTCAGATATATGTCCTGAGAGACATAGATAATTTAGAGGGGTGATCCTGAAAGGGGAGCATAATATAAGGCAATCAGAAATTAATAGGAAATTAATTCCCACACCTGCAAATAACATGCATGTTTCTAAATGGTGAATGTAGTAACAAATTATGACACCTAAGTCCAAGAAGGAAAAGTATTAATAATGTGTGTGCTCATCCTCATTTTTTTAAATCTACCTACCTTCTTGAATAGGTTATTAAATGATTAATTTGTGATTAATGACAAAGTATATCTCTTGAATTAGTTTACATTTTCCAGGTTAAGCCCTTGAATTAAAGAACTTTTTTTTGTTCTTTTATGCATTTTTCCCACACATGCTAGACATACATTCAGGAGCTCACTCCTTAAACCTTTCTGCTTCTAATATCATTAAGTTTCCTGTACATCTGTTCTCCTTGTTTTTAACAGAATCTGGTCCTTAACTTCACATGGATTTTCTTTTACAAACGATATTTTCCTCATTTCACCTCACCTTTTTTTAAAACGTAGGACTACTTGGTTCTAATTTTAGGTAGTATACTCATTGTACACTAGTCCTAAACTGAGTTCATTTCCTGATTCCATAGTTGGACACCCAGAGACTGGGTAGGTTCAGTGGGACACTAGTTGTTTGAGATGGGTATACTGTAAGGAAATGTTTCAATGGACATTGATTAGAACTAATTATTGAGTCTATTCTGTAGTGGTGGCAAATAGCCCCCCCCATCCTTAGTGCATGTTCTCAGCATGGCTCAGTAAAAGCATTTTTGAGTGATCTGAGGCTTCTCACAAGCTGGTCCAGCAACAGATATGGAATTCAGAATTAACCACTGTGACAAATTTGCAAGCTGCTTTGAAAATAAAGTCATTTTCATCTACCACAACAGATCAAATATATTTATGGTAGCAGAGATAAACTGAGTACCATCCTGTCCAGTCTTATTGTTTTTCTGGTACTTGAAGTGAAAGGATGTGAATATGATGCTTGGCCACATCTAGCTGATCAACTGCATGTTTTGGTTTTTGCTCTTGATGTACTGCATCAGATGTAGAGGGGATATCTAGCTGTATCCAAGTAAAGGTGTACAGTACTTCTTTTTGAGAGTGAATAATATTAATCTCCCTTATCGATTATCCTGGCTATCTCAGGATTGACTACTATTTCATTAATTAGGTATGAGAGATAATTGTATTTGAATGGAAAACACTAATACTTGATAAATTTTAACAGGTGATTCTGGAGCATTTCTGCTCTACATCTTGTGCTGTTGTTCCACAGAGCTCTGTTTTATGCCCTATTCTGTTCTAATGCCTACCTAAATGATAGTTGTTGGCTGAGAAGTCTCCAACATGAATCTGGAACACAGCTCTGTGTCTACTTTCCAGCAAATTCAAATGAAACAGAAGTTGTCCCAAGCACTGTAATGGACCATACAAGTACCAATAAACTGAAATGCAGTCAGCATAGCATAGAGGTAAGTGGTGTTCAGAGTACTCTGGATGATCTTATACTCCCCCTAAAGAATCACAGAAAATCTTCCATTTGGTTTACTGTAATGCATTTTACATAAAGATACATTTACAACAGTTCAGAAGCTTCACTCAGTGCAAAACAAAGCCACCAAGTTTATTGGACTTACAGTACCAATAAAATCGTAGTGCACCAGTACTTGCGCTGGCTTCCACTCTGTTTCTGAGCCATTCAGGTTGATGCTAAGTGGCTTGGGACCCTAAAGGGCCACCTGAAGCCACGTCACTTTTCTGCATGCACTTAATTTACAAAATTAGACTTTTGTGACATGGCTATTTATAATGTACACAAATATTGCCATACTTTGTATGTTATGTGCTATGAAGTGCTAATTCAACTTCCAACAGTCCCTAGAATTTACAAGGTGAGGTATTTAAGAGGTAGTTTCCCAAATGCATCCCTCTCTCAAATGGGTTTCTATGGTTTGGCAAAGATTTGAACCCAGACCTGTTTAGTCCAAAATTCTGCCAGCTACACTGCACTACATTGGTTCTTTATTTCTAGGCTGTGCAAGAGGGCCCTGAATGAAAATAAGTGCTTTCACTTGTGAGGCAAGACTAGTATCATTAAACATCAACTTGCACTGAACCAGTGATGTCATCTAATATACTTTATATTTGACACTACATATAATTCTCTAGCTGCAGATACAGTACTAACTTTTAAATGGTTTTTAATATCATATAATTGGGAGAAATGCCATAACTTAACGTACCCACAGCAGTGTTGTGCAAAAGAATTTAAATTGTAAGCTGACCAATGGGAGACTGTGCTTTAAAAATCACAACAGAACAAGCACGCATACTGTACAGACACAAGAGTGTTTACCTTCAGTCTCAGCCATGATAGATTATCAGACACCTAATTCTGCATGTCACCATGATCCACAACAGCCATCCCACTTGGGTCTCAGATTTAGACTTGAATAGTTATGGAAGTGGCTTGCAATTCAGAAGTTCCTTTAATCCAAGACTAGGCAAAGTGTAGGTATGCAGACAGCTGGATTGCTTCTGTAGCTAGGGTGAGGGAGACCAGAGCTGCAGCTTGACACCTGGTCCTAGTTTTAATCTCTCTAAAGTTGAATGCCAAGCAATCAAATTGTAAGTAAAACCAACAGGACTTTGCAGCCTGAAGAAAAAAAATCAGATCTTAACTCTTATTTTGGAGAGGGGGGGCTAGAATCTTAAGTATAGGCATTTCCTTGATGGTGGGAAATTCTCAATGAGGAGTTACATACACATTCAAAGTGAGAGGTCAAGAACCCGATCATATGTCCTTCAGGTAATTTCCACATTCACCTATGAAACATGGCTAAGTCATGGGGCAGGGAACATGTCTCAGATACAAAAACAATGAATGCAATGACTGAAATCTCTGGGTTGCCACTAACATTTTATTTTTCATTTCTGACTCCCTGACCAAAATCTGTCAGTTTCCCTCACCACCATTCAAATGCAATCACAAGTTAAAAATGAATAAGTTGGGTTACATGAATGCAAGGCTTAATGAAATTTTCCACTCTACAACTACACGTCTCAATTGCAAAAACATTTGTCTAAGAGCTTTAATATCAGCTTCTTTCAACATTTAACTACACCATGTTTTGCAAATGCACCAAAAATTACACCAAGATACAAACTTCAAGTAAACTTGGAATGCTAACAAATTATATAACATTTTATTGTTTTAAAGGGACCCTAAAATTAAATATATGTTCTATCTAAAATGATTTTTCTGAAGCCACAGCACAAAAGTTAGTTTTGAAATTGCAGTAATCAAGTTAGACATTATGTATATTAATCATAATTTCCCAGACTTCAGACAAATTTCCCTTTCCCTGACTTTCCTGAAAATGGCAACCCTGAATTCTGCTGTTTTGCATTGCAAGTCACAACTAGAATAGATCCCTTGAGTCAGTATAACTTTCAGATGTATTGGCTTAAGTTCCCACTAATTCAGTGGCCCTACTCAGGTTTCAACTTACTGTGCTACGTAATACAATTTTAGCCAATGTTTACCGGCCAGAGGGGGGAAATGGGTGGAATTACATGCACATTTTGGAATAATCAAATGTTTAAAACAAGGTACCTATATATACCAGGTGTATTTATGAGCCTCCTGCCAGTTTCCAGTTTTCCAAGCGTGACTTGCAACCACAGTATAGAGATGCCTGGTCTGAGTGATGGGCACACCCAGGTAAGAACAGATTCTCAGGCATTTACGACTCTGATTGTTGGGCACACTCCAGATCAGAAGGGAAAACCTGTTAGGTTTAAAAGACATATGGAGGGGACACAGACATATTCTGCCAGCTTTTCCCCCTCATACACATTTTCCTCCTTGAAAGAACCAGACAGCACAAATGCCTTTCCTTATCCAACTCCCCTTACAACTCTTTGAGCCAAGATCACCTATTTCATGTCCAGATTTTGTTCTAGATCCCGGAGCTTAGGGCTTAAAGGACTACACCACAGAGCCATGGCTGTGGTATCCTGAGGAATGCCTGAACATCCAGTACAGATGTACCACTACAGTGTTTGGGTAGCTGGGAACATTGATGGCTCCAGGCAGGCAATGAGAGCCTACCTGCTCAAGTTCCTATTGGCGCTGCTGCCTGTAAAGGTTAGAGAGAGACAAGGAGGCCAAGAGCTCTTCCATGTGTGACGAGATGAACTAGGCTCAGGAACAGTACCAACCACCTCGCCCAAATGGCTTACAAACCTTAACTGACGGGGTTCCCAGTATTAAGAGGGGATGGGTGGGGAGAGACCAAGAAAACTAACTGCAACGCCAGGCCAATACACATGTTAATAATTTAGTTATTTATTGGATCTCTATACCGCCCATCTGGCAACGAGGCCACTCTGGGTGGCTTACAACTATTAAGGAATACAGTACACTGCAAATAAACTAATTCATACAATAAAATAAACAAAATACATTCATTTAATAAAAATTGAAATAAAATTAAAGTGACAAAATAGTGGATAAGTGGTGTTACTGGCAGACAAGTAAGTTAAAATGTTTTAATGAAAACTGAAGTGACATTATATTTGAGGGAATGCCTGCTTAAATAGCAAAGTTTTTAATGGTTTTTTAAAGGCAGCCAAAGAGGGGGCCAGGCAGATATCTGGAGGAAGGTTATTCCACAGGCAAGGGGCAATGGCGGAGAAGGCCCTATTTCTAGTTTTTTTCTTTTCCGGACTGCCTCAAACATCTAGCCTGGGAAGATCAAGTATTATGGGCAGTTTTCAATGGGACAAGTGGCTCTCACAACTATACTAGATCACACTTTTTGACGTTTTGAATCGTCGTTATGTCCTTGCAGGTGTAAAGCCAAAGAATTCTCACGGTCCTCCCAAGGCACCTTCTGCATATACAAATCTTGATTTTGATTATGGGATGTCCCCCCATTCCGTCCACGAAAGCCAACATCTCTTATCTCTACCCACCCACCCCCAAATCCCTGGCATCATCCATCCCCGCTGAAAAATGCGCGTCAGTGTTGAGGTGCGCGCCGGGAACCGCGGCGGCCTAGCGGCCTCTCGGGTATGGCGGCGGCGGCGGCGGCGGCGGCGGGCGAAGGCAACGGCTGGGACAAAGAACCGGCCTTTCATCTGCCGTCCTATTTTTCAGTGAGGGAAATGAGCCAGGGCCGTCCTCGTCTTCTTCACTACCCGGCTCGCGCCGGCATCACAGCAGCGCCAGCCGAGGCGCGCGCCAGCCCGTCAAGCGGGGGAGGGGCTGAGAGGAGCCGGGTCTCCCCCTTCTTGACACATTTCCTTCTCATGGCGGCACGAAGGGCTGCTGGACGACGGGCTGCCTAAGAGCCGTCGGCCGAACGAATCACGCTGGGAAGCTTGTGAGGAGAGGACGGGCAAAAAAAAAAAAAAAAACCCTTCCTCTCCTAAATTCGTTCCGAAAAGGGGACGAGCTTCCCAGGCAAACGCCACGTTTCGCGGCCCCGCTTTCTACTCAGCGCGGCCCCGTCCGCAGAAGGGAGAGCGCGAGGCCGGGGCCCCCGCCAACGTTCTCGCCTCCGAGCGCGAGAGGAGCGCGCCAAGCGGGCGGGCACTCGCGCTCTCGCCTCCCTCACCACTCCCGCCCCAACGTCCTCCTTCGGAATGAGCCGCGTACCCGCCCTCTCCCTGCGGGGGGCGCGCCCTGCTCGCAACGCGCATGCACGTTCCCGCCTCCGGCGCGCCCCTCTCCCGCGCGGGCGCGAGCTGGGTGCTCGTGCAGGAAGCGGCGGTAACGGTCGGGAGAGGGGCGCGCCGCCATTCCCCCCCCCATCCCCAAGTCCTCGCTGAGAGTATACACGCTATCGCGGCGGCGGCGGCGCCATTCCCCCCTTCCCCTTCCCCCCCCCTACAGCGTCCCCCACCAAGCGTGTGGCACCGGCAGGTAAGCGCGAGGGGGGAATCGGCGCGCGCGCGCGCTCGAGCCCAGGCTGCGGCGGGACCGGCGGGAGGGAGGCGGGGAGGTGCCGCGGGGGAGGTTCCGCCGCGCGCTGCCGGCCGCGCGCGCTGCTTCGCCTCGGGCCTGGTCGGGCTGACCTCGCTCGGACAGTTCCGAGCCGGCGCGAAGGGGGAACGGCAGCTCCTGCGCCAAGGCGGCGGCGGCGGCCGAGGCTGCGACCAGCGCCATAGGAGACTCGGCTGAGGGTCCGGGAGTGCTGCAGCGCCCCCTGCCTCCTCCTCCCCCCCCCTTCAGCGAGGGCTGGGGAAGCGCGAACGAGTTGTGCCGCCAGAGCGCCGGCTTGGGAGGGGGGAACGGAAACCCGCCGCTCCCGTGCGCGTGGGCAGGCTTTTCTGGCCCGCGTCTCGTTGGTGGGCGAGCGGGATGAGGGAGGTGCGCGTGCGCCCGCCTGCCTGCCTGCCTTTCTGCCCTTCTTCCTCGCGCTGCGGCCCCGTCTCGGCGGGCCGTAGGCGTGAGGCCCCGCGCGGGCACTACCGCGCATGCACCGAGTAGGCACCGCGCGCGTCTCTTTCGACTTGGTTACTCGCATGGCGCCGGCGGCCGCGTTGCTGGCTGGCCGGAACACCCGCCTCGCCGCTGCTGCTGCTGCTACCGCCGGAGGAGGAGGAGGGGGAGCCGTGTCGGCGCGGACGACGTGCACGCTCGGAGTGCTCGCTCCGGCTTCCCTGTGTCCACAAGGGGGAAAGGCGCGCCTCGATTCAAGCGGAAAAGCTTAGGGCTGGGATTCATGTCGTCCAAGCCAACGGTTTTCGAGTACGCGTCTTTATTTACATTAGGCCGTTTTTCACACATCGACTCTGTTGACACTTCGAATTGCAGCGAGACACTTCTTTAAAAACAAAAAGAAAAGCGATACTCATAGGTTTAGGAAACTCATCAGATGTAATGAAGGAGTTCCTTAAAGTGTTTGGTGCATCTCAGAAACCGTTGTGACCTTCTAGAATGACGTTGTTGGACTGTTGCTCTGCTCAGCCTTAGTATAGCCAGTGTTAAGTGACAGTGGGGGCTGCAATCCAACAACATCTGGAGAGGGAGTCACAGTTGCCCAAACCATGCAAAACAAATCTTTGGTTAGCTTAGAAAACAGGCTGTTTATTATGCACGCAAGGGTCATGTGAGCAATCAACAGATCCCTTTCTTGATCTGTATTTGCAGATAATTGCATAATAATGCAAGTATTTACATTATTGTGAACTCCATGTGTAACTGGCATGTAGGCAGCATACTTCCTATTTTAATAGTGAAAACTTTTAACAATACCCAGGTCAGTCTAACCAACTACAGTACTTATTTTGTTGAAGTGTACCATCACCGGCATTGCAGCATTATTTGGAGTTAAAAGTATCCCCAGAAATCATGTAGGAACATTGATGAGACCACACATATGTCAAGCAGGAAATATATGCTCATGAACATAAGCAACAGTGCCATACAGAAAAGAGTGAATTTGTTGCATATCATCAAGAACTTTTTTTAAAAGTGAAAATGAGCAACAGAGAACTGAAAAAGGAGTCTGCAAGGTGTGAAAAACATGTGCACACAGAGTTCAATTAATCGGACATCTTAATTGTGTTACCTTTTTAAAAGAAAAGTAAAATACAGCAGCATTGCAGTTGCACCATATTTCAGTTTTGCCCATTTCAGATAACGACAAACATGATAAGCTCAACAGAATATGTATATAGTTGCAGTTTTGAGTTTTCCTCATTTCCAAGCACATTTTTCGGAGCTGTAGTACTGCAGAACTACTATAGCTCTGTCCTTCACATTCAACTTACATATGTTACTAGTACGTAGATTTAGACAGGAGTCCTTTACCTGCTTGGGAGAACATACCACCTAAGTTAGTGTGACTTACTACTGAGTAGCTGTATATAGGATAGCACTGTTGGAAATGCATATGGAAAATTCAACAGATGGTATAGAAATGCTTAAGGTAGAAAATGTGATATAGGCAAACATCTAGAGAAGTGTTGGTGAACAAACACACACTCTGAGCCATTTCTGTGGGCACCTGACATAACCCCTTCACAGCCAGGTTAAATTGCTGTAGTGTCACTTTGTGAAAAATTAGTGGGTTTTGAATAGCGGTTTGGGCATTTGTTCTCTAAAAGGTTCACCATAATTGACCTAGTGTATTTGGGCATGGTATTTTTGCACTCTTCACTATAGTTACTATAATTCACCAAAAATCCTCCCAGCTAAAGTTCTGGTTGCTTTAGTAAAACAAAAGAAAGCAGCCGCTAAGTGTTGCAGTCCGGACGGGGCTTCTAGACGACCCTGCCCGCAGGCATCGTCCAGAGAAAGAAAGAGTCGGGGAACGGCCGTTGAGATGCAAATGCCGGGAGAGCTCTGAGTGTCGCCAGGTGGTCTGACTCCTTCTCGGCACCTCTCAGCACTTTATTTATACATTCATTGTTCCATTGTCCACATTATTACACGTAAGCTAATTCCTTCCTGACTCCTATTCTGCGCATGTGCAAAGCTAAGCTAATCATCTGTGTACACTTGTCAGTCTGTGATTTCTCTGAAGCTGCGCGCTTTTAGAAGGTGTGCGCTTACTATGCGGAACAATCATCACTGCGCCTGCGCCAGCCTCATTGCTGATGCTGCATTGTATGGTAGTCAGTTACAAAGCGTGTCAGTTTGACCTAGCTAAAAGAATGCTTTGTAGTTATGCTTGAGCTACGCTGGCAAGCTAATTATACCTGGTTGAATATTTAACCACAGCCTTTGAAGCACCAGCACATGTCCCCTTTCTAAATTATTAGATTTGATTTTGATTTGATACAGAGTTAACAGAAGGCAGGATTCAACTAGAAGGCTGATAGACAGCATGAAAATTTGGGCCGTTAAGATGGAAGTCCGGAATAACTTCATCAGGATCTGTACAGCTGACAGGAAGGTATCGTGTTGACACGGAGACCGCAAGGGCGCTGCGGTTTGACTCTACTGTTGACACGCAGGATCTCAATGTGGCAATGAGGGAGGGGATGCATTGAACAAAACAACACAAGCTAACACAAAACAGATCCTTAATGACCCACTTACTACAGATAATAAGTAGAATTTACAAAAGCATTACTAAAAGAGTAGGTAGAATTCCTATTACCATAAAGGAAGAAATAATCATTTTCCGAAAAGGGATAGCTTCGGGGCTAGTTGTGTTAATTCCCTCAAAAATGTTAGATTGGTGTATGTTTTGTAGCTGAGCTACTACCAAATCAGGAACACTAAGAAGCGTGGGCAAAAATGACATAGAGGCTACTGATATGGGAGGCTCATGGGTGAGAGAAACTTGCTTCCCATGAAATTCAAACATATATTGTGCATGTTTAAGCCATGTGTTAGGCAGTGAAAATTCCTGCATAGTCTCTATTGTGCCTGCATTTGTGATATTATGATCTGCCGATGCTATCACTGTGCCCAAGAAAAAAAAGGAAACCCAGCATGCTGAATTTGAATCGTCAGCAGGTGCAGGTTCAGGTGGTGTTGGTGTCTTACGCCAAGGTCTGACACAACGGGTTGGAATCCAACTGCTCTTGAGATCTGAAATGAAACTCAACAAGAGTGTGTGAGGAATCTTTGAGAAAACTCAAATGATTAATAGTAAATAAAACCTTAGAAATAACAACAGGTATATCTGTTGGAGGGATCCCCTTCCCTTCCGTTTGTTTAGCAAGCAGCTGTCAACAAAATAAGGTACCGTTCGGGTCTGAAGAGCTTCCTGCAACTGAAGGAAAAGAGACATTAGATCTTGTACATCAGGAAACTGAAACAAAAGGCGATACACATACTGTGTATCAACAATGAGATTAAAGGGAATGTCAGAAAAAATGTTGAAAGGCCAAAATCACTGCAGCAAGTTCCACACGTCAAGCAGAGCATTGGTCGGTCGTAAAAACTGGATGCCAATCCCCATTCTGGTCCTGATACGTGAGAGCTCTTTTTGTTTTAGTGCCATCTGTAAAAATAGTGGGAGCATCTGAAGGAGGGTGAAGACGTCTTGTTAAAACAATAGTCGCCGAAGGAATTGTAGCAAGAAGAGTGAGGCGTGGATCCTTTGGAGGGTTGAAAATGTTTTTGCCAGAGAAGCCATCCAATGTCACTTGAAAGTCCAATGAGGTGGTATGTACATGCTCTAGCTGATCCCATGTAAGAGAAGTGTAGAGAGCCTGTGTTGGAAATGATCAGGAGAGTCGCAGCGGAAGCATCGAGAGGGGTTTGCCCCTGTTCGAGCCCATGCATCTTTTGGTGGTCCGGCTGAGCCGCGGGAACGGATTGAGTTGATTACATTAGGCTCTAACTCCGCTGCTGCTGACATCACCTGAAGCTTATGTTCAAGGGTGCCTACGTTTTGACAGATACGAAGCATCTCAGAAAGGGGTGTCTTGTCCCTTTTATAAGTGGGTGTCATAGCACTCTTGCAATCTGCATCAGCATTTTCAAAAGCCAACTGCCCTATTACAAGAGAGAGCGCTTCCAGATTCTCAATTTGCCGCTCAGCTGCAGTAAGAAGATGGCTAACAAAGGTTGCATGATCTTCCTTAGCCCCCTGCCTGATGGCTGAGAATGCTCCATCCTGATCTTGCCGGCCAGGCACCCGAATCAAAGCCTTGAAAGCCAGATTTCCAACTTCTCTTAAAACTGCATCACTCAGGGTCAGCTGTTTGTCAAGGGTCTGATAGTCGCCCGTGCCAGCATACTGCTCTGTAGAGATAGGATCTGGGGGTCTCTCTGCACCTTCAGCAAGGGTAATGAGAGCAGTCGCATGAGCTTGCTTATTTCGAGCGCTCAACTGTGCAGCCAAATCTCGGAAACTCTGAGCCCAAATTTGATAATCCGCTGGAGTAAACACTGCCTGGCACATCAACCGCCAATCATAAGGGAGTAGACCCGCTTCCACAATAGTATGTAAAAGAGTTCTTGTATAGGGAGCATGCAACCCATTCATCTTTACACTTTCCATTAACTGCTTGACTATTTTCATATCAACTGGCTGATATTTTGGCCGAGCTCCCTCCACATGTAACACAGGAAAAGCCAAAACAGGGTGAGTGACACACAATTCAGGGTTTGATGCTATTACTTCGTAAACAGGGGAGCAATATTGGTGTGTTGCACTCTCAACAGAAGCCAAACCCGTGGGGGGTGGGTTTGCAACCGCAGAAGCAGCTACTGTGCGGCAAGGGGGTGCTGAGGGTGAATTTTCGGACACCTCCGCTTCGGGCTCCTCTGCTTTGTTTAAAGGCGGCCCCTTTTCCCGCTCATATGCCAGCGGTGCCGTGGCGGGCAGCGGTGGATAAATCACCGGGGCAGACGGAGGCAGAATTTGTGGCAAGGGAAACTGAGGAGCTTGCTGGGCAAATAAAATATTAGCCGGGGTGAGTCCCATCAATGCGGCGCGAACTTTGCACCAGGCATAAAGAGTAGACAAAGAGACTCTCGGGTGACCTTGAAAGCAAGTCCCAATCTTCAGCCAGTCTTGCAAGGAAAAGGTACCCTGTTCTGGGACCCAGGGGCAAACGTCGTGAATTGCCAATACCAATTCAGTGACATCATCTTTTGAAATAGAATGACCTTCTCTTATTACTAATTGGTAAAGTTCATCAGCATATTTCTGCTGAGGTGCCGAAAGCTTACTGCCCATAGTTGACTATTAATTGTTCAGCCGGGCTTGAAGGTAGGGAGAACGCTCACCTGGTGTGGCTGCAGCTGAGGGGACCGAAGGAGGTCGAGGCGAGGCTCTGTCGTGTCTTCACAAGGATCACGTCGGGGTCACCACATGTTGCAGTCCGGACGGGGCTTCTAGACGACCCTGCCCGCAGGCATCGTCCAGAGAAAGAAAGAGTCGGGGAACGGCCGTTGAGATGCAAATGCCGGGAGAGCTCTGAGTGTCGCCAGGTGGTCTGACTCCTTCTCGGCACCTCTCAGCACTTTATTTATACATTCATTGTTCCATTGTCCACATTATTACACGTAAGCTAATTCCTTCCTGACTCCTATTCTGCGCATGTGCAAAGCTAAGCTAATCATCTGTGTACACTTGTCAGTCTGTGATTTCTCTGAAGCTGCGCGCTTGCGCGCGCGTGCGCGCTACTATGCGGAACAATCATCACTGCGCCTGCGCCAGCCTCATTGCTGATGCTGCATTGTATGGTAGTCAGTTACAAAGCGTGTCAGTTTGACCTAGCTAAAAGAATGCTTTGTAGTTATGCTTGAGCTACGCTGGCAAGCTAATTATACCTGGTTGAATATTTAACCACAGCCTTTGAAGCACCAGCACAGCTAAGCATGAAAGAGGACATGGATATAGCCTAAGGTCCATGACAACCACAAAGCATTATGGGAGAGTAGTGTCTCTGTTCATTAGGATCCATAGAGGGTGTTTCTTTAAAAGCTACCAGTCCTCTATTGTTGGACTGTGACATGAAAAGAGCAGGTTCATGTCCCCATGTGACCTTGGCTCTGTCAAGTCTTTCTCATATTAATCTACCTTTCATGGTCATAGTAAGAATAAAATGGGAATGAGGAGAACCATGTACACTCATTTGAGGAAAGCCACTATATAAATTAGCAAATACATATAATGTACACAGAAATTCAAGGGGGTTCTGCTTTTGGAATGAGTTGTGATTTTAAAGAGTCCACTCAATGCATGTGCTTTCAGCCACAGCTTTAGCTAACTACTGACATTGTGTTGCTGTCCTTACACTGGTCAGTACCATGTTCAGTATTTACATGTATATGGAGCTACATCTGCAGAAACTGCCACCACAATCTGCAGATGTGCTGCCAGGTACACAAGTATTCAATAGGATGCTGACCACTGTTCAGTAAAAATGGCAAAAAAAACAACAACCACCCACCCAGACACACAGAGCCCCACCCATGCAAAAACCTCCATCAGTAAAAGATAATGATATAGGGGCCAAAGCTGTGGAATAACAGGAGAGCCAGACAGGGACAAAAAGATCTGAGTTCAAATGTCTGCTTTTTGAAAAGTTCACACCATGATCTTGAGCTAGTACCAGTCTTTCCAAAAATCCACAGTATTGTTATTCTCTCCTTTCAGGGCTAAGGTCCCCAGTCTAAAGGTTAATCTGCTGTCAAAACTTTGCTCAGATATTAAGAAAAGAGTCTTCCTTGTTCATGGTAAGGCTAACTTTTTTTCACTTTTTTTGCATTTTGTTCATCTTGTGTTCCAGTGAATTGTATTTACTAGCCAGTTGTCTACAATTTTACAGATGAATGGCAAGCCATATTTAGGAAGGGTAGGGAGAAGGTAAGGCCTTCTGTTCTTGCACCCTTTTTATGCCCTCTTCTCATGGCTTCTCTCCCCATCACATCCCTTCTCACTAGATTCTATTCCTCTGATTGGGCTGTTCTGTATTGTTGCTGCCTTTCTCATTCTGAGGCACACATGGGAGTGGAGAGGAATGGTACATTCTGAAAGGCAACTAAGAATACTGTCAGTGGCCATGCTCACATGCCACAATGTCTGACAGCTCTCAAGGCTGTAGCCAGGGCCAGGATATCAGGGAAAACCAAGAAAATTTAAGAATATAAAAACAATGTGGTACCTTAAAGGCTGGCTGTTATATTTTAATATAAGCTTTTGTAGAACTTCCCACATTTCTTCAGCCATAGGAGGTAGAGTAGAATACAGAGATTGCGGTGTTTTACTACATCTTCGTCCTTGAAGGAGATGATTATCCCTCCCTTTCTTAAGAAAGCCAACTTGCCAGTAGACAACCCAAACATTTATCAGACTGTTGCAAAAATACTATTCATTAATAAAGAGATTTAAAGGATGGTGGCTGACCAGCTGCAGATGTTCTTGGGGGGCACCAATAGTCTAGATCAGTGATGGCAAACCTTTTAGAGACCAAAACTGCAGTTCAAAACCTATTAATTTTTCGCAAAGTGCCAATACAGCAATTTAACCTGGATCCAGGTGGCTATGAAGGGGTAAAGGGCTCCAAGTGTCACCTTTGCCATAGGTTCGCCAACACTGGTCTAGATCCATTTCAACTGGTGTTCAAGCTTTGCCATGGAACTAAAACAGTTCTTCTTGTAGAATCATAGAACAGGACAGTTGGAAAGGGTCTATAAGGCCATTGAGTCAATCTCCCTCCTCCATGCAGGAATATAGGTCAAAGGATATCTGCCAGGTGGTTGTTCAAATTTCTCTTGAATGCCTCCAGTGTTGGAGCACTTACCACCTCTTGAGGTAATTGGTTCCACCGTCGTTTTGCTCTAACAAGTTTTCCCAGGCTCTCATAACTTGAGCCTGTTGTTTACCCTACTAGATGACCTGTTATAGGAGGCTAATTGGGAGGGTTGACCCGATGTCTCAGCAGTATTGGATACTGTCAACCACAGTATTTTCCTGGATCATCTGTTGGGGCTGAGGATTGGAGGCACATCAGTGTGCTGGCTTTGCTCCTTCTTCATTGACTGGTGCCACCATGGTTCCTACAATGCAGTGCCACAAGGGGGTTAATCATCTCCTCATTGCTGTTTAAGATATACATGAGGCCGCTGCGGGAAGTCACTCAGAGATCTGGAGTATGTTGCCATCAGTATGCTGATGACATGCAACTCTATCTCTCCTTTTCTTCTGCCAGGGAAGCTGTACAGACCCTGGAGTGCCGCCTGGCTACAGTTACGGACTGGACAAGGGCCAGCAGGCTGACGTTGAATCCTGACAAGACGAAGATCCTGTTATTGGGTGGGCATCCCAATTGGTTAGGGAGTTTGTTGCCTAGGCTTGATGGGATCACACTCCCTCTGAAAGATGAGGTCCGTAATTTACTTTGCTTCTGGACCCAGCGCTCTTGTGGGAGGTTCAGATCTCGACCTGTGCCAGGTCTGCCTTTTTCCATCTCAGGCAGGTTACGCACCTCTTCTTTCTCAAAAGAAGGTCCCCAATAACACTGCTTCACTGCCAGTCTTGAGGACTGATTGTTGCTTTCTATGTGGGGCTGTCCTTGAAGCTGCATCAAATGAAAAATAGCAGCCTGGGTTGGTCACAGATACATTGACATTTGACCATGTATCACCTGCTTCCAGGCCAAATTTAAGGTGCTGATGTTAACATATAAAGCCCTATATGGTTTAGGACTTTGTTGTCTTACAGACCACCTCTCCCTCATGTTGACCTCCCATCACTCCTGCTGCTTCCAGTCCTTGATATTGTGGGCAGCCACTCCAAGAGAGGCCCAGAACTCATCAACCAAGAACTGGGCCTTTTAAGTAGTGGTTGCCTCACTTTGGAACTCGCTTCCCATGGAGTTGCACCAGAACCCCCTCCCTCCTTACCTTTAGGAAACAAATCATTACCTGGCTTTTCACCCAGGCCTTCAAAAGCCTTTCTCCTTTTTGCTTCATTTCCTTAGTATTCCTGCACCATTTTTAGTCTGATTGTTTATTGTTATGTGTTTCACAGCTGCTTTTGTTTCTGCCATCTTCTGATTTAGGTACTGTTAATTAAATAATGGGGCTTGTGGGGTTGTCTTTTTCATATGATTGTTTTAATTTATTTTCTTGTGTTTGATTTTTTTTTGTAGCTGCCCGGAGAAGAGGCTTGCTACTAGCTGGGCAGCCTATAAGTTGTATCAATAAGTAATCAATAATACAGTAGGACCCCCTCTTCCATGGGATCAACATTCACTGATTTACTTACTCACATTCTGAAAATATTAAAATATTTCAAACCCCCTCCCCCCCCCCAAAAAAAAACTAGTTTCACAGGCATTTATAGAACTGGCCACTCGAGTTATCCAGTGACCATGGAATACCAGAGATACTTATTAGTGAAGAATGCATTGCATGGTCTCAGTTCTGATAATGCATGTGAAAATATTTTTCTTGTTTTTAACCCCTTTTACTGTCCTATATATAGTGTTCTCTATTATCCACAGTTTTTATATCCACCGGTGGAAGGGGCTTAAAACTAGAGTGGACCCTTGTATAACAAACAGCTTGTATAACATAAAATTTGTACAACATAAAAAATTCCGGAGATAGGGAAAATTTGCTTAACATAATCGCCTATGAGGAGAATCCGTACAACATAAAAATGGGATCATTCTGTTTTCAATGCACTCCTATGGGAATTTGTATAAAGGAGAATTTGCTTAACATAATTTCATTTTGGATCGAATTAATTCCTTTATACAAGGTACCACTGTAATCCCCAGTGGATAATGGGGTTCCTACTGTCTTTAAGGTGCCACAACATTTTTGTGTTCTTAAATGATCTCCTCCCCCCCCCCCCAGTATGGCTAACTGTATGGCTGTTGACAATCAGGTGCACATCTCATGATGCAGCAGGATTAGTCAGCAGCAGTTCACCATGCTAAGTTACATAAAGCAACTTGCACACACATAAATAACCAACAAGGTTTGTTAAGTATTATAAATGCAGTATTCAAAAGTATTCCTAAAAATAGTCTTTACAGGAAATGAAAGGGGATTGTTCTATTTCTATGCTGCTAACCCACTATCAACCTTGTGTGATTTACAAAGGTTGTTTTTAAATTAATTTGAGCTGGCTGGATAGCTTAGTGAGCTAGCTGTCAGACTGCAGAGCCAGAGGTTGAGAATTCAGTGTCCTAGTGCGCCTCCCAGAGGTGCCAGCCCGTGTGGCCTTGGGCAAAGTGGCACAATCCCAGGACAACCCCCAGACAAAGGGAATGGTAGAGCACTTCTGTGTATTCTGTACCTTGAATATCCTGAAAAAAGTCTCCATAAGTTGGAATGAACTTGACAGCACAGAATTATTAATTTATTGAAAGTGCTGAACAAGTTATTTTAGAAAAATCCAAAGCTGCTGTGGCATTTCTCATAAAAGTCAAACTCTTATTGCCTAAAGTTGCACTACTATAAAACTGAATCCAGCACTGGGAAAATTTAACTTAAATGAGCTGAAAGCTCTGAAACTCAACTTTCATATTTCGAGGCTGCCCTCAGGAGCTTCAGGATAGGGATGGGGAAATCATTTAATAGTCAAAATTTGCCATTGACAGCCCCTATGTCAGTGGCAGTGATTCACTAGGTTGGAATTCATTTTAAATTAAATTAGATTTTAATTATTTAAATCAAATATTCATTTAAAATTTTAAATTGTGGTATAAATTATGATATAAATCATTTTTTAAAAATACATTGATGTGTATCTACCCTGTGTTAGACCAAACACACCCATTACAAGTATTCCAAAGATAAAGCAAAGATGAATCTTTCCTTCATTTAAATTAAATATTGTCAGCACTGGATCCAGTTTATGACCACTGCAACAAAAATTGCTCAAAGCCTTTATTTTTTTCAGAGTAACTGATAATTAAATCTTTCATTATTATTTCTTCCAGGAGTTTTTCATCAGTATGTCTGAAACCATTAAATATAATGACGATGATCACAAAACAGTATTTTTGAAAACATTAAACGAACAGCGATTGGAAGGAGAATTTTGTGACATAGCTATTGTAGTAGAAGACGTGAAATTTAGGGCCCACAGGTGTGTACTTGCTGCTTGCAGTACCTACTTTAAAAAACTTTTCAAAAAACTAGAAGTTGACAGCTCATCTGTAATAGAAATAGATTTCCTTCGGTCTGATATATTTGAAGAAGTGCTAAATTATATGTACACAGCCAAAATTTCAGTTAAAAAAGAAGACGTAAATTTAATGATGTCATCTGGTCAGATTCTGGGTATTAGATTTTTGGATAAACTTTGTTCTCAGAAACGTGATGTATCTAGTCCAGAAGATACTCCACAGTCAAAAAATAAGTATTGTCTTAAAATAAATCGAGCAATTGGTGAATCCAATGATAACCAAGATGATGAGGTTGAGGAAATTGGAGATCATGATGACAGCCCATCTGATATGACAATGGAAGGAACTCCTCCTAGTCAAGAAGATGGCAAATCACCAACAGCTACTTTAAGAGTTCAGGAAGCAATTCTGAAAGAGCTGGGAAGTGAAGAGGTCCGAAAGGTAAACTGCTATGGTCAGGAAGTCGAGTCAGTAGAGACTGCTGAATCTAAAGACTTGGGATCACAGACTCCTCAGGCTCTCACATATAATGATGGCATAAGTGAAGTAAAGGACGAACAGACCCCAGCATGGACAACAGCAGCTGGTGACATGAAATTTGAGTATTTGCTTTATGGTCACAGGGAACAGATTGCATGTCAAGCATGTGGGAAAACATTTTCCGATGAGGCACGATTGAGGAAGCATGAAAAGCTTCATACTGCTGATAGACCCTTTGTTTGTGAAATGTGCACTAAAGGCTTCACCACTCAAGCCCACT
Organism: Phrynocephalus forsythii; assembly: GCA_029282475.1. Lineage (NCBI taxonomy): Eukaryota > Metazoa > Chordata > Lepidosauria > Squamata > Agamidae > Phrynocephalus > Phrynocephalus forsythii. Next base: position 61,700,555 of record JAPFRF010000003.1, read on the forward strand.
TGAAAGAGCACCTAAAGATCCACACAGGCTACAAGCCGTATAGCTGCGAAGTATGTGGAAAATCTTTCATTCGTGCTCCAGATCTAAAGAAACACGAGAGAGTTCACAGTAACGAAAGGCCGTTTGCATGCCACATGTGTGACAAAGCTTTCAAGCATAAGTCCCACCTGAAAGACCACGAAAGAAGGCACAGAGGGGAAAAGCCTTTTGTCTGCAGCTCTTGTACTAAAGCATTTGCTAAAGCGTCTGATTTAAAGAGACACGAGAACAATATGCACAGCGAAAGGAAACAAGTGACCACAACTAGTGCTCTCCAAAGTGAAACGGAACAGTTACAAGCAGCAGCCATGGCAGCGGAGGCAGAACAGCAACTTGAAACTATAGCTTGTAGTTAAAGGCAAAGGCAGCCATCGGTTGGGGAAAATTGGTCTGACTGTCTTTTGAGACAAATATTTTTTCAAGGGATTTCAGTTGGCAATTTGCAGCCACGTCCACCCTGTCACTGACATTAAACATGGGACACAGCCTTGATTTAGGCAACTGCCCAGTTGGATATAACTGAAGAAGCAAGAGTTGGACTCTTTAACTGGTATTTTACTCTATTAACACTTGGGGTTTCAGTGCATGCCTTATTCCCATTGGAGGAAACTGTGCATGTGAAATTGAAAGCCTTACTCACCGGTGCAGAGCAAAACCAAGCTGAAGTGTTTAAATTTAAACTATTTTTGTTCCAGTTGCTTGGAATTTCAGTCCCAGGTATGGTTGCTGTGGTTTAGGGAATCCCTCAGTTAACCAGCAGTGGCAAAAACTGATGGGGCAAGCTGCTGAGTCAGAAATGGACACCCACTGGGGATTCATTGGATGGCAGCTGTTATGTGAAAATAAGCCTCATGGATTTTTAATAGAAATTAGTTCCATGTAAGTATGACAGGATCAGCTTAATGTAAAGACCTTTGGTTTCATTAGCCTGCAGTTTGCACTGTCAGTGAATATTGAACAGCCTAAATAAATTATGTCTGCTACAACAGATTTTTTTAAATCTTGAAATTATGAGTTGGAACAATTGCAAGGATTCATGGAGAAAAAAAATCCAGGTATCTGAGCAAAATACATGATTATGTAACATGACTTTGGTATTTCTTGTAATACCTCTTTGGTGTTTTTTAATTCCAGCTTAATATACTGCAAGTTGTGCAGCTCTTTGAGTAGCTGAACAACAGGGACTACTTTGCTGCATTGCTTAAACTAACATTTGAGTTAATGTATCTCAAGGTTTCTTTGTTTTCCATGGTCACCTGACTTTAAGGCTGTAATCCTAACACATTCACAATAGAATAAGCTTCCTTGTATGCAGCGAATCTTGCTTGTGATCAAACATGCACAGGGGCTGTCAGTGAGATAGAGTATACACTATTATTTTTAATTAGAAAAGGTGAGGCAACAATTTTAGCATGATCTCTTAAGATGGGTTTTAATTGCACAAAAATGTCTTGAGGGCGCACCTTTTTTTAGTATTTAAATCCGTGCCATGCAGCAATAAGAAGTTTCTTTTGCTTGCCGTCGCTTGGAAAACCCCACAGGATGGAGTCGTATGGCCCAGATATAGCCTTAACACTGCACTGAGAATGAAGCAAAATTTCTAGATCTCATTGTGGAACTTGGGGAACTGAAGGGTAATGAGGCATAATTTGGAAAGGAGACAGTGGGAAAGGTGAAAAAGGAACAGATTGTATTGCTATCTGCTTTGAATGGCATAATTTAAAGTTATACATCTGAAAGCCTTTGTACTTTCCAACAGTGTCCCTTGTTCAAAAGTAAGGTATTCCGTAATTCTTACAGCCCAGCATTGTGAGTGCTTACTCATAAGAGCCACCAAATTCAGCGGAGATGCCTCCCTCATTCATGTCTGTAGTAGGACTGCAGCCTTAGGCAAAGAATCAATTACTGGTAACTGTGATTTTTGTTTGACACTTTCTCCTGAGTTCTAGATTTGTTTACTGGAAATAAAGCCTGCTGAGTTCAGCTGGGCTGAATTCCTAGGTAGTCTGCTTCTGCTTGCAGTTTAATGCCAGGGCTTAGAACACGCATTTATCTTGATTTACTTGATGCAGTATCACCAGCTTATTGAAACAGGTTCTGTGTCCATCTCAAGAGATCATTTGGGAAGGAACATGTCTATTAGGATATTTATTCATGAAACTTGAAAGAAAATATTGTCCACTTTTCCATAGAAGATAATAGTAAGATTGTGGGGTGATTTCACTGTTTGTTTAACCTACCTGTAATTAACCTGTCTAATTTTAAATACACAACTACTATTCAAGTATGTGTTAAGGTGTTTAGTTGATGATCAGTTATAGAAGGCTATTAATTCAGTAAAAGGGAGCTTCCACTCCGCCCAACTCCAATATCCTATTTGTTCTATACTGTGCACAGAATGGTGTTCCACATACAGTACAGTTCCTCTTTTCCCACCAACTGTAAATGGGCAAATTCACTAATCCCTTGTGGAAGTGACAAGCCCTGTTAGCGTGAATAGGGCTGTTACTGCCTTGTGCAATTCTCATCCAGAGATCAAGTGGGCTTGTGGGACAATACTCCTGTGGAGCACTTGTGCTTCACTTTAGACAACAGGATATTGCCTAACTATTTAAAGTGATTTCCACAGATTTATGGGCTTAATTGTTTTACATATTTTTATTATCAAGATGACATGTTAAATAACATTGGACAAAATGTGTTCCTTTAGCATTGGGATAGAATGAATATTTATATGTTGCTGTGTGTCAAATCACCTCACATTTTAAAATAGTAATTAAGACTAACATTTTAAAGTACTAGAATAAAATTACATCAAGGTGTTGATCTTTGTTACAGTGTCATAGTGAATAATTCATTGAGTAGGCCAGTTTAAGTTATATTTAAAATGCCAAGAGTTTGCAATTTGTCTTGTAAATAAAACAATATTTTAGAATATATACATGTGTGGTTATAGATTTTTTTAGGAGCATGATTTCTTTCTCAGATTTTGATACCATGGTTTTAGAGTGTTTCCCATGCAGTTATAATATGTGTAAGTATTCTAAGGTTGTAACTGAAGGCTGTTTCACACACTGGTGTTTCACATATCCACAAGTAACTTTTAACATAGAAGTACAATTAAAAAGTAACAGCAAATATCTTGCTACCCAAATATTATATGTCTTTAACAGAAAAGACAAATCAGACTTTCAATCTTTACACCTAAGTGCTTCTGTATATGCAAATAATGGGTGATAATTCCAGTTTATATGGATAGCTTGCATCTTTTCACAAGTATTTTGGTTTACCTTCCATGAGCAGATGCCTACTAGAGGTTCCCTGCAGAAAAGTTTTTTTGGCTGAATTTCTGAGAGCTCACCCTACATCCAAAACAGCTTTTTAGGAGGCATAGGGCTTGGAGGAACCACTAAATATTACTTCACTGACCCCATCAGAATGAGTGCATCTTTACTGCAGTAAGTACAGTTCTGGACTCAACCCAATGTGTGTTCATGCCAAGGAGAATTACAGCATGACCTAATGCATTACTGAGAAGTCCCACTAAATTCAGCATCATTCATTATGTGCCTGTAATGCACAGGAGGATTTTGGTAGAAAAGAGTTGTAGATCCTGAGAACCTATGTTGAAGGATCAGTGGAAAAGAACAATCATTTCCTAGAAACAGTCTACTTTTCTGCTTCATTTATTACTATGTTTAATTCATTTGGTTAAAGAATCTAATGTATGTTTGCTTGGTATTTGGATTTTATTTCAGCCAACATAAAACACATTCCTGATAGTACCTATTGTTACTGTTATTGTTATAATAATAGGTATTAAAGGCATCATCAGTAGATAATCAAACAACCCAGACCAAAAACTAATTCAAAAAATAGACTGTATCTGTTTTCAAAAGGAACTAAAACTTAAATTGGTCACAATATATATATTTTGCCTTGATGACAAAACTGCAGCCAATACAAAACAGATAGCCACAAAAAGGTGTCAAGAAAGTATTGCTTTCTCTAGCTCTAGAAGGGCAAGAAGAATACTAAAGTGGAGCAAGAAGCAATGTGGTTTAGGGTTTGAAGTCCTTCAATAACTTAGTGACAAATCAAATTGCTTCTCAGTTTAGGGCAGTTAGGTATGGCCTAATTTTGAATTTCTAAAGAAACTGCAGCAAATGAAAATGTACAAAATCAAGAAAAATATCTGGCTAGTTCATAATTTTACATTCTGTTGATTCTCAAGTGTACAGATAACTCAAAAACAATTGGCACCTTATAAAGTAAAATACTATACAACACAGTATGTTGAGATTTTTTTAAATAAAAATCCACATTTTAGTAAAACCAAATACATAAACATATATAAGAACATAAGAATATAACTTAAGAAGAGCCATGTTCATCCTGCATCTTTCAACTTGGAGGACTGCACATGTTCCCATGACCATCAGCCTTCCCAAATTCATACCAAAATCCTTTTCTTTTTATAGTGTCCCAATTTTTTTATTACATATTTTTGTTGGGGAGGATGAAGAGCCCCTGGAGTTCAGGGATTGCCGCCTGTCAGCTATAGAGTACAGGGGGACATTTTGAGCCAAAGGTGGGAAAAACTTTAAGTCTGAGGCATGGACCCCATATCCCCACTCCCCAGTTTACATGGATGTAATTAATGCCACCCAAGTGATTTTGAGAAACATTTTTCTAGAAGGAAGAAATTCTTCCTAGGCAAGTGTTTCTGGGATTACTTCATAAAACTAAAAGTGCTTTTCTGTTTCAGCTGAGAAAAACTTATAAGAAATGTGGTTTATACAAGAGGTACAGCAACACCTTTTAGGATTCGGTTTTTTGGCTTGTTCACTTGTGAGCCTTGGGGGTTAAAGTGAGTTAATGTAAATGTGAGTAAACCATTTATGCGAGCTTCCAGGCCAAGTATTGTAGCTATCACAGGCATTGTACTGTGACAAGCTCACTTAGAGATGTATACAAAGTCTGACTGACAAAATACAGTACATGCTATAAAAAATACTAGAGTTGATTTTAAGAGAATTGGCATTACATTTAACAATATATGTAAATGGCAGTGGAAGCATCACTGTTTGTTCATAATGGCAGTAAATATTCTTTAGTTTTTAATTTTGGGAGTGTTTTAAGTGTCAGTAGAAACAGTTTTGTGCTATACATATCGCTATATTATTCATTTCTTCCCTTCCTGTCTCATGAGTCACAATGCAAAGTTTGTTGTTGTTACATGCCGTCAAGTTGCCTCTGACTTAACAAGCTTATGAATAAAAGATCCCCAAAATGTCTTGTTCTCAACACTCCTCCTTGCTCAGGTCTTGCGAACTCACAACTGCGCCTTCCTTTTGGGACTCAATTAGAAATGGGCAGGAAGCACCGTGCTAGGTGTTTGTGCCAGTTTGTTTATTGTCTGGACAAGTGTTTGTCTCTTCAGAGACCTGCATCCTACATTGGGCACTGTTTCAGAGACAGTGCCTGGAAGAGGTGGGCACTGTTTCCAAGGGGGTGCCCACCAGAGGAGGCAGGTCTTTGGAGTGCCAAACACCTCTTTGGGCAGCAAACAAATCAGCTGGTTCGTGCCCATCTCTGGAGTCGATCCATCCTGTATTTGATCTTCCTCTTTTCCTACTGCATTCATTATTCCTAGCAGTATTGTCTTTTCCAGAGAAACTTCCCTTCTCATGAGGTGCATAAAGTTGATCTCCAGTGACACATCCTTAAATTTTCTGATCACTTATTAACCCATGGTAGTTTGCATATAAAATTTGCACCTTTTGCCTCACTATTGTTCTGTGCTGTCAAGTCACCTCTGACGTATGACAACCAAGTGAAGGAGAGATCTCACCATGTCCAGTCCTTTTGCAGCCCTGCTCGGTAAACTTGTAAGCTGCTTCCTTTAGGGACAGGGAGTCAGTTCCTCTCAAATTTCATTTTCCTCCTAGTGCATTTAACTTTTTTCCAGAATTACTGTCTCTTCCAGAGAATCTTGCCTTCTCATGTCCCCAAAATAGGACAGCTTCAGTTTCATCATTTTTGTCTCTAGAGGTAGTTCAGGTTTCATGATCTAGGACCCACTTTTTTCTTGCAGCCCAGAGTAATTTGCAAAGCTGTCCTTCAGCACCATTCTTCAAAGGACTCAGTTCTCTCCCTGTTAGCTTCCTTGACTGTCCTGAACTCAGCTGAGCCCACCTAGCCTACTTGATAAAGTTTGCCATCTCAAATGTTTTAAACATTCTGTTTGTTTTATGTTAACATGTTTTAATTGTGGTTATATTTATTTGCATTTCATATAAAAATTAATGCATATAACATTTAAATACATAAATAAGCATTTATCATAGCATAGCATTCCTCTTCAAAGGACTTGGTGATCCCTTTATCTCTTCTTTATACATCTTCATTATACTGGTGTCACCTTTACTTTTTCCTGGTCAGAAAGTGTGCTTCCCTTTTGGCATTCAGCATTCCTAATCTAGCCTTAATTTCTCATTGATTTCTTGGATCTCTTGTCTGTGAAGATTCTCAGTCATCCAGGTGAGTTTATCTGGAAGTTGAATCATGGCAACTGGACTTCTTTTTCTTGAGAGATAGAAAAGTTTCAGGTTACTTGGGGAGGCTTCCGACAGACGTGGCAGGCAAAGGCAGCAGCTCTGGGTTGCAGGAGAGATGGTCTGCAGCGTTTTGGAGTTTAAATCATCCTATTTATTAGGGGGTGATTCATGGCCCCCTGCAGAGAAGGGGGAGCACAGTGGGGAGTCGGCAGCAGCATATCCTAGGCAATTCCCAGAAGCTTGCCAGTGAGGAAAAGATACTGAGGAATGCTGGAGGAGAGGGAGCTGAAGGAACAAATGCTTATCGATAGCCACCACTCCAAACTGCAGTCTCTGTAAGAGAAACAAAGCTTTGCAGTCTGCTTTTTTAAAAGGACATTAAAGTCAGGAGAAGAAAGCGAAATATAAAAAACAATTTTTAGTACAGATTGCAAACAATGGTGGTGAAGAAATAAGAATGTTGTGAAAAGAGAAATTTAAAAATCTTTAGCTCCTCTTGGGAGGGAGATGGAAATAGCCAGGTGGTAATTACAAGCCATAAAAACTAAGACAAAGGGAGATAAGAGTTGTTGAAAACAAAACAGTTTGTCATGTTTAAATACGTTAGAGACAGGTTTATTTCAAAACAGTGGTGTCCTCCAAAAGGGTGTGGTTGTTGCTTCTGCTGTCCAGTACTTGGTATTTATTTAGTTCAGTTTGTTTAAACCTTGTTTGTTTAAACCTTCAATCCATATTCAGGCATGAGTCTGCAAGCTCCCAAAGGATTTCTGGTTCTATTTTATCTTTTGAGGCTTTAAGCTCCTTTGTTGAGTTCAACAAAGGATAATTATTATTTATTTATTTGACATTATTTGACCACACCCTTTTGGAGGACACCACTGTTTTGAAATAAACCTGTCTCTAACGTATTTAAACATGACAAACTGAAAGAAAAGAAGAGAAGTTGGAAAGATGCTATTGTGATATAGTACTTTGATACTTAAGAACATTTGTTATATATTGTTCATACAGGATTTTGATAAGAAATTGTCGTACAATGGTCATATATTTTCTATGTAATTTATAGACTTATGGAGACCAACAGAAGCACATTGGTTTAAGATCTGTCCGACACTGATATAATAGTAATAATTTATATATTGCTTATCATTTACTATATGATCTACATTATCTTCCATTTTGTTTATACTGTTTAGATTGCTTGAAATATAAAAGGAAAAATAATAGGAACAAAGAAATAAGACTATCTGAAACAGTGCATTTAACAAAAAGAAGAAAGCAATGAAAAATAAGGATAACTGAAATTTTGGGGGAAATTTTTGCAAGCTGTAGAGAGAAAAGGATAAGACAAAATTACCTCAGGCAAAGAAGCTGTCTAAAAACTAGGTGCGTCCTATAGGCCAGTGTGTCTTATGGGGCAAAAAATACGGTAGTTAAGGATAATATGATTAAATGGATGCAGGATATAGGGTAAACAACAGCTTGATGGCTGGTATAGAGCATGGGATGAAAACAAAAAATTACAAGTACTGATCTGAAAGAATTATATGAAAGTCTTATATAGATGGTATATAACTCCCAAGAAGCTAGCAAAAATAACCTAATCATATAAAAATAAATGTTGGAGATGTAAAACAGAAAAGGCATCACTATATCATATATGGTGTAATTGTATGGTAATTAAGAAGCTTTGGAGAGAATTTGACTATATCCTGACCAAGAACATGAAGATTCAAATAGAATAAGACCAGAAATTTGTTAAATATGTTTATAATAAGAGGAAAATAGAGACAAGAGACTAGAATATGTTTATATATTTTAGGTGTAGCTAGGAATCAAATAGCAAGAGAATGGAAAAGTGAAGAAGAACCATCAGTTGATGACTGTTTAATAAACTTACAAGAATATATATTATTGGACAAACTAACAAAGTCATTAAAGGGAGAGTCTGCAACAGAATTTGAAAATCAGTGGGGTGATGTAAAGAAGTACTTAGAAGTAAGATGGGGAAAAATTAACATCTGAAATTAATAAATTGCTATAGAATTGTATTATAAGTATAAGAATTACTCTCTGTTATGTATATATGATGTATCATATAGTGATTTATTCTTTTTATTAGAAAATAATTGTAAATGTTAGGAATGTTTAAAAAAAGACTAAGGAAAGGTATTACTAATGAATATTAATGCAAATGAAGCTAAATAGAAGCACATCTTGCCTTGAAAACAGAAAATAGATTGAACTGTTATGTTATGTGGTAAAGTATTGAATTTTCTTTTTTTAATTTATGTTTTTGAAAAACAAAAAAACAAAAATGGTTCTGCTTTGTTCTCTACTTTTGTATTCCAGTCACATCATTGTAAGCATATCTTGCTCGGTCTGTGATCAATTCCCTCTTGAATGCTTCCCAAAAAGCTTTCAATTTCATCTTCTTCAGCATCAGTAGTTGGAGAGTAGACATAAATGATGATAATTTAGTTTTTTCACAGAGTCTGATGGATATTATTTGGTCAAATTTTGCATTAAAGCCCCTAAGTGCCTATGTTACATCTTGCCTCAGTATTAGAGCTACTCCATTTCTTCTGAGTTTTTCATTTCCAGTGTAGGTATATGACTGAAAATAACCTGTTTCAGTCCACTTGAGTTCACTAACATCAAGTATTCCCATGCTTCTATATTTCCAGTTTACTTTAATACATAATGTACTTTTTGCTCTTTAAGACACACTTTCCCCCCTCAACAGTAAGGAGAAATGTCTGTGCATCTTCTAGAGCAAATACATCCCCACTGGAAGCTCCAGAGCAGCTGCTGTGGAGGCCTCCAAACCCAATGGAGGTCCCAGCCTCAGCTCCAGCCCCAGTGGAGGTTTCCTGAACCGCTGTTAAAAAAATTCCCTTGCATGACTGATTTTTTTCAGTGAATAGACGAGAGAGAGTAAATGAACCTACTGGAGACCACAGAGATATATATCTGTTCAAGATGGGCTGAATGTGAAACCAGGTGGCAAAGCTCTCTAGCCTGTTTCTTGTCTCTGTGGTCTCCGGGAGGTCCATGGGGAAAATGCAAGGCAAAGAGCTGAATTGATATGAATTCATTTTTTCTGTTAGTAGGTCATTTATATATTACATACTACCGCATCTCACTTTTCTCATTTTTTCAATGTGGCATTCATGGCTGCCTTCCCACCTTAGCTTTGTGACAACCCAGTGAGGTAGCATTGGCAAGGAGATGTGACTGGCCCAAAGTGACTTGGTGAGCAACATGGTAGGATGATCTCCTGAGATTTAGTTCAATGGTTTAACCACTACACCACCACAACTCTATTGTTACTGCCTTATACTGTATTTGCAATTGCCTGATACTATGTTGTCACTAGATCTAGTGTTCATCACAGGTCTATGGAACTAAAACTAATTTCAGGTGCCACTCATAACAAGTTTAAATCCAGTTTGCAACTGCAAGCATTGAATTGGTGAAATTTATTTAAGTTTTGATTTATCCTTCAGCAAAGACCCCATGGCTCCACTCTTAACAGGGACTCACTTTTGTATTTAAGCCTTAATCTGTAATATAGACTATTGATCTAGTACCATTTTTAAAGAAGAAAAAACTGGAAAAATCATAAAAATATAAGCACAATTTCAATCACCATTATTACTGAAACTATTTAAATTTTAATAAACCCAACAGAGGGGATAAAAACACCTATCTAACACTAAGGTTTAGTCCCGCAGGCAACACCTCCAGTCAATTCTATAAACAAATCCAGTCACATATCATCCTTCCATCACACGTAACTCTTGAATAAATCAGGTGTCATAGTTGGAACTGAACATATTTACTACAAAACAGGTTTTGAAGGAGGGGCTGTTTCTAGCTGGTGCTTAAAAGAAAACTCCAGAGTCTAATGATATCACAGAAACTGTTAAAGCTACTGAAAGCTAGAAGTCATACTAAAGTATGAAAGTACACATTAGGGACAATAAGGGCAGTGATCTGTTAGACCAGGCATGTCCAAACTTCGGCACTCCTGATGTTTTGGACCACGACTCCTAGAATTCCAAGCCTGTATTTTCAATGGCAAAAGACTGGGAGTTATGGTCCAAAACATCTGGTAGACTGTCCAAAAAATAAAAATGTAAGCACATATGGAACAGAACCATAAAAACTGTTAAGGTCTAGTTCTTTAGCAGAGAAATGTACTAGCTACAAAACAATTGAGCCTTAACAGTATGTCATGGCTATAACATCAGTCCTCTCACATCCATGGTTTTATAGTTGATATTTGTAGTTTAAAGAAAACCTGTGGTTCCCCATATATTGCTGACATTACCCAGCACTCCATCAACATTAAGCCAAATACTGGTGATTTAAATTTGGTGACATTTTCCATTATGACCCACCATGAGCATTTTCTCATGGTTCTGGCATAATATACAAAGAAGAAATCCACAGGGTTGACCTGTACAAGTGCTAGATGCACAAAAAAGCTATGTATATTATTTCTTCAATATAGAAATTGGCTTCCCTAAATATTTACAGTCTCTGAAACTGCTTTCAGCATTTCCACAAAAGTTGAGTCATACTATTTTTTTAAACTAGGCTGTAAAACTTTGAAGACAACTCAAATTCAATTGGGATGAGATTAAATGAATAGAAAGTGTGGGGGGACTTTCTTTTATCTCATCAGCTTTTGTGGTAGGGATTATTGTTTTGTTTTAGAAGAGATACATTTAGGTTTTCATTCTTGTGGTTTTGAGAATGTATAAACTTTGGGACAACTGTCAAAATAAGTAGAGCCTAATAAATTACTTTTCTTTCAGAAATATTAACAGAATCATCTGACCATACACAGATAATGGATGATATGCCTCTTAACTGAATTAAATTATCTTTAGTATTTAAATACCGTTTCTAAGCCCAGCAAAAGGGCACTGGATCTTTTGCATATTTTATGCACTTTTGGTTTTTCTAACAAATCTATTATTCAGATAAAAATCTTGACATGTTTCTTATGGCCAGTGTAGCAACTGCTTCCTTGTCGATCCCATTACTTTTAAATGAAAGAGTTAAAGATGTGCTTAAATCACTTCTGTTAAAGCAACGCTTAGCTTTTGATGGATCATGTCATGATTTATATTCATAGAAATGAAGCACAGCCGGTTTTTAAGAAACAGTCCTGCAGATGGTGAACAACATGTCAAAGTAAGACTTGGCAACGTTTGATTTCTGTGTCAGCTGGCTTTAGCAAACGATGCTATACCAGTTTATGAATTGTTTTTAGAAGGAAAAGTGTTGCTTAGTTCTGACAGCAAAGGATGATGTAAAAAGTGGTGTTTGCAAATAATAACAGAGAATCCCAAGGGACACCCTACTTAAGACAAGTCTTTCATATTCGGATAAAAAGATGTCGGCGGTGGCCTATTTTATGCAGCACTCGTCCATCTCCCCTCTAGTTCAAGTGTGCTTAGTTCCTGGTCACTATTTCCCGCTCCTACACCTAAATGCGTCAAACCCTTTAAAAAGTTATTTTTTAAAAAACAACGACAGCTGGTGCGCATCATAAGACTGCCGCAACGCGGGACCAACTCTCCAGAGCCTGTTTACGAGTGGCTTTGAGACGAGCCGTGACGATCACCCCCCTAAATGTCAGGCTGGCAGCCTCCAGCGCGGAGCTTGACGAGCGTGAATTAGGAGCAATTAGTTCATTCTCCTGCCGCGAGTCTCCGCGACTACCTTTCCTTTTGCCCCCCCTCCCCTTCCTCTCCCGCTGCTGCCGCTGCTGCTACTGCAGAGCCTTGATATTGCTGTGTGTGCAGCGAGAGAAGGCATGAGACCGACGCAGCGTCCCGAGCTTGCTTGCCTTCCTCCTCTCCGGAACGGCGCGTTGTGGAGGCAGCCCCTGGCTCTTGTCGACTAGCGCTGTCCTCGGCCGGGAACTGTCCGAGGTGCTGCTGCTGCTTCTCCGGGGAGTCCTGGCCAAACAGCTGGCCCGTCTTTTTCCTTAGGCTTGCCTGACCCGCTGGATTCGGGTTGTCCTCTTAGTGCCCTGCTCCCTTGTCAGGAAGTGGCCATGGTGTTTGCTCCAGGTAAGGTAGTCACCTTCTTGTCCTCTCCTTCTTTCTCTCCTTCCTTCCCTCCCTCCCCTCTCCCTCTCCCTCCCTCTCTCTCAATCTCTCTCTCTCTGATCATCACAGGTGGGCATCTCTCAATGGAGGCTGGGGGCTCTGAGGTCACCAGGGCAGCAAATTCCCTGGGTTGTTCATCTCAACTTTCAAGGAGCCATCCAAGGTTACAAAGCTGTTGTCCAACAGTGGATAGGCCCAGGGTGAGCAAAAACCTAGAGCAGATGCAGTGCCCCATTGCTATTGGAGTGCCAGCTTCTGCCTCTTGAGAAGCAGAGGACTCTTCCTCTCCTGCAAATAAACTCCAAAATTCCACCCAAAAGCCTCTGCTCTACTGATCTGCCTTTCACCAGCCCAGATATAAGTGCTGGTTTGCAGAGCAGAAGTTGCAAAGCTGCTTCTTGAGTTATTGTTGAGCTTGTTTCGTTTTGGAGGACACAAAGGGCTTGCTCTACAACTCAGTAGTTCTGTAAGAAAACTATGGGGACAAGGTTTCAGAGTTACTGTGAAGCAGGTTCAGACTGGAACTCTGTGTATGTCATGGCAAGCTTATCCCAGGTGATCTTTCGCCTTTATGGACACTGATGCTTCCTTAAATTCTCATATCTGTAGAAAAGACTCAAGGGACATGTTGTCTAGACATAAACTCTTCCCTTCCTTGAGGCTGTTTTAAATTGGACGGGGACAAAGAATCATCTACAAGAAAATTGTCAAGCTGAGCTTTTTGAGCAGCACTGTTCATACCCATTCTCCTAGGAACAGGTAGCCAAATTCAACAGGACTGACTTTGGAATGGAAAGGCATGTTATATCTGTTCATATGTCTTCCCCAAATTACTAATTCTGAACTCAGCCAAGGAGATGGGGAAGAGGTTTCAACTGGCTTGTAACTTAATAACATACAGAAAGTCTGCAAACAGAATGTTATTTTTTAGAAAAGATATTTTTGACCAATGGAAATTTATTATTATTATTATTGTTATTATTATTATTATTATTATTATTATTATTATTATTATTATTATTATTATTATTATTATTATTATTATTATAACATTTAAAATGTAACAAACACACTAAGCTAGAATCTAGCATGAAGGACTCAGTTATTAAAAGCCTGACTGAGGTCGTCAGCTGTTAGCAGAAGGATAAAAGGAAGAGGGGCCAACCTAATCTCCCCGAAGAAGGCATTCCACAATTTTGGGTTCCACAGTGGAGGCCCTTTCTCATTCCACCAACAATTGTACCTGTGAAATCAATGGGACTGAAAAGAGAGCCTCTTCTGAAGATCTTTAGAGTTGAGAGGCTCATATGGGAAGATACAGCCCTTCAGATAACCTGGACCAAAGCTGTACAGGTAAAACCCAGAAATGTACTGGTAGCCAGTGCATGCATTTCCTTCCTTCCTTCCTTCCTTCCTTCCTTCCTTCCTTCCTCCCTCTCTCACTCACTCACCCCATATACCTGACCTAATGACAAGCACTACTTTGGCTGGTTGTCAATAAAAAGGAACTTGTCCCCACAAACTCAGCACAGCAAAGACAACATTAAATAGTGCAAACATAAAAATTAGCCAACAGTGAAGACCTAGCAAAACTTAAAAGATGGCAGGACCAGTGAGTCAAATACATAAAAGCACAAGGGGGGTGTCCTTGAAAGCTTATTTGAAAAGTTGGGAGGGAAGGAGCCTTTCTTGCAGGAGTACATTCCATAAGGCTTGATTGCTTGTGGGGGTCTCTCTCAACAGACAACCCCTAAAAGAAAGGCCAGTGAGGACTGGGTGACATGGGCTAAAGTACTTTGGAAAAGATGTCCCAACAAGTATTGGGGCCCCAAGCGCTGTAGCAGGGAGGATCTTTTGCAAGTGACCTTTTTACAAAATCTTTCACTTGTCTACTCCAAAGGAAGCTCTACTCAGTTCAGTGTGTTCAATAACTGAACTTAGGTCCCACTGATATACTGGGATGAGTGGTTTTAATTTCAGTCTCTGTGGTTTCCATGAGAAGTAAGCAGAACAAATGTACACACAATTCAGTTTCACAACTTCAAATGCAGAAATTTGTGCTGGATATTGCACAAGAGCATGGATAACTTTATTGTTTTAGTTTGTGTCAAACTATATATTGGCTGTGTGTAATGCCCTTGTCAGCATGTGGATTATGGCTTACTGGGAATACTAACTGAATCTTGTGGTTTCTGAAAAGATGGGAGGGGAAATGTATAATAGCTTTATAGTTGAAAGAATTCCTTAACAATACCTTTGATGTGTTGGCAGCATTGTAATGCCTGTTACATGCACAAAGTTTGAACAACTGAAGGAGTGGCTTATACACAGTGGCTGAAATCCTGGAATTCATTGTAGTCAATTGCCCTAGAATCTGCCCATCAAATCAGTTGAGAGTTGATGTCAGCTCCTTTCCTATGGAGCACAGATGCAACCAACTCTCACTGATTTAATGGGCCTACTCAAGCAAGATTTACTACACTAAGCAACAATATTTCAGTCATTGTGGCTTTATCTTCAGTGACTGATTTGCAGTCCTTCTAGAGGTATTTCCCTAAAGATCTGCCTTAGACAGAGTCAGATCACCAAGATTACTGATGCCTACTTTGATTGCATCTGCCCTTCTAGTGCTTCAGGCAAGATTATACCTTTCTCAGAGCTGTTCTTTAAGATCCTTTTACCTGGGGAAGGATGTGACAGAATGTGAAACTTCCTTTGTGCAAATCATGTCCTCTGAGCTAAAGCTCCTTCCTAACTTTGAAGTCTTCTCAGTTTCATGCACTTCTCTATATCTGAAGCACATTTCATGATGTCCTTGGGACTTAAAGGTGTTTTGACTGTCTAGGTTTTAGCCTTGATCATCTCGCATATCTCAGTCCTTTCTAGGATGCAATAGCATCATAATGAAAGGTACTGTACTGTTGTAACACCCCATGTGGATTAACAGTCTTATATAAAAAAACCATTTAAATAGAAATTAACTGGGGCAAGAACACAACACAAGCGGGGACAAGTGCAGCACAATCATACAATGGAAAATATTATTGCACAGGAATTCCAGCAGCAAACCATGGTCCTTCATTCCATTCATCCTTTCCTGGGTTTTCTTGACTCTCACTGCAACAGTCCATCTACTATCCATGGGTAAGCAACATATTAAAAGGGCTTGGGCAGTCTTTGAGCATTGCAGAGTCTTTCCTTTAGAGTTTGGTCAATTGTGTATATGGAGGTTTGGTACTTCTAGAAACCTCATGATTCCTACAAAACTGCAAAGACCTTGCATATAGTAGTGTTATTTGGGCCATATTGGGATTGTCACTTGAAAAATTAATTCATCAGGTACATGTATATGTACAGTACAAAGAGAGAGGATGTGTAAGCGTGTACATGCCTACCGACACATTTCAGCTATATGGAAGAGGAAACAATTATGTTTCAGCAACCCTGTACTACAATGACCGACCACTTATTATAGAATATATGTGGGGATTTTCTAAAAGGATATTATATATTTTAAAAGAAAATAGTTTGGGTGATTGCAGCCTATGCAAGTATTGCATGTTTAAAATTAAAAAGAAAACTACTTTGGAGATTGTGGCCAAGGCAAGTATTGCCTGTTTTATCAAGGCTTTGGGGAAAGCAGCTAGTGGGGAGCCTTGTTAGTGTATTGCAGAAAGGATGACAAAGGTTCGGTGGATTGGATGTTTAACTTCTTATAATGCTTTTTAGGAAAGTATCCCAAGGGGTAAATGTGCTAGCCTGTCATTAGAAAAAAGTCTAATGGCATCTTACAACAAACAAGTTTTGTTTTCCTGCAGTAGCTTTTACAGACTGCACTTCATCAGAGTATTACCTGAGTGGGCAAATATCTACACACATTTTGAGTGGCAGGAGAATGCAGAAGAGTCAAAAAGCAAAGATACAAATACTGACAATTAGTGTTTCTTCAAGAAACAGTTGTTGGAGTTTTAGCTTGAAACACCAAGTAAACACAGAGTTGTGTTCTATTATTATCTACTCTGAGCTTATCCTGCAGAATATTGTTTTGGGCTAGCAATCTGGCTCTTTTGATCTGGGCTAACTCCCCCGTCACAGCCAGCCCCTTTGATAGGTGGACATTGCTGTCTGAGAAGTGATTTATTTAAACCCTCCAGAGTCTCTACCCCATTGGTCTGCTCAAAGGTGGTTATATGGGAGGTCTTTCAGAAATAAAGAAAGTGAAACAATGCAAAGAGTATCTATCATGCAAAAAGGGGAATTCTGTTGAAATAAGAACATAAGAATATAAGAACAGCATTGCTGGCACAGGCCACAGCCCATCCAGTCCAGCATTCTGTCTCACACAGTGGCACATCATTTGCTTCACGGTATTCCTAAGCAGATGTCTTCACCTGCTTACGATTCCCTGCAAATGGCATTAAGAGATATCTTGCCTATCTCTCCAATGAAAGAAAGGCAAGGAAGGCCTGATTACAAGCCAGGCCTTCTTAGTGGTAGACCCATACTTTGGAATGGCCTTCCCATAGATCAGGCCTGCCCAACAGGTAGACCGGGGGCTACCAGTAGCCTGTGAAGGGTTCAAAAGTAGTTCGCCAGCCATCAATTAAAAAATGAGGGGATAAGTTCTCCACTTCTGCCTCCCCCACCCCAAGAACCACCACTGCCCCAGCAAAGCTCTGGGTCTGCCAGCCCACCGTCTTAGCCGAGCGGGGCAGTTCAAAGGCCATGGCACAGTCCCCTGCTCTCCGTACCGGCCAGATGATCAGTGTGCCACTGTCTTGTGACCAGTTGAGTTGGTGCAGAGTGGAGGAAGGGGAGTGGAGGGGACAGTGAGGGGCAGGGTCATGGGCATGCCCACCTCCTTTGCATGGTGACATTCACCTCTTCTCCCCCCTGGAGAATTCCTTCCTCCCACCCTTCCATCCTCCTCCTCCTCCCACCCCCACAGCTGCCTCACAGAGACTGTGACCTGCCACCCTCCTGCTCCCCTTTTGAGCCATTCCCTCCTCCTTGCGCCACCGTGGCGATGGGATTGCCCCGCTGCCGGCTTGGCCCATCCCAGCAGCACAGAGAACATGGCAGAGGTGAGTGAGAGCTATGGGCAGCAGCAGCAGTGGCAGCGAGGGGGCTGGAAGGGAAAAGGGGAAAACAGGAGGAGAAGTAGAGTCAAGTCAGGCCCTGGGCAGGTTGGGAGGGAAAGTGCACCTTTAAAAAAAAGTCTTCCAGGGGCCTGGGCAAGCAGAAGGGGCGATCTGCACAAGCATGCACACGCCTCCCTTGCACCCGTCCACACCGGCTCAAGCGGGTGTGGGGGAAGCGTATGCATGGTCAGCCTTAACATAGGAATGCATTGAAATATGTTCCCTTGAGAAAGGATTAATTGATTACCAATGCGTTCCTATGGGATACCACTGCTCTACTTACAATTTTTTTACTTATGAGCATATGCTCAGAACAGAGTAGAGGTTTTAGTGTAGTAACCCTCAGGCACTTTTGTCCGGAAAAAGTAGACCTTGGCCTGTTCAAAGTTGGACAGTCCTGCCATAGATATATGGCAGGTCTCCTTCCTTCAGAGTTTCAAAAAGACACTTTCTAAGGAAACCTTTAAAGACGTCTTCCCTGTCAGTTACTCTGGCCTGTCACCCATGTGCCACTTTCGTCTTTGAAGTTTTTCACCATTGTTTAATTTCTTTTAGTTTCTTTTTGTTTCATTGGGTTGTTGGTTGTTTCATTTATTTATTATTTTTATTTGTGTGTATGTGTGTGTATGCCATGCTATAAGACTGCCCAGGATATTGATCTCCACTAAGTGGGCCAGTGTATAAATGCTAGAAATAAATGAATAATAATTTACATCCAAACATGATGCAGATGATGAATGCCATCAAAAATAGATCAATTATCGACAAGTGTGAAGATACATTCATATTGTCTAGTTACTATAGACTCTAGTATATTGATTCTCTTCAAAGATGCGTTCATATTGTCTAGTATATTATTTTCAAAGCATGTTGTTAGACACATTTATGGAGAAAAGTTGGTTTTTGCTGAGCAATCTTGTGTGTTATGTCGTACCCTCCAGAGTCATTACACCTCTCCTTATTGCATTTTATCTGACAGAACAGATGGTTCACATCATTATTCACATCCTGTTTTTGAGGCAAATAGAGAAGACCAAAGAAAAACTGCAGCAAGACATTATAACTACAATAAAGATAATACCATTTTCAAAGGCTGATACTGTACTGTATATTTAAAATGAATATGCCATTTGTCAATGTCATGCTAGAAGGTTTTTCACCGTTGCAGGCTATTCCCAAATTGTTTATTTAATGTAATAATTCAGCTAAGTCCTGCAGAAAGGATATTCAGTAATTCCCAAATGTCTGCATCTTTCCTGCAATCTGTGTCATTTTTAAATAGTATGATGAATAAACAGAGGTTGCTGTGAACTTAGAAAACAGAGGCATCTGCCATTTTTTTAAAAAAATAGTTAACATTTAAAGCAATCCTGCATGTTTGTATGTTAAATTCAATGGCAGGAATTCCATCTAAACTTAGAATAGTACCAAGACAGAAGGGGCATTAAGCACTTCTACCACCATATGGCACATCACAATAGGAATTGTAAAACTGGTTGCACAATCAAATTGTACAATTCCCTGTTGTCTCAGCATCACCCTCAGCAAATGTATGCAGGTGCACAAATAAGATCGTTATAGATATGGTTATTCTAATCTGGCCTAAATCTCCTCTTACATTTTGAAGAAAAGTACCCAGCTGTCTCTGTACTAAACAATGTGCCTGGAACCTCATGAGATTCTAGCTAAATCACAGCAACTCTAGCTGTGGGCAACTTTTTCCATATCGGTGGCAAACTCAGGTGTAAGTGTGCTTCAAAAATGTAGTTATGATGAGGATGCTCCTTCTTGAGTACAAATTGTGATATAGCAACCATGCCACCACAAAATGAACAAGCAATAATAATAATAATAATAATAATAATAATAATAATAATAATAATAATAATAATAATAATAATAATAATAATAATGTAAGATACGAAGATACAAAATCTGTTTTGTTGTGGGATAAAGATTCTAACAATAGAATTCTCAAAGTAGTCAGTTGCGCAAACAAAGCCACTGACTTTTTAAAAGTATCCAAGAGCACTGCATGCTTATACATTCCATTTCTTCTTTTATAGTTTCCAGTTTCCTTGATTCATACATCACATGTTCAGCATTTAAAGCAAGAAGCTGGGAGCTCAATCCCCTAATATGCCTCCTTGACAGGGGATGGGCTGTGTAATTCATAGGATCCCTTCCAGCTCTACAGTGCTAAGATTCTAAAATTATTAAATGCATTCAGGAGGTGGGGGGGGAGGAGAATAATTAAATGGCAGTTGCCCTATCGTTTTAGGAGAAAGAGCAGGCATAAATCAAATAAGTAAGTAAGCAAGCAAGTAAGAAAGAAGGTATTTGGGTGTCTTGCTTCATGGGAGAAGATACTTAACATTGTGAACCAACACGGTGCCCAAAAGACAACATTCCTTGATTGTTTTTTTGGGGGGGGGGGAGGACAACTGAACAAAGAAGAGCCTATGCTTGGAATGCACCTATTCCACCAACATTTTGTCATGTTTTCAGGACTCTCCTTTAGCCAGTCAGATTTTGTAAGGAGATGACACTTTTCATTTCTCATGGTCCAATTCTTTGGGAAACCACTGGATTTGCTAGAGGGCTGCGTTCAGAAGGCTAGGCAGAAAATTGGAGGAAGGCTGCCTACTTCTCATCTGATGATGTAGCTGATTTTCTCTCTCTGTACTTGATTCACTTCTGATTTGTCAACGGGATAGTGTGTGAGAACCATAGAGCACACAGGGACCTTCAAGGACCATCACCTAATAGAGCAAAGCAAGAAGAAATTCCAAGAGTAACCTTCAAGCCATGATTCTTTTTCTTTAAAAAAATGAAAAAAATCAAAACAAAAATGAATGGGAAACTGTTATTCTATCCTTTCTGTAATTTGATCTGCAGTTTAGAAAAACCTTGATTTTTTTTTTGAATGCAGTTCTCAAAATCATCCAGACATCATTTCCAGGTTCTGATTACATTCCTCTTATTTCATACAGGCCACAGCTATGCCATTGTCAGATAACTGAACCATAACTCCCTGAAGTGACCATTCTGGCTGGGGTATTATAGGAATCGTAGTTCAAAAACGTAACTTTCTCCACCCTCGGACATCACAGATGCTCTTAAATGGGTGTCTTATTTTTTATCACAGTCACTTTCTACTGCATAGCAGGTCTATTTCAAGATTAGTAAACATCTCCTCCTCATAAAATATTTAGTTTTAATTTTGGAACTACCTTCTGTCGAGGAGAGGGCTGCACTTATAGAAAGGACCTCCAAATGATTTTCAGGTATCTTCCTCCCCCATGCACAACACAGTTCAACTCCTTCAACACAATCCCCTAGCCCTGTATATTGCATGTTTTTAGGGACTGGTGCATCATCACGGAGAGGAACAGGTACAGAAATTCATTTGCAGCCACCCATTGACACATGCCTAAATATAGGTCCAAAACCATGGAATGTGACTTCAAGAAGAACCTGCTAATATTAACCTACCTACCTACCTACCTACCTACCTACCTACCTACCTACCTACCTACCTACCTACCTACCTACTTAAGCTTCAGGTTGACATTGGATCAGAGTTGCAGTACAGTAATTAGTAGACCAATTTAACATGTAAATAGAGGGGAAGAAATTGCCATTTAGCATGTATTAGCACCTTGTTAAGGCATCTTTTGTACCTGGTCCTCTACCTCTGCCTAATGCTGCAGATCTGGATGGCTGCAGCAGATGCTGCCTTACCAAGCTGCAAAAAAATGCAAATTAGCACTTTCTTCCTCTCTTTCCATTTCCTCCAGCTAAACTGAATTCACCCAGGGAAAACTGAATGCAGTGTTGCCGTGCTTTGACTTCGGCCCTTTCACAGACTACTGACAAGCACCACCTCTAATTTTGTTCTTTTGCTGCCATCAACTAGTCTCTCTAGTAAATTAATGCTTTCAGACTGATTTTAAATTCAATAAAGATAGAGGAAGTTTATTTATCACAGAGTAGAATTCAAAGCATAAAGGATAACATGATTGGGTACAAACAAAAGGAAGAATATAGCCCAAATACACTAAGGTTATGTTACAAACAGAGCTGATCACTTGCACACCCAGTTCTTAAATTTACAGACACTCTACACTTAATTTTCCTCACAGAAGTTCAAAAATCCTATCTCTTCTCTCTCTAGTCTTAACAGTATTTCAGTCAGACCTTATCTGACTCTCTCTCTCAGACTCTATCAGTCTCTCAGTCAGTGTAAGTTCCCTATCTCTCTTTCTCAGTAAATGTAAATTCCTATCTGTCACTCAGTCATCCCCTATCTATCACTCAGTCAGTAAGTGTAAGTCCCTATCTGAACTAATCAGTGCTGGGCTGAGCCTTAAATCACCCCAGGCTCCACCCCCAAACTCTCTCATTGGTCCACAAACAACCAATCAACACAGATACATCTCAAGAATTATTCATCACAAAAGGGGTAAACGCCAAACTGATTTCCATGGATATGCATCACAGTAGGTCAATGCACATGTTTCCTGCTATGTTGCCACACTCTAAGACTTACCTAACTACCCTATACAAGCATAGATGGACATAGGATTCTGGCCAGTGTGTATTTATACTGCATTGTTTTTGAATTGTATTTATGCTCAAGTGTACTGTACAATGTCTTGGGTCACAGATTTTGGGTGATAGGAAGAATGCAAAATCATTTTTAAAATTTATATTTTAATTTATAGGTGGTTTCTCCTTTATTCCTAGCAGGAGACAAATCTGGGAATGACCAAGAGGAAGCAAGACTGCAGAATGCCAGCAAACAGATAGTGCATGCCGCCATTCAACAGGCTATCCAGCAGCTCTCTCAAGAGAGGCAAACAAAGGAGAAGGGCACAAGCAGTGCTGTGAGTCTGCAGCTTGAGAGGCGGCAATCCACTAAGAAGCATGAGAAGAAGTAAATACCACCCATAACCTCTTCCAATCTGCAACAGTTCTGCCTTCTTAATATCTACTATAGAAAAGCATACCAAAGTATAATCAGCACATAGCGATAGATGTATGCAGTTGCAATAAACCTCAGCTGAGAACTAGGGTTGTAAGTGCATTAGGTAGCGTGCGTTGATATTTATGCAGTGCCTCTTACACATAAAACAAAATGATGCCATGGAAACTGATGTAGTGTCAAGCGCAAAGCCTTCCTAGGGTGCAGTTCTATATTCAGAATGCCTTCTACTTCTGTCTGTGTTGTAATCATCTGGTTGACTGGCGGATGTCTCTGTTGAGATCCCTGGAGTCCCAGGAGTTTTGTTACATTAAAACTCTACAGTACATAAGAGAAAATGTGCTGGAAGTACCGTCCTTTCTGGAATAAAAATTGCAGCATGCCAAATGGCCACAATAAAGTGGTACTGGAGATATCTGTTTAAAAAATTGTTCATAAACATGCTATCCACGATCCAATACAGAGTATAGCATTCTTCAATGTGCATTTTAGTTTATTCCTTTAAACTGTTTATTATTATTATTAAAGCAAATCTAATTTTTGTTGGGTTTTTAAAAAAATGAAATGAACAAAGGCTAGAAAATAATCAGTCTCATTAAAGCTGCTATTTTCTATATGCTTACCTGGGAGTAAGTCCCACTAACCTCTGATAATCTTCTTTTGAATAAATATGTATAGGTGTACACTGCTGAATGATCTCTTCAAACCGCTGAAGCTTAGAACCCCTTGCTCTGCAACTTAATACAACTTCTTTCAATTAGAGTGCCTAAGAGCTGTCTTTTGATTCTCCTCTTTACACTGATGCTCCTGTTCATTTTTTAAAAATATAATTCAGCAAATACCTTCAAAAGAGCATTGGATTATAAGAAATCCAGTAGCACAAAATGAGTATGAATATTATCAGATTATTCTTGAATGCTCATAAACCCCATCATTTGAGCTGATCTTTGACAAACTTTACTAGGTAAAATTCTGTAATTCCATAAATAATGACACAACTCCACATGCATAATGGTTCCTATGATATGTGCTGTGCTTGGGCTGTAGGGGGAACCTTATCCTGAAAGAAAATGGGAAGTCAATGTATGTTAGTCCTTGGATGATGCTCCATTTATCCTGTAAAGCAGAGAGGAAAGCAAATCACTTCAGTTCCCTTATGCCAGGCTTTATATATTACTTTGACCTGCAGGATACTACAACTAATGTAAAGTCATCTTTATATGTAGTTCTTGTTTAAACACAACCACATATTAAAGTGCACTCTAAATATTGCCTGAATCTAATTTAATGTCCCTGAATAAATACATGTTAAGGGGTTGTGTGTCTTTTTTTTTTTGTATTTTCAATCCAAAATGTTTCAGAACATCACAGTGCTTTTTAGGGCTTTGGATGGGATGCAATTAATCATAAAGAAGCTAATAAAGAGTAAAGTGATTCAGCATTTTGTTGTTAGACTTACTGAATGCAAATATTCACTTTGATTAAAACTTTCTCCACTCCACTTAGAACATGCAAATATAGAGGAACCCATTACCCCAATTTGGCACATCTGTCATCTAAGCAAACATAAAAGCACCACATCAGGGATAATTGTTTCTTTTGCAAGTGATGTGTCTGTGCACAAAAATCATCTATAGCTTTACCATTTGGAAGATAACTGAAATGCAGTGAGAATAGTTTTAATCCAAGTTATATCTATGTAACATTTGAATTTATTTTGCCCTGAGCTAAGCTAGTTTACTTGTCTCTGCCTTTATTTTATTATTATTATTATTATTATTATTATTATTATTATTATTATTATTATTATTATTATTATTATTATTTGCTGTTTCTGCCTAGGATTAGCTCTTATCTAGACTACAGTAAGCAAATCATTCAGGGAGTTTGTATATGTTGCAATGTTTGTTATAATTTTGACTGTGCCTGGTATTATTACTACTACTATTATTATTACTATTGTTGTTGGAAGAAGAAGAAGAAGAAGAAGAAGAAGAAGAAGAAGAAGAAGAAGAAGAAGAAGAAGAAGAAGAAGAAGAAGAAGAGAAAACTCAAGTCAATTTCAGTGAATTTCAAGTCAATTTCGGTGAACCCTTCAAGGAATTTCCAGTTGCACAATCTTTAGAAGCAGGTTACATTCCCCTTTTTCTAAGGATGCTCTCTGACTGCGAGGCTTCCCCAAGGCTACTCAGGCTGAATGTTGTTACCCTGGGAGGCATAGTACGGAAGTGAACTTCCATCCTCTGGCTCCATACCCAGCTTACCCAAATAATGGAGCTCTCCAGCCAGCTTGCCCCATCTCTGTGTGTTATCTGCTGTCAAGTCAGAGCCAACTTATTCCAACCCAAATAGGACTTTCAATGTGAGCTGTTCAAGGAGTGGTTTTGCCACTTCTAAACACACTTCAGGGAGTTTCAATGGTCCAAACCAGATCTCCTCAAACCTAGTTGGTCACCTTATGCATTACATTGTCCTGCATTTTTTTGTCCACGATCTTGGCTGAGTGAGAAAAGGAGAAACTTGAAGGTCAATGGAGCATCTACAAGGGAAGGAAAATGGACTACTATCAATTTCTTCCTAGGCTGTGTTTAACAGACATTTGAGAAACCTTTGCTATCTTAGGTATGAGCTGAGTAACAATGGGATGACCTGAGAAGCACATTTTCTGTCCTGCATGGAAAAATAAAATGGGCAGTGTGTGTGAAGAACAAATTTGACTGATTGGCATCATTTAGATATTGTGCCTTGCAGGGAAGAACCAACTTGCAACACTTGTGTGATCCACACGGGTTGCAGTATAGGATTGAACGCAGAGCCGTGATGTTTCTGTTCTTGCTGCAGTGCAAAGGATAAGAAGCTTCCAGATCCACAGAAATATGAGGAGCCAAACGTTCTGGAGAGCATTTAAATAATTAAGGATAGGATGGTCTAACAGCTATTTTGGGAGACACTATTTTCTTTAATGTGCTTTTTCAAAATATATGGGACATTGTGACTCTGTGCCCTTTCCTTGAGTATCTGCAATACAGATCAATGATGACTCATACGAAAATCTGGGTTGTGAAATGACTTTGTTTCTATTATGAACACTTTTGCCTGCAATCAGTTGCTTTTCAGCAGCTGCATAGAAACCGTTATTTATGTTCTTTCAGATGTTAGTCCTAGTGGCAGGAGATGTTTCACACAGAACTGATTTAATGAAATGTGACAGGTGTTTAGACTTGAAACCGATAGGACAGTATGTGTGCAAACGGCAAGCATCGTGCTTGCAAAATGCTAGGGCCAGCTCTGAACTTGTAAATCCTAATGAACTTAATGCAGCTTACATCTGAGTAAACACGATTAGGAGTAAGTTTGAGAAGGGTACTGCCAGATTAATGAAGACCTTTTGAGAATGGGGGCTTATTTATAAAAAGCATAATGCTGGCATTATCATGGAAGAAGCTAGTTCCTTTAGATAGCTGATTTTAGAGAAGGCATCACCTTTATCTAGTTTTCAAAACCTCTCTTGGTGGATTTCATAACCATAGTTTAGCCTATTAATGATTGGTAAAAGGACCTTTTCACTATCCTGAGTGTGTAGGATTCTCCATTAGACTGACTCAGTGTTATGCTTGAATAGATTTCAATGTGAAAGTAAGCTGCTGTGTTTTGTTTTTTAGCCCATGCCATGAACTGGCCTGAAATCCATATATAGGTTCTCTATTTTGGACCTTATCCCATGTATCTACTGCTGAAAGAGATGTGGAGAAGCAGAGGGGGCACCTTCCATTCCCTGTTTCTGCCATAGGATACCGGTCCGTTGGTTTCAATTCCCACAGTTGACATTTCAAGCAATCTTGCATGACTGCATTGTTAAAATTTCCTGGACCGTTCAGAATCTGTTGGACAGATGAAATTTAAAAGTTGCTAAGAAGATAATTTTGAGAAGGGCTGTTGAGGGCAGGACATTTTGGAGATCGCTCATTCATTGGGTCACCTTAAATTGGAGGCAACTTAATGGCACACAACAAAAGCAAAAAAATAGAAAGTAGTTACCCAGTGGCTTTAAACTCAGTGAATTTTCAAGTCATTGACAAACAAATGGAAGGACCGGGATCAAGTCAAACAGAAATGCCAACTGTAAATATGAACCCAGGTCTTAGGTATGCCTAAAAGATATTTATTTTGTACACCATCATTGGATCTCAGAACTGTATATTTGAGGATTATGTGAAGATATCTATTCACAGCATGCAGTGTTGGATGAACCCTCATCAGAGAATGATGAAGAGCTCCTAAAAATAACATATAGAACATCCCTTCACCAAAAAAATAGTACAATTTGCATTAGTGGTTTTGATCTATAAAGCCCTCTAAGACTTGGGGCAAGGCTATCTGAAAGACTGCATATCCTCATATGTGCCACATGGTGTCATAAGAATTTCAGGGAGGCTTCTCCCTTTGCCCCAATACCCATATGGACACATTTGATGAGGACTCAAGAAAGGGTTTTCTCTTTCAGCTTACAATGGCTTGATATCATTTCCTTCCCTTTCCTTCCCATATCTCCTTCTTAAATCTCTTATCTGGGAGAGGACTAAAGAAACATCTTGGTTTTGTTCTTGAGTGGTAAGAGCGCATCTCTACTTTAGCTAACTAGAATTAGGATTCCCATTACCTTTAACTCAGTGTATTTGTTTAATGTAAACTAGCATTTTTATTTTCCTAAAATTGTGAGTATAGATGTGATTTACTTCCAAAAGAAGAAGTATACTTTGCTAACGATTCCAATTTTAAGGATTGGATCCCCAAGTTAACTTACCTGCAGCCTGCTGAACTCACACTAGTCAGGCAGGCCTTTGACTACAGACTGGCAGTTAAGAATGGATTCAATATATACAGGAACAAAATAGCAATGTCTTGGAAACATTGTGCCATCGCTCCCAGATTCTCCCAGCTAGCATTGTTGGTGGGTGGAGAGGAGTGACTTATTCATACCCCTTGAGTAACAGATGCTAGATATCCAAATAGACACCAATCACATATATGAAAATTCAAGAATACACATAGAGGATTTAAATACAAAGAATGAAAATAGCCTATGTGGTAGGCCTGTGCAAAGTTATTATTCATACACTAAAAATGGGGGGGGGGCTCTCAGGAACAGTCTATCTGCCACTTATCAGGCAGTGATTTCAACAATTGGCAGATAAATAAAAATATTTCACACCTCCACCATCAAGGCCATAGCTAACGAGCCATACTTAATGAGTTTTGGGACTTTCATGCACCTTAGGTCATTGTCCACCTTGGGAATCCAATCCTATTGTCCACCTAACAAGTCTGTTCTGGCCATTGTTCATCTTATGAGCCCATTTCAGACCAGGGTGACATGAGGTCAAAGAGAACTATAAAGTGGAGGACTCACAACTAGCTTTCCTCAGACTGACAAAGTTGTTTGTATGAACAGTGAAATGTTTCAGTCTCTCAAGAAAAGAAGTCCAGTTGCCATGACTCAACATCCAAATAAACTCACCTGGATGACTGGGAATCTTCACAGACATACACTAAAAATATTTACACTTTGTCCTACAGCCTGGTGGGCTTCCAGAGTAGTTTATAGATCAAGAGAACCAAGGCAGACCCATGCCCAGAGTACAATCTAAAGATAACAAATTAGTAATCAATACGTTATAAACATTGAAATATTGACAGAGAGTCAGGAATTGCAGAGCTATTTGCTAATTTTCTGTTTAACTGGCTGTTGTTAAATGGCTTACTGGGAGTAAGAAAATCTTGACCATGCACTGCCTGTCACTAAATGCAACATTCTCTTGTGAGACTTCTATATACTTTTAAAAATACAGTGGTACCTTGGATAATGAATTTAATTCGTTCTCCGAGGGAATTCGTTATCCAAATTGTAGTTTCCCATAGGAATGAATGGGAAACCGATTAATCTATTCTGGACGCTAGAAAAAAAGACAAAGACACCTGTTTTTTGTTTTTGTTTTTTGCTCAAAATTCTTTATAAAGTGCACTTTAAAGGCATACTGTACAAAGACATTATTCATCAAGAATAAACATTTCAAACATCACAAATTGATTTTTCAAACATGGTACACTTCATTGACATTTCAAGCATGTCAAACTTTTCAATCATTTTACAGCAGTGCAGTGCACTTCAAGAGGAAAAATATTGCAAGAAAAAACTGTGCAAAACAATCTTAACATTTTAAAAAACAAGTTCAACGATATTTGGAAGAGGAGGGCAACGGGGCAGCTGTAGAACAAGAAGGTCCAGGTTCTTCTGCCTGGGCTTTTTTTTACGAGGAACCTTTCTGTTGTCTGTTGCCTCTGGTGCTTTTTTAGCATCCCTTTGAACCAGGACATGACGTCCATGTCAAAACTGTACCCATGGTCCTGTGTGTGCATCTTTTTTGGGTGGTGCCTATGAACAAAAGTCTGGCACTTTCCCCCACATTTCGCAGGCCTCCCTGAATTCCTTGGAAGAGAGCTTTTCCTCTCTCGTTGACTCCTCCTCCAATGGAACCTGCAATCACTCCACTGACTGATGCTGCAATTCCAAGAGGTCCTGGGTGCTCAGTTGGTGTTCACGCCCCTCCACAAGCTCAGGCACCCATCCTCTTCATTCACCTCGAGCCCCATGGCCCTCCCCAATGAAACAATTTCCTCCACCACTGCAGACTCCAAAGCAGGTGGCACAACACAGCCTGGCCACAGGTTGCACCAAGCAGCATTCAGATTGCACTGGCTGATCCCATCCCAGGCGAATGTTTATCAGCCGCACACAGCTGACAATGTCAAAGTAGTCTCTCCAATACTCCCACAGGGTAAGGCTTGTTCCAACCATCATCTCAAAACACTGACGGAACAGCTCCTTGGTGCAAAGCTTTTTGAAACTGGAGATCACCTGGTGGTCCATTGGCTGCAATAGGGCCGTGGTGTTAGGAGGGAGGAACATCACCTTGATCAAGGTGAATTCCTCCAGGAAAGTCTTCCTCAAGCCCTAGAAGACGAACAGGCAAATTTTCCATGACCGGAAAGGGGATAAAACACAAAACAATTAAAACACCTCCACATGCAAGGGAAAAAAGTCCACCATTAAAAAAGCCCCAAACCGCTAAAATGGAACCCCTCCAACCAATGGAACATAGTAAAAAGCATGGAAATGATTTTGCTGCCTACCTTTCCTCCAGAATGCTCCAAGAAGCAAAAAAAAAAAAAAACCCATAGAATTTTTTTTTAAAATACACTGCAAAAATGCTCCAACACTCTCAAAAAACCACTCCAAAAACAAGCACTCTCCACCATACACCTTAATACTCCACACCTCGTGCGACCCACAAAGAACAGGGACACGATGCAGCTTGAGTACACTCTTTTTTGCAATGCATGACAGAAAATTCATTATCTGAGGCAACCCATAGGAAAAATTCATTATCCATAAACATCTGTATTCCTGGAAAATTCCATTTGCTCTCTGAATTATTCGTTAACAGAGGCATTTTTATCCAAGGTATTACTGTATCAGGCTGGTATTTAAATGCATGACAATTACATTTGGTGAGTAGAAATTGTAGAAATCTTACTTTTATATATGTCCAGAGGGTTAGATGAAATATTATGCTAGGATATAAATAGCAGAGGGTTTCTGCTAAAAGCAAACTTCTCCTTTGGTTCTGTTACTTCCCCAAAAAGGGAAGCATCAACTGCTGCTTCCACACTGGGAACTTTACAGAAGAAGAGTGGGTAATGACAACATTTACAGCAAAGGAAACATAACTGAAAGGTTACATGAACGAGGGAACACAAAATAAACATGAAATGTTCCATGTACCCTTCTTTCATAAACATGAATACAGTATTTTCCATGTATAAGACTATATTTTGTCTGAAATTGTTAGACTAAAAATTGAGGGTGGTCTTATACAAAGAAGTAAGCTGAGGAGGTTGGAAAAAGTTGGGGTTGACTTATAGATGGGGGTGTCTTATAGATGGGGAAATGAGGTATTTTGCCTTTTAGAAGCTATCTTGTCAATTGCCTAAAGAATGCAAATTACACTAAAGGGAGCCTCTTTTATGTTTAGGGCTTTTGATTATAATCAATTGTTTGGTTTTATTGCTTTAGCACAAGGGTCACTGCAAATAACATAATTAAAAACACCATAATACAATACTAATAAGATCTGAGTTGGGTTCCCATTCAAGTTAAAAATATTACACAGTTTTAGAATAGCTCAGCATAAAATATTAATTATAATGAACAGAACTAAGGATAAAATGGTTATCGAGTAGGGATGGATTCTGAGGGGAACTTGTATAACTTCAGTTGCATTTATCTTACCAAAATGTGTGAAGGTATTCTGTTTTTGGCTGCCATATATCTCTCATTAAAAAACAACTGGTTGTAAGAAACACTCTCTTCCATGAGAGAGTATCTGTCCATTTACAAAAAAATGTCCTATTGGCCCGCCATTAAACAGTACAATATGCTGCATCAATCAAATTTAACTAGAAAGCTAGAGGCACATTTAGCTGTCAAACAGGTTTACGTTCTAATTTTGTTGCAATCAGTTCTGATGTTGCTGTGCAAGAACAACTGGCTTGAACCAGTGCCTCAAAACCACCATTTCTTTGACACCTCCTCCAGTCTTTCCCTAAGGATGTCCCAGACAGCTCTGTCATCTCACTGAAGTTTTATTCCCCAAGTAACTACCTACTTTCACTGATCAACTATATTATGTTGTTTTACTATCAGTTGAGTAATGGAAGCATATGATTAGTACTTCCATAATAACATTTCTCCTTGATTAAATGCTTATCGTTTTGGGTTGAGGTTGAACTAGGAAATCAGTAAAGAACTCCTTTACTTGAACCCAATGCAATTTATTTGGCTGATGACGTTGTCCAAGCTTATAGGCATACAATTGTACAACAGGACTTCATCCACTGTTTATCTCATTAAGGAACTCCCCTTCTAATAAATAACAGACCATCATATTAGACTAATTTGACCCTAAGAAACACAATGAGGGAAAAAAGTTCCTCATTCTGATATATTTGTCAGCCATCCTTCCCAAATCGCTGTGGCTTGAGAACCCTATGCAAATTGCCATTCAGAAAACATTTACATTTAATATTTTCCTGCCTGGAAAGTGGAAAGTATAGGAAGACTGTAGGAAATATTCAGCTCTCTTTTAAAGTTTCAGACAGAGCTTAGAAACATACTTTTAAAGTAATCAGTAATAACTAATAGCTCTACGCCCCAAATGCTTAGTTATTACAGTTATAGTAGTAAGACAGTACATGAGGCAGCAGCTCCAGGAATAACACAAGGAAGCATTTGAGTCCTGTGGTAATACTCTTCCACCAGCTAGTACAGCCACTCCAGGATAATTATCAAAGTAACTTCAAAAGTTACAGTTAAAAACACACCAGGAAATTATCCTTTATAACAATCATAATGCAACACAAATATACATTCATTACTGGAAAAAGGTATTAACTAACTCTTTATCTACAGCTAGTTACCACTAGACTATGATCCTGAGTCACGCCTGCCCCAAGACGTTGCTGCATCAGGTGAAAATGGTACCCTTCCCATTCTATGTGCAAAAGCTCTGTGGCCTGGCCATTAAATTGTTCTTGAACACTGGAAAACCATCCTGCGCCAGTCCTGAAATCAGCAGG
Organism: Phrynocephalus forsythii; assembly: GCA_029282475.1. Classification (NCBI taxonomy): domain Eukaryota; kingdom Metazoa; phylum Chordata; class Lepidosauria; order Squamata; family Agamidae; genus Phrynocephalus; species Phrynocephalus forsythii. The sequence continues at coordinate 61,733,109 of JAPFRF010000003.1, forward strand.
AAGTATTATGGGTTGTGGAACTATGAATGTGGCAAACATATTTCTCTACAAACTCTGCAGCTCCTCTTAGGATCTGGTCCCTGAAGCAGTTGCCCCACTTTGCTTGACGTTAGGTCTGTTCTTCCCTCTGAAGTGAGGCTGAAACTTTCAAAGGAGATGTTTTGTTTCGGGTTACTCCTGGGAGGACTTGCCCTGGCTCAGATTAAGCCCCTCAAAGCTCTGGAGCAGTCTGCTTCCAGTTGATGTTTGGACTATGTCCAAGGTGAATGCACAACCCTACTACACTCATGTGGGCTGGTGGGAATGGAGTGAAAGACAGGTCAGAAATGTATTTAAAGATGAAATACGGGGTTCAGAAAAGCCCCAAAGGTTGAACCTATAGAGACCTCAGCATCCAAATGCTACCAACATTGAAAGTTCTTGTTCCATATCCAGGCTTAGGTGCCATTTCCTCTCTTATCTCTGTCACAAGGCTATGAAGGTAGCTTCCCCCTGCTTTAGCTCCAGTTGTCAGTTAACTACTTGTTGTCACCATAGTTTATATATGTATCCTAACACATAGAACATACAGTTCTTACTTGTGCGTCCAAGGCTCTTTCTTCCTTTTTGTGTGGGCAATTTACCTTGATATCCCTTTATCACATGATGAAGTTAGCAAGGCTTTTTTTTTTCAGTCTTAAATTACACTGAAAACAAAGACTGACAGTTTGAAGCCCTAAGTTTATTAAGTTACCTGCTCTTTCTATAGGCAGACTGGTCTCTTAACAATTAATTTGATTTGTCTGATGAAACTAATGAATTGCTTTCAGTTTAAAAGTTTTGCTAATGTTATGTCTTGGTAAAAGGGTAGAAATAAAATCAATTTATGTGGCCAGAGAACCAATTCTTTGTTGTCTGCTTCTGGTAACCTTTAACAAAACTTGATTAAGAGTGTAAGATTTACACTCAGGCCCTCTACTATATATTAAATATTTTCTCATGTCTGTTTTTCATGTCTGGAAGGCTGACCTATAATTAGAATTGGAAGTTAATACAGACAACATTCCTATACTTTTATATGCATCGAGGGAAAGAGAAAGAAAAAACACTTTGAGGCAAAGGGACCACTGAGAAACTGGAAAAGTAGGATTGGAGATGAACAGGAAGAATAAACAATACTACAGAACACAGTAGCTGACAATGAAAAAACTGAAATAGTTAAACATCTATACTTCTCTTCAATCAATCCAAATGGAGATGGCAGTGAAAAAATAAGAATACTAAGACTTAAAAAGGGCAACTATGAAGGAAACAGAAAAGATCCTTCAGAGGAAAGATGTGTCACTGGAGACTAATTCCAAGATAATTCACATTATGATCTTCTTAGTTATCAGGTATGGATGTGAAAGCCAGATAGAAAAAAATTGATTCATTTGAAGTATGGTGTTGGAGGAAAACTTTATGAATACAATGGACCACCAGAAAAACAAACAAGTGGTAGATCAAATGAAGAGTGAACTCTCTCTAGAAGTTAAAATGGCTAAACTGAGGCAGTGGTACTTTGAGCACATCATGAGTAATGAAGACTCACAGGAAAGGACAATAATTCCAGCAGAAGATGAAGGCATGGGGGGGGGGGAGAGACAAAGCATGAGATTTATTCAACAAGGAAAGTCAGACCCATGAGTCTGCAAGACCTGAGCAGGACTGTTAATGAAAGGATCCTTTGGAAGTCACTAGTTAATAGGGTCACCTTAAGTATGAACTATCATTATAGCAAATAATGTAATAACCACTAGGTATGATAACTTTACTGATATGGATGACTTCAGAGTTTCAGGGTAAAGGAACGAGTGTTTAGAGAAATCTAAGCCTAGGAGAAGCACAATGCTGTTTCTCCTTCCTGTCTCCAAGTAACAACATCACAGGAAATGGAACCTCAGATATTCATCCATAAGCCACAGAAGGAACAGCTTGCCCTCCACTGTAATATTTGTGGTAGACCTATTCTTTTAACCAGGCCAGGTTTAAAAAACATCTAAGCACAGATTAAATAACTAAGAGAGAGAGCTGCTTAAAATGTAGCTTTTAAAATGTAAGCTTCAGTGGATTGTAACCCATTACATCTGATGCTTGCAGCCTTATCCAGAATTCAGGTATATACATATATACAAAACTGGGAGAGGATTGTAGACAATAAGTTCAAAGGAGAATTAAATGCAGTATAAAACTGTTGATAAGAATCATAGAATACTGAAGTTGGAAAGGATTCTAGTCCAAATCCCGCTCCATGCAGGAATACAAATCAAAAGACATCTGAAGGTGGTTGTTCAAATTTCTCTTGAATGTCACCAGTGTTGGAGCACCCGTCACTTCTTGAGGTAATTGGTTCCATTGCTGTACTGCTCTAACTGAAGGTTTTTCCTGATATTCAACTGAAAGCTGGGCTCTCATTACGTGATCCTATTGTTGCACATCCTACACTCTGGGTCAATACAGAACAGATCCTGTCCCTCCTCTGCATGACAGGCCTTCAAACATTTAAAAAGTGCTATCATATTACTCCTCATTTATCTTTTCTCTAAGCTAAACAGGACCAGTTCTTTCCGTCTTTCCTCTTAGGGCTTGGTTTCTAGGTCCCTGATGTCCTGTGAACTTGTTCCAAATTTGTCTGCATATTTCTTAAAGTATGGTGTCCAGAACTGTACACAACACTCAAAGTAAGGCCTAACTAATGCTGAACAGAGGGGGATGAGCACCTCACAGGATTTGAAAATTATACTTCTGTTAATGCAGCCTTAAATAGCATTTGTCTTTTTTGAGGTCACATCACACTGCTGGCTCATATTAAGTTTATGATCCACAAGAATTTCAGGATCATTCTCACTTGATGTATTGCTGAATCATATGTCCCTCATCTTGTAAATGTTCATTTGGTTTCTTCTTCCTAGGTACTTTGCACTTATCCTTGTTAAATTTCATTCTGTTGGTTTCAGTCCAGTGCTCCAGCCTATCAAGATCATTTTGAATTTTGTTTCTGTCTTCCAAGGTATTAGCTATTCCACCCAATTTTGTGTCATCCCAGAATTTGACAAGCATTCCCCATGCTACTTTTTCCAAGTTATTGATAAAAATGTTCAAGAGCACCAGACCCAGGGCTAAGCCTTGGGGAACCCCACTTGTTACCTTCCCCCACTTGGAGAAAGAGCCAATAATCATCACTGTCTGAGTACGATTCTGTAGCCAATCCACCTTTCACTCGATCTATTCAGCCCATATCTAGTTAGCTTGCTAATCAGGACATCATGGGGAACTTTGTCAAAAGCTTTGCTAAAGTCGAGATAATTTATGTCTACAGCATTCCCTCTTTCTACCAGGTTACTTGGTATAAAAATGAGATCAGGTTAATCTAGCAGGATTTGTTCTTGACAAAACAGTGTTGGCTTCTAGTTACTGCACTGTTTTATAGGTGCTTGCATAGTTACTGCTTTACAAACTGTTCCAGGATTTTTCCTGGGATTGATGTCAGGCTAACTGGCCTATAGTTTTCTGGTCTTCTTTTTTGACCTTTTAAAAGATAGGAACAACATTAAATGATTAAGACTAGTCATTCACAAAACTGTAGCTAATGCAGAAACATCATTTCAGGCAACGAAGTGGAAAGTAAATCTGACCCATAACTGCAGCATACCTATATTGGATTGCATAAGACTCTCACAATTATTAAGCACTGGGTAAAAACAATCCCTGCTTTATTATAAACTTCAATTAGGATTCAACAGGAACCCACCCCAAGTGTTTTTCCCATGTTCATTGATGGGAGCAGATGCTACTTTACATGTCAGTGTATTTTGGGTGATGGCTCCAAAAACTTCTCTTTGCTTCAGGTGTACTTAACAATAGTTTCCTTCCCTTTCATCCTTCAGATTCTACAAAATCACCAAAATATCAAATATCTGATTGGTCATTTATTTTGTCTAGTTATGAGAAGCACAAACAATCAGCTGAATCTAGGTATTAAGCAAGCTACTTCATGAAACCAATAGGACTTGCAAACTACCTACTGCCTAAGGAAAGCAAAGGTGGCCTGGTATTTGGCATGGCAGGGAATGTCAACCCTGACAACACCAGCTAAATGTGCTATTGGTACAGCAGTCAGGAAGCATTGAGTTTCAAAATGACATGCAATTATTCAGTGATGCAGGGTCGATGAGACACTGGAGTCAAGTTAAGGACAAGAAGTACTATACATCTCTCTTGATTACAATCAGAGCTTCAAACCTGGGGCACTGCATGCAGTGGTGGGTAGCAATCTCAGTCAAGTGCCACTGCTGGGCAGCTAACACTGGGGAATGAAGAGCACATTCTACCCAGGGAACATTTCTGAAAGCTCTCTGCAAATCGATGGCCTTTACTGATTCTTTTGACCTTATAGGAAAGGTTTATTTGCATAGAAGTTTATTGTTTACCTTCCTGGATTTGAAAGGTCATGAAGACTCTTACTTGGGTGATGGCCTTTCCTCCGGGCAATTAAGCAATCCTCTAGAAAAGTAGCTCCATTAAGTGAACAACAAAACAGGTACCCCCTCTGTGATGCATATGCATTTCTTCAATGGCAAGGAGTGAAAATTAATGTCTACAGTTGTCACAGCCAAGGCTATATAATCCACAGACAAAGAGGGAAACATCTTTTTAAAAAATCACATGTTTGGTGTACATTGGTAACAATGTTTACAGCTAATCACTATGGCACTTGTGGGATTTGAGTCTTTACAGGTCACACTCAAGTGACTAAAGGCTTCCCGCTTCATCTTCAAAAAAAAAAAAAAACATTTTTTAATATTATGTCCTCCATCCTCCAAATACGCCATCAGTTTTTGTGCAATTGGGAGAGCATCTCTGTTAATTCAGGAAAGCTGAAGATATCATTGAATAAAATGTCTATTATCATATGGTTTAAAATTTGCTGTGAAGAAAACTGCTAGGCAATGCCTTCCAGGGGCCACAAACACACTCTGGTCTTGGAGGACCCTCTATGTCTCCTGATGCCCCCCATTTTCGGTATTTTTTAGTCAAAAGGACCCTTGAACCCTGGAGATAGCATGGAATGAGGAATTTTCCATGCTTAACTTTCCTGAACTATCTTAAGAATAGGGAGGAGGTTCAAAACAAAAAATAGTGTCTAAAATACTGTAGCACTTGGCTGCAGCTTCTTCACTCTCATATTAAGCTAAATCCAAATCACAAGCTCTTTGGGGGTGGGGACACTCTGGATGAGAACACAGAGGGATATCAAATAGAAGTTGAACCCTCAAGGAAACTCTTTTGGCAGGTGATTGGCAATGTATTTATAAAGAGCCCCCCCCCCCGGTTCAGGTCCCCCAGGATGAAGTCAATAAGCACTTCAATCCCTGGGTACCATTGATGCCTTCTAAATAGGAAGAGCACAAGTAATGAGAGAAAAGGTGCTGGAGGGAACAGCCAAGAACCAGAGAGCAGTCAGCAACCCAGCTAAGATGCTGGTGGAGGCAATGTTAGTGAGCTCCCCCACTTCCCCCAGGCCAACCAGTGAGGAGTCAGTGGTTTGAGAAGGGACCAAGCAGGATGCTTTCCTTAGTGCTTATTTAAAGACTGAATGAAATAAGAAGAAAACAGTCTGATCCTTAAAACACTGAAAGCTTTTTAATACATATTAATCATATATGGATTTAAGTGGGCTAATAGTTCCTCAAGGTTCTGAGACAAGACTACTGAAAAATATCAAGCCTTCAACCAGCAGAAGCATGTGAAGCTTATGCCTTTTGATTACAGTGTTTTTCTGTCCCAGAGAAGCCACTATAGATCATAAATCTCTCTTTCCATTAGTGTCAAGTTGCAGCACATTTGTGGCCTTTGGTGTTTCTAACAGGCACCACACTGGCAAGTAAATTTAATCTCATCCCAAACTGATTGGATTTAATCTAATCTAGTCTTGATTTAATTCATCTATTCTCTCATAGCACAGAATAGATTTCGGTTGTGACAATTTAAATGCCAACAAGGTGCAACTGACGTCAACAGAGACATCACATTTGATGCAACTGGCAACCCTATATTGGCTAAGGGGAAGGACTGGCTTTAGCAGCACCCCCCACCTGCCCATAATCTGGTACACAACACCAGCAGGCCTGAGCATGTTTCCATTTCCAACACCTCTTATTTTCAACCCTCAGTGGGAACTCCAGTTGCTCTTTTGAAAATCAGGATACAACGTAATGTAAATGCATCTTATCATATTCCTACAATTTAGACCTCCTACTTTGTTATCAGGATCTTGTTTTCCCTTTTCAAATGTATGTGGAAGTTGATTCTACTCACACAGTGATCTCACAGCCACTTGACTTCATCTGCTAATTCCTTTAAAGGTATTGGAGTAGGGAGCTTATTTCTGATGCTTCTGAAAAAGGCACACTCCTCATCTCTATCAAGAGGGGGGAAGTAATAGATGGAGGAAGCATGAAAAAAAAGACTAGGCGGCCATGATCACAAGTGACACTGTTACCCACTGTAGGAATCATTAATCATTTTGTGTGATTGATGACTACAATTTTAGCAGTGGAAACTTCCAGGTATGTGATATGGAAAACTTAGTTTCAGTCCAAATCGACCTCTCTTTCTAGGCAAGATTGTACCTTCCTATAGTCTCATGCACCTTGGATACAAATTCTGCTGAACTTCCTAGGATGTACTTCTTAGTGGATGTCCATCACATGGACTTATTTTCAATTAAATGGGCATAAGATTGCAGCCTGCCTTTATTGCAAAGGACTGGAAGTACAATTTGTTTTAAAAATGTAATGAACTATGCTTGTAAGACTGCAATAGTTGATGTCAACTATAAGAAATCTAAGAAAAACAGCCTTCTTTACGCTATTCATATACTATTAATTAATATATATAGCGTGTACACATGAGTGCTTGTGTGCCTATGAGAACCAAACAGAACAATTCTGCCCTCCTGTGTTGAAGTATAGCAACAACAGGTGGTATTTTACACTCTAACAAGTGTCCTGAATAATTTAAAAACAAAAGCTCAGTGGGCTAATTAAGCTCTTGCTTCATGGGTTTTTAAAAAAATACATTTTGCAACATCAAGTGCAAATGCCAGAGCAATTCTTATTTCAGTTTTATATTTTACATTATGGTGGCATGTGGTCTGATTCAGTGAAACATTTACTGGTCAGATAAGTATCCCAAATAAAATGTTTCATTTTAAAAGTATTTGGCATCTTCCTTCATCCTATTAGTTTGTTTAAATGTTAATAATAGTTACAAGAACCTTATTGCCAATTTATGCCTGCATAAGGAGAATTTACCAGTCGTTAATAAGGTTCCTGAGTATGTGCCTAATCATATGATCAGGTTTATAACAAGCAATGCATCCAACACCTCAATAATGTGTAGCAAGTTCCCACCAAGAATTATGTGATTTCCCTTACACAGCAGCAAAACTTCAGTGTGTTTCTATGAATAGAATTAAATAAAATATAATTTTTCAATCATATGGATGCTAAGTTTGGAGTGACTGCCACTGAACTCACTGGGAAATAGTATATCACTGAAAAACAGTTTGCCTATGCAGGTTTGCTGTGAAGGAGTCTGACGTTAAGCACATTTAAGATATCAGTCCAATTCTTGTTCCCTAAGAGCTTACTCAGATGTACTCCACTCAGACATAAGTTTAATTTTATTTTATTATTTGTATATTGATTGTTTTAAACTGTTTGTTATTTTGATGGTTTTATTTTGTTGTTTTACATTTTTAATATATGATTGTATGCCACCCAGAGACCACTTGGTAGTGTGGTGGCTTAAAAATTCTGTAAATAAATAAATAAATAAATCTTATTTCAAAGTGTCCACACGACTACCACTTTAATCCTGTTTGTATTTGACCAAAGAAAATGGCTTGGAATCCTTCCTTTGTAAGTAACACAGTTGAAGAAGAAGAAGAAGAAGAAGAAGAAGAAGAAGAAGAAGAAGAAGAAGAAGAAGAAGAAGAAGAAGAAGAAGAAGAAGAAGAAGAAGAAGAAGAAGAAGAAGAAGAAGAAGAAGAAAAGTGGACTTGGAATCCTTATAGCTAAGGCTCAGATAAGTGCTGCATTGTCCTTGCCAATAAAGCTGCTTGTGCTGTAATAGCAGTTCTTACCATCCTTCTTTCAGTGCAGGACTAGAAGCAGAAAAACCCATTCCAGCCTTCACAAAATGAAAAGCCATTGCTTGCTTGGTGTAATAAATTCTAGACCTGGCGCGCAGGTTATGATTCCGGAATGAAAGAAAGGGTTTCATGCTAGAGCAGTTCACACACTACAGTATGTGCTGCTCATGCACATAGCTGCTATCTATGCAGCTCTGTGCATGAACATAGGCCTGGAGACCTTTTCCAGGCCTTCATGCAAAAATGAAACAGGCCATAGCTCGAGTATAAAATACATTTTCTGCATGCTAATGTCTCAACGTTCTGTCCTTCATACAATTAGTAGGATAGAGAAAGAACAGCAATGTTGAAGTCTTCAAACTACCAGTAGATAATTATTAGGATGAGAAGGTATACCTGTAAATATTTCTATTTCCATGCAACTATTAAAGGTGGAGGGACTTTGCTCTACTTCTCATGGATATGGCTTCTAGGTCTCTGTGTCCTTCTCTATTTGGTACAGTTCAATGGGAGTGACAGCAAAACTTTTAAGGCCAAAGCAGCTGCTGTGTTCTGTTTGCAAAGTTAGCATCCAAAATTCAAGTAAGATTGCCACATGTCCTGTTTTAAGGACGACCATCCTACATTTGACGGGTCCAACCCAAGTCCATTTAAGCAGGAAGAAACATTAAGATGCCCACCCACAGTGAACATGCTGCCAAAGGAGAATGTGAAGAAGACAAAATGGATGGTTATCAGTAAAAAACAAAATGATTCACAGAACCTTCTCAAGATTGGTAGTGATATAATTGAGAGAGTATCATCTTATAAATATTTGGAATGCTTTGTGAAGGATAACTGGGATCCTTTATGTGAAATTCGTTATAGAATTGAACATGCTAGAAATTCCTTCCAGAAAATGAGGAAAGTCTTGACAAACTGGGACTTATCTATAAGACTTTGTATTCAAATACTTCAATCCTATGTATACAGCATACATCTCTGTGGTGTTGAAACTTGGACCCTTACAGACACATTATGCAGAAAGCTGGAAGCATTTGAAATGTGGACACACAGATGAATTCTGAAGATATCTTGGACAGGCAGAGTCACTAAAGTGGCTGTATTATAGTGTGTGAATAAAAAGTTAGAAATCCTCAATACTGTAAATAGAAGAAAAATGCAATATTTCAGACACATAATGTGCAATAAGAAATACCATCTGGTGCAAGTTATCCTTCAAGGAAAAAGAGATGGAAGCATGGCGCAGGGCATAGAAGAACATTCTGGCTTAAGAACTTAAGCCAATGGTCCACAGTGAGCACAGCTGCTCTGTTTAGACTAGCCTTAGATAGAAAGCAGTTCAGGCTACTGATCGCCAATGTTCTATGAGGACACAGCACATGAAGAAGATTACTGTACTTAAATTGCAATTCTACTCAAGACTGATAGAATCCTTTTCTAATTTTTCATTTATCTTTTTAAATATACTCATTTTAAATTTGTGAAGGCTTGAACCTCTAAATTGGCATACGTAAGTCTGTATAAATCACTGTTCTCTTTTATCTTTTAGCCTCCTTGGTCATAAATGCCCTCCGTTTTTGTGATGAGTAAGAAGCCACCTTGAGCGTAAGTCTTTCTTGCAGCTATCACAAATCCTGGATCTCCACTGCCCCCAGTAAACCCCAAAGGGTGGGTGGGAGGTGGGGAGATGCTTGATTACTCTCTCCTTTTCTCTTTTCCTTTCTTTTCTATTTTCTTCCTTTTTGGCTCTTGGCCAAGTGAGAGTTCAGGATTTCCTTCCTGATAAGCATGTCCTGCAGCTTCTGCAAATGTCCAACAGATGGTGCTACCATATTGCAGACTTTTTTTGCATTAGTCTGGGCCCTTGTATAGTCCAAGAATCTCGCCTCTCCTCTTCACACACACACACACACACACACACACACACACACACACACACACACACACACACACACACACACACACACACACACACAATGTTATGTAATACCATGCATAAATCAAGCAGGCATGTCATTTTTGGTATACTAAATAAAAGCATAAATCTAAATAGTAAGCAATTTGTTATAACAAAAGAATCATAAATCAATATGATTGACCTGAACATAAACTTAATGTTTTCTTTTCAAATCCTAGCTACTTTTAAATTTTATTAATTTTCATTCAATAACATCTCCCAGACTTGTTTCCCAGTCGTCTTATAGAGTTTTCTGCTTCATAACCAAGCTGGGGGGGGGGAGCCGGAATACCCAATGATAGCAATTTCATGTTTAATTGTGGAAGGGGTTTGCAGCATACACCACAATTACATAGATGTTTCTTTAGAAGCAAGTCCCATTCAATTCAATGTGATTCTGTGTGGCATCTGTCCAGCATGCTAGCATACATTTGGAAGAGCAGGTGTTCATCATGACAGTCTTCATAGCCAACATCCCTCCCCAAGCAGGAACGGTAAACTGTAATCCATGAAGGCTCACAATGAAATAAACTTGGTGGTCTTCCCAGTGCCACAATATTTTTCTTGTGTTTTTTAACATCTAGAAGTATGTCTGCCACTTTCAAAGGAAGATACACTTAGGTGTACACTCCAGTGCACTTTCCACTTAAAACAGGGTGCGCACCTCATGGCCGGCCAGCCTGCATCCAACGTCTTGCATGCCCTGCTGAAATACTGCTGCCAAAACTGGAAGGAGCAGCAGGGAAAGGAAAGGGGCTTTTGGCTTTCCTCCTGTGGCTTGCAGGAATGACCTGTTCTCTAGACCAAGAAGGGTTTTTACTGTGGCAGAGCAGGGCTTTCTCATATGCACCAACATCCCCAAAAAGGTTTGGGCAGGAACTGCAGCAGCCCTGCAACATTCACCAGCTGTTGTGAAACTGCATCAATGCCAGCAGAAAGCAGAATAGCCATGAAGGGCAGGGTGGGTTGAGGAGCATCAGTGCTTTCCTCCAGCCCAAACCATTGCTTTTTTTCCTTTTAGGAAGCTGGCCAACTATAATTTTAAACAATCCTACACTGTTGTATCAATAGTTCAGTTTGTTGCTTCTCACAGAGGGCAAAAATGGTGGGAAGGCAAAAGTAAAGGCCAAGCGTATCTCTTCCCTGGGGAAAGTGTAGGCTGATGGACCTGTTTGTCGATCTGTCATAACAGCATTATGGACAAACAGTTCTGGGCAGCTGGGACTAGGAGCAGTGGTCTGGAACAGTGTTTCCAAACCTTGGGTCTCCATATGTTCTTGGACCACAACTTGCCCAAATCCTGGCTATCAATGAAGGCCTTTGGGAATTTTAGCCCATGAACATCTAGGGACCCAAGGCTGCGGACCAGTCTTCTAAAGTACATTTGGGAAAACTGTAACCGTCCAGCAGTTGTTAAACCATTGCTTCCACTACCTTAGCCATCACGAACAATAGTGACAGACAATGAGCGTTGTAGGAGCCCAGCATTAGGAAGGATGCATGTTCCCCAATACTATTGTCTACTCTAGAGTGACACTACACTGGGAACAATATGAAAAATCCAGCTACAGCTTTTTTAAAAAAGTTATTTATCGGACTACAAGTCCCAGAAATACCTAACCAGCATAGGGCTAACAGGGGGATTCTGGAAGTTGCAATCTTAAAAAGTTATTTTTCTATTTTCTGGGTCTGGTACTATATGGAGGATTGGGCCATGCATGTGGTGGTGGTGGTGGTGGTGGAACAAGGTTTGCCTCTGTTCACATTTTGGGGCTATGTTCCTACACAAGCCCATGCTCCACCAGTTCTGCTTTCTTTTCGACATTATTAGCAGAGGAAGGCTTTAGCACTGCCACCTGCACATGTGTAAACAGGAAGAAGAATGTAATTAGGTGATGCAGATGTAATTTGCTTTTGCTGCTCTAATTACTCACTGGAGAAATCCCAGCACAACTCTGATGTAAATATGGAATGCAGGATAAATAAATTGGATTCTCTAGCAATGTCAGTGTGCTTTGAAAATAATCCCCAGTGGTGCACATTAATTGTCACAGTGACACATCTTGGTGTTTCCACTAGACCAGGCACAGATATGCCATGTTTTGTTATTTGCAGCACAGCAGAACTTAATCCAAGTTGCTTTTCAAGTGCTATGTATCCAGTACAATGGTTCAGGCTCAATTACCGTATATACTTCAGCATAAGTCTACCTGAATGTAAGTCAAGGGCAGTTTTTTACCACACACCACAGACCACAAAAAACTGGTAAAATTATTGACTCCAATATGTCAAGAGGTTATATTCAGGTCGGCTTATATTCCTCACCTGACCTCACCACCAAGGTGGCCTCCAGCGGGCCCAGTGCGGCCTGAGCCTCCCAGCTGAGTGCTCAGGAGGTGGCAGAAGGGGCTTCCAAGACTGTGGGGAGGCCTCCCGGCGCTGCCGCAGCCACCAATAACCCTCCCCGAGGGGACTTCCAAGTTTTAAAAACCTGCCACTTCTCCCTCTATGTGCCTGATTGGGGGAGAGAAGCAAGCGCCAATGGCAAATTTATTTATTTATTTATTTATTTATTTAAAACCCACCACTTCTCCTCCCCCATGAGGCACGTAGAGGGAGAAGTGGCAGGTTTTTAAAACTTTTTTCCTCTCCCAAAGCAAGTGCTGATGGCGACACTTGCTCTGGAAGAGAAAAAAAGTTTTAAAAACCCACCACTTCTCCTTCACCCGAATATATGTTGAGGGCATTTTTTTTCAGCCAAAAATAAGGGCTGAAAAACTCAACTTATATTCGAGTATATATGGTATCTTGCTATTGTTAGACTAAGGGAGGAAAATTTCCACTGCCTGTTTCTCCCCAGTAGTTGCAAAGGAGCACCAGGCTGATCAGGATTCATAACCAAACTCCATTTCAAAAAGCCACCCCCTGAAATATGCTTCTTTACAGGCAACCTTAAGGCATCTTTTAATAAATATATAGCCATCCACTTTTCTTTTGAAGCTTCTTTTAAAGTTATTTGGAAGCAGAGGCATGAAAGCTTATTGATAGCCTAATCGTAGGCTTCTGACAGCAGAACCAAACTTCCCCTGGGAAGCACCACAGTAATAATCGAGATAAAAATTACCAGGAGGGTTAGAAAAAAAAATACAAAAAGCCACAGATTGTTGTCACTTTTACGACCAAGGCAACCCATACTTTATATGGATGGCACGAAAGATACTGTGATAACATACGAGACAAATTAGGTACATTAGAGAGAGCAAATGCCCGGTCTGGAAGAACCAGAAGTTACTCATTTAAACTAGATCAGCTTCTCTTGTGAGATAAGCCATCTCTGACCACAAAACTGGAAAAACCCATTTTCCTTCACTCTTGAGATGTATAGCAAGAAGTTCTTGTGGCTTATTTCCACATTAGGGCACATCAATCAAAACCCTGACTTCAGCACATGGATTTCTAGCTAGAAAAAAGCAAGGAAGAAAAGAAATTCAAAAAGGACTCGCCATGTGTACTGCCATCTTAAGCATGATCACATCCTCACCTTGTGGCAGATGGCAATTTCCAATTTGAAATATCTGCATGCCTGTAATATATGTCTGGTTTGGCACTTAGTGTCTCAGAGGAAACAGAGTGCTTTAGCTGTAGAGGACAATTGCTGTTATCCAGTCATGTGAGTATTGTTTCCATTAGTTATGGTCATCAGCACTGCTCTTCACCATGCCCCCCCCCAAAAAAAAATTTTCCCCAAAGAAAACAAAACAAAAGAGCAAAAATATATTTTTGATTGACATAAAATAATTACAGATTATTTTTCAACACAGTGTTCTAATTTCATACTCCATGGTGAACAGACAACTGATTATGAATATTTCCAATTATACATTTATTAATGTGTTCGTTTCCCAGCCCATTTACAACAGTAATAGATGCTTGCCAAGGATGACATACCCCAAGTCACATCCTTATCTGATCATTGCATACGCCAATAATTAAGAAAGAAAAAGTCCAAAGTCCCATCCCCTAAATCTGAATGACCATTTCCATCCCCTCCAACAGCTGCCCACTCAAAGACCAGGCCAAATCCATTTCTTTAGAGGAGCATCGAATCTGGCTACTTCTTCATGACAAGCAGAAATTGACCTACATTCCTGAAAATCCCTGAATCTTTTCAGCATCAGAACAACTGAGAAGCCCTGGAGGCCCTAAGAAACTCCTACTTGTGCACTTCTACAAATATACCATACTCATCTCTCTTCCCAGAATTTATGAGACGGTCTTCTAGGACTGTCCTCCCCAACCTTTTTATACCATACTCATCTAATTTTCCCAGAATTTATGGGGAAGGGGGGAGATAAAGGAATGCGAAAGGGGGTCTAGGGCAAAAGATGTGACAAAGGATGGGAGGGAAAGAGAGGGGGAGGCAAGGGTGCAAGGAGGAAGGCTTGGCGTGTGTGCCTTGTTTGCGGCGGCGGCACTCACCGGCTGGGGGCGTCGGGCGTGCCACTCCCTCCCACACACACACGGGCAGGGTGGGGGAACCCGGGCTCCTGGGCAGGCGGGCCCCTTCCTCCTCCTGTTGTTTGTTCCACGGCCAGCGGCCGCAGCCACCACCACCACCACCCACCTTGATGGGGCGCCTTGTTTGGCGCCCTTCCGGCTGCAGCCTTCGGGCAGGCGGCGGGAGGGAGGAAGGGAGGGAGGCCGGTGGATTCATTCATTTATGTGGGGGGCAAAGGACATTTATAACATTTATACCCCAACCTACCACCCACCTTCCAAAGGAACTCCACCTGGCAGTTTCCAACATTACATGCATTCAGAATGCATGCTCTTGGCAATTACGGGGCGGGCGCGGCGATGCGGGGTGTCGCGTCGAACTACTCTTAAGTCGAGGTACCTATCTAAAAATAAAAATAAAAAGTTAAAAAATGAAAAAAATAAAGACCCCTGGCATAGCGCAGAAGTTCCCTTTCCGGCTTTGGAAGCCCCGCCCCCTCCTTCCCTCCCTCCCTCGGCAGGGGCGGGCTCAGCAAACACTGTTCTATTCATTCATTTATACATTTATACATTTATATACCACCCACCTTCCAAAGGAACTCCAGGCAGTTTCCAACATTACATGCATTCAGAATGCATGCTCTTAAGTCGAACTACTCTTAAGTCGGGGTACCTATCTAAAAATAAAAATAAAAAGTTAAAAAATGAAAAAAATAAGTGTATCTAAAATTTGTGTGTGCGGCAACAGTTTTCTGCTCTTAAGTCGGGGTACCACTGTGTGTGTGTGTGTGTGCGCGTGTGGTTGGGGTCAGAGGAAATCCCAGGTTTTTCTATTTGTTGGAAGTCAGAACTTCTGAGGACATATGGCCTGTCCTGCATTTCCTACATGGGTCTGCTAACCTCAGGTAATGCAGAGGACACTGGTCCATTAGCTTCCATAACATGAAAAAAGATGCAATAAACAGCCCAATCAGCTTCTATAACATGGAATGGACATATACTACCATTTTTTACCTCAAGAAATAAAATGGCTTGGGCCATTCTAATGAGTTCTACTTACCTCATCTGGATTTGGCTCCATTGAAATTGCAGGACTATGTTGCCATTTGCTGCAAGTGAAATGTTCTATGTCCCGAACCTCACTTTTAAATTAGACACATGCAAAAATGACATGTTTGACATGAAGAGTGTAATTTCTCCCCTTTAATTCTATTCAAAGACAGTGTTCTCTCTTGCCTGCTGTGCATTACCTAAATATAGCTCTTAATATCAAGGTACCTGTCAGAGATCTAATTCATATTACAGGAAAATCCTCTTCTATATGGGCTCTAGATAGCTGAACATCCACTGACTAGGATAAAAATGTAGCCACATTTTTGTGGTTCAGAAAATAAAAACACTAAATGGTACTGTGGATGCTGAATACTTAGAAGAACTCTTTGTGGACTGGACAGGCCTTTCTTTTTTCCTTTTCACCTTTGAAGCAAATCTAAAATGTTGCATTAGAATACTGAATTATTTATGAAACACGTGAATGGTTTCCAGGCAATAAATCAATGTCAGTCACTGGGTGCCAATATTGTCTATAAGGAGGACGAGATGTTGCATGATAAGGATTTGCCATGATCTGTTTTTCTTCGTAGATGCTCAGAGGCCACTCTTGAAGATCCGGGGACTTGACCAGAATGCTGTACAATTGTGGAATATGTGAGGCAGTGTAGCTTTATGGAAAATGTGTATGGTTTCCCCATTGGGCACAAGCCAAAATTCTACCTGCAGCCATCATGGCTTCTTTGGTTTAAGCCATGGATAATATGAATGTGTGTGCCTAGATTTAGACAGCACTGGCCATGGTTAAATATTTGTTATTGAAGGAGCAATTCACTGAGCTGTCTTTCTTGATACCCATGAGCTGTTGTGTGGCTGCTACAGCTACCCTCTCTCCAGCTGGCCTAGCCATTGACCGGGCTGGTAGGGTGTGGCATTCACCCTTTTACTGTGTATGTTACTGTACAGGAGAGGGAAAAGAGCTGATGCCTATGTCAAAATATGGAATGTGGAGGTTAAATAGTTCCACCTGAGTGAGAAAGATTCAGTTAGGGAACATCCATCCTGAGGGATAGGGAAGAGATATGGCTAAAGTTAGGGAACTGTCAAGTTTGAGTGAGGGAATTATATCAGTATTGGAGGGAACTGCTTTGTGTAACTTTAAAGTAACTGTATACAAGTGAACCTGATTTCAACATCTTTCTGTATTAAATAAACACACATTTTCTTTTTACCATGCTACATCTGGTCTGGAACTCAGTAGTTGAACTGGAATACCCTGAATGGTGGCAGTAATACCGGAGACTAAAGTGGTACAGGTCAATGGTCCGTGAGATAACCGAGGGCCTGTGCTAGAGTGAGGCAGTACTGAGCGGAGTGTGGTACTCCACAACTTGATAGGAACTGCAGATTGACACATGTAGTTACCATGTTATGACAATACAGCCATCTTCTGCTTCTCTCCTTAAGTCTGGGGAGACATTTTGTTGCCTTTGGATGGCTCCTGCATGTCCTCTCCTTTTCCCAAAGATGCACCCTTGACATCTGTGATCCTACCTTGAACTCCTAGGGGACAGAGGGTGTGACCTCTATAACGCTGGAAGCAACTTCACCAAAATCAGCATAGTGTATAATTTTGTAAATTTTGCTTGCTTAATTTAGCCTATTTTGCATCATTTCTGTAAGACTAGGCAGTTGCTAAGACTACAATCTGAAATAAATGGTTTTTTTAAAAAAGAAAGAAAAGCCATTGTGAAGGAGACAAAACAAGCACATTGGGATCACTTAACTGAGTGTGTTTTTCAACAAGCACATTTATGGAATGACTGTCTAAATATTCCAGAGAGTGGCAATGGCCAATTTCCTGTCTCCCCAATCATTATGTACACTCATGATGTACAATTCCATTGCCCTAATAGCTCAAAAGTAAGGAAATGCACTAATTCCTGCAATCGGTAGCCAGCCTAGCAGTCATAACCTGGTGGCACAATAAGTAACAGAAGAACTGAGGCCTCTGTGATAAAAGATGCATGTGTAAGAGAAAATGGGACTATATTCTGGGATTGCCAAATCTTCCTAGCTAGGATGGACCTTTATGTTTTAAGTTACAGTAGGGAGACTTGGGAACAGACCACATACTGCCAGGGCTGCTGCAACCTAATTCCACATGGTTTAATACACAGAATTTACCAATTTTTGAGTCCGACTCCAGTCATCATGGGGTTTGGTTCCGTCTGCCATCCTCTCTACAACCAAGTTGATTTTCCTTGTAGCATTGAGGTTTGGGAAGCAGAGCTTTATTTACTATGAACATGTTGTTGAATTCCTAGCTGTTCATCTGCTTTGTGGGGTTTTTAATAATTTAATAGGGGGCGCGGTGGCTCAGCGGACTACGGCTTCCGAAAAATGTTGGCTGCAAAGTCGGGAGCTTGGCATTTTGAATCCCAGGTGCTACACAGCAGAGCAAGTTCCTGCTGATAACCCCAGCTCCTGTCAACCTAGCAATTTAAAAGCACGTCAATGCAAGTAGATAAATAGGAACCGCCCTAAAAAGTGGGAAGGTAAAACAGTGTTTCCTTGCAGCCATGCCAGCCACATGGCCACGGACTTGCACAACACTGGCTCTTTGGTTTGAATATGGAGATGAGCACCATCCCTAGAGTCGGACATGACTAGCACACATGTGTGTGGGGGACTTTACCTTTACCTAATAGTTTATGTTGCTCTGTTTTGAACCTCCCAGAGTTCCTTTCAGTGCAGTATATAAACATAAAAATAAATAAAGAGATAAATATTTGGGAACATGGTTATAGTCTGCTGTGGACTAGTGCTGGTGTGCTACCATAGCATTGCCCTCCACCTGAATGCCAGCAGATAAACAGAGATCAACTCTTTGGAAAAGAATGGAGGGCACTTAAATTCCTCCTTGAGCAAGCTCAGAAAATCTCAGCACACATGCAAATGGGCAGACAGAACAGGATTCTGGTCTCTTTTGTGGGTAGATGATGTGATAGCAGTTAAGACTGTGACCATGGCTCCCGAGAGCACAAATTGCTCAAGGGTATGGTCTTTAGTTTTTGAATTTCCATAATGTCCTGCCAATTAAATTGTTCATCTAGCTTTATTGAATAAAGCAGAATTAGGTTTAAGTCAACCTGAAGTCAGTCTTTCAAGGGTCCTTCATAGTACTGTTTATCCTGCTTAATGAAAAGCTTTCATGGTGAGCAAATTAACAGAAGTCCTCCCATAACCTAAAGTTATTTTAGTCCCTTTACTGGAGTGCACCTAATTAGAGAAGTGTAAAACAAGACACCATTTCAATTAAACAACAAAGCTATTACACAACATCTGATTTCATTCAGTTCCTCATCAATCTAATTAATTTAAAATGAGATTTTGAAAAGGTTGTTAACCTTTGTTCCCTTCATCCCAGTGAAAAATTCAAAGAAACATGTCATCACACTTGAAAAGGAGTGTTTGAAAAGGGGTGTTTGTAAAGAATGTTGTTGAAAAGTTTTGAATTGTGGGTAAAAAAAAATTGCTCTGCAAAACAGGTACAGAGACTCAGAGAAGAAAATAGCTACCAGTTCCCCTTTGTTATTAACTGGCACTTAAAATCTCAATAACTCACTCTGAGATATATGTAGGAAAAAGAATTTAAAACATTACTTTAGTTACAGTTGTTTGAAATTACAGGCTTTTGTATACCACTTTCTCTACTGTACATATACTGGCAACCAGCTGAGCAGATCAACCACAAACAATCTGCCACCAACAGATGAAAAAGAGAGAAAAAGCACTCACTAGAGAGATGGTGCTCTTTTTAAATTCAATGCATGGGAAGAACAATTGGTTAGTGCTGAATAGACCATCACCACAGCCCAGAACATTCTCTCCAACTCACATGAGCAACAGACAGCATGCAAGGTTGCAAATAAAACTTCAACAAATATTGGTGTTTGCAAGCATGGCCCAAGTTTTATTTTGTTTATTTAATTTGAATTTATTATCATTCCTTCCACAATATAAATCACAAATAACAGTGCTGCATGTAGGATTATTTCTTCTCCATTTATAGATATCACATGTATTGTAAGTATCAAATAGCTGAGATAAAAGGAGTTGCCATAATTTGCCTGACCCAAGCAGGGAGAAGTATAACAAGTTCAGTCTCTGCAGCTCTGTTGGGGAGCCTTCCTTGATGTGGTGCATTTCATGGCACACAGATTGAAACGGGTCATGTATTCCAATATATCTGGAGAGTATTAAGTTGTAGAAGAGTGCTCTAGTATCAAAGCATCATTTAACTAACACCCTTGTTATGTCTTCAGCATGACGGATGGAAACAGATGCAGGCCGTTCTTGCACTGCACTGCACATTGTCTTCTCCTAAAGCTAGATGATTTGTACCTTTAGATTAGATGTACAGTGGACCCTCGTATAACAAACGGTTTGTATAACATAAAATATGTACAACATAAAAATTCTGGAGATAGGGGAATAAAAGAATTGTCTATGGGGTGAATCCGTACAACATAATTAGGGATTACTATGTTTTCAATGCATTCCTATGGGAAATTTGTATAAAGGAAAATTTGCTTAACATAATTTCATTTGGAATGAATTAATTCCTTTATACAAGGTACCACTGTATATGTTCTGTCCAGAAAGAGACCTCTATGATATCAAGCACAGGATTTCTTTTATGGCTCCTTGCCACCTGCCTTGTTTAGCTGGGAGTACCAGAGATTCAACCTCAGCCCCTTGAATACAATCCAACAGGGGTCCACCACTCCTTCATAACTTCATATATGCTCTGTAATAACACATGCATCACAGCATCATGTTCTGCTGACACTAGGGGCTGAGAAAATATATATTTCTAGTTTATAACTCCCATGCTGGCTGTGGGATTCTGGGACTTGTCCAATAAAGCAATGTTCGTGCTGGATCTTTTTTTGTTTGATTCAATTTTCTTTTTGCATTTTTATAGACATCAGGACTCCCAGAGCGTCCCAGGGCAGAAAAGTGCTGAAGCCATGCACTTGGCTCTGCCGCTGAAAGTCCTTTTAAAGATTGCTCGTCGCTCACCCGTATCCCCCGGCGGTGCTGGCGAGAAGCAAGCAATGTTTAAAAAGGGCTCTTGACCACAGAGTCAAGCACTTGGCTCTGTGGTTGAGACCCTTTTTAAACATCGCACACCACTCGCCAGCACCCCCCCAGGGGATGCGGGTGAGTGGCGAGCGATCTTTAAAATGGACTTTTGGTGGCAGAGCCAAGCGCTCTGCTCTGCAGCTGAGAGCCCTTTTTAAACATTGTGCGCCGCTTGCCAGCACCCCGGGGGATGTGCGCGAGCAGTGGGTGATTTTTAAAAAAGGACTTTCAGCAGCAGAGCTAAGCACCTGGCTCCACCAAAAGCATTTTAAACAGCGCACACCGCTTGCCAGCACCCCGAGAGGGTGGGGAGAAGTGGCATGCAATACCTCTGGAGGCAAGCCCGGGGCTCCAGCTGATTGGTGCTGTGGTGGGGGTGAAAAAAACTTTTGTTCCCCCACCCCAGCACCAATCAGCTGGAGTCCAGGGCTTGGAAAAAGGGAGGAAGGTTTAAAAAGCCCCCAAACTTCCCCCTCCCCCAAAGCCTTTCAGGGTACTGCAATCCTGTGATATAGAGAGACTGCAGAATATATGAACCGAGAAAGGGCAGGGGACCACTGTATATACACAACACACACTCTTATGTTATAATGTCTCAAGACTTTTGAGTAAGGACTTTTGTTAAAATAAGGTGAAGTGCCTTGATTTGATTGGAAGAAAAAGGACAACAATGTGCAAAAAAATATTAGAAAGCAGATTTACCTGTTTTCACTTGTAAATGATCCCCCCCAAAAAGATCTTTATCTGCCAATTTATTTGGATTGAACTGGTATTCGATAGGGTGGAAGAAGACATTGTTGGAAGAACTGGGGAAGAGAATCCATCTTCTTTGTGTTACTTTGATCATGATACATCTACCCAGACTGTTCATCAACCTTATCATAAAGCTTCTAACTCATTATTTTGGGAAAAATGAATATGAATATGAGCCATGGAGCCATGGACAATGGCCGTACATCCTACATCCCTATACTTGTTGACCCCAACCACAGTCCCTGATCTTGCACACTGACCTTGCAAGTAGAGATGGGCATGGAACGAACATTTTTTCGTTTCCGTTATTCGTTATTTGTTCCATTATGTAACGAAACGACTAACGAAAATTGTGATGAAAATGCAACGAAATGAACAGAACCATGAAAATTATCTTCCTTACGTTTCATTTCCGTTAATGGCGACGCACGATGAAATGAGCTGTTTTAAATGTTAAAAAATGCCCTGGACATCCATAAAAACGCAGCGATAATTATTTATACTGTCTGATAATACCTACCGGGGAGGGGGGTTGGGGTCCTTAAAACATGTATTTATGTCTCTTCTCAGATCGCTGTATTTTTCCCCTTTAAGGGGAGTTAGGGGACATCGACTCAAAATGGCTCCCAGATGCCTAATATTGATTTCTTGGGTATTAAAATGCCCTGGACATCCGTAAAAATGCAGCGATAATGTGATAATTATTTGAAATTATTACCTACCGGGGGTTGAGGTCCTTAAAACGTTTGTTTTTTTCTTCTCCCATCGCGATGTATTTTTCTTTTCCCTTTAAGGATGACAAAATGGATGTTGCCACCAGCCACAAAATGGAGGCAAGCCATGTGATGGGATGGGATCATGTTCAACCAATAGCATGCCCAGGTTGCAGTCTGGCAGCCACAGAGGGCATAAAAAGCTCTGGCAGCCCCCGTCCTCCTTGCAGTCTCCGGTGGGAGTTAGGGTGGGATTGCTGTCTCTGCGACTCTAGCTTCAGTCCTGCAGCCTCCCTGTGTGTGTGTGTGCGTACCTCTCGGTGAGTACCCTTCCCTGCCCCGCAGTGCAGTCACTCTGCGGCTGTCTTGCACCCTGGGCAACGCCCGGCGTTGCCTTTGCAGCCTCCCTGCGTACCTAGTCTATACTGTGTCTCTGCCAGCATCATTTTTTTTTAGTGTTTTCCCTCTGGTCTGGGGTGTTGGGGGACGCCTGCACACAGAAATGCTTTAAAACTGTGCAAAAAGTGGGTAGAAACGACAAATGAAAAAACAAAAAACGGAAATGAATTTTTTCCAAAAATTTGCGAAAAATTGAAACAAAACGAAATGGACCTCTTAACGACAAACGAAAAATTAAAATGTCATTTTTTTTATTCTTGCCCATCTCTACTTGCAAGACCTAAAGCAGAGGTCTACTTCCTACATCAATTGGAAGTAGAATTTTCCATGCTATCAGAGGCCCTATATATCATAGCATGATTGATGGGTGGTGGTGGTGGCTTACTTTGAGATGGAACTGCGCCAACTTTTGCCATTCCCAGTTTAGTATACAATTTTCATCACATACACCAATGTTGTTGGTAGTTTCTTTTAATATTTCAAAATGAGTTCAGTGCACATAGCCCTGGTTGTCGAGATCAGGGAAGGTAATTATGTATGCAGCATCTATTAATGAGCACTGTTACTTACCCAGTTTAGCATACATATAGGAACATATTTCTAAGCCTGCTTGAGTGCTAAAACTACAAGCTCAATCAGAGCATTGCTCCTTTCACTGAAAATTATGATTTCTTCTGCAGATGGGTAGTTTATTATAAATAGTCACAATTCTAAGTTCATTTCCTTGATAATGGAGTCAATACAGCAGTATGATGTTTGAGTAGCTGAATGCATTTCTGTTAGCTAATCAAGGCAATTAAGAAAACAAGATATCCCACACCTGCCAGTCACAGCATTAAGGCTTAGAAAACAATGAATTGTAGAAGACAGAGCCCAACATGTAAATAAAAAATCTGTGGCATTATTCCAGGTAACCTGACCACCACCACAACCAAGCAGAAGAGCTTCTCTGCCACAATTCCAAATGGCATTAGGTTTAGACAGCATAACAGTTCACTTATGAAAAATCCTCTTCAAATATTCCACCCTCTACTACATAGGCTCAGGTCCCTCTAACAGGAGAACTCACAATAGAACATCTTTGACCAGCTGATGTTGGGTGTGCTTGAGAATATTGTAGCTGCTTTTTAAAACCAGTTTATTTTTGAAAGTCCATCGTCTTAGGCCCTTTGTACACGACCCCTAAACTCCGCCGCAAATGGCTCCCAGCTCCGGAGCTTAAAATTGTTTCCCCACCAGCTCCGGAGTTTACAGATAATTAAGTGCGACCACGCCCACCTAAGCGCGTCCCAGCGCACTTTTCAGGTACATGCTCTCTGGAGGTGAAAATTCCTGATGTGGATATAACGTAGTGACTGCCCGGCTCTCCTTGCCTCTGTTTGTTCTTTTTTTTGCCTCCCGCCTCTTTAAGAGATCTGAATGCAGTGCCAGGACGGCAGAATGGAGGCGAGCGGCATTCTTTTCTTCCTTTTTTTTGTCAGCAGATTTAAGGGGCAGCAGGCAAATATAATAATAATAATATATACTTGTGCCTGACACAAAACAGTGCAGCAGTAACGTAGATAAAATGTTAGTATTGATATAAAGGGTTTGCAGAGTTAGTCTATCAGAAAGACAATGACAATGAATAGAGTAAAAACTCATATATTCATATATACATCAAAAT
Organism: Phrynocephalus forsythii; assembly: GCA_029282475.1. Lineage (NCBI taxonomy): Eukaryota > Metazoa > Chordata > Lepidosauria > Squamata > Agamidae > Phrynocephalus > Phrynocephalus forsythii. The sequence goes on from JAPFRF010000003.1 coordinate 61,757,474, forward strand.
ATACACAGCATAACAACCAAGCATTATATACAATATAGCAAACAGACAAACAGAGCATGGGGTAAACTGTTTTTACCATAACAGCCCCCAATTACAAATGGTAAGCTAGTGCCTTTTATACTATTCAGCACTCATAAGATCTGATGCAATCACTAATTAACAATCTGATGCAATCTGATCTATCCATTACAAATCATGATGTTACAATCAGTTCCACCTGCACTTCATCACTTAACATGCCTGTGATTACTAGTCTCTAACACTTGTGGATTAACATCATGACACTGCAGAATCTAACTGCCTCCATTTTACAATTCACTTTACACATTCTGTTAAATATACATAACATATGTTTTATCAACTTTTACATATGTTGACACCCCTCCTATATTTAACAGATTTCAACTCCTAGCCTTTTCTTAAAACATACATGTTTATCTTTACACAAAGACTTTGTAAATATGTCAGCATAATTATCAACACTTGTACAATATTCCAATACAATCAAATGTTGTTCTATGTAGTTCTTGACATTCTGGTAACGGATCCCAATGTGCTTGCTTCTGGATCCGACTTTCTGATTCTGTGTTAATTGGATACACGAAAAAGAATCATTATATACTTTGACTGGTAGTTTTACATTCACATTCACATTCTTTAACAACTGTACTACCCAGGTCAACTCACAACACAAATCACTCACAGCCCCATACTCAGCTTCTGTAGAAGAACACGAAATGTACCTTTGTCTTCGGGCTTTCCAGATAATTAGTGAGTTACCTAAAAATATGGCATATCCAGACATTGACCTCCTTTCTGGACTTGAACCCCAGTCAGCATCTGCATAGCTAATCAGATCAAGATTATCACATATGGATACTTTCAACTTTTCATGCATTGTTCCCTTAAGATATTTCAAAACATGCTTTATACCTTTCCAATGCTTCATCAACAAATACTATCAATATCAAAAAACCTTTTGTATACAATCAACCTATTTCACTTGCAAAATGTCCTTTGCTCTTTGGCGCCATCTACTGGTGCATCCACTTGCCATTCCTTCAGAGACATATGCTCTTTGTCCATGGCCCATCATCCACTGCTTCCTTTCTTCTCCAGGCATCAGCAGCAAATCTTCAAAATTCTGTGGCTCATGGAATACATTATTCACAACAAACCTTTCAGGTGGCACTCCTTTATTAGATCTTGTAGATTTTCTGATCAACACTGGCTCCTCATCTTTCACTTTTTCATCATGAAATGATGTAGACTCCCCTCCATCACTGGCAATCTCATCTTTCACTTTTCTATCATGTAATGCTGTAGACTCCCCTCCATCACTGGCAACTTCTTCAACCTCAGTGTGGGGATAAATACTTGGCAAAAATACTTCATTATTAGCATGTAGAGCTTCCCAATTTTTCTGTTCACAAAATTTTGCAGACCTGCTTATATAAACATTTCCATGACTGTCACAAAAACGCCAGGATTTAGCTGCAGGCTGAACACCAATAAACATAAGCTTTCTAGACTTTGGACCATTTTTGTGTCTATACCTCTTTGGAATCAATACCTCTGCTTCAGAGCCAAATATATGGAGATATTTTATTGAAGGTTTCTTTCCATGCATTAGAGTATATGGAACTTCATTCACAGCTGAACTCCACACTCTATTAGACACATAATTTGCATATTTCATTGCCTCAGCCCAGTAACCTTTGGGAAGTTTTGTATCTGCCAACATTGCATTCATGATATTCTGAAGAATACCATTCTTCCTCTCAGCTAATTCATGCTCAGCAGAAGCAGAAGGGTTTATCAATCTATGTTTCACCCCTTTCTTTTCTAAATAATCAACAAACTGCTTTGCTAAAAATTCACCACCTCTGTCACTTTGTACAGCTAAAATTTTCTGCCTGTACTGTCTTTCTGCCATCACAAACCATTTCCTAAATACAGCACTCACTTCACTTTTGTGCTTTATTATGTATACCCAAGAATAACGTGAATAATCATCTGTTATCACAAGACAAAACCTGGCACCACCAAATGAATTAGCCATGGGTCCAATCACATCAATATGTACCAGCTGTAATGGTTGATGTGACTTTCTCAAACTCTTTTTTGATATGGGTGCAGACTTTACCTTTGTGCCTTTACAAACATGGCAATCTAAAAATTTTTTACAGCTTTGCACAGACCCATGTTCCACATGTTGCAAAGTTTTCCTAATGCTTTCAAAACTTAGGTGCCCTAATCTTCTATGCATCAGATGTATGCATTTGTCATGTAGAGGCTTATTTTCAACCATGTTCAAAACTTTCTCAGAAGTGCTTATCATAAACAAACTGTTTTGGAGCTTCCCAGTTGCTATTGTTTTCCCATTTTTTACAATCTTGCAACTATTCTCACTGAACTGTACTTGAAAACCTTGTTTTACAAGCATAGGCACACTCAATAAATTATTCTTTAAAGACGGTATATACAGGACCTTATCAAATACACATTTAAGAGGTTTGAAAAATATATTACCTTCACCACAGACTTTTGCCTGAGTCCCGTCTGCCAAGGTTACATTTCTACAATTAAACAAAGTTAGTTTCTCAAACAAACATTTCTTGTTTACACAATGAATACTGGCTCCTGAATCTACAATAAATAATTCCTGTCTTGAGCCCTCCTGTTCCTTATTATTAATTACAGACAGCTGGTGACCTTCACTCTTCCAGCTTGTGCCGGCAACTCTATTTTGCTTTTGCCGCTTGTTTACCTTATCACAGTAACGAAAAACATGTTGGTCACCCCCACAATTATAGCATCTTCTAATTACTTGTATTGTTTCTCCAGAAACTTGAGCAGGCTTTTTATTAACTTTAGAATCATTCCTCCTTGATTCTTCCTGCTGGAGTCTTGACTGTATATATGATATAGACAATTCATCACTTTTCATAGCTTCTAATCCCATTACTAAATTGTCATATGACTCATCCAAACTTGATAATATAACAAGACATTTATACTCCTCTTCATGATTTATGCCCACCTCAGACAATTGCTGAAATATACTATTTACTTTCCTTATATAATCAGAAATAGTTTCACCTGGGCTCTGCCTTGACTGGAACAGTTTTTTCATTAGAGATACCTTACTTCCAGCTGTGTCTCTGATGTGAGCTGCTCTGAGAAACGACCAAGCCTCATGAGCTGTTTTTGCTTCCTTCACATAAACGAACTGCGTTTCTTCCAAGGATAACATTATAATTGCCAAGGCTTTTTCATCCTTCTTCAAATCTTCCTCATCAGCTTCCTCATCAAGCTGCTTATCTACATACTGATATAGCTCATGGAAGATCAAGAAATGCTTCATTTGCAGACACCAATTAAGGTAATTACTGTCAGAGAGCTTTACAAGAGGCATTAAATTTAAATTTATACTTGCCATTCTTGCTGATATGTGCCGGCTCCTTATCTGCCGTTATCTGCAACACTTTTTTCAGCTTCTTCTGGCAAATATTTCCTCAGCCTCCACAGCTTCTAGTTTAAATCACACTCTGTTTTGCTTGGCTTGTCCTTATCAGCTGCTTTTCTCCTCTGCTCTCATTCCAAGCCTCTGAGAGAAATCCTTTGCAGCTCTGCTTTGTCTCCGTTCCAACTCCAATCTGTTTCCTCTGCAAAAACACAACTTTACACAACACACACTTTATCTATACAGGTACAACAAAACCCATCAGGCTGCTGACCCAGCTGGGCCCATGACCCTGTATAGATTTAAGGGGGCAGCAGGCAAATATAATAATAATAATATATACTTGTGCCTGACACAAAACAGTGCAGCAGTAACGTAGATAAAATGTTAGTATTGATATAAAGGGTTTGCAGAGTTAGTCTATCAGAAAGACAATGACAATGAATAGAGTAAAAACTCATATATTCATATATACATCAAAATATACACAGCATAACAACCAAGCATTATATACAATATAGCAAACAGACAAACAGAGCATGGGGTAAACTGTTTTTACCATAACAGTCCCCAATTACAAATGGTAAGCTAGTGCCTTTTATACTATTCAGCACTCATAAGATCTGATGCAATCACTAATTAACAATCTGATGCAATCTGATCTATCCATTACAAATCATGATGTTACAATCAGTTCCACCTGCACTTCATCACTTAACATGCCTGTGATTACTAGTCTCTAACACTTGTGGATTAACATCATGACACTGCAGAATCTAACTGCCTCCATTTTACAATTCACTTTACACATTCTGTTAAATATACATAACATATGTTTTATCAACTTTTACATATGTTGACATTTTTCTCCCTCCCCTCACGCAGCCAGCAGCTAGGATTGCGGAGGGGGTGGGAACGCAGGAACAGCGACAAACCCCTAAGATCTCTGGTCTGAATTTAAGTGGCCAGCGGATCTTAGGGGTCATGTGAAAAGGACCTTAGATAACCAGTCTAATTAGAATTCAGATTTGGTTACTTTTTCTGTATGATCCTTGTTAGAAGAGGAAAGGAGATGGATAATAGAAATATACTGTAACTCTTTCTTTCTTTCTTTCTTTCTTTCTTTCTTTCTTTCTTTCTTTCTTTCTTTCTTTCTTTCTTTCTTTCTTTCTTTCCATTTCTGTGTTATCCCATTACTGTTGCCACTCTCTAGGTGGTTCACAAATGTAACATTCATTTGGAGACATGCTGCTGTGATAGGTTTCAGGAGGATTCCAAGGCTGTCCTGAGACATTTGCAGTTGAGGCAAAAGACAAGATGGTATTATTTTCCATTCCAGGTACACAAGATCTCGCGACTGGCAGCTGAATCTTATTCATATCTGGTTATAGAACAGAGCCCACTCTGCAGTTCCTTTTTGAATGACATACAACTAAATATACACAAACACCTCAAGAAATATACACCTTGAAAACTGCACACAATGAGATTTGAAGAAATGGGATGAACCCAAGATACAGAGATTTGCACACCTGCAAAGCCAGAAGGGAATAGTTACAGGTCCCTTCCCAAACTGGGCACACAAAGAGAGGCAATGAAGTCTTGTTTTCTGTCTTGCTGTCTTCAATACCCTTGCCTTATTTAGAATGCTGCTAATCCTGCTGTTGCAGACATTACGTCTGGTATGCTATAGAGGGGGTTGAGCAGTGTGGCCATACTTTTGTTTCCACTGCTATACTTTCTTTTCACTGTTGATGTTTCCAGACAAAGCTTTGTGCGATTACCTTGTCTTATTCACAGACTGTTACAGAGTACATATGTCAATCCTTGCTATTGGTGTTTTCATGTGCAAGAATAAGAGCCTTCACATATTTTTCTCCTCTCTGTCCGATGGTGGGAATTTTTCTGTTGACCTTGGCAAAAGTCTTTGTATGTTTGTGATCCGTGTTTTTGCAGAAGAATTTGCATGAAGTTACCATTGATGCTTTGTTGCATGGCCTTTTAAAAAGAAAAAAATAGAGTAACTGGATGATTTGTGTGTGTGTTATGTGCAGTGGTGTTGCATGGATTGCTACCACCTAGGGCAAGGCAACTGTTGCACTCCCTAAACTGTGGATCTGCCTCCAGTTGCAAATAAATATTTGTAGTATGTTTGACGGTTACTTCACGTCCCTCTCATTGCGGTTCGTTGTCCCAATTGGGACCAGTACGAGAAAATGTTACTCCACGTCCATTGCGTGATGTCGGAATCTTGTCCCGACCATGCCCCCTGAACTGGGATTTTAGCGTGATGAGCCATACCTCTCCCTGACCTCGGGAATTCTCTTGTTTCAGTTCCTGTTTTGAGACAAGTGCCCGTGAAGTAAGGCTCGTCACACAACGTGCACATTCTCCATCTAGTGGCAGGAGTGCGAAGTTGCATTCTCCAGTACAATCCCAATAGTGTAAACAATGCATTGCAGAGAAGGAAGAAGGCATAAAACTTGAACTTTGATGCTTAACGTGTGAAAAGGCAAACTTACGGAGAATCGAAATATCGAAAAATGGAAGGTTGGACCAAAAAAGGGGGGGAATGAAGGCAGGGAAGTACAGATGTCACGAAACAAGGACATGAAGTAACAGTCATCACGATACCATCAATCATGCCCATGGGTAAACGGAAACAGGGACAGAACCAGGACAAGACCACGTGACCACGAATGATGTTATCACGAAATGAACATAATCTCAGAACAAGGAAGGACGTGAAGTAACCGTCTTTGTATGATCCACCTTCCTTTCTCTCCTAACAAAGATAATACAAAAGGGTAGGAAGCATGACTGTTAATCATGCTAGTTACTTACAAAGACATCGGCTAACACCGTGCAGAGATTGGTAGAATATTGTGTTGTGTTGTGAGATAAAAGGAATAAGTTGAAATTAAGCAAAAAAAAGTTTTACTTCTGTTTCCCAGATTTTTATATTGCCCAGAAATTTCCTATTTCTTTCTCCCCCCACCCCCAAAGAAAGTTTGATTGATGGTGGTGGTGAGATGGAATAGGTGCATACTGTTGTTTTTTGACAGCATTGTGCCTTTTACATGATATTTTCATGGTAGCATGGAAGCCTTCCATCCAGAAACACGCTGGATCAATCATAATCCTTCCATGGTGACTTTGTAGAGTGTTCCAAGTAAGCAGAGGCCACGGGAAAAGGCTTTTATGCATATTTTTCTACTTCATGTATATTAACATACTGTATATATATACCATCTTGAGAAAGGGTTGCTTTCCCACAGAACTCATACAGCAAAATAAATTGTATCCTTATCGTTCCAGGACAAGATAAAAACTAAACACATTATTTCCAATAAATGTAACTGCCTCCATACCATATCATTTTTGGATGTGTAAAACAACTGCTACCATGGTTACTGTGTTAAGTTCGCCATATGAAGGACTAAGTAAGGGAACAGGATAAATGGAGTTATATGAATAAAGTTCATTATTCAGTTTTTATCACCATTGGCAATTTAGCAGTAGAATCAAGTGACGGAAAAACACATATTTCATGCCTGCCTGCCACAGGAATAACTAATTAGGCACAACGTGTAGAGCTAATTATGGAAATGATTATGACTGGATACAAAAAGGTTGAAAAGCTCACAGCTGGCTTCTCATTAAAGGAAAGATTTCCTCCAGGGAACCTGGCCGGAAGCTCAGTCCTCCTTGTGGGTTTTCTATAAAATCCTGTGAGTATCCTGACCACCCCCACCCCCAAGTCTTTCGTTGGCACTGTTTTTACAGTCAGCTTTCAAGAGGAAGTTTCTAATATATTTTAAGGTCCTGATTCAGTGTGCCCACACACCATTAGGTCATGAAGACACAGTGGAACAAACAAGGTGTGAAGATAATTGGACTGATTCAATTACTTTTGGTAACGTAAATAGGGTTGGTAGGATGTGTGTGGGGGGGAAGGTTCAACTGGGGAAATCTAGATTTTATAAAATCCCAGTTTAGCCATAAAAACCACAAGGTGATATGGGGACAGTAACCAACTCACAGTTTAGCATGTCTTTCAGAGAGGATGAAAGAGCGAAAAGATCTGGGAGAGGGAAAAAAAGAACCATGCATGCTGCCTGGTTGCCCTGAGCTTCAGATATCTAGCTTAACTTCTTCACTTTCTCCAAAATGCCCATTATTGTAACCCCATTCCCTGTTGTTTGGGATTAAGGCCATTGTAGATAATATACTTGTTCTTTACTTGTTCTAAAGAAGGAGGTTGTGGGCAGTTTGATGCATGTCAGGAATTTGATGGAAATGTGTGCTCATTGGAGTCTGCATCTATGCAACTGATGTCCCTGCATTGGCTAATTCTTGCTTTCATGAAAAATCTGCTAATTGTTTCAGAACCCATACTTTGCATAACCCATACTTTCTTCCACTGAATAGCAGATCAGGCAATGCTGTTTTTATTTGTGCCACTGCTTACTTTTATCTAGATGCCCTCCATTAGCTTGCTTATCTTATTTATCTCTTGAATTCCCATATGAATATATAGTTCTGTATAGGACAATGACAATAAAATTTTATCTATCTATCTATCTATCTATCTATCTATCTATCTATCTATCTATCTATCTATCTATCTATCTATCTATCTATCTATCTATCTATCTATCCATTTTTCACACCAAAATGCGGATCATTATAAGACATCGACACTACTGTTAAAGAAAAAAACCCTCAAATGACTTACTTTATACTATTATGAGCAGTTCTACTTTCTACACAGTCATTTGAAAGTCAGTCCTATTATCAGCATGATTAGATTACAGGTTCTATATAAGCTAGCATGAAACACTCCTTTTCTAATATGGAATAGCTTCCAGTGAAAGTCTGTTCAGGGCACAGTACAAGTAGAATAATATGAACTACTAGACTAATCCATATTTTCTCTGTTGTTTGTTGGGGACAGGGCAGGAAAGAGATACAACTGAGGTGTTTCATTGGGATGACATATTCTAGGCTGCTGGTGAAATCTGAACAACTGAATGATACTGCCTACAACAACCTGAAAAGAAACAAGAAACACTTGGCATAGAAAGCTAATGCTGCTGTAAGGTACACATTTACCTGAGAATAAGAGCCATTGAAGTTTAGGATGGCATAGGATGTCTGAACAGGCTTGGCTCTTGCCATCAATATTATATTACAGTTCCACGTATCTGGCTTGAGTTGCTGAGTTTGGCTGTTGGGCACAGATTGTCTATTACCAGATATCCACAAGGTAGTGCTATAGCATTAGTTGGAAAAGTACCTTTAAAATCATTGGTGCTAATCAATTGCTGTGTAACCTGGGATTTTGTTTGAGTGCCCAGAAACCTATTGTTTACACATACAGCACTAGGATAAGTGCAAGAGCTTAAATCACAGCCATGACCAGCTATTAATTAAGAGTCACCACTTGCATTCCTCATAGCATGCCAAGCCATGCAATAGTTTGTGATAAGGAGCATAAGCAAGGAATGAAAATCAGTCAGAGCTAAGGCCAGGGAGTGAAACTGTGTGTTAAGAATGGATGTTTCCCATCATTCATTGAATGGATCTTTCCCCATCATTCATTGCACTCCAGATTTATGTATAGTAAGACCTAGAGGCTGTTGAGCAGACAACAAGGGCTGAGGTGCCCTATTGTAATCAAGGGCATATCTGGGGGAGCAGAAGGGTGCATTTGCCCTGGGGTGCAGCAATCTGGGGGTACCTCAAGAGCCAAGAAGGCGGGTGAGCGAGGGCCCAGGGCAGCCCCACTTCCTTCCCACTGAGAGCAGAAGCCACCGGGAGCTTGGAAAGAAAGTTGTGCATGGGCGGAGGGCGATCCAGGCACTTGAGGGGCAGTGGATCACCTTCTCTTGCCAGCCCCCCTCTCTTTTTCCAGCCATGGGGGAGCCAGAGGAAGAGGAGCCCCTTGGCATGGAGTTTGAGTGCCTCTGGCGCCTCCAGTTTCCTGGCCCTGCAGTAGTGCCAGTTGGACTCGGTCACAGCTGTGGAAGAAGAGCTGAGCCAGTGCCAGCAGGCACTGCAGGGGCTCCAGTGGGCCCTGACTGAGGAAGCTGCCTTGAGGGGGAGCAGGAGAAGGAAGCCGTGTGCCCTCCCATCAGCAGTCCTCCTTTCCCCTGCTAAGGCTTGGCAATAGGACCACCTCCACTGCTGCCGCTGCACTGCCTCCACATGCCAAGTGAGCAGCGAAGCCGGCAGGCAGGCAGGCGTGCTGGGATTGCAGTGACCACGGCGCCCTCCTCCTCCTCCTTGCTTTGCTCCTGGCCCACCAAAGGAGAGGCATAAGGCACGCACACACACACGCCTGCATGCACACACACAAACGCCCACCCGCTAAAACCCCCATGCCCACCCCACACCTGCAGATTTGCCCCCTTGCTGGGTGGCCGCAATGGGGTTGGGGGGACAGGAGAGGCTCAAAAATGGACTTTGTCCCCAGGCACTCCAAACTCTTGCTACGCCTCTGATTGTGATTTCCTACCTATTTTCATGTACTCATGAATGACAGAATGAGTTTCAGGCGTGGACCCTTGAACTGTTGCTCAGTCACATAAGCTGCAGCCTGAACAGAACAATATGTTGGTGTTACATTTGGCAGCCCCAGGCTGGTTATAAGCAAATTATTATATCTAAAGCATTAAAACATCTGGCACAAAAATTCTTCCACCCCTTCAACAAGGTCAAGTAGGGGGGTTCGCTCTGTGTGTGTGTGTGTGTGTGTGTGTGTGTGTGTGTGTGTGTGTGTGTGTGTGTGTGTGTGTGTGTGTGTGTGTGTGTGTGTTCCAGGAAGGCATCCTGCCACCCTGTGAGATATGAGTGATAGAAATGTCTTATTTGTGTGTGTGTGTGTGTGTGTGTGTGTGTGTGTGCGCGCGCACGTGCGTGCGTACCCTTGGGCAATACCCCAAAGCTTAAAAGAATAATCAGTAAGTTAGCCATATGGCTTTCTAAAGAGAAAATGGTGCTCCAGCATCTAATAATGTTAACTGCTATTAAGAGTCAGCTTTCATCCTTCTGAATGTAGACACTGTTTCCATCTCCTGAACTTAACCCCAGCTGAATTTGGCAGGATGCCCAGTTTTGCAAAATCAGCGTACTGTAGATTGTTTTAATCAGCCTATTCGTGTAGTTAAACTTTAAAAAGAGAGAGAGAATGTGAACAAAAGAAGGAAATTCTGCTATTAGAACTGATTGACAGTTATTATTTAAAACAGTGTTTTTCAACCTTTTTTGGGCAAAGGCACACTTGTTTCATGAAAAAAATCAAAAAATTAACTCTGTGCGTATATTGACTATATATAAAGTAATTCTCTTGAATAGGAATCAAATAAACAAAAAGAAAGTATTTTATAATTACTTTATTATGAAATAGTAAGTAAACAGAAATATGAAAAATTATAAAATACTTTATTCAGTGCGCAACCTGGGCCTGTTTGGCTGAACACAAAGCTGATATTCTTCAGCTTTTCCAACGGTACACCAGGCAACATCTCGCAGCACACTAGTGTGCCGCGGAACAGTGGTTGAAAAACACTGATTTAAAAGACATCTGTATCTTCAGAGAATATTCTCTCTCCACCCCTACCGACTTCACATCAAAGCTCCATAAAAGATAATCACGTCCTTCAGGATAAACCTCTCCACAAAAGTCTCACATTTTCCACTTTTAGTATTAATCATCTTTTGGTATGGCAATATTAGATAGCATAGAAAAATTTCCCCACTTTAGTCCTTATTATTATTCTGTGCTGTATCATCTCACATCTCTTTCTCTTCTCTTTTGATTCCAGGCATAAACATTTATAAAACAAAAGGGTAATAAGCAGATCAAGTGCTCTCTGTCTGTACATCAGGCAAAGGGCCTGTTAAAAATATTTAGGAAGAAGATGCTGCGTCACCTAAAGTGAGTGGAACTTTGACTTCTCTCTCATGTGTCTTATATTTTATATTATATATGGGAACACAGGAATTTGCCTTAGCTTGGCTGAAATCTTTCTGTGTAATTAATCACCTTTTGGATGCACACCTTAACATCATGAAGGGGTTTGAGTGTTTCAGTGAAGCTCAGAGAAATGTCATCAGAAGGTCAGGCTCTATTATGAGTCTGGATTCCTAGCAATGTCACTCAAGCCAGAATAGTCATAGCAGAGACACCAGACTAAGGTGGATCCACCCTCTTCAAGCCAGCTACTGGACAGCAGCAGTACCTGAAGGTGACAATGGTAGAGGATGCAACAGTGGTGCCAATCAAGCTAACTTTTGTTAGTACTGCACAGAAAGCCACAATGATAAACATTTGCTGAACTTTCCTTACCGCAAAATCCAAGATGGAACAAGAGATCATGCTCAAAAAGGAGACTCCAGAGCAGAAAACACTCAATAAGTTACTGGCAAAAATCAGGGGGCACATTGTATCCCTAATGATACAACTAGATTAAAGCCATAAGGCTGTCTAGTGGCTGACATGCACAGAAGTGATAGGAAAGTCCAGCACTGCCCAACACATACAATTGGAACTTGGAATGTAAGAAATATGAATCAAGGTAAGCTGGAAACCACAAAGGAAGAAATTGAACCTATAAACACTGCAGCTCTTGGTGTTAGTGAACTAAGGTGGACTAGAATTTTCAGACAGACAAATGCAAGGCAATTAGGTGCTATAATATAAATCTGATTGATGGATATATCAGACTCTGTGGAAAACCTATAACATAACCATCTTTCAAGTCTAGGCTCCAACTACCAGTTCTGAGGAAGATGAATCTGAAAGCTATTACGTAAACATTCAAAAGAAAATTGACTACACACCAAAACTCCAAATACTTATAATCAGAGATGACTGAAATGCAAAAGTAGGAAAGAAATTGAACAAAATATTGCTGAAAATATTGGCGTAGAGGACAGAAATGAAGCAGAAGAACAATTCACAGAATTCTACAAAGCCAACAAACTGTTTATTGCAAATACATATTTCAAATAACTGATCAGATGGCAGTACATGAAGACATCACCAGGTGGTCAATATAGAAATCAAATATATTGGTGCCTCTAGTTATGAGTGGCTCTGTTGAGACCACAGCAAGCTAATCCTGCTGCAAGCTGTTGGATTTCACAAGACCCAATGAAAAAAATCCAACACAGAGAGATCCAGGCAAATATTACCAGTTTATTAGGCCTAATAAAGATGGTAAGGCTAACGGATCACTCAAGGCAGAAGTGAGGTGTTCAGCAACCCAAAACAGGAAACCCACAATCTTTATTTCCTCCTTTCCCCCTCCCACAGAGTGGCGCCTCCTCTGGGTTGGGCTAGGGGTGGTGTTTTGGGGACAACCAATGGAGTTAGTCCATGAGTCTCTTGGGGGAGGTCCTGGGCGTTTCGGATTCTGTGGACCAGGACCCCTGTATGGGTGCGATTAGGCAAAGACTAATCCCTTAATGGGTGGCTAGGGGGTTGACAATGAGAAGGGAAAAGTCAGTATTGTCCAAGTGCCTGGGTAATCATAAAACAATTAACAGGTAGATGGGGAGATGGAACAATCACAATGGGGGGGGGCAGGGAGTCACAATGGAGACGGAAAAGCCGATCAGGAAAGTCCTTTGCTGCCAGATGGGTCTTGGGTGAATGTGGAAATGGAACAATGGAGTGACTTGGGCTGTGATGTTATCTTTGGTACATCTGCAGGTGAGACGTGCAGGTGTCGCTTGGAAGAAATGGAGACTTGCTGGAAGATTCTCTCCTTCAGCCATGCTGTTGCCCCCTATTTGTACAAAGATGTCTCAGGTCCAGAAAGCAGAAAAGTGTAGGCACACAGTTCTAAGCATTCCAGGGTTAGTGGAGCAGGGTGGAGAGAGGTAGAGAGAGGGCAGGATGAAGGTGAGGCGAAGGGAAAAGGAGAGGGGGGGAGAGAGAAAGAAATGGATGAGGAAAGGAGAGAAGAAGGGAGAGGGAGGGGACCTTGGAGCCAGGAGTCTGGGTCTGGGGGTCCTGGCTTTGCAGAGGCAGGAGATAGACTTTGATGCTGAGGGAAGTCCCCAATACTTGAGAATGATGGCTGGGAATCATTCTCCTTGCCAGCCAGAGCAGGGAGGGGAGGAAGGAGGGTAGAAGAGAAGGGAAGGAAAGAGAGGGGGGGGAGTAACCAGGAAAACATAGTGAGGTGAGAGGTAAAGAGGGGAGGGGGGATGACCTTCTAGCTCAAGGTGGTGGGGAGGGGAAGGCAGGAGAGAGAGGGGGGTGGGTGGGTCAGCAAGCAACATCAATGGGTGAATGATGAGTCATCCATGATAAGAAATGGGGTGGGTATAGTCTTGAGGTAGAATAATGGCAGACCTTCCCATGGTCCAGATGCAAAGGAATGTGATGACCAGGTGCTTGAGCTGGAGGCTAGAGGGCTAAGCAGGAAAAGGTGCCCCATACAGCCCATTGTCTCTGTGAAGGAAGGAGAAGATTCCCTCTGGCAAAATCAATTCAGGGGAACCAAGCAGTTTGAACTGGTGTTGCCATGTGGCAGGGTGATGGTCCTTGATTTGAAATGCAGGTCACTTCCCCAGCATGGAGGCGGCGTGTACCCTTGTCCAGGCCTTGAGATACGTGAAGGAAGAAGGAATTGGGAAAATGGAGGGGTCGGGGATATTGAGGTGGAGGAGCCTTTATTTGGGGAAGAGAGAGAGAGAGAGAGAGAGAGAGAAGAAGGAGGAGGAGGAGGACGGAAAGAGAGGGAAAGAGAAAATACTTCTTGGTGCCCTTTTGGCTGTGCAGGGAACGATGCAGTGATGGAAAGGGGGTTAATATGATATGATCCCCCACCCACCCCCAAGTGTGCCAAGGTCTGGTCTACAGGGGAGTAAGGGGTTGCCCCATTTCCCCTACTTTGCTGAGGCTCAGGGGGCACATGTCCAGGGGAAACAAACTATCAAATCCACGGTCCATCACCCCTAACCTTTGTTACCAAGCCTGTTCGCTTGTAGGGAAAGTAACCAGAGCTTCTCAGCCATATCTTTTTGGGGAACGGCTGGGCCGATATGGACCAGGTTTGTTTGCATTGTGCTTGTGACAATATCAAGGATTGCAGCCGGATGCGGGGGTCTAATTTTGTCCTTGCCTAATTGACGTGTGCTCATAGGAGCGGGTGCGGGCCTGCCTTCGCAGACACGCGTCTGCTCCCAATTCACACACAAACACACATGTTGTTTTTTCTTTTTCTTTGTGTCCTCCACAGCTCGACTTAAGAGCAATTCAACTTAAGAGCAAAAAACATTGGCCTATTAACTGCTGCCTTACAAATGTTAGGTGCGGTCTGCTTTACTTACCATTTTTTTAAATTAATTAATTAATTTTATTTTTTTAGATAGGGCTGCTCACTTAAGAGTTGTTTGACTTAACGGCATGCATTTGGAACAGATTAAACTCACAAGTAGAGGTACCACTGTACACTACATAGGGGGAAGCTGTATTACCTGAGCCAAAACAAGACCAGGAGCAGATTGTGGTACTGATCATGAACTATCTCTAGAGACCAAAATAATGAAACTGAGACTCATTGGACACACCACAAGAAAAGCAACATCTGTGGAAAAGACAACAATGCTAGGACAATTTGAAGGCAGTAGGAAAACTGGTAGACCAAATATGTGATAGATGGACTTCCAAAAGGAAGCTGCAGGCATGAGTTTACAAGATCTGAGCAGGGCTGCTGAAGACAGGACACAAGTTCTCTTCACAGGCATTATTTGCTGCATTCTGCACAACTCAGTGTGCAATAGATAATGTCTTTGGTGACTTCTTAATTTGTGGCAGTTCATTTCCAAATGTTGCCCTGTTTGCATAACCGCACAATAGGATTTTCAGCCATGGAGTTAGGCATGTGATATATACCTGTACTACCAACAGTGACTCAGATATGAGGTACCCCATCTGGTACCCCACTGATCATCAGGGTTGTTGCAGCCCAATCTGTCAGGATTGAACAGCAGGGTAAATCCAGACATACAATTGATATAGAAAATGGAGTTCAATGGTACATGAAAAGGAATGATTGAAGTACTAGCTGGTTGATGCTATAAATCATAGTCCTACTGGGGTGTCAGTTCAAATGGAGAGCAGCTAAGCATCAAGGTCAGGATGCCAGGAGACCAGTCAAGCCAGAAACAGACAGGGCAAGAACACAAGAAAAAAACACGTAGAGAGACCAACCAATTCCCATGAATTCAAAGCAGGCAAAAGTTGAACTACTTGTAGCTGAGCTGGCCTCTGCCCCATCCAGGGCTCAAGCAGGTTTTCTACTTTCTAGTAACAGGTACTGTACACTGAAAATGTATTAACCAATACTTAATCAAGAGAAGTTCCCTATTCCCAAGGCACTGTACTAGGTTGCCTCCTGTCTGTCTGAATGTAGAGGTGACAGAAGGGAATTTGGGGAATATGGTGAATTTTTGCCTTAGAGCCTTGTGGTGAAAGTTGGGCTTGGTAGTAGTGAAGAAAATAACAAGGGCAGTTAAGGAGTATTACATTTGGTAATAACTTAAGAAACCTTGACTTAACATTTTATCCATTTTTCATGGGTGTCCATCATGCATACGAATTTTCTCTCAGTGGCTTATCTCTGTATTTTTGATTTGTAATGATTCTGTTCTAAAGTGGTGACCGCCAAATCTTCCATGGAGTGTTGTGGTAGATTAAAATTGT
Source organism: Phrynocephalus forsythii (assembly GCA_029282475.1). NCBI lineage: Eukaryota > Metazoa > Chordata > Lepidosauria > Squamata > Agamidae > Phrynocephalus > Phrynocephalus forsythii. Next base: position 61,773,664 of record JAPFRF010000003.1, read on the forward strand.
TTGGGTTTGTTTTCTGTGTGCTGTGGTTTCTAATTTCAGATTTGTGACCATTTATGTGTTTTCTTAGAGGTTCTCCTGTTTGTCCTATGTAGAATGCAGAGGGGCATTGTTGGCAAAAGATAGCATAGATCACAATGGCTGAGGAAGAAATGAAGCTTCCTTTGATATTGCATTATTAAGTCCTATGATTGTGTTGCCAGAGTAGATGTGCAGGCAAAGTTGGCACCTGGGTTTGTGGCAAGGCTTTGTCCCCTGGTCTGTACTGCTGTTTTGTAATGCCTTGTGTGTTAGCATTTGCTTGAGGTTGGGGAGGGGGTCATCTGTAAGCAAGTAGGGGTCTCTCACTAAGATATTTGGAGAGCGGGGTGTTCTTGTCAAGGATGGGCATGTGAGTGGTCTCATTTGTGGGCTGTAGTGACAACTAGTGGTGTTCTGTCATTTAGTCCTTTTGATCTGTTTTGCAGCAGGTTGTCCTTGGGTATCCATCTTGCTTTGTTAATTTGTTCCTTAATCCTCTGAGGTGGATACTGTAATATGAGGAATTGCTTCTGTAGATCCTTGAGTTTAGAGTCTCTGTCCTGTGGATTGGAGCAGATGCCATTGTATCTCAGGACGTGGCTGCATATGATGGATTTTGTTGTGTGAGGTAGAGTGCAGGTAGGTATATTGGTTATTGGATTTCTGGTACAGTATGGTGCTAAGATGTCCATGTTGTAGTTTCACAGTGGTATCCAGAAAAGTTACCTGGCACATGGATTGTTCCAGGGTGAGGTTGATGTTTGGATGAAAATTACTGAAGCCCTGATGGAAATTTTACTAGGGATTCCACTCCATGAGTCTATATCAGAAACTAAGTATAATAGTTGGTCTTTAAGGTGCCATGCTTTTGTTTTGTGTTTTGTTTTGTTTCTTTGAATTTTTCCCAGAATTCAGATAATGGGTTCATTCTTCAGAATGAGACACTGTGGGCAAGATAATTAAGGCTGCTTGGACGTCTGCTTTGCCATTACAGTAGTGAATATTCTCTCATTCTTTTTTAAAATAGTTTTTAATTTTTCCAGGTAAAGGACATTGTAATGAACAGGTTAGGAAAGACGTATGGTTGGAGTAAAGGTTAAAAGGGGGTGGGGGTAGGGTTAAAGGGAAAATAAAGGGATACAGGTTTGGCAAGGCACTTTACAATTCATCTTCTTAATTAAATTTAAGTTTCAAACAGCATTCATCACAACTGGGGTACAAGAGTGCCAACAGTGTAAGAACTGATTAGGGAACCATGACCACCATGCCTCCTTTTGAAAAATGAGGCAGGGGACAAGAGACATTTTGGAGAGGCTTTTCAGACCACCACTGCCTGTTTTCCTGTAGTGGTGCATGCTGTTTGAAATTTAAATTGTATTTCTTGCCACTGTGAAAGCAGCAGGGTGGCAAGCAGCAGGAGCAGGAGCTGCTACTACATACAGCTTGGGATGCCCAGATGCTGAGGCAATGACTAGCAGACCTACATGTGATAACTGGGATGTGGTCTGCCAACTCAGCCATGTCATTCAGAAATTGTGCCAAATGTGAGTCATTTGTAGCGAGCAGTGTTTTGCATAACAAAAGCAAGCCCCCAAATACCCATGTTGAATCGGGAGGAGGGGGCACTCAGCACAAAGAAAGGAACTAATGTGTAATAACACTTAAATCTGTATGAGACTCCATTTCTGCAGCATTATTCAGTGACGTTTGCCTTGCCTCAGTTAATAAGGGCTCTTACCAAGGATAATTTTCCCAGTCTTGTCCTTCCCCAGGTGGAGTTTACATAACATTCTTCCTTTTATCAGGACTTTGGCTAGAGGGGAGGCTTAACACCCACTAAATTCATGCATGCCATAGTCTCAATCATATTTAGCACTCTCTTCCCCAACACACAAGCTATTTGTATTGCTCAAATGTGCATGCCAGACATTTTCATGCCATGAAAATCACATCCAGTTTGTCTCTTAGTAATCACTGAACTTGATCAGCTTGACTTTATCCAAACTCCCAGTTTCTCTGATTAGCTTGTACAAGTCCCTAAGCTGCAGCAGCCTGTGGCTGTAACTAGCCCGGGCAAATTAACAGGTTCCTTTCCTTACATCCAATGGGTGCAGACCTTGAGCTATTCTATGCTGATATCCCTTAATCTATGTACTAAGAAACAGAAGCATGGGTGTGACTGTAAAGATCAAAAGCTACCATTTCATTTCAGGAAGCACATTGTGCGACGAAGTCAGCAGACTGGCAGGCAAGGCTATACCAGGCTCTGGTTGCTATGGATATAGGAGGCATTTTGTTTGCTCACCACAAGCTCTCCATGCCATAATAACAATGCCCACTAAGACTGATACTTCATGTCCCTCTCGTTGCTGTTCACGGCCCTGCTGGTGACCGGTACGAAGGAATGGAACCTCACGTCCTTGTGGGGTCGATGCAAGTTCACCCCGACCACGCCCCTGAACTGAGCTGGAACCAGGGTTAGAGATTCCCATCCTGGAGCTCGGGAATCTCCTCAATCTGCTTCTCGTTCCGCCCCCAGGGGACGTGCGGTTCCTCTTACCCCACATTGAGATAATATTTAATGTAATTACGTCTTTTGGGGGTAGAAGGAGGGGGGAGACATCGATATTTCAATGTACCGAATGATCGAAATTATCACTCCTTTTTATGAGACCCTTTCCCCCACTTTTCGACAAGGAATCTTCACCATGCCCATGAGTACAAAGAACCAGGGGCAGAACCAGCATTAGGTCACATGACAACAACTGATTTCAACCTGGAAGCAAGTTCACCTCAGCACGAGGAAGGACGTGAAGTAACCGTGTAAGTTTGGATTTGTTGTAATGGTTAGTGTTTGATGGCTGCTAATGTGCTATCAAAAAACAGGGGGAAATGCATCAATGTGAAAGGAGAACAAAATAAGATCTGGGTTGACATAAAAATTCAGATATTGTAATTGGTAAGTGTGAAAGCAAACAGATAAACTTTACAATGGATAAATCAGAACATCACATGGACTGTGGAAGTTTTGACCAGTTGATCTGTGATCCTGTTTAGTCTCCTGTTCAGGTGCTTGCAGTTGGCTGGTAAATTCAAGTCCCGTCTTCTTCATACTTGTGGTGCTGTATCTTTAAATTGGACATCTCTTCACACAGAGGCAGCTTGGCCCATTGCTTGTAGCCCTTAGGCTAACAGCACTGCCTTGTCCCTAATTTCAAAACCTTTCTACAAACAATAAGAGACGACCTCTGGAAAGAATAATTATTTCATTCCTTGGCAGCCTGCCAGGAAATCAAACAGAGGGAAATAGAAATGGCAGTGGAAAAAAGAAGATTGAATGGAATCAGAGATAACACCCGTGTTTTACTCCAGCCCCTTCCCACTAATAACTGTTTCCTTCTGTGAGCAAGTGGCCGAAAAGGGTGTGCCCTCCTCTCCTTTCAAACTGACCAATGAGGGAAAGGGAATGGAGGAGATAACAGTGGAGGGCTTGGCGGGAGAAAAGCAGTTGGCGTTGGTGGAAAAGGAGGAGAAGTAGGTAGAGAAGATCGAGGATGCTCACGTGGTGCTAGAGCTGGAAAAGCCAGGCAGGGCCGGAGATCTTTGAAATGGTCAAAGAGGACCCATGGACTGGAGAGTGGGTCACTTTCCGCCTGCCTAGAGAAGCTGCAGAATGGGAGTGGAGAAGCCGAAAACAGTGGAAAGCCCCTTTCTGGGGACAGACTACCAAAAGAGAGGTGAGGAAGCAAGCACAAGCCTTGGAGGTATGGAGGCGGCAGGAGGCAGAGAGCAAAAGGTCCCTCTTTACCCCTGGGGAAACCCTGAGGAGACGCAGGTCACTACCCCCCGGCCAATGGGATCCCATGCCCAGATGTTGGGCGCCTCCCTGAGCAGAATACTTCATGCCTGGGCCATTTGCAAAGGCTTTTGAGAACTTTTTGCCAGTTGCGCCTGTTGCACTTGTTGAGGACTTTGAGGTGGAGCAGATTGGGACCGAGAGGAGGGTACAGTATGGCGGACTACTTCCCACATGCCTGGTGAATCTAAGGATCTGGGAGAGAGCGTTGTGGTTAAACATAACAGCCTCAATAAAACAGAGCTAGAAAGTTTGAAACCACTTAAAGTGCTTTTTTCCAGTCCCGATGGAGCATCGGGTGGGGAGGGGCCCCGCAGCAGAACTCACACTATCTTACTCCTGGCATGCCATGCAAGTCATTGCCAATGAGAGAAGCTGACCCTCAACAGAAAGTAAGTCCACCCTTCAATAGAATATGTTTTCAAATGGAGGGCTGTTTCCCCTAAAATAGGACACATGGGCATTGGTGGTTAAAGTTAGCTAGCAAAATAAATGTGATGATCTTAAATATCAGAAATATAGTGGCCTATCCATACTAGCTTGTCCATATGTCATTTGAGATATCAGTGGCGTGCACCAGCTAAAATATTCAATGTAGATCCTGATTAGGCATACAGCTTGATTTGATCTGGTCTCCATATCAGAAGTCATCCTGTATGATTGAGTTTAAAGCTGAATCTCTGGGTGCAATTCCATTTGATTTGATTTGCTGCCTGCATTACTCTGAAATCACTCATACTGCAGACTGAATCCAGAGTTCACCATTCAGTATTTTTGCAACGTGAGTTGTATTCTAGCTCACATTCCATCTATCTATCTATCTATCTATCTATCTATCTATCTATCTATCTATCTATCTATCTATCTATCTATCTATCTATCTATCCATCCATCCATCCATCCATCCTTCCTTCCTTCCTTCCTTCCTTCCTTCCTTCCTTCCTTCCTTCCTTCTTCCTTCCTTCCTTCCTCAGGGCCTGTTTTTGATGACCCTTTCATGGCTTGCAATGAGGCTACTACTGCATTTAAAGATTCAGACTACAGTAATACCTTAGTTTACAAGTATAATTCATTCCAGAAACATGCTTCTTAACCAAAACACTCTTATATGAAAGAAAAATTCCCCATAAGAAATAATGGAAACTCAGATGATTCATTCTGGGGTCCCATAGGCCACCTGGTTTTTTAAGCAGGCAGTTCCTCAAACTTCGCATAAATCCATTGTCCACCCACTAAAACATCTTTTGAGCTGATTTGCCTGCCAATATCATAGTTTTATAGAATTTATATGTTATTTGATGTTTAATTATATTTACTGTATTTTAATGTTGATTTTACATTATTTTATGTTATATGTTTGTTTGTTCTTGCATTGTATTGACTTGATTTTTGTTAACCACCTAGAGTGGCGTCGCTGCCAGATGGGCAGTATAAAAAAATCAAATAAATAAATAAATAAATAAATAAATAAATAAATAAATAAATAAATAAATAAATAAATAAATACTGTACATGCAAAATGCCAAAACTCACAAAAGAAGTTGGCTAGAAGTCATCATGTGACCTGCCCAGTGCTTGCATATCAAGGCATTGCCTGTTGATCAAAGCAAAATTTAGAAGAAATGTTCTTGTCTTGCAAAATGTTCGTAAACCAAGTTACTCTTAAACCAAAGTATTACTGTACTACATTTTCCAAAAATGTTTCCATGGGATTTTTTTCTATTTTCTAAACAAAGGAAAGGAATCATGCCATGTTTGTTTAGGTTTATTCTCCAGGTGCTGTCTGGGAGAGAAGCTTACCTTATAATCTTTCCATTATAAGGATATCATAAGTGTGGAAAGTAGAGGGTTTCCTCCATGACAGTAAAAAGCTTCTTTCAGAATAGTGGACTGAAAGTGTAAGAATTCCAAGAAAGCAACAGTGGAATTTTAACATGTCTACACAGAAGTCAGACCTATTCTCTTCAACTGGAAACTTCCACAGAAATTATGATAAGATATCTAATATGGCAAGGTTTTGTGTAATTATCTGAAAATAAGTCCCACTGAACTCAGTGGGGCTTGCTTTTGAGTAGAGGTGTACAAACGTTTATTGCCAAACCATAATTCTATACAACTTTGCCTGGGAATAAGTCCTATTGAAATTCCATTAGACTGCCCAGATTACAGATTGTGAGCAGTTAAGCAGTGGTTCTCATCCTATGGGTCCCCAGATGTTCCTGGACTGTAACTCCCAGAACCCTCCACCACTCGCTGTGCTGGAAGGGGTTTCTGGGAATTGCAGTCCAGGAACATCTGGGGATCCACAGGTTGAGAACCACGGAGTTAGAGAAAAGGAAGGGTGGGAGAACGAAGGGTAGGAACAATAAGCATGTGTTTTGGATGTAGAAAAAAACTAGCATTTTGTAGAGCATTATGTGTAAACAGCTGCACAAATATCATCTTCCTAACATGGTTTGCAGAAGTACAAGAGCAACTAAGATAGCCACAAGCATGTTATGCTTTACATATTTCTTCAAGGGTAAATGTTGCTTGCAATGTTGCAAAAGAAATGCATTCTGTGATCTATAGTGTCAGTGGCCTCAGGCATGCATCTTAAGTACACAATAATGTCTAAAAACCAGAGTTTTAATATTAAGGCAATTATCTTAAGATTAGCTATCACTTCATATCAGGGGAAGTGCTCAAGGAACATATCATCATGTTATTGCTACATACATATCCCAAAGTGGCTTGGCTTATCTATAGTATTTTGTATAAAATACTATTTTAATGTTCATGTGAAATATAAATGAGCAATAAGACCAACCGTAGAAGCATTTTTATACTGATTCTATCATCGAAGAGGTGAAAGCTCATGGAAAACATTTTCTGTCTTGAGAATTTAAAAGATTCAAGTAGCTTTCCCAATGTTTTATTTGAAATGCTAGTAACTATCAAACACATGATTATAATGTAATGGGACATGTTCAGAAAAATGAGGAACAGATAGAGTATGTTAGGTTTTTTTTCACATATACACTGTCATGGGAAAATGATTCTTTTATACAACTTTATTTTCATGGAAAGTCAAGTAAAAGAGTTGCAGCAAGCCTTAAAGTTTCTATTTTTTCAGGACTAGTTCTAAAAGAAGTGGGAAATTATTGGCTTAACATTTGTAGCATTCAGTACATCCCTAAGCAGCAAAAAGAACAACTCACCACCACAATTCTTGGACAAGCACATGCACAAGAATGATAGAAGGGAGTCAGAAAGAAAAACTTCCAGAACATGGTCAAATAGCCCGAAAAATTCACAACATCTATCAGGTCCTGGCCGTGAAAGCCTTTGAGAATACGTAGAAGGGAGTATTTATTTGACAGCTGGGAATGGACTGTGTATTACATTCTATTGTGCTAAGCATCAGGATTTGAGCCATTAAAATTTCACTTGGGTTCAGTTGGGACTGGCTCTGGAATAAATGGATGAGCATATTCTATATGGAAGATGCAACAGAGGCATTCCTCTGAAGAAAGGAAAGTATTTCTGCCTATCACCCTTTCCCTGCAGTTCCTCGCTGCTTTCTCACTGCTCCTTAAAATGTCCCTACAGCCTACAAATGCCACTATGTTCCTCTGGAGACACTGATCTTCTCTGACTTCAGCAGCTCAGGAGGGGTTGAGTCAGGTCAGTCCTGTTACTAGCAGAGCAAGACACATAAAGCAGCAGCTAAGCTGATGTATGGATTCAGCCCCTGAAAATCAGAATAGTTTGTTGACCATGATGCTTTCTTAGAAAGAAAGTATATCCAAATTCATAGTCTAAAATAAAAGAAACAGGCTTAGCCCTTTTCAGAGAAATCCATTGGCCAATTTAGAGAAATGCATTGTCCAAAATCCTGTAGCATAGCTCCCCATTCACAACAAAGCTGATATCAGCACCAAAAAGTGTTCTGCTGATATACCGCCCCATACCACTTCATGCACTCTCTGTGCGGTTTACAATTTAATTATGCAGGCTACACATTGCCCACCCCCAGCAAGCTGGGTACTCATATTACCGACCTGGGAAGGATGGAAGGCTGAGTCAACCATAAGCCTGCTACCTGGGATTCAACCCCAGGTCGTGAGCACAGTTTTACCTGCAGTACAGGCATTTAACCACTGTGCCACCAATGCCAAATTACTATTGATTAAAAGCTTCCTTTGGTAATTTCAGAGTGTACACTTCCTCTCATTGTGTATGAGTCACACACAACCCAAAAGTGCTTTTAATAAGCAGCAATCTCTTATTTTTAATAAGCAGCAACCAAAGGAGATTTGCTGCTATTGATGTCATTCTTATTGTTTTCGCACAATTGCACAATAGGATTTCAGCCTTTCCATAAGGGAAAAAGTGTTCTGCTAAGATAACAGGAATCCAGATTTTTAGCTAACTCATGTGGTGATCCAGAGATCATGTTAATTAAATAAGAGCTGCCCCCTTAGCTTTTGAAGCTATCACCTCTGTATTTACCCAGAAAAGATCAAGAAAAGAATGTGAAAAGGAAATACAGTACAGTGGACCCTCGTATAACAAACAGTTTGTATAACATAAAATCTGTACAACATAAAAATTCTGGAGACAGGGGAAATTTGCTTAACAGAATCACCTATGGGTCAAATCTGTACAACATAAAATGGTTGTGATTAGGAACTACACCGTTTTCAATGTATTCCTATGGGAAATTTGTATAAATTTGCTTAACAGAATTTCATTTGGAACGAATTAATTCCTATATACCACTGTACTGTATATTAGCAAGCATAAGAATTTCAACTTAGGCTGTAGGAAGGTCAGCACAGGTCAGAGCAGATAAAGGAGAACATAAGAACTGCAGGGAGAGGTTCTTTCTCGACCAGCTTCTCCCCACATAATGCATATTCTTCAATGCAACAACCAGTCACCTCCAACAGGTCCCTGGATAAGAAAGCAGGCCATCAGAGAATGCCCAGGATATCCAGATAGGATTGGTCAAATCCTGCCAGATAACCTAGAGAATCAGTGTCAAGACTATTGGGCTAGGTTCACCAATGGTCTGTATCAATCTAAAAGCAACTTCTCAGGTTCCTACATTCCAGACCTGCTTTTCAGAAAATGAGGGGGAGGGTGAAGAGAGGAGGAATATGAATATCCCTTCTGTAATGACAGATTTTGTAATTTGTTGATACTTCTTTGGTGTTAAAGTGTTAGAAATTTGCTCACTTTGTGAGTAGCCACGAAAGGGACCTCTGATTATGCTTTACAGGAAGGTTCTGCAGGCTTTGCAGAAATGATGTTGCCATGGCCTAATACTAATTTTTGTAGCCAAGTTTATGAACCTAAGAACATGGTACCCACCCATCCTTCAGCATGGACAGAACTTCACTTAGCACTCTAGAGTCTAAATATTGTAAAGAAACAAGAATATAGGCTATTATATGTATCAAGCAAAGTGGAGAAAAATTGGAGAAGGAGGTATATCCAAAATCAGCTGCTTCTTATCCTGATCCATTAAAGAAGTAGTACAGGCCTGCCCAAAGTCCGGCCCTGGGGCCAAATCCAGCCCTTCAGGCCATTCTGAGTGGCCCTACCCCTCCTTCGCCCCATGTCCGCTAACAGTGACACTTGCAGTGGGGTCGCAGGGTCGGGGAACAACCGGCCCCTGACACATTCTCAGCCATCAAATCTGGCCCTCATTACAAAAAGTTTGGGCACCCCTGGAGTAGTAGTTGGGTTCTTTCTGTGTCATACACCTGCCTATAAGGGATGGACCTGCAATGCAGCAGTAGTTGAGTGGCAGATTTACTCAGAACATCCTGCTTCTCTTGCTATTGGTCAAAGCTTTTCATTTTAATTTTCCTGTCTCATTTACTTACTCACAAATACATGTACACACACACACAAGCTAAAGGGTATTCTCCATGTGGTACATTCTGTATTTCCAAATTATGATTCACCATAGTGAACTTCTATTCCCATTTGCTACTTTGCTTACACCTGAAGCACAAGTTGCAAAGAAGATATGGATTTACTGTATGTAAAAGGAAGTAAGTTTTCTTGATAACATTATCTCAGGATGCTTAAAAGTCAAAACCAGCACTTTGATACATATTTGGAAACAAAATGAAAGCTAGTGAAAATCTTTTAATAGCAGCAAAAGCTGTTCCATCTGTCAGATCCTGGTTGATGACCATAATCATTGCTACGTCCTGAATAGCTGAAATGTCTACATAACCTTCATAATCACTGCACTTATATCTAAATGTTGGAAAAGTTACTTTTTGGACTGCAACTTCTAGAATTTCTGAGCTCTGTCTATAATACATAGAAGTAACCCAACATGAATGTTACCAAAGTAATGAATGACCTGTAGCAAAAACTGAAGTAAAGATGTCAAAAGTATTTTGTGCCACCAGTAGCAATTTGCTTGATGAAAATTTTCATCTCTCATTTAGTTTAGGTTCTTTCAGCAGAACTCCTTCCCTTTACTTTTGGGTACCCTATGTTTTCTGGCAGCCAAAAGCCCCGAAAAAAACTTCAAAACTACTCCCAAAAAGCAGAGGCAGGGCAACCAAGAATCGGTCTATGCCAAAATCAGCAACAATTATAAGAAAGAAAATTCAGTAGGAAAAACAAGCAACATGAGTTGTTAGGAGAGCTGGAAAGTTTAACAGCTCTACACAGGTGACTCATACATAAGGTGACACAACACATGACCTGGGTGTCATTTGGATGTTGTTTTTGCCAAAATATGTGAGTAGGAACCTAGACATAAAAGACTATAAATATCTGATATGGATTACATAAATGAGAAGTACACAAGTTTGTTTGCTGTGTCTATGAAAACAAGGGTGAAAACTTTTTTCAGAGTTCCCACTTTGTGGGAACCCAAACATGTGTGTATTATATTAGACTGCTGTAACTGATAAGAATAAAGAGGAACCTCTGTTCAAGAAACTACTTCACTGTTGTTTCCTGCAACTATTCTAGAAAAACTGTACCTAGAGCGCAAGTGTGACAGAGTTTAGTGACATTCACCTAGTGCCATAAACCCACTCTAAGCCTGAGAAGCATAAGAGAGAGAAAAAAATCAAGGAAGTGGATAGTCATCTAGGCACTGGATGCCTTGCACACCAACAGACACCTACTCACCATAGCAGCCAACAACAACCTCAAAAAGAAACATAATGCAATGCCCTAAGGTGTGTTCAATCAATCACAGTCCCCGTGCAGCCCCGTAGTACATTGGCATAGTCAAAAATTGTGCCATTCAGGCCTTAAACTGACACAGATGCAATTACCTGAAACAGAATAAACACAAAATTACCCAAATAAAAATTCTTTAAAAATAAATCAAACAGGGAAAGCATCCTCCACTGTCTCATCTCCCCAAACCCACGAAAAGCAAGCAAAGAATGAAGGCCAAAACCTGTAATCAATATCTGTCAAAACCAACCTACTAGAATATGGGTGAAATCCCCTTCTCTCACCATTTGATGTTTTCTCTCTTTTTTTTGGTTCCAGCAGGAAGCAGCAAAATAATAATTTAAAAATCCAGGATCGAGGCAAAAATCAGGCATGTAGTGTAATGCAAAATGGAATGCCCCAGGAGCTGAGCAGCACATACTAATGTAACCCACAAGGAACTGCTCAAGAAAAAAGAGACTCATCATTGGGTTCAGACATTCCAGGTCCTTTTACAGATTCAAACTTCCTTCTCCCCGCTCCTTGACATTCTAATGCTGACATTATTGACAAAGGGTGGAAGAAAGGTTACACAAAATAAGGAACTAAAAACACCACTCTTTTGTTAACACAAATCATCCATGTTTTTGAGTCTTTATTTTGGAAATTGTTTAAATAACACAAAATGTGAAAAACAGCCTCTTTAATATTTTGAGGGCCTTTTGTTAAAACATGAAAGACCCATCTGTGGTCACCAATGCTACATCTAAGTACATGCCCTGATATGATAATATCCTTCAAGTTTAAATTTGAAGTGTCCTTTGGAAATGGCCAAGTTGGAGCTTTATATGTTTGTAGAACACTACGATGCTTGTGGTTTAATAGGCAAATGGACTTCATTCTTGGAAATTAGAAATACTGTCTCCCTCATGTCTACTGTGTCTGTGGTGTTGACCTATACTGAAATGTCTTCTTGTAACATTTTAAGGTAATTCTAATAATTCTTCCCAATAATAGGTGTGATTTCTCTCTCTCTCTCTCTCTCTCTCTCTCTCTCTCTCTCTCTCTCTCTCTAGTATCCCCCAACCTGAAGTTGGAATAAATTTCAAACTAAATCTTGATCATCAAGTTTCTGTTAAAAGTGTTAGATTTAATTAACACTGTATAATTTTCTTCCCAGCTTCATCAAAAGGAATTTGCAAAACATTGGGCCAAAATACTCCTTGTTGGCTTAAAGCAGATTTAGACCCGTCACTTCCTCAAAGCATCTTTGGATAATGGATGACTGACAATTACCAGAAGAATTTGGAAATGTCTTTCTCATAAGATTCTGAGGGAAAACTTTTTCTCCCTTCAGGTGTGACATTTTTCATGGTATACTAGGGTTTTACACCATGGGCCTTCACATTTCTTTGGCCACTAAATTCTTTGAGAATTCCTGTCACTACGTCTGCTGGAAACAAGCCACAATGGGGCAATGGTCTGGCCTGAAAAATCAGAACAAATGAAGTCTTGATAACGTGGGCAGTGATTCCTGCTACCTAAATCATACACGTAAACATAAAACAATCATTGTTTTATTTTGTTTTACTTACTCTTCAACACATGCCAACACTTAATCAGCCATTGTTCTGATTTTGTTGCTTATGCATCTAAAAGATGTTCAGTATTCTGAGGATACAATCCTATACTTATGGCTACTTCCAAAAAGGCAGATGCAAATGTCCTTTATTTTTAAATAGCATACTTTCCCTTAATTCCACTGTCTAGCTCAGCTTGAAAACTTGATCACTGGTCTCTAGACAAGTGAGCTGATCAACTGCAAGAAGCAGGTGGCCCAGACTCAGTTAATCATTTTTGCCATTCACTGTATGCATTCATCTTCCTTGCTTCCTCCAACAAACTGTTTCAAATACATTTCCTTCTGTCATTGCACTTCCTCTGAGTCATTGTATGATGAGCCTGAAAGGTTTTTTAAAAAAAAATGCATTATACATTTACTTTTTAAAAAGCACTTCATTAAAGTGGTGGTTTTTTAAAAGATTCCAAACACAGTTTTATAAACCATCCAAAATTACTGTTTCACTTCCAAATGATACATTGTACCAAACAGGCACCACCTCTTCACAGAAGAAATATGGCAACAGGTACACATTAAAGAATATCTTTGCCTGGCTTATCATTGGGTGTTATGTTGTTCTGGCATCATCATTAGTTGAGAGTAGATTGCAGCTGGCAGTTTGTGTCATGTCATGTCAGGCACAGAGAATGTTGACATGGGCCAGTTCCCCTATATACAGTAAATGCCTTGTGTGGCCAGGCTGGTTGTACAAGGTATTCCTTTAATATATAAACTGCCCATTCTGTTGCGGGAGTTCCCCCCTTTACATTCTACATGTACACATGATTGGGCCATGCCATGCACTTTATGGCCTCCTTTTGTGACATTTGGCTACTGCTGGTGGTGTGCTGTGACTGGATGCTTAATTACTCCATTTCCTGTGCTCTCTTGGAAAAGTTCCATGTTACATTACCTCTTTCAAAATCTGGGAGGTATAGTGGGGATAGGTGAGTTTTCCAATGCCCGTCACTCCTTTAGGTATGGCTTCACTGACAAAAACATTCTGATGATCAAACTGGATACACTTGTGGCGTATCACAAATTGCACCTTAAAACCCCTCAAATGGTGGGTCTTACAAGCATAATATTGTACTGCATCCTGTTAATGCTATCCTTTACCTGACTATCAGGATGGAAAACCAGTTGAGTTTAACTGATTTTACACCAAGTTAGAATCCATGTTTGTGTAAGACTGAAAAAGTTTTCATTTAATTTTCAATTAATTTGAAAACAATATGGCTTTAAGTGGGCTGTTGGCAGTGTATTTGTTTCTTTTGTCTTGTGTTTCCAGCACCAAAAATTAATAAAAAGGGAAGCCAGGTGGGGTTGGCTTCTTGGTGTAAATGAGACTAGAGAAATGAAGTGGGTGAGATGAAGAGATGTACATTTGCTAGTCACCCAATGTATGACATTAACAGCAGGGGAATTAAGGACTATCTCAATAGCATTCAGAAGGGATGGAACTTTTGGGTTAACTAAATGGAAAAAGCAACAATTTTTTTTATTTGGATCTTATACCACCCAACTAGCAAATAGCTATTCTGGGTGGTGTAAAAGCAGGTCAATATAACAATATAGCAAAACATAAACAATAAAAAATTACACATATACCAGTAATACACAACATAATGAGCTGCATCCCCTCATTTTCAGATGTTTTTGTGACCTTAAATTTGAGAGTCTCTGAAATATGATAGCTTCTGAAAGAGAGGTTGTGTTTAATTTTAATTTCTTCATCTGGAAAGTCATGGGGCTGGTGAATGGTGATGATGAGATCTGATTATGCTTCTCTTTCTCATTTGTACTCTTTCCTGCTGATTATGCTGACTAAGATGTGATATGAAGTAAAGTTCCTGCTGCACAGGTCTGATGATGGTTTTCCTTTGTCGTGCATTGTTGTGTTGCCTACTTTTAGAATAAACAATTGTCTGCTGCACTGACCCAGATTTTTGACAGTAGATTTGAGGTTTTGCAGGGGTCAATTTAGGACAGCACCACAGGCCCAAATTAGGAGACCAGAGATGAAAGCACACAGAAGATTTGAGCCCTTTGGGGTTTAACAAAATACCAGGCACTTGAAAGGACTGCAAAATGAAAAAAGAGCCACCCCCAAAAAAATAATGTTTTTCTCTTAAGCATCTCTAGCAATCAAGGCTTCAGGTAAAGATTAAGTACCCGCAAATTGTAAGTCCACATACAGGATGGTGGGTTTACCTTAGGCATGTCCAAACTTCAGCCCTCCATATGTTTTGGACCACAACTCCCACAGTCCTTTGTCATTAGCAATACAGGCTTGGAATTCTGGGAGTTGTGGTCCAAAACATCAGGAGGACTGAAGTTTGGGCATGCCTGGTTTACCTCATATTTATGAGAATTGAATAAACTGAACATTGAATGCCTTCATTCTGCCAATTCTAATTTTCCCATGAGTTCTAATGCCCTCTCCCATAAATTATTCTGGTTGTTCCCAACTCATGGAGACTAGCTGCATCCTGCCTGTAATCTAAATAACAATATTTGAATAATAATATTTGAATTTGTATTAAAAACAACATTTCAATTAGCTTTGTTTTAAACCCAATTACAAATCATTAGGGAGACACTGTGAAAAGCTGAATAAAGGACAAAGAGATGAATAAAGCCTTTTGAAGATCACATTTCCATTAAAAATGAATGCATGGTCTGGCTCATATATGAGCTGGCCTTATGAGCATTATTGTTGAATGGCAATTGGGAAACGTAGGTTCCCAAGCTTGGTAGCAGAACAAGCTGTAATTCAAGAGAAAGGAAGGAAACCATCTCTTCTCCCACTCATATTTATGAAAAGGAACAGACAGATTACAGATCCCTGATGAAATTCCAGATAAGCATTTTATTCGGCTGTTGCCCTGCCTCCTTCACTGAATTTTACAAGACCTTCACTCAAGGTCATCCTCTACTCTCATAAATACACCATGTTTTTCCACACTTCCCTCCACCCCTTTTTCTTTTATGACAGAAGATCTTTTAAGGCAAAAAGTTGGAATAACTACACAGGAACTAAGTACAGCCCTGATGAGCCTACCATCTGGAATTTTTTGTTGGCCAGTGGATACCTAAATTAAAGTGCTGCCATCCTGCCCAACTTATTACTCTGTGATGTACATGTTTTATTGATCCTTTTGACTGATTTAGATATCTGCTCTTCCTTATGCTAAAAATATGCTGTGCATACTATGTCTAGCCTAAGACTCAAGCTGTCCAGAATATTTGAGATGAATAGTTCACAAGAGAAAGGGGGGGAAAGGTCACTTAGCAGATCTATGCATAGCTTTGCTTCCATGCTGTTAAAAGGAAGGCGACCTCCGACTGGGCCACATCTCACACTTGTCATTAAATATTCCATTCCCTAGAACTTGCTTGTTTAAGCTTCATTTAGCAAAAGTGGTGATACAGCAATCACAGATTCTGTCCTTTTCTTTTTCACCACTGTACCTACCTACAAAAATTACCATCCTATGAATGCAAGATTGTCTTTGCTGGTATGTAAAATACAAATGCAGATATGAGTGATTTAAGAATAATGTAAAGCCTTTAAGGCATTTAAATATTATTCATTACAGTACCACAATCCTATTCAAGATGTCATCCAGTCTTAGGACAGCTAGTGTATACAAGATAGGAGGACCTGTTTCTTTTGAAGAGAAGAGAAAGTTGAATGCTCAGGAAATGATATAGCTTTTTCCTAGAACAAGGTGATCGTATGCCCCCCTGAAAGACGGGGAATAGGAACGAGTTCTCACAATAAAGCAACAGTTGTAGTTTGATCTACTCGCATTTGCTTATCAACATAACTGCTGTTTGAATTATCATAAAGATTTCTTGTGAATTGTTTTGCTTATACACAACCCCATACCACTTCAAGTAGTCTCTGGGCAGTTTACAGTTTTTTAAATATATTATTCAGGCTACACATTGCCCCCCCCAACAAGCTGGGTACTCATTTTACCAACCTCAGAAGGATGGAAGGCTGAGTCAACCTTGAACCTGCTACTTGGGATTGAACCCCAGGTTATGAGCACAGTTTTAGCTGCAGTACAGACATTTAACCACTGTGCCACCGGGCAGCATTATAAAGACGCTTATAAAACTTATAAAGAAGAAACCCTAAATACTCCTACTACTCCTACTCCTACTCCTACTCCTACTCCTACTGATGATGATGATGATGATGATGATGATGATGATGATGATGATGATGATAATAATAATAATAATAATAATAATAATAATAATAATAATAATAATAATAATAATAATAATAATAATAATAATAATTTATTTCTCTGCCGCCTTTCTCCCCGAAGGGACCCAAGGTGGCTTACAACAATAATTTAATACAGTATATTAAAACAACTCATACATGAAATATTAAAAAATAGCAAAAAACAGCATTTAAAAACAATCATGAAAAACACTATACAAACAATATAGAGAAACCTGGAGGACAGAGCTGAGTGAGGTTGACACCCCCAGCCTCATCCAGCCAAGTCTCTGTGATGCAAGTGAGATCAGCATGTTCTTGCAGGATCAGGTCCTGGATGTTTGTTGATTTCCCATTCACTGATCTTGAATTTACATTACTAGCAAAGTTTTCAGTCCAGGGATCCTGCCACAATGTTTTTCAGAGCAATTCAAATATGTACATACCTTGGGAGCTATCAATACCCCGTAGCCTTTCCTTCTTCTGTACTTTTGAGGAACATTATGATGGCCATGTCTTCCATTACCCAAAACAATAACAATAGGTTTTCCTACATTGCCTTGCATGTTGTTTTACTCTGCTATTTGAGCAATATCTGTGGTACCAATTGCAGCGCTGAGTGCGGCACAAAGTGCACACTTTGCGCCGGACTGAGCGCATGCCAGAGGCGCACCCTCTGGCTGGCCTAACCATTTTATGGCCACGGTACGTACCTGTGGTAAGAGGGAGGAGGGAATGAGAGCCTGGTTGCCTCCTCTCTCTGATAGATCTTGTGGTCGCAGCTGCTAGAACAACAACAGTACAATGCCATATGTTAGCATTATAGAACAATGCCAATTAGTTTTGTTTGAGGAGAATCTTATCATTGCTGCAGCTTTTGCCTGTTAATTAGGTTTTAACTCTTTTCTTCTAAAAGGTTAATTTACAAATAAGCAAACAAAAATAATACTGAGTTGGCAGCTGAGGTAGCCAGCCAACTGTGCAATCGCCATAGCAACCATACATTCTGTAACCACGCTAGAAGTATTTGCCTCCTATTGGATATTACATTTATTTTTAACAATGTAAAAGACATAGGGAAAGCATTTTTAAACCATTTGATGTTGAAAAAAAAATCGATATTTCTTTTTTTCTTTTACATGTGCATAGAGTACCCTTCAAACCTTTGTAACCCCATGTCCCTTGTAAAAGAATTGGATGGGGTCCTGGGAAAATGGAAATGATACTGGGGCTTACTTTAAAATTCTTAAAGCTGAATAAGATAATTCCCCCCTTCCCCAGGATTCACAATTGGTGTCTTTCAATCAGCTAACACTGATAGTTTACAATGGAATTCTTTTCATTCTTTAGCTCAGACCACAATTTTTTACTTCCCTGCCTTGACCAGTCAGTCTCCAATATGGTGCCCCTCCTATGAACATCTCCTCTCACCCAGCATGCCAACTAATGAAAAGGAAATTCTTATCTAAAACCTTTGGATAGTAGCTGGACTAGAATGAAGGTAGTTGGACTAGACTGAAGAGCAATCAGAGTTTTAGCGTCACTTTCAGAGCTGAATATGGATTTCTGTTTCCTAATTCTAGCCTGTAGGCACAACACAGAGTGATTTAGCTACAAGCAACATAAGAAGAACAAGAGCAACGTCGACAACAACAATGCATTAATGTACGAATCTGGCTGTTTGAAACTGTATTAAAATGAAAAAAGCTCCCCAAAAATGTTTAAGGATAAGGGCTGATTGAGTAACTGGATTCAGTTCACAAGTAAGTGAAATGCTTGATATAGGCTTCCCAGGTTCCTGCACAAATTACTGTACAACTGTTATTTTGTTCCTCTGGTGTTCCAACTTTTGCAAATAGTGTATAGTCCGCATCAACTAATAAATAACCTTTGTGGTTGGTGTGAGAGACAGCATAGCCTTGGGGAATCCAGGGATTAAAGAAAGAGAAACAGATAGAGGTGGACACACACACACACAGGGCCTTTTTACATGACCCCTAAGATCTGCTGGCCACTTAAATTCGGACCAGAGATCTTAGGGGTTCGTCGCTCTTCGGGCGTTCCCACCCCCCTCCGCACTTCCTGGTTGCTGGCTGCGTGAGGGAAGGGAGAAAAAGAGAAAGAAAAGCATGCCGCTCACCTCGTTCTGCCTCTCGTCTCTGTAAAAGTAGCTCTTAAAGGGGCGGGAGCCAAAAAACAACAAACAGAAGCAAGGAGAGCCCCACACTCACTATCCTTACACCGGATCAAATAATATTCACCTCCAAAAAGCAGGTACCTGAAAGCTGTGCTGGGATGCGCTAAAGTGGGCGTGGTCACACTTAATTTCCTGTTAACTCCGGAGCTGGTGGGTAAACATTTTTAAGCTCCGGAGCTGGGAGCCATTTGCCCTGGAGTTTAGGGGTCGTGTATAAACGCCCACAAATACACACAGGGCAGGCAAGCAAGCGGCAGCAAAATAGACATTTCCTCAAATTAGATATACTGCATTACTTTCTACTACATCCCTTTGTGCTTGATTTCAAAGATGGACGCTTGAGTTATCTGCATTTATATTTACTGATATTTAAGGTCATCTTCATTTATATTTATTTCCCATCCTCACTGCTCTATCTCTGCCAGAATTCATGCAACATATTTAGAACAACAGAATGTTTTGTGGTGCTGCTTTTCTAAATTACAGGTTCATGGTGAAACAAGAGGAACCTGATTTATGAGTGACCGCTTACAATGGCTGCTCTGAACAGCCTTTCAGTGCTGGGAGGGGCTCCTTGGCCTCTCTGCAATGGATATGACATGCAAATTGTGGACCATGTGGTCTGTCAGGCTTGGAGCCTGTATAAGTCTCCAGTGAAGGTTTCCTTACCTCTTTTGCCTCTCTCCCGCCCGCCCACCCACCATATTAGAAGAATGAGATTAGCTGGTCACACCAGGGGCAGATGGGAATTTTTGACTGCTACTCATATTGGCCAAGAGTGGCCGTGAGATTTTGCCCATCCTTTTCTCCTCATGTGAGGCATGGTCATTTACTATGCTACTGGTCACAATTGGCAGTTAGTGCAAGTGGCAACCCAAGTTAGTCAGTATTAGAAAGGTCAGTGTTGGTAATTTACCCGGCAGCCCTCTATATTAATAGTCTAGGATATTACAATTATTAGTTAGAGCATTAAAATTGGCCCCTAGAGATTAGATGAGAGCTGGCCAGACCGTTTCGTTGGGATGGATTCTGTGCTACTGGACAGCAACTAAATTTTAATTAGACCCTGTAATTCATGCTACTTGCACTATTATGAGGGGGCCCCACCTTGGATTTTCATCCTTTACAGTTTACTTAATACAGCTAATCAATAAATTATGGCCCAAATTGAACTCCACAGTTCTTGTCTCATCTCTTTATTTCAGGGCTGGGGTGGCAAAGATGGCATGGTCAGGAAATAGGCTGAACTGTTCATCTATTGTCAAGACTTGGACTGGATAAGCCACAGAACTCCATGCATGTTCATCTTCATTCAGTCTTACACCATCTGCTAAGGAGGAAAAACTGCCTCTTTCAGTTTGTACTTGACCATCTGGTTTTAAAAGGCCAAGATTAAAACTGACTGCCATTTTATCAACCTTAAAGAGCTGATCTGTCACCTGCTGTTAAACCATTTAAAAGGATCTTTTTGTACAAAGTGGTGATGAAGAATGAAGGAATTTTGGGTTCATTCATAAGAACTTTCAGCTGTATAAAATGGTCAACAGTTCCAGTAGGGTGTGTGAGTATTTTGCCTTATTGATGGTGTTGTTACTGGAGTTTCAGAGAAGGAAAAGATAACAATATGAAGAACAGTCCCCCAGGCAATGGCCCTGCTGTTTCTTTGTTCCAGTAGGATTCATGTCAAACTCTTGCACAAAAATTCTGCAGCAGCAGTTCAAAATCCCTTCTGTGTTGAGGTAGGTAGTTCAGGAAATAAACTCTTCAGAAAGCTGGATGAGAAAATTATCAAACAGGGGACAAAACTCCAGGTCACCCGTTTCTGTTAGAAAGCTGAGTAGTGCTGCTTCTTACGTAAGTACTGCAAGTCAGTTCAATTGATTCTCTGCTTTAAAAAGGCAACTGCTTAAGGCTGCAGGAGTAGACCCATCACATTTAAGGGTCATCATCAGCAAAACTCAGTCATCTAAGCAGGTGATGGACAGGCACATCTACATCTACAGGACTCCAAAGCCATCTTTATTTCCAAGAATGTATTTTTGCCCCAGGTGAGCCTCAGAGGCATCTTTAGAAACTAAAATGTGGAGTGGCTGCAACACAGTGTTTCCTTTTAAAACATGTCCAGCTGCCCATTATGTATTTAAAAAGGTATGCTATTTAAAGGATGTGGCAGGATTTTCCCTTCAGGCATTGGTAACTTATGATACAGAAGAGACTATTTCCCCAATCACTTGCAGTCCCCTCCCCCCAACCTTTCTGGTCCATGATCCACCCCTGCTTGGAGGAATTGGCAGGGAGGAAGGGAGGAAGTACTGTACTGCCTTTGGTGTATATGCTTTGCCTTTTTTATGGTGGTTGTCTTCTTTGTTTTTTGGTGTGGCATATGTTTTGCATGGAATTGTGCTTCTCCTGCTTGAGTGTGTGTAGATATATGGAACAGTGAATCTCTCTGTATGTTTCTTTGAGCAAAAGCAAACATGATTTTGTGCAACTGGACTTCAGCTCCAAATCTGTGCTGTTTTTCTCTGCCTTCTTGACCGGTCTTTAAACTACGGTATATTGGAGTAAAAAAACAACTTGTGTGCATTCAAAAAGAACGGTTTTGTGGTTTAGGATTTAGTGCCTATCTCTGCCCTGCAAATAACCTAGGCTATTTTCTTTTAACCTCACCAGACTCATGGTCGTTTTCTGACTGGCCATCAACCATTTTGTAAGAGTGATCCCAACACCACCTCAAAATCCAAGATGTGTCTGTGTCCCATTTAATTAAATTAGTTTAAAAATGTCTTCCATCCCCCCCCTTAAAGGGTTCATTGTTTTTTCAATGTTCTTTCAGTGAGGTTTTTCTAAAAAACGATATTCTCTATGAAAAAGTAGGAAATATGTTCTAATATGCTTTTACCCCCATGAAAGTGTACGCACAGAACTAACAGTTCTCTGTAACAATAAATACAATAAATAAAAAATTAAGTGAAAAAGTGAACTTTTCCCCTGCTTATAGAAAATGTTCTCCATCTTGTCTACAGTCTGATGAAGAATTCTCGTGGAGACTAAATGTTGGCTTTTTTGTGTGATTTATTTCTCTCCCCCCCCCGCCCATTTTTCTAAAATGTCCAACTCAGTGAGGTCACTCTGTAAGTTCTTAGTGCTCCAGTAAATGTATAACTGAACCCTGGTTTTTTTTCTTTTTCTTCATAGAAAATACAGTTTGCTTGATTTGATTTCTGCTTCTGTTGCTAATATCTGTATGGGGCGGCTTCTAGCGCTGAAGTGCTCACCATCTCCTGAGGTAATTGGTTCCATTGCTGTATGAGTCAGTTAAAAAGTCTTTCATGATATTCAGCTTAAATCTGGCATCCTGTACGTTCAGCCCATTGTTATGCATTGTGCACTCTGGAATGATCAAAGACAGACATATGGAGAAACAAAATGGTTTCCTATAGGCAAAAGTGTCAGACAAAGGTCTATTACCTGCTCAATCTGTATGCAGAACATATCACAAGGAAAGATATGGAAGGCAGATACATAATTCTTCAGGGCACAATCGGTTCAGAGCAATATACATTGATAAATGCTTATGCACCAAACACCAATCAAAACCTGTTCTATAATGAGGTTTGGGAGCAGACAGAAAGGGTACAGAAGGGACACGTAATTATGGCTGGAGATTTTAATATGGTTATGGATAAAATCAAAGACAAAACAATCAATAAGAATTTTGACTGGAGGGTTAGGCATGCAACCTTAACAAAATTCATCGCAAATACAAGGTTAAAGGATATATGGAGAGAATTGAAGGGAGATGAAAGAAAATATACATTCTACTCCCCAGTCCACAAAGGATACTCTAGAACAGATTTTATATTTGTCTCACAAAGCTTACTATCTAAAATTGCAAACACAAACATAGAGGTGATAAAAATTTCCAACCATGCTTTAATGAATGTTGAAATAGAAACCAAGAAGAATTATAGAGAAGCTAGAAGGTGGAGAATAAACCCTAGAATTTTCCAATTCCCGGATGCAGTAGAAAGAATACAAAAAGATTGGTTAGAAACTTGGAATATTAATGAAGAAGGCGGTGGACAAATAGGAGTTATTTGGGACACTTTGAAAGCTGTAGCAAGAGGCTACATGACAAGAGAAAATTCTATAATAAAAAAACGAGAGGAGGTAAACACGAGAAATTTGGAACTTTTAATAGCAGACCTTGAATCTCATTTTTTTTTAATAATGACAAAAAAACTTAATCCAGATTGAGGCTAGGAAAAGAGAATTAGAAGACATAGAATTACAACAAACTCAAAGAAATTTACTATATTTGAAAAGAAACTTTTTTGAATATAGTAATAGAAACTCAAAGATGTTAGCTAAGATAGCACAGAAAAGAAAAGAAAAAAGTATGATAGGAAGGATAAAAGACCTAAGAGGTAATAACTATACACAAATGAAAGAAAAATTAAATGCTATCCAAGAATTTTATCAAAATGTATATACATCTAAGAACAATAGCAAGGTAGTTAGGGAACAATATATTTCTAAAAACCTAAAGTCAAGATTAGCAGAGGAAGACAAGTTAGAAATGGAGAGATCTATCAAAGATGAGGAGATAGAGGAGGTGATAAACAAATTAAAGAATGCTAAAACTCCAGGAGCTGATGGATTGGGACCAGAATTTTATAAGATATTTAAATCAATGTTAATACCTAAGCTAAAGAAGCTCTATAATGAGATAATGGAAGGAGGGCAAGCTCCAATCTCCTGGAAACACTCTTTAACTATTTTAATTCTTAAGCCTAATAAGGATCCATCAGATGTCGGTTCCTATAGACCAATATCTCTTATTAATCAAGATGCTAAGATTTTCACAGCAATTCTAGCCAAAAGAATGTACACCTTTATAGATAAATATATCAAAGAGGATCAAACTGGTTTTATTAAGGGTAGACAAATGTCAAACACTATAAGAAGAACTTTGAATCTTCTTTATGAGATGGGAAGATTGCAAGATAAGGCATGTATTCTATCCTTAGATTTATTTAAAGCTTTCGATTGTGTTCAATGGTCTGCGCTAAAACTTTTTATTAGAGAAATGGGGTTTTGGAAAAAAACTTCCTAGGTGTAATAAATCAACTTTACTCAGATAGTACTTCGTCAATTATAGTCAATGATGGGATGACAGAACAGATTACTTTAGGCTGAGGAACAAGACAGGGTTGTCCTTTGTCACCAGTTTTGTTTTGCATTGTAATAGAGTTACTCGCAAATGCAATAAGGGACGATGAACGAATCAAAGGTATGGAGAAGGAGGGGAAGACTAAAATCAGCTTGTTTGCGGATGATGCCTTGATAACAATAAAAAATCCGTTAGAAAATATACCAAGAATAAAATTACATTTAAAGGAATTTGGTGAAACAACTGGATTATGTGTAAACTGGCAAAAATCAGAAATTATGCTGTTTAATCATGATAAACAAGATATGGAGGAGATTTCCAACTATGGATTGAAAGTCTGTAAATATATGAGATATTTAGGGATACTTTTAGATAAAGATTTGATTAAGACAAGAGAACGGAACTATAACAAATTAAAGGAAGAGATCAGCAATAAACTACAAAATTACTCCAAATTAAACCTATCATGGTTTGGCAGAATAGCATTGGTAAAAATGAAGATACTTCCTAAAATTAACTTCCTTTTTAGAATGCTACCCATTCAGTACACAGAAGCTGAAATTAAAGCTTATCAAGATCTGATAAACAGATATTGTAATGGAGATAAAAAATCAAGAATAAGTAAAAGCTTTTGGTATAGATCACAAAAGGAAGGAGGCATAGGCATACCCAGCCTTAGAAACTACTATACAGCTAACCAGCTTAGTTGTTTGGGGGAAGTATTATATAAACCGGAAAAAATAATATGGTGGGAAATTGAATCAGATGAGATAAATGGGGATATAAATAAATACTTGTTCAGTCCCCCCCAAAAAAGATATCAAATCAAAAAAACCCTCCTGAGGTCCCTATTAATGACTTGGACAAAGCACAGAAGGAAATTGGCTCCGGAAGTATCCCCTCTCAGTTTGGTAATAGATCAGGAAAATTTCCCCACGAATATGAAGAAATATGGACAATTATTTAAAACAATGAAAGTGGCAAGAGTAAAAGAGTGGATTAATAAGATGAGAACAAAGCAAGATATTAAGCGCATATTACAAGCTAAGCATTTAACTTGGTTAAATTATGCCCAATTAGAAAGTTGGACAAAAGATTGGATAAGGAGAAATACACAACGCAGAGAATATACAAAGTTTGAACAATTCTTGCTAACATATGAACCAGAGAAAGGAAACACAGGGAAAGGAGCAGTAGGTAAAATATACAAAATAATTGAGGACTCACTAGAGGTAAGGGAACAAGAAATAATAAGAGAGGTGTGGAAGCAAGACATTGGTAAAGAAATAAAAAA
Source organism: Phrynocephalus forsythii (assembly GCA_029282475.1). Lineage (NCBI taxonomy): Eukaryota > Metazoa > Chordata > Lepidosauria > Squamata > Agamidae > Phrynocephalus > Phrynocephalus forsythii. Next base: position 61,799,254 of record JAPFRF010000003.1, read on the forward strand.
AGATGAATGGAAAAGAATTTGGAATATGAGGATATTATGTTCATTATCCGTTAGAATAAAAGAAAATTATTTTAAAACTATTATGATGCTATATGACACCAGTCAGACTGAATAGAATAAATTCAAGATATTCTAAGTTTTGCTGGAAATGCGAAAAAAGATAGGTACTTATATTCATCTTTGGTGGGAATGCGAAATAGTTCAAAAGTTTTGGCAACAGATCTTCGGTGAGATAAAAGAAATATTACAAGCTGATATTAAATGTAAGCCAGAAATTGCATTGCTATCACTACCACCTACTAATGAATATGATACAAAAACAAAAGAATTAATTACAAATTTTATGACAGCAGCAAGACTGATTATAGCTAAAAATTGGAAACTGAATTCAGATTTTAAAATTGCTGACTGCTATAAGGAAGTGTGGGATATAGCTTTAAACGACAAATTGTCCTGTAGTATAAAGGTTTTGCAAGGGGAAATGAGCAAGGATATATTTTATGATATTTGGGGAAAATTTATAGATTATGTACTATTAAAATGGAAAGGGATACAACCGTCATACAACACAACACAGTTCTGGAGAAAAGGACTCTTAAGAGGACAACTAGAAAAAAAAAAAGATGAAGAAGGAAGAGAAGATAAAGGAATACTGGATGGTCCCGGGGGGTTGGGGTGCACTTTGTAGTGATATTTTTGTTCATTGTATTGTTCATTAATATTTTTGTTTATTTTAAATAAAAAATAAAAAAGAAGATGTGCAGATGACACAACCTTACTGGCAGAAAGCAGAAATGATTTCTGGTGAAAGTAAAGAAGAACGTGCAAAAGCGGGACTGCAACTGACCATTAAGAAGATGAAATGACTGCAGAAGATTTAGATAAATTTAATGTTGACAATAAAGAAAATGGAATTGTTAATATTTTTATACTGTACATTGGTTCAATCATCAATCCAAAATGGAGACAGCAGCCAGGAAATCAGAAGATAGAGATTCAGAAGGGCAGCAATGAAGGAATGTGTCACTGGAGACCAAGATCATCTTCACCATTGCATTCCCAAACACCATTTATGGGTGTGAAAGACTGATGGTAAAGAAAGCTGACAGAAAGAAAGATGATTCATCTGAAATGAGTGCTGAAAGTAAGCTCTGCAGATACACTGGGCATCTAAGAGCTGAGCACGCTTGGAGGCAAAAATAATGAAACCAAGGCTGACCTGCTTTGGGCAGATCATTTGGGCAAAGTTCTATGGAAAAGACAGTAACTCTGAGAACGGTTGAAGGCAATATGAAAAGAAGATAATGAGATATGTGATGGATTGATTTGCCCTAGGAAGCCAATGGTTTAAGTTTATAAGAGTGGGCAGGTCTGTTGAGGACGACATTTTGGAGACCATTCACTCAAAGAGTCACCATACATCAGTTGAAGCAAAGCCAAAAAAGCTGACAGTATGCAATTACTAGCCCTTTTCACTGATGCAGCCCACTAATCGGAAACTTTATGTAAATTATGCTCAGTGACCAAGATCTCTCAGAAGCAGTTAGCAGGCACTTTAGAAGCCAAGTGTGGGCAAGATTAAGATTATTGGTACCTGCAGTCCCTTACGAAATGATGATGATGATGATGATGATGATGATGATGATGATGATGATGATGATGATGATGATGATGATGATATAATTGCTGCTCTGTGTGGAGGAAATAGACAGCACAGTCCAGCTGCTAAAGCAGGGTAATTCAGCAGAACATATAAAAGCAACTATTGTTTGCTCTATTTTTATCATCTTTTTAGAAACTACAGTGGTACCGTATATAAAGGAATTAATTTGTTCCAAATGAAATTCTTTTAAGCAAATTTTCCTTTGTACAAATTTCTCATAGGAATGCATTGAAAATGGATGAATCCCTAATCACGACCGTTTTTCTGTTGTAAGGATTCACCCCATAGGCGATTCTGTTAAGTGATTTCCCCCTATCTCTGGAAATGTTTTCCTTTAAGTGGATTTTTTTGTTAAACAAACCGCTTAGTATAAGAGGTTCCATTGTATACAGTATGTGTACTGCAAGAGGAAAACTGATGCAGAAAACAATGTGAACCATTTTGAGTGCATAGCAACACTGGGGTGCTAATTATAATTTTGCCAGAAGCAATTGTCAAAATCATAAAAGTCCCTGTCTGCTGGGTAGTGGACAGGAGGTCTGTCATACAGTCATCTGCTAAAATCAGCAGAGCTTTATCCTTGCCCTGGTAGTATTTGGCTGTCCATGAGAATTTATAAGAAAGGAAACAGAATGTTAGGACTGTGCAGTGAATAAGATGTACCTAATACATGCCAGAAGAAATATAATGCAGACACAAACAAAGGTGTGAATAGTGCTAACATCCATGCTTAATGGGTGTTGGGAATGGCTGGAGAGGCATGACTTTCACACGCACCTGGCCATTGTCCATCTAACAAGCCTTTTCAGACCAGGGTAAAGTGAAACTAAGATGGAGTATAAATTGGAAGTCTCCTACCAAGCTCTCTCAGACTGAAGAAGCTACTTGGATGAGCAACAAAACATTTGATCTCACAAGAAAAGAAGTCCTGTTGCCATGATTCAACCTCTGGATAACCTTACATGGATGACTGAGAATCTTCCCAGAGAACCCTCACATATTTTTATCAATGTTTTGTCATTTTCTTCATTATTTAGTTTTCCTTATTTTTTTTTTTTTATTTTGTCCAACATGACAGGTTCATAATATGCTGTACCCATTACAACTTCATTGCAGTCTGTGGAACAGGATGAAGTATTTTGGGGAAAGAGCCATTTTGACAAGTTGCACCCCATGCAATTCCCTCCTGCCTCAAAGGAAGAGTCTTCCTCCATTTTGAACTGCATAGACTCCATGCCTTTAAACTGAACCAAAAACAGTTTTATGAAACTAGTAGAAACAGGAATAGAAACAGGCTTGGAACCTGACTGTGTCCCCACAATCTTAGTTGCTTTCACTGGCATTCTATTCCTGCTCTCAGATGTACATCATCATTATCACTGTCATCGTCACTACCAACAACAACATCATCAAACTGCAATGTTGGAAGGGACTTACAGATCATCAAATCCAGGCCCTGTCACAGTCTGTAGTCTTCTCCTCTTTCTCTTTTCTCTTTGCATTTCTCTCTGTGGTTCAACCTCCTGGGGGTTTCATTTAACCACCCTTTCTATGACTCCATCCTCACGTCCTTGCTTCACTGTTACAATTCTACCCCCATATATTGGTTAACTACCATGGGTAGCATGGTGGCTCAGTGTACTAAGGCTTCCGAAAACTGTTGGCTGCAAAATCACCAGCTCAGCAGTTCGAATCCCGGGTACCACAAATCGGAGCGAGCTCTCACTGATAACCCCAGCTCCTGCCAACCTAGCAGTTTGAAAGCATGCAAATGCAAGTAGATAAATAGGTAGTGCCATAAAAAGCAGGAAGGTAAAACAGTGTTTCCTTGCAGCCATGCTGGCCACGTGGCCAGGGACACGCACAACGCTGTTTCTTTGGCTGGAATACGGAGATGAGCACCTCCCCTAGAGTCAGACATGACTAGCATGCATGTGCAGGGGGAACCTTTACCTTACCATGGGTAGGCTAACTATGCCTTTTATTTATTTATTTATTTATTTATTTGCTTTTCAGTTATGGCATATGCCTATGGCATATACACTTTCCCTAGACTTCTGAATAATGGCAACTTCTACCTCCATGATTCCAGGGATCCAGGATTGGCCTGTGTAGATCCTGGACTGGAAGTTGACAGACCACCAATGGAACATGTGCAGTTCTTTCCCCCTCAAACACCATTTCTCACCTGCTAGGGCTGAAACATGAGCAGAAGTCTTCAGTAAGAAAGGGTAGGGGAAGAATGTGGTGCCCTTCTTAAAAACAGGAAAAAGATAGTGCTTTCAAAAATGAAAATAAATAGGGCTACGGGTGTTGCTCTTTACCTCCCTATTACTCACCAGTAGATTCAATTTGGGACTCTACTAATATTGGTGTCTTAGAGCAAACCCTACCCATTACAATCTACCTGGGAATGATAGAAACTTAAATTTTGATTGAGGAAAGGCACTCAACCAGAGCTAAAGCCACCACCATCCTTGATATAGTTATGTTGTTATTAGAGATGGGCACGACTTAGCGAAATTCCCGTTTCCGTTTCTGTTACTCGTTTCCGTTACGCAACGGAAACGGTAACGGGAATTACTCCGCCAGAACTCGAACTCGAACCGACTAAAGAATAATTGGGTCTGATTTGTCGTGGTCGTTCCTGGCATCGCAGCCATCCCGCGATGCCAAGCGGCACAGAAAAAAAGTTTTTAAGTTAAAAAAAAAACCCGATTCCCGGCCCTAAAAGCAGGCGAAAACTGTCTGAGGGCACCTACCAGGCCAGAAGGGTGTTTTATTTGGGGAGGGGTTCTCCGCCCCCCTCTCCTTGGCTAGTGCTACTGCTGCACTGATGGTACCAGGCGGCGGGGGAGCATCGTCTCGTCTGCCTTTGCCATGCGGTGTGCGGGCGGGGGGATCCAAAATGGCGACTGCAATATTTTTTTTGAAATCGTGGTCCAAAATCCCACCAAAGCACCACAGAAACATGCGAAAATTAGCTATTTTAAATGCTTGATTTTTTACAGTAGCAGCAGTGGGTTTGTCTTGCCAAAATACGTCTCCGTTGATTTTATTTTATTTTATTTTATTTTATTTTATTTTATTTACACCTGCGCATTCGCAATGATGGGCTCGCCCATGGGAGTGGACCATGCAAATTTTTGGAGCCATTCCACCAATCGGATGGCCAGGTTTTGGAGACTGTACCAGGCTGGGAGGGCACATCCATTTGCCATGCAGTGCGGGGGGATCTAAAATGGCGACTGCAATATATTTTTTAAATCGTGGTCCAAAACCCCACCAAAGCACCACAGAAACATGTGAAAATTAGCTATTTTAAATGCTTGATTTTTTACAGTAGCAGCAGTGGGTTTGTCTTGCCAAAATACGTCTCCGTTGATTTTATTTTATTTTATTTTATTTTATTTTATTTACACCTGCGCATTCGCAATGATGGGCTCGCCCATGGGAGTGGACCATGCAAATTTTTGGAGCCATTCCACCAATCGGATGGCCAGGTTTTGGAGACTGTACCAGGCTGGGAGGGCACATCCATTTGCCATGCAGTGCGGGGGATCTAAAATGGCGACTGCAATATATTTTTTAAATCGTGGTCCAAAACCCCACCAAAGCACCACAGAAACATGTGAAAATTAGCTATTTTAAATGCTTGAATTTTTACAGTAGCAGCAGTGGGTTTTTCTTGCAAAAAAACGTCTCCGTTGATTTTATTTTATTTTATTTTATTTTATTTTATTTTTTTACAACTGCACATTCGCAATGATGGGCTCACCCATGGGAGTGGACCATGCAAATTTTCCACCAATCACATGGCCACTTGGCCAGGTTGACCACAGAGACTTCTGGGATGTGCCAATCAGGCATAAACAGCCCACTAACCGTAGCCCGAACCCGAACCCGAACCCTAAACCTAACCCATACGCCAGTACACTGTCCTTCTAAGTGGGTCAGAGAGGCACCCAGAGGTGCACCCCAATACTCACCCTAACCTCACCTGTAACTAGCCTAACCCTAGCCCTTCCGCTAACCCGTCTTAACCCTAAGCCAGATCTACTTGCATTGCACTACAAGCAAGTACATTTCCCTTGGAGCGGGTGCAAAGAGTCTGCTAGTCTGTCACTTGTGGCTCTGGCTGACTCCTGCAGCAGCATTTGTGTGCCATGCAAACCATGCCTGCAAGTGCTGCCTGACTGTGTCTCACCGACTGTTGCAGGGAAGGCACCCCAAAGAGGGGTGCCTCTGCCAGTCTGCTGCGTCTGCAATATGCATATCCATAGCATATGGCTGTGCATGCCCTTTTGTAGCAGCGCTGGCGGGTGAGGATAGGAGGCACCCGCTACCCCCCCAAAACCAGTACTAACGACAAATGAAAAAACAAAAAATGAAACGACAAATTTTTGCGAAATTTCACGAAAAACGGAAATGAGCCGAAACGGGCTGCCTCCGACACACGACAACTCGAAAACGTCATTTTCCCTAGTTGTGCCCATCTCTAGTTGTTATGTGCTAGCAAGTCAGAACTTGCTATTAGTCCCTCAGTGGGTTTCCATGGATGATCAGCAATTCAAACCTAGACCTCTTGAGTCCAAGTCCATCACTCTTGCCATAACACCGCAATGGGTATCCACTCCTTGATACCAGACATGATCAAATTAGGGCTTGACAACTGAAATCCCCAAAGTTCCTAGGCAGTATTCCAAAAAGAAAAACCTGAACACTTCTACAAGATACCAATTACTACTTACTTTGTATTTTAGTGATTTTGTGCTCTATCCTATTAATTGCAATTGTTTTTCATTGTTTTTATTTTGATATTATTCCCACTCAATGAAAAGCTGCTGACCTAAAACCAAACAAAAATAAGTACTGTATGTTCATCCACCCATCTTATAACTGCATGCCCCCCATAACTTTTGCAAAGATCTCTTTGTCTAATATTTAGAGAATACTATGGGAGTTTGATTTGGACAAAACAAGAACAAATAAGGGTGGGTTTTCAAGGATAGCCTTAGCATTATATGAGTTGACCAACCTGTAAGATGCTGCAGCAGTGGCTGGTCCCAGCTGTCTCTCTTGAGGCAGCCAATTTGTTCTATTAGCAGGCAGAAAACAGTGTATCATGTGGCTTGCCTTGCACCTGTTTAATTAGGTTGCTGCCCTCAGGTGCAATGGCAAAGATTATCAAGATTCACCGTCTGTGTGCAAAGCAACATATTGGCCTCTTTCTTAAATAGAAAAGTCTTTCAAGTTAGCCCTGGTGGCCTTGTAAATTTCACTAGAAGTGCCATTATTTCCTATTATAAAAGCACTGGTTTTTTTTTACTTCTTCTTTTTCCCAGTGGGAAAAAGCAATCCTCCTACAAACAGTCTGATGATTTTCAGTATTGTCATGGTAGCTTTGCTGTAAACCCTTCCTTCACATTAAAGTAATAAACACAATGTTAGCATTGGGAACAATTTCCTCACATGTTATTTTGCTGGTTCTGCAGTGCTTCAAATCAAACTGAGTTGCAGCTATACAGTATTTGATGGTGAAAAGACAGTACTGTACTCCTACACAGGATTCAATAAGACTCTGGCAACTGCCCAAACATGGCTGCTGCTTGCTTTTCTAAAACAATATCTACACTTTCATTGGGTTTCTGTACACACTGATGACTAGTTTGTTTTAAGGCGTAATTAAAAGCACTACTTATTACCTAGCAAGCTCTAAACAAAACCTTGACGATCAGAGGTCTTGTTCCTACTGAAGGCTTGTCTGCCTAAGAGAAGTCTGAACTTCAAAAAATTACCTATTTGGATTCCAGCTGCCAGGATCCCTGTAGCAGCATGCAGATTCTGGGAACTGGAGTTCCCAGAGCTTGTATCCACCAGCTCAATGAAACACCCTTTGGTCCCTATATTATGGAATTCCCTTTCCCTATTCCTTGCCAACTATTTTGGCTTTAGTAGGCCTTCAGAGCATCTTGCTGTCCCCCTATTCCAGGCATCATGGTGTAAACTGGGATCAGCAATATGTAACGCCACCATAGCCATTTGGTACCATTTTAAAGCCATTTGGAAGCACCCCATTAAAAATAAAATGAAGGAACTATTAGGGGTTCAAAAAAACCTGTTCCTCCTCATGGAGGATCAGTTTTAGAATCTGATCCTTCCCATGATCCATGAAGCCAATAGTGGCTGGAAAGCCACTTTGCTAAATTCTTTATAACCAAATGGTCTTGGGGCAATACTGGTAATTAGTCCCCAAGTTCCCATAGCAAAACCCATGAATTGACTTCTGTAATAAATTATGGTGCACTTGGAATAAATTGTTGTGCACCCTGTTTCTATCCTACAAACAGGGCACTCAGAAGGGATAACAAGAGAGGAATGTTTCACAAAAGAATATATAAAAATATTACTTCAGTCTGTCAGTCTTGTTAAACATTTCCCTCGTGGAACATTACATTGCTTTGAGCAATTCTGGAAGATTTGGATTTTTTTTTTTGAATGGATGACATATTGCCTGTTATTCCTTATGCCGCTCTGGTCTCAGTGGAGCTGGAAGCCCAGAAGCAATCTTTACCAAAACCAAAGCTGCTGTTTTGATCATGCTTTACTTCTATAGCATGAAAAGGCTGCAGTTTCTGTGGGCCCGTAGATCACACCTTTCTCTTCCGTTTCCTGCAATTTGGGGGGAGGGGAAGTGAATGAAACCAAACAAGAATAAGGGAAATTACCAGAAACTTCTGATATACAGTACTTTCTGCTGAGCATATTCTCCCCCAGTTTTTAGTAGGCTTAGTTTAACCTCAAGAGTCCTCCAAAGTGTGTGTTGCGGTCAAGAAAAGGTGAATAAATGCTTCAACAAAGGGAACAGAGCTATATGACAGTGGTGACTAGAGATGGGCAACTCAAAAAAATGGTGTTTCATTTGTCGTTTGTCGTTTAGGGGGTTTCTCTACCGTTTCCTGCAAAAAAATTTGCAAAAAAATTCATTTTCGTTTCGTTATGTAACAAAATGAAAAAATGAAAACAAAAACAAAAAATTGCTGTTTCATTAGCATTCATTACAGTTCAATGTATTTGCCGCAACGACAACGAAACACACGACAAAATTTCTGTTGTTTCGGTTCATTTCATTTCATTTTGGAGACAAAATTCATTTTTCGTTTTGTTACATAACGAAATGAAAAAACAAAAATGAAAACGAAAAATTCTCGTTTTGTGCCCATCTCTAGTGGTGACATTATTTGCAACATATTATACCTTAAATTACTCATTCTTTCCTATCCTATACTAGTGTTGAAATATTAAAATTCTTAATGTGCTTTCAAAGGACATCTAAGAATTGTGAGATAATTATTCCAGTAATGTGCTTTCCTACATCCTATTGTAATACCACTATGGCTTTTCCCAGAGTGAAAAAAGAAATTAAATACCTTTATTTAACAGAGACAGAAAACATATAAAGCCACAGTACTGTTTTGCCTAGGCTGAAACAGCAGGATATGGAGACTTTTCTTTCCAGGCTGCAAATCCCATAATGCACTTCTGTCTGCAGTGAAATGGATGCAGTTTATGTGCTTAGCTGGGGAGAGTTGATTGGGAAGAAATCCTAGTGGAATATGTACACTAGAGAAATTAAGAATGAGATTAAATATGATGATATAATTAATCTTAACATCAATTTTACTAAGCCCTGTGGGGAAACTGATTGCTTGTTTCTGTTTTGCTTTTATGTATATGTGCACTACATTTTCTTTCACCTTCCTCCAAGGAATCCTGGGAAGCATCCCATAGTTATTCCATTTAAACAGTGTCAATCAGGAATGTCACGTTATGCTGCAAACATCTGATTAGTCCAAGGTCACCCTGTGGTTACAGTGCAGGGTTTATAATCTCCTGTCTCCCACTTCAAGGTCAAACAATCTGTCCTGTCTAGGTTCCACCCACACAAAAGTGCTAGTCATGTCCGACTCTAGGGGCAGTGCTCATCTCTGTATTCAAGCTAAAGAGCAAGTGCTGTGCAAGTCCATGACCACGTGGCCAGCATGGCTGCAAGGAAACAATGTTTTACCTTCCTGATTTTTACAGTGGTACCTATTTATCTACTTGCATTTACACGGCTTCAAACTGCTAGGTTGGCAGGAGCTGGGGTTATCAGCAGGAGCTTGCTCCGCTGCGTAGCACCTGGGATTCGAACGACTGAGCTGCTGACTTTGCAGCCAACAGTTTTTGGAGCCTTAGTCCACTGAGCCACCATGCCCATCCCCTCTATGCCTGTCCTCTCTAGCAGATGAATAATCTTGAAAATGGACCATCTACGGTGGCACTGCTATACAAAATTTCTAGGATCAAAATTGCAGGGGAAATCCTTGTTTTTGGACCATGACTCACAGAGTGACACAGCTAGACCTGGTAATTATAATCCCCCAACCAAATCCACAACTTTCTCATCTGTGCTGATGTGTGCATTACATTTTATTAATCTTAATAGTAGACACATCTACCATTAAGTTTTTCTTTCTTTCTTTCTTTCTTTCTTTCTTTCTTTCTTTCTTTCTTTCTTTCTTTCTTTCTTTCTTTCTTTCTATTAGAGCATTACACAATTTTTGAATGTGAAATATGGGTAAAATTAAAAATAAATTAAATAAATTAAAATGTTAACATAATTATTATTGAACGGAAGCAGGCTACTTCAATAGTATTATTTACAGTATTTATTTATTTGATTTATATACAGAACCATCTGGAACCAGTGCCACTCTGGGTGGTTTACAAAAATGTTGATATAAGCAGCACCACATAGAATATACAATATCTTAAAAATAAAATGACATAAAACATAATTAAATCAGAAACAACAAACAAAAGTAATGATCAAATATAGGCTAAGGACAGAACAGAGACAGATTGAACTGTCAAAATGGATCAGCAACAAGGAATAATTAATAGCCAGGAAAAGCTATTCTGAATAGCCAGGTCTTCAGCTGTTTTTTGAAGACCTGCAGCATGGGAGCCTGGCAGATCTCTGGGGGGGACTGGTTCCATGAACAAGGTAACATCACCAAGAAAGCCCAATTCCTAGGGGCTGTTTTATGAGCTTCCTTTGGTGTCGGCACCCTTACAGTAGATGGCTTGGGAAGAGCAAGTGTTATGGGAAGTATTCTGGGGTAGAAGCCATTCTGACATTTGTTAGATCTTCTTGGTCATTTGTAGAGATTGGCTGTTTTACGAGCTTCCTTTGGTGTTGACCCTGTAGATGGCTTGGGAAGAGCAAGTGTTATGGGAAGTATTCTGGGGTAGAAGCCATTCTGACATTTATTAGATCTTCTTGGTCATTTGTAGAGATTGGCTGTTTTACGAGCTTCCTTTGGTGTCGGCACCCTTACAGTAGATGGCTTGGGAAGAGCAAGTGTTATGGAAAGTATTCTGGGGTAGAAGCCATTCTGACATTTGTTAGATCTTCTTGGTCATTTGTAGAGATGGGCACAGAATGAAAATATAGTGTTTCATATCATTTCTCCTTTTGTTTTGTTTCGTTAGTAACAAACTTTAAAGTTTTTCAGAACAAAATGAAACCAAATGATTTGTTAATGCCCCCCCCCCAGGTCCTTGAGGGATCAAAATTGCAGGGTAGCTTCTTGGGACTATTCCCTATAAGCCTCCAAATTTGAAGAGGTTTGGGGTTCAAGGGGCTGAGTTATTAAACTCCAAAGGGGGGTCCCCATAGGAGAAAATAATTTTAATTGAGTTGGGAAGCTCTTAATAGCCCACAGTGTGTGTGGGGGGGGACTCTGTCCACTTTACTCATGCCCTGCATAATTTTGTATATCTCAATCATATCCCCCATCAGGTGCCTTTTTCCAGACTAAAGAGCCCCAAATACTGTAGCCTTGCTTCATAGGGGAGATCCCCCACCCCAGTAATCAATTTAATCACTTTTGTCTGCACCTTTTCCAGTTCCACTATGTCTTTTTTTGAGACGTGGTGACCAGAACTGTACGCAGTGCTCCAGGTGTGGCCTTACTATCTAAGGAGGTTGCTATAGCATGCTCATTTGTTGCCTTGCTGCTTGACTTCCACTCTGTGCACTGGAACTATGCTGAAATTCTGTCAGTATGCAAGTATTGTTGAAATTTAATCCTTATCAGGAGATATTTAGTAGAGTCCTTTGGAAGTAAATCTTCAGAGTATCCACAGTTACCTAGAAATACTCAGCACACACAAAAGCGGGATGAATAGGTGTTAGCCAGCAAAGGGAGACAGTAACCCAAATGTATATTTGCCTCTCAGTAGCAAACAAACTCACATCCACACCCAGTTGCTATGCACGGCTTAATAAGGAGAACAAAACAAGCTTATGTACAAAAATATAACATAGCTTTACTATAAAATAGGGACAAGACAAAATAACAACAGACAGTCCATACAATACAAAAATACTTTGCTTAGCTTGTGCAGAGAGAGAAAAGACAGCAACAGCATTCTATTAGGAAAGGCAGGTAGCTGGCTAGCAAGGCATGGCTAGTCCAGGCCTGGCTTGGGAAGAGCTGACAAAGTGAAGGTAGAACCTTCCCTTATACAACTACCAGAAGGGAAGGGACAGGTAAAGGTGATGAAAAGACAGGCTTCTAGAAGAAGCAGGCTATTAAAAAGAGGCTTTTTCATGCATGGCTGCATTGCCACTGCGATAGAAAGAGAAAAACCCAACATGTATTAGCTTTGGGTAGCTGGCTTTTTTTTTTGTCAAACTGTTCTGGAAGCATTCTTGCCTCAAGCCTGAAACCCTTTTGAATGCTTACATGCTCCACAGCCTTTTGGCTGCTATCTGTGATTTTAGAAACTTTATTATTTTGGCTTTTTTTCTTCTTCAACATCTTTAATGAAATATAATATTTTACAGCCTCTTGGGTTTTTTTGTGAGAAGAGGGTTGTTAGTACTTGTTCACCTACTGGATACCTTTGCATTTTGTAGGTATTTTGCCATTCCTAGTTTACAAGGAGGGCATGAAAACCAAAAGTGCTTCTTAACCTTATGGATTTTTGAGAATTCCCTGGAGTTCTTTCAGCGCCAACCACATGGCCCCTGGGGCCCGGTCGGCACTGGGTTTTTTTAAATATACAGTGGAACCTTGACTTACATACTACTTGACTTACAGCATATTTGACTTGCAGCAAGAAGGGGCCTGTTTGACTTGAGTCGCAGGCTTTGACTTACATCTCGGAGCCCCGGCGCAAGGCACCGGAATCGGGCGGCATCCACGACCCAGCATCGCATCTGCCACCTCCAAACTGCTCCTGCCTTCTTCCTCTCCTCTGGCAGCGGCGGCTTTGGCGAGGCCAGCTCAGAGCACCTGGAGCTGGTCCTCGGCCTCACCAAATCCGCCACTGCTGCCGGAGGAGAAGAAGGGCTGGGAGCTCGGGGCTGGCCTCGCTGGTTAGATAGTCGGCTCAGTCTTGTAAAAAATCTGGCTGAAGAAGTCTGGTCCACAATGGAAGCATTTTAGTTGGGGAGCTGTACAGTTGTGAGACTCTAGGGTTGTTCAGGACTTGGAACGTCAGGTTAAAAATCAGTAAAACATAAATGTTAGACATTGTTGCTATGAACATTAAAAAGTGGAGGTGTATAACTTGTGGACTATAATTCCACTGCCTCCCCCTCTCTTTGAAGAGGCATTTCATTTACATCCCCGGAAGGAATATCCTGCCCCAGTCAAATTTGTGTTAAATTGCTGCTTTTGAGGGTCTTTTTCATCATCTGGAACGGATTAATCTACTTTCCCATTACTTTCTATGGGAAAAGTTTGTTTGACTTAAGTCATGTTTGACTTAAGTCTAGACCACTGGAACGGATTAATGACGTAAGTCAAGGTTCCACTGTATTTTTAAGATTTTAGGGTGCCGACCAGGCCACCCCTGGGGCCTGGTTGGTACTCCTTTTTATTTTTATTTTATTTTTATTGGGGTTTTTTACTGCCGACCACATGGCCGTGCTACAGCTCTAGGGCAGCCGTCGGCTCCCCCCCCCCAGTCGCTGTCCCTGGACCAGCACCAGGTAGGAGACATCTCCGCCCCCACCATTAACAAAACGAACCTAACCAAACCTTTTTGTTTTGTTTTGTTTTGTTTTGTTATAAATCCACTCTGGGTTTCGTTCTGGCCATCTCTATTCTCAAGGTTAAACATGACCACATTTCCCTGTCTTTCCACAAGGGGCTTGGCTTCCAGCTCTCTTACCTTGTTGCCTTCCTCTGAGCCTGTTTCATTTCCTCTACATCCTTCTCAAATTGTGGTCTCTAAAACCACGAAATAGTATTTGTAATTGGGTATGACTGTAGCATACATTTGCCAATAAACTGGCAAAATGACGCTTTTCTTCTATATCAAGCCTTGAATTTGTTATGATTTCTCTTCAGCACCACAATTATTATGAAGTAATCTCCTCCTGCAGACTGATTGTTCAGTTGTTTTAAGAAACCCCTTGTCCCATTATCAAATACAGTTTTGCATGTGAAAACGAAAGTTAGCAATTTGAGTATGTTATTAGCTCTCTTTGTAATTTTGTGAAAGCTTAACGATTGTTCTGTGTGACATCGCTACAGCACTCTGCTTCAAAACATTAATTGCTTTAAGACAAAGTAGGGGGAAAGGAAGGAAATTCCTTCGGAAGCTAGGTGGGTTCTTCCCCTCCCCATTTGTTTTCAGTTCTTCCTGAGGGTGACCTATAAAGCATAGGCTGTGATAGCATTTCAGAGCGGATGGTAGCTGTGCATTTCAAAACAATCACATCTTAGGCTGAGAGATAAAAAATGCTGACAATGTCAGAAGCGCCAGCTTTTTCTCTTTGCCCTTTTATCTTCTCCAAATTATTCATGTAGGAAGTGTAGCAAATCTGTAGCAAAAGGAAATCAGTCTTTTATTGCACTCCTTTTTAGGTGCATGGCAGTGCGCAAGAGAGAAAGCCTTCTTGGCAAGGCAGTGTTATCATTGATGCTCAAAAAAATCTGTATCAATTCTTTTCCTTTTGCCTTCTTTTCCATCACTTTCCTTGCTGCTCCGATAATCAGAATGTTATGATGCTGAGTACACATTTCTGCCTCTGTAAGATGCCAAAAAATCTGATATTTCTAATTGACATTCTGTTAGCAACCGTATTGTGCATGCAGATGAAGAAATGATGTCATGTCAGAAAAGACGGAATAGGATATCACTGTAGATTGGAAGATGTCTGGTTTGAAGAGATGGGAAACAAACTGGCAGCAATAGGCTAGGAGTGGGTTGGTTCTCTTTTTTGAGATGCACGTGTCTGCATAATTAGGATCTTTAATGTTTTAATATTGGGTTAAGAGCTTAGAAATAGCTGTCTCTTCCAGTGATGCCCTCTTTGATATACAAAACTCAGTGATTGCCATTCCAACATTCTTTCAAGAAAAGATGAATAAGAAATGATGACTTTTGCTGAAAGCAGTATCATGTTCAGCTGCTTCTTCCTATATACAGTGTATGAATATTTCCCCAAGGATTAACAGCAATTACACATGGGAAGGGGCTCGATGTTCCATCTTCCAGATGCTCCTCCATTCTTTATTCCAGCATTCTGAGGCTGTTGATGTTCAATATATTGCTTGACCCTCACAGTTAGTAGGGTAAGGAGCATCAGGCATGTGAACCATCACTGCAGGTAAGTGAACCACCTGCAACAGTAGTTCACATACCAAATTATCTATACCCAACTAATACCCTGTGCTCCATTCAAAGTCAGGCATTTCCTCAATAGAGTGAGGAGATATGTATATGCAGCCTTTGAAGTTTACAGAGTTTTGAGATCCTACCTCAGATACACCAACACTGAACATTATCCTTGGGCCCTTATCCAGAGGACTCTCCAGATGCCATCCTTTTTAAAAACCCACCAATATTCTTTAAAAGGAATGTAGACATCTAACATGACTAAGGAGCCAACTGGGTTACAGGAACCCAGCCTTGAAAGAGGGAACTACTCAAGTGCAGATTATATAGGACTGTCAAAGCAAGAAATGCCTTTCCCAGTTGCCATAGTTTGCAAATTAGCTCCCTTTGTTTTATAATTCATCGGTGAGATGTAAGCATATTCTTTGTTTGCAAGTAGATTTGAAAATGTCAAACACAAAAAATCTGCCAGTATCACATCCCTAGAACATTAACAAGATTTATGTTCTAGTGACAGGTCATCTGTAACACACAGGATAAAATCCTATGGTTTAGTATACTTTTTTTTAAAAAAAAGACCATTCTGTCATACTAATTTCTTCTGGGTGTGTTCCCCAGCAGAGCTTCTTGTGAGAAGAGCCAAACAAACAGGAGCATGTGGATAAGGGACATCCAGTTGACATTGTTTATCTGGACTTTCAGAAGGCTTTCAACAAGGTCTTGCACCAAAGGCTCTTGAATAAACTTACCAGTCATGGAACCAAGGGACAGGTCTTGTCCTGAATCAGCAACTGGCTAATGGACACTTCTCCAAGTGGAGGGAGGTAAAGAATGTGGTCACTCAAGATTCAGTACTGGGACCTCTGCTTTTCAACCTTTTCATAAATGATCTAGAAGTAGGAGTAAATAGCAAGGTAGCCAAATTTGCCACCAACACTAAATTATACTGGATAGTAAAAACTGAGAGAGTTTGTGAGAAGTTCCTGAGGGATCTCTTGACACTGGGGGAGTGGGTAAATCACTGGCAAATGAGCTTCAACATTAGTATGTGCAAAGTGATGCATGTTGGGGCAACCCCCAAACCCAATTACAATTATAAACTGATGGAGTCTGAACTCTCTGCAAAAGCCAGGAAAGGGACCTTGGTGTCCTGGTGGACAGCTCAATAAAGTGTCAACCCAGTGTGCCCCAGCAGAGAAAAAAAGCAAACTCAATGCTAGGGGTCATTAGGAAGGGTATAGAAAATAAGTCAGCCAGTGTCATTTTGCCTCTTTTTAAATTTATGGTGAGTCTCCATCTGGAGTATTGTGTACAGTCTGGTCACCATACCTCCAGAAGGATATTATAGAAATGGAAAAAGTGTAGAGGAGGGCAACCAGAATGATCTTGGGATTGGAACACCTTCCTTACCATCTGAGGCTGCAAAGGCTGGGCCTCTTCACTCTTGAATGACAGCGCCTAAGAGGTGACCTGACTGAAGTTTATAAAGTCATACACAGTGTGGACAATGTAGGTAAGGAAAAACTGTTTTCCCTATTGCACAACACTAGAACTAGGGGGCACTCCATGAAATTTTGAGGTGCTAGATTGCAAACAAATAAGAGAAAGTACTTTTTCACCCAGAGAATCACTAGTCTGTGGAACTCCCTGCCAGAAAGAGTGGTGATAGCTGTCAGCCTTGACAGCTTTAAGAAAGGATTAGACAAGTTCATGGAGAACAAGGGTATCAATGGCTATAATTATGGATGCCTAAGGAAAACCTCTGGGTTGGAGAGATAGGCAGGACATCAATCAATGCCATTTGCAGGGAATCTTAAGCAGGTGAAGACATCAGCTTGGGAAGACCCTGAAGCAAATGGTGGTCTGCTGTGTGAGACAGAATGCTCGACTGGATGGGCTGTGGCCTGTTCCAGCAAGGCTGTTCTTATGTTCTCAAGTCACACTAGAATAGGCACATTAAATCAGCAAGGACTTGGTAAATTAACTTCTCTGTAAATTCAGTTGATTCAAATGGGGTTCCTCTCATTATGACTTACTTTTGCATAGTATGTTGCAACTAGAATATGCCCATTTGAATCAGTGGAATTTATGGAGGAATTTATGCCTCACCAAATTCTCACTGATTCAGTGGTCTTACTCTAATGTGATATACCATGCTAAAAGATTACAGCCATAGTTAAGCTCTTCATTTAAGCATGTCTCATGTGTCTTCTTGATTTTTGTTCTTTTGTTTATTCTGTTTCAGATAATCTTTTTTTTAAGTATGAAAAGGTACTGCAAGGGTTCCACAATTAAATGGGCAGAGGACCATGGATACTGATAACTATTTTTGTTCAATATTGTCACATACAACATTTTAGTGTTAACCAGTATACCATGCCTTATACTACTTAATTATCTTCATTCTCACATACTTACATTGATGATTTGTTAAGTGATGACACTCCTTAATACTGCACACTTTGAACCTCTCAAGAAAACAACCAATATCAAACTGGCAATTTACATTTGTGTGATAGAAATTGTATAAATTTTGGTGGCAAACTGCTGCTCATTAACAAGAAATTGTATAAATTTTGGTGGCAAACTGCTACTCATTAACAAAGTGCTGGTTGCCCATAACTAACATTTCAGTGGCAATTTGACACTGAGGCTTAAAATGTTGCCATCACATAAGCTTAAATTGGCAAGTGGTTTCTGTTCAAAGAATAACAGGCTGATGAACACCAACTTCATGGACCAAAAACAAAAGTAACCTCTCAATCTCACTGGAATTGAGTTTCAGATTATTGTGCTCATTGAGTCTTACTGCTCCTAGATTCAGCATTTCTGGCCGGAACTACATGTTTGCCATGATCCAGAGGAAATGTATTTATTGTTGATGAGCTACAAACAGATGTGAGGTTACTTGTAATACATACCAAAGTCACAGTGTTGTTTCCCCCTTTTTTGTTCTGTTGTGGGTAGGAATGCACGTTGCAGATGTCTTCTGGTTCAACTGCAGATGTAAAAGAAGGACTCACAAATACATTTTGAATGGAGGTGCAAAGGATAAGAGGAAAAACTGAATATATGACAACTGTTAAGGGAGAGAAAGAAGGTGATGAATAAAGGAGATGGAGAAGGGTCAGAAAGAGATGAATCCACAGCCGTGGAGCCTGAGTTCCCTAGAGAGGAGCTGCCTTTTTAAAATCTTAATTAGCCACTCTTATTAAGTTAGAAGTTAAAAATAGCCCTGAAAGCAGATTTGAGTAAGGGGATGATGATCTGGGGAGACAAGGAAGAGGCAGGCAGGCAACTACAGAGAGGGACATGGGTTGGTTCTGCACTTCCTGAAACTGTAGCATAGCTGTAAAATCCAGAGAAGAAAAAAACATGGATTGGGTGTCAATGTAGGGCTTGGCACTGTATGATACAACAGGAGCTACTATGGGTTTGATTCTGATTTTACATACAGTCTCAGTGCATCCTCTGGCTTACATTAACCAGAAATAATGATAAAATGGAGGAGACTGTCATCACTTGGGTGTCTCATCCTAAATCCTCAGATTGGTCCATTCACCAGTTTTGTGTACACTTTGGATGATAAGAAATATGCAACAGAATCCAGGGGAATCACGTGCAGCAAATTATGAGAGATTAAGAATAGGAGAGAAATATGTTTGCTACCTTCTGGAAAAGCAAAGGGGGTGCAGAGAGGAATAATTGGGCTACAGAAAAGGAAATGGTATCCAGACTGTATAAGGAATAGATACAATGCGAGATCTACCAAGTGATTATGAAATGTAAAATCCAGAAAAATTGATATTAGAAGACTGCATTATATTGAAAGATTTCTATCTTATCACTCAGTTTAGAAATATTTAATATTCTGATCAATACAGGAACTCTCAGAAGAAGCAAAGACACATGCTATATGCTGTAGCCAATCCTAGAAGAGAAAGGAAGCAGCAGGATTTGGGATGAATTTTGAATTGTTCAGAGGATTTTCCCCATTCTTTAAACTGCATGTACTTCAATTCAAAGAGTGACAAGTTCTTGCTAGTCTGCTTTCCAGAGTGCTCCTGAGAGTTGTCTACTGGATCACATATAGAGATGGATGGGGATAAACCACCAAAATGGCAGTTTATCCCAATTCAGATTTGGGGGCATTTTATTTTAGTCAATGCATGGCTGTCTTAAACAAAAACAACCCTCCCACACACAAACACAACCCCGCCCAACCTACCATTCCACCATCCTTACTTTGTCTGCAGACAAAGCATGTGACAGGTTCTATGGTGTGATCTGGGCCACTGTATCATTTTCAGCCTGCAGTGGGGTCCAGGCTATGTCAGACTTTGCCGCCACCACTGCCACAGGCCATGGCAGGATCCAAGCTGTGGCAGGCACTGCAGCGAGATTCAGGTTGTGGCCAATCCAGGCTGCAGCAGGCTCTGCTGTAGGATCCAGGCCATGGGCTGTCTGTATAAAAGGGTGGTGGTGGTGGTGAATAAAACAAGGAAATATTCATCCCTTCCTTCTTCTTCTTAGTTCTTAGTGTTTGTCCTGTTTTTGGTGGGGTCCGCTAAATATTCATCTTTGTTGCATATCACAATTTGTTTTTTTTTATTCATCCCAGTGTATAAAAATGAAGGTTTTCATCTGAGCAACTGTTTCTTCCCATTATTGCAGCCTGAATGATGAAAGAGGAAGCACAAATACATTTTATTGGGTTCAGTTTATGAGGGACAAACTATACATCATTTATTTATTTTAGAATACTTTTACCCCACCTTTCTCCTTGAAAAAGGACCCAAGGCAGCTTAGAGTAATGAGGGATAATATACAGTCCAGTACAATTAAGACATGTTCAAGTATTTGAGAACAAATAATTGAGGGACATCTTACAGCATTAATAGACAACATTACATTAAAGCTACAAGGTTATAAGTAGTTATAAAGAAAAAGTCTATGTGAACCTATAGATTCATATAAAAGACACATAATGGCAGTCCATCATTCAGGGAAAGCTTGCCTGAAGAAAAGGTCTTTGCCTGTTTCCGGAAGGACAACAGAGATGAGGCAGTCCTGGCCTCTAGTGGGAGGGAGTTCCAGAGTCTGGGCGCAGCAGTTGAGAAGGCCCTTTCATGGGTTACCACAAGACGTACACCTGTGAGGGTGGCAGGATGGAGAGAAGGGCCTCTCCTGATTATTTTAACACCCTAGTAGGTTCATACTGTGAGATTCGATCTTTGAGGTAGCTAGGACCCAGGTCGTATAGTGCTTTGTAGGTCAAGGCTTGAATTGTGATTGATAGCTGATTGGCAGCCAGTGGAGCTGCTTTAATAGGGGTGTAATGTGATCTCTGTACCCCACCCCAGTTAGCAGTCTGGCTGCTGCATTTTGGACCCGTTGAAGTTTCCCAAGACTTTTCATTGGTAGCCCCACATAGAGCACATTACAGTAGTCCAGCTGGGATATCACTAGGGCATGTGTCACTGTGGCCAGAGCTGGTTCTAATGGGATAGCTTAAACAGAAGTGAGTTAAACTGAGATTATCAGGAGGCAGGCAGGAGATATCTAGCCTTTCCCCTTTCCACTATAATTTTGAGAAAAATTTTCCCTATCAAGCTGAAAGAAAATCTCTCTTTAGCTTTAGAACAAGAATGTCTTATGGACCCAGCTGGTAAGGAAGGAGTTAAATTCCCATGTCCTTCCTGTTGTGAACTTCTTAATTATAAGCTCATCCCAACCTCCAGCTGATACTATTTTGCATTTCTAAAACCTGATAGTCTGACTCTGAGGTGTTTCCAGTGCTGTGGGACAATTAACCTGCTGTTCTGTCAACTGATTGTGGTGAGTCATCATACATTGATTTCATGCTTTCATATTCCTCAGATACCAGAATTAGACTGTACATTTGAAACTCATCTAATTTCTTAGGCAATTCTTACTTATTTTGAATAGTGAAAATAAAAAGTCGAAACACCTATGAAATACACTGTGCACTTCTGTTTGTTTCAACTTAGGCTATATAACCTGTGTGCTGTCTAAATAGCTCAGTGGTTTGTGTATTGCCAGTAGGGATGGGAACAAAACAGAAAAACTGTGTTTCGTTTCATTCTGTTTTGTCCCCCTGCAATTCATTTTGTATCATAAGTAATAAAAAATTTCCAATTTGTTTTATGAAACAAAATGATATGAAATGAATCCCCCATGGCACCAGCGCTCTAGCTGGTGCAGTGGGGGATTCAACAGCCTCCTTCTCACTGCCTCTCATCTGATTTTGACAGCTCAATCCCAGCTGGAAGGGGGGGTAGGAGGAAATGAGCAGCCAAGCAGAAATAAATTCCCTTCCTGACTGCTCCTTTATCCCCTGCCACCCCCACCTATCAGGGGGTGGCCAGCCCCCACTGCCCACAGCCCCCCTGTCCAGAAAACTGCCCTGAGAGGAGGGGGAGCATGGGAGAAGGAAGGAGGCAGAGGTAAAATCAAACAGCTTCAATTTACCACTGCTTCTTTCCTTTTTCTTTGCAATCCCTGCCTACCAGCTGGGGCACCCTGTTCCCCCCCAACCCCGACCTATCAAAAAGTCCCAGCTGGGAGGCAGAAGAGGAGTAAAAGGTTGGACAGAGCAGTGTTTTCCCCTCCATGCTCCATTCTGCCTTTTGCCTCTCCCCCACTTCCCAGCTGGGGCTTTTTGACAGGCTGGGGTTTGGAGTTGGGGGAACCCCTTCCTCCACACCCCAACCTGTCAAAGAGTCCCAGCTGGTAGGTGGGGGTAGAGGTAAAAGGCTGAACAGAGCAGGGTTTTTCCCCCTCCATGCTCCTGTGCTGGGAGTATGGAGGCAATTAGGGAGTTAATAGGATAGAGTAAACTCCCTGACTGCCTCCACACTCCCAGCACACTTTACCAATTACCTACCCCCCAGTCCCTTTAGAACTTTATAACTAAGTCCCCTTACCGCAAATGTTTCCAGATTTTAGGTAGTTCCCTAAAATCACTTCGGAAAGGTGCCCTGTGTTTGATGTCATGTAGGCTCACCTGGAAGCTCTGAGTGTATGGCGGAAACTTATTGCTAATGAGAATTCCTTCAAGAAAAGTACTACAAAGGGTTTTTTAAAATTATGACAAACTGTAATCCACCTTCAAAGACCCTGTCAT
The DNA here is from genome assembly GCA_029282475.1 of Phrynocephalus forsythii. Taxonomy (NCBI): domain Eukaryota; kingdom Metazoa; phylum Chordata; class Lepidosauria; order Squamata; family Agamidae; genus Phrynocephalus; species Phrynocephalus forsythii. The sequence continues at coordinate 61,821,747 of JAPFRF010000003.1, forward strand.
TGTGTCAGCATGTTTTGAAGAACTACCCTCTGGGAATTAAGTACAGCCTTTTTTTCCCAAGGCACAAGAAATCTATTTCCTATCATAATAGTCTCCAAATGCACATTCGTCCGGAGACTGCAGATCCTAATGTTTCTGCTCCAGAGGTTTCTGGATAAAACAATTTACCTAGATCCAGTTCAATCTGCCTTCAGGCCTGGTTACAGGACAGAAGCAGCTTCGGTTGCCTTGGTAGATGGCCTACCCCTAGAAAGGGATAAAATATCTGTGTCCCTGTTGGCTTTACTGGACCTTTCAGCAGTTTTTGATAATATGGACCATAGTATCCTCCTGAACAGTTTCTCTGGAATGGGACTAGGGAGCACTGTTCTACGATGGCTGAAGTCATTCCTGGAGGAAAGAAGGCAGATAATAGTGCTAAGGGGTTTATGTTTGGTACCCTGGCCACTGACCTGCGGGGTCCCTCAGCATCCTGTTTTGTCCCCTATGCTATTCAACATCTACATGAAACCACTAGGAAAGATTATCTGGAGTTTTGGAGTTGGGTGTTGTGATGACACCTCCCTTTTATACATGTGATTGTGATGAAAAAAATTGTGATGTGTAGGGAAATAATTTATTAATCTTCACAATATCCACTTGGTAATGCTGCCACCTTTTAAATTGTCACCTTATGAACTGGGACAGACTCAGATGTATAACATAAAAATTAATAATGAAGTTGATTGAGAAAATAAATAAGTACAATAATGACTCATGTTGGTATGCATTGCCTTAAACATAGAATAGATTAATTCAGCTCTTCAAGCCTTCCTGTCTTTAATAACCAGTAAACAGTAAAGCCCTCACTGCCTGACAGAACTCTAACAGAGCTGTGCTTTCTCCCAGCACTCACTCTTAACTCTTAATTCAACTCCCTTAACTGACTCTCAGAGACCAGGCTCCACCCTTTTTATACCATACCATCCCCCGCTCTCCTGCTGGGATTGGCTGATGATTTACATATGCATTTCTCCTGCTTCCAGGGTGTTGTCACAGGTGTCACCAGTATTTAGATGACACCCAACTCTATCTCTCTTTGCCAGCTGTATCCAAAGAAGCTGCTTCGACTTTAGATCAGTGTTTGATATGGACTGGATGAAAGTGAACAAATTTAATCTTAATCCAGATGAAACAGAAATGCTTCTGGTAAATTGAAATGGAGACCAAGGAGTAGGGATGCAGCCTGTAATGAGTGGATGGGATTATCCTCCCATTGAAAAAAGAGGTGTGCAGTTTGGGGGTGCTCCTGGACTCATCCTTGAATCCAGGTGCTCAGTTTTCAGCAGTAACCAGGAGGGTATTTGCACATTTAAAATGAGTGCACCAGCTATGCACATTTCTTGATAGATCTGATCTGGCCACTGTGGTACTGTGCGTGCCATCACTATCCAGTTGGATTAAATTAACATGCTTTAAGTGAGACAACTGATGGAAACTTTCAGGAAATTTCAGTGGGTCAAAAATGTAGCAGCTAGATTTCTCCCTGTAGCTGGTTATAAGGATCATATAACACCTTTGTTACAGCAGCTTTTCTGGCTGCCAATTACTTTCCAGGCACAATTTAAAATGCTGGTTGTAACCTATAAAGCCCTAAATGGAATGGGTTCAAATTACCTCAGAGATCATATCTTCCAGTATGAGCAGGCTCAGGTGCTAAGATCTTCAGGAGAGGCCTTTCTTTCTGCCGCACCACCTTCATAGGTGCATCTGGTGAGAAAACTGGAGAAAGCCTTGTCTTTTGCTGTTCTCAGACTTTGGAATTCCCTCCTCTAAGAAGCCATATTTGCGCCATCTTTGGTGTCCTTCTGCAACCAGGCAAAGGCCTTTCTCTTCAGGCAAGCTTTCCCTGAGTGAGTGACTACCATTAGGTGACATGTAGATGGACTGTGATGTACAACCTGACTGAATTTGTAGTACTACTTATTGTTGTTAGCTTTAATACTGCTTCTTAATGATGTAAGATGTCTCCTCACAATCTTTGATCTTAGCTTTGAAGTTTGTCTTTAATGTTCTTGATAAGTGTTCTACACTCATGGTCTCAAATTTTGCATATTGTCCTTCAGTGCTGTAACCACCTTGGATTCTTTTCAAGGAGAAAGGTGGGGTAAAAATATTTTAAATAAATAAGGAAGAGAGAGGGGAGAGAGAAAAGAGAGAGAGAGAGAGAAGGGGGGGGGAGAGAAAGCATATTATGGAATAATTACCAAACCCTCTGCCAGTGGACTGATAATAAGACCTATTTGGATATCCTGAACATGTGTTCTGAATGGGCAGTTGGGTGACTGCCCTAGCTCCACCTCCTCTGTTGTTGTTTTCAACATCCCAAATGATTGTCTACAGAAGGGAAGCTGCTGTATCCATTTGGTGCTGAATAAATCAGCAGTACAGTATTCTTATTCTGATGTGTCCTGGGCTCATATGGGATGTGTTCACCAATAGAGCAGTTTCCCCTCTCATTAAACTGTTCTGTTTGCACTGTTAGAAACCCACGGTACAGGGGGGAAGGGCTGGGCCAGACACCATTATGCCTGGGTCCATGATGGGGGTGTATTTTGATTCTGTCCTACAGATTCCCATTTCAGCCAGACATCTCACAGTCTTTTGTTCATTTAGCATGGACACAGTCGGGGCTATCGGCACACTCAAGTGAACACACATGCAGCATGTACATGGTTGAGCATCATGAAGCGCTGATGTCTTCCCTGTGGCCATCTTCAGATAAAGCTTCCCCGACTACTTCAGACAAGCACTACTGTAACCATAGATTAGGGATGCACTGATTTTTTTAGTCACCAAATATTTTAGGGTGAAAGAAGGGGTCACAGTCCTCTTATTTGTAATGTTCTCAGATATTTTCATCCTAATTACTTCTGCATATGAGTCTAATGTCCATGAATAAAATTCAGGAAGAGAGAGAAAGAGAGAGAGAAAAAAAGGGGGGCTTTTCACATGATCCCTAAGATCCGCTGGCCACTTAAATTCGGACCAGAGATCTTAGGGGTTTGTTGCTGTTCCTGCTTTCCCACCCCTCCGCACTCCTGGCTGCTGGCTGCGTGAGGGGAGGGAGAAAAAACAGGAAGAAAAGAGATGTGGCTCACCTCCGTTCTGCCTCTCGCTCTTGCCGCGGCAACATTCCAGTAGCTCTTAAAGGGGCGGGAGCCAAAAAACAACAAACAGAAGCGAGGAGAGCCCCACACGCACTTTCGTTACACCGCATCAAAGAATTTTCACCTCCAGAGAGCAGGTACTTGAAAGGTGCACTGGGACACGCTAAAGTGGGCGTGGTCGCACTTAATTTCCTGTAAACTCTGGAGCTGGTGGGGAAACATTTTTAAGCTCCGGAGCTTAAAGCCATTTGTGGCAGAGTTTAGGGGTTGTGTACAAAGGGCCAGAGAGGAGTAGAAAACCAGTTTTTTCTCTATGAAGTAGATTTTTATTGGCTATTCACTGTAAAATATAATTATTTTAAAACAAATTTAACTTCTTCTCTGCTAATGTAGTCCTAGATAGGAGAATTAATAATAACAATTGTTTGCTGTTAGGTCATTTCAGAATTATGGTGACCTTTTATGAAGGTTTTCTAGGTAGTGGAAATGTAGAAGTTGTCTGTCAATCCATTCTTATATCTGATTTGCAGTCATTCAATTTGATTCTCATGGCTGCCTAGGAATAAGGTTGTCAGATTGGTGACTAAATCATGATGGGAAGAGTTTTTTTAAAAAAAACTATAATAGTGTTAGTGCTAGAATATTCTGGGAGTTGTAGTCAATAAACAAATTATAGTCAATAAACAAAAAAGGGGATATTTCCCATCTCAGATCTCAAATAACTCTTCATTCTGGCCTAAATAATGCATAATATTGCATGTGTTTCTTCATCAAGGTCAGACCTTTGCATGTTGGAGGGGAGCAAACCTATTCATCCATTCATTCGTTGTATTTTTATACTTCCCCTTAGTGAACAGGCAGTCTCTGGGTAGTATCCAAACAGCCAGGTTATTCTTTATCAAGCAAACAACAAAAATAACAGTTAAACATATTAATAATCAACAATCACAAAAGATAGTCATAAAAATAAGTGGCATACCCTCTGCTAAAAGAAAACAATTGAATTATAATTAACCCCAGTCTGATATCCTAAATGCCTAAACCTAAAATAATGTGGCGAATGGTAAAAAGCAGTGAAGGGAATAAATGAGTACAAGGCACAATCCAGCCACTCTGAAGTCTCATTGATTTCAATGCTGCTGATCCAGGGGCTTTCATATACAGTGATTAATCAATGCCCACTGGCTAAGTACTGGGCAAAAATAATTAAATGTAAAGTGAAGGCTTATTCTCAAACATGCCACTTTAGGTTTTCATTAGCAAGCATAACAGAGCTTCGGGGATTGTTTCTGCTTCATTATATTTCAGTTTGAAGGGACACTGAATGTTCTATTTCTCCAGATCTTCATCTGTTGTAAATACCTCAAGCAAGCTATCCTATAACTGTTACAGTGACTACCTCAAGCATACATGTCTGTGGCAAACACAGTGGACAAAGAGAGAGAGAGAGAGAGAGAGAATTAACATCATAATAATGGCTAGTTTGAGGTCATGGCCATGCAATAAAAATCAGCATAGAGGAGGCCCAAAGCCATGAATAAGGTTAAATGCAGAGAAACATAAAATTGTCTTCAACAACAAGATTTGTACAGCACTATTCATTCTTCCTGGTTCTTCTGTATGCCTTGGAACTGTGAACATTAAGATAGGCGACAATAAACAGAACAGAAATATCTGAAACTGGGATTTCAGATCCCTTTTATCTTTGCTGGGGTAATACCTAAGCCAATGCTTCTTTATATGTACAGTTAAAAATGGATCAGCTCCAGATATACAGTAGTGATAATCACATTCTTTCAAATCTATGGGACTTGTTGATTATGACTAACTTAAATCTAATTAAAATCTAATACAATGGGGTTCAACCAAAGTGTGGGGAATTCTATGTTTGAACCAAAAGATCATTCACTAGCTAGTCCATGGTTGTGGTGAATAGGTGATATTATATGTTTTATACATCTATAAACAAATAAAGGGAATGGATTTGAAGGTCATGAATACAAATGTGGCAAGCTAATCTAAGGAAAAGTGTAGAGCAATGGACCAGAAAGTCTGAAAACCTATGCACGAAAGCAAATGAGAACTGCAGGAACACAACAAATTAACTAATGCTGTACATGCAGTGTTAGCTTGAAATATCACAATGCACTATATATCCTAAAGCATGCATGCATGCTTTAGGATATATAGTGCATTGTGATATTTCTTAAACCACCAAGGTTTAAACCAGGATATATAGTGCATCTCTCTCTCTCTCTCTCTCTCTCTCTCTCTTCTCTTTCTTGGTGGTTTAAGAAAAGGGACAGGAACCCATTAACTTTTTTTCATTATCTCTAAAAGCATTGCTTCTGGGTTTAATTCATTTTAAAAACTACTGAGGTGTTTAAAAGAAAAAAAAATGGTGCAGCTTCCAAATTCTGCAGAATATAGAAGAACATGAACAGTCTCATACACCAAAACATTTCAGAGACAGAAATGGGGGCACAATCTGAAGTCCCACTCTCCCTCCAGGATGCATTCTCACAACAGTGAACACTGCCTAAAGCAACTGCCCTTGTCGCTTTGTAAAAATTTGAGATATTGTGTGTGTGTGTGTGTGTGTGTGTGTGTGTGTGTGTGTGTGTGTGTGTGTGTGTGTGTGTGTGTGTGTGTGTGTTGTGTCGTTACAGTTGTGACCCAGCCTTTGTGACTCCACGTCCATGGAGTTTTCTTGGCAGCAATACTGGAGTGGCTTGTCAGTTCCTACTCCAGGCGCCTACAGCACCTGGTATTCCCTGGTGGTCCCCCATCCAAGTACTAACCAGGGCCAACCCTGCTTAGCTTCTGAAATCAGGCAAGATCAGATGTACTTAGGGCATTTAGGCAGCTTTGAGATATTTTAGCACAAGCTAAAATGGAGATGTGTAATCTCCAGGCTTAAAACCAGAGTACTTCAAGGGCCAGATGCAGGGGAGTGGTATCAGGAGACAGATATCTAGTCTCATGCGCTCCCAAACGCATCTGGTGGGGCCACTGTGAGATACAGGAAGCTGGACTAGATGGGCCTTTGGCCTGATCCAGCATGGCTCTTCTTATGTTCTTATGTAAGCTTCCAAGGTGGTGGTGGTGGTGATGGTGTCATTACAGTCTTTGTGACCCCAAGGTAGCTAAGGCTAAATATACTAATGATCATTTTTAAAGATCAGATTTTTTCAAAATAAATAGAATGGCAAATGCAGTAGTTAAACCAAAGATCCTGCAAGGATTCAACAAATTAGCTGTTAAAACTTGGATGGTGCAGTTCTTGCCAGCTAAGTATACACCTTCTGCCAAAAAGATGCCAATAAAATGCATCTAGGGAGGGAGGCATTCCCCAACAGGGTATCATTATTAGGGGCCTCCCACTCCGGTTGCCTATCTGCTCATCTTTTGGGAAAGTGTGGCAGATGGAGCAGATCCCTGACACAAATCTTAAAGGAGCATGTTTGTTCACAGGGGAGCAGTGATCATTCTGAATTCCCTGGTTGCAAGATTTATAGAAATGTAGAAGGTAAAACACCATTGTCTCTATACATAAGAATGGACAGGAACGTGGTGAAAATATTTCAGTACTGGTGAATTACATTCCCAGGGGCTGCTGGCAGCTATTAGCCTTGCTGCAACATTCTGGGAGTGTCCAAGCTCAGCAATCATAAACCTGTGGATGTTGACATTCAAAGGGCAGCAATGGATAACTGAAAAGGGACTGAACTTAACATACCATTTTACCGTGTTCAGATGGTTCACAGAAAATGCTGCTTGTGTAACCAAAATAAGGGTTGGATCTTATTTGGGCCTCATCATCGACAGCAACAATAATAATATTGTGCAGTCCAGTCAATTCTGACATATAGCTTTCAAGGTTTTCCAGGTACAGGATACTCAGAGAGGGCTTCCTATTCCCTTCTTCTGGGGGTACCCTGCAGTCATCCTGTCCAGCTTTGCCCAAGGTCACGTAGGGTGCCTCTATTCACAAAAGACACAGTGGGGAATTGAACTCCCAATCTCTGGCTCCCCAGTCGGAGATCTAAACCACTGAGCTATCCATCCAGATCTGGGCTTCTCTAACCTAATCTTTAAAGAGCTCTGCCTTTGCCAAGTAAAATTATTGTTCCAACGAGTGACACTCTTGCATCTCATCATGGGCCAATAAAATTTGGCAGACAGAAATGAAAAGAACTTCTTTATAAGGTAAGATTAAAAACATTTGAAATCCCTTGTTTCAAAAGAAAAGCATTTGATAGAAATTTTCTCCTTGGGTCTGTACGCAAGGACCTTTCAATCCTGAAAAGGCAGTGCAATCCCATTTTCAGAGCTGGCTATCAACGTTACACAATGGCTCTGTTCTGTTTTCTGTATAATGTGTTCTTTAAACCCATAATAGTCCATTTTCCATCATTCTGAGTAGACATTAATAGGATTACACTATAAAAGTATCACACTGATGGACAATTAATGCACAGAGATATAAGATGTTTTGCATTCAGGAGATACTGTTTAAGGGTGGAAAGGATATTTTCTGCCTCCATGTAAATTACCCACTGTTTTTGGTGTGTGTGTGTGTGTGTGTGTGTGTGTGTGTGTGTGTGTGTGTGTGTGTGTGTGTGTGTGTGTGTGTGTGTGTGTGTGTGTGTGAAACAGAACAATATGTGGCAAGCTGCTGAAAATTCAGGAGACTGGTTACAAATCCTCAAAGGTTACAATGTTACAAAAGTGAAATGGCGGTGGGGGGGTGCATTTGGGGCTGTGAAAGTGAGGGGACAGTCATCGTATCTAGTGGAAGCAGTGACATCCTGTGGAATTGCTAAATGCTTAGGATTTCAGGTAAGAAAGGCTTACTAAACTAAGCGTATTATCTATACAGTAATTGTACATGCCATATGTTTGAGAATTCTGGAAATTCCCAGTCTTGATTGCTGTGTTTCATATGAGTTGCCCAAAGTATAGAAGTTGAGCAAGCCATGCCCTTTTTGATCTCCATGTTTTCCCTCCTTATTGTGACTGCACTCTCTCTCTTCATGCTTTGATGCTGACTTCTTGGTTCTAATATATATTACAATAAGTAAAGCTTGGGAAAAATTACCGCTCTTGCTTTGGCATGTGTATGTTATTCAAAAGCAGCCCTCTGGTGTATGTGTATGACTTGTTTTTCTCTCATTATTCTGTATTAACAACAATCATTCTCTGCAGCTGTGTGTTTGTGTGTGTACATCAGGTCCCAGGTGCACCATCTTCTACTGCCTTACATACTATTGAATATCTGGTCATTGCCTATGACACTGAAAAAGAAGAGGGTTCAAGATTTTTGGCACTTGCCTTCTTAGTGTCTGTCTGTTAAGGTTGGGTACCTCTTGACAAGAGTGAGTCATGGCAATCCTACACAGCAGAGTTGTTGTTGGCTCTGGAAAGTTCAGTCATACCTCATGATCAAGGTCCCTAGGGCACTTTGACATTCCCTGACTAGTAACTGAATTTGCTTCTGAAAGTTTTGAAGCCAGCAGAGGGTAGCACTACCCCTTCTCTCCTGTGTGGGGTCAATTCTTCCACTGCATAAGGTTGGCAAACCTCTTCCTGAGAGTGATGCAGGGTGTGCGATAGCAGTGGGCATGCCTCCACAATTCAGCAGCCATGACTTCAGTCAGACAGAGTAGGTCCACCTCTGCATATCTTTGGTCCACCTCTGCATAACTTTGCTCAAAGCCTCCAGATGTGTCACACTGAGAATTAGTCTAACTAAGAACATAAGAACATAAGAAGAGCCATGCTGGATCAGGCCAAAGGCCCACCTAGTTCAGCTTCCTGTATCTCACAGTGGCCACACCAAATGCCTCTGGGAGCGCACGAGACTGATACCACTCCTCTGCTTCTGGCCCTTGAAGTACCCTGGTTTTAAGACTGGATATTACACATCTCCATCATGGCTTGTAACCTGTGATGGAATTTCCTCCAGGAATCTGTCCAATCCCCTTTTGAAGGCATCCAGTCCTTCAAGAGGGGATTGGAAGGTCAGCAACTTTCCAGGATATGTAGGATTTGGTTGTACCAAATGAGTCTATTGGCAGAAGGCATCTGTCAGATCTGTACAGTAAAGAGGGATGCATGTTGGAAATTCCAGTTGACCTTAATAAATGACAGTAAAACCCATCACATTCAATAGAAGCTTATCAGCTAACATTTTTATGACTCAGAAATATGTCTATAAACACACACTGGATTTTACAGACAAGTGATGGATATTTTGGTGAACATATTTTTGAGGTGACACCAGATTGCTGTAAACAGTTTGCCCCATGAAAAAAAAAGCACACCTGCACCTTTTGCCCCAGGCAGCCAATCCACATTTTTCAAAGTACTGTAGCTACAAGGCAGACAATTCTTGTAATGCTCATTGCTCATGCCGCCGTATAGTATTCTTGAGAATCAATTCATAGTAGCAGTATATTTTCTTTTCCATTTTTACTTTCAAGCATTATAGTGTTTGGTGCAGCTAAAATTTGTAGTGCTAAAAATATCTAGTGGCTTCATCCATGGTCATTATTTTATGTCATTAACCCACTGCTTTAGAAAGCAAACTCTGTGCCTACGTTGCCTATTTGACATAGACTGCTGTAGTAGTCCAATAGATATCAATATTGGAATAACATTTTTTTTTGCTATCTACTGTTGGAAGGCTTCAACAAATATTGTTGAAAAATAAAACAAGAAAGACTTATTTGATACAACATAACTTAAATAGACACAATATATGTAATTTGTTTTTTTAAAAACTTTTGAAATAAATTGTTACATTTCATAAGTGAAATGATTACTCTATAATCACTCTGCTTGGTAAATTGTGTCTAAATGACAAAGACAAAGACAAATTCTATTTTTAAAGCTAAGTAGAAGGAGCTAGTGTGCTGATTGGATCATGAAAATTTTCAGAGATGTAGATAAATTAAAGAACTGCACAGCTCAAAGGAAATGTCCTTCAATTTAATTAAATTGAACATGGTATATTACTTGCAAAAGACAGGCAAGTGCCAGGTTTAACTTTCCTATTGCCTTGTACATCAATCAACTGTAAGTGTTTCAAAAATGATGGCTGCGATAAACATCAGATGTTTACCAAGATAGGTGAATTATGTGGCAGAGAGGCTGGGTTGCCAGAAAAATGAAAATATAGATAACTTTGAACAAAGTCCAATTTCCACTAGTGTTACTTTAATTCACAGATTTATACACTAATGTATGCCTATGCATATCTCACCAAAGACTGGTTTACTGCCATGAGAATTCACAATATTGTCATAGTTTTGCTTCTTGATACGATTAGTTAAGAAATCATTATAGAATTTTGGAAACACTCTATCTTGCTTGTGATATTTATGATCAGTGTGGTTTTTTTAGATGAGTAATATCATCCTTCTGCCAGCACTTCACCATTGTTCTTGCTGGTTCCATAGAATCCACAGTTTGTTTATGAAAGATGGACACGTAATAAAACTGTAACATAAGAAAAAGAGCTCTCTGTGGGATGACAGTGTAGGAATGCAAAGCAAGATTTCCATTCTTCTGTATGCCAGTGGGAGAGAGAAAGAGTTAATTAGGACTCAAGCTGGGAGCTTCTTCATCTGAACACTAGTGTTGCTATGGTGAGCTACTTAAGGTTAGGGACTGAAAAATTAAAGACAGTGGTGGTTCCCAAGCTAAAATGTCTCCATCCACCCATAAAGTACATTGATACATGTTATCTTAGCCTGGCTGTAAATACCTACTAGTTGGGCTTGTAGATTTGTTTTGGCAACAGATCATCTTTTATTTTCTTATGGTTTCTTAGGATCATACCAGACAAGATGGAGATATTTGCAACTGGAAGCAGAGTTCACTTAGGTGGCAAAGGATGTGTGATTCTCTCTCAGTGTTATTCACAGCTTCACAAGTTGCAAACTAGCTTACATTTGCTTGGTCATTATGTTCCCATGTTTACTTTGCAAGCACAGCAGCTCTGAAGACATGTCTCTGGAAGGATCATGTGCTCATCTTCTGACTGCATAATTATCAGTCTCATCTGTTTTGGTTCTCATTGCCTGTTTTATTAACCCTCCTCCCAGTTTGTCAGCTTCCTCACTTGCTTCCATGTCCATGTTCCATCTTCCCCTCCCCTTCAAATGGGTGACTATTCATACTGCGCTGTCCAGATCAGATTTTTGACTATTCACTGGACAGCTGGGATTCCTGCATTGAGTAGAGGTTGGAACAAACAGTAGAGGTAACTCATGTTAAGTTACAAAGCTGGCAGCAGTGATCTCCCTAACCAGGACTGCATTAACATTCATTAAAGCAAAATACTTCACTCGGAAACTTTAAAATCAGCTCTTGCTGAACAAGGTGGTGTAATATGGCTTCTTTGCAGTATACTCTGCTTTTTGCATCAGAATTTGCAAGCTTGAAATTGATGTAAAAATTTCCAGTACAGTATGACAAGCCTAAAATTGATGTAAAAATTTCCAGTACAGTATGACAAAAAACTATATCTATCTATCTATCTATCTATCTATCTATCTATCTATCTATCTATCTATCTATCTATCTATCTATCTATCTATCTATCTATCTATCTATCTAAGGCCATTCATTTGTTTTTGAATGGCCAGCAGAGGATTGCTTACTTTGGATTGATTCAATTAGCACCCCACACCTTCTTCTTTTTTCATTTTCTGGCAAATGTGATCACCAGTATTGATCTAAATATGCAGTCAGGGGCCTGTCACACACTGAAGTTTTTAGTGCCATCTTCAGTACAGAACAGTATGCGATTATAGCAGAATATTCCCCCTCCACTGTCTGGTGGCCAGGATTGGCTCAAAGGAATGGGTAAAATGCTTATATAAAAGAAAGGAACCTCAATAGTAGGACCTTCCTCAAACATAGGGCCTTTTCACATGACCCCTAAGATCCGCTGGTCCCTTAAATTCGGACCAGAGATCTTGGGGGTTTGTTTCTGTTCCTCCGTCCCCACCCCTCAGCACTTCCTGCTCCTGTCGGCGTGAGGGGGGAGGGAAAAAAAGGACAAAAGAAGCCTTTACTAACCTGCCGGTGCCGGTCGAACTTGCTACGAGTGCTCCGTTACTTCCTGGTTCCATCTCAAGGAGCTCTTAAAGGGGTGGGAGGCAAAAAAGCAACAGACAAGTCAGGAGAGCCCGGCACTCTTCAAATATTTTTCACCTGCAGAGAGCAGGTACATGAAAAATGCGCTGGGTCGCGCTAAAGTGGGCGGGGTCGCACTTAATTGTCTGCAAACTCCGGAGCTGGTGGGGAAACATTTCTAAGCTCCGGAGCTGGGAGCCATTTGCAGTGCAGCTTAGGGGTCGTGTATAAATGCCCATAGAAGATCTTCCTAAGGGAAGCTTCCTCCTCCCACAGAGAACAATAGGAAGAATGGCTAAAACCTAGCTGTGGGTGTGTCCCTGATAGATCAGCCATATAGATCTCATTCTGGGACTGTAAGGCTGTTTGATCATTCTGGAACTGTAAGGCTTGTTTGTTCAGCCCCTGATCCCACCTGATGCCTTGGACCTTCTCATTTGTTACTGATTTCCTGATGCCTGACGTTGTATTATTTTTTCAATGTTGACTCTTTGCTCTCCCAACTTTCTTGTTATTTAGAACAAGAGTCATTAGACTCTGAATTCTTGTTGGGCTTTGACTTTGCATCTTCCTCACTTCCTTTATGTTAATTTCAGGTTGAATGTTCTTTGTCACCTGACCATGGGTCTGCTCTCTGACTCATCTTTCAGATTCCTCTTGCCTGGCTTGGCTGTCCATTAGAGATGGGCACGAAACGAACAATTTTTCGTTTCCGTTATTCGTTTGTCGTTTCATTCTGTAAGAAAACGAAAAACAAAAATTGTGATGAAAATGAAACGAAATGAACAGAACCACGAAAATTGTGTTCGTTATGTTTCGTTTCCATTACTGGCGGCGTTTAATGAAATGAGCTGTTTTAAATGTTAAAAAACGCCCTGGACATCCATAAAAATGCAGCGATAATTATTTATACTGTCTGATAATACCCACCGGGGTGGTCCTTAAAACGTGCATTTATGTCTTTTCTCAGATAGCTGTATTTTTTTCCTTTAAGGGGAGTTAGGGGACATTGACCCAAAATGGCTCCCAGATGCCTAATATTGATTTCTTGGGTATTAAAACACCCTGGACATCCATAAAAATGCAGCAATAATGCGATAATTATTTGAAATTATTACCCACCAGGGGGTAGGGGTCCTTAAAACATTTGTTTTTGTCTTCTCCCATTGCGATGTATTTTTCTTTTCCCTTTATGGATGACAAAATGGATGTCGCCACTCCAGCCACAACATGGAGGCAAGCCATGTGATGGGATCATGTAAATTCTTGGGCAACTTCAACCAATAGCATGCCCAGGTTGCAGACTGGGCAGGTCTGGCAGCCACAGAGGGCATAAAAAGCTTTGGCAGCCCCCATCCTCCTTGCAGTCTCCAGTGGGAGTTATGGTGGGATTGCTGTCTCTGCTTCCGTCCTGCAGCCTCCCTGTGTGCGTGTGTGCGTACCTCTCAGTGAGTACCCTCCCCTGCCCCACAGTGCAGTCACTCTGCGGCTGCCTTGCACCCTGGGCAATACCCGCCGCTGCCTTTGCAGCCTCCCTGCGAACCTAGTCTATACTGTGCCTCTGCCAGCATCAATATTTTTTTTAGTGTTTTCCCTTTGGTCTGGGGCTTTGGGGGACGCCCATGCACGGAAATGCTTTTAAAAATCACGCAAAAAGCGGGTAGAAATGACAAACGAAAAAACAAAAAATGGAAATGAATTTTTTTCCAAAAAAATTGAGGCAAACAGAAATGAAACGAAACGGACCTCTCAACGACAAACGACAAACGAAACACCGTTTTTTTTTATTTGTGCCCATCTCTACTGTCCATAGTGCAAGACTGTGCTGTCGGGAATCTGCTGACATACATGCAAAATACTAAACAGACCACTAACTATTTTCCCATTGTACCTTTGCAATGAGGTAATAAAGAAGCAAAGACTTGCAAGCAAACATCCAGAGAACCATATCACTGAAGATACAATAAAAGCAAAAATGGTGCAAATGTATTGCCAATTCATATTATTCTTCAAAAGAACCAAGGAATCTAGGTCAATTCATCTTGATATTGATTTAACACTGGAAGCTCTTCCATGATTGCTAAACAATAATTTACCAAATGTGAAGTTGTACATCATAAACAAGACAATTGTGCCAAAGAATTGCTTTTGAGCATCTGCTCACAGTTGCTCAAAAGACTTTGTTAGTTTATCAACCTTGAAAAGGGTTTAATGCCATTTGTAGGTCAGTATGAAATCGTAAAGTACAGTAATAAAGAAATGAGAAAGGAATTGCACAACTGGGAAAATGTCATTTTATTTTTCACTTGCCTATTTCACTCAACTCATAGATGAAAACTGTACAGAGCCTTTTGTCTGACTGAGATATGACTCACTGGAGCCAGAAATAACATCAATGGAAGGCACATTACCATTCTGTCCTATATTTTCCTGAGGAAAAGGGTTTATCAGAGCTTTAATCAAAGGTTAAAAAGCAACTCTATAAGAATGTGTGTACTTATTGTTAAACTTTCTCTTTTATTACACTAGTTGGCTTTGCATTTAAATAAATAAATATTTCCTCTTCTTTTATGTTAACTTTATAAGCTAATCCTTGGCTCTAAAAGAAAGCATTTAAATAAATTCAGTGTTACTCCTTTAAAATCAAAGGTGTTTTGCTATCAAAGACTATTGGGATAAAAATGTGTAGATCTGGGACTGGCCAGACTGACAAATGTTAATTGGAAAAGAAACAACCTCTAACACACACACATGTTCATCACTTTATGAGTACATTATCAACAGTGGGGTATGATCAGTGGATGATTTGCATTTGTGAAAGTTGATGTAATAACAGGGGGAAAATGTTCATATCACTGCAAGCACAAATAGTTTTATTGAGGTTAAGAACATAAGAACACAAGAAGAGCCATGCTGGATCAGGCCAAAGGCCCATCTAGTCCAGCTTCCTGTATCTCACCGTGGCCCTACCAAATGCGTCTGGGAGTGCACAGGACTAGATATCTGCCTCCTGAGAATTAGTCTAACTAAGAACATAAGAACATCAGAAGAGCCATGCTGGATCAGGCCAAAGGCCCACCTAGTTCAGCTTCCTGTATCTCACAGTGGCCGCACCAAATGCCTCTGGGAGCACACGAGACTTATACCACTCCCCTGCATCTGGCCCTTGAAGTACCCGGTTTTAAGCCTGGAGATTACACATCTCCATCATGGTTTGTAACCCATGATGGACTTTTCCTCCATGAATCTGTCCAATCCCCTTTTGAAGGCATCCAGGCCAGATGCCATCACCACAACCTGTGGCAGGGAGGTCCACAGTATTTGTTCACAAATTTTGTGCAACATCAGGTATACAGCAGTCAAATGTAGAAAATTTGACACAGTGCAGTCTGTTTACTCATAACAAGCTGTGCTATGTGTTCTGAGGATTACTGTATTCCAAGAGCTTAGCAGCTGGATCTATGCACATGTAGTAGTTTGTAGGAATATAATGCATTTTTTCTTATCTTGTTCTAGATTAAATTCTCTCATGCTGGGTCTTTCATACAGATCTTAGGGTGTGGCTATATTATAGAACTGATTTGGAACAATTCAGATTTTGTTGCAATTTGATTCATAGCTTTAATTTTCTCTGAAATTGCAAACTCTGCCAACACAGGGGTTTTCAGTTGATATGGATGTTCTCCATTCATGCTGGTTGGAATGCAAGTTTCATTAAACCCCACAGCCTCCCCCATCCTTCTTCCTTGGTCCTGCCTCTGCTGATCCTTTAGTAGTTTGCAGCCCAGAGAAGAGCATGAGGAGGTGCAGCCAAAACCTAGGGAAAACATTGACTGCATAGTGCAGTGAGATTGTGCCTGAGGGATGGGGTGAAGCAGCTTAAACACTAATTGAATTGACTCAGAAATCCCCCAGATGGGGTAGGATTCTTATATGTGCAGCCAAGAAAGAACCACAGGAGGTATTCGTGGATATGTTGGTGAGATGCCAGGATACGGGAGTAGGGGAGAAGAGTTGCAAGGGTGTCCTGAGGTTCAGGAGGATGCAGAGAAGAAGTATGTGCCAGCATTGTTTGCAGACAAGTCAGGGAGAACTTCTCTGGCTTTCAACCAAGTATCCTTTCTGGGAATCCTCCCCACTCAAATGTCACACTATTACATTTCTGAAAAACATTTCTATAGAAATAAAAAGGGGATGTGGGTAAGGTACTTCACAGCTTCAGAATACAGAACATTCATTCATTCATTCATTCATTCATTCATTCATACATACATACATACATACATACATACATACATACATACATACATACATACATACATACATACATACATACCTTGCCTTTCGTCTTTAAAAGAATCCAAGAGTGTTTACATCATTAAAAGACAAAATTTAAAAGCTAAAAATAGTAATTATTGAAATATTTAAAAAGAATCAAGCAAATATCACATTAAAATGATAAACAAAATCAACATCAGAAACAGATTCAAAGTTTTAAACTAGTTTATGCCACCAAAGATCATGCAGAGGAGTGGTTATCAGGATACAGGTATCTCATTGTCTTATGTGCTTCCAGAGGCATCTGGTGGAAGCTGAACTAAATGGAGTCTAGGCCTGATCCAACAGAGCTCACCTTAAGTTCTTATGAAATTACTGTTTTACTGTTCAAACTTTAAGTATTCTGTAATTTTAGAATGAAGTACCTTCCCCTCATTACTTTTCTATAGAAAGGATTTGTGAAGAGAGGTAAATGCTGCCACTACAGACAAGCTCCCTTTCTTTACAATGTCTGCAGGTAAAAAGCCTGATTGAATCCTCCTGCCACTAAAAATATATAGTCCTCTATAGGCATAGGGGGGAAAGCCAATCTTTAAATAATCTGGACCAATCCAAACCAGCCTTTCACAGCTTTAAAAATGAACCCCCCTATTTTGTAAGTGGAACAAATCTTATGGTAATTGACTATGTTGTCACCCTGTTAATAGTAAATATCTGCAGTTTGTCTAATTGAACTGGCCTAGTTTACATTGTACCTCAAAAGAAGAAGGATGTCCCTGGTTGTGCAATTTTTCCCTGGAAGAATGTGCTAATTTGATTACTGTGTATACTCGAGTATAAGTCGACCCGAGTATAAGTCGAGGCCCCTAATTTTGCCTTACAAAAGTGGGAACATTGATTAACTTGAGCATAACCCAAGCAAATATTTCTCTCCACTGGCGATCCCAGAGCCCCTCGTGCCCCACTGGTACTGGCGGTGCTGGAAGGGGCTGCTGCTGCTGCTGCTGCCGCAGCAGTTCCCCTTCCCTTCCCTTCCCTTCCTCCTCCTCCTCCTCCTCCTCCTCCTGCTGCTGCTGCTGCTGCTGCTGCTGCTACTACTACTACTACTACTACTACTACTACTACTACTACTACTACTACTACTACTACTACTACTACTACTACTACTACTACTACTACTACTACTACTACTACTACTACTACTCTTCCGATGGGGGGAGAGAAGCAACAGGCTTTTAAAACTTTTTTTTCTTTCCCAAAGCAAGCGCCGATAGTGGACATTGATGCTTGCTTCAGGAGAGAATTTTTTTTTAAAACCCGTCACTTCTCCTTCACCCGAATATAAGTCGAGGGCCGTTTCCCCCCCAGCCCAAAATAAGGGCTGAAAAACTCAACTTATATTTGAGTATACAAAATATGTAGAGCTGAAAAATAGGTGGAAATTGCACACAGATGAAGTAGAAGAGGATATCCTATTTCTAGTGATTGCCCACACATCAGAAGCAATTGTAAACTCACATGGCAAACTTGCAGGCAAACAGTCATTGCATCTTCAAAATTATTTATATGCATAGGTTGTAGGCCTGTAAATACATGTTTGGAAATAAGCACTATTTTATTTGACTAGAATTCCATGTTTGCATATATGATTACTGTATATATTTCTGAAAATATTATTTATATCCAAAGTTTCTATTAAGTTGTTCAAAGCTAAGTGTGTGGCTCTTTTCCACTCCTATACTGAATAGAGAAATTGTAACCCTCCACATTATAGTTCCTATTGAATTTTAGCTTCCATAAACCTAGATTTTATTAGTCAAGAATGTTGTGTATTCCTGCAATATGTGGAGAATCACTGCTTCACCCCCTCTGCTCTGCATCTTTACAACAACTTGTAATTAGACCAGGCTATGGCTCTACAAAGTTGTTCAATGAATTCAGTGACCTAATAGGATTTTGGATATAGCTTCCCCCAAGGCTTGGTTTAACAACTATACAGTAGTCTGTCTTTCTTTTAATATTTATTTAAAGCATTGATGTTATATCCTTCTGAATAAAATCTTTCAGCAAAATAATCCTCATAGGTTTGGTTTTGATAGGAAAAGAAAACTGTAATCTGAAGTTCTTTTATCTGTGTCAAATATCCAACAAGAGGCACTTGGCTACAAAGAAGAACCCACATTCTATCTTACTTACTTTCATAGTGGCAGATGAACCCCAGAAGACCCTGGAGGGAAGAGAGAGGAGGCATTTCTACAGATTGTTCCTTAGGGTGCCCTTGTCAGCTTCTGGAAATGCATTAATGGCCTTTGAAAACATTATTCTGCTTGAACACTCTTGCTCTAATCTAACATTATGTTACATCAGTTACATCAGACCAGAAATGAATGTCTAATTGTCCCCTTCTTTGGAGATTTAACGTTCAGTTGTATACTTTCCAGAAGATTGTGTGAAGGTCTCATGGTATTGCTTTTTTGAGTGTCTCCGCTGTTGCTCTTTCAACTCCAGCAAAACATAATGAAGTCAAGAGAAGTCCCAAACATATTTAATTGGAAGTTTCCTCTGGGGCTGCTAAAACCATGGTTGGTTAAAAAACAGTCTGCAATCTGCCATTTAAAGTGCTACCAGCAAAGAAAAAGCATATGTGCCACTAGTTTTTACTTCATCACAGCTGCAACAGCTACTCAGAAATGATGGGCACAGTTTGAATATACTTCAGCTGTGAAAGCAACAGTCTTATGGTAGCTTGATGACATGTACATTTATTAGGGAGCAAACTATGGGTTTATACCCCAGAAGTACTTGATGGATGCAGTTAGGAAGGTAATGGGTATGGTATATTTAGAAAAAAATAAGGATTTACCTCTTACTCTCCTGTCATTGGATATTTATAAAGCATTTGATTCGGTGGATTGGAATTATTTGAAATATATATTTAAAAAATATAAATTTGGAGAAAAATTTCAAAATATAATTGAGGCAATATATACAGAGTCCAAAGCAATGATAGGAATTGGTGGGTCAGAAAGGGGGGTGTGCCCAAGCGTTAAGTGGTACAAAGCAAGGTTGTCCACTTTCTCCCATGCTTTTTATTTTAGCATTAGAACTATTAGCAAATAAACTTAAAAAGAATAGTGAGATTAAAGGATTTGAAACACCAGGGAAAGGGAGAGCAGAAGGGGAGCTTCTTACAATGTATGCAGATGACATGATGGTGACAGTTAGGGACCTGGGGACTGCAATTGTGCCGTTAAAATTTTTTTTTGCAAGGATTTGAAAAAGTATCAGGGTTAAAAGTTAATTTTTCTAAATCTAAAACTCAGTTAGAAGCCTCTAAATCATTGGGTATTCCTATAGCAAATAAGAAGGTAAAGTATTTAGGGGCAATGATAACTAAAAATGTGAAGAAAATATTTGAACATAATTATAAAAACATTTGGAGTAAAAAAAAAAACATTTATGGGGCCTCTTTTGGCATGGGAGAAGTGGGAAAAAAAGCTTTTCCCTGACCTCTCTCCACTTACAAAAATATGGTATTATGATAAATTTGCCCCATTAAGGAAGCTCATCCCAAAAGAGGTAGGGGATAAATTAAAGGATATTTCAATCCAGAATATGGATAAAATCTGGGAAACGGAAAAAAATGATGGAACAGGAAAGTGGAATTTGGAATAAGATTAATTGGTTACAAAAAAAAACACAAATCTCCTCCTTGCTGAAGGAGAAAGAAGTTAAAAATTGTGGTAAAAGAAATATTACCCCCTTTGAGGAACTAGTGAAAGGATACAGGATAGATAGGACCAAAATAGTTTCAAAATTGTATAAGGTTTTATTAAATATGGGGAAATCACTAAAGGAAAGTTTAAAAGAATATTGGGAGCTAGATATTGAGGAACAAATTTTAGATGAAGATTGGGATAGTATTTTTCAACAACCACCCTTTGTTACGACCTCTAGGATAATCCAGGAGCAGGGGTTGAAGCTGATACAAAAATGGTATTACACACCAGTAAGGTTGTATTATATTACAAAGTTAGGAAGCAAAAACTGCTGGAGGAAGTGTGGAGTAATGGGAACCTACAGTCATATGTGGTGGGATTGTCCTCTAGTTAATAATTTTTGAAGACAGATTGGTAAAGAAATATCGAAAATTTTGGGAAGGAAATTGGAAATATCTAAATTAATGGTTCTCATTAGCCTGGGTAGCACAGAGATAAAAACAAAAGAGGAATGTAAATGGGTAAACCTGATGGTAATTGCAGCCAGACAGGTCATAGCGAGTAACTGGAAAAATGCAGAAGAGCTAGGGGTGACTCAATGGAGGAAAAAATTAAATAATATTATAATTTTAGAATACCTAACTATGAAGATACACAGAATGAAAGGGTTTAAGGTCAAGGAGAAAGAGGAGGAATGGTTTGAGAAGCTATTGAATTATATGTGTCAAGCCCCGCACACAGAATACACAGCAAGACAAGTTCAGTTCTTTGCCAGGAACTTTAGTTGTAATCCAGATAACGAACAAAGTACAGTCTGAATCAAAGCCAAAATACCTTACAGAGCCAAATGCCAAGTTCAAGGGTACAGAGAAACGTCATAGTCAGAAAGCCAGTCCAAGGTCTGGATACACACAGGAACGTGGTGACAAGGTAAGTGACGTGTTGCTCCCACAGAGGTTTCAGGGTAAACTTGCTAGCTTTATCCTAAACCAGGGAACACACCCATATCTCTGGCAAGGCTCCTGCTAGAACTCAGGGCTTTCAGATCTAATTCTACGCCTATCATTAAAGATCCTTTCCCTGGCTCCCCTGTTAGTTCTTCTTTGCAGGATCCTGTTCCTAGCCCTCATAGGAGGAGGAGATGTGCCTTCAGCTGCATCCTCAGACTCAGCTGCCTGCTGAGTTGAACTGCAAGGCTCCTCCTGCTGTTCTTCAGCATTTAACCCTTCACATTCAGGTTCTATGACAGACAGGGTCCTGGCAATATGAGTATGTTTGACCAATTTGGGGTAATTAAAACGTTAAAAGCTAAGTAAACCTTGCGGATTGTTAATTGTTAATTTATATAGAGTTGTACATATTGTTAATTTGAATTTGTTTTATTATCAATGTATATCCAATGTATCAGATGCCTGGGGGTCACTGTTTTTGTCTGGGGTGTTGGTCATTGGATTTATAATTAATTTTTTTTAAAAAAAATAAACATTCCCAGCTCACTTAAAAAAAAAAGACTTTTACTGGTACCACCTGACCTGTATTTTTAATTTTTTCCTCTATGCATGACTCTGATTTTGTTGGATACCTACTAAAATAGACTCAGTAGTAGCCTGTAGAGCAAGACATTGATACTGAATTGAATGACAATGGGCTGGGGGAACACCATGAAAACCGTACAGGATATAATATTCATTTCAATAGTTTTACATATTTGAAATACCTTCATCTATATCTTACCAGCTGTTGCCTGAATGATTCATTCCCCATGAAACATGTGTCTTTACCACAGGTGACACACTGCATACAAGGAAATTTATTTGGGGGTTGTCAAATATTTCATTCCTCCAAAAATGTGTCAGTCAAATTGTTGACTGGTGCAGGTTACAGGAAACATATAACTCCCTTGTTGCAATAGCTCTACTGGCTGCTGATTTATTTCTGGGCAAAATTCAAAGTGCTACTTTTAAGCAATACAGCCCTAAAAGGCTTAGGTTCAAGCTCTCTAAAAACTGCACGCCCCTCTATGAACCTGCCTGGGCATTAAGATTATCAGAGGACACCTTTTTCTTTGTCCCACCACTTGCACAGGTGCATTTGGTGGGAACATAGGAGACGGCGTTCTCTGTTGCTGTTCCCAACTTCCTTTCCATGGAAAGCCAGGCTGTACTTTTGCAAGCAGGCAAAGACCCTTCTCTTCAAACAGGCTTTTCCTTAGTGACTGACTGACTGAGAGGGCTTTTTCAAATTGTGCTCTGTTGCTTTAAATATTTTAGTTCTGTCTGGAAGTTGTGTCATGGCAACTGGACTTCTTTTTCTGGAGAACTCCAAAGGCTTCGCTGCTCATCCAAACAGCTTCGTCAGTTGCGAGTCCTCCATTTTATAGTTCACTTTGCCGTCTTGTCACCATAGTCTGAAATAGGCTCATAAAATGAACAGTGGCCTGAATAGGCTTGTTAGGTAGACAACAGTCTCAATAGCCTTAAGGTGAACAATGGCCTAAGGTGCTGAAGCCCATAAAGTATGTGTCATTAGCTATGGCCTTCGTGGTGAAGGCACTAAGTATTTTTGATTTGTCTGGGTATTGGTGAAATCACACCCTGATAAGTGGCAGACAGACTGTGCCTGAGGCCACCACCTCTGTTGAGAAAGCATTTTTCAATGCTCACACGAATGTCTTCCCTGACCCCTCTCTAAAACCACTTCTCGTCTCTGTCTAATAGGTGTACATCCTCATCTTTGAATGAGTGCCTGTTGTCCTTCAAGTGGAGGTGTACTTCTTACAGACTGCTAAGTATATAAATGTTTTTTTATTCTTTCTCCTACTAATGTCTCAGAGTGAGTTATTGAGACTTCAAATGTGACTTAAGGAGAAAGGAGTAGATTCTGGGGAACTTGAAGCCGTTTTCCTCTGTGGATCTCTGTACATCCACTATGCAGCAAAAAGGAATGTTACCAGAAATTCAAAACTCTGAGTGCATCTTTTTTAACTTCATAGAGATTGTATCTTTATCCTATAATGGACAGTTTAAACTGGAGTAATTTTATATACCTTTGTAGTATAACTGGCTCATGACTGTTCTGTGGGTGATATTTACATAAAAATGAGAACATTTGGGTTAGCTATTTTCACCAAACATGGTTGTTTTCACCAAATCGAGCCAAGAAGTGTTGCACTGCTGATTCAGGGGTTAGGGGTGGGAAAAATCTCAAAGACTAAACACAATGACATCCACAGAAGTGTACAGCAATTATGAAATTATTGGATAAAACGTGTGGTCCTATAAGGGAACTCAGCTTCAGCTCAGAAGACCTATTCTGTGTCAGGAGTGGAAGACACAGACTTTCAAGACACATGTTTCATAGGGAAGCTACTGCATCAGGAAGGTTTGGTTGGTTTTTGGATTTTTTAAAAAACATGCCATAAAAGCCACTGTGAATTTTCTTGACAGCTGATGAATTCAGTTAATTTGAGAAGCATCACTTTATGAAAGAGCTAGGATATACCAAATGACTGGGAAAACTCTGGAGAAGAACAGCCATAGCCACCAATCCCTCTTCCTGTCCCTTCCTCCTTCAAGTGTTTAGCCCCACTCGAGCCCAGTGCAAGGTAAGGGATTGGTTGATTTTGTTCCTCTGGTTCCAAATGCCAGCTGGGCTCCCGCATTTCGTTTTGGAATCTGACCACTTCTGAAATGAAAAGCCCATCTCTACTCCTCATTTGTTGACATGGCTCAACCCAGCTACCTGCCCATTTCTACTCTCTTTATGGGGAAGGGCTGGCTGTGAGTCCTGTCTTGGTGAACACTTACATTTCCAGATTTGTCAATACCCCTTGGTTTTCATAAAGATGAAATCCATGTGTGCTACATTAAGGTGGCCAGAGGAAAGGTGAGCTGTAAGGGTAACAATGTAAAAAATATATTATTGCCAAAAAGGGAGTTATGAGAACCCTTCTGTGCAGGGACTGCCAGTTCTGTACTCTGTCCAGCCCTAACACATTCTTCATGCTTAATAAATTCTGAAAAGCAGCAAAAGGCTATGATTAAATCTGTGACAGGCTGCAGGAGTTTATTTGCTGGGTTACGACATTTAAAAAAAGCAAAACATCCTGTAACAGCTAAGAGTTAGATCGTATATGCTTGACTACAAAACTCAGAACCCTCATTGTGGTTCTTTGATTCTCAGAAACAGTATGAAAGTTGGACTTGGTATTTTACTATCTTTTCTACTATATTTAAATGTTTTTGTGCCCTATTTTCTTGGCAACTTCCCCCTTACCCGAATAATAATAAACATTTCAATTCCATGAATTGTATACTTGTACTATACAGTATTCCCCCTTCATTGTGGGAGTTAGGTGCCTGATCCACCCATGATAAATCTGGAAGTTGAGTCATGGCTACTGGACTTCTTTTTTGAGAGACAGAAACGTTTCGCTGTTCATCCAAACAGCTTCAATAGACCGATGAAGCTGTTTGGATGAACAGCGAAACGTTTCTATCTCTAAAAAAAGAAGTCCAGTAGCCATGACTCAACTTCCACCTGGATGACTGATAATCTTCACAGATACCCATGATAAAGGAAAATCCACAAATGCAGAAGCCTCAACAAATTGACCTTGGGCTGCTCCTGCTGGCTAGCTTGCAAAGAGAGGTTTTTAAACTTGCTGCCAGGACCTCAAGGTCTGTATTGCTGAGGTGTCAGGAGGGGGTTAAAAACTTCTCTTTGGAAACAGCGGACTGCTCAGCAAGAGCAACCCAAGGTCTGTATGCTGAGGTGTCAGGAGGAGATTAAAAACCTCTCCGTGCAAGTGCAGCCAGCAGGAGCAGCCCCAGGTCTGTTTGCTGAGGTGCTAGGAGGGGATTAAAAACCTCTCTTTGGAAGCTGCTTTTCTCAAGAAAAAAAAGTGAAATACTGAGACTGTAATATATGAACTACGTTGTGGCGGGGGATTGCTGTATATAATTATTTTCCAGTTAAAAGTATTATCCGAAGGCATATATTTGTTAGGAAGCAGCTTCTTATATTAAACATGTTAATCATTAAGAAGCAGTGCAAGATATCTGAATGACATTATCATTAAGGGAGATGGGGTGGGAACCAAGAAACCACATGTTTACAGAAGAGCTGAGAAAAACTGAGTCACATTATATAATATTTTAGGATCAACAACCTATTCACCTTTAGATAAATCAGACTGAGTACACTTCGTATTGGGTACAAAGTTCACAAAGTTCTCCCATGTGGCAAGACCAGTGTCTTAATGCATTAAATAAATTGCTGAACAAACACTGATGTGGTAGCTACAGAGCATGGTGCCTAATTTGAAAATAGCAGTGATGTTGGTAGCCAGTGTAACGACATTTGTGTGCACACACACACACACACACATTCTACAGAAATACAGCAGGTCTACCTAATTATTTTGTGTAGAAAGGACATAATCCTATCTTTTTTTTACTAATGTTGCATAATATTCCAGCTGAATTCACACATTTTTAAGACTCACTGATTAAGCCTCCACTTAACTTTTCTTTGGAACAAGAAAGTGCTTAACTATGCTTAAAACTACTTAACTGTGACAGGATCATTAGTAATTGCTTCATGTGTGGCCATCTATTTTTAAGTAATATGCCTCTGGCTTCATATCTTGTCCTTGAACAATAAATGACCCTTGACCTTATATTTCTTCTCCAATAGACTAGTTCAATAATGCCTGATTTGGATTCCAGTAAAGTCTCCATAATGTTGCTGGGAAGTAACCAATTACATTTTCTCCCCAAATACTTGGTCTTTGCTATCATTCTGCATAGCATATTTTCCCTTCCCATTAGAAATAATAGTTTCAATATTCTAGTGACTGAACTAAAACAGGTGTTCATTTTTCCCCTTGAGCCGAAAATCACTGTACACATCAAATTATGCTATCCTTGTTCCTTCTGCAAAGTGCTACTTTAATCTATTTCAAAGTTTTGTTCCAATCCGAAGCAGATTCTAATGATGGTGCACAAGGCTATTCTGTATACATTGCACTTGGATCCTCTTGCTGTCAAGATGCAAAGAGCTGAGATAAATCCATAACGTTCTAAATTTTATCCACTCCAATATTTTATTGCTTTTCAAGAATTATATACAAACTTTGTTGCAGATAATTCCATATCTGTCTCACAGTTATTCAGGAGAGTACAGCATACTGTTCTTCCTGAAAACCATGGCAAATTTTATATGAGTTATTTATTCCCCATAGGTAACTGCTGAATGTGAAGGACCAGCTAAGATAAACTATCCATGAAGCAAGGGTTGTAGTTCGATCTTAGGCATTTGTCCTCAGAAGTAAGTCCTATTTATCTAAATAGACTTATTGAGAGATAGAGATGTCATTAACCCCTACAAAATAATAGCTTCTCTTTGCACCAAGTGAGTCAAAATGTACAGGCTATCCATGTCACATTAGTGTCTAATCTGTGTCAGTCTCTTTAATGTATTTTTTCTTTTAAAATTATTGAAAAGCAAATCATAAGTTATTTCTTATCCCTTCTACTTTATATCTAGTTTGTCTGAAAGAAACACAGAAAGCAAAGCCAGGTTTGGGGGGAAATCAAAAAGTCTTTGCAGCTAATTTCACTTCAACATTTGCAATGTTTTATCCACTGTTGTATTTCAGGCCAAATGATTAATCAGAGCAGTAAGCACTGCCTCATTCCAACGAAATGACCACCTAACTATATACTATTTAATGCATATAATGGGAAAAAGTTGGCTTTCTATATATCTTCTTGTTCTGCCTTATTCATTGATCAATGAGATGTCTCTGAGAACATATGTGAACATTAATTCTGATTAACTTTTATTGCTCTGCTAGCACACTCTTAACTTTGCAGTCTAATTGGTCTTGTTCTTTTCATTTGTTGTGCAAACAAAATCAGTTTGCAAAAGAGAAACCTTTGGCTACTACTTTGACTGCTCAAAATCCCTTTCTGTGCAGGTGGATACTTTATGTATAATTTATATAAACCCATTTCTACTTAAAATCAGTCCAAAAAGTAACATCAAATATATAAGAATAATATTTAAATGCTGTGTGTGTGTGTGTGTGTGTGTGTGTGTGTGTGTGTGTGTGTGTGTGTGTGTGTGTGTGTGTGTGTGTGTGTGTGTGTGTGTAATTTAATGTAGCAATTATAGATAAAATGAATTGAAAAATGAATCATGTTTTGGGAAGAATATGGCTAATTCTTCAAAGAGAATAAAGGATACTCTATCCCTCTTCCTCTCCTTGTATAAACATCACAAGAAAAGCAATCAAAACAATTGTTTGAAACAATGTCTGCAATACTTTTCATAGGCATAACCTATAAATGTTCTTTTTAGTCTTCAACTAGAATGGCATGCTTTTTTTCCTGAGAGAGGTACTATGATTTTAATAGCTGCAGAGTCCAGACTGTGCAGAGATTCAACAGGTGCTGCCATTCCTAGGTGGCAATAAAGTTACCAGTACCTGCAATTTTACCAGCTGTGCCACAGTTAAGTGCTAATATCTTCCCAGAACAAAGGACAATGGGTCATGAAATGAAACCAGGAATTTAATCTATGCTTCCCTCAGTTTAATAGTGCTTCATGATCATGACATGCTATTATTTGTTTAGCTACATTTACGTCTCACTTTCCCCCAATAAATTTGATTATATGCTGTTTAATACACTGTTGTATTTTTATAAGTATAGGTACTGTATAACTTAGTTTTCCACATCACTGGTTCATGGTGTGGCACTGGTGAAATAAATTGACTAGCTGTGTATCTTCATGTTTCTATTTACTGAAAAAGTAGAAAGTCCCTTTGATATGAATTATATTGGTGCCTATGACTCTAGATCAAACTAGACAATGTATCGGATGTGTTTAGGAACAGGGCTCTATTCTGAGTTAACTATTAGTCATAGTATCTGCTTTCCCTCAACTTTGTAATTTTGTATTTAACATGATTTGCTTTCTGACTGGTCATTAGAAGGTTAACATTGGCTTACTCTGAAAGCTGGTAAGGGAAACATCTCTGAGAAATATCCCTTTGAATATCAATTTGTCTTAATGTCTAGACTGAAACTTGCTGTGCATGACTATTGAGAAAACAAGTTGCTTTTCATGCAACAAGACTTTGTGGAAATTAAACTCAGGCATTTTTCAACTTCAAAAATCCGTTTTTATTGCCTTCTCCGATATCCAGTTGCAAAAAATCTTTTCTGAACTGCTAGCAAGCAATCAGTTCCAAATGGCATCTCAGGCTCACTGATTCCAGCTGGCATTTGATGTTCTTCCTTTCTCCAGCCCATTTCATAGATGTCTTAAATTCTCGACTAATCTTACCTTTTGGTTTTCCATGTCTCTATACATGAGACCAAAGTAGTCTTTCTCCAAGAGATTCAAGTGTTCACATACTTTGTCGAATAGCACTTGGCCCTTGGAGCGTTTCTGCATGGATGGGGTGGGGTAGGCAGAGAAAGGACAAAAATCAAAGAAAAACAAAACAAAAGACACAAAACATGTGGCACCTTAAAGACTGTTGGTCAGATGGTGTGGTATAAACATCAAATGAATCAAATAAATAAATAAAATTGCTTATGCTTTCTGCTTGTAGCCAATTTGCAGTATGGATTTATTTTATATTTTGTTCTTATTCTTCACATACAGTAGTTCGTTTTAGGTGCTGAGGAATAACTGAAAAGCAGTTTCTGAAAAAGATGCATGACTATACCCAGTGTGTCAATCAGATCTTTTGATCACTCCAATTCAAAAATAAATTAAATTATAGTGTCCTACACTTTCAAAACTGATTCATAAATCTTATAAGCATGTATAATTCATTCTAAACATGCTCTAGAAAATAATCAGAAGTCTGGTGAGCCGAACAGAATATTTTATTTAACTTAGCAAAGGGCACACATGGAATAAAAGGTCACTAAATGGATTTTGGAGGAATAAAGTCTTAAAGGAGCTTTGTCACCAAATCCGTGGGGTGTTCAAACAAATGTGCTTTGGATTTGAATGTGAGAAAAATAAGTGGTTTGCATGTCATCCAATGAAAAGAGGATAGAATGGAATCTTACAATTAGCTGGCACACTCATATATGGGGGGGGGGAATAGCATAAATATCAACCCTCATTATAAACCTGTTACTCAGGTTTTCTGTGTCCTGGCAATATAAAAACGACATTACATTGTGTCTCCATCCTGACTTGGGAATCTGAGGGGCACCCTGCATTTGCCAGGAGAACATTCTGCTCCATCAAGTCCTTCCACTCCAGAACACTTTATTTCTTTGCTGTTTTGGGACAAGGAGGTTGTTTCTGGGAAATGAAAAGGGGAAAATATGTCTCTTTCCCTTTCCTTCTAAGCTAGGTCAAAGAGGACAAGGCATGTTTTAAATGCACGACATTGATTCTGCCCAATGTAAATTCCTCTTATACCATTATAAGCTTAAAAAGGAGGGGCAGGAAACTTGCAGACTCCAGATGTAGAGCCAGTGATGTGGTCATATATTTGGACATACAGATGCTGATCATGAGAACCTAACAGTCCCAGTGCCAATATAAATGGTCTCAGATCAAAATAAGAAGAGTCTAAAAATGCAGCTGGATCAGCTCAAATTTTAAAACATCTCTTTTCTAAATAGATTCATTACTACATGCCTCAGCCCCAGTACAAAATAGTCTTTAAATCAAACTATGTCAGTGGTGTCGAATCTTCGGCACTCCAGATGTTTTGGACCACAACTCCCACAGGCCTTTGTCATTGGCAATACAGGCTTGGAATTCTGGGAGTTGTGGTCAAAATACATTTGGATTGTCAAAGGTTCACCACCACTGCCCTATGTATTCAGCTATCGTTGTGGTTCTTCATGATTACTACTACTACTACTACTACTACTACTACTACTACTACTACTACTACTACTAATAATAATAATAATAATAATAATAATAATAATAATAATAATCTTATTAAATTCAAAATTACTTCATAAACTCACCATTAAGAACATTAAGAATTTGATGGTTTTTTAAATTTAAACATTGAGAAAAATAAACTTGGTAGTTTTGTTCATCTCTAAAACAGATCCTTAGAAAAACACAAAGAGTTACAAAGTACGAAAGTTTGACTCTCTTGAGACTTTCATAAGATAAAAGCCAAAATGTAGTTAACTTTGAGTCAGTCATGCCCAGGAAGACCCGATATTTTGTGTTTGTGAATTACATATGGTTGCTTTATACATCTATGGCAAAGTGGTGTTCCTTTTTGTAATCATTAGCCACGGCCTTGCAGGTGGAAGTGTGAAGTATTTTCAATTTGTCTGTCAATCTCTCAAGAAAAGAAGTCCAGTTGCCATGACTCAACTTCCAGACCCACCATATGTTCATCCACCATGAGCAAGGTACAAATATTTCAATCAAGATAAATGTGAACATTGACACTGTTAGATTTAAGCCAGATATTTTAAGGTACCTGCACTGAGGTCTGCTCATACAGTATATAAGTTCTCCTGAATTCAACAAGACACACTCCAACATAAGTGAATTACCACTTCAAAGGATAATCATAGTGAAAACAAATAAAAGCCATTCCTATTTTCCATCAATGACATAGAATCATCCATATGCAAAGTTCTTAAGTTCAAATGTGAGCATAGAACACCATGCAGAATGCCTCACACTTCTGTTGGAGAAATAAGTATGCCAGGAAAATAATATGGCCAACAGGGCTATCTTTGTGTGCATAAAACAGAACAGTTTCTGTTTCGATTTATCATACTTAACATGTTATTTTTTTCCAAGTTCATTTTGGAACATCTATGTAATAATCCGCTGTCAGATGACGTAAATTATAAACATTGCAGCTCTCTGCCAAGATATTTTAAAAATCAGTTTAGACTACATGGAAATAATAATCTTCGTTCTATCATCTGGCAAAATTCAATGTTAGTATATTACCATAAACATCAACATTGTAAAAAGAGGCTGAGGAAAGGGTCAGCCTTCAGCATTCCTGACCCATTTGGCTATGTTAGCTGGGACTCAAGGAGATTGCAGTTTTTACAACAGCTGGAAGGCTGCAGTTCGCTGAGAACCATACAGTGTGTTCAGTAACAATAATATAGATAATGTTTGTGTGTCAGTGGGTGGGACAAGGTAAGTCATTGTTGCCATCTAATCTATTATACAGAGCTGTTGTGAAGTTAAAAGCCTGCTGTGTATTCTTTAAAAGAGGAACTTTAAAAATGTGACAGAAAATTGAAGTATACTTTTCATTCAACAGTCTTATTTTTACACGTAATACATCAGTTTCCCTTGCTGGACCTAGACATATCTTTCAGTCCTGCTTCAGTCTCCATTCATTGGTCCCTGCTGGGGATTAAAATGGCACTCTCTGGGTTTTTCATTTCTTCCAGAACAATGCTGGCCCATGTTTTTACCATATATTACTATATTAAGTCTGGAGTCCAGGGAAAGGTATATAGTGTATTATGTAGTGTTAATTTGGAAGCCTCTTAACATGCTTGATGTGGCATTTTGAGTGTGCATATCCAGTAGTAAGACACACACGCACACACAATCCCTGCTCTTTTTCAAGGCCATTTTGGATTCTGGATTGCACTTCAGTCTGGAATGATCTGTGCCCCATTCAATTCAATTTGTCCACTGGCTTGGAGTTGATTTCTAAATATCCTATCAACTTGTTTTTGCACCAATGTACATGAAATGTGGAGATGTCGGAATCTAAGGAAGTATATGTGTGTAATCCTGCAGTTTCGTGTAAAGGTGCCTATTTTAAACTATTTTATTGTGGTATTTGTTGTATTTGCCCGGTTGATTGTATGTGATTCAATGCTGTAAACCGCCCAGAGTTCCTACAGGAAGATGGGCGGTATAGAAGCTCAATAAATAAATAAATAAATAATAAATAAATAACCTGCCACATTTCAGATAGCTAGATCAAGGGATTGCATATTAGCTATGTATAAGGTTTGCTTTATTAAAAGTGCACACACGGGAAAGAAAAATAAAACAAAAAGGCAGTATTCTATTCAATATAATTTATGCTCTGAAATCTGAATCATGCTCATGTGGTTAATAATTTATATTCAAATTTGGTATATAACCTTAATCAGGATCACTTGACCCTTCAGGAACTTTTGTGATTTAATGCCATTTTAAGATCTAGGATAATGTGCAAATTTACAGTTTACACTGTTCAAAAACAGCAAACAAAACATCATACTGACCTGAACTCTATTTGTGTTTACAAAAGTCCTGGCCATGTGCCTGGTCACAAAGCCAACCGCACAAGCTAACTGCCCTGGCTAACTCAGATGAGGCTCAAACATGCATCCTTGGCAAAGACAAATAGGGTTCTAGCCTCTAAAAGATTATTTAATGCTATTTCTATAGCTGTGCTATGTTCAATAACATTTTAAAGATATCCAGTATAATCCTGCAAAATGCATATGATGGAAAATATATTCTATATTTTTATGGTTGAATGGAAATAAAAATAAACCTGCAAACTGGGAAGAGAGACAACCTATGAATCTACAGAAAGAAGTGATCTAGGGTAACTGGAAAGTAAGAATCTGCATGACCTACACCTGGCAGGAGTGTTGCAATTTGGTGGGAACAAATTTACATTTTTGCACTCACGTCACAGCATGTCTCTCAAATAATCTTTCACATGTCATGTCTAGTCTTCCATAAACATGTAATACAAAGCTGTAAAAATAGGAGCTGGGAAGCCACTGAGAAGTCTATAGTCAAATTTATGTTTAGAAACTATTAATAATAAAGAGTTGGAAAAGAACATGATTTGGGGGTTGGAACCACAAGGTATGATATTCAGAAGGAACAAGAAAGTTCGGATAACTAGCATCAGGATGGGTCGATCTTCTTTTCTTTGTATACCTTTGATCTAATTGTTCCAAGGGGCATAAAAAGAAGAGGCTCCCAATGTTCCTTCCAGGACCACAGGAGAAGGGACAAATACACAAAGAATTGCTTCCCAAATGAGGGTGCTCCTAACCCTACTTTGTCAAACCAAAGCCTGTCCAAGGCACAAATGGAACCATTCAGGACTGCCATCTTTATGTTCTTCAAGATTTTTGGCTCTCTCTATCTTGCCATTCCATGACCTTCCACTGGAAGTCCTGATCAGATTTTTCATAAAACACACTTGACCAGATAATTGAAAGATTCTACTCAGGGCCCAACATCAAGATCCTTCCTCTAGAAATATGTTTATGACTGACCTTTCTTGCCCAGAAGATAAAACTTCAGGGCCATGGTACAGATCCTGCAACAGAAACAACATTTAGAAATTGCAGGGGACCTGTCACAGAATAGCTGTCTTTTCATAGTTGTATATGTTGCTCTTCAGTCATTCAATTATGTGTAGAATAAACTGTGTGTGTGTGTTTTAAAAACAGAAGGTAAGATCTCAGTGTAAAACAAATCCTTGGCTGGTTTCCACTAGTGATGCTTTTTGACATTTCCCTTGTTTCCATGGCATTGATGGTGCTCAGATCAGATGACAAAATAAATCATGGGATCACACAGGCTTGTATACCATTTCCTTTCCCATCTCCTCTTGGTAGTGTAGCCGAAAGGAGAAGTTTGGCAGAGTCCATTCCATTGTTGATAAACCAGCATTTTTGGTATCACCCAAAGCATGATTAATCTTGAAATAAGCCACCTTGAGTTCATGAGTTCATGGCTAAGATCAATCACAGATTGCATGCAATGCTAATTTTAAAAAATAAAAGCAAAGGGCCTATGATGGAGGTGAGAATGCATAAACAGAAATAGTGGTTGTGTTGGCGAGGTCAGTCCTGATTTATGAATTCAGCTTTTGTTTGCACCTACATTCTTGCCACGTTTCATTCAATTTCAGTTTTGTACACTGTTGTCCTCAAAATATTTGCATTCTCCCTATACTGTGCCTTAATAAACATTGATAATGAACAATGGGTCTGTGGGCCTATAGTTACCAGAATAAATATTATACATATTGTATGAATGCAAAGAAAGGCTCAAACTAGTAGCAGAAAATAACTGGGCTATTGATCCTGAAATAGTTAATTCTGGCAGGTAATAAAATAACTTTGCTTTAGTTTCTGTTAACACAATAGGTTGGCACAGTATGTATGTAATTGAATGAATTAATAGATACAATGGAACAAATTCACAGAGACCATCTGTACTTTTGATAGTGACAAAGAAAAGCCGGAGAGTGACCATGAAACTTGGATCCCTACCGAAGAAGCTTTTTAGTAGAGATTCCAAAATTTAAATTAATTTAATAAATACAAACAAGACTGACTTTAAAGGAACCCTAATAAAACAGTTCACAAATCGGTTATATTTTTAAAGATTACTTTTTAACATAAAAATATTGCAGATGATGAGTTCCTTTTAAAAGGGGGGCTTTCCTCCTATTATGAAAAGAAAGAATACAGTATGTCACTTTCTAATCTGCAAATATCTGCAGACTTATTATTAATCAACACAGTGCCCTTTTAGGCACGTGTGCTCAAAACTATGTCCCAGTAGGTTCAATCAGACTTATTACCAGATAAATATATACAGAATTGTTGACATTGTGTCTGGTGGTAAAACTAAAATCTAAGCAAATCTGCAACATGAAATACATACAACTGGGTGCCAAAAAGCTGTGATGTGATAGAGCAGTGGCTGTATCTTCCATTTTTTTCTTTGGTTAAAACTGTTAGGGATGGAGGATCCACTGTCAGTTGACCCATATACTCCACTGCAGCTTCTAACATCAGAAGAATTTCAAAAGAAAGCACTCAAGGATTTCCCACTTTGTTGTTGTAACTGGGTGACAGCCTTACTTATTACTGAAGCAGATAGCATTGCAGGGGGAAACCAGGCATAAAAAACAAAAGTGCTGACAGAATTCAGGGTGTGGTGCTTCCAGAGATCCTATGTGTGTGAATATGAGCAGCACATTCAGAGAAAAACAACACAAAGTGTAACATTCTACAGTTCCTAATACAGGAATTCCTAAATTCTTGTTCTTGTTCTTCTTCTTGTTCTTGTTCTTGTTCTTCTTCTTCTTCTTCTTCTTCTTCTTCTTCTTCTTCTTCTTCTTCTTCTTCTTCTTCTTCTTCTTCTTCTTCTTCTTCTTCTTTTCTTCTTCTTCTTCTTCTTCTTCTTCATAACATTAGCAAGAGTCAGTAGAGTAGAGTAATGGATAGAGTGATTGACTAGAATACAAGAGACAAAAGGTTCAAATCCCCACCTGCCCATGGAAATTCACTAACACAGGATTAAAACTACCCCTTAAATATCTCCAATATCTTGGAAACTCTTCTGGGATTCTCTTAACATGGCACTAAGGTGATAGCACACAACACAATAATATTAGCAAATGCTTTTATTGATGAATCTTCATCTTTCAAATGCAAGGGCATATTGTACAAGTTCTTGAGTTTGATGGTGCTTGATCCCTGCTTTGCCAGCCTTGACATTATGGCCAGACATTCTGGGGTATATATTTCACCAAGAAATGTGCCACGGGAGAGGATAAACACAAATAAACATGTGCCTGGTCAAATAAAGTCCGAATTCTCTACAGAAGCAACAGAAGTGAACTGAGGCTATCATATTTTAGCTACAAAATATGAACATAAGACTCAGCCTCCCCCCAAAAATGATAATGCTGGGAAAAGATGAAGCCAACAGGAAAAGAGGGATTGAAAATATGGGATGGGTTGACTCAGTAAGGTCAAACAGCCTTGAGGTTACAAGATCTGAGGCAGGCTGCTAGTGTAGGACCTCAGGACATTCAGCAACTCATAAGGGTGCCCCAAGTCAGAACAGACTCGATAGTACAGTAGGACCCCTGTAACCACTGATTCATTATCCACTGATTCAGTTATCCATGGGTGTCAGAGGAAAAAATTAAATAAATAATTCAGCAGCTGCAAAGCAAGCTGCTGTCACAAAAAGCAGCTGTAAAGCAAGGTACTGTCATAAAACAGCAACCTAAAGTAAGCTACTGTCACAAACAGCAGCTGTAAAGCAAGCTACTGTCACAAAACAGCAGCTGTAAAGCAAGCTACTGTCACAAAACAGCAGTTTTAGGAATTTTGGGCACTCTCTCTTATCCACGGTTTTCATTATCCATGGGAAGGCCTGGAACCAATCCCCAGCGGATACCGGGATCCTACTGTATATAGAACTGACAACGGCAATAAGACCCTTTCATTACAGTGGGTGTTCCAAGCAAGTACACAGCTGCCTGGTGGCATGCATATTTAATCACAAATAAAAGCCACTGCCAGTACAGTATAGTGGATGAAGTGTCAGACCAGCACTCAGGAAACCTTGTTTCAATTTCCTACTCCAGCATGTCTGTGGAGATTCTCAGACATCCAGTTGAGGTTATCCAGAAGTTGAGTCATGGCAACTGGACTTCTTTTCTTGAGTGGTTTGAGAGAGGGGTCAGGGAAGGCATTCATGTGAGCATTGAAAACCCCTGTCTCAACTGGGAGGGGGGGCTCAGGCACAGTCTATCTGCTACTTACCAGTCGGTGAAGAGAAAGGTCTTTGCCTGTTTCCAGAAAGACAGCATTAGTTGAGCTGATGTTGCCTAAAATTATTGCAACGATGAAAATACATACTTAGATAAATTTTGATATGATTAGAAATGATTGTCTCTTTTCATTTTGGAGTTAACCATTTTTTGGCATAAATGCCTGCTGTGATGAACTCAGCCTTCTGATTTTCCCCCAGAGGTCTATCAAGTGCTATAGGGCTCTTAGGGAGATGTTCAGGCATCCCAATCCCTGATTCGACAGGGTCGCCATTAGTTTACATATGACTTGATAGCATATATAACAAAACCTAGGAAAGTTGAGCGGGTTTCTAAATTAGGCCTAAATCTCAATGTGAGAGTAAAATGAGACAAGAACTATACTGGGATAGAAGTAGGATACTTTTGTCTCTAGTAAGGGCACCCTTTATGGAAATCATTGTAGAAGGCCCGTGCCCGATTGTGAATGAGTTGAACACACTACTCACAGCGAAGTGTGTCCCTGCTAGAGTATTGCACCATAGGCAGTCTCGGAAGAGTAGCGTCTATTTTGCGAGTTGTTTCCTCCCTTCCAAGTCTTTCCTCCTACCACCTCCACCATTCCGCCCCTTTCCCCCATCCCTGGCGCCCTACGACGAGGCAGGGATGATCTCCATAACAGCAAGACTTAAGCGGAAAGTCTCCGCCTTTTTCCGCCCGGAAGATGCAGACCTGGAGCTGGCCCACCGTTGGGAGTACGTCGCTGGAATGTGACTCCAGGTCATCCCCATCATCATAGCCTCAGCTGTGCCGGGCGCGAATGAGGCCAAGGAAGAGAGGGGTGGGGGCGGGGGTGGGGTGCTCTCCGCCGTTGACCCAAGCGGCGGGGCTGGAGAAGGGGGCGGGGGCTCCTCCTCTCTTGCTTCAACATTAACGTTGCCTATCTATTCCCGGGGGCTGAGGCAGACGGGCGAATCCCCCTCGCGCTGGTCTTCCTGACGTTGCGCACAGACCTACCCAAGACGCGCACGTTGCCGCGCCTCCACCAGAAGGCTGCGCTGCCACTCCGGCCACGCACACGGGTTGCACGCCGCCGCCGCCGCCGCCGCCGCCACTGAAGCGCTTTACACGCGCGCGCACACACACACACATACACACGTACACATACGAGGATTAGCTGCCGCTGCCGCCGCCACCGCCTCCTTATTTTCGCTCCATCCTCCCAGCCTGTGTTTTGACTTCGGCCGTGCGCGCTGCGCTCCGCGGCGCCGTTGGACTGCTCGTCCGTGGGCTTCTGACGGGTAAGTAGGAGCGAATGGCGGGGAAGCCGGGGGAGGGGCGATCGGTTTGGTGTGTGTGTGTGTGTGTGAATGGATAAGGAAGGATCCTTGGAGGAGGAAGAGGAGGAAGGAGGGCGAGGAGAAACAGACGCTTCCAGAGGGTACTGGCGCGGCCGACCACCTCCCGAACAGAAAACCGGGGCTGCCGTGCTCTCCGCCTTCCCGACGCGGCCACGGCGGCCACC
Source organism: Phrynocephalus forsythii (assembly GCA_029282475.1). Taxonomy (NCBI): domain Eukaryota; kingdom Metazoa; phylum Chordata; class Lepidosauria; order Squamata; family Agamidae; genus Phrynocephalus; species Phrynocephalus forsythii. The sequence goes on from JAPFRF010000003.1 coordinate 61,860,138, forward strand.
ACCGCACCGCTGCGGTTTTTGGCTTGCTCGGAGGGTTCGCAGGGGAGGCGAGGGCTCTCCATTCCTGGCGCTCCCGGGCCAGGCGGGTCTTTTCCTCCTCTTGGGCACCATCCACGGACGCGGGGAAGGAAACAGCCCTGGTAGCATTGGAAGGTGAATAATACGCTTGAGGGGTGCGGGTGCGTGCATCGGTGCGCGCGAAGGAAAGATACGGAAGGGGTTGCTTCGCATCCTCTGGCTCGCTCCTTCTCTCGCGCACAAACGCGCGCGACGCCCCTCATGTCGGTGGCGGTGTTTCGTTCGCCGTGGGTTAATCCGGTTTGCTGGGCAGCGTCCACGGCCCCTCTCCCTTTGTGCCGTGGCGGGTCGAGGGTGGGTATTTTGGATTGCGTGCGTTGGCCTTCCTGGATGTGCGTGTGCGTGCGTGTGTGTGTTGAGTGGGTGGGAGAGGAGCCAAGGAATGGACTTCTGGCCAGTGTCTCCGCTTTGCCAGCCTCGCGGGGCTGTTGCTTCCCCGTGACTGGCCGAGCAGCTGCCCTCGCGGCTCTCTCTCTCTCTCTCTCTCTCTCTCTCTCTCTCTCTCTCTCTCTCTCTCTCTCTGTGTGTGTGTGTGTGTGTGTGTGTGTGAGAGAGAGGGGGCTCTGAGCACGCTTCCTACGCTTGTGGTTTCCGGGCAAGGTATAAATCCACTGCCTGGAAGGGGCCCCAGGTGGAGCCGAGGCTCTTTCTGAGTGGGCAGCTCCACGTGTTAAGAAGACCTCGGGAAGGGAAAGAAATGCGCAGTTGTCTGTTTCACGCTCGAACTGCCGTGGTAAAGCTATTTCCCCCTCGAAGAAAGTCCTACGGGCTGCCATCTCTTTTCCTTCACGTAACGACAGGAGTCCTTCCATGGGGTGGGGGAGGGAGAAAGAGTGCTCCTTTTAGGGGGGCCCTGAATGCCTCGGACTTCTTCCAGACGTCCCCTGGAGGCACCTTCCGGGGCTCCTGCAAAGCAGGAAGAGGCGATGAAAAGTCAGGGTACGCCTTCCGACGGAGACGTCGCCCCTCGGGTTTGTGTGGGTTGATCTGTTTTTATTCTGGTTGTAGTGTGTGTTTCCCTCCGTCCCAATAAAGCCATTACAGTATTGGAAATTCTTGATAATTTTGACAATCTCCATCCTCTATTAAGTGAATGCCATTAAATGGGTAGCTTAAAAACACGCTGTAACTTCCTGTGGGCTGTATAACAATTACGCGTTGTTTTCTGGGTTGTGCAGCTGCCCGGAGCCTTTTTGAGGCAAAAAGAGCAGGAATTGAAGGCATGATTAAGGGGGCTTCCACTACTGTATTTTTTAATGGATAGTCACCTTGAATAAGGATGGCTTTTAAAAAATGGGCAGGATGTGTCCTTTAGTTGTGCTTCTGTCCTTTGGACTCCCTTACATTTGTCCTAGGAAGTGTTTCAGAATTATTGATAAGCAGCTATATTACATTTCATCCAAGCAAATAATATGCTTAAAAAAACTTTCTTGAATTGTATGAAACTGGATAGGCCGAGTGTGTAGGTGAACACTTGTTATATTAGAACTGACTTGTTGCTCTGTAGATCAATATAGTGTAAAGAAACAGGGTGTCTTTTGCACTCCAAAATCTGGAAGTATTGCTAAAACATAATTGGTGATTAAATAAAGGACTTCTTGGTGTATCTTGCTGCCATCCTTGTGAATAACTGGAGTGACCTCTTTGAAGCATGGGGAAGTTGAAGAAGAGTAAAGACAATATGTTAATAGATTCTTGAAGTTTCTGTGGAAGTAGCCTTGTTCGGTGTTGTAGCTTGGTTTTACTTGGCATCAGTTCTCATGGGCATACAGTACTCCCATCCTCCAGATGCATGATGCGTCCTTTAAAGCAGGTATTAAATTAGTGTTAAAAGATGTCCCAAGACTCTTAATCCTTGGTGTGTATCATTCTACTGCTGGATGTTAGTGAAACTGGCTATGTTATGTTCCTTTTCACAATGTGGAATTTCAGTATGAGTTAGGTCTTTAGGAAGAAATAGTATCTAATAGAGAAAATTGTGAACTATGCCTTCTCTAATAGTTTCTCCACTTGAGAAATGATTGACAGCATGGACCTAAATTGCACTTAATTTATTTCTGGAGTCATATGTTTAGACTGAAAAAATGTGAAAATTTGATTAGGGCACATTTTGTTTCTAAGTAAACATATTTAAATTCATTGCTGGGGGTCACATTTAGAACATTGCTAATGCAGTGATGTAGGAGATACAACAGAAATGTATCCTGTTAGTCTATTTGTAAATTTTCAAAAGATACATAATATGCAATACTAATGTAGAGTAGCTTAAGGTGATTGGGTATAGACAGCACACTGTTTGCAAGAGCGGTTACTGTATCTGAAATAAACTTTAACAAAAGCTCCAAGCAATTAGATGTGCTTGATATTCAAATAAATACTCAGGAGAGTATCAGGAGTAGTTGTCTAGTAGTATTCACACATATTTATCAGAGGGCACAGATGTTAATTTGCCTTGTTTAGAACTTGACTGTTTCTTTGTAAGGTGCATTTGCATGTTATTATAATATATTTTGCTTTTGTCAGTTCTGCTAACTGATTGACATGAAGATGTAACTGAGTTAGATTATTAAATGTCAAAATATATGCTGACAGTGTTTAAAACTCTACCACCACCTAACTCTTCTATGACTTCATTGACTACGTAGAAAATTGGTTTCTGGGTAAATGAAACAAACATAGTTCCTTCTACTAAAAATATGCAATCTAATTCATTTCATAATCATTCTGTTAAATGAATTTTTTGAGAGAAAATTAAAAAAAATTGAGTCTCGGCTTAATCAGTTAAAGAAAAACCTAAATTATATGCATGTGAGCTGTACTTTGGTGTAAAGCTTATTTTAAAAACCAGTGTGGATGAATTGAGCCCAGGCTCATTCCTCTAATGCAGAGATATCTGATAAAATTATGAATTTAGAGATTGCACAACTCCATATGTTGATACTGTCAAAGCTATCTATCATGCATAAACTTTTCACCATGTTTTGAGGATTATTATATCCCAATACAGTATATTGATTCATGTTTCATATCCACTGTTGCCTAATAATTTTAGAGGCTAGACGTAATATTAATTTAAGATAAAGCCTATAGCTCAAAGGGTCAGGCCTGTCTTAAGGAACTGTTAATTTGAGCATGGTTTCTAGCTGTAATACATGTAAATGTCATTTGCCTTCAGAGCTAGACAAAAACCCAAATAAACTTGTAATCCTTTCAAAAAGATCTGATGTTTGACATTAGAAGGCATATGTTACCATTTTAACGTATGGATTGTCTCAGACATTGAAAGACAAAATAACTATATTGTATTCACTTTCTGGGTTTAGCACTCACTGATTTTGATTGTGATTCCTCTTTTCATGTTTTAGCAACCAATGTAGACATCAGTAAAGTAAAAGAAAATGTTTACACACAATAACAGACAGTATAGTCAGGATGCTGGAAAATGCTACTTTTCTTGGCAGCAGCTTCAAGTAAGAGATTATCAAAGATAACTTCTCCCCAAAGATTCCATTCTGTAGCGAGAACAGATAATAATGGTTGACTTGACAGCATTGTTGGCCATTGTCTATGTTTTACAAAGGATAGATTCGATAATTCAATTTCTTTGCCATTTGACATGGGGAGAGTAACTTAAAGTCAAAATGGGATGAACGCTTTTGGAACAGTAAAAGCAGCAATTAACTCAACTGCTATCTATGTGCGTTCAGCATACCCTGTTGAGCACAACCCCTGTGCCTGTCAACCCAGCCTTAATGGCATGCCCCATATGCTGTTATTAAAATAGTTTGGGGTTTTTTTTTTGCTAAAAGAGGAAGGAGTCAGAAGCTTAATATTTATAGTATATGGTATATGTGAGATCCAAAAGCCAAATGCCCATAAAAGAAGGCAGTCTTGATATATCAAGACTTGGAGCAAAATAGGTTGAAAACTGAAGGCTTTTTTTTTTTTTACTGCAGTGAATGCAGATTAGCCAGTTTGTGGAATTATGGATGCTTTGCAAAGTTCATGTTAACCTGAGCTCATGGCTGTAAGGGAGATGAAACAATAGAACAGACAAACTCAGGAAACAAAAGAGTGGGAAGTTGGGAATCCTTTCAGTTTCCCATCTTTTTCCCCACCCAAAGACTATTCCGACATTACTCACACAATATAAATAAGCAGTTTTAGGTATATATTGTGTTCAGTAGTTTCTCAGGTAGAATTCCAAGTCTACTGTAGAAAACTGGTTGATTATGAACGTGAGTGGGGCAAGACAATATGGAATAGGAGTTTATCAAGGACTCGAGCAGAATTGTAGTATTACTGCTAGTCCAGTTGCTACATTGAAATTAATGTATTACCGGAATATATTTGAAGAGTTGTGCAGTTGTTTTGACTATGATTCCATCTACTGGTAACAGAAAATAAACTCTACTGAAGGCAATGTAGGAGGAACTACTTCTTAGTAAAATACGTGGGTTTGCACTACAGACACCAAAAGCGGCACAATGTTTTTATGCTTCCTTGGGAGTGTGTGTGTGTGTGTGTGTGTTGTGTCGTTACAGTCATGACCGACTCTTTGTGACTCCATGTCCATGGAGTTTTCTTGGCAGGAGTACTGGAGTGGCTTGCCAGTTCCTACTCCAGGCACCTACAGCACCTGGTATTCCCTGGTGGTTGCCCATCCAAGTACTAACCAGGGCCGACCCTGTTTAGCTTCCGAAATCAAGCGAGATCGGATGTGCTTCGGGCATTTAAGCAGCTAGATGTTTTGTTTCCTTGTGAAGTAACTGAACAGCAGTGCAGAGCTGACCCAGGCATTTAGCTGTATTTAGCTGTTGAAAACAGCAACAAGAGGTATCCTGTGCATTAGCTGCATAGCATCCCGTGTTGGCCACATAATTTTGTACCCAAGACCTGAAATCTCTTAATGGCCTCTCCCCTTACTTGGCTGTATACATTCAATAGTGAGTTGAATAATGTGATGCACTGTCAGTACACTCAAAATCAGGTGATGGGGCATTGCTTGCTCTTAAAATTTTGAAGGCTTGACTTCTTTTATCTCATATCTTTGTGCCTTATTATCAACTTACAACTGTGTCACTGTCTTGGAAGACAGCAATTCCAAGCTCTGAAGATTTTCCCCATCACAGTCTAGTGGTAGCATAGGTCTTGCTGAGGTTGGCAAATCTATGCTAACCTCACCATAAGTACTTGATAATAACAAAAATATGCCAAGTACCAGTTCCTTAATTAGTGTTAAGGACCCAGGTAATAGTGGTAAGCAGATGGCAGGAGGTTGAACTATTTCTCCTGGGAAATACTTGCCTGCCCATCATCTTCTCTCTTTAGTACCCCTTGTAACATGGTGCCACCTACTACTGTCAGCATGATAAATGTAGTATCTATGAAAGGCAAGACCAATGCAAAAATAATTCTGTTGCATTATCTGGCATACTCCTGAAGATCACTCTGTCTCAGTTCCTTTTTTTGGATATTGCTCAATGGTATACTGATTGGACAGAGGCATATATGAGTTTAATGGCTCCCAGCTTTGGGTCCCCAGATGTTCTTGGACTAAATTCCCAGAAGCCTTCACTGTTGGCTGTATTGTCCAGAATTTCTGGGTGTTGTAGTCCAGGAACATCTCAGGGCCCAATGCTGGGAACCATGGGGAGCTTCATATTAACTGAAGACAATTAGTCTTAACTTACTCATACCACACATTGTCTTCAGCTATTGTATAGTTGAACTCACATGTGACAGTTGCTGTTTGCTGAACAAGAAAAAGAGGACCACTGTTAGCCAGATGTAATTATTGTAGAGAGTTGTTTGAAATGATCTCTCAGACTGGCCTAGCAACATGATTCATCCTATCAAAGAAGAAAAGTGAAAGAGATTGTCACTAAGAGAAATAAATTCCACTTCTGAACGACTATGTTCAATTAGTGATGTGGTAACCACCAGCTACATTTTGCATCTCTAAGGAATGTTCAAGGTAAAATGGCATTGTTTCCTCTTTGTAATGTCTTTGTGGAGACTGGGTATCTTTGAAGTTGTATAGCTTAGAGTGTGTAGTGGAGGACAAACACACAGAAAATTTTCTGCAAGATATGAGAATCCTTGCATATGTCTAAAATTCCATAATAGTTTTTAATCCTCTCAATAGGAAACCTGGTGTTATGACAATGGAATGGATGTTGTTAATGCAACTGTTTGTTTTTCATGTCCACACAGATGTTTGATAAATCTAGAATTCTTAAGTTCTTACAAAGTTAAAATAATATTTTAAATAAGATATGCAATTGGTAAATTTGTTTCTTACAATAGTAAGTAACCATTTATTTTTTAAGGAATGTGATATCCATGTATTTTTAAAACAAATTGCTTCAGTATAACCTTTGTGACACAAAATACAATAAACCTTTTCCAATTACTGACAGAATCCAGTAATTTAAAATGATCTCTAGTGTGAGTGTAGACATGATTCATCCTTTAATTCACTATGCAAATTGATTTCCATTTATAAACAAAATGATTTATGCAAAACCATGGCAGGATAGATATTTTTCTTTAATGCAGAAACATTTATTGGACAGATGAGTGAAATATAATTCTTTACATAAAAAACCCCAATGATGCGACTGGAGATAAGCAGCTGAAATCATGTAAGGCACCCATTCTGAATAAGTGGTGATTTATCTGAGTTTAGAAATGATTGAAGCGACATGGAAATGATTCTTTAGATATAATGCTGCAGAAAAGTAAATTTCAGTAGTCTGTCAATTACATAATGACACCTAAGGAACTGATAATATGAAACTGCATCAGAAATCTACAGGATGAAATCTACAGCTGTGGTAGTTTTCAAACCAATCTGATAAAAAATTACCACAGGGAGCTCCCTTACAATTGTTCAGGCCATTGATCAGTTTAGTCTACTGTTGTCACCTATGACTGGCAGTGATTCTCCAGGGTTCCATTCAGGATTTTTTCTAATCCTGTTTAGAAGTCATTGCATCACCTCGTGAAGTTTCTTCCAGATGCTAACCAGTCCTGACTTTCCTTAGCTTCAGAAATCAGACAGGACTGTTGTGTTTATGGTAATAATGTAGGTCTGCAATGATATAGTACTGTAACGTTTTGGTGAAAACAATTTAGGCATTTAATTCAGACTTGTAAAGGAAAAATGCCTTTTATTTTATTTTATTTTATTTTATTTTATTTTATTTTATTTTATTTTATTTTATTTTATTTTATTTGGTGAAGGTCTCAGCAGGAGTCCAAAAATCCACTAAATCCTATGAGCCCAGTGGTAAATTTCAATTTAAAAATGTTTAGTTTAGCACTAGCTTATCTTATCACTGCATTGGTACATTAGTTTAGCAACAGATCACCTCTGCATGGACAAAAAAAAGATAAATAAAAATCATTAAGAGATAAATACAATTCTAATGAATTGCAGCAGATTACTAAATTCTGTGGTATGTATTGATGTGTGTGCACACTATGGAGAAATTTGGACAACTGATCCTTCTCCCTAGCACCATGCTGAACTAACGACAATGGAAACGTTATACTCCCCTGTTGAAGAAATTAGAGATCTACTAAAGGACATTAAAGAGCTTATTGTGACTATGCTTGGATGCTTGCTGGAAGCCAAAAAATAACCTGAACTGACGATTCAGAGTACAGGGCAGAGGGAAAGTGATGTTGGCCAAGAAAATAAACTCTGTCATTGGCTCCATTTCTTCCCCTTCTATTTGCCAGGAGGTGATGGGACCGGTGGCCATGATCTTAGTTTTTTTGATGTTGAGCTTCAGCCCATTTTTTTCATTCTCTTCTTTCACCATCATTAAGAGGTTCTTTAATTCCTCCTCACTTTCTGCTATCAGAGTAGTATCATCTGCGTATCTGAGGTTGTTGATATTTCTTCCAGCAATCTTAATTCCGGTTTATGATCCATTCAGACCTGCCTTTCGCATGATGTACTCTGCATATAAGTTAAATAGGCAAGGTGACAGTATACAGCATGTACATACTTGGAACTAGTTTACTTAGTTTCAGAATGATTCCTCACAGGCCAGACAGTACTAGGTCCATAAGGTGGACTAAGAGCCATGATTTCCTCTTTGGCAGCCCCCTCTTTTTTTAGGTCACAGACACTCATCCTCCCCATGTGTGCCACAAAGACCTAAAGAAATTGTAAGTGTTGTAACCAAGCACGGGAAGCAGATTTTCTCAGGATATATTTATTAAATTAATATTTGTTTGATTTAGGTCGCAAATTTCTCTGATTTAGGCCTTTGTGTTCCCTTTCCAGGTTCTGTAGAATTGCAAACAACATTTGGGTAGTCTTAATGTTTGTACTCAATTGACAACTTTTGGATTATTGATCTGTTTGTAGTACCGTGTCAAAATAAAATGTAAATGTATTATATATAATTAAAATAAAAAACTATTTACTCTATAAGATGAGCTCTGTTTCATTCAAATCATTTATTTAATTTGATTTTTAAGACAATCTGTTATAAATCTGAGTCCCTATTTAATTCTTTCCTTAATTGTTTTGCAATTTCTTTGGTTTATAGTCTGATATATCCTTATATATGAAAGGCATACTTGGAAACAAAATACAGATACTGATTTATAATCAGTGAACAATGTGAATCTACTTAACTCTAGATATTTTAAAGGGATAAGGTGGCAACCATACTGGGAGGTTTATAGTTGCACATGGGCAGGAAGTAAGAGCTCGTCTCAGATCTTTTGTGTGCTTCTATTTTTTGCCAGGTTTTGGCAGTGGAGTAGCTTTTACAACCAAAGCAACAAAGACTTCCATGGTTCTTACAATCTTAAAAGCTTACTAGAGAATGAGTTTCTGTTGAATGGACTAGAGCAGTGGTGGCGAACCTTCGGTACTCCAGATGTTTTTGACTGCAACTCCCAGAATTCTGAGCCTAGATTGCCAGTGACAAAGGACTGTAGGAGTTATGGTCCAAAACATCGCTGGACTAGAGCATCCAAAAGCCCACAGCATATAATGTGTCAACCTTTAAGGTTCTCTAGGACTCTTTGGGTTAAATCCATATTAGCCTATTGTAAAGTATTCCTAAGCAATAAACTCCAACATACAATCCATTGATTAAGAACCAGTGGTGTCATTATACTTGAACAATTTGCATTGTAAAAGTAGTTGTACTTTTGTTTTTCCACTTCACAGAGGCTAGGATCCTAAACACATTTTTGCCAGTTATAGAAGATGATGCAGGTGGTTGGACTTTCTTGGAGTATGTAATGTTTTTCTAACATGCACAATAGGACCCACAACATTGCAGTGCCTGTTGCATATAGTGTAATGCAGCGCAACTCTGCAAGCAGACAAAACCATTGAATAAGCCTTGGCCATTGGTTTCATGGAATCTCCTCTACTTTAAAAAGAAGTGGATTTGACCCCTTTCTTTGGTTTCCTTTTCCTCACTTTCCTGTACATGTAGTTTCCGTATCCTTCTTCACTTGATCCCTTCTTCCCATGATTTCATCTGCTCCCTTCCATTGGGCTCCCATTCCATCCTTTGTTGAATCTTTGTTTAGAAATATTTGCCTACAATCATTACTCTAAAAGCTGAAAACAGTTCAGATATCTTGCATTTCAGTAAGTAGGAGCTGGAAAATGCAAGCTCAGTTCAATGTCTCTGAGGCAATTCATTATCTGAAACATTCGTCACCCAAATGTTTGAAGAGGAAACCGGTTAATCCATTCTGGAGGTTTTTTAAAAGGCAAAAAAAAAAAAAAAAAGCTGGGTTTTTTCAGACCTCTTTATAAAGTGCCCATTAAAGGCTTGCAGTGCTGGAACAGCCCACCGAACATCCCACACTGCAGTGCAATGCAAACATGGAAAAAATAAAGCAGCAAGACTACCCCAACCTGTTCCCAGAAAAAATGCAATGGGGAAAATTCAAACATACACAAACACAAGGTGCAAGAGAACCCCAACCTGTTCTAGCTTGCTGCAAATGAGAAAAGATTGCAAACACAGAGAAATGAAAACAGCAAGACTATCCCAGCCTGTTCCCACCAAAAATGCAATGGGGAAAAATGCAAACAGACACAAGCTGCAAGAGAACCCCAGCCCATTCTTGCCTGCTGCAATTGAGAAAATATTTCAAACATGGAGAAATGAAAGCAGCAAGATTACCCCAGCATGTTCCCACCTAAAGTGCAATGGGGAAAAATGTAAACACACAAACACAAGATGCAAGAGAACCTCAGCCCATTCTTGCTTGCAGAGCAATGGAAAAGATTGCAAACATGGAGAAATGAAAGCAGCAACTACCCCAGCCTGTTCCTGTCCAAAGTTCAATGGGGAAAAATGCAAACATACACAAACACAAGCAGCAAGACTACCCCAGCCCCTTCCCACCAAAAATACAAATAAAAGCAATGCAAATATTAATAAAAGCTAGCTCTCTACCTTTCCAAGTTCGAAAGGTCCAAATCCCTCAGCAAAAAATGTCCAGACTGGCTCCAAAGCACCATGAAAAAAATGCTATAGCTCCTCCCACCCCTCCACAAACTACCAGGGTGTGCCATGCATCCTGGGTACACTTTTTGCCCCCAGGCATTATGAAACATTCATTATCCAAGGCAGCCCATGGGCAACATTCGTTATCAGAAACATTCGTTATCAGAGGCATTCATTATCCAGGGGATTACTTAAGAAGGGTATACTGTAGGATTTCTGATCTGTGCAAGTTCTGTTATTTGTCACTCTATTATTTGATGTTTCTCTTTTGCTTCATTTAACATATTTGGTACTTCTGATCTTGACACTTGATCCAATTAAAAAAATATCAATTACCTGGTCAAGAGGAAGGGCAAAAAGTAGAATGTTAACACTGAGAAACACCAAAATATTGTAAGATTGATTTAATGGAAGCACCTGACTAACGGATTAGTGCAGTGGTGTCCAAACTTTTTATAAGGAGGGTCAGATTTGGTGAGGTGAAAATGTGAGGGGGCAACCATTCAGCCACATTTGCCCCCCCCCCCCGGGCCAGACTTTGGACAAGTCTCTATAACATGCAAGGAGGCAGGGAGGACGCTGCAGCAACTGAGCCGGGGGCAGGTAGGTTGGGCAGGTGGCTGGTGGGGTGGACAGAGGCAAGGAGTGGAGGGAAACCATAAAACTGCAAGCTGAGGTCTCCATCTAGCTTGTATTCACATTGAAAACCTAAGTAATTATAACTAATAAAACTGAATTTAAAACCTATTACTTTTACTGATGAAGCTACTTGGATGAGTAGTGAAACATTTCAGTCTCACAAGAAAAGAAGTCCAGTTGCCATGACTCGCTTTCTGGATATTAATTTCATAGTTTCAACAAATCATTATAAACTTGAACAGTCAGTGAATTACGGTAGTATCAATAACTTCTATCCAGTCCAATAGATTGGGTGGGGCATTTCTCTCAGTATATGCTGATAGATTCCATTGTACAATCAACTAGAAAATTTAAATGATAATTCTGGTACTTGCATGAAGCGTGTACTGATTGTTGTATGTACCAAAGTTTTGTTACTATTTTTTTAAAAAAATTGGAATGAAATGAAATGAAATGATTTGTTACAAAATTTGTTAGTAACTAAATGAAATAAGCCATCTCTGCTTATTACCAAAACTAATCACCATCCTCTTTTGCCTAGCTTCTCTGACCTCTCTTTGCCAACTTCCCCACATTTCTCTCTTCATATTTTATATAGCCATCCCTCTCAAAACTTCACAAAATTTTATCCACCTTTGCTAGGATTTTTCTTCTAATGTTTGCTTTTGAGCTTTTGTAGTACTGTATATCATTTAATCTATTTTTCTTTTCAACATCCAGAGCAAGGAAATTGGTAGAAGAGAAAGGAAACAGGGAAGAACTGTTGCATTTTATGAAAACAAAAAATAATATAGACTGGAATGTTGTTTGTTGTGTTGTAATGTAAAGTTACATTACCTAGATGCCCTGAGCACATCCGATCTTGCCTGATTTCGGAAGCTAAGCAGGGTCGGCCCTGGTCAGTACTTGGATGGAAGACCACCAGGGAATACCAGGTGCTGTAGGCGCCTGGAGTAGGAACTGGCAAACCACTCCAGTATTCCTGCCAAGAAAACTCCATGGACATGGGGTCACGACGGGTTGGTCACGACTATAATGACACAACACAACACAATGTAAAGTTACACCAGTATATCTTTGTTGGGTATTACATCCAGGAAAAGGCAGATTGTGTAATCCATTTAATAAATAGCACTTACTCCTTCCCACTGTTGTTCACACAGGCATAACTTTGAGTTACATCAACATAGCTATACAACCTAATTCTGGCCATAAGGACAAAACCAAAACAGATAGGGTGTGGTGTTGCTGATCTCTGGAATTCATTTTACAGAAAGGAAAGAAAGGAAGGGAATCTGAAGGAATCTGACATCGCAAGCAAAGTAAAAAAAGGGAGGGAGTAACCAAATTGTGTGTCTTGTCACTGATTTTTTGTAACATATTTCAGTAAAGTATTGTTACTTTAAAATAAGCATCAATGTACTTTAATGCTGCATTAATAGTATAGAAAGAAAGAAAGAAAGAAAGAAAGAAAGAAAGAAAGAAAGAAAGAAAGAAAGAAAGAAAGAAAGAAAGAAAGAAAGAAAGAAAGAAAGAAAGAAAGAAAGAAAGAAAGAGAGAGAAAGAGAAAAAGAAAGAAAGAAAAGTATATCAGAGAAATAGTGGGAGCATTAAGAGAAGCAAAATCAACATTCTGAGGAAAAGAATGGAAATCCACAAAGGGCAAGAGTGGTGGATGATCAGGTTCCTTTCCATGATAAAGAAAACCCCCTTCACAACATCCAATCAAATGAAGAACATTCTCCAAGAAATAGGAATTATCCAAGTCTATCATAAAGAGAAGACTTCATGGGAACAAATATATCTATTACATTCATTGCCTGCAAAGGATGCTCAACAGAGCATTAAAAGGAACATTTCATTTATGATTGTGTTAATTTATCCAAATATATTGGAGCCCCTGAAACAAGAGGAGTGTGTATGAAAATGGTTGTTTTTCCTAAATGTTTCCATGTGGTATTTTTGTTCAACCCCTTGAATTAAAGATGAACATCTGCACTATTTTATTTGTTTCCTTTCAAATCTGTTGTGGTGATGTACAGAGCCAGAATTATGAAAAGTGTAGCAGTATTAGTGTCCAGTTGTTTCTGGACCCAATTGTCATGAGAAGTTTGTGCACAGGAACAAATCAGAACAAAAAATTACTACCATCTAGTGGTGGTGTAAGCCCCCACCCAGAAATACTACTTTTGGTCCAGTTTGACTCTGTTGACATCAGTTTTAGCTCTTTGTCATGTGGACAGTGAGAGAAGTACTGGTATAATTGTTGTGAGGAAAACTGAATATCTTGTTCTACGACCTACAAGTGCAGTGATATCCAGGAAACAAGTGTGGTGATTATAAAGTATGCTATTTGTTTATGGGTTGTGGAGGATTAACCTAACTCTTGCTGAGAGTAAATGGATTTTATGCTTCAGCAATTAATCTGAAGTAATTGAATTTGAGTCACCAATATAGACTTCAAAACCAATCCAAATTATGCATTTCCCCAATCATTTCAATAGTGGCTTTGTCACAGTGATCCCTTCATTATATGAAGTATTGAGAGGGTTGAGGTTTGTGTGTGTGTTGTTTTTGCTACTATGATGTTTATAATTTCGATTTGAACTGTTTTGTTTCTATCACATGACATTACTCAGTGCATACATTGTAATTGCACATATTTAATATCCATGAAAATCCCCCCCCCCCCGGTAGAAGCTGAAGTATATACCCGTTTTAAATGTTTGTGAATAGCAGGAATACTATTTTGAATACCATGACATTGGAATTTGAAATGTAAATCTCATTAAGGTCTTCATTATGTGCTGTCAAGTTGGAACCAATTTACAGTGATCCTAATAGTGCTTTAGGTATTTGGCTGCAGGGTCAGAAGTTGGGAGTCAGTCCCCTGCTCTGTTTCCTTAGAGTAGAACCAGCCTATGTGGCCTTGAGCAAGCGCTGCACGGTCCCAGAAAAAGGGTAAACCATGTTTGAGTATCCTGTACCAGGAAAAACCCTGAAGAGTTTCAATACACAGCAGATTTCCACTACACCACATTAAGTATCAGTTAAGACATCTGTGAGGATTCTCAGTCATCCAGATGAAGTTATCTGGAAGTTGAGCCATGGCAACTGGACTTCTTTTCTTGAGAGATGGAAACATTTCACTACTCATCCAAGCAGCTTTGTCAGTCTGAGTGAGCTACTTGGATGATTAGCGAAATCATTTCAATCTCTTAAGAAATGAAATCAAGTTGCCATTACTCAACTTCCAGATATCAGTTAAGACCTACTAAGATGGTTGGAAGGCAGCTACTATAAATAAAGGATGGAGGAAAATGGCATTATGTAGAATTCTAGTATTAGACAGACCTGAGTAAAAGTCCAGTACAAAGTTTTCTAGAGAATATTACAGGATCTCTTTAGAGAGTATGAAAATTATTTCCCAATGGGTTGCAGTTCTACTTATAATAAACAAGATTATGTATGAAAGAATGTAACATAACACTTTGCAACATGTTTTTGGCAATATTGATACAATGTTATGAACTTTGTTCACTTGGTTTTTTAAGTTTATTTTAAGCTCGAGTGCAGATGGAGAAAGGATCAGACAGCAATGAGTAAGGCTGCTCTCAAGCAGCTGACCAGCCTTTATGTTTACGTGATCAGGGATGCTAGAACAGCTCACGCCTCCCTGAGAATTGGTGAGGCCTCGAACCACCAGGCGGAGTTGTTCCAGGTGGTTTGACACCTCTCCAATCCTGGTCAGCCCGGGCCTCCTCCTAGTGAGTTCACTAGCAAGCAATTTGCAGCCTATTTTCGATCTAAAATTGAGGCCTTCCATTCCGATCTGGACTCCAGTTGCACTAATCCCTCCTCGTTTATCCCAGAGGCCTCACCTCCTCGGTCTCCTCGTCTGGTTGAGTTTGCGCCTGTGTTACCAGCAGAGGCCTCCAGGTCTATGGCTTATTGACGGCTGGCTGCCTCCCCTTTTGACCCTTGCCCAGCCTGGCTTATTAAATCTGCCAGAGGAAACATGCCAGAGTGGGCTCCTTCCCGTCTAAAGGAGACGGTGGTAAAGCCCACCTTAAAGAAGGCCAGCTTGGCATCGGATGACCTTGCCAACTATCACCCAATTGCCATTGTTCCCTTCCTGCACAAGGTTGTTGAGAGGGTGGCCGCTGTCTGGCTTCAGTCGTACCTAGAGGAAAATCATATCCTAGATCCATTCCAGTCTGGGTTCATGCCGTTTTGCAGGACCGAGACTGCTCTGGTCACTCTGCAAGATGACCTCCTCAGGGAGGCTGACAGGGGGTGTCCCTCCCTGTTAGTCCTCCTTGATCTGTCAGCGGCCTTTGATAACGTCGACCACGGTATCCTGCTGGGCTGGCTCGCTGAGGCGGGAATCGGGGGTTCAGAGCTCTGCTGGCTCCGATCCTTCCTCGGCAGCCGGTCCCAGCGGATTCAGAAGGGGGATGACTTGTCAGCTCCGTGGATGCTCCTTTGTGGGGTGCCCCAGTTGTTTGCAATCTCCCACATGCTGTTCAACATCTAATGAGGCCGCTGGCTGAGGTCATCAGGAGATTTAGAGTTCGCTGTCATCAGTACGCTGATGACACACAGCTCTATCTCTTCTTTTCTACCTCTGCAGAGGAGGCAGTACGCTCCCTCGATCTGTGCCTGGAGGCAGTCCTGGAATGGACCAGATCCAACAGGCTCAGACTGAACCTGGAGAAGAATGAGGTTCTGTTCTTCGGGGCGCCCTCGTCTAGGTACAATGGCCCCCTCCCTAGTCTGGGGGGAGTTTCCCTCCAGCCTACGGACAGGGCCAGGAATCTGGGTGTGGTATTGGACTCGGCCCTCTCCCTGGAAACCCAGGTGATGGCCGTCTCCAGGGTCGCTTTTTTCCACCTCCGAAGGATCGCCCAGATCCGACAGTACCTTGATGAGTCCTCCCTGAGAACAGCCGTGCAGGCCCTCATGATCTCGAGGATCGATTACGGTAACGCACTCTATCCGGAGACTCCAACAGGTGCAGAATGCGGTGGCCAGACTGGTGGTGGGTGCTCGTAAATACGATCACATCACCCCAGTTCTGGCTTGCCTGCATTGGCTGCCGTGGCTCTCCGGATAAGGTTCAAGGTCTTGGTTTTGGTTTTCAAAACCTTCCATGGCCTGGGTCCTGAATACCTGTCAAAGCCTATCGCCCAGAGGTCAACTGAGGCCAGGCCCACTCGAATGTCACAGGCACGCTTACTTAGGGTGGCCACTCCTAGGGAGGCGCGGAGGTCGGCTATGCACAACCGCACCTTCTCTGTTGTGGCCCCCTCCTTGTGGAACCATCTACCAAGTAAGCTGCGCCTTGCACCATCCCTGCCCGCCTTCAAAAAGGCTTTGAAAACCATGCTTTTTAAGGAGGTATATGGCGACCTCTAATTTTATTCAATTCTCACTTTATCTGTATTTATTATTTAGTTCTTTCCCACCTCTCCCCGTACGTCCTTGCCCCACCTTGCCGAGGGTATTTCCCCTCTTTCTGTTTATATTGTTTTTAACTTGATGTTTTATCCTGTAAACTGCCTAGAGTTCCTACAGGACACGCCTGCCCAACAGGTAGACCGGGGGCTACCAGTAGCCTGTGAAAGGTTCAAAAGTAGCCCGCCAGCAAAAAATGTGAGGGGATATGTTTTCTCCACCTCCACCTCTACCACCCCAAGGACCACCACTGCCCCAGCAAAGCTCTGGGTCTGCCAGCCCCCTGTCTCAGCCGAGCGGGGCAATTCAAGGGCCATGGCACAGTCCCCTGCTCTCCCTACTGGCCAGATGATTGGCGCGCCACTGTCTCGTGACCAATTGAGTTGTTGGTGCAGAGTGGAGGAAGGGGAGTGGAGGGGACAGTGAGGGGCAGGGTCATGGGTGTGCCCACCTTCTTTGTGTGGTGACGTCCCCCTCTTCTCCCCCCGTATAATTCCTTCCTCCCACCCTTCCATCCTCCTCCTCCTCCTCCACCCCACAGCTGCCTCACAGAGACTGTGACCTGCCGCTCCTCCTGCTCCCCTTCTGAGCCATTCCCTCCTCCTTGAGCCACCGTGGCGATGTGATTGCCCCGCTGCTGGCTTGGCCCATCCCAGCTGCACAGCGAACATGACAGAGTTGAGTGAGAGCCATGGGGGCAGCAGCAGTGGCAGCGAGTGGGCTGGATGGGAGAAGGGGAAAAAACAGGAGTCAAGTCAGGCCCTGGGCAGGTTGGGAGGGAAAGTGCACCTTTAAAAAAGTCTTCCAGCAGCCTGAGCAAGCGGAAAGGGCGATCTGTGCACCCGTCCACACCGGCTCAAGCAGGTGTAAAGGAAGTGTGTGCATGGTCAGCCTTACCATAGGAATGCACTGGAATTTGTTCCCTCCAGAAAGGATTAATTGATTTTCAATGCATTCCTATGGGAAACCGCTGCTCTACTTACAATTTTTTTTACTTATGAGCATATGATCGGAACAGATGAAATTCATAAGTAGAGGTTTTAATGTAGTAGCCCTCAGGCACTTTCATCCGGAAAAAGTAGACCTTGGCCTGTTCAAAGTTGGACAGCCCTGCTATAGGAAGATGGCACAGTATAAAAATGAAACAAATAAATAATAATAAATAATAAATAGTTGTTCAGTAATATATAACATTCCAGAAAGTGAACCAAGTGCCTTTCCTGGACCTTATCCTCACCAAAAGGGGAGAAGTATTCAGGGAGGTTGAAATACAAAGTCACTGTGCCATTTTTGGATTAGTTGCTGAGAGAGAGGAAAAGAAAGTAGCAATATTGTGAATGCTGGTCTTTATGAAAGCTGCATTCATTAAAATGAACAAAATACTGGGTGAGCGGTGAAAGAGAATGAAGATTTATTAAAGGTGAGATACTGGGGACATCTTAATAAACTGAGGTGGATGCATAAGGAGCCTTAAGCTGAGTTGAGATTTAAAACAAGTATGTATGGGAAATGGAAGGATGGGTAGACAAGCAAGGAAGAACATAAACACATAGCCAAGATTTGAAGAGAAATGATAGGAGTGCAGAGTGAACTCAGGGTTTCACGATCAAAAGAAATAATAAAAATGATTTTTTTTAGTGTTATGCTTGGAGAAAAGTGGAGAAAGCCTATTAGAGAACACAATTATGTGGCAAAGGTGAGAAAGGCTATTAGAGAACACACAAATGCTCAGCTATTTGGTTTGCTTTTTTTTTTTTTTACCAAAACAGTCCTTGTGAAAAAATTGGCAAGAGAGCATGAAACTATAGCTCAAGATAGATAAAGAGGCGGTATGGGAACACTTAGCTACTTTAAATAACAGACAGAATTCTCATTGTTAGAGTTGCTGTGATTTGAATTCATTTTAGAGCCACTTGAATCTAATTACAGTACAGTGGTACCTTGGTTAACGAGTAACTTGGTTTACAAGCATTTTGATTAATGAGCAAAAATTTCTGAACATTTTTGCCTTGATTAACAAGCAGTGTCTGTATCTACGAGCACTCTCATGTGTGTTACATAATCAAAAGTGCTCTAAGCCAATGGCGTCTCTCCCTCTTACCCCCTCCTGCTGGAGGTGGGTGATAGTCTGTTACATTTTCAGTTTCAGGAAACAATAACAGCAGATTTGAAGGAAGGGTGACAGGCTTGGTAAAGGTATGAACAGTTGCCACCCAAATCAATTCTGTCCCCAAAACTTTGTTCCTTTCTTGCTGATGTATGTTTGAATGGATTTAAAATTATTTGTTTTAATTCAATGGTGGTTTCATTATTATGATCTATTCTGCTCTGTTTTAACACTGTTTAATTTCTATCCCATATTTCCTTATTTGCGAATAAATGATGACTTATTTTGTATGTGTTTTCTAATTATGCTGTAAATTGCCTTAGGACCCAGCCCTGGAATAAGATGATAGATAAAATAAAATAAATTGAAAAGGACTCTTGAGTCAGGTCTACAGAGGAGCATGTCTGTTCCTATATTTGTCTACTGATGTGCAGTACTTGGAAGACAGCGTATTGGGAGAGATCAAATTCAAGACCTTTGTAAGGACAAGTGAATCTGTTCCTTTTAGGACATCACATGAAATCTGCAGAGAGTAGCTGTGCTTTCCCTGACCTCTAGCTGAGGAAAAGAATCTCACAGTGAGCAATGCTGAAGGAAAAGAACATTCATTTTATGTGTTAAATGGCTATAAAGCCTGGACACTTAGTTAGTTTCACCCATTCTTCTCTAGTACTTTCATCACAAAGGCATATCTATGTGTTTTGTGCTTGCACTACATTGACACATGCTAAAGCCAAGAACTGGGGTTGATGGGAAGAACGTCAATGAATGTTTGCACTTGGACATTTGTGCCCTTTGTAGCAAAGTGAGAGAGAAGCACCAGTGCTGCAGTTCTTTTTCAAGATGCAAATCAGTTGGAAAAGAAAAAAACACATGGATTTCTGTGGAGCTTTTCAAAAGGTCCTATAGCAGTGATTAGTGCAATTGCTGGGAGTGCCCCCGCCACCCCAACCTCCAGTGCAATTGCTAAAAATATCTTCTATGCCTGGGGCCACTTATTCAGATTCCTCTTGTGCCCTTTACCACAACAAATTAGTCCAAATTCCCAGAAGCAATCCATCTTCCCAACCCTTGCCTGTTGCGCTTCTGTGACATCAATAGGAGTCACCCTTGTGGCATCACAAATATCAAAGTGTTCTGCTTGTGGCATCACAAATATCTAGACCTGTGACTTCATGAAGACCCTGGGTACTTGTTTTGGACCCTGAAATCTCAAGGAATGGGATGCTGCTAAACTGACAAGGAGACATAGCTGGCTTTGTAGAGAGGTTCGAGGGGAAGGAGAAGGCTTTGAGAAAGAGAAGGGAGAAAGAAAGAACAATCTCTCTGTGCATCTTCCTGTCTGAATGGTTGTGAGACCTATGTACAGATTTTATTATTGAGATTCACTGGGCTTTAGTCATAAAATAACCCTTAGGGTCTCACAAATGCACATATTGAAGGAATATAAAGAACCACTCCCATTAGAAGAGGGAGACTTCCCTATTTAAAACTGCTTTGAAGAACTATGCCTGAGGAAAGCTCTTTTTAATCACTTTGTCAGCTGCCTCTTGGAACCCAGAATTGAAATAAATAAATGAGTAAATAAAAATAATGCTAGGGTTAAAGGACAACGACCACCATCTACAGGGGATCCATTTGTCACAAGCACAATTGAAGACTGTTATTATTACAGTGGCACCTTGTATAAAGGAATTAATTCTTTCCAAATGAAATTCTGTTAAGCAAATTTTCCTTTATACAAATTCCCCATAGGAATGCATTGAAAACAGAGTAATCCCTAATCACGACCATTTTTATGTTGTGCAAATTCGCCCCATAGGCAATTCTGTTAAGCAAATTTCCCCTAATTTTTTATGTTTTACAGACTTTATGTTATACAAACTGATTGTTATATGAGGGTCCACTGTATTATTATTATTATTATTATTATTATTATTATTATTATTATTATTATTATTATTATTATTATTATTATTATTGGTTTGCAAGCTTCCCGATACTATATTTGCAAGTACAGTGGACCCTTGTATAACAAGTGGTTTGTTTAACAGAAAATTTGCTTAAGGAAAACATTTCCGGAGATGGGGGAAATCGTTTAACAGAATCACCTATGGGGCAAATCCATACAACAGAAAAATGGTTGTGATTAGGGATTAATCCGGTTTCAATGCATTCCAATGGGAAATTTGTACAAAGGAAAATTTGCTTAATAGATTTTCATTTGGAACGAATTTATTCCTTTATACAAGGTACCACTGTATCTCTATGCACATGCACAGGTATTTGTTCATGAGCCGTTTGCATATGAACTGTGTTCAGTATTTGCACCCACAAAACGAAAAAGAAACAATTGCTTTTGGACTGGTTTAGTAATCTACTAATTTCTTGCAGGGGTGGTGAGGTGGGGCTCTCTCTGAAACAAGACAAGGTGTTCACCCATTTCTAAAAACAGCATAATGGAGAACCTTAGAGCTATGCGGATTGGAAGGGGCTGCAGTATTCTTTCTTTGCCTCTTGAACCTGCTATATCTATTAAACATTTGAGAATGGAACTCTTAAGATGATTCTGTCTCTCTACTACGACAATTCGTGTTAACCTATGGCTCCTCATGAGAAATGAAGACATGGGCTAACATAAGGAGTTCTGATATTCTTGCTTAGAAATGAACTAGGCCTGCTCTCTTTGAGAACTTTCACTATGTGAGTACTTTTTTTGTTGCTTTCACACAAAATTAAATCTGTTATTGCTTTTAAATTTGTTAAAATTTCTTACAATGTTTTATCAGGGCTGACCATTAAGAATCCATTTAACCTTAATCTGTGTGTATAAGGCTAATTTAGTATCTAGTTGTTTCTTAAGGATTTAGTATTAATGGACAGACATTTCATCAAAGTGAAAGTTTTAAAACACCGAGCAGACATTCTCCCAACCTCATGTTATGAACGAATGAAGGCAAGTAATAGAATCAAAAAGCAAGTCAATAAAATTAACTGGGAATATTACAAAAATGCTAATCTAGTATCAAAATAATATTTTCCATGTTACTCTTCTATCAACAGTGCTGTTAACCTTACAGAAAAGGCTCTCTTTACAGAGAGGAAAGGTATTTTGGAAAACTTCCTTTATTTTTTTGTCAGTTTGTTGAGTCCTGTTTTCAAGGAATGGAAATCTGTTCTCATAGCTGGGTGCGCCAGAATATTTCAGGACATACCTTGCCTCGGAAGTTTGCGCAGTTAGAAAAGGCTGCTTAGAAAAGTCAAGTTCCTTTGAAGAAAGATTACTGTATTTTGACTTTTCTGATAGATAACTGCATTTACTCCTGCAGCTGAGCATACATTACCTCTGGATATAATTCTTTTTGTGATTAAAGGTCATTTTAGATGCCCTTGCTGGTTCTCTACTATCCATTAGAAGTCATAGTAGAAAAATATTGCTCTATTTACACTAATAGAAGTACATTCAATTGAATCTTATTGAGCTGCTCATAAATTGGCTATGTACATATATGATATGACATATAAAATCTATTCAGGTAAGCGTATTTCTGCTTTCTGAAAAGCTGAATGTAAAGCATCCATCTCAATCCATGAGTGACCTCATTAAGTATTGCTGTTTCAGGCTTCAGCTTGTTGATTCTTTAAACACAAATTTATTTATTTAGTTATTTATTCATTTATTTATTGGACTTATATACTGCACCATCTAGCAACAAGGCTACATATGAAAGTTATTATAAAGCCATTCACTAAGCAAGTCTTCTGTTGAGATGTTAGTATTAATCTAATAATACGTGTTCTGTAGGAAAGAAAACAGGTGTTCAAATAATATACTGGACGTTATATCACATACTAATACCTTAGAATGAAAATGAACTCTCAGGTAAAATAAACTAGTGGCGGAATGACAAGGGGATCAGGCCAAATAGGCTTTAAATTAAATATTGCCTTATTTGTGTCAAATGAAAAATGTTTTCAGATGCTGTCTATATTTTTCAAAAATATTATATCAAGCTATCTGTGGGCACCCTGTCTTTTAAATGCCATCCAAAATATTTTAAAATGTGGCAGTGCATAAGAGATGGAGTTTTTTAAACTTTTTTTTTGGCTGAGTGATTTTGGCTGATGAAAATTGTTTCATTTTTTGTTTTGTACAGTTCTGTTTTCTTTTGCTTCATTTGAAATGATTTTTTTAAAAATTTCATTTCATTTTTTTATTTGTGTATTCTGTTTGTGTTTGGGGGGGTTGCTTGTGTTACTTCCTGCACAGATCAGGCATGGGAAAAGGTGTGATTTGTAAAAAATTTTTGCTGCCCCAAGCTCCGATCAGCTGTAGTGCAGGTGGCAAAAAAAGTTTAAAAATCTTGCCTTTCCCCCCACCCAACCAGGCACAGGGAAACAATTTTTGTTTGTTTGTTTGTTTGTTTGTTTGTTTGTTTGTTTTTGCTGAGTCCCAAGCGCCGATCAGCTGCCCATCTCTAGCACATAAGTCCCCATGGCTATGTCAGGTGCTAAAGAAGAAAGAGGGGATAAGGGGAACAGCATTATACTATGTGAAACTCTTATTCCCCCCTTTTTTCTTAAGGTCTGTCCCTCTTGGTGGTGGAGTGCACTATTCTGTTTTTTGTCCTCCACTTTGCATAGCTATAGGGTTGGTCTGGGTGAACCCAGGACAACTTCATGTCATTGTAAAGGGTTTTCATCCAGCACTGTTTTGGTCACCCCCTCCGTCAGGATCTCATGACCCTTTTTGGCCAGAGTTTCCTTCTCACCATGCAAGACATGTCCATGCCATTGCAGTCGGGTTTCATGCATCTTGTCAGCAATTGGTGTAGTGTCATAATTAGACTGGATTTCATTGTTGTGCACATGATCATTTCACATGAGGATTGAAGTCCATTATAGCAACTTTGTCTCCCTGACACCAAGGTGGTGTTTGACATCTTTAGTTACTGGCCAGCATTCTGTATCATGGAGCACAACAGGTTGTACAGTGGTGCAATAGATATTTGACTTTAATGGTCACTGATCTTTTTGTTTCACATGATGCTTGATGTCACATGCCATTTTAGCAAGGCACTGTTAATCCCTGATATGACTTTGCAGTTCAGACTCTCATTGGTTGTGATCGTAGAACCAAGGTATTTGAACTCCTCATTTCTTGGTAGGTGAATACCATTGATTTTGAGCCATTTGGGTCAGTCATCAGATACTCTACCTTGTTCACATTCAGGCACATGCAAAACATCACCAGACAGTCACTCCATGCTTGGGCTTGGTACTCAAGATCTGCCTTATTTTCTGCAATCATGATATCCTTAATGTAAAGGATTGTCCAGGGCACCAGATTCTGCAGATCATAAGCGACCATAACCAGAATGGAAAGAAGCAGGGAGAATGTTGATCCTTGGTAGACCCTAACTGTGATAAGAAAGTCCTTTGATGTACCACCAGCATCCTGCACATGGATCTTTGGCAACTCATAGAGCAGTTTGACCAAACTAACAAGTTCTTCTGGGACTCCATAAGGTTACAGTGTATATCAGTTGAAATCATATGGAAATTGGTTGAATGCTTTCTCAAGGTTGAGCAACTCTGCATGCACTGGTTTCTGTTTCTCCTTGTGTTTTTTGAGTATCAGCCAGGCAGCATGGATTGCATTGATTGTTCCACAGTTCTTGACAAAGCCAGCTTGAATGACACTTAGTTGGACTATGATGTGGATTCATGTGTGAATGGCTTGCTCAAATATTTTAAGAACATATCCATTTGCTTAAATAAGGATACACACCTGCCTATTGTTTTGATGCAGTTGTTATGCATTGTCATAAAACTTGACAGTGTGGTAGATATCAAAGGGAACCTTCACCATGCCAAGCTACAGACACATGGCTTGTTTCCTTTTCCTTTCTTTTCATCTTCTCCTGTTATCTGGATAGTAGAGAAATGGGCATCCTTTCTGTTGTAGGGTAGCTCTGCGGCAAAAGAGTCTCTTCACTCAAAAGCATGAGATGAAAGAGTGAAATTAAGCTCAGCAACATACCATGTCTTATACTTCTATTCTTGCAATGGAAATAGATTCCTAGAAGCCAGTGCTCTGAAGCAAAAAGAGAACATGGCAATCATATATTTCAGTATATGTAGGAAATCATTTGCTAATATGGATTTCTTACTATGGGATGGGTCATAATCTTGAATTGAGTGAGGAGTTATATTTTTGAACTCTTTATAAATAGAAGGCTGTCACTCTATTAAGGAGCAGTGCTTGGCTGCTTTGGGGGCATGAGTGTGGGATAGAACAAACACAGTTCCTAACATAATAAAATGTAATGTAACTAACCATTCAAACTGGTGTAATAAGACCACACACACACACACACACACACACACACACACACACACACACACACACACACACACACACACACACACACACACACACACACACACACACACACACACACATGTAGATTCCTAAAAGTTAACCATTAGGGAAAACAAATGCAGTAAGCAAAATACTGTAAAGCAACTTAGGTGAAGCCAGGAAAATGAAGTTTTCAAGAGAATGAACTCCGAAGTGGCCTCTCTCTGGGATTTTCTCCACAATCTGAGTGATTGGAAAGTGCAGGAGAGGTCCTTGGTAATCATGGGGACATTGTAGTGGTCAGTCATCACCTCCAGATTCTCATCTAGCATCAACTCATCGTGTGCATGAGATGGCAATTAGAGTTGGGTACAAATCACTTCATGTTGGGACATTATGCTTTGTCACTGTGGCACCCTATGTGCTTCATGCTCACTGCCCCTCCCCACCAGATTCTCTACTCATCAGCTGGTGCACTTTGGGTGTTTGTCCAGTCCCAGCAGCAGTGCCTGCTTCCCTTCCCTGCCTCCTCTCGCAACTGCCCATTCAGATGGGAAGGTGGTGCAGAATTCCTGCAGCACAGTTTTTGAAGGAAACAAGAGTGCAGTGGAGGAGGAGGGAAGCAGATGCTTCTGCCAGGATGAGGGAAAGACCAGTGTGTGTCAGCTCGTGAGGGAGAAGCCAATGGGAGTGGGGTGGGGAACTCATAATCTCTGTGATGCTGTACCCACAAAGTGCAACAACACAGCATGAAACAATTCATGTCAATCTCCAATGGCAATATTGAAATCCTGGATGGCCCCATTCTAAACTGGAATGGAGTTGGGATTTCTTGCACTAATATATTGGTTGAAATCCTGTATCTTGGCATAGTAAACTACAGAGAAGGCATGCTGAATCGGTGGAGATTTGGCGATTCAGCTCCCCGGTAAATTGCAGTGATTCAGATGAGCCTGCTCTAGTTGTAACTAACATTAGCCTCGTAATCTGCAACTAGAGCTGACCTATTTGAATTAATGGATGTTATGGATACGTTGACTCACCAAATCCCTCCTGATTCATTGGGCCTACTCTAGTGTAACTTACTACATTATACCACAGGATTTCAGCCACTAAATTAAGTATCTCTAAACTGAATTGGGATTTGGTTTTAACCAAGAGATGATGTATAGCCTGATTGTAGGATCAGTGTTCAGAATCAGAAAACTTACACACATATAAAAAAAGCTTATCTCCTTGTTACTTCTCACATAAGCAATATGATGACCATGTGGTGGAGGGCTGGCTTGGTAGGCTATTCTCATCATCAGACTCTAAATGAAATTGTCTGAAACAGATTTGTATGTACCTTTCAATTGCTGTTGCTTCTGTGCCATTACTATATGGGTAGACTGAAAGAAGGCGTTATTACTCATTTTATTTTCAGATAGTCATATTAACAATTTCTATTTATAATTCCAATGTGGGAAAGGACTATACTGTAGTTCAGCAATAGAACATAATCTTTGCATGTAGAAGATTCCAAGTTTTCAAACTTCAAATTAATCATGTAGCATTTCATAACATCAAAAAAATCTATTGTGTAGTGTTGTAATGCACACAAACACCCTGATGGTGTTAAAAATAAATGTGTGTTCTTTTCATTTTGAAAAGCCGTTGTCTAAATGTCTGTCCTAAATTTAATCTAAACTGTATTGCTGATAATTAAACATAGAGGTCACATCTTCACCAACCAGCCTTTACGTTTTGGAATGTCTCCCCTCCAAGCAGATCCCAAAATTAATTGTATCAAATTATGCTGCTCATGTGTTCTGGAATGTAGCCTATCAATTGATACAAGACAGTTCCCTATTTGGAGGTTTTATGATGTACAAGACTTAATCCCAACTAGATGTAGCTATAGATTACGTCAGTTCTGATTAATGTTAATCCTTAAAAGTTTTCCAGGGTAGCGTACTCAGAAGCGGACTGCCTAGCTTGCCCTTGTCCCCCCAGCCCAAAATGAAGAGAAAAGACATGTTTTGGGATTAAAAATGGGCCACACTTTATTAATATTTCATTGTACTATTTATCCTACTGTTTAGTTTTTAATGTGGGAACCTGAATGGGGCAAGTGGTGCTGGGGGGATTTCCCCATAACCAAAATTGGGTATTACCTGTGGGGCAGTACTCCCCAGCAATAGGCTTACGGACAGCCCTTTATGTAAATGGTCATCAATCTTTGCTGTCTTTTCTATTTCTAAGCCTAATTTGGGAATTTAAGGGCTGCCCTCGTACTAAGCCATATTTCCTCCAATTTCCCTAAGGGACTTACCACCACTTGCCCTTACCACCAAGTGTGACCGGTGATATTCAGGTGGATCCCCGTAGTGAAGAGAATGGGATGGGCTAAAACGCACTGCCGCTCAAGGCCAATCAGAGTGGTGGCCAAAAATTCCCATCTGGCCCTTACGTGACCAGCTAATCTCATTCTCCTCATGGGGGGGGCAGGTGGGTGAGTGCAACCGGGAGACAAAGACCCCTTTGATGGGCTGCTAGCCCCTTATCTCAAGGCTATTCCCAGGGGTCAGCTGACCAGTGGTCAGCCTCTGGCCAGTCTCGCCAGCTGTGCTGGCAATGGCCAATTGGCCACCCTGGCAGCTGGCCAGTGTGTCTCTGTCGGGCGGGGGGACAACAAAGCCCCGCCCAGGAGGAGCCTGTTCAAAGCCTCCAAGGCTGGAAGTTGAGTCATGGCTACTGGACTTCTTTTTGAGAGATAGAAACATTTCGCTGTTCATCCAAACAGCTTCATCCGATGAAGCTATTTGGATGAACAGCAAAACGTTTCTATCTCTCAAAAAGTCCAGTAGCCATGACTCAACTTCCAGATAAACTCACCTGGATGACTGAGAATCTTCACAGAGCCCCCAAGGCTGGGTTGGCTTTTCTCCAGTTCTGATTAATGTTAATCCTTAAAAGTTTTCCAGGGTAGAGTACTCAGAAGTTTACTGCCCAGCTTGCCCAAGGCTGCACAGTTTGGCTTTTCTCCTGGGAGGTATTGACCTCTGAGCTTGCAGCCTACTGAGCTATCCAGTCATGAGGACTGAAGGTATAAAGACATGGATAGGAGGTATGCAGATAACTTAAAATGTGAAAAATTTACTATATCCTTGTCTGCCTCATTATACATAATGAGGTTTTCCATCAAAAACCTTCTCTTTATAGTCACATTTTTATTAATCAAATATACTTATTTAGAATTCCAAAAACAAACCATTTCTTGCTTTGTATCTTTGAAGTTCTAAGGATTAGATACCCTGTTTTTTTTGTGCATTAATAAAAAGCTTTGAATGGGGCAAGTGATTATTATGTGCAAGGGAGAAAGCAGTATGAGAAAAAAGCGCCCAGCCTTTTCATCTCATTGTTCTCTATGATTGGCTTGTTTTCCCAATGGAGCCATAGACTGGCAGTTTCCTTTATCTTTCCCTTAGTAGTTGTTCAACTGCTTTGCTGTGTCTGTCTGTTCCTTCTAATCTGATTGCATTAAAAGTAAATGAGGTCCATGCTTAAGTCAAAGTGATGATGTGATTTTCTTATAGATACCTTAAATAGAGATAGAATTTAGGGAATACCAGGTGCTTTAGGCGCCTGGAGTAGGAACTGGCAAGCCAATCCAGTATTCCTGCCAAGAAAACTCCATGGACATGGAGTCACGAAGGGTTGGTCACGACTGTAACGACACAACACACATACACAACCTAGAATCATTTTATGTAGAAGGAAACATGTTGTACAAACTAACCTCGGCCAGTGTTGTGGTGTTTTCAGAAGCATGGATTTCTTTCTACAGAAAAGGTTCAGCCTTTTTCTTTTATTTTGCTGCTTGCCACATTCAGCACTAGAACCTCTTCCCACTTCGGCAGTGTTTTTACTTTCTTTGTGTCTTACAAACTGGCCCAACAATGCAGCAATTTTCTAAAGTAATATTGTCATTTATGTTGCAATAAATTCTCTGCTGACAGAAAATGTTCCCTTTCTCCAAAGTGACTGGACCTGATCGTTGTCAATCTTCTGTCTCACTAATGGATTTCAGTTCACCTTCCGAGAAGCTGAGAGGCTCCATCATTTTATCTGGCAATTAAGCTTTCCCAGACTCTCTTTTTTAGTGCCATGTTTCCAGCACAATTGCATGGGTAATTCCAAAATTGTGTGGTAATTCCAGGAAAGTCATTTTCTTCAGTGTAAATATATACTTAAAAAATTATTAGCATAAAGTCTTACAGACTGAGATATGTTATGTTGGAAGGAAAAGGTTTTACACCCCAAAGCAAAATAATTCAGACCATGGACTAGTCTTGCCAATCTCACTCAGAACACAGGCACATTAATGCAACCTTTTTGTACTATGATTTCTAGTCCACATAAATACAGCAGCATAATCCCACCTGTCACTCCTTATGGTGAGGAAGAGCTAAAACGAAACATAGTAAATAGTAAATATATATTTACTATATATTTAAATATAAATTATATATTATAAATATATAATATATAAATATAAGATTTATATAAATATAAGAGGACATAATATTTATACTCTTTGCAAATGAAGAAGTGGATTTTAATCTATAAAAGGTCACAGAAATAAACCTGATTTTTTAAAAGTGTTCAATATTTGCTGTTTCCATCCCCCCCCCTTTTTTTTTCTCTTGAATTTTGCCAGTACAGTATACAGAGGAAAATATTAATATGACCATACATCTTTGGAAACAGACACATATGATGTCAACATCTCAACAAGCAACAGATTTGTAGAGTAGGCCTATCCACAGTTAAATGACCTTTACTGGTCCAGCTCAGTGAGTCACTTTTTCTAGGGTGTCTTATGTGTAATAGTCTACAATATAGGAAAGCAAAGGTTTTCTTTTCTTTTCTTTTAAGGAAAGAAACAGTGGACCTCATCTCTTGTGGTTTCTTTAGATATTCAGTTCTAAAGATAAAATTCCAGCTGTAACTTTCAGTGGTTGACCACAGATGCCCCCCATGTTAGTATCATGGGATGCTTGGTAAACGTCCTTATATGACACATGGACTGCTGAATCCAGACTTAACTGAAAACCGGAAAAAGATAGGATCCTTTCATTAACAGTGCAAAGTTCATGGGAAGTTACCAGCTTAATTTGGGACATTTATCCTTAGCTTTGACTGTCCATGCATTATCAGGGAGATCAGCTGGGCAGCAGGCACACACTGGGAGGCAGCACCGTGGTGTCCTTGCCAGCAGCTGGCTGTTGCTTCTCAGCATGTGCCTGCTGGCCAACTGGTTGCTAGGGCAGCCTGGCTCTGGGCTCCTCTGCACCCAACTGGCCTGCAGTCACTTGGGCAAAGACAGCCACCCAGCTTCACCCAGTGGCTTCTCTTCTGCTGCCTTCCCCTCCCCAGATGGCAGTGGTTGTGGCCATCACAGGTGGAGAAGAAGGCAGGGGAGTGGAGGCAGAACCATGATCTGGTTCATTTTCTGGGTGGTTTGTGTTTTTTAGAAACATAGAATCATGAAGTTGGAAGGGGCCGTCAAGGCATTCAAATCCAACACCCTGCTCAATGTAGGAATATAAATCAAAGGACATCTGCCAGGGTGGCTGTCTAAGGGCGCTTTTACACGACCCCTAAGATCCACTGGTCACTTAAATTCAGACCAGAGATCTTAGGGGTTTGTCGCTCTTCATGCATCCCCACCCCTACGCACTTCCTGGCTGCTGGCTGCGTGAGGGGAGGGAGAAAAAAAGGGACAAAAGAATGCAGGCTTACCTCCGGTGCCGTTGGATGCCGCCCCGTCGTTGTGATTCCTTCTCTTAAAGGGTAAAGGGGAAGGAGGCAAAAAACAACAGCAAAAAGAAGTGAGGAGAGTCCGGCACATCCACATCAAGATTTTTCACCCTTGGACAGCAGGTACATGAAAAGTGCGCTGGGACGCGCTTAGGTGGGCGTGGTCGCACTTAATTTTCAGTAAACTCCGGAGCTGGTGGATAAACAATTTTAAGCTCCAGAGCTGGGAGCTATTTGCGGTGGAGTTTAGGGGTCATGTAAAAAGGCCGAGAATTTCCCTTGATAGAGCACTCACAAACTCTGAGGTAATTGGTTCCACTGCCATATTGTTCTAACAGGATGTTTTTCCCTAGTATTCAACCAAAATCTAGCATCCTGTAACTTGAGTTCCATTGTTGTGTGTCCTGCACTCTGGGTTGATCAAAAACAGATTCCGCCTCTCCTGTGAATGGCAGCCTTTCAAGTATTTGAATAGTGCTATCATATTTCCCCTCAGTCTGTTATTGTCAAGGCTAAACATTCCCTGTTCTTTCAGTCTTTCTTCCTACTAAGACTTGGTTTCCAGCCCACTTATCATTAGATGGACAATGGCCTGAATAGGCTTATTATATGTACAATGGTTTGGGGTGTGTAAAAGTCCCAACACCTATTAAGTATGGGTCATTGGATAATTTGTCTACTAGTTATCATGCTGCCTTTCCTTTGCCTGATCCCCAGATAAATCTAAAGGACATCACACATCCACTAGGCAGGCCACTGCTAGTGACCCACACTTAATGGTTGTTGAGAAGGGTTGCATACATGTGACTTTCACACACTCCAGGCCATTGTACATCTAACAACCCTATTCAGGGGATTGTCCACCCAGTGAGCCTATTCAGGCCTCTGTCCACCTAGCAAGCCTATTCAAACCAGGGTGGTGTGAAGCCTAGGTGAACTCTAAATCTGAAGCCTCACATCAACTTTCCTTAGACTGATGAAGCTACTTGGATGAGTAGTGAACGTTGGAGGAGGAGGAGGAGGAGGAGGAGGAGGAGGAGGAGGAGGAGGAGGGAGGAGGAGGAGGAGGAGGAGGACGGGGATGAGGACGAGGACGAGGATGAGGAGGAGGAGGACGACTCATTTTCTGGGTAACCTCAATTGGATGGCTGTGAATCTGCACAGACATACTCCTCTGAACTTGCTCCAGTTTGTCAGCATCCTTCTTGAAGAGTGATGTCCAGAACTAACCAGTGCCGAACACAGGGGAACTATTGCCTTATAGGATTTGGAAACTATACCACAGTAGGACCCCAGTATCTGCTGGAGATTGGTTCCAGGCCTTCCTGTGGATAATGAAAACTGTGGATAAGAGAGAACGCCTGCTCATCCACTTCTAAACTGCTGTTTCCTGACAGTAGCTTACTGTATGACTGCTGTTATGAGATAGTAGCTTGCTTTATGGCTGCTGTTTGTGACAGTAGCTTGCTTTACAGATGCTATTTGTGACAATAGCTTGCTTTACAGCTGCTGTTTGTGACTATAGCTTGCTTTGTAACTGCTGAATTGTTTAATTTTTTCCCTCTGACAACCATGGATAACTGAATCAGTGGATACAGGGGTCCTACTGTATAATGCAGCCTAAAATAGCATTTGCCTTTTTTGTAGCCCCATCATACTGTTGGCTCCTCTTAAGCTTTTGATCTATGATGATTCTAAGATCCTTTTCACTCATTGTATTCCTGAGTCATGTATCCCCGATCTTGTAACTGTGCTTGGTTTCTTTTTCCTTGGTGCAGTACTTTGCATTTATCCCCTGCTGAATTTCATTATGTTGTTTACAGCCCTGTGTTCAAGCCTATCTAGGTCCTTTTCAATTTTGTTTCTTCTAGGGTATTAGCTCTTCTATGCAATATGTCTTTGAAGATTCTTAGTCACCCAGGTGAGGTTATCTGGAAGTTGAGCCATGACAACTGGACTTGTTTTCTTGTGAGATCAAAATATTTTGCTTCTCATCCAAGCAGCTTTGTCAGTCCATCTTATGTGTCAACCACAAATTTGATTAGGATTCTGGGCACCCCTTGATCCAGGTTTATAATAAAAATGTTGGAATAGCAGTGGGCCCAGAACTGAACCCTGTGGTACCCCACTAGTTATCTCCTCCCATTTGGAGAAGAAGCCTTTAATCATCACCCTCAAATATGATTATGTAGCCAGCTGCATATCTACCTGACAGTTGTTCCATCCATGCCAAACCTAGTTAGCTTGCTAATCAGAGTATGAGGCACTTTATCAAAAGGTATTTTGTCCAGACCTGGTGATTTGAACTCATACAAGGTAATAAAGTATTCCTTGACTATTTATTTATCAATCTCCAGCTTCAATCCTGTCTCCTCTAATTTCTGTTCAGATTGATCTGGAGGGTCATAGCCTTTCCTTTATGAAAAGACTGGGCTAAAATAGGAATTTAGCACTTCTGCTTTGTTATTTGCTATTATTTTTCTTTTTATGTGATGGATATGGATATAGATTTATTTGGGTTTTTTTGGTTACCTGTTAGCAGTAGACTATTGAAAAAGTTGTAGAGAGTATCTATGTGGTTGTTGATTGGTCTGAGTATCTGTCTTTATACGTAAAAATATTTTCTTTTAGTAATCTGAATAATTTGTTTATTGACGTTACATAAGAACATAAGAAGAGCCATGCTGGATCAGGCCAAGGCCCATCTAGTCCAGCTTCCTGTATCTCACAGTACCAGATCGTTTGGGAGCGCATGAGACTAGATATCTGTCTCCCGATACCACTCCCCTGCATCTGGCCCTTGAAGTACCCTGGTTTAAAGCCTGAGATTACACATCTCCATCATGGTTTGTAACCCGTGATGGACTTTTCCTCTAGGAATCTGTCCAATAAGGCACCCAGGCCAGATGCCATCACCACATCCTGTGGCAGGGAGTTCCATAGACTTACAACGCGCTGGGTGAAAAAATATTTTCTTTTGTCAGTTCTTACTCTCCCAGCACTCAATTTGAGTGTATGTCCCCTAGTTCTGGTATTTTGAGAGAGGGAGAAGAGCTTCCCTCTATCCACTTTACTCATACCCTGCATTATTTTGTATGTCTCAATCATATCCCCCTCAAGCGCCTTTTTTCCAGACTAAAGAGGCCCAATTGTTTTAGCAAAGTAATCATTTTAGTTCTCTTCTGCACCTTTTCCAGTTCCACTATGTCTTTCTTGAGATGCGGTGACCAGAATTGTACACAATACTCCAGGTGGGGCCTTACTATTGTTTTGTATAATGGCATTATAATGTTGGCTGTTTTATTTTCAATCCCCTTTTTGATAATCCCTAGCATGGAATTGGCCTTCTTCACTGCTGCCACATTTTCATGGAGCTGTCCACCAACACACCAAGATCTTTTCCTGATTTAACTTGAGTTGATAGATGAAGTTTGGATTTTTGCCCCAATATGCATTACTTTACATTTGGTTACATTAAAACGCATTTGCCATTTCTCAGCCCACTCCCCAGTTTGGAGAGATCCTTCTGGAGCTCTTCACAATCTTCTCTGGTTTTTACCACACGGAAAAGTTTTGTGTCATCTGCAAACTTGGCCACCTCACTGTTTATCCCTGTCTCCAGGTCATTTATGAACAGATTGACAGGATAAAACTTCTCTCCATTGTGAAAATTTCCCATTGACACCTACTCTTTGTTTCCGGGATCTCAACCAGTTCTCAATCCATAAGAGGACCTGCCCTCTTATCCCCTGACTATGCAATTTTCTTAGCAGCCTTTGGTGAACTGTGTCAAAAGCCTTTTGAAAATCCAGATAGACTATATCCACCGGTTCACCCAAATCCACGTGCCTGTTGACCTTTTCAAAAATTCTAAAAGGTTTGTAAGACAAGATTTACCCTTACAGAAGCCATGCTGATTTTCTCTCAGCAAGGTTTGTTCTTTTATGTGTTTTAAGATTTTCTCTTGGATGAGGCCTTCCACCATCTTCCCTGGGACAGATGTAAGGCTAACTGCCTGTAGTTTCCTGGGTCCCCCTCCTTCCTTTTTTAAAATTGGTGTGACATCCGCTATCCTCCAGTCCTCCGGCACTGTGGCCGTTTGAAGAGACAAGTTGCATATTACCGTTAAGAGATCTGCAATTTCATTTCTCAGTTCCCTAATAACCCTTGGGTGGATGCCATCTGGGCCCGGTGACTTGTTAATCCTCAATTTATCAATTAGTCCTAAAACCTCCTCTCTTTTAACCTGTATTTGATTTAATTCTTTAGTCAAGAGGGGCGGCTCAGGCAGCGGAATCCGCTCAAGGTCCTCTGTCGTGAAGACAGACGCAAAGAACTCGTTCAATTTCTCTGCAATGTCCAAGTCCTCCTTAACCTCCCCTTTTCCTCCCTCACCATCCAGAGGCCCAATTGGTTCTCTGGCAGGTTTTCTACTTCTAGCATATTTAAAGAAGCTTTATTATTACCCTTTATATTGCTAGCCATGCGTTCCTCAAAGTCTTTCTTTGCCTCCCTATCATCTTTTTACATTTCTTTTGCCAGAGTTTGTGTTCCTTTTTATTTTCCTCATTTGGGGAGGATTTCCATTTACAGAAGGACCTCTCCTTGTGCTTTAGAGCCTCTCTAACTCCACTCGTTAACCATGCCGGTGTCCTCTTGGACTTAAATGAGCTCTTCTTTCTTTGTGGTATGCACTTGTGCTGGGCCTCTATTATTGTTGTTTTAAACAGGCTCCATGCACTCTGAAGAGATTGGATTCTTCTAACCCTCCCCTTCAGTTTTTCTCTAACTAGTTTCCTCATCTGAGGGAAGTTTGCCCTTCGAAAATCAAGGGTTTTTATGTCTGATTTGGTTGACACTCTTCCTCCGACATGCATGGCAAAGGTAATTGCAGCATGGTCACTGTTCCCCAGAGGCTCAGTGACATTCACATCCCTGACGAGGTCCTGAGTATCACACAATATTAGATCTAGAGTTGCCTGTTCTCGGGTGGGCTCCATGACAAGTTGCTCTAAGGCACAGTCATTCAGCAAGTCGAGAAACCCAGTTTCTCTTTCTTGCCCGGAGCTCGCATTGGACGTTCTTGTTAATTTGAGTATTTATCATGTCTGTATATAAATATCTTAATTTTTAGGTAGTGACAAAATTGTTCTTAGATGGTACAGGGGTATAGAAAAGCAGCAAACTGTAAATTGACAAAGCATTAGTTAAGTTTGGATAGTAGGGGAAAACCTGTGGATTTATTTATTTATTTATTTATTTATTTATTTATTTATTTATTTATTTATTTAGCTTGTATGCCGCCCACTACCCAAAGGTCTCTGGGCGGCTCACAATCAGAATGAACAGTTAAAACATCAAAATACAATAAAAAATAGAACAATAAAACATGTAGATGCAATAAATACGATACATTAAAAACACACCACTAAAATTGCCATCAGGGCCCACAATCATTAGTTAAAAAACTTTTGGAATAGGAGGGTTTTTACCTGGCGCCGAAATGTTAGCAACGTCGGTGCCAGGCGAGTCTCATTTGGGAGGGTATTCCATAGTCTGGGGGCAGTTGCTGAAAAAGCCCTATTCCTGCAAGCCATCCCCTTCACCTCCTTAAGGGATGGCTCTTTCAGGAGGGCTCCCTGACTAGATCTTATATGGAAGGAGGCGGTCCTTCAGGTATGTAGGTCCTAAGCCGTTTAGGGCTTTATATGTCAAAACAAGCACTTTGAATTGGGCTCGGGCAGCAACTGGTAAGCAGTGTAGGTTATACAGAATCGGCGTGATGTGTTCCTTGGTGGCCCTACCACTCACCAGCCGTGCCGCACGATTCTGAACCAGTTGCAATCACCGAACCGTCTTCAGAGGCAGCCCCACGTAAAGCGCATTACAGTAATCAATACGGGATGTTACCAGTGCATGTGTAACTGTCATGAGGCTCCGTTCATCTAGGTAGGGGTGCAGCTGGTATATATTCCGCAGCTGGAGAAAGGCACCCCTGGCCACCGAGTCCACCTGGGCTTCCAGAGTTAGACCGGGGTCCAGGAGCACCCCTAAGCTACGGACCCTGTCCCTTAGGGGGAGTGCAACCCCATCCAGAACAGGGAAGTGGCCCTCTAGCCTGTCTGACGAAGCACCCACTAACAGCACTTCCGTCTTGTCTGGATTGAGTTTCAATTTATTAACCCTCGTCCAGTCCATTATCTGGCCCAGACACGAGTTCAGAACAGAAACCGCCTCACCTGGATTGGTGGAGAACGAGAGGTAGAGCTGAGTATCATCAGCATATTGCTGACTCCTCAGCCCAAACCTCCTGATGACCGCTCCCAGCGGTTCCATGTAGATGTTAAACAGCATGGGGGATAGTATTGAGCCCTGTGGAACCCCATGACGTAAACGCCATGGAGCAGAGCTACTATCCCCCAGCACCACCTTCTGGACACGGTCAGCCAGGAAGGATCGGAACCACCGCAAAGCGGTGCCTCCAACTCCCAACCTGGCCAGCCTAACCATGGTCGATGGTGTCGAAAGCCGCTGAGAGGTCCAGGAGTATCAACAGGGTTGCACTCCCCCTGTCTCTCTCCTAGCAAAGGTCATCGAAAAGGCGACCAAGGCAGTCTCTGTTCCAAAACCCGGCCTGAAACCAGATTGAAATGGATCTAGAAAATCCGTTTCATCCAGCAGTGCCTGGAGCTGTCCGGCCACCACCCGCTCCAACACCTTGCCCAAATAAGGGAGGTTCGCTACTGGTCGGTAGTTGACCACCAGTCCTGGGTCCAGGTTAGGTTTTTTTAGGAGTGGTCTGATTACTGCCTCTTTTAAGGCAGCAGGGACCACTCCCTCTCTTAAAGAGGCATTTACAGCTTCTTGGACCCAGGTGCGAACCCCCTTGGCAGATCTTTCAATTAGCCAAGAAGGGCAAGGGTCGAGCAGCGTGGTGGTGGAACGGACAGATCCAAGCACCCTGTCCACATCCTCGGGTCTCAACAATTGAAACTCATCCAATAACACTGGACCTAAGCACGGTGCACTGGACACATCCCTTGATACTGTATCAATAGTGGAGTCCAGTTCACTGCGAATCTGAGCAATTTTTCCCTCAAAGTGAACAGCAAACTCCTCACAGCGTGCCGCCGAATGGTCCTGGGCCTCCACCCTATCTCCTGGCTGAAGAAGTTCCCGGACCACCCGAAACAGCTCCGCTGGACGGCACTCTGAGGAAGAAATACGGTTAGCGAAATACTGCCTTTTCGCCAACCGTATAGCCACGGAATAGGCTCGATAATGGGCTCTAAGTCGTGTTTGATCAGACTCACTGCGATATTTTCTCCACTTGCGCTCCAGCTGTCTCCCCTCCCGCTTCATTGCCCGCAACTCAGATGTATACCACGGAGCTGTCCGGGCTCTGCGTAGGGAGAGAGGGCGCTTAGGTGCGATCATGTCAACTGCCCAGGTCATCTCCCTATTCCATAAGGTGACCTGAGCTTCGACAGGAGCACCGCTCTTGTCAGCTGGATAATCCCCCAGAGCTTTCAGGAAACCATCCAGATCCATTAGTCTCTGAGGGCGGATCAACTTAATGGATCCCCCACCCTTGCAGAGGGTTGGAGTAGCTAATAGCCTAAACTTGACCAGGAAGTGGTCTGACCATGACAATGGAGTCAAAGCCAACCCCTCCACATCCAAACCACCATCCCCCAGTCCCGTTGAGAAAACTAAGTCTAGAGTGTGGCCCTTCTGGTGTGTTGGGCTGATGACATGTTGATACAGCCCCATGGTTGTCATGGCGGCCATGAAGTCCTGAGCTGCTCCAGTTAAGGTAGCCTCGGCATGGATGTTGAGATCTCCCAGTACCAACAGTCTGGGGGTCTTCAACACCAGGTCCGAGACCACCTCTGTCAGCTCAGGCAGGGAGACTGTTGGAATGCAGCAAGGTGGGCGGTACACCAACAGAATCCCCAATCTGTCTTGTGAGCCCAACACACAATACAGGCCCTCCAGACCTTTTCCCAAGGAGACAGGAAGCCTGGCCAAGGAAATGGAACTCCTGTAGACTATAGCAACTCCACCTCCCCGGCCCACCAGGCGACACTGGTGCTGGACTGAGTACCCAGGTGGGCATAGCTGGGAAAGGGGGACTCCACCCTCCTCTCCCACCCAGGTCTCAGTAATACATGTCAGGTCAGCACCCTCATCCAAAATGACATCATGGATGAGGGTGGTCTTATTTTGTACTGACCTGGCATTTAACAACAGCATCATGTGGCCCGTGGGCTCGCTGACATGGTCACCTGATTCCTTCTGGCTAGAAGTGGGACCAGAAGAGGGGATAGATGTAAGATATCTAACCCCTAGTTAGATATGAAATTTATCAGGAACCATTGTAAGGATTATATTGCCCTACATTTCATAGGCCTTTATAGAAACACAGAATAGTAATTTCTGTTCATGAAGAAAAAGTTAAAAGTCATTATTGAAATGAACAATAGAAGTCCTGGACCTATTTATGGAGATGTTGGTAGTCTTAATCCTCTAATCACATAATAGGAGGGGATGTCATGTTTCCAAATACATTACTATATATATCCATGAAGATGTTCCACACATTTTGACTATCAATGGAACTCAATGAGATAAGAAGGTTTGGATTTTCAGATTTTGATTTGATGAAAATCAGATCAGTTTTGAATTGGTGTAAATTGAATCAGGCTCTGAAATAAATGAAGACTCTCAGAGTTATACAGTTCGTGCATTCACACAATTTTCTTATCTTATGCTATGTTTTAGAATCTTCTTTCCCCTTTGTCTCACAGCAGTAACTGTTGTCATAAGACTGTGGAAATATCCCAAAATTTTACACAGCTGTGTTTGAATAGTGTCATATTGTAGTGCTCCTCCAAAGGAGCAAATTTACAGATAATGGGAATTAGTTGAAATGCAGCAATAGCAAAAGTGATCATGATAGATGTAAACAAAAGTATTTCTTCAAAGAAGGATTGGGACAAATTGAACTGATTCCGTTTGATATTTATACAGTACTTGAAATATTTCCTTGAGAAAATAAGAGTTTCTGGAACATAAAGGCTAAAACAAGAATGCCAGCAAATTATGTTTCGGCTTATATCCTATCTTTTATCTGAATTCTCTGTAGTCTGCGAAGAACCTGGTAGGAAAGCTGTCGCATTAGGTATTTGCAGAGGTCACAAACAAACACAGATGTGAACATGTAGATTAATATTAAAGGATTAATCTGGAAGCATATTATTGTGGAAGGACATACCTTTTAGAAACATTAATATATGACAGAGAACAAGTATCTAACATTTTATTTCTCCCTTAATGGGAGTTTCAAGGATCAATTTTCTCATTCCCCCACCAAACGGAGGCAAAAGAGAAAATCTTGATCAAAGTTTCATTTCTGTTTAATTATTAAGATTCTTACTAGAAGCCACACTGCAGTGGTTAATGAATAAATGGAAAAAGTTTGGTAGCATCTCTGTTGTGGAAAATTTGAAATGTATTGTATAGGAAGAGTGACAATTTGTTTGTATGTGTCACATCTGCAAAAAATAAACAATAACTTCAGGGTTATAAACAGGCAACTTCAGGGTTTGTTTCTCCCTCATGACTCCACTAAGTTCAGCAGCCAACACTGCCTATAAAGCAGGCCTGCCCAACAGGTAGCCTGGCCTGTGAAGGGTTCAAAAGTAGCCCGCCAGCCATCAATAAAAAAAGTGAGGGGATAAGTTCTCCATCCCTCCCTCCACCATCCCAAGGTCCACCACTGCCCCAGCAAAGTTCTGGGTCTACCATCCCACTGTCTCAGCCAAGTGGGGCAGTTCAAGGGCCATGACTCATTAAAATCTCTTCCCTCCAGAATGGATTAATTGGTTTTCAATGCATTCCTATGAGAAACTGCTGCTCTACTTACAAAAGCTTTTACTTATGAGTTGAGGTTTTAGCGTAGTAGCTCTCAGGCACTTTGGGCTGGAAAAAGTATACCTTGGCCTGTTCAAAGTTGAACAACCCTGCTATAAAGGATCTCAATGGCAGAAAATTGGTTCCAGAAATTCTCATAGCCATTCAGTTCTGTTGCATAGTGGAGTTGTTTGGTCTTTCTTTTGTGAGTTTGAACTGCTACCAAATTCAGCCTAAAGCAGAATCACCTTGTCCCTAACCTTCATTTGAAGAGATGCCTTCACTCGCATCATGGTCAGCTTTGTCAGAATTTAGGACATAACTTGGAGGTTCCACCTGAGTAGTTCAGCAAATGAAATATTGAGGTCAGCTCCCCAGAATTTAATTACTTGCAATACATTTCAGCCAGTGCTTCCAGCATGACTAACCAAGTCATGCTGTTTTGTGGTTAGTGTAGTGACACTGTAAATTAAAGAACACAGGAGTCAGCATGGTTGGTGCTGAACCACATCTGCCTTATGTAGTTTCCCTATGCAAGCTTAAAGAGGCAAGAGGATTTTGACCTCATTTAATTCATAAATCCTCAGGGCGGTATTCCCATTCAAATTAGGTAGACATTCTCTTCACTCAGATAATATGCTCCCTTCATATGTAAATATATGGCCTGTATTTCTGAAACATGAAAGCTAGAATGATCTATTTGCCAGCTTTACATCTGAGAAAGAGTGGATTAGAAAAATAACTTTAGTCACTTTTGGCATTACAATGTAAGCAGGATTTGAGAGCAGGAAAATCATAAGGTTGTACCCCTTCAGTACTCCTGTCTGGTCACACATCACATTATAGGTGTGTGACACAAAGGTCAGGAATAAAGCAGCTGGCAAATTCTTTGTTGAAAAAAAAACACAGATGTATTGTTGCAACAAACAGATAGTCAAGCTTGAGGGTGCCTTGTGGGGAACAAAGAGATTGTGCAGCTACAAAAGCTTTATACCATCCTTTCTTTGTTACATTTAGAATACAGGTGACTATAGGTGAATTTTCCCGTAGAAAGGTGTGTTTCTGATGTAAGGGTTGGCTTAACCTCTGTAACAGGAACTTCAAAGAAGATAGCGAGCAGTGTGGGGCAATAATTGTAAGGCACAGAGAGCTAAGGGACAATAATGTCAGGCACAGAGAGCTAAGGGGGAAAAGCTGGGTTTATGTTTGCTACAAGCTACAAAGGGATAGGGTTGTACAGTGTATTGAGAGCAGAGGTGTTTCCATTTTATTGTCATCAGCTACAGGTGGGCACTTTGTACTCATTTCACTGGGGTAAACGAATCAAAATATGAAAACAATTCAGATTTATGAATATGAATCAATTCGTATTTTTATTATACCTGTTCTGAATATATGGAAGATAAAAATTTGCTCAGTCCTGGGTGCTTTGTTTTCATTTCCCTGGGGGAATTAATACAAACTATGGTGGCCCAATCTTGTCCCCTAGAACTGGGCGGGGCACACCTGTGCCAGCATGAAGATTGGTCATCATCATAGTCATGCCAGTCCTGGAAGGAGCCCAGCTGGCTTTTCCCCACCTCCCTGTACAATCAATCACTCATTTTTGAGCAAGGAGACTGACTCTCTTTCCTGCCTCTTTGCCGAAGTGGTTGGCTGCATGGCAAGGTGGAGAAGGGCCAGCAAGGCTTCTTCCAGGATGGACATGACAACAATCATTATGAAGCCTTGTGCCACACAGAGCCCGGTAAGTGGCCTGGCTGGTTCTGTGGGGTGGGGGCAGAATTGATTGCTCTAAGATGCATATTCTCGAAGGGTTTCATGGCCAGGATCTGATAGTTGTTGTGAGTTTTTCAGGCTGTTTGGCTGTGTTCTGAAACTTCCAGAACACGGCCAAACAGCCCAAAAAAACCTCACAACAACAATCTAATCTAGCCTTCATCCAACCAGCACTTCCTTCAGGAAATATGGTTTCAAGAGGCTTTGGAAGGGAAGAGATGGACTGATGTCTGATCAGTCTGGTTAGAACAGTTCCTCTGGATATTTTGACTCCTATGTTAATTTAGGGACCTGAGATTAATTTACATGCTTCTTTGTCTTGGAGGACAAATTTGGTTGGCAAAACCTTTTGCAGTGCTTAAACTGTGTTGAAAAAAATTAGCTCTGAGGAGCCTTATGGCCTCTTCATTTCTAGCACATTGATCATGTGGTGCATTATCAATGCTTAGAATGCTTCAAAGCAGAATCTGACATCCTAATGCTACTGAGAGGTTAACTGTTTCTGCCACTTTCCTACTGTGAGAAAATTATGATGCCACAGCCTAATTATCAGATTTCGCACAATTTCTGTGCCCTGTTTTGTTACACTCAGAATACCAGTTCACTTATTTGCTTTATACTGCAGATTCCGGTACCTCCACAGGACAGTTAAGATAAGTGTCTTGGAAGAAAAGACCCAAACCAAAGTCAGTGGCTTATCAAAACACCCATTCTCACTCATTTTTTATCTGTTATTCCTCAAATGTAGCTTTTCTTTTTGAAAAGACAGCCTGAGATATTATCGTATTTCTCATTTGGTGTTGCAAAATAAAATTACAGTTTGATTACCAGCATATATTAAGAATGGATGTTAAAGTTTAAATTGACTCCTAATTCTTGTAATTAATTGCTTTGGAAGTTTTGCTGATATACATAGCATTAGTTTATTTCTGAAAAGTCATTCCACTTACACAGCATGCTAGATCTTTTAAAAAACATGTTCACATAACAATTGTTGAGCCTGGTATATTATAATTTAGGTCAGGGAAGAACATGCATGCACACTGAAGTAACAGCTTGCACACCCTCGAGGTACATGCATCTCTGAGGTAAGAATACTGAAAACATTTCATACTGCTCTGTCTGTACCTTTTGGGTATGAAGCAAGGGAAGGCTGTGATCTTCTGTCTTTAAACTCGGAAAGAAAAGTGTTGCATGTATCAAATGTATATAGACTAGGACTGCAAAGGGAACTCGCTTGTGAATTCTCAGTGACTGGAGTTATCAGGAGTAGGACCAAGGGAGTAGATAAAAGGCAAACCATTATTCTTGACATCACAACAATAGTTTTCAGTGCTAACGGACCCTTGATTTGGAGGAAGAAAGGAGGAAAAGGAGGGGATAATGTGAAAGGGCCATTGAAGCCACCCAGAAGTTATTTTGTGCATGTTTCAGAGGCAGAGGGGAGTGTAATGAGAATTACAAGGACAGCATATAATACAGTTCCTATGGAATCCTTGGGAAACCAGATGCTTCTACACTGTAACGCAGTGGAGCTGCCTTTGTGGCTGTGACCTTCTTTGAATTGTTCATGGCAATGACATTGTCAG
Source organism: Phrynocephalus forsythii (assembly GCA_029282475.1). Classification (NCBI taxonomy): domain Eukaryota; kingdom Metazoa; phylum Chordata; class Lepidosauria; order Squamata; family Agamidae; genus Phrynocephalus; species Phrynocephalus forsythii. The sequence continues at coordinate 61,904,376 of JAPFRF010000003.1, forward strand.
CTGAAGAGGCAAGCTATAATTCAGGATGAGCCTTCCTCCTTTTTCCTTCTTGTTTTGTAATTTGATTTGCTCCTGAAGAAATTGGCATGCTAAAAGTCTTAGGCAGATTATTGAGATATTCTAACAATGAAAATCATGGAAAGGATGTTCTCAAATGGAAGGTTATTTGGGTTTTGCAGACCTTGTGTGTAGTAAGCTGTAGATATAGTTTATTGTTTGGATGCCAGGCCATTCTCCTAATATCTAGGGTCAGGCTGGATGTCTCAAGCAATATATTTAGAGCTATTTCCTTTTGTTTTTGTGTGCTATATAGAGAACTCTTCTTGTTTTCAGACATAGTCACTAAAATGTGTTGATTTGCCTTTGTCTGGTTAGCAAGAACCTTTGACCTGTTTTTACAGGCGAGGTGGCTAAAACATCTATGCAGCAATGTTCTTACTTATGCCATTGTTTTGTCCAGTGCTATTTTTTTAAATTGCTGATCTGTGTTGAATCAACATTTCAGTTGCAAAGATTGGTTTCCAAAGTATGAGGATGATCTCTCTGGAAAGGTGAGACATTTGGGTTAAGGGACATTTGACATGTGGTCACTAAAACTGGTACAAACCTGTCTCCATTCCTTCAGCATTTTGTGTGGAAAAGGAGGAACTCTATTTGTTTGTAGGGCATATATTGCTTTTGGAACATTCTTGCCACTTGTGACATTATATGGCAGTAATGGCAAACCTTTTAGAGACCGAGTGCCCAAACTGTGATTTAAAACCCACTAATTATTTGCAAAGTGCCAATACAGCAATTTAATCTGAATACAGGTGGCTGTGAAGAGGCGATGTCGGGTGCCCGCAGAAAGGGCTCCCGAGTACCACCTTTGGCACCTGGGCCATAAGTTCACCAACACTGATATACGGAATATACTCCTAGACAAGGAAGTTGATTGTTGTAGAGTTACATTGGTGAATATGGTGTTGAATTTGGTGCTGGGAACTTTTGGGTGATGATCTTGAGGGACCTTAATATACATTTATGTGGCATGGCTAATGACTTGGAAGAGCAGCTCAGAACTGTGTGACCACTATGACAAGTGCAAATATAGAAGACGTATTTTATGCATGCTTTTATTAGGAAAACAGAAGAAAAGTCAGATTTTACAGTATGATTTAGACTGCCAGGGGCTTCTGCTAATAGCAGGTGCTATTAAAATGATCTGAATGGATTATGGAAAAGTTCTTGGCAGTTTTCCTATTGGTATGGCAGAAATTTCTGTTAATTACTGTCACTCTGGATGATACAGTGATGTCCCAGTTAGTTGAAAGGATACCTAAATAACCTCTCGCTCTCTTTAGATCCTATGCAGCTATTTCATATGAAGAACTAGCATTGGGAATGGGTGGAATCTTATATTGCTTGGCCACTGTACTGAGGGGTGTGTGAAATTGAGCTGAGGGGCTGAGATAAGGCGGAAGAAGGCAAGTGCCTGTAATCTTTTTTCAAAGTCATTTGGCTGCTAAAATACTAAAATAGGTTTCCTTCAAATAGCTTTAAAGTACAGTGGACCCTTGTATAATAAATGGCTTGTATAACATAAAATTTGTACAACATAAAAGATTCCGGAGATAGGGGAAATTTGCTTAACATAATCGCCTATGGGGTGAATCCGTACAACAAAAAATGGGATTACTCCATTTTCAATGCATTCTTATGGGAAATTTGTATAAAGGAAAATTTGCTTAACATAATGTCATTTGGAATGAATTAATTCCTTTATACAAGATACCACTGTATGTTTCTTTGTCAGTTTCTAGTTGGATGTCATTGCAATATGTGAAAACGGGCTAGGGGTAAGAAAAAGGAAGTAACCTGAGGTTTACTTCTGGGTTTCAGTAGTGGGCATTTGGAGTGTTAAATACTGTAAAGTAATTTAACACCCAAAACGCCCATTATTGAAACCCAGAAGTCGGAATATTTAAGTGGTTGTGGACTACAAAGCACTCTTGGGGGAGCACATACAGCCCTAGTGCCACTCTTTGCTCATGTCTATTCTAACAGCTTGATTTTAAAGTATATAATATTGTGACAGTGGGAAAATCCACTAATTTGATACAATTCTATCCCGGGAATATGTAGTAATCATTACTGATTTCCTGATATGCAGACAAAAGTTGAGGGATAATAGTATGAAGTAACTGTGTGTTAAGGCAATGATTTGGCATGAACTTCTGGTAACACAGGCAAGCTGCATAAGGCAATGTTTTAAAAATGATGGCAACCAGCTGGATGTGCATCATCAACTAGTAACAACATAATGAGCTATATGATGTTGATGACTAGCTAGTCCTTTTGCATGAGTATACCAACAATTATGCATTTTTTTTTATTTTATGCGAGGCCCTGTGAACATCCAAGAGAACTACTTGATGTGCAAGCTCTTTGTTATGCTAATATTCTGAATATAAATTCAGGTCATCTCTTGAATGAAAGGGAGAAATTGCACAGCTAACATATTTTGACCTATAAACAAGATATGTTTGATTTATGAAAGAGGAGAGGTAACTATGCAGCAGTTTTCTGAGTTCGTGTATACAGTCCCTGTCCAAAGCCATAGTTAGTGATAATGTTTGTGAGAACGACCATCCATCACCAGTATTCTTCAAGATGCTGGCTCAGCTTTTGGGAGTGTTGCTATAGCCACTTGTTCTCACAGCATGATCTATACCTCTTTAAGGAAACTTTCTTATTTGAGGGTCAGTGAGCTGGTGTCAAGGTTTCACTTGAACATCTTGGCAGAGGCTGACAGGACAATTAATTCATTTTGTGAACAAGAAGCAGTGCGTATTCATTTTAGGAAAAATCATAATAGGAAGCATATCAGAAGCAGAAATGGCAGGATGTAGCTCTACAGGCTATGCCAGAGGGCAGCTTTTTTCTTCTGCAGCAGTACAGAAATATTTTGAAATATAGCCAAGAGAGAGATGGGGCTTCTAGATCAACATGAATGGGAGACAACACCCCTCCCCCAAAGTAAAATGGAGGAATTTCCAAAAGAGAGCCTCTGAAATCCAATTATTTCAGTTTTCAGACAAAAGAAGATCACAAAAATGTTAGATTAATATTGGATTTCTTCACTTTGGTCCATGCATGTACATTAAATAGCTTCCCCACCCTGTTGTTTTCCCTCCTTATCTTTGCTGTGTTACTGCTGCCACTGTGCACTTCCTGGCCCCGCCAGCCTAGTTCCTTCCCATCCCCCTTTTGCCTCACCATTGCCACTGCTACCATTCCACCAGCTGCAGCCTTTCCTCAACCTCACCTTCCCTTGCCTCACCACTGTCACTGTGCGCCTTCTTTCATCTCCTCCTTTGCCTTGCCAGTGCTGCTGTATATCTCCTTGTTTCACCATCCCTGGTCTTTGTCTTCCCTCTCCTTTAAAAAAAATGTCACTTTATTTCCTTTTTATCCCAGCCTTTCTCCAAGGAATTAGTTGTTGTCACCTGCCAGGAAGTCAACAACAACAAATTAATGACGTCTCAGTTGTCCTATAATTAGAAACTCTGCTTCAAGTCTTTCAGACTTCATGACCTTCGTGAAGGAGTGGGAGCTATAGCCTACCTCTCCCTGATCCAAGTCCAGTTTTATAGAGTGTGTTTTGGTACTGACTGGAAAGGAAATACGTGTACATTTTTTGTTCTGTGTTTTAATACAGACATGAACTCATAAGAAGTGTAGCATATATGCCCTTTGATTTTGTACTTCCCCATATTTTGCAATGCAGGTCTCTAGTAAAATAAGGACATGAGCAAAACTTTGCACAATATATTCAGATTATGTACTGGGCAAACTATATTTCTGTGTTAGTGGAGTGTAAAATCAGTTCAAAGATAACTAACATGCCCAGTAGACATGGGCACGACTCGGCGAAATTGTCGTTTCCATTTTCGGTTATCGTTCCCGATACGTAACGGAAATGGTAACGATAATTAAGCCATCAGAACTCGAACTCGAACCGAAAAAAGAAAAATTTGGTCATTTTTTTTCTGTTTGTGGCGTTGCAGCGATCGCGCAATGCAAAGCACAGAAAAAGTTTTTAAAAGTTTTTTTTAAAAAACCCCGACTCCCGTCCAAAAAAGCAGGTGAAAATATGCCTGCCTGAGGCTTTGCCACCTACCAGAGGGGTGGTTTCTGGGGGGTCCCCAGCCTTCCCCCCCTCTTCTCCTGTCCTGGGCTGCTTGCACCAGGCTGGGGGGGTCATCCTCGTCGTCTGTCTCGCTGCATGCCATGCGGTGGGGGGGGATCCAAAATGGCGACCACAATTTTTCTTTTGAAATTATGGTCAAAAAACACACCAAATCACCACAGAAACATGTGAAATTTATTTATTTTAAATGCCTGAATTTTATAGTAGCAGCAGTGGGTTTTTTATAGCAATAAAACGTATTTATTTTATTTTATTTTATTTTTTATTTTTTATTTTTTTAGACCTGCCCATTTGGGCTGGGCATGGGATGGGACCATGCAAATTTTTGAACCATTCCACCAATGGCATCGCCAGGTTTTTGACTGACACTTCTGGATGTCTCGGAGGGCATAAAAAGCCGAGGCACCTTCCAGAAATCACAGTCGGGTGTATGGATGTGGTTGAGGGAGGAGGGCTGGCTGCTGGTGCTGGTGTGATCTGATCGAGATTGAGGAGGGAGGCTGGAGGCTTTAGGATTTAAGTTAGGCAGGCAGGGAGGGAATTGAATTTAGAAAATAATTTCTTTGATTCCCTGCAGCTTTGTCTGCTGAATGGAATAGCAGTTTATTCTTTATTTCTTCTCTGGCAGTTTGAGGATTTTTTTCTGATATTGGATAAAGGGGGAGGTTCGACTGGGAGTGGGAGGTGTGGATTTATTTTAAAATATATATTATATACTACCATTTATTTTCTATTTTCCCAACTTCAATTTGCTTGCACACACACACATTTGGGGTGCAAGCCAAGAACAGAACCTCTATCCTAAGTGATATCCTAACTGCCCACTTGCCCATCCGCCCGCGCTGCCACCCGCCTGCGGCCCGCACCGCCACCTGCCCACTCGCCCGCCCGCGGCCCCTGCCCGCCCATGGCCCCCCGCCACCACAGCCAGCCTGCCCCTCCCCCCTGCCACCCGCCCCCCTGCTCCGCCCGCCACCTAGGGTGCAAAACACCTAGCGCCGGCCCTGATTGCGGGACGCCCCTATGCTCTGGGATGTCAAATCACGCTAAATCGCGGTGGAAACGACAAACGGAAATGACAAATTTTTGAAAAATTTCGCGACAAACGGAAATGACTTGAAACGGACCCTTTCCGACAAATGAAAACTTGAAACATCATTTTTTCTGTTTGTGCCCATGTCTAATGCCCAGTATGTATCCTAATAGCTGGAACATGATATATAAAGCAAACATAGGATGTAGTATCAAGAATGAACTAGTGATGGAACTGCAGATTTAGAAAAGATGAGATGATGTTTAAAAAGTGTTTAGAGACCAGCTGTCAGTAACTAATGTCATTTGTTAGTGTGTTTTAATTTGCAGTTTCTCGTTCTAATTGTTCCTTTTAGGTCCTCCTTCCCTCTCCACTCCCATGTATTATTGGAATGTCAAGGAGAATTGAAATGCTTCTCATATTTATTATCTCATTGAAGGGCTGACCTGACTACCTGATATAAATATCTAAAGGGCATTGCTAGAAGATGATATGGCACTATATATCTGTAGATCACCAGAACACCAGTAGCAGTTTTCGCTTTGGACTCTCCTCTTAATCAGAAAATGTGCCATTCTTCTCCCTCCCTCACTGCACCAGAATCTGTCTTAGTTTGGGCAGCTGCTTTACCTTATTAAATGACCATGGGAAACGGAGGCTCTCCCCCCTCCTTTTTAAAAATGAAATAGGTGTTTTCATGAACCAGGAAAATGTGGTTTCAAAGGAATGTGTTTGCCTTGTAGCCTCTCTGTTATGCCTTTCTGTGTTTGCTGTTCTGTTGTAGCACTGAAATGTTATGGTTGCAGATAGGATTTTTAAAAACACTTATGTCCAAGAGGTTAATTTTGTCACGATTGTCCACAATGCTTTTTCAAACCCCTTTGATCTGCCCATGGGCCCCAAAGGGTTGCAGACCCCTCTGTAGGATTTGCAGCTCAACTATCCAGGAACTTATTGCCAGAGTCCTTCAAGATCCTGGAGGAGACCTTATAATCTCACAGTAAGAAAAAGTACTGTTAGACTGTGGAACAGAGGGAAGCTGCAGGAAAGTCCAGATATATCATGTCCATTTCAACCCTAATAATGCATACCATGGATTTGAGTCGTTTTTGCATCATGTGATGCAAGAAAGGGCAAATAAAGTGTTGGTAGTATCAAGAATGAGCCACATTATAAAATGGAGTTTGGACAATGTTAAGGAGAAAACATGGAGGTTATATTAACCCCTCCCTAGATGTGTGAAAGAGAACAACAAAACCTTAGCTATGGTTTTTCCAGTAGTGATGAATGGAAGTGAGAGCTGGACTATAAAGAAGGCTGATCGCCGCAGAATCAACGCTTTTGAGCTGTGGTGCTGGAGGAGAGTCTTGAGAGTCCCCTGGACTGCAAGGAGATCCTGAAAGAAATCAACCCCGAATGCTCACTGGAAGGACAGATTTTGAGGCTGAGGCTCCAGTACTTTGGCCACCTCATGAGGAGAGAGGACTCCTTGGAAAAGTCCCTGATGTTGGGAAAGATTGAAGGCAAAAGGAAAGGAGGACGGCAGAGAATGAGATGGTTGGACACTGTCATCAACGCAACCAATATGGATTTGACCAAACTCCAGGAGGCAGTGGAAGATAGGAAGGCCTGGCGAGCTCTGGTCCTTGGGGTCATGAAGAGTTGGACATGATTGAACGACTGAACAACAACAACAACAAAGTCACTACTTCTTGATTCTTTGAATAGGAAAGAATATAATGCATTTGAATGAATTGTGTCAGGATATAAAAATGAGCCATTAATGTGAGCTTCAGATGGATTTTATATGTTTCAACTGAAAATTATATCTTCAAGGTTACAGACACGACATTGACAGGTTTTTTTTTTCTGAAGTCATATGTGGCATAGAATATATAATACTCAGAAGGATGTACTAAATAAATAATCAAGGCCATATCTAAAAGTCAATTTTCTAGTCTTGTGTAGTCATTGAATCTCTCTCTCTCTCTCTCTCTCTCTCTCTCTCTCTCTCTCTCTCTCTCTCTCTCTCTCTCTTTCTGTGCTAAAGGATTCTTTTAAACTGCACAAGCAGCTATTCTTGAAGGAAGTGTTGGATGTGGTAAAACTAAATCTAAGCTGAGAATTAATGTGTATTCCTGATTTTTTAAAAAAACAACAACCTTGTAGCTTTTAAATACACTGGCCTTAATTTTCACCATCACTAATTCGAATTTGCCTTCAATTAAAATTGGTACCACACTGATGTGATGTGCTGCTTTTTGAAACTTTTAAAAAATACAATGATGCCCTTGGGAATTGAAAAATATATAGATATATAAAAATTATCAAATATGCAGCTAGGAAACAGGGATCTTGTCATAACATGTATGGCTTAAGGAAGCAATCTTTTTTTGTCCTAGCCACATTCTTAAAATAGAGTGGTTCTAATTGTCAGTGAATGAGTGCACATGCGCATGCACACACACACCACACACACACACACACACACACACACACACACACACACACACACACACAGAGCCTTGGCAGGATGGAGTCTATCAACCATCCTATCTGGTCCTTGGGGCATATTCAGGATTAACCACAGGGATGTAAGACACTGCATGGCCCTGCTTGTTTCTACCATGAGGGCAGAAAGCACACAACAGCTCCTGAGCTAGGCATGCACATGACCTCTTTTCCACCAAGAGGATCCATGCATCTTCCCCATTCAGAGTATCAGGTAAATCCAATTTATCTGCAGCCTTAGATAAATCATTTACCTATGACTTTGGGTAAATAGGATTTACCTATTTTAAAAAGGTTATGATGCTGCCACCTGCATCTGGATAACCATAAATTGCTTCTGTGATTCCACTTTTCACAAAACAACAACAACCCTCTTTTCCTTGAGCAGGTGTATTTGCATGCACACACACAGGGGCCTGCCATTTTTCTTACTGGGTGGCTGGCCACAGCATGCACTCTGTGAAAGGGCTGTTGAGCACCTGAATTTCTTGTGCAGGTTAAATGTGGCTATGGCCTAAAATCATTATCACAGTTATGCTCAGATATATGTTTACTCTCTAGATTTTCCTTGATTATACTTCCACCTTACCTTCCATTGGGGTGGATGGAATGTCCCTGTCTCTGTCGAACATTATTGGTTCTTCCTCTTATTATTGAGCAGAATATATGTGGGAAATTGCAGATTTAAAACTTCCAACTATTCAATGGAGAAAAATCCAGACATGAACCTATAGAGCAGATTATTATAATTGCATGCCTCCCTCAAATATACCATCCCTAATTGTTGTTATTGTTGGTATAGATTTACCTAAATTTGTCTTAATATATTCCATCAGAGACTTTAGTTTTCAGAAATAATAAAATGTATCTCTTTTAAGTTACAAGATCTCTCATAGCAAAACCTCTTAAAGGCATAATAGGCAGGTTGCTATTCCAACACTTATGTGTGAGCCAACAAGTACCCACCATAAACATTCGTTAAATCCCACCTCACCTTATTGCTTGGTGACACATATTTTCTGAATGATTCATTATCATCTATGGCCACTGTATCCCCAGCACATGGGGGTGTCAAGTGCCAGCCTCTGAGGATGTTCATACTATACAACCCACATAAAATGCATGCTGAGAAACCAATTGTTAAAGGATCAGTCCACCTCTTCTTCTTTTTTTTTATTATGGTGCAATGTTTTACCCTCTTCTCTTTTTGGCTTCAACTATTTTAAAAAGTCCACAGAGCCCTTTTAAAATTCCATCTTCAGTTTCTTTGTAAGATGGCTCCTCATTATCAGTAAAAAGAGCTGTCTTAGGGGCTGGAACTAGGTCTACAATACCTGAGGCCCAAACAGCCTACAGGCCGTTAGCTGTACATTTTGTCCTGTTCCCACCTACTCAGTGCCCATTGCAGGAGACTGGCATATGTGCAGCTGCCTGTCAGTAATCCTCCTCCCCTTCACTGTATCATAAGGTGTCACCTGATGTCTCCACGTTGTCTGAATCCTGTTTAAATATTTGAAAGGATGTCATATTGAAGAGGGAACATGTTTGTTTTCCATGGCTTCAGAGACTAGGGCTCGGGGCAATGGTTTCAAACTGACAGGAAAAGAGATTCCATTTGAATATTAGGAAGAACTTCATGACAGAGCTGTTAGGCAGTGGAATATGCTGCCACAGAGGGTGGTGGAGTATCCTTCTTTGGAGGTTTTTAAGCAGAGGCTGGATGGCCATCTGTCAGAAATATTGTGATGGGGTTCCTGCATGGCAGGAGGTTGGACTAGATGGCCCTTGAAGTCTCTTCCAACTCTATGATTCTATGATTCTATGATTCTATCCTTCCTGCCTCACATACTCCCCTTGTCCTTCTTTCTTAACCTGGATGAGGCCCTTGGCTTGTTGTGAGGGTTGAGTGGTTTCTGCTCAAGGATGATGGTAACTGGTGTGCTCTTCTCACCCTCTTCCTTCCACCTAAGTTAGTGGTGTTCTCGCTGAGGTGACCTGGCTGCACTGGCCTGATTTCTCCCCATTGCTGGTCAACTTTCTCCACTAGCTTTTCCACTGTCTGGGACAAGCTAAGCACCGTGGTATTGTCCAACACCAGTTGTACTGTCCACCTCATACCTTGCCCTTTCAGTGAAGTAACTGCCTGCACTGTCATTTCCACAGTCTTTTCTGACCTGCTTGCCTTCTCTTTTTATGTTTTCCCTGCCTTCCAAATGGTTTCCCTTCTTGACCAGACCTGACTTATAGCCACCTCCCGTAGTGTTCCAGCTCTTTAATGGCTGCCTCAGTGAAACTCTTACATGGAATGGAGCTGAACAAACATCCATACACATAACTCCTACATTCACACACAGAACATCGCTTGTACTCATTTAAAACTGACCAATACGTAAAAACTACAATTTAAAAAACAACAACAACTGACATTGTGTTGCATTTGTTTTACATGTTACATTCAACACTGATATTACCAGGGTCTGAAAAGCAATTTTTAACAGAACTTATCACAGTTACTGCTATTGGGTAAAAACTGTTTCTGAATCTTTCTGTTCTTGTTCTAATAGATATATAACTTCTGCCTGATGGCTACATTATAAACAGAGAGTGTGCAGGATGAGAAATGTCTCCAATAATATTTATATCTCTATTTATGAAGAAAGTCAAATATTTCCAGGTTTCCAATGTGAGTGTGGGCATCCAATGATATTCTTTTAATTTGCTCACCTTCTGGAGCAATTTCTCTGAGCCACTGTGCAACTGGCATAATGACACATAATATGCAGTCCAGTATACTTTCTAGAACAATGATAAAAAGACACCAATAGTCTCTGAGTGATGGACATCTTTCTGCATCACTCTCACAAAGTACAGTGTTTCTTACAAGAAGATGTGAGCCAGGGAAGGTGGCCAGTCTGGAGTTGCTGCTGAGAGGCTTGAAGGAAGCAGCACTGGGGAGGTTGTGGGCCGAGGAGGCTTATAAGTATCTGGTTTTAAGACAAATAAATGTTTTCCCAGAGGTGGGAACTTGAGTCCCAACTAAAATTGAAGGGGTGACAATCCCCAACTCATTCTCATTTAAATGTCTTAAACAAAGGAATTTCCTTCATTTGCTTTGGTTCTTTCTTTCTTTATTTCTTTCTTGAATTTGCTGCCCTTTGTTCTGAAGATTTATTTAAAATCTTTCTCTTTCTCTTCCTTTCTTTTCATTCCTGCCTGCCTTCCTTCCTTCCTTCCTTTCCTGTCACCTCAGCGCTACGGCATCTCCCCAGGTGCTCCCTTCCCCTCCTCAGGCATGTGTCTAACCTTCCCCATCCTCCTCCTCCTTTTATCTGAATCTCTCAAACAGGCTCCTAATGGGTCAGGTTCTCCTTTGGAACTTTAATCCCATTTGCAGGAAACCTGCCTGCAAGGAAGGAGGATGAAAGGAAAGCTAGGCATCCTCGAAGAAAGAGATGGCAGTGTGCATGAGGGCCTGAGGTTGGTTGCAAAGGCCACAAGCACAGGGGACTGATGGCATTTTTCAATCACGTGTGAGCACCTCTAGTATGCATAAATGATTTAGTTCAGGTTTAATTAATTATTCTTATTTATAGACATTTTAGATGCTTTTGCATTTGGAGAAATCATTTAACAGTTGTAACACACACACACACACACACACACACACACACACCACAAATACACAAGAGATTGTTGTAAACATGCACTCAAAAAAAATACCTTGCTGCACCAAAGGAGCAGGGGTACCTTTTTAAGCAATTTTAGGGAATCCCTGAATTTAAACATTTGGGGATAAGAGGGCTGAGTTATGAAGTTCCAAAGGGGTTAATCCTAAACCTTCTCATTGGAATCATATTATATCCTTGGGCACCACTATTGCTCAAAGACCAGTACTTTTAAAGAACCGCCCTTGGGCAAGGGGTCCAAGCACCTAATTTTATCCAAAAAAAAAAAAACCCTGGAAAATTTATTGACTCAATTATAAGCCAATGTTGTTTTTCCCCTCTAAAAATAACAGCAAAATCCTTTTTCAAAGACTTTGTCTTGGCACAAAAAAGATGACCAGGTTTCTTCCAGGTCATCAGAGGCTAAAGGTCTCCCATGGCTGACTATCCTCCTGGATATAATTTTTTTTATTTATTTAAAATATTTTCCCTCCCCCTTCCTCCTTAAAAAGGACACATCATTGAAAGGCAACATTTAAGCTGAAAGCAGTATGTAGACAAAGAGGGCTTATGTCAATAAAAGGCAACATTTAAAGTTTAAAACAAGAAATATAGAAGATATTGTCACGGGTTGTTTGAAACTATTTTTAACCTTTGTTTTCATGTAGTAGCCCTCAGGCACTTTGGGTAGACCTCGGCCTGTTCAAAGTTGGACTGCCTTGGTCTAGTTTAACTATACCTCATGTTCCTTTCTATGGGGTTTACTCCTTGGTAAATCCTAGCTCTACTGACTGATTGTGCTCAACATGGCTATACAAATTTAATGGGTGAAATACTCTTGGATAGCTATATAAATGGCATAATTTTTGGAAGAAAACTACTTCAGGCTAAGAAATTGGATGTCTTAATCAGAGATAACTACATATGGGTATACATTTACTAAACAAATTGCAAAATTCATTCAAAAATCCCTAATTCATCTACAGTGGACCTTTGTATAACAAACAGCTTGCATAACATAAAATCTGTACAACATAAAAAATTCCGGACATAGGGGAAATTTGCTTAACATAATCGCCTATGGGGAGAATCCGTACAACATAAAAATGGGATCACTCCATTTTCAATGCATTCCTATGGGAATTTGTATAAAGGAAAATTTGCTTAACATAATTTCATTTGGAATGAATTAATTCCTTTATACAAGGTACCACTGTATTTGTATTCATAGGAATAGGAATTGATGAATTAATTTTAATGACTTTTGATTCACTGATTTGTTGAGCTATAAAATGCCCCCTAAGAGACAGTGAATTTACAGAGAAGCTTCCCAGGACTTTTCTCAACAATGCTTCCAAATACTGAGAGTTTTGAATATCTGTCTTCTGAGTTATGCATCCTCACAGAATACCACCCCAGGAAAGCTCCACCAAGGCAGCTAGAGATACTAAACTTGGAAAGAAGCTGTCTCTGACTCTTATCTACAATACCTCCAAGTTTAGTGAAGACTCGGTTTCTTCAAGCCAGTTGATAAAGGGCACTTTTGGGGGGGCATTTGGGGGATATATAACCCAGAAGTCTAAAATCCAATATTTACCAAACTTGCAGAGGAGAGTCTGAGGAAACTTACCTTCAATTATTGTCTCTAGGTACCTTGAAGGCCATTTTATACAGTTTTAAATTAAAATGAATTTACAAATTCATTTATCAATTTGTCAGAAAAATGTACATTCTTTTTTTTTGTAATTTGTTGAGATTGATGAATGACAAATCAAACCATCCATTTTCTGAATTGTCCCCTTCTCTAGAGATAACTCCTTTCAAAGTTCTACTGTTTGTGCCAAGACAGGAGAACCAGAGAAAAGGATTTTGACAAGTGTTTTTAGATATGAAACACAACATTCTGTATTTTTGCCATATAATTATGGTTGATTAGTACATTTTGGCTTTTCTACCTCCTGATACCCCTGTGCCCAAAAGCGATTCTTTAAAACTCAGGACTTTTTTCTAACTACACACCCCAAGGATATAACATCATTCCAGCATGATCTAGGATTAAGGAAAACTTGAAAGCATGAACTTGAAATAACGTAAGAGACATCAATAAAGTCGAATGGAAGTATTATGTAATTTTTTAAAAAAATTACTCATGAATCACACAGCTAGTATTTTTATTGTTTCAGTGTACAACAATCTCTTGATATTTCTGGCCAAGATAGCCATCTACTGGCACTGTCACAGACACTAGTTACAAATGTTAAATGATTTCTCCAAATGCAAAAGCATCTAAAATCACTAGTTGCAATTTAATGTGCCAACACCTGAACTAAATCTATTTATGCATACTAGAGCTAATTACCTCATTGAACAACGCATCAGTCTCCCATACTGTTTTGCTTTGAACTAATAAAGTAAATGAGCTACAGAAGTTAAGAACACATAGTAGCAATTGTTGATTGAGTGAACTGGGTTTTATAGATTTTTGGCTCAGTTTTCTCCAATCATTCTTTTGGTGCTGATTAAAGTTCCAAGAGGAGAACCTGACCCATTATTAGCCTGTTTGTGGTAGATTCAGATATTGCCATGAGAATCAAGGGAGCATGCCCTGTGTAAAATGTCATTCAGCTTCACTGTCTCACTTGCTATGCTTCATAGAGCAGAAAATTATTCCTGACAGATTTACAGGAGTCAAGTCCTGTGATTTTCAAGATTTTATATAAATCTTCATACATGGGGCAGCAAATTCATATCTAATAATTTCCAAGAAGCTACCATTTGCAAATGCCATGCATTCCTTTGTTTAAGACATTTAAATGCTTCTGAGTAGGGATGGTCACCACCAATTTTAGTTTTGAAATAAGTTCCCAAGCAAATACCTTTATTTCTCCTAAAACTATCCCACTTATAAAAATATATGGATTTCTTCCCCACTAGATTTCAATGTTAGTTTCCATCACTCCCCACTTTTACATGGAATTTTACTCAGCAACTTAACTGCACACATCTTCTTGCTCTGGGCTTCAATGTAATGTTGTCTATTAATGCTGTAAGATGTCCATCACTCAGAGACTATTGGTGTCTTTTTATCATTGTTCAGTGTTCTGCATATGTGTAACATGTCTTAATTGTACTGTGGCTGTATATTATCCAGAATTACTGTAAAAGAATATCATTGGATCCTTTTCACATTGGAGAAATTACACAGCTAAAAATACTTTAAAATTAAAAAACATATATACTATGGGCACACCATAGGAAACCTGGAAATATTGACTTTCTGTTCATAAATAGATATAGTAAAGTTTCTGATCTATAAGAAATAGCACTCCTGAAGGTTTGAAGTTGTCCCTCTGAACATTAATATTACTTTATGACTACTATAAATTGAAATATCTTTATAATGAATTTGTGTTCTGTAACAATGAGGCCCCTTCTGGTGAGGTGCTTTATCAGACCCTGGACACACAGACCCCTCTATGTAAAAGGCAAAAACAAATGCAACACAATGTCAGTTTATGTTGTTTTCATTATTCTCTCAAGTAGATCTAAATTAATACGCATGAGGGAAAATTAGTGGAAGCTTTATGTCTTGGATTTTTACTCTGGGGTATGTGAATGAGCTGACTGGATGGCACTTTTTAATCATGTCAGTATATTCTATTCTATTCTAGGAGGAGGAGGAGGCAGTGGTGGCGGCAATGGTGGTGGTGATAGTGGTGGTGGAAGGTCCCTCCTGGTGAACTTTGGGTGAAGTTTGAGGGGTGATTTCTTCCCTGCCGCCAATGAGTGCGGCAGCCCGGCTTGGCGCTTTTCCTCCTCCTCCTCCTCTGTCATTGCTGTGGCTGCTGCCACAGCTGTGAGGTCGCCCAGCAAGTCCAGAGAGGGCTGCGCATGCACGGCAGGCTTGCCTAGGCCCGCCGCCGCCGCCGCCAGAGCCCTGTCTTCACTGGTGCTCTAGTTTATGAGCTGAGCAAGGGGGTGGGGCATGGTGGCGGAAAGGAGCAAATCCAGACCAAATGTCCAGGTGGGCAGGTGGGCAAAAAAATCCCCAACAAAGGAACGGGAGACTGGAGGAGACCTGGTGGGCTACTTTCAATCACCCCGCAGGCTACCGGTCGTCCACAGTCGACATGTTGTGCAGGCCTACTGTACAGGATTCTGCCATTGTATCTTCTCAAAATATGATGCATCTTGAGATACACCAAAATATGGTGTATCTCAAGTTCCATTATATTTTCCACAGCAAGGCTTGTACAAAATCCTATGGCCTTCAGTGATGTATTGTACTGGATTGTTTTCAGACAGCATGCCTGCTTGCATATTTTGCATTTGCTTATTTTAAAACCTTATCACACTTTCCTATTTTATTCATTCTTCACAGAATAATTTAAAAAGTAACCTTTACAAGGATTTTTAAGATGTTTATGATTGTCTGCATGCAACACTTGTGAAAGAGACTCTTCAGTGAAAGATTAATAGGGATGTACACAATGAAAAAAACTATTTTGTTTCATTTTATCTGCAGTTGCCTGTTTCATTTCCCTTTATTGTGTTTTCCCAGCCTCCTTCAGATTATTTCATTTTTAGGTTCCTGGCATTAGTCCAAATGAAGCCCTAGGCCTAGAGAACCCTTAAAAACAACTCCAGAAAATAAGACAAAGAAGACAGCTGAGAATCAGTCTAATCCAAAAGCAGTTAATAGTGCATAAGAAAGAAAAACAATCACAGATTTATGACCTAAAATTGGCCTAAGAACCAATTTAAAAGGAGAAAAGCCCACCAAAATTAAAAACCATTTTGTAACAGCCAACTGAGAAATGGAGAAGAGGAATTAATAACTGTAATGGTGATGGTAGAGGGGCTAATTTTTTTTACAAAAAATGGAAGTTAAATAATCAAATTACGTTGGAGGAGTGGTATAGAGAAATGTGGAATATGGTTATCAATGATAAATTAATTTATGAAATTAAGATTAGAAAAGGAATGAAGAAAATAATGATTTTAAAATAATATAGAAACTGTTTTTGATGTATGTGCTTCAGAAGGGAGAGTGGTATACATCAGGTGAAGAATCAATGTATTTCTGGAGAGAGTGGGTAGATTTGTATAGCAGAAATGAAAATAATGAAACTAGCCTTGAGTGCCGGGTGGTTTGCACAATGTCATTATTTCGATTTTTGTGTGTGGTATTTTGCATATGTCTTTCCTTTCTGTTTAATAAAATTAAGCTTTTAAAAAAGAAATTATGAAGGAGAAAATAATAGTATGAGTTCAATGCCAACCACCCAGGAGACACTCTGGATCTCGGCAACACAATGGGGAAGGCGAGGGAAGAAAGGTACAGGCAGTCAAAGGTCCACAGTAAAGATACCAAGAAGAATGACTGAAAACAGTTCCCCTAAATACTCAACAAAATATAAATATTTAGCAGAATAAACATATAATAAGCTAAGAAATAACAATTTGGGGAAAAACCAGGGGAAGCACCTGCAAATAAGAAAAAAATATGCAAAATAGAAAACCACGGTCTCTCTTGACAAAACAGGGCAAATAAAGCAAAAAAAAAAATTACACCCCCCACACCCACACACTGCTAAAATATTGGGAGATTTCTTCCTATCATTCTCATCGCCTTTGAGTCCCACAGGCAACTGCAGGAAGGGACCATAATCAAAATGAGTGGGTATGAGGATGGAACTCAGCATCATATAGTGGCCTCATCCATAAGGCAGGATTGGGTTCCAACCAATCCAGGCTCTTCAACAGGAACAGCCGGTGCAGATAAGGACTGTATTTTCAAACTGTAATAGATTTACCTTGATGGGGTCTTTGCTATCTGGACCTTTAGCTTCCTTTAACTGCTGCTCCCGTGATCAGCAATGTAACATCGAAGTTGGAGTTGGTGGAGGTGGAGTTGAGTCCAGATTTCTTTATTACTGGTTTGATTTCCAGCTGGTCTAGGAGAAATGCCCAGCATTGGCAGACGTTTTGGGCAACGGCCCCTGCGGAAAGATGTTCCTGTATGACAGGGGGCAAAGGTTGGTGTGTTGGTTTCATGGCTTACTAGGGAATAGGGATTTAAATCTAGATTCTTCTTTTTTTTGTGTAGTCATTGCAGCATACTTTTTCCTGAAGTGACTCTACCTTCCAGGACTCGTTAGTCCTCTTATCCAACAAGGTAGTGCATAGGGATAATGCTACACAATAATAAATAAGAAAGAATAGGTATTAATATTCCTTTCCCCCTATGATCCTAGCTTTCTCAATGAGCTGGGAAGCTGCATAATGCTTCTGGGCAACAGGCAAACCTACAGCATCCATCCTCCTTTGTTGGTGTTCACCTATCAGCAGCTAACGTTTGGTAGAATTATTTAAGGATTACATTCCGCCACAGTGATTCTTAGGTTTCTATGTGAAGAGCCTAAATTCAAGTGTGGAATGTTTTGGTGGAGGTTTGTTAAAGGGTACTAGTCTTTGTGTAATTATTCTGCATAAATGAATCCCTGTGCATCAGAACAAAGTGTCTGAAACCAATATGAGCCCGGTGGAAACTGTGGCTCCTTTAAAGTATGTTGGTTTTATTATTATCAGGTGTTTTCATGGATAATGTATAAGGATTACAATTATTAGTGTTGCTCTGTATTTCAAAACATGCATTATAATGCACAAACATGATAATGCTCAGTAACACCATGAATGTTGAAGTCTGGAAAGCCTTTTACCAAGAATGAGATCATTTTGTTGGCTTAGCTTTTCAGCATTTGAAAAGAGCTGGATTTATCTCATGTCAAGGTTGCACATTTTAAGAATGTGATTGTGCTTCCTGGGGGATTGGTGAGGTTTGCTAAATTATTTTCTTTCATGACATTGAGGAATATTTTTAATGTAGTTGTGGGAGCAGGGAGGGTGTTTTCTTCTGTGTAATTGTTCTGTGGTGGCTGATTGTTGCTATGTGACATTCACCTTTCTGACTTAATTTTCAGAAATACTGCTATCAGTGACATTTTCTCCCAATGCTGTCAGAGGTACTGATGGGAGATTTTATATTGAGTACTTTAGTCCCTCTTTCCCACATGGTTGTGAATAAAATAGGCTCAGTACACAATTGAATTAGGTGTGTGTATGGTGGGGGGAGACTAGATTGAACCTGATTGAACTTTCATGTTTTAATTTGTTAAAATGTTCTTTGATAAGATATATCTTCCACATAAATTTAGCCTTGATTTGAGAAATAATAATATTGTGAATTGTAGGATTGAATTCATCTAATATTTTATGCCATTATCAGGGCTTACCTATTTTATTAGCAATATCTAATAATGATTAGCAATATCCAGAATTCTGATATCAATAATGATTTAAGTACAGGAAATAGATGAATTTGCAAGTACTGTATGCACATTCTGCTTAGATGGTATTCAGACCGTGGCGATTGGTATTATATATTGAGCATTGTTGTTGTGCTTGCTCTATTTATTTAAAAGTACCGTAGCCCTCATTTCCATGTTTACAAAAATGTAAATATCCATGGGTTGGACCCAACTCTTTTAGTGCTTTATATTCTAGAGCAATGGTTCTCAAACGTGGGTCTACAGCTCTCAGAAATCCTGGCTAGCACAGCTAGTAGTGAAGGTTTCTGGGGGTTTTAGTCCAAGAACATATTGGAAACCCAAGTTTGTGAACCAGTGTTCCAGAGTGAATCCCCTAAACTGTTTACTGCAAATTGCTTCTTGTGTTTTTATTGTATTTTACCTCTGTGTGCCATTTAACACCCTTCTCCTTATCTAGTGGTACCCCAACTTAAAAGCAGCTCGCCTTAAGAGCAATTTGACTTAAGAGTGGAAAATTGTTGGCTAAAATTTGCCGCCTTACAAATTTTAGATATGGTCTGCTCGACTTACAAATACCCGTATATACTTGAGTATAAGTCGACCCGAGTATAAGTCGGGGCCCCTAATTTAAACCCCAAAACTGGGAAAATTTATTGACTCAAGTATAAGCCTAGGGTGGGAAATGCAACAGGGCCTGGCAACTCCTCCTTTGTGAGCTGTGTGTGTGTGATGTTTAAAATGACTTTTAGCCACCGAGGCAAGTGCTTGAGTTGGTGGCTAGAAGTCATTTTAAACATTGTTTTAAATTGACTTTTTAAAAAGTCATTTTAAACATGGGGGTCAGGAGAAGTGGCACACAATGTTTAAAATGACTTTTAGCCACAGAGGCAAGTGCTTGAGTTGGTGGCTAAAAGTCATTTTAAACATTGTTTTAAATTGACTTTTAAAAAAGTCATTTTAAACATGGGGGTCAGGAGAAGTGGCACACAATGTTTAAAATGACTTTTAGCCACCGACCCAAACTTGCCTCAGTGGCTAAAAGTATTGACCCGAATATAAGCCAAGGACCCCTTTTTTCAGTCCAAAATTAGGGCTGAAAAACTAGACTTATTTTCAAGTATATACAGTATTTTTTCCATGTTTTTGATTTTTTAACTTTTTAGATAGGTACCCCAACTTAAGAGTAGTTTGACTTAAGAGCATGCATTCGGAATGGATTAAATTCTTAAGTCGAGGTACCACTGTACTGTACTGGTACTGGGCTACTGCAACCAACCTAAGCGGTAGCCTTTTTTCTACCTATTTCTGGCTACATATATTTTTCAAATTAAACTGTAAAATGTGGTTTTCCATTTGTGGGGAAGAGGCTGGGAGGTGCTCCTGTTATTTCACCTGAGATTAATAGTGGTGGTCAACACTGGGCATTTAGAAGAGGCCCAGTTTGCATCTTGGTGGAGGGAGGTCATCTTCATCCACTGCCACACCAGACATAATCTTCCTGCACACTTTTGCACAATGGGGATTTTCTGGCAAAAACACCAATGGCTGACCAATAATGGCTGTTTGGCAGCACTTGGAGGAGGCACCTGCAGCCATGCATGAGTTGGGGCCTTACTCTGATCATTGTTAAGAAGATATAAAAAGACAGTGTTTGTGAACCAATTAAATGAGTGTTTTGTTTGTTCGTTTTTGGATTAAATTTAATTTTTAAATATAATATACCAGTAGTTTGCCAAAAGGTTGTAGGTTTTGGAAACACAGTGGTGCCTCCTAAGACGAATTTGATTTGTTCTAGGGGTCCATTCATTTTACAAAAAAAAAAAAAATCTTCTTAAGAGGCAGTGTTTCCTGTAGGAATGCATTGACAACCAATTAATCAATTCCAGAAGAACTTTAACTTACCAGTTTACATATCTTCCTTATTTATCTCCATTTTATTATCTTTTGGTCCTAGATTCACTAGTATTTATTTACTCCCAGCCAGGTTCTGAGGTTAACAGCCAGTCATAATTATCTATCATAAGTGATCAAGTTAATCACCATAATGTTTAAACTATATCTACCTGAAATGTTCTCCATACCTGTCTGCCAATTAACTCTACAGTGGTAGCTGATAAGATGAATGCCCTGCAAGACGAATTCTTTGTAAGATAAATGAAATTTCCAGGAACAGGCATTTTTTGCAAGATGCCTATTGGATGCCTTGGGAAAAACTCATCTTACGGGGCAAGCTTTTGAATTTCACACACCCACAACCTGAGGGGGTTATGGGCATGTGAAATTCAAAAGCCTGGTCTTCCATCCTGGCTTTCCCGACCATGTAGCACCCAATCTGGGTACTACATGGTTGGGAAAGTCAGGATCGAAGCTGCTGCCACCCCCCTTTGCCCGGGTCTCTGTGCCAAGCCATTTCAGTGCAGAGACCCAGTCAAAGGGGTGTGGTAGTGGTTTCTGGGATCATTTGTAGCCCCAGTTTACTCTCCAGCCACACTGCTGTGGGCATCCCAATAGTGGCATGGCTGGAGAGTAAACTGGGGCGATGAACAAGCCCACAAACCACCAGTAACCCACCTTCACCTGACTCTCTTCAAGGAGCTATTTATTTATTTATTTATTTATTTATTTATTTATTTATTTATTTATTTATTTATTTATTTTATTAGATTTTTATATTGTACCATCTAGCAACAATGGCCACTCTAGGCGGTTTACAACATTAACAAGTAGAAATACGAAATGCAGAATAATAATATACAATATATGAATACAGTGACCCCCTCCCTATCGCGGGGGTTAGGGATCTGACCTGACCCACGATAATTGAAAATCTGCAATATGTGGATGCAGGTCAGCCCAGGCCTGGGGGGGGGGCTGACTGGGGGCTCTTGTACTTGCCCCCAATCTGGTGCTACCCCGAAAGTGCCTGCAAGGGCCTTCCCAGGCCTTCTGGTCTAAGCCTAAGAAATTATTTTTAGTGACTTGGAAGTCACTTTCGGTTCACAGGGAGGCCCTTTTGGGGCCTCCAGATGGCCTGGGAAGGCCCCCGCAGGCCTGTTCGGGGCAGCACCGGTCCTGGAGTAAGTACAGGAGGCCTGTTTGCCCCTTACCACAGGGGGCCTTTTTTCATATACAGTGGTACCTTGTATAAAGGAATTAATTCATTCCAAATGAAATTATGTTAAGCAAATTTTCCTTTATACAAATTTCCCATAGGAATGCATTGAGAACAGAGTAATCCCTAATCGCGACCATTTTTATGTTGTATGGATTTGCCCCATAGGCGATTCTGTTAACCAAATTACCCCTATCTCTGGAATTTTTTACGTTGGACAGATTTTATGTTATACAAACCCTTTGTTATATGAGGGTCCACTATACTGTGGTCCCGCAATATAGCGGGACCGTTGTATATGAACCATGAAAGGGAGGAGGACCACTGTATAATGTAATATAATAAACACTATGTGTGTGTGTGTGTTGTGTCGTTACAGTCGTGACCGACTCTTTGTGACCCCATGACCATGGAGTTTTATTGGCACTAAATCAAAACTAACAATAAAAAATAAAAGAACCAAAAACTAAAGGCGGAGACCTCCAAAACAGCTCTGTGCACAGAGCTAGGGATATCTGTTCTCTTATGCCCTCATTTACTAGTACTACTGTAGTGTTTTCTGAATATAACTGATCTAGCACACTATTTAATATTTCTCCAAAGCCTAATATTTTATGTTACCCATTCCTTGCAATCAGATGCCTTTAAAATATCCAAATAAATTGCAATTATTAACTGCTATCACCTTTTGTTTTCTTCTTACATTCATCACATTTGACAATTTCCCCATTAAATTTCATTCTGTTGTTTTCACCCAGTGTTTCACCTAGGTTTATCAAGATCTGGTTGTATTTTAATTTTGTTTTCCAATATATTAGTCATTCCACCTAAATTGAATAAGTAATCCCTGCACCCCTCATCCATTTATTTATAATTTTTTCCATCCTTTTGGGGGGGGAAAGTGTTTGCAGGCGTTGATTTGAATCAAAGCAGTGATGGAGCATGACAGTTTCCACAGGGGGGGTCACCCTAGGTGCAACATTCTTAGGGGGCACAACATTTCAAAATAAGCTTCGGATGGTGTCAATGCAGAGGAGGAAGTGGAAGCCCTGAACAGGTCCTAGCCCAGCAGGGAGCTGAAAATCTTTGTTAATGATTCAGGTTGCAGCTTCAGCAGTGACAGCAGGGCATGGGCTCATGAGGATATCTGAGCTGCCCCTCCTCCTTGCTAATGTTGCATTATTTTCCTCCTCTCACTTGTGCTTTGTGTCACCCTTCTCCTTCGTCCTGTTCCTCCTCCAGCTCCTGCAATTGATCCTATGACTTCTCCCGTGCCTCTTCCTCCTCCTCCTCCTCCTCCGGGTTAGTGTTTGGCTTGCTGCTGGTCCTAGCAGCACCCATCTTTCCACTGTGCTCCCTAGCAGCAGCAACCTATGGCTGTGCCCACCTTGCAGAGCTGTGCACAAACTGCCATGGCCAAGTAGCCTCCTCTGCTGAAGGCTGCCAGCCCAGATGGAGCAATTGGTGTGCACAGCTTCAACCCAGGCAGTCATCAGCAGGCCTTGCTCCATTGCACTACCCCACTATACTTGCCTTGCTCAGGTGTTGGCAACTCACTCTATGCCACTGAATAAAAATAGCCTTGTATTGGTTTGGAGAAGAAACAGTTAAGTATTGTACCAACAAAATTGGAGATTAAATTTAGGTGATACATTGAGTAAAAAATCAAATGAAATGAATTTCTGAATATCACCTAGTGATTAGACATGGGCACGAAACAGAAAAATGGTGTTTCGGTTTTTCGTTTGTTGTTGAGAGGTCTGTTTCGGTTCATTTCCGTTTGTCAGGAATTTTTTGAAAAATTTCGTTACCCTTTTTCGTTTTTTCGTTTGTCGTTTCTACCCACTTTTTGCACGATTTTTAACGCATTTCCGTGGAAAACACTAAAAAAATGGATGCTGGCAGAGACACACAGTATAGACTAGGTATGCAGGGAGGCTGCAAAGGCAGCGGCGGGCGTTGCCCAGGGTGCAAGGCAGCCACAGAGTGACTGCACTGCGGGGCAGGGGAGGGTACTCACCGAGAGGTACGCAGCACGCACGCACACAGGGAGGCTGCAGGACTGAAGCTAGAGTCGCAGAGACAGCAATCCCACCCTAACTCCCAGAGCTTTTTATGCCCTCTGTGGCTGCCAGACCTGCCCGCCCAGTCTGCAACCTGGGCATGCTATTGGTTGAACATGATCCCACATCACATGGCTTGCCTCCATTTTGTGGCTGGTGGCGACATCCATTTTAAAGGGAAAAGAAAAATACATCGCGATGGGAGAAGAAAAAAACAAACATGTTAAGGACCCCAACCCCCCTGGTAGGTATTATCAGACAATATAAATAATTATCGCTGCATTTTTACGGATGTCCAGGGTGTTTTTTATCATTTAAAACAGCTCATTTCATTGTGCGTCGCCATTAACGGAAACGAAACATAATGACCACAGTTTTCATGGTTCTGTTAGTTTCGTTTCATTTTCATCACAATTTTCGTTTGTTGTTTCATTACATAATGGAAACGACAAACGGTAACGGAAAACGAAAAATGTTCGTTCCGTGCCCATCTCTACTAGTGATATAACCTCTGCTGATAGATACAATCCTGAACAAATATTTGAAGCATTTTCAATTGCAAACAACAAAGAGGATAAAGCCAAAAAGGGTCTTTTTAGATGATTGTTCAGTAGTCCCATAACATGTCTACCTACCTTTGACTTTTTAAAATTTTGCTTGCATACTGCATCATTTCTTTTTCTTTTTCTTTTCTTTCTTTGGTTCATTTGCTTGTTTAATCAGTCTATTATTGTTATTGTTGTTGTTGTTATAATAATAATAATAATAATAATAATAATAATAATAATAATAATAATAATAATAATAATAATAACCACACAGCTATCTATGCTGGATTTTATATTACCAATCACTAGTCGAACGCTTCCCAAGCATTTAGGACTCAGAGATGTATCGGTGAATTATGCGAGCAGATCCCAGTAAGGTGGCTTTCTGCATCTGACTGATGGTGACTTTGTCAACTCCAATTTCTTCTAAATATTTGCTTAGCTCTTTGGGCACTGTACCCAGCGTGCCAATTACCACTGGGACCACCTGTACTGGTTTATGCCAGAGTCTCTGAAATTCAATTTTGAGATTCTGATATAGGGTAATTTTTTCAAGTTGTTTCTCAGTGACTCTACTATCTCCTGGTATAGCAACATCAATGATCCACACATTTTTCTTTTCCACAATCACAATATCTGGGGTATTATGCTCCCAAACCCTGTCTGTCTGTATTCGGAAGTCCCAAAGTAATTTTGCATGCTCATTTTCAGTCACTTTTTCAGGCTTATGGTCCCACCAGTTCTTTGCTATGGGCAGATGATAGTTCTGACACAAATTCCAGTGGACCATTTGAGCAACTACATTATGACGCTGTTTGTAATCTGTCTGAGCAATTTTCTTGCAACAACTCAATATATGGTCTATAGTTTCATCTGCCTCTTTGCAGAGTCTACATGTGGAGGACTCAGCTGATTTTTCTATTCTAGCCTTAACTGCATTTGTTCTGATAGCTTGTTCTTGAGCTGCAAAAATCAGGGCCTCTGTATCTTTTTTCACTGTTCCATTGGTGAGCCATAACCAGGTCTTTTCCTCATCTACTTTTCCTTTGACTTTTTTGAGGAACTGACCATGCAGCTGTGCATTATTATTATTATTATTATTATTATTATTATTATTATTATTATTATTATTATTATTATTATTATTATTATTATTATTATTATAAAATTGCAAAATAATTCTGGAATCCTTTGTGGTAAAATAGCTTATTCATTTGGGAAATAGATGAAATAAATAATTTGCTATAAACAGGAACCTTGCATTTGAAGCATCCCCCTCCCCTTGAAACTAAGAGATTAAGGCAATGTTATTGTTTTATTGAAGCTAGACCTCCAGCAAATAAGCATACATATTCTTTGTAAATTGCCATCTGTATTGTGGGAGTGGGAGAACAATAATTTCCACCTGAGAGTGTTTGGATTCTTTAAAAATGTTAATCATTGCTATGCTTAGAACAGCACTGGAAGAATCTCAGCAATTAAAGTTGACAGTAGTGTACAAAACTGCCAGAACAATCTCTGTGTCAGTTGTATCAGAGGTTTACACTGAGCATTTGTTCATGGTATTCTTTGCTTGAACCTAAGTAGAAGTGAAGAAAAGCCATGGATTATTATGATAATACGTTAATTTATTTCCCTTTCAAGTTGAAAGTTTGAAATATGACAATCTGAACTTGAATTCTGAATATATTTGCAAATGTTAGTAGTTCAGCCACATCTTCATCCATAAACCATCTCCGATAAGAGCTCAAGTTAATGTTGCACTACTTTCCTCATCTCATATGCTTGATTTTCATATGCTTAATTTTTCATATGCTTAATTGGTGTATAGGTCACAGATTTAAGAAAGAAACGAATACCACTTGCCTGGAAGAAAACAACTGAACTTAACAGAGTTTGAAAATCCATGTGTGGGGCTTTGCTTTTTGCTGCCATGTTCTCTGATTTTGCTATTAGGTTTATATGAAAAAGTTTATTTTATTTGTCCTAATTGTTGCTGATATTTTCTCAAAGACAAAACATATGCAAAAATGTAACTTATCACAGTTTTATGAATCCACATTCTTGCTTTCAGAGCAAGAAGTGATTAATATTTTGGATTATTTTTACAGTTTAGTAAGATCCTAAATGAAAAATAAATTACAATTATAAATATTATTCAGTGCTGGAAAAATTTGTTATAGAGTAATCTCTATGAACCTTTTTGTATATTGCTACACTCTGCTGAATCCACCATAAGTGAACTGTTATTTTTTGTAGAATTGGGAGCAGGGATGGGGCTTTAATGTTTTTGCAAAACAATAAAAACATGAAAGAGTCTTTCTTTTCTGCTGTGCCTTCTTTCATTGGTTGCTGAAGAGAGCCTCTAAATACTGTATTTCAAAGGTGTCCCATGTGTTTCAGGAATGTTATCTCAGCAGTCATTAAAACAGTGGCATAATTTAGTCAGTGTTGAAGTAGAAACTGGACATCAAGGAATAAACAGTTCTGTTGCAAGCAAAAAAGAAAATGTTATGAATGAATTTGATCCCTCTTTGGGACTACTGGAAAACAGAGAATTCAGAAAATGTCTGGAGCACTTTTAGGCTGTTAATAAAATGTGCACAGGCAGGACATCTATTGCTCCACTGTTGCTTTTCTCACACAAAAAGTAGAGTCCCTGGAGAAGAACAATTGGTTCTGGAGGAACTGGTTTTTTGGCTTATGTGGAGAACATCCTGGATAGATGCTCTACAGAGTAGAGATGGGCACAAAATGAAAAATTCTGTTTGATTTTATTTTATTTTTAGTTTGGGGAGAGGGGGGTCATTTTGTACGAAATGAATTTTGTTAAAAAATTTTGCGTGTTTTGTTTTGGTTCATTTTGTTATCTGGTGTGTGTGTGTGTGTGTGTGTGTGTGTGTGTGTGTGTGTGTGTGTGTGTGTGTGTTGCCCCAGCACTGATCAGCTAGCACACTGGGGCAAAAAAAAAAAAAAAAAAAAATTAAAACTCCTGCCTTTCCCTATGCTGATTGGGGGGGGGGAGGTGGAAGTTCACATCTAAACTTTTTTTTGGCTTCCCTGGGCCAAAGAAAGAAAACAAAAAGAAAAAAACCTCCTGCCTTTTCCCATGCCTGATTGGGTGAGGAAAATGTGAAGGGTTTTTTTTTGTTTCCCCCAGAGCCCATCAGCTGGTGTGCGGGCTGGGGGAGGCAAAAAAAGCACCCCAGCGATTCCTCATTGGATTCCATTGAAGCAATGCATTCCAATGAGTAAATTTTTTTCTGTTGAAATGCATTGAGCCAAGGCATTTCAATGGAGAAAAAGAAAAAGAAAAAAACTCCCACGTTTTCCTGCACCCGACCACAGGGGGAAAGGTGGGAATTTTAAACTTGTTTTTTTGGGGGCTCCCCAGCCCGCACACCAGCTGATCAGCACTGGGGGAGGCCAAAACCCTGCAGTTTCCCCATCCCATTGGGTGCATGGGGTGGGGACCTTCGGTTTCCCCCCATAGGAATGCATTAGCATTCCCCTATGGGGAAACTGAATGAAACAACAGAAATTTCTGTTTTATTTTGTTTTGTTTCTCTTCCAGAGTGGGGTTTGTAATTTTTTTTGTAACATTACCCATCTCTACTATAGAGACATAGGTTTCATGTGAAGAAAGTGATCACAGAGAGAAGGGAGGCTTACATGCTGAACCTCACTACTACTTGAATAGAGCTTTGACAGATATGCTTTTAGATTATATAAGCCAGATATAAATTTACGTAAATATGGATTTTCAAATTTACGTAAATATGGATTTTCAAACTGAGCAAAACTGAGTCTTGATCCCTGTGTTTGGGACTTCTATTATAAGATTGTTCAGCCAATACTGCTTCTCCTTTGACATGGCCTTATCTCAGCTTCAGGCTATGGACCTTTCTGGCTCCTCTGTTACACATTTTTAGAGTTAATGACTGACCCGTTTGTTTCACTGAACTCCAACTGTTCCGTGGCTGATGGGCTGCTTTTGAATTTCTTGTCATCGTTGCTGGTTGTTCTAGTGTCACTCTTGAGTTATGCCTGTTCTTGCTACAAATACTAATTGAGGTCAGTTTGGGAAGCTCACTCACAATCTCAATGTATGTTAATATGTTTACTGTTACCAAATCAGAAGAAGTGTGTAAGTTCCTGGATCACAATTCATCTGACCTGGCTGCCTGCTTACCTTGAGAAGTCTAGTGAGAATTGTCACTGAACAGACCTCATGCATTCTCTGTAAAATAAGCAGGCTCCTTTACCTTTTCCAAATATACTTCAGGCTTTTTCAGATTATCATGAGGGGTTCTTTCAGTACTTTTGTTAAGACTTTGAAACACACGTTGAATAGTTTTTCAAGTGGGATCAAGAATACATTTAATTCCTCCATTGTGCTTACTGGAGGGGAAGGAGTGTTGGAAACACTCAGGAAGCAGCTTTAGCTTTGATAGCAAACCATCCAATTCCTGTGCACGTTTGCCGCCTACACATTTTTTATTGCTGCTTTGCTGCACTGCGTAAGAGAAACACAACTGTGCTGCATGTGTGAGGGTCATATTATGAGGGACAATATTAGCCAACATTGTTACAAATAATGAGATACTATTTATGTGTTCAGTATGATCTGTTCTTTTAAGAATTTGGTGCTAATATCTGTGGCAGCATTTTGTTGCTTTTTAAAACAAAAAGTCTATTCTTGGTTAAAGAGGAAAATGCCTTGATGTAGGTTGTAGTGTATGTGTTATGGAAAAGATGTCAGAAAGAACATGGAAACCCGTGGGGTCTCCATACCAAAGACATTTGAAACACGTCACATTTTGGAAAGGGGACTGATAATGATGCAGAAATTGCATGAATTTTATTAATATTTTTATTATGCTAACATCTGCAGTATTTGAAGATTGGTGAATGCAGCTCCCCCCTCCACACACTTCTATTACTCAGTATTGTACAGTATTCCAGTTAGGCCAGAATGAGGGCATTCCAGTATTCTTTGTGCAAACCACTGCTTCTACAGATGATAGTGGACCCTACTGGACCCGGCGCTTACCATGGAAATCCAGGTGGCATCGGTGGTCCGTTCCACTCATTACCAACTGCGGAGGATTGCCCAGCTGCGGTCCCTCCTTGACATCAGGGCGTTAAGTACGCTGGTTCATGCACTTTTAATCTCGAGAATAGACTACTGTAGTGCTCTCTACATGGGGCTGCCCTTGAGGTTAATGCGGAGATTGCAGCTAGTGCAGAATACAGCTGCCAGACTTCTAACGGGGCAAAGAAGGCACCAACATATTACCCCCATGCTAGCAGCCCTGCACTGGTTGATGGTATGCTACCGCATTGACTTCAAGGTTTTGATGTTAACATACAAAGCCCTAAACGGTTTGGGACCTCAGTATCTGACAGAGTTGCTCCTCCCAAGAAGAACTGCCAGGATCACCCGTGCCAGCCAGCCAGGACACCTAGGAGTCCCAACCCCCAGGGAGGCCCGGAAAGCTGTAACAAGGAGTAGGGCCTTCTTGGTGGTTGCTCCCAAGTTATGGAACCATCTACCCCCTGAAATTCGGCTGGCACCCTTGCTTCAAACTTTTAAAAAACCATGAAGACCTGGTTATATAGAATGGCATTCCCTGATTCTTCAAACATTTAGTAAGGCACTATTTTTAAACCACTTTTCTTCTCATCTCTTCCCCCATTTTATCACTCTCTTGACATTTTTAGCTTCATTTTAGCTTCATTTTAGTTTTTTGTTGTTGATTTATGTATATTTTATTTTATTTGTACATTGTATTTTGGTTTTTAAAATGTATTCCTTTGTTTAATTGTTATATTATCACATGTTGTAAACCGCCCAGAGTAGTCCTAGGTCTAGATGGGCGGTATAAAAATCAAATAAATAAATAAAATAAAATAAATAGTGAACTTCTACTTTAAGAGCTTCTGCCCAGTGGACTCATTAATTCCATTTAGACCAAACTCACTGAGATGAAGGGCACTTATTAGTAACAATCAAATTCTCATTGAGTGGTTCAAGTCAACACTTTGAAAGGTTTAAAAGGTTTGAAAGGTTTGAAAGCTTAGCCAAATGATCTCTTTCATTCCCTATCCTCTTACTGTCTGTACAAAGTCATGGAAATGGGAGGCCCTCTATATGCTCTTCTTTTCTTGTGGAAGAGTGTACCCCACCTTAGAGCTGTTATAACCTAAACATGCAGAGCAGAGGTTGGGTTAGGATTAGAATGCATGCGCACGCCATCCAGGGAAGGGTTCCAATAGATCAGGCCTGCCCAAAGTCCGGCCCGTCAGGCCATTCTGAGTGGCCCGCGGCCGGCTGGCCCACCCCTCCATCGCCCTCCTTTGCCCCATGTTTATTTTTAAATCTTCTGCCAACACTGACACCGCTGGGAAGCTTGGGGGGGCAGGGCGGACGGGTGGTCTGCTGCCACCAGCACCACAGGGGAATGTGTGGGGGTGGGCAGGCCAGTGGGCCTCTGCCACTGCCAAGGAGCTTGGGGGCGGGCAAGCCATCGCCACCGCTGGGGAGCTTGGGGGGGTGCAAGGTCGCACAGATCGCCTCTTCCAAGGGGTGACCTGTGGCCATGGCTCCCTGTGCTTCCTTTGGTCCCCACCTTCCTTCTTTCCTCCCTCCCTTGGTCCCCACCTCCCTCCCGCCCTCCCTTCCTTGTTCCCCACCTTCCTTACTTCCTCTCTTGGGTTCCACCTCCCTCCCTCTCTTGGTCCCCACCTTCCTTCCTGTGGGTGGGGTTGCAAGGGGTCAGTGGGTGGGGCTTATGGGTCAGTGGGTGGGGCTTATAGTGGTGTGGCAGGGTTGGGGAACAACCGGCCCCTGACATATTCTCAGCCACCAAATCTGGCCCTCCTTACAAAAAGTTTGGGCACCCCTGCAATAGATGTTTGTTATTTAACTAGAAACAGGCATTTGTGGTCATGCCATTTATACTTTTGGATGAATTCTGTCTCCTTGGTATATTTAGACATTTTCAAGTGTTTTGCTTATTTATTTCTTTGATAAAAAGAAGGCTTGCAAAATGAATTGACTTAATTGAATTGAATGCAACTCCCTAATGAGAATCAGCTTATTTTGAATCTAGTTAACCTTCAAATGCCCTTTTTTCCTGGAACTACAGCATAATTAAATTTAAGAGTACGTTATTATGTGCGCAACGTGTTACCTCTTATCTCGTGAAAAGTAGAAAAATTATTAGAACTACTTGTAAGGATGTACAACTTTAAAGTATTTATATGTTTCTTGGTATATAGACCTATATCTTAAAAGGCACATTTATCTAGGCTGCTGTATATAATTTTGGGCAATACTGAAACAGTATTAGATGGTGCAGAAATGCATTGAAGGAGATAGTTCTGACTTTCAGTAGTTTTCTGCAGCCTGTTAGATATGGTTCCCTGGCGATTTTAAAGAGGAATCAGAGCTTGATTAATTAAATCATTTTTCCATATGCAAAAATTGCATTGTCCCACATATGGCAGTATATCAAAAACAATGTACTTTTCTTTCTGCAACTGAATGTATAATATTGAATGCACACACAAATTGTTGTTGAATATAGGTCCCAAATGCAACATCATTCATCTTATTTATCTTCCGAGAGTCCCTAATCAGCAGGATAGCTTGTATTAACCTCTTGCAGAATTGGGTAGGTATGTGATAATTCATTTTAATAATGTATAGCGACAATTATTTACCATTATTTATTACTATATTTTGACAAACATTATTAGGCCTGAGGCACATCAAATGGAGTAAAAGGAGTAACAATTAAGAATGTAATCATTCTTAAATCCAGTATTTAGAAATAGCATACATAATATATTGTAATATTGAGGTATGATGCTGTTGTATGTATTCAAAACTCTTATGACAGACCATTTTAAGGGGAAGTTCTTGGATGTACTTTGGTTCTTCCTAGTATTGTTCAGTTTCCCAATTAGACAGAATTGAATCCAGGTAATCTAGGTCCATCTAGTTTTGTATCAGTCTGCCATATAAAAACAGTGGGGTACTTTGTTAGAACTCCCATGGCTATGCACAAGGAGAGGAATGCCACTTCCTCCATTTAGAAATGGAGGACTTGCCAGGGAGGGTTTGAAGAAGGTAATGCAAATGTTGGTGCTTCCTCTGATTTAAGGAAGGAAGAATTGAGGGAAATTGTGTTTTACTTTGAGTTATTTCTAACTGCAAGAGACCGTATCCACGTACTTAAATTCATTGCTATTTTTTCCTTCTGCTATTGCAGTTTTCACTGTGAATTGATGTGAAGCCATTAGAGTGTCATTCAAAGTCAGATGAAAGAGAGACTTGTTAAAATGTTGATTAGCTCATACAAAGAATGCAACCTTAAGTAACAGATTGTCTAGAAGAAGGATTTATAAATGAGGATGGAAAAGGAACTATCCAATCATGTTCTAATATAATTTTCTCTGTTTTAGTTGTACAGTATGTACTCACTGCACAATTGATAAGTATGCTTATGTTCCCACCTTAGTTTCAATGAAATTTGGAAATCATGTTACAATAAAATTTTGAAAGGAAAATGGCATTGTTTTTCAGTTAACACAATTTTTTACATTTCTTACATTAGCAGTAAATACCCACCTGTATGTCTATGAAACTTTTATAATGGTATATAAATTGCACATCTGATAGATGTTGCTGGTAGGCATTGTGAATTCTGGAATTGTTTTATGTAAAGTCATTGCAGCTGTCCTTTCACTATCTTACCTTTTATAAGATATGTAACAGCAAAAGATTGCTCTTATCAACCATATGTACTTATTAGAATTGCCTAAGTCAGAATTTCAGTAGATACAGCTTCCAAGATTTTCATATTCCAGTCTCTAAAGACAGCCTAATAGACATATTATGCAAATTACTAGCCTTATTTCCATATTATTGAATTTTTTATATCATGCAAATTAAGAACAATAATTGGTGCATTTTGCCAACTTATTTCTGCTTCAGGGTCATACAATAAATAGAGGTAAATTGCAAATATTGGAGCAAAAAAAGATGTGATTTTGTTGAGGGATACAGACAGAGTATATACTACAACTAGAAAATAGCCTACCTTTATTTTATTTGATATACATAACTCTCTCTCTCTCTCTCTCTCACACACACACACACACAGAGAGAGAGAGGGAGAGGGAGAGGGAGAGGGAGGGAGGGAGAGGTCACAATGTTTTGCTTCTGTTTCTCTTCCGGCATAAATCTTTCCTAAACTCCCATCCTCATTAGCTCCTATTTTTTTTCCGTGGGCAATTTCCAGTATCTGTTGGGAACCTCATGTACAAAAGAATGAGATTCCCAGCAGACCTTAAATAATTTACTTTGTGGACTACAACAGCTAGAAAAACCATTGGTCATGTTGGCTGGGGGGTTCTGGAATTTGTAGTCCAAAAAGTAACATTGCCAATAACCTTGCTTGCTAAAAATATAAATATATCAGTCTTCTGTCCATGTGTTCTGAGGTGTAAACAAAGCAAGGTTGGATTTGCTAATCTGAAAGTTGAATCATGGCAACTGGACTTCTTTTCTAGAGAGAGCAAAATGTTTCACTATTCATCCAAGCAGTTTTGTCAGTCACAAAGCTGTTTGGATGAGTAGTGAAATGTTTCAATCTATCAAGAAAAGAAGTCCAGTTGCCATGACTGATCTTCCAGATAAATTTTCCTGGATTACAGAGAATTTTCACAGACATATTGGATTATTGCCTTTCTGTCTGTCTTCCACACATGTGTTTACATACATGAGAACAGAAGTACGGGTTACAATTAGGTAAAAGGCAAAGGTTCCCCTCACATATGCATGCTAGTAATGTCTGAATCTAGGGAAAGTGTGTTGTGCAAGTCTGTGGCCATGTGGCCAGCATGGCTGGACGCATATCTGTGCACAGAACACTGTTTAACTTCCTCCTTTTTTTTTACAGTGTTACCTATTTATCTACTTGCACTTACTTGGTTTTGAACTGCTAGATTGGCGGGATCTGGGGTTAGCAACGGGAGCTCAATCTGCTGTGTGGCGCTCAGGATTTGAAAAGCTGAGCTGACGACTTTGCAGCTGACTGCTTCAGCGCTCTAGCCCACTGAGGCACCATGCCCCCCTATTTCAGTAGCAGACCTATTGAAAAGTACACCTAGTCTTTAAAAAAGGCATGCCCACTAAATCACTGTGTGTTTTAAAAGAATTTAAGCCTTCATAAGACCAGATTTTAATGAATTGATAGAAAGTTTAGAAATAGCTGGAATGCATAATGCGCTACATGGATGAAAATGATTTTTTTTTGCAGCACTTTAAACATTTAAATCAGTTTTTTTGCAACGCCTTAGTAGAATGACACAGCTGTTATTTGGAAATGTTGAAATGTTATTTACTTGTGAATTCCAATGAAATAAAGCTGACAGTTCAGGAATGGTAATAGTGTTGCTTCTGCTTCTTGAATGCTCATGCAGAAGTACAATGGTTTATTCCATCTTTAAAAATTAGATGTTTATACAAATTTCATAGGCTTCCCCCTGCCCCTAACATAGTTGGTATCCAGTTAGCTATCCAGTTAGCTATTTGTCAGGTGACCTAACTGTACTGTATTTCACAGTTGACTGATAGTCTTAAGAATCCATGTTTTATAATGATATGCACATGCCTGCAGTGTAGATAGAAGAACCAACCTGTGGTGACTCATTTTTTCAGTGTTGCAATTGCCAGCATGCAGGAGGAAAGGATTTGCTTTGAATACAACATTTTAGCCAACTGAGAGAGGTAACATAATAGAGGTAATAATGAGCCTGGTAATAACCCATGCATTTAGAAAAAGAATGAAAGTGGAAGTGGAATCTGAAGGATCCAAGGGCTGAAACAGTAGATTGAGCTGCAGTGTTGAGAACATTCCAACTGTGCTTGTGAGTGTTGAACTGTTATATGTAAATTATTTTTCCTGTTTACATAATTTGGTGTCAATTTTAAGGAATATCAATGTTGTCATTATATAATAGAAGAAAGGCATCCTCTGGTTTTATGCAGAAATGCAAATTTTTCATGAAGCTCCTATATTAAACCAAAGACAAGAAACTTTTTTTATCTGTTGAGGCAGCTGGAGTGCTAATGCATTAGCTGCAGACAAAGAGCTCTCAGTGTCTTCTCTCTACATTTGCTACTTGACATCCATTCACCCTACCCCACCCCCACTGCCTTACCATTCAGTAAGCTGTTCACCAGTTGTGTACACTGACTGTTTGAAGAGGGATTGTTTGTCAGTGTTTGCCACCTCTGGTACTTCTTTTGCAATTACGGCCTGGCTCATCTCTTTCTCTCCCCCCCTCCTCCTCCTCTTTGCCCAGCACCCATCAGCTGGCAACTCCCCACCCCACCCCAGTGACCATCAGCTGGCAGGTGGGGCTTAGGGGAGGGAAAACGTTTTTAAAAGAATCCCAGGGCTTTTAAAAAAAACTTTTTGTCCCTCCATCACTTTCCAGGGCCCCACACGAACCATTTCGTTAGTGGATCATTTCATATGATTTTTTAAAAAACAATTCATATGAAATGAAATGAGAAAAAATGTGGGGGGGGGAGGAAACGAAACGAAATGATACATAATTTTTCATTTCATGCCCATCCCTACTTGACACTTATTCCTGTTAAATTTAATTCTGTTGGTTTCAGCCCAGTGTTCCAGCCTGTCAAGATCCTTTTGAATTTTGCTTCTGTCTTCCAGGATATTAGATAGCCCATCCAATTTTGTCTCATCTGCATATTTGACAAGCATTCCCTGCATATCCCTTGTCCATGTCATTAATATAAATGTTGAAGAGCACTGGACCCAAGACTGAGCTTTGGGTGGCCAATTATGCATCCACCTTACACTTGATCTGTCTGGCCCACAGCTTGCTAATCAGGATTTTATTTATTTATTTATTTATTTATTTATTTATTTATTTATTTATTTATTTATTTAGCAAATAGCTACTCATGGGGCAACTTTGTCAGAAGCTTTGCTGAAGTCTAGATATATTACATCTACAGCATTCCCTCTCTTTACCTAGGAGGTTACCAGATCAAAAAAATGAGATCAGATTAGTCTGGCAGGATTTGTTCTTGGCAAATCTGTGTTGGCTTCTAGTTATTACTGCATTGTTTTCTAGGTGCCAGGATTTATATAAGGCTGACTGGCCTGTTATTCCTAGATTCCTCTTTTGCCCCCTTTGAAGATAGGAACATTAGCCTTCCTCCAATCATCTGGCACCTCACCCATTTCCCATTATTTCAAGAAAATAGCAGACAGTGGTTCTGAGAGTTCTTCAGCCAATTTCTTCAGTATTCTCTGATGTAGTTCACCCCATCCTGGACATCTGAACTCATTCAAGGTAGTAAGGCAAGTACCTCTTGGTGGGGGGGAGACGAGAGTTGGCCATATTGAACTCTGTGAGATGGGCCACCAGGACAGAGGTGGGTGGTTCTTTCAGCTGAAGAGTTGGCAACTCCTTGATACGGAGGATTTTTTCTTTCAATATTTGTGCCTTGTAGAATTTTCATTTGGCTTCAATCCATTTCTCTTTCTCTAAGTTAATCATACTTCAGACATAAAGTTGAAAATGCTTAATTCTTTTCAAAGGTACCATCCTGTGAATTTCAACTAAGATGCTTGTATGCTGAGACCTGAAAATATCTCTCCAGAATACAGAATGTGAACTAGGTATTTGCAGTATGGCACAAACACAGACATGTTCAAAGAAAAACTTGCCTTTGGGGAAGTACTCAAACCCTTTTGCCTTTTTAAGAGTCTTTTTATAGGAGTCATTCTAGGATGTTATGAAAAATGACAGATCCATCCTTATATTTCTCATTATTGGCCTTTGTGGATGCAGTCCCATCCATGCACTTATAAATATGCTGTAGTGTTATGGGAGAATATTGTGAAGCTGAGAGCTGTATACGAATGTCTCAGCTACATTAACCGCTTCAGTCGGATGCTTTTATACGTATGAATTCTCCATCCTAGTTCCTGTTGGAGTGCTGATAGTTTGGAAAATGCTGCAGCAGGGGTACATGATAGTATAGCACAAAACACAATGCAGATGCTCATGTAAGCAAAAGGTTCATCTGGAAATTGCATCACTACTGGTTACCAGTTTGGTTGCTGATAATCCTTCCCCCACATCCACAGATGGGTCACATAAATTAATTGTACTTTCTCCATCTAAGAAGGTGTCCTTTCATTGACCTGCTTTTGTACCAATATACCAGAAACAGTATATGGCATAATCCAACATTCATTAAACTTATTTAAAAAAACAATGTAATTGCAATTTTAACACATAGCTGGCAAGAACACAACTGAAATTAACAGTAACCAGAAACCTGCTAAACTATTCTAGCTCATTTTCCTTGCCATAAAATATTACTGTAACAAATTAGTGAAGAATTATTATTTTTCTTGCCAATGAATAATGTTGCCAAGTGGGAGGCACCAACAAATAAGGTATCAATTAATCTATATGGTGAAAACATTTGTTTATATGACTGAACCTAGGACATTATTTCTGAAAAAGTATTAGTTGCATGCTACCATTTTCCATTTCTAAAACAATTCATTAACAATATTTGTTGCATTCCCCATTTTTCAATTTCCTGTACATGTTTTTTTTTAATTTAGCTGACTTGAAAGTTCTGTGGTCAATGATTGCGGTTTCCTTAGACATCTCCCATTTTTACTTCTTGTTGGAACCATTTTAGATTGAGCCTTTACTATCTCATTTTTAAGGAATTCCAATCCATCTTCTACCTAAAGATCCCACCACCTCAACCCTATTTACAAGGTCCTCCCTATTGGTTAATATCAGATCTAAAATAGCTGCTCCTCTTGTTGCCTCCTCTACCTTCTGGGCCATGAAATTGTCTGCAAGGCTGTTAAGGAATTGTTGGACCTTGCATTCTTAGCTGAGTTAGACTGCCATCATATACCGGGATAGTTAAAAATCTCCCATTAGTACTACATCCCCCCCCCCGTTTGACTGTGTGGCCATCTGTTCACAGAAGACATCATCCATCTCTTCTGGTTGGTTTGGGGGTCTATAATATACCCCCACAGTGAAATATCCCCCATTATTCTCCCCCTTAATTCTCACCCATATACTCTCAACCAGACATCCCAGTTAGGTATCCTGAATTTCTTCAGCAGCATAAATGTCCTTAATATATAAGGTTACTCCTCCTTCTTTTGTACTAGGCCTGTTCCTCTGTAGCAGTTATAACCCCCCCTCCAATAACTCTAAAGAGCCATTAATATCTTTATAGCTTAGTAATGTGAGTACCTGACTACCGTAAGAGGTTGGGAGTTTGATTTTTCCATTGGGTCTCCCAGAAGTAGATACAACCTATATAGCCTTGGGCAACTGCACAGTCTATGAATGCTTATTTGGGAGATATGTGTGTGTGGGGGGTAAGCCACTCTTGGGGGGGGGACACTTGGAAAGAGTTGCCTGTAAGTCAGAATTGACTTGAAAAACCTCACAATTGTTAAATGCAGCAATCAATCTACTTTCATTCATGTTTACAGTGTTCTTATAGGATGGGAGTGTTATTGGGACTAACACTTCCAATTTTACCACTGCCTCATTCTTAGTGCTGCTCCAAGTGTGGGACTCTTTCAAGCTTACATCAATCTCCAGATGTCTACCATGTATCTGCTTCACCGTTTCACTAAATAGCCCATCAAAATATTTTATCACAGAAAGACTACAGCCACATTCCATAAGAACATAAGAACATAAGAACATAAGAACATAAGAAGAGCCATGCTGGATCAGGCCAAAGGCCCATCTAGTCCAGCTTCCTGTATCTCACAGCGGCCCCACCAGATGCGTTTGGGAGCGCATGAGACTAGATATCTGTCTCCTGATACCACTCCCCTGCATCTGGCCCTTGAAGTACCCTGGTTTAAAGCCTAGAGATTACACATCTCCATCATGGTTTGTAACCCGTGATGGACTTTTCCTCTAGGAATCTGTCCAATCCCCTTTTGAAGGCATCCAGGCCAGATGCCATCACCACATCCTGTGGCAGGGAGTTCCATAGACTTACAACGCGCTGGGTGAAAAAATATTTTCTTTTGTCAGTTCTTACTCTCCCAGCACTCAATTTGAGTGTATGTCCCCTAGTTCTGGTATTTTGAGAGAGGGAGAAGAGCTTCCCTCTATCCACTTTACTCATACCCTGCATTATTTTGTATGTCTCAATCATATCCCCCTCAAGCGCCTTTTTCCAGACTAAAGAGGCCCAATTGTTTTAGCC
This sequence comes from Phrynocephalus forsythii, assembly GCA_029282475.1. Taxonomy (NCBI): domain Eukaryota; kingdom Metazoa; phylum Chordata; class Lepidosauria; order Squamata; family Agamidae; genus Phrynocephalus; species Phrynocephalus forsythii. Next base: position 61,944,159 of record JAPFRF010000003.1, read on the forward strand.
TTTCTTCATAAGGGAGGTGCCCCAGCCCAGTAATCATTTTAGTCGCTCTCTTCTGCACCTTTTCCAGTTCCACTATGTCTTTCTTGAGATGCGGTGACCAGAATACTCCAGGTGGGGCCTTACTATTGTTTTGTATAACGGCATTATAATGTTGGCTGTTTTATTTTCAGCCCCCTTTTTGATAATCCCTAGCATGGAATTGGCCTTCTTCACTGCTGCCACACATTGGGGAGACACCTTCATGGAGCTGTCCACCAACACACCAAGATCTCTTTCCTGATCCGTCACGGATAACTCAGATCCTATGAGTTGATAGATGAAGTTTGGATTTTTTGCCCCAATATGCATTACTTTACATTTGGTTACATTAAAACACATTTGCCATTTCTCAGCCCACTCCCCCAGTTTGGAGAGATCCTTCTGGAGCTCTTCACAATCTTCTCTGGTTTTTACCACATGGAAAAGTTTTGTGTCATCTGCAAACTTGGCCACCTCACTGTTTATCCCTGTCTCCAGGTCATTTATGAACAGATTGAAAAGCACCGGTCCCAGGACCGAGCCCTGGGGCACACCGCTTTTCACTTCTCTCCATTGTGAAAATTTCCCATTGACACCTACTCTTTGTTTCCGGGATCTCAACCAGTTCTCAATCCATAAGAGGACCTGCCCTCTTATCCCCTGACTATGCAATTTTCTCAGCAGCCTTTGGTGAGGGACTGTGTCAAAAGCCTTTTGAAAATCCAGATAGACTATATCCACCGGTTCACCCAAATCCACGTGCCTGTTGACCTTTTCAAAAATTCTAAAAGGTTTGTAAGGCAAGATTTACTGAAGCCATGCTGATTTTCTCTCAGCAAGGTTTGTTCTTTTATGTGTTTTAAGATTTTCTCTTGGATGAGGCCTTCCACCATCTTCCTGGGACAGATGTAAGGCTAACTTGCCTGTAGTTTCCTGGGTCCCCCTCCTTCCTTTTTTAAAAATTGGTGTGACATCCGCTATCCTCCAGTCCTCCGGCACTGTGGCCGTTTGAAGAGTCAAGTTGCATATTACCGTTAAGAGATCTGCAATTTCATTTCTCAGTTCCCTAATAACCCTTGGGTGGATGCCATCTGGGCCCAGTGACTTGTTAATCCTCAATTTATCAATTAGTCCTAAAACCTCCTCTCTTTTAACCTGTATTTGATTTAATTCTTTAGTCAAGAGGGGCGGCTCAGGCAGCGGAATCCGCTCAAGGTCCTCTGTCGTGAAGACAGACACAAAGAACTCGTTCAATTTCTCTGCAATGTCCAAGTCCTCCTTAACCTCCCCTTTTCCTCCCTCACCATCCAGAGGCCCAATTGGTTCTCTGGCAGGTTTTCTACTTCTAACATATTTAAAGAAGCTTTTATTATTACCCTTTATATTGCTAGCCATGCGTTCCTCAAAGTCTTTCTTTGCCTCCCTTATCATCTTTTTACATTTCTTTTGCCAGAGTTTGTGTTCCTTTTTATTTTCCTCATTTGGGGAGGATTTCCATTTGCAGAAGGACCTCTCCTTGCGCTTTAGAGCCTCTCTAACTCCACTCGTTAACCATGCCGGTGTCCTCTTGGACTTAAATGAGCTCTTCTTTCTTTGTGGTATGCACTTGTGCTGGGCCTCTATTATTGTTGTTTTAAACAGGCTCCATGCACTCTGAAGAGTTTGGATTCTTCTAACCCTCCCCTTCAGTTTCTCTCTAACTAGTTTCCTCATCTGAGGGAAGTTTGCCCTTCGAAAATCAAGGGTTTTTATGTCTGATTTGGTTGACACTCTTCCTCCGACATGCATGGCAAAGGTAATTGCAGCATGGTCACTGTTCCCAGAGGCTCAGTGACATTCACATCCCTGACGAGGTCCTGAGTATCACACAATATTAGATCTAGAGTGGCCTGTTCTCGGGTGGGCTCCATGACAAGTTGCTCTAAGGCACAGTCATTCAGCAAGTCGAGAAACCCAGTTTCTCTTTCTTGCCCGGAGCTCGCATTGGCCCAGTCAATGTGGGGATAATTAAAGTCCCCCATGATTACTATCCTATCCCTCTTAGCCACCTCCATGATTTCTCTCCTCATTTCAAGGTCCCCCTCAAGTTTTTGATCTGGTGGACGATAGAATACTCCAACTATCACATCACTCTTTGGACCTGGTAGTTTAACCCACAGTGATTCTATGGCGGAGTCAGACCCTCTGTCAATCTCCATTCTGCTGGATTTTATGCCTTCTTTGACATAGATGGCCACTCCTCCTCCAACCCGCCCCTCTCTATCCCTTCTATAGAGTTTATAACCTGGCATTGCTGTGTCCCACTGGTTCTCCACATTCCACCAGGTTTCTGTTATGGCTATTATATCAATGTTATCCCTAGCTTCCAGCTGTTCTTGCCTCTGACTTATCCCAGCAACCCTAGTACAGATTATGTGCCCATCATCTGCGATCCTCTAGTACTCGGAGGTTTCTCTTGGAATATGTGTGTTATATTTAAACTTTCCTTTTAAAAAGCCAGGAAATTTAATTCTTTGATCAAAAACAAACCAACCAACCTCTGTTGTATGGTAGTCCTCTGTATCCACAATTCAAAAAGTCAGAAAGTGACCCAGTATTGCTGCACAATATTGTGCCTGAGTTGCCAGCAGGAAAAGGGATGCCAAGCTTTACATAACAAAAGGCAGCCTGAATGTTGACACAAGTGGTAGCAGTCAGTATGGTATACTGCATACTCTCCTCTGCTATTTCCACTTGTAGAAAAGCATCCTTGATAACTGCTTTGTATTTGGGTGAGAAGTGGTTAACTGGTTTAAAAAAATTTAAAAAAAAGCATCTAGGATTTTCCCCGAGCTTGGTGGCACTTTTTGAAGGGTTGTGAGCAGAAGAGGATATCCTGTAGACCATGTTAACTGCTGCTGTCAACTTTCAGGCTGCCATTTGATAGGTAAAGTTTCACATCCTTGTTCCTCCTGGTATCATGGGCATGTTATTCTGTCACAAAGTTGATCAATTTTCTGACTTTTGATTCTTGAGTATAGATTCACAATACTGCACGTTCATGAACCTATTGTTTGTTGTTTTTGAAGGGCTGGATAGATTTTTACTGTAGGTCAAGTGAAGGCCTGAGTAAGCCTTTTGGACGACCACTTTATGTAGAATTCCCTATTAAAATGTGCATTATGGCAAAAAAAAATATTGCTTGTATCTTGGGGTCATGTTCTGTACTTGACCAGGAGGTTTAGCAGAATGTTATAATGTTTCTGCTATTCCATGTAACATTTTAGCTGCATGACTATTGCTTCAAGTTTTTTTTAAAACATTTTATATAAATTTGTATTCTGTTCTGTGTACTTGGTTGTTACCAGTTTGTAGGGTTAAAAAGAGTTAGGCAAGGCTCCGAACATTTCACTCAGATATTGCTCTCTATATACATAGCAGCAGCATATCGTATGTGCTGAGTTAGTGTTAGGGAAAACAATAGATGCTGGCCATACCATATGTTGCAAAGGATGGGGAGAATCTAGAACAGTTACTTGTGAGTTGCTAGCTTCTAAGTGATGTCTGGAGGGGTTAGGATATGTATATTCAGAAGTAGCAATGAGAGGCATATTCCAAAATATTATATCTGACTTTCATCCCCCAAGTACTGCAGTTTGTGGCAGCAGTAGGATTACATAAAAGTACAACTTGGGTTTTTATAACTAATTTTAGAGAAGCTCTAGTGCAGTGGTTCAAGAAGAATATTTAATGAATCTATTTTAAACATTTCAGCGTAGTTACTATATGGCATATCTACACATAAATGATATAAAAATGTAACTATGATTATTTAGAAATGGCAGCCAGCAAAGGACTCTCCATAATATTATCACTAAGAAGATAATGTTGGGGAAATGCTTGTGAACCTTTGTCACTGACCTCAAAATTATTATGGCACATTATACATTTTAAGGAGTACATTTTTATGGCTGTTCAAGGTGTGTGTATGTTTAGTGCAAAAAGTGTTGGCATATTATTATCCTGAGGATTTTGAAGAAGCACATTAATTATTTATATTCTCATGTGATCTATCAATTTTTGACTGACTGTGCTAATTTATTGTTGGAAAGTACAAACCCAGTGGGAACCCAATAGCTGAATGTGCAAAACCCAGCAGAAGAACAAAAGCAAAATACAAAGACTTTGGGCTTCCAAATTAGCATGTCAGGGGTATACAGTACTTGGTTCAAGAAAAAGTGATATTAAAACAACAACAACAACAACAACAACAACAACAACAACAACAACAACAACAACAACACCTTGTGGTACTGCACTGGTATCTCCACTGTGCAGTGTTTATTGTGAATTCAATGCCATATTCTCATGATGCCTAGTTCCAGACATGCGATGTCAGTTTAGGATTCTGAATAGTTAGTGGCACTAGATAAATGTCCACTGCTAATACTTCACATTGTTTTTTTTTAAAAAGACAAATTTGACAAATTTATGGTTTTACTTGTACTGTTTTATTAACCTCTCTAACTAGAAATAATGAATTTGGAATAATTCATAACTTTATCTCCTATTCATTTCAATATATTGTTTGCTAAACAGATCATCGCCCCCCTATTTTTAAATGTACAATAGACCCTCATATAACAAACAGTTTGTATAACATAAAATCTGTACAACATAAAAAATTCCGGAGATAGGGGAAATTTGCTTAACAGGGGTGAATCCGTACAACATAAAAATGGTCACAATTTAGAGATTACTCCGTTTTCAATGCATTCCTATGGGAAATTTGTATAAAGGAAAATTTGCTTAACAGAATTTCATTTGGAATGAATTAATTCCTTTATACAAGGTACCACTGTATAGTGTTACAGATGCAAAGATACCATTACCAACACAAACACATATGATACAAAATACTGTATTCAAAAATGAGCTTTTGTCCCTTAGGATTTGTCTTGCCTCAGTTTATTTATGTGATTTGTCAGCTTTAGATCTGGAAGTCTGAACAGCATTTTTCTGAAGAAAAGTAGGACCATAAAGCAAACATTCCCTCAGCTGTTTGCTACATTGCCTGCAGCATCTTCTTAGAGCAAGCTATGCAGTCAACAAGCAGTGACCATGAGTAACATGAGAGAGAATACACTGGGAAATATGGGCTGATTCTTACAAGATTAAATTCCTTATCACCTATTTTGTATGGGCATAGGTTTTGTAATATTTGATGTTTTACTAGTTGCTGAATTTGGAACTGTTAGGTATGTATTTAAAAATGTACATATACAAATACACCAAAACCTTGTTGGGATTTTATATTTTTGTGACACAAATGGTATAAATTGTAGAGGTTGATTGCCTCAAGTTAAGAAGTAAGTGTTGATATTATACATGACTTGTTGCACAACAGATCATTTCTATGCTGATTTCTTAACTTGAGGCAATTCACCTCCAAGATTTAAGCTTTCTGTCTCATGCTTACAGATGTTAGGAGCAGGATTTGGGCTATAATTTTTAAAGAGGCTTGTACAAAATATTGGAGTTGACCTAATGGAGAAAGTGGCTGAAATCTGTTGGCATACCTAAGCCTGTTGGAGTCTGATAATCAAACAATCAGTTTTTCTGTCCCATAGCTCCCATAGCTTGCCATGTTAATCAATGGGAATTCTCAGTAATTAAGCACTTCTTTCCCTACCTCAAATCTCCGAACTCCTCTGGATTCCACATTGTGAAAGGGATTGTTGTGGAAGCCACAGGACAAAAGCAGGAAGTGTTTACTTTCTGAAGACATCCCCTGCTGATGACGCCATCAGACTTTGGCACTTGTAATTATACTAACAGGATAGTATAAAGGGTTACCTAGGAGTACATTTAAAATGATTTTGATTAAGAAACCTCTATGATAATTATGATGGCATAAATTTAAATATGGAATTGTCACAAATTTAGAATTCAGCAGAGGCATTTAATGTTAGACATTGATTTGTTGCCTGTAACAACAAATATCTATGCTAGCTTCTTAACTTGAAGCAATTAACAGCTGATATTTATGCTGACAGAGTTATGTTGGCAGGTAAAATTAATAGGACTTTGGCTCTTGTTTATATATCTTGTTTATAAAGCAGAGCACTTTATTGCTATGAAATGTTATTGTGACTTTTATATGATACAAACACGTAAGCGAATCCAAACCACAGTCCTAGAAAACCTGTACTAACATTTTCTCAGTGAGATGAGGTCCAACTGCATTTTAAAATCAAAGCGTATATACTCAAGTATAAGTCGACCCAAGTATAAGCCAAGGACCTATTTTTATCCCCCCAAACCGAAGGAAACTTATTGACTCGAGTATAAGCTGAGGGCGCTTTTCTTCGTTATACTCGAGTATATATGGCAGGCCTGCCCAAAGTCTGGCCCGGGGGCCAAATCCGGCCTTTCAGGCCATTCTGAGTGGCCCGTGGCTGGCTGGCCCGCCCCTCCCTCCCCCCTCCTTTGCCCCATGTTTATTTTTTAAATCTTCCACCAACACTGACACCGCCGGGAAGCTTGAGGGGCTGGGTGGGCCGGCTGGCCTGCTGGTGAGCAGAAGCTTGTGGGGCTGGGTGGGCAGGTGAGGGGGCGGGCCACCACCACCAGCACCGCCAGGAAGCTTGTGGGGCTGGGCGGGCCAGCCAGCCAGCCATCGCGTGGGATGCTGCCACCGGCACTGCTGGCAACCATATGAGGCTGGGCGCACAGGGGGGTGGCATGCGGGTGGGGTTGTAAGGGGTTAGCGGGTGGGGCTTATGGGTCAGTGGGTGGGCCTTGCAGTGGGGTGGCAGGGTCGGGGAGCAACCGGCCCCTGACACATTCTCAGCCACCAAATCTGGCCCTCCTTACAAAAAGTTTGGGCACCCCTGATATATGGTATACCAGCCAAGCACTAAAGGGGCTGGGGGTAGTAACTGGGAGTGTTAATACCATAGAGTAAACTCCATGATGGCCTCCACAGTCTCTGCACAGTTGCCAGTACTGCCCCCTGCCCCTTTAGAGCTTCATAACTAAGTCCACTTACCCCTAAATATTTCTAGATATTTGGGGGTTCCCTAAATTGCTTTGATTGCATATTTTTAAAACAATTTTTATAATAATAAAAATATTTTTTTAAAAAAAAACATGCACTCAAAAATTACTTACTTTTTGGGCAGCAAAGTAGCAGGGATGCCTTAAGAAAGCGATTTTAGGGAATCCCCTGAAATTTGGAAAAATTTGGGGGTAAGGGGGCTGAGTTGTGAAGCTCCCAAAAAACCCTTTTAATTGGAATCATCTGGGAAGTGGCAGCAGCGTTATCTCCTGCCCGATCAGCTTTGGAGTACAATGTTTTTTTTCCTAGGGCCATCCCCTTTGGAGCTTCATAACTCAGCCCCCTTACCCCTAAATGTTTTCAAATTTCAGGGGGTTCCCTAAAATCGCTTTCTGAAGGTACCCCTGCTACTTTGGAGTCCCAAGGTAAGTAAATTTTGATTGCATATTTTTAAAATAATTTTTGAGTGCATATGTTTTAAAAACATGTACTCAAAATTACTTACCAACATAACAGTGGTACCTTAAGAAAGTGATTTTAGGGACTCTCCCTGAAATTTGGAAACATTGGGGGGGGTAAGGGGGCTGAGTTGTGAAACTCCAAAAAAAAATCCACCCTTTAATTGGAATGATATGGGAAGCAGCAGCAGCCTCATCTCCCACTCAATCAGCTTCAAAGTAGAAGTTTTTTCCCTAGGGACACCCCCTTTGGAGCTTCATAACTCAGCCCCCTTACTCCCAAATGTTTCCAAATTTCAGGAGGTTCCTTAAAATCACTTTCTGAATGTACCCCTGCTACCTTGGAGCTCCAAGGTAAGTATTTGTTTTTTAAAAATGCACTCAATAATTACTTACCTTGGGGCACCAAAGTAGCCGGGGTACTTTCAGAAAAGCGATTTTAGGGAATCCCCTGAAATTTGGAAACATTTGGGGGTAAGGGGGATGAATTATGAAGCTCCGAAAGGAGTGTCCCTAAACCTATTCATTGGAATCATATGGAAAGTGGAGGCACCACTATCATTCACCCGATTAGGACTTGCCGTCCATTGCCCTCCCCAAGCCATCTAAGCACCTAATTTTACCCCACCCCCAACTGGGAAACGTATTGACTAGAGCAGGCATGTCCAAACTTCGACCCTCCTTATGTTTTGGACCAGAATTCTAGCTTAGATTGCCAATGGCAAAGGACTGTGGGAGTTGTGTTCCAATACATCTGGAGGGCTGAAGCTTGGACATGCCTGGACTAGAGTATAAGCTGAGGGCGTCCCCCCCCCCCGCAAATTAAAAGGGACAAAAATTTGGGTTATACTTGAGTATATATGGTACTTCTAAAGAAGCACAAGACAAAAGTGTTTTAGAATGGCAACCAATCCTGAAAGGTCAACATGGAAAGAAACCTATTTAGAAGATTAAGGTTGCCACAGATGTCTCTGTTTCTTGCATAAACTCATTTGGGCCTTCACAAAAGGTAAAGCAGGTTTGCTTCAGAAAATCTTTAAGCTGAACTACAGGAGGGAGCCACATAGTTAGAATCCAAGATTTATTGGGTCAAAATCAATAATTTACATGGGGTCTAGAAACTAGTAGTTAGCCAGTGCAGTTGTAGTTAAAATAGGCAAATTACATTAAAACCTGTCCAGCCACTTAGGCAGAATCCTACAGTCTTCAGTGGCTCAAGCTTTTAAACCCTTTTCAAAGGTTCTTGGATCCAAGGATTTTTTTTCACTCAAGGATCATAAATAGCAATTTTCAGGCTTTGATTTCATAGAAGAGGAAATTTACTCGTCCTTCAATTTCAGTGGAAAATTTCCATGAAGCTTTTATCTGTCTTTCTTATTTACAAAGAGACATGGCAAAAACATATAGCATTTATCACTTGGCATTCTTTATGTTTGACAAAACATTTGGCCTTTTACTGAGTTCAGTCTGGACCAGAATTTCCCAACTTTGAGAGGTTGATATTTTAAGATAGATTGTGCAAGATTATATAATCAAAATGAGAAGCTTTTGCTTTTTCCATTTACTCCTGTACTTTGCTTGTTCTCTCTCTCTCTCTCTCTCTCTCTCTCTCTCTCTCTCTCTCTCTCTCTCTCTCTCTCTCTCTCTCTCTCTCTCTCTCTCTCCAGCCTTTCTAAAACACATCTTTCTCTGTCTCTAGTTTTATTCTAAAAGACTGCAATGTTAATATGAGGCCCATTTAATGAAGTTTCTGTATCCAGTAGATGATGCCAGCATGTTAAAATTTCTGCAATTCTTTGTATTCTCGCAGGCTTTCATGGTTGGGATCTGACAGTTGTTGCGAGTTTTTCGGGCTGCTTGGCTGTGTTCTGGAAGTTTTTCTTCCTAATGTTTTGCCAGTCTCTGTGGTCGGCATCTTCAGAGGGCAAGGAGCTCAGGGAACTAGGAGTTCTCTCTGTGCTTTGGGGTATAGAATGACCTCCTTGCCCTCTGAAGATGCCAGCCACAGAGTATGGTGAAATGTCAGGAAGAAAAACTTCCATAACATGGCCAAAAAGCCCCCAAACTCACAACAACTATATGCAATCTTTGTCTAATCAGCAAGCACAATATCAATAGCAGAGCTCCCTTTTCATTGCTTCAAAGGTGTTATTCTTTAAAATATAGTGAGCCCTTGAGAGCTTATTTCCACTATTGTCATTGTTATGCAGAAGTGCAATTTGAAAACAGGGCCAGTGTAATCATTTTCCAGTTTGTCTTTGTCCTTCTAATCATGTAGTGAGCCCTGGACTAAAAAAGTAGGCGAGGAGAAATAATGGGGTGAGGGGAGAGCATTTCAAAAGGTGCAACATAATATACTTCCACCGATATTTATAGAATGACACAATTACATTCAGTGCTTAGATCAATCGGTAATCTGAAAGCAAGAATAGCTTCATGAAGGTCTCATCTGGGAAAGGATCAGTACATGGGCTTTGTATTTAAAGCATGCAGAGATCTTGATGCAATGTCTAGCTCCTAAGCCAAGAAGGGATTTTTACAGCTCATGTTGGTAGAAATCCGACTTACTATAACATTGTCTTACGGGTGCTCTTTCATAACAGTTGCATGTTGACTGACTTAGAGGCTTCATTGGCATTTTCCTCTGATTCATTGTGAGAAGATGTAGTTCTTATTTTGTACTCCTGCTCAGGAAGGTCAAATAAATGACAGAGGAGAAAGCATAAAACACTGAGCAATAAAGCTGAATACCATGATCAGAAAGGCACTATGTATGAATTCTTCTTTAATTTCCCTGCACTGGATTGTTTGTATAAATATACATTTCATGCAAATAGGAAGAATAATAATTAATTAATGCCACTCCTGAAATAAACTATTAAAGTTTGTATTTCAAATTAAAAATATCACTTCCTTCTGGTTGATAATAGGATATTTTGTAGCTTGCTCCCCTTTGACTTATTGCTTTCCTATTGAGATATTTCTTTTTGCACACTTACTCAAAATGTCTAGCAAAAAAATATTTCTGGTGAACATAAAAGCAAGAATACCACAATATTTTATTTTATTTTTTTATCACTCACTCACTCACTCTTTCTTTCTTTCATTCATTCATAAAAAAATCATCCTATCTTTTCCTTGCTTACGCACTTTGAATTTAAATTTATTTTTTCTTAAATCCTAGAGGCATAAAAATATGACAAAAGTTAAAGGTAACATCAATTTTTGATAATACAGCTGCGCTTTGGAGAACAGAAGTGCAGGTTGTGTTTTTCACTTACATTATGTGAAACAGAAAAGAAACAGGGCAGTTTTAAAATAAAACAAAGCCATATACTATGAATAATAAAATGTCAGTAAATGTTCTGTCTGTAAACACACAGACACAGACACACCACCACCATCACCACCACCACCACCACCACCACCAACAACAACAACAACAACAACAACAAAGTATTTTGGCACGTTAAAACATAACAATTATTTTAGAATGAGATGAACTGAATTGCAGTCCACTTCATCAGCTGCACCAGGTTGTTTTCAAACCTGTTCACTTTACTCCACCAATAATGCATGGAGCCCTCTGTAGACTGTGTTTGTGTTAGAACTGTGAATGCATAAGAGTTGTACTAGATGAATAAGGGGACAGCCTTGATTGGACTTTGCATAATTTTAAAAACATCAGTTATGATGGGTGGGGGAGGGTAGAGTCAAATGGGGATTGTAAGTGAAGTTAGAAGTTTAACCTCCACACTCAGTAACTTTCCTGATGAAATAACATCCCCAGTGCTGTTATTCATAGTAGATTAGTACCTTGTAAAACGAATGCCCTAAATATGAAAAACTCGTAAAACGAATAAAATTTCCAGGAATAGGGAAACCTTGTAAGATGATTTTTTCCTATGGGATTCTCCGCAAGACAAATTCAGTGCATTCCTATGGGAACCACGTTAAATTGCGTTTCGTAGGATGAATTTTTAAAAAACAAATTAACCCATTGAACAAATTAAATTCATCTTAAGAGGCACCACTGTACCTGCAACCTTTTCCTTTGCAGGGTAAATAGCAGTGTGATTATATATTTTCACTGAGAAGCTCTACATTATTGTAGTTTCAATTAATCTTGAAAACCTATATAACTTAATAGCCAACAAGTAGAATTGTAGTGGAGCTCAGAGTCATACAGGGCAAGGAAAATCCTTATCCATGTCTGATCCAATAATGTGTGCTTACTTGGGTGATACATTCTTAGAAAGAGAGGGGGAGGGGGAAAGATTGTAATCTTATATGAAGAGATGATTCTGTTTCAAGTACTTATGTGGGAAGATCTGCATTTGCAAATCCAGACAAAGTTATCTTGGGAGTACAATGTCATATTGCAAGCTCTATGGGTATGGGAATGACAGAACAAAGATGAGTGTAAGAAGAGCTGTACAGAACAAAGGCATTGCCTCAGCTTGGGTTACCTCCCTTTTCATTTCAGTGCATATGCTTCAGCACACATATCTGAACATGAGTTGACTGTGAAGTTGAAACTTTTTTGGGGAGAGAGATTTTTTTTGCCAATAATTGAGCTCATTTTACATACTGTGCAGCTATTATTTTACATGAAATGGAGCAAAGTGCCATTATCGGAGAAGACTTCTTGTTCGATGCTTGGTCTGAAATGTAGTTGGGCATTTTAAGTGCTGGGAAAAAATAACGCATATCAGTTTACTGCCTGTTGTATCCTTGCTTCCAAAATAGTAGTCAAATTAGTTTGCTTCTGCTTGTTGGTAAAATTAAAAAAGGGGAGGGGCAAAATATTACAGTATTTTAAAGACTCGCAGATTTATTCCAGTGTGAACTTTCATGGATCAACCTCCTTTGACAGATACTGAAGAAGGGAATTTTAATTCTCAAAAGTTCACATTGAACTAAACCTGTTAATCTTTGAAATGCTGCAATATTTTGCTTTTTCTGCTTCTCCTACCCTTTATTTTTGTTAACATGCTGAATCCTAAATGGAATATGCTGCTAATTCTACTTTGGAGTAATATGGCTATAAAAATAAACATCATATTAATAAAATCACAAATTTTAGTTGTCATGCTGCAACAGAAAACAACAATTTTATTTAAAAAAATTAAAATCATGGAGTGCTTTGCAAATGAATAGTGGCATCCATGGGAATTTTAATTGGTGTGGTGCTTTGGGGCAACTTCCAGACATTAAACTACATTCTAATTTGTACAGGGAAAACAGGTTTGGCATCAGCACAAGGTTTGCAAACAGCATATTTTCCTCCTAGATAGCATGATATTTTGCAAAAGCTTGGTTTTTAAAAAATGTTTGTCATTTTAGTAATAATTTGGTCATTTTTTTACCCTTTGTAGTAAGCAGGCAGACATCTAAGTAAGTGGAGAAGTACCAACATAGCCAGAGGGTTTATGATAATGCTATAAGCAGAGAAGTGTCTCTGCAAGGCAGAGATAAACAGCAACTAATCCTCATAATTCCCTACTGATAGCCTATCCATCTCTGGTATAAATTAGAAAGCCTAGAGATTAGAAAAGCTAGGCTGGGTGTACTCACAGTATTAATCACAGTATTAGGTCAGCAGTATCCTGAAACACTGTGTCTTTGCAGCTGGTATTTCATTACAAGGTAAAATTAAGTAATACATCTTCAAAAATAGAGGATTGATGCATCGGCATATTGATTAAGTGGTTAAACCTCTATAATATAGTTCATTCTGGAACACTTGTCTCATATACTGAATTAAATCTACTCGGAGTTTTCTTCCTGGTTCTCTGGAATCTGTGTACTTTCTCCTATATATATATTTTTTCAGGGGAAACATGGACATTTGATTCTTGGCATCTGCATTCTTTTCACAGAAGCCTAACATAGGCCTTGTTGTTAAAGTTAAAAGACATTGATTAACAAAACATTTTTAGAGAAATGTGTTTGAAGATTCTCAGTCATCCAGGTGAGTTTATCTGGAAGTTGAGTCATGGAGTTCTTTTCTTGAGAGATTGAAATGTTTCGCTGCTCATCCAGACAGCTTCATCAGTCTGAAGAAAGCTAGTTGCATGACCTCATGTCACCCTGTTCTGAAATAGGCTCCTAAGATGAACAAAAGCCTGATTAGGCTTGTTAGGTAGACAACAGTCAATAGCCTTAAGGTGAACAATGGCCTAAGGTGCTGAAACTAATAAAGTATGGGTCGTTAGCTATCGCCTTGGTGGTGTGAAGTACTTTTTATTTTTCTGGGTATTGCTGAAATCACTGCCGGATAAGTGGCAGATAGACTGTGCCTGAGCCCCCCAACTCTGTTGAGAGAGTGGTTTTCACTACTCACATGAATGGTTTCCCTGACTCCTCTCTCAAACCACCTGCCTTCTCTGTTTAATATGTGCATATCTTCATCTTTGAATGAGTGCCCTTTGTCCTTCAAGTGGAGGTGTACTGCTGATTCTGATCATGAGCTGTTGCCCCTCCTATGTTGGGCCATCCTCCTTTTTAATGGCAGTTTAGTTTCTCCAATGTAGAGGTCTCCACACTCCTCACTGCATTGGACCACATATACTATATTGCTCCTTTTTTGTTTTAGTAGCAGGTCCTTTGGGTGGATGAGTCTCTGCCTTAGTGTGTTTGTGGGTTTGAAATAAACAGGAATGTGGTGTTTGCCAAAAATCCTTTTAAGCTTCTCCGACACTCCAGCCATGTAGGGAATGACCAGGTTCTTCTGTTGGGTCTGGGTCTCAGACTGACCCCTTGTTCTTCTGAATCAGCACACTGCTTTGTTGAAGGCCCACTTTGGATATCCACAGGCCTTAAATCTTCAGGTGCCTTCCTGCTTTTTCTTGGCTTCTATGGATGTGGGGATGCTCTCTGTTCTGTGGTTTAAGATCTTGATGACTATTAATTTGTGTTGGATGGTGGGAGTCAAACAGTAAGTACTGATCTGTGTGGGTGGGTTTCCTGTAAACTTCTACTCCCAGGCCACGGTTGGGTCTGATGATGATGCACAATCCAGGAAAGTCAGCCTGTTATCTTGGGTGTCTTCCCTAGTGAACTTAATATTAGGGTCCACTGCATTGATGTGGTCTGTAAAGGCCTGTACTTCCTGAATCTTGATTTGCACCCAGGTATCATCTACATACCTGAACCAGTGGGATGGTGTTGTCCCTGGGAAGGTGTTGAGTGCTGCCTTCTTCCATGTATAGGTCAGCAACAATTAGTGACTTCAGAAAGTTATTTAAATGGCTCCCTGTTTTCTCTCCAATCCATCTTTCTTTCCTATGTATTTTTACACATACTGAAACATACAAACATGGCTATCTCTCTGAAGTATTTAAGCCAATTGTCATTGAAGAACTCTGAGAACTACTACAATGATTAGCCTTCTGTCATTTTTGAAAAATTAATAGAGTTATTACAATAATCCTAAATCACTGTATCTTGTCTAACAACTTAAGAACTCATTTTTCAAAACCTGACAATAAAAGTGGTTGCTACATACTATAGAAATGTTGTTTTTTTAAATTAATGTCTGTGGTAGAAAAACTTGCAAGAGGGGTGTTAATGGAATATTACATGTTAACTGTTGCCAAATGTCTAGGAGAATCATTAGCTATAAACCTAACATAGTGGAGTATCTTACAAGAATATATCAACATTCTCATTTTTAAATGATGTTTGATTTCTTCATCATTATTTTTTATTCTTCCTCAACATGAAATCCTTTGGTTCAAGTCAGAAACTGTCTTTCTAAGCACCTGATTTCTTGGCCTGGGGATGCATTTTCAATCAAACCCTCATCTCCCCTGATTTTCTCCAGGCCACCTTCACTTACCATTAGGAGTACTGTTGCTGTAGCGCTGATATCACAAGCCAAGACATGAAACTGAAAAGAAGAAAAGGCCTAATAGTGAACACCTGTGCTCATAAACTTAAAGGAACACATTGGGCTCTACATTGTTATGTAGTAACCAGTCCTAATGATATCTTAACCCCAACTAACTGATAATTAAGGAAGAAAATACCTTTGTGATTCAGTGTATTAATTTATTATTTAGATTTTTATACCACCCATCGGACTACAAGGCCACTCTGGCCAGTTCACAACACAGTAAACTAACTAATACGTAAATAAATTGAAAGAAATTAACAGAACAAAATCAAATGTATCAATCAACTAAAATTAAGGAGACAACAGTAGATTAAGTGCTGGCAGCATCTCTACATTCTGATGATATACTGGGGAAAGCCTGTCTAAACCATCGGGTTTTCAAAGATCTTTTGAAAATTCCCAGCGAAGGGGTCAGGTGTATTTTGGATAGGAGATTGTTCCACTGGTGAAGTGCCACTTCTGAGAAAGCCCAGTTGTGTGTAGGTGATATTAGCAGATAAGGAGCAGTTACATGGACACATAGATTCTTCTCACTAGGGATTTGCACATTCCTCTGGCAGATTATATAATACAAGCGGAAACAGTGGCATTTGTGCTTTTGTAAGGGTACTGTGGAGCAAAAGAGTTTAAAGACATTTAAAATACACCAATGAGCAAATCATTTTAAAAGGATTTGCCTGAGTCCTCTAACACCATCCCATGATTGTGCAAAATCAAACAAATGTGCACAGTAGCTGCTAATAGTGCCTAGATATTATGAAATGACTTTTACGAGCACACCGATTGAACCACGAGGAGTGGCAATTCTAGCAAGAAATGCCAGCAGCATTAGTAAAGCAGGAGTCAGCATATACTCAGGACAGAACCTGCAGGCAGACGGCACCTGCAGCAGATAGCCTGCGGTGGGTGGGAACTCTGCCAAGAGCCTGGGGCACAGCACAGATGAATGAGTGAGCACAGTCTTGGAGTGGCTGTTGGCAGAAGCAGGGGACAGCCTACTGGAGCATGGGCATTCCTAGTACCTTGAGCCGCGTGTACCATTCTGCCTTACTAAAAAGACTACAAGGAAGACCAGCGATGGAAGGTTGACCTTAATAAATTTATTTATTTAATATATCTTTATTGTTCTCCTTCAAAAGGACCCAAGGTGGCTTACATTTAAAAGACACTATTTCAAAAGGTTAAGCATGCAAATCTTTAAAAATATTTAAACATCCCTCTCATCCAAACCAAGACCACATGTATATTTGGAAGGGATATGGGGATAGTTAAAGGAGGGAAATAATATCTGAATAAATAAGGAGAAAAACTTAGTAAGGTATATTGCTCCTCAGGGGGAAGGGAGCACTGGTTGTGCTTTGTTGCTACTGTTCTTGTTTTGTTGTAAAAAAAATTCAAAACACCTCTCAGACACAACACCACTAAGGGAAAGCCCACCTGAAGAGGTTGCTTTTAACCTGCTAGTGGAAGAACAGCAAAGATAAGGCCAGCCTTGCCTCCAGTGGGAGGGAGATCCAGAATCCAGGAGCAGCAATAGAGAAGGCCTTCTCATGCGAACTTGAAGGGAAGTTCTACCAACCACAACACTGCTTTGCATAGGAGATATTAGATGAGAATTGGGTGTAATTTCCACCTTTCCTCTACCTCTCGTCAACTCCGGACTCTAAGGGAGCGACTATCTCTACATACGTCTTTAGCTGTAGTAATGAACTGGATGAGGATGAACAAAATGAAACTAAACCCAGACAAGACAGAGGTGCTTCTGGTCAGTTGAAAGGGAGAACAAGGGATAGGGATGCAACCTGTACTGGATGGGGTCACCCTCCAATTGAAAAATCAGGTATGCAGCTTGGGGGTGCTCTTGGACTCATCCTTGAGCTTGGATGCCCAGGTCACATCTGTGTCCAGGAGCACATTTTCACAATTAAGGCCAGTACGTAAGTTACACCCCTTTCTTGAGAAACCAGCTCTGGCCACAGTGACGCATGCCCTAGTGACGTCCTGGCTGGACTATTGTAATGCACTCTATGTGGGGCTACTGATGAAAAGTCTCAGGAAACTTCAACGGGTCCAAAATGCAGCAGCCAGACTGCTGACTGGGGTGGGGCACAGAGATCACATTACACTCCTATTAAAAAAAGCTCCACTGGCTGCCAGTCAGCTATCGATCACAATTCAAGGTGCTGACCTTGACCTACAAAGCACTATATGACCTGGGTTTTAGCTACCTCAAAGATTGAATCTCACAGTATGAACCAACTCAGGTGTTAAGGTCATCAGGAGAGGCCCTTCTCTCCATCCAGCCACTCTCACAGGTACGTCTCGTGGGAACCCATGGAAGGGCCTTCTCGACTGCTGTGCCCAGACTCTGGAACTCCCTCCCACTAGAGGCCAGGACTGCCTCATCTCTGTTGTCCTTCTGGAAACAGGCAAAGACCTTTCCCTTCAGACAAGCTTACCATGAATGATGGACTACCATGTGTATTTTATATGAATCTATGGGTTCACATAGACTTTGTGTTTATGACTACTTATAACTGTGTTGCTTTAATGCAGTGGTGGACAAACTTCGGTCCTCCAGAAGTTTTGGAACACAACTCCACCAGTCCTTTGTCACTGGCAATACAGGCTTGGGATTCTGGGAGTTGTGGTCCAAAACATCTGGAGGGCCAAGGTTTGGCCACTACTGCTTTAATGTAATGTTGTCTGTTAAGGCTGTAAGATGTCCCTCAATTCCTTGTTCTCAAATACTTGAACATGTCTTAATTGTACCGGACCGTATATCCTCCCTCATTACTGTAAGCCGCCTTGATTCCTTTTCCAAGGAGAAAGACAGGGTAAAATACTCTAAAATAAATAAATAAACATGGTATGGATATGAAAGGCAATGTCTTGAGCTCTTCATAAATCTCTTTCCCAACTGCAAAAGCAGCAGCACTGCTTAGCCAAGCATACAGTATCAGTCAGAGTGCTGATGCCATCCATGTTCTTCTCAGGCTCTTGGGGATAAAAGTGACTTCTACATCTTTTTTGGCCCCTTGCCCTGGCCGGTTTACACAAAGATGTCACTAGAAAATGTCAGATTCACTCCTGTCTGTCCCACCTTAAACCAGAAACTTATCTACCACCTCCTTGATGCCAAATGCCAGCTTCCAAAGGGGAGTTGTACAAAGTGTCTTGAACACTTGCTTTCAAAAAAGGATGCCTTCTTACACTGTGAATTTTTATGGACAATTCACATAATCAGGATTGCCTCTGTGTACATTCCCTGCAGTATTTCAGAACGGACTTAATACAGGGATCACCATTCCCAGAACTACAGTACTTTGATGATGATGATGATGATGATGATGATGATGATGATGATGATGATGATGATGATGATGATGATGATGATGATGATGATGATGAAATGTTTTTCCTACTTTCCTTATTTTATTGTTTTGATTTGTTGTTAATTTGTGATTGTGCACTTTTAATCTTTTAACCATCCAGAAAACTGCATTCTGCTGCAATGGTTCCCAACCTTCCTAATGATGCGACCCTTTAATACAGTTCCTCATGTTGTGGTGACCCCTTGCCCTGCTTAGAAGAGGCCACAAGCTCCTCTGGCAGGCCACTGCTGCAGGTGCCATAGAGAACTTCCCTCTAGCACCCTCAGCCAGTCGCAGCCTCTGATGTCATTGACTGACATCCCCTCCAGCCTACCAAGCTGTAACTCACTCTTCCCCCCCCCTCCAGACCCAAGCTGTTTGTGCCTTTTTCTTCACTGGCTCATGGCGACCCCTGTGAAATGGTGATTCGAGCCCCTAAGGCAGGGGTCCTCAACCTAAGGCCCCGGGGCCGGATGCAGCCCCTCAAGGTCCTGAATCCGGCCCCTGGGACCAATTGCAACCCCCCACCCACCCCCTGTTTTGTTAGCAAGCCAGCCTCCACAGCTGCTTTTGGACTGTGATCCGGCCCCCAGTGGTGTCTGGGTGGTGGTGGACCGGCCTGCTGTTTGAAAACTTTGAGGACCCCTGCCCTAAGGGATCCCAACTCCCACGTTGGGAACCACTGCGCCAGTGGAAATGAAGTAAATAAATATCATTTCTATTTCATGTCCTTCTTCATACACACACAAGCTAACAATAGCTTGCCCATTATTCAAAATGATATCAATTTTCAGCTTACAAACTATCCATTTTCCAAAGCTTCAGGAACAACCTACTTCACTTCAAATTGGTATGATTCTTTGGTTTTGTTTTCATTGTGGCCTGAAGTTGATATACACCATGCATGCATTTCAGAAGGGCTCAAGTCCTGACATGTTTGATTTCAGAAAATAATGCTAGGAACTACTCAACTGCCTGTGCCAATTTGATGGCTACTGCTGTCCACAGCAGCATGTTACCATATTAGAGTTCTATTCTGTTTCTGTTACACAAACTCAATTACTCAGCTGTCATAAAATTCTTGTTTGCAGTCCTCAGTATCTAGAGCTGAAATTTACAAAGTATGGGAATTTACTGTGAATTTACTGAGCCTTGTAGCACAGTGTTAAATGCCTGTACTGCAGGTAAAACTGTGCTCACGACCTGGGGTTCAATCCCCTCCAGCCTATCAAGGTAGCAGGCTCATGGCTGACTCAGCCTTCCATCCTTCTGAGGTTGGTAAAATGAGTACCCAGCTTGCTGGGAGGGGGGCAGTGTGCAGCCTGCATACTGTAATAAAATACTGTAAACCGCCCAGAGACTACTCGACATGGTATGGGGTGGTATACAAGAAGAACAGTTTGCCTTTTGCTTTGAAATTACTGCAAGAAGTGGCTTTGCTTATATGGCAGTGTCATACTTGACTATGATTATTTATTGTTATCATCAGCACTCTCTGCCCCCCCTTCTCTTGCATGTGCACAGAATAGAATATGGTCTACTCTGATTCATGAAATCTCTTCTACTTCCCCCACTCCTTAGAGCTAACAACATTTTAAAGCCACTGTTGTTTTTGGTGCTGTAGCACCTATAAAATGACCTTTCTGTGTCTTTGCTGTATTGTAGAAAAAGCAACTATTAAGACAGAATGTGTAGAGAAAAGGGTTTGGTAGAGGCAGAGGTTTCAGACAAATTTGCATTTTATCCCCTTATTTTCTCAATCTCTAGACAAAAGCCAGAATAGATTCAGATGAAGGAGGAATGAACATTAGTGGAGGAGTATCAATAATTTAAGATATGCAGATGATACAACCTTACTTGGCAGAAAGCAGCAATTACTTGAAATACTTTTTTACCGGAAATGCAAGATGAAAATGCCAACACAAGACTGCAGTTGAACATTAAGAAGACAAAAATCATGACTACAGAAGAACTACACAACTTTAATGCTGACACTGAAGAAATCAAAATAGTGGACCATTTTGTATACTTTGGTTCAACTGTCAATCCAAATGGAGAGTGCAACCAAGAAATCAGAAAAAGACTGAGACTTGGAAGGCAGGATTGAAGAAATTAGAAAAGATCATAAAGTGTGAGGATGTATCATTGCAGACCAAGATCAAATTCATCCACACCCTTGATTTTTAAGCACCATGTATGGATGTGGAAGTGGGATATTTAAGAAAGCTGACAAGGGAAAGGGGGTTGCTTTGAAATGTGGTGCTGCAGTAGAGCTTTGAGAATACCCTGGAGTGCCAAAAAGACACAAAAGTGGGTCCTAGATCAAATCAAGCCTGAACTATATTTGAAGGTAAAAATGTTGAAGCTGGAGCTTTCCTACTTTGCGCACATCATAGGAAAGGATTATGGCAGGGGAAAATAATAAATAATAAATTTATTTATCATTACCAAAAATCATTCATGATTCTGTATAACCATAAGAAGAAACACAGCATTCTCTTCCCACTATCTGTCCTTAGGTCAATTCCTGAATTAGTGCTGGAGATCTTGTTCAAATCTCAAGAATAAGATCTATTCCTAATTCACTAGATTCCATCAGAAGTCTTTTGTTGAACAGTTCCCAATAGTTCCAAAGATCGATTTTTGGTAGCATACATCTGGATCTATGGATAGTTGATCTTCAACAGCAGTGGCATAGAGCTGACATGAGGATGCTGTGTTAATTGCTATCAGTGTTATTTCTCTTCTTTTGGTGTCACCATTTTTGGTGCCATGAGGTGGGCAAAACAAAAAACAGAGAAAAACAAAGCAAAATTGATCCACATGAACCAACGGTTAGATATAAAGATTCTCCACATGGACTCTGTTTTATGCACATGTGTTTTATTGGCTAAATTTAATGTCCTGGTTTTGGATGCAGATTAACTGTGTGAAACTTCAGAGCACCTATTTTTATTGGGAAGTCTAAGGAGGTCTTTGAATAGTTTTTCATACTTTTTTCCCATTTTTTTTAAAATAGACTTTTTGTTTCAGATTTATTTCTTCCATCCATGCATGGATGGATATAAGATATGAATGATTAAAAACCTGTCAGTTTGTACAGCTCTCATATGAGCTACCTCAGAAAGAAAGCAAGCAAAGAAAGAAAGAAAGAAAGAAAGAAAGAAAGAAAGAAAGAAAGAAAGAAAGAAAGAAAGAAAGAAAGAAAGAAAGAAAGGTCAGTCTTTCATCAGATTATTCCTATGATAAGACATATGGAATATATATATATTTATTCCTGTGAGATCTAATGATACATATGGCAACACTGAATGGGGATGTAGTTCATCGGAGCAGTACTGCCAAGTCGAGCACAGCATTTTTGTTGATAATAAAAATAAAATAAAAACTAAGAAACATTCTAGAAAGTGGAAGAGAGTAAAAAAAAATGCAGTCACCCAAGAGAGTTACTGTAAGAAGCAGTAATCTGAAATATCCAGGCAGTTTGCCAACAGCTTTAGTAGGCTGAGTTAATAAACCCTTTGATGTTTCTTGCCAGTCTATGCTGCAATATAGTACTTTCTTAGTGTGTTTATTTAACTCCAGTTTTGCTATTTTAACCCTCCAAATATTGTACATGCTCTGTATGCCTATTTGTTTGGGAATGCTCCAAGAATACACCTCTGAGATGTATCATTAGTTAATTTACTCCAGTAAATAAGTTTATAGTGGTGTTCGAAATAGTATTGTAATTAGAAATTCTCAAAAATAATATGGACAAGGAACGAATGTAGAGGAATGGATGAATATTCTAATTCTTAACACAGAAACATTTTATGTGCTGCAGAATGTTAGACTCTTAAATAGAAAGAGTCTCTAGTAGGAAATAATGCATTTTAGTGAAATGATTGCACCCATATCTAATATATAAGATTTGAGCAGAAGTTAGCTTTGAATTTCAACTTGATTTAATTGCTAAATGGGTAGTCTATTTTTCATTTTTTTTTCTAGATGATAGTTAGATATCCACCATCTATGTCCTTTGGAGGGTGATTAATTTATTCCGCATTTATTTCTGTTGCATTCTTTTTCAGCAACTGACATTGGCATGAACTAGCACGCCCCAGTTCTTGCTGGTTCATGAAGGTGGCAGCAGAGATGCTGCTGCTCCCAACCCCCAACTCCTCATCTGATCACCTGTTCACCAGCCCCAGTTTCTTTGTCCCCCCCACTTCCTTGGATAATCTCCCAGTCACAAAAAGTGGGAGAACAGCCAAGAGGGCAGGGCAGAGGAGCTGGAGCTGTTGCTAGGGCTGGAGGATCAGTTGAAGAGGTACAGGAAGCTAGCAGGCTAGGCCTGGCGAGTGGCTGACTGACCCAGGGATGGAGATCAGCCACACTTGTGCTGCCACTTTTCCAAATTGGGATGAGCCAGTCCATTTTTATTCAGCAATCTGTTTTCTCCTTCCAATTTCCCCTCCGTATATAATGACATATTTTATTCCCTGTGCACCTGCAGTACGTCCAATCCATTTTTACACTGTTCTCAATATTTTACTGGTTATTATGGCTGAATGTACCTTTTATCAGCTATCAAGACTCACTAGCTCTTACAGTTCTGAACATCCTGCCAAACTACTGAGCAAGAATGGAGCCAATTGTTCAGTTTGCACATATTCATGGGAGTGTTAGAGTCTCCCAAGACCACTAACCTGAAAATAAAAGGATGGTTGGCTTTGTGACCATGAAGCTGGGCCCGTCCCAAAAATCTTTGTTTGTTTAACTATTACATTCTGTTGCATGCTCTTAAAAGCCTTCTGTGGCCTTCTAAGTCTTATACAGCCTATACTAAGGCTTAGTATGGCATCTGTTGTAGAAATAATGTAACATCTTCATTGTTGTCTCACCCCACTGCACTCTTACATATAGCTCGTCAAGTGATTTTCAGTGGGTTAGCAAGATGTTCTGACTCTCAGTGGTTCCACAATAGTGGCAATAAAAGGTATTTTGTTTTGTTTCTAAATTGGAGATATGAAATCACAAAAGCTGAAGGGAGAGACAGAGACAGGAATAAATTTCTATGTAGGAAATTTGGGATGCAAGGTCCAGTTCTGACACTGAAAATTGTCTTAGAGCCAGAATGTTTGCTCTGAGAAATCTTTTGAGGCAAGGATGGGAATAAGGAAATAAATAAACAAATATTTTCTCTTAGGGCCATGATCAGACATCTCAAGTAAACAAAAAAAATCATCTGCTCTAGTGTTTTGTTATTTTTTTGGACAAGGGAGATGGTCACATACATTAAAACTACCTAGTGAGTTGCTAGCTGAGAGAAAATGAAAACCGAGAGCTTTTTAGCTCATCACCACAGTGCTCAGCATCTTCTGTTCTAGATTATGCCTTCTTTATTTGTTACCTGTAGAAGCATGAAAGATATCCAGAGATTGTTCTGGAGTTGTATTACAGCTGAATGCAGCAAGGGATGCTGTTAGCTATTCAATGGTTAATGCAAATTGAAAATCAATCACTATCAAAGCTTATTTTGCTATTTTCATGGGGATTTATCAATCCTTCTCAGAAAACAAGAGATGGAGTCTACTTATCACCAAAATGAGATGGTAGAATTCACTGCACCATTTCAGACCAATAGTGAAAGGTGACATTCTCCAAATTTTTTCCTCCAACAGAACAAAAATACACACAACTCCCTGTAAAGTGAAAAGAAGAACATCAAGCAGAGAAATGCAGGTGATCTTTTCTCACAATTATGTTATTTGAAAGGGAATTGCTAAGAAGAAATTATTCAGTTGTAACATTCTCCATGTATATTCTGAAATGATGTGGCCTGTTTGTAAGCCTAAGTCACCTGCAACTTACGATGACCCCAAGAATGAGAGGATGAAGGTTTTTTTTTTGCCACACATGACATCAAAAATGGTGAACTGAAAGAAGAGAAATGCCACAGAGAGCATCCACATGTCGACCCTAAGCCAGAACTTTTGAAGATCAAGTGTCCACAGATCCAGAAGTATGCTACCAAAAATCCCTCTTTTGAACTATTGGGAACTGTTCAACAACAGAGTTCTAACAATAATAGTGGAATATAGTGAAATAGAAAGAGATCTCCTGTTCTTGAGATCTGAAAAAAAATACTTTAGGATTTTATTCAAGAGCTGAATCAAGGATAGATAGGGGGAAGAGAAGACAGCAGTTGCTTCTTATTGTTTTTCACCGTCAAGTCATCTTTGATTTAAGGTGAACCATAACAATAAGTGATCTCCAAAATGTGCTCCAAAACAACTCTGCTTAGCACAGAACAAAGGGCAGAGCTAACTTCTTCTTTTTGCAGGAGCAAGGGGCGGAGTTTTAGCTTTAAATAGCTGCTACCAGCAGCACGCGCCTTACGGCGCGTGCAAACTAAAAAAATAATAATAATAATTCTGGGTTTAATTGAGTTCCCAAGCCAAGCAACTCCTCAGGAGGTCCTACACTTCCTGACGTGCTTGTAGTTGGAGTAGAGGTGCTTTAGCGGCCCCTACACTGTTAGATTTTGACTAAACAATAAAAGAAGTAAAGAGTCTTACTAGATTAAAAAAAAAAGTGCAAGTTTACATTTTTGAGACCTTGAATACATTTTATTGTAATAGTTAAAATGGAGTTGCAGGGAGCAGCTGTAGTTACCTGCAGTACTTGTGCCATGTTTGTTATCTTGAAAGAGCGTGTGCAGAACTACATCTGCTGCAAGTGCAAGCTGGTAGCGCTATTGGAAGAGAAGGTCCAGCAGCTAGAGGCTCGCATAGTGGACCAGCAACATATTAAGGAGCTTGAGCAGTTCCTGGACAGAGCGGAAGAGACTATCCAGGTCCAAGAAGAGACAGGGCACACTTCAGAGGAGGAAGTCACTCCCCCAACTCAGGAGGTGGATGGGTGGAGGAATGTGACTCAAAGGAGTCGAAGGCCAAGGCATCGCTCAGAGAGTCTCATCTTGCACAATCAATTTGAAGCTCTTTCCCTCAGCACACCTCATGAGGCACACATAGAGGAAGAAGTGGTTCCGCCGGAGGATCTCTCCCTCATCACTATTGATGAGATACAAGATCAGGTACATGTTGATGAGCAGGCTGCAGGAGAGAAGCTCATTGTGCTAGGGGATTCTATCATTAGAAATATGGAGGGATGGATTTGTGAGGAGCATGATAACCGGATGGTCACTTGCCTGCCGGGTGCAAAGGTTGCAGACATCACCAGAAATATAGATAGCTTGTTAGAGAGAACTGGGAAGGAGCCAGTGGTCATGGTACACGCCGGTACCAATGATGTCGGGAAGGCCAAGCGGTCAGTCTTGGAAGCCAAATTCAGGTTGCTAGGTAGAAGATTGAAGTCCCGGGCTTCCAAGGTAGCATTTTCAGAAGTGCTACCTGTTCCTCGTGCAGGTCCCGCCAGGCAGGCAGAACTCAGAAGCCTCAATGCGTAGATGAGGCGATGGTGTCGAGAGGAGGGCTTTAGATTTGTCAGGAACTGGAGAACATTTTGGGACAAGCCAAACCTCTTCAGGAGGGATGGGTTGCACTTGAATCATGATGGGACCAGATTGCTGGCACTCAACCTCAAAAAGGCAGCAGAGCAGCTTTTAAACTGATAACTGGGGGAAAGCCGACAGGAGCTGTGTGGCATCCGGTTCAGAACACCTCATCCTCGGGGAATGAGGTTGGAGAGGGTAGAGAATCACATAGAGATGACATAGCAAGTATTAACACTGGCAGAATAGCGGAATGTGACAGTTCGTCTACTGAAAATAAAAGCTGTGGGGGGAGAAGAACAAGGCAGCAGCTGTTGCGGGACCCACTGTACAAGTGCTTCTATGCCAATGCTCGAAGCCTCCAAGCAAAGATGGGAGAACTTGAACATCTGGCAGCTAGGGATAACATTGATATAATAGCCATAACAGAAACCTGGTGGAATGTGGAGAACCAGTGGGACACAGCAATCCCAGGCTATAAACTCTATAGAAGGGATAGAGAGGGGCGGGTTGGAGGAGGAGTGGCCATCTATGTCAAAGAAGGCATAAAATCCAGCAGAATTGAGATTGACAGAGGGTCTGACTCCGCCATAGAATCACTGTGGGTTAAACTACCAGGTCCAAAGAGTGATATGATAGTTGGAGTATTTTATCGTCCACCAGATCAAAAACTTGAGGGGGACCTTGAAATGAGGAGAGAAATCATGGAGGTGGCTAAGAGGGATAGGATAGTAATCATGGGGGACTTTAATTATCCCCACATTGACTGGGCCAATGCGAGCTCCGGGCAAGAAAGAGAAACTGGGTTTCTCGACTTGCTGAATGACTGTGCCTTAGAGCAACTTGTCATGGAGCCCACCCGAGAACAGGCAACTCTAGATCTAATATTGTGTGATACTCAGGACCTCGTCAGGGATGTGAATGTCACTGAGCCTCTGGGGAACAGTGACCATGCTGCAATTACCTTTGCCATGCATGTCGGAGGAAGAGTGTCAACCAAATCAGACATAAAAACCCTTGATTTTCGAAGGGCAAACTTCCCTCAGATGAGGAAACTAGTTAGAGAAAAACTGAAGGGGAGGGTTAGAAGAATCCAATCTCTTCAGAGTGCATGGAGCCTGTTTAAAACAACAATAATAGAGGCCCAGCACAAGTGCATACCACAAAGAAAGAAGAGCTCATTTAAGTCCAAGAGGACACCGGCATGGTTAACGAGTGGAGTTAGAGAGGCTCTAAAGCACAAGGAGAGGTCCTTCTGTAAATGGAAATCCTCCCAAATGAGGAAAATAAAAAGGAACACAAACTCTGGCAAAAGAAATGTAAAAAGATGATAAGGGAGGCAAAGAAAGACTTTGAGGAACGCATGGCTAGCAATATAAAGGGTAATAATAAAAGCTTCTTTAAATATGTTAGAAGTAGAAAACCTGCCAGAGAACCAATTGGGCCTCTGGATGGTGAGAGAGGAAAAGGGGAGGTTAAGGAGGACTTGGACATTGCAGAGAAATTGAACGAGTTCTTTGCGTCTGTCTTCACGACAGAGGACCTTGAGCGGATTCCGCTGCCTGAGCCGCCCCTCTTGACTAAAGAATTAAATCAAATACAGGTTAAAAGAGAGGAGGTTTTAGGACTAATTGATAAATTGAGGATTAACAAGTCACCGGGCCCAGATGGCATCCACCCAAGGGTTATTAGGGAACTGAGAAATGAAATTGCAGATCTCTTAACGGTAATATGCAACTTGTCTCTTCAAACGGCCACAGTGCCGGAGGACTGGAGGATAGCGGATGTCACACCAATTTTTAAAAAAGGAAGGAGGGGGGACCCAGGAAACTACAGGCCGGTTAGCCTTACATCTGTCCCAGGGAAGATGGTGGAAGGCCTCATCCAAGAGAAAATCTTAAAACACATAAAAGAACAAACCTTGCTGAGAGAAAATCAGCATGGCTTCTGTAAGGGTAAATCTTGTCTTACAAACCTTTTGGAATTTTTTGAAAAGGTCAACAGGCACGTGGATTTGGGTGAACCGGTGGATATAGTCTATCTGGATTTTCAAAAGGCTTTTTGACACAGTCCCTCACCAAAGGCTGCTGAGAAAATTGCATAGTCAGGGGATAAGAGGGCAGGTCCTCTTATGGATTGAGAACTGGTTGAGATCCCGGAAACAAAGAGTAGGTGTCAATGGGAAATTTTCACAATGGAGAGAAGTGAAAAGCGGTGTGCCCCAGGGCTCGGTCCTGGGACCGGTGCTTTTCAATCTGTTCATAAATGACCTGGAGACAGGGATAAACAGTGTGGTGGCCAAGTTTGCAGATGACACAAAACTTTTCCATGTGGTAAAAACCAGAGAAGATTGTGAAGAGCTCCAGAAGGATCTCTCCAAACTGGGGGAGTGGGCTGAGAAATGGCAAATGTGTTTTAATGTAACCAAATGTAAAGTAATGCATATTGGGGCAAATCCAAACTTCATCTATCAACTCATGGGCTCTGAGTTATCCGTGACGGATCAGGAAAGAGATCTTGGTGTGTTGGTGGACAGCTCCATGAAGGTGTCTCCCAATGTGTGGCAGCAGTGAAGAAGGCCAATTCCATGCTAGGGATTATCAAAAGGGGATTGAAAATAAAACAGCCAACATTATAATGCCGTTATACAAAACAATAGTAAGGCCCCACCTGGAGTATTGTGTACAATTCTGGTCACCGCATCTCAAGAAAGACATAGTGGAACTGGAAAAGGTGCAGAAGAGAGCGACTAAAATGATTACTGGGCTGGGGCACCTCCCTTATGAAGAAAGGCTAAAACAATTGGGCCTCTTCAGTCTGGAAAAAGGCGCTTGAGGGGGATATGATTGAGACATACAAAATAATGCAGGGTATGAGTAAAGTGGATAGAGGGAAGCTCTTCTCCCTCTCTCAAAATACCAGAACTAGGGGACATACACTCAAATTGAGTGCTGGGAGAGTAAGAACTGACAAAAGAAAATATTTTTTCACCCAGCGCGTTGTAAGTCTATGGAACTCCCTGCCACAGGATGTGGTGATGGCATCTGGCCTGGATGCCTTCAAAGGGGGATTGGACAGATTCCTAGAGGAAAAGTCCATCACGGGTTACAAACCATGATGGAGATGTGTAATCTCTAGGCTTTAAACCAGGGTACTTCAAGGGCCAGATGCAGGGGAGTGGTATCAGGAGACAGATATCTAGTCTCATGCGCTCCCAAACGCATCTGGTGGGGCCGCTGTGAGATACAGGAAGCTGGACTAGATGGGCCTTTGGCCTGATCCAGCATGGCTCTTCTTATGTTCTTATGTTCTTAACTCTAGTATACTCAAGCTTGGGGCTTCTCTTAAGATGTCAATCCATCTCATACTTGGTTTTCCTCATTTCCTGTTGCCTTCAACTGTTCCCAACATTATTATCTTTACATGATGTACCCAAAGTACGACAGCTTCAGTTTCATTATTTATACCTCCAGAAATAGTTCAAGTTAGATTTGATCTAGGAAAAAAAGAAGGAAATGGGTTGAATTATTGCTTGTGAAATCCTACTGGCAGGGTATATTTACCATTCCAATCCCCCACATTGTCTTAAAATAAATGTACTTCTGGTAGAGGAGCAGAAACCTCTAACACTCCACTCTGCATGTGCCCGTTTCATGTTTACATGCCTAAATTTGAGTCAAGTTTCTTGTAGCAGAACCCGGAGTGGCTTTTACTATCATTAGAATTAGGCTTTTGGTCACCTACATTTTAAAGGGTTTTCTTTATTTTCGTACAGGGAAATCTATGAAAGAAAATACCCATATGTGAAGCAGGCTGTAACCACCAGTATTAATAAGTTTCTCATTAAGGTTTGCTTTCATTAGGTGAGCTATATCACATAACATATAAAAGGCTTACTTTAAAAGGACATCAAACAGAATTACTAATCCATTTTCCTTCTTATTTTGTTCATTAAATGACAGCTTTTATCTTGCCTTGTTGTTCTACTTGTTCTCCTTCCACTAATTAATTTACTAATGTTGCTGTTCTATGGTGGTTTAATTTGGGAGGAGGGATTTGCATATTTAATTATGTGACAATCTTTAACTATGTTAACTGACTTGAGACTCTCATATGGGACAAGGGGATATTGATCTGGTCAGCAAATTAACTTAATAAGTTTAATTGTGAGGTGAGTCCTAATGGCAGGTCGGAATGGGATTTGATCAACCAGTTGTAGTTATTTAGGCAGTTATCCCCATACAAATCAACTCGGTAGTAAGTCATATTAAAATAAATTTGGTCGCCTTTTAGCTAGGCATGGTAGGATTGGCTTGTCAATCATGCTATAAGTGAGATGTAGGTTTTCTGCAAGAAGAATACATAATTTTTATTTTACCTGGATCCTCAGTAAATTTCTCTTCCTGGGCCACTCTTAGTAGAGATCAACAAACTCAGAATAATCTACCAATCATTTGAGTTCATTTTTGGAAGAACGTAGGAGAATGGCCACAAAAGAAATCAGTTTTTGTTGGTGATTCGGATGTTTCAATCATTTAAGCAAGCATTGAAGGCGTATCTTTACTGCTGTATAATAATAACTTAGAATTTCAGGGGGTGGGGAGAGAATGCTATCAACCTTGTATTGCTGAATTTGGTTGTCCCTGGATATAATGTAGACTAGAGTACTGCTTTAGGGTTGGATCCAGTGTGTGGACAGTCTTTTTTTTAGATAGGTTTAGATTTTTCTAGTGTATTAAAAGGAAACCTACGTTACTTGGAGCATCCAAGTTCAAGATGTTTCCATAATATGAACACTTTATGAAGTTCTGTCAGGCATCAATGTTATGTTTGAACATGCTGCACCATCTCATATTCTCTATACATTGATACCTTGGATAATGTAATTAATTTGTTCTCTGAGGCATTGCACTAAGCGAAAATTATGTCATTCAAACTACTGTTTCTTGTTGAAATGAATGGGAAACCAATTTATCCATTCTGGAGGACTGAGAAAAGGCAAAAAAGCTGTGGGATCCCCCCAGAACTCATTATAATGTGTACTTTAAAGGCATGTAGATCCAGAACATACACACCCCAGAACACCCCCTTCAGTGCAATGCAAATATGGACCAAAGAAAGCAGTAAGACAAACCCTAGTCTATTCCCACCAACAGTACAATGAAAAGCAGTGCAAAAACACAAAAGAAAGCAAGGAAAACTCAGCTCCCTACCTTTCCAAGTTTGAAAGGTCCAAATCCCTCAGCAAAAAATGTCCAGAATGGTTCCAAAACACAGTGAAAAAACTGGTCCAATTCCTCCCACCCCGTCACAAACTAAGGGGTGTGTAATGCATCCTCAGTACACTTTTTTTGCAAACCACTATGGAAATTGTGTTATCTGGGACATTCCATAGGAAAATTACATTAACTGAAACATCCCTACTCCTGGAAATTTCATTACGTTATCCAAATTTTTCGTTAACAAAGGCATTCATTATCTGAGGTATTACTGTATATTCAGAGCTAGACTTGAGCCCAAATTAATTCCCATCTTTTAATTTGCAGATGCATCTAACAATGTTTGAAGTAGTGAGGCTCCCTATTAGCATGGTACTTCTTGTACGTACTTGCATACTTTGAAAATTACTTTTTGAGCACTTTTATCTTCAGATTATTCAAAGAAATAAATAATTCTCAGACAATTGAAGAAACACTTGGAAAATAAGATATGGCTGTGGTTTCCTGTTCAGAAAAGGAAACAACAATATCTTATTGTTTTGATGCTTTGCATAAAATTACTGTCAGAATAGCTTTAATGTCTTTGTTTTAAAATCTTCTCTCTCCCATTAAACTTCCTCTGTTTATTCATTTCTGCAAAAGTAATTAATTCTTCTTCAAGTTCCATATCCTTGTAGAACGTTGGCGAGACAGTAGTCTGAACTGGTTTCTATCTAAGGCTATTCAAAATAGAATAGAATAGCTGTGCTCACTGCAGATCATTGGCTTACGTTCTTAAGCCATAATGTTCTTTTGTGCCACAGGCCACACTTCCCATCTATTTTTCCTTTAATATAATATTATAATAATATATAATATAATATAATATAATATTGTAATATAAGTAATTACAAGCAGGGAACATTACCCAACTGTTTTTTTTTTTTAGTCAATGAAACTCATCTTGTGCATTTCTTCCTGTATCTGAAAAACAGAAGCAAGATATTGAAATACAAAATATGTCAGTGTGTGGTTTCCTAAAATGGAAGAATTGTATTTGGTATATGCAATTTAAGGGAGGAACAGACATTACAAATGACCTGTGATTACTTCTGAAAAGCACTTGAGTGTTAAAGAGACATGATTCACACAGACTTTCATATTTGAGAAATCAGACTTCAGATAACTTCTGCAAATAAGTCCTGGAGACCATCACAAAAAAACAAAACAAAAAACAAAAAAACCAAGCTATTTTTCAAATGGTGTGTACTAAAACAATCTCCTGATGTGCACTCAACTTTCAACAGAACAAATTTCATCTTCCAGTGGCTAGTTACCTGCAATGTCTATTTCTGTCCTGATTTTTAGTCCTGCTCTAACCGTGAATCCTACCCATGAATAGATTCCTTAAAACCTGAGGCTTGTGCTCAGTTCTGGTAGCAACTCTGGCCTTCCCTGTTAATTATTTTTGCATAGTCACATATACCTCCTCTAAATGGAATGGCACAAAATCTTAAAAAGTGGTCCTCAGTACTATGTTGTTTTAATTCTTCATGGAAACATTGACTAGATACTAGCAGAGGTGACACTGTTGCCATTTTAGAAATGGATGAGCAGGTCTTCACATGTACATTCATAGTTCATTAGGAGGTTCAGGTTCAGCAACTGAAGAATTATATTGCGGACAAATTAGTAGTTACAGATGTGACTGTAAGTTGAAGCAGGGATGTGGTTTTAAGTCCTCGGACTTGCTGTCAAGTTGGACTTAAGTCAGTCCAGTTACTTGACTTGGACTCGACTTGGGTGTGTGTTTTCTTCCAGTGACTTGGACTCATGACTCAGCAATCACTCACCCCTTCCTTGTTTTAATAGGGACTCATGACTTGGAACAAAATACTCAGATTTGGGACTTCGAACCAGAGCCCCAGACTCAGACTTGGGACTCAGACCCAAAAACTCTCCAACATTTTTGTTCTGAAGTCACAAGCACTGACCAATATATTCATGTATATGCTATATGACATAGTAGAGTGGTGTTTTTATGTGGGTGTCAGTAAACTAGAAAGGAAATCCTAGCAATTTTTTTAGAAAGGAATTTTGTTGTGCCAGTGATGCCATATAGTGTTGTTACAAACCAACAATTTTTAAAATTTCTTAACAAACACAGATTCATTTTATGTTCATTTTCAACTGCTCATTTTTTTCTAAATTTCTGAATCTGTTGAGTTTTTACAAGTTTCTGCAAAAAGGCACCAATCTAGTAAGCTTGTTGACTAAAATAGAATTCACCTCAGTCAAATCTTTAATTGGCTGTAAAGAACTGACATTTCCATTCCTGAATTTTCTAAAAGGGGTATACTTATTCTTCTAAGTAAAAACATTTCCTGAAAATAGCCATGGGTAGATGAACACATATGACTTCACTTCTCATTGGTGAATCTACAACTGTCTGGATTATTTCTGTCTCATCAGAAGGTCACAGGGACAAGAAGATGTTTTCTGCATCATCATAGCTGAAAATGTTACATTTCCTCCTCCCTGGGTGTATGTGACACTTCTTTCTTTGCACATGTTCCAACTCTAATTCCCTGCTCAAAAACAAGTTTTACAAAAATGTGCTTTTAAAAGACATAATTGTGTTGCATTGATATCAACAAGTAAAAGACATAATTCTGTTGCATTCATGTCAACAAGTAAAAGGGCAGTAGTGTATTTTAGGGTGTCTACAACTTTCTATCTCCCACCTTTCTGTTGTGGGTTCATTATAGGCTATGTTTGTGCAATTTGTGTTCCTGCAGCTCTGATTCTCTGCACCCTATATCTAATGTATTCCCTGCTACAGTCGTTTCACATAATCAATGGGATTTGCAATATTTGTTTTGGGTTTAGGAATTGTATTTAAGTTCATGGATCTGCCCATTGCTCCCTCTTTCTTGTAACCATGCCATTATACTTTTGGCAAAATCTGTTGAAACCTCCCTAAATATAACTAGATTCAAGAATGTAAAATTCTCTCCTTGGACAATAATTAGACTATTTTGATGGAACAAATCCAGAAGTTGGACTTCTGTGCACATAGTGGAGCTTGTCTAATGCAGAATCTGGGTGAATTTAGGTGCACAAAGTTTGGCTACTCATGGTTTGCAATAGTTCAGTAGTACCATCCTTTGTCATATATTCTGCTGGAGCTCAGAAAGGAAGGTTACACATCGTCAAACTATGTGAATTTGATATATTCTCTGCTGGAACTCAAATAAGGTATGACTTGTGTAAGTGGGTGCCTTTAATTTGTCAGAGAATGAGAGTGGAGAGTTATTAAATACTCCGCTGACTAGGAAGTTGTAACTGCTTTATTATTCAGATGCAGAACTCCTATCCAACTAAGTACAGAATACCTTTTCTGTGTAGTTAAAAGGAACAATGGGAACAAAGTGCCACATGGCTTCCTGACAATGACATCCCTATTGGAAATTATTCTACTGCACAGCGAAAACCTTGGATGGAGATTTACAATAAAATTTTAGAAATATCATACGAAGATATGAACATGACTAACTGCGGGCATCAATAGCAGTATTTGACATAAATGTAGGGCATGCAGTATACGCTTCAAGTTAACTGCAGATGAACAGGAACAGGTTCTTCAGATTTCAGTGAATTACTGGTTTCTTAAAGTAATACGTTGAGGGAGCATAAATCCTGCATCAATTTATGCTGGATATCTAAATAGAAACTGTACCTGTGAGTGAATGTAAAAGAATAGTGCATTTATGTATTTCAAGGCCACTTTTTAGGAAAGATGTGGAGCAGAAAAGTAAACAGTTTTAATGATGAGATACAGAGCCTGTGTTGTTTTAGCTGCATGTATTTCATGGATGTGCCAGGAACATTTTAATTACTCTATAGAATATTTTGACCATGAAATATGCAGGACAAGCTACTTGCATAGTTACTAGGGTAATGAGTACCCCGAGTGTACCAAACATGCATGGAATGTCAAGTTTAACAGTTAACATTTTCCACATATTTACTCCAAAATAAGTTTCACCATGGCGCAGTGGTTAAATGCCTCTACTGCGGGTAAAACTGTGCTTAAACCTGGGGATCAATCCCAGGTAGCAGGCTCATGGTTGACTCGTCCTTCCATTCTCCTGAGGTTAGTAAAATGAGTACTCAGCTTGCGGGGGGGGGATGTGTAGTCGGACGGCATTACTGTAATTAAAGAACTGTAAACCGCCCAGAGACTACTTGAAGTGGTACTGGGCGATATGTAAGCAGAACACGTTGCTTTGCTTACTGGTGAATTGTTTAATGTGTAATAGCAGCCCTTAGTTGTAGGAGAAGAAATTTGAACCACTCCTTGCCAGTCAGGATATGAACTTTCCTTCACCCCCCTGGCCCCCTTAGTGGATTGTTTAAAAATTATCTGCCATGACATGAGAGGTGCTTACACAATTAAGGAACTGAGTCCTGAGATCCCTTGAGAACAAAAGGATTTAGGATCTCACAAACCCTCCTCGCCCCTAGAGAATCTCATTCTGGCATCCACCAATAATGGTAAAACAATGTAGCCTTATGCCTACATTGAAACTAGGGCATCTGAGATGGATGTGGCTTCTCTCTTGGCTGAGAGGCATTTTCATCCCACCTTAACCTACCCCACTCAGATGATAGTTTGTTTCTAAGAGGCCCTGTTTCTAATGAATGTTACAATGATTCTGTTTTCTTAAAGATGCTGTAATATTGACAGAAAAGGTTTCCTAGAAAAATGATATTTCACTGCATAATAATTTTCTAAGGTTGGAGAAAATGACTTCTTTAGTAACATGCTCAAATTAAGAGTTCATTTCTCTGTGCTAAGAATTTCATTTCATTATTTTACTGACCCTTATTGGTGTATTCTCCAAACCCTTTATAACATGTAATATATGCAACATTCAAACGATGGCATCACTTTATTGATGATTTAATGCTTTATTAATTGTTGTATTGGAGTGGGAGTTGTTTCAAGCCAAGTGATCTTTTTGCCAATACTGTACTTTCATTTCTTGAGAAATTCTCCTCCTGATAATTTATGTGCGAGTAAGGTCATTTGGACAGTTGGTTCAATGGCAGTGGTGTGTCCTGACTTGGCAACCAGTATACAAACAATTGCACAGAGTTTCATAAACTTGCAACCTAATGGAAAGAACAGCACCACACTTTCACTATTCAGCTTTGTGTTTCATGAGGTTTCTGGCTATTGATTCACATTTTATAACTTTACTACCATTTCATAGAATGGCAGGTTTAAGTCCTTAGATGTATAGTCATAACCATAACCTAATTTTCTTGCTTTTGGAATATGCAACACACAAAACTGATACAAAGACTGGTGCAAACTGTTGCATGGCACATCTGTGGCAAATTCTTCAAGACAGAGAATGACAAAATTTTCCATGTGTGGCTAGATGGCCAGATGGGTGGGATACACATCTAATAAATAAATAAATAAAATGAAAGCAATATTGGCATAACAGAAAAAAATATATGTTTATATATGTATTGCAAAAGATATAAATTCTATAAGTGGGTTTAAAGAATTAAAGGATAATTATTGGTCCTGAAAATGGAAAATTGATAAGACATAAAAATAAAATAAAATAATAAAAATTAAAAATTAAAATTAAAATAAAAAATAAAAAATAAAAAATAAGAAGATAAAATTGATAAGAAATGTGATAGACCCTGTTCATACAAGGGAGAAGAGAGAGAAAGGGGGCAGCCATGTGACCCTCTCTCCTTCTGTCATTCTATTTTGCATATTTCTCAAACATTCTCTACTTTTCCTGTTCTTATTTTTGTTTAAATTTGTTAATTTAATGTCAGAACCATGTACAGACAATTGTGTGAATGAGCAAGAGAAGTTACACTATGTGAAGGATGTTACATGCCACCTACTATAAGGATGCTTATGCATGAGCACCAGTTTCTCTTGTTCTCATGTCCAACCGCATGCAAATTACAGGTTTCTAATTCATAAGAAATTTGCACATAGATAGAATTAAGTACTTGTGTCTTCCTTAATCCTGCCCCAACCAGTCTCTAGAAAGCATTAGCCCCTTCACTAGAAAATGAGTTTGAAAATGGACTTTCAGAGAGAGTCTCACTAGGAGCTGCTGTGAATTACTCCAGAACATCTCCTTTCCCCTCTTTCATTGGAAACGTCCACTGGATCACAATCCCTTCTGTGAAAGAAGAAATTATCTTGCTTGTGAAAGGGCAAGCCTAGATCTGACCTTCTCAGTTTAATAATAATTATGTCCACCTCATGTAGACCCTTTCCAGGGTGTTCCAGGTATGACGTATTCAGAAGTTCTTTACCTTTTCTTCTTCTTCTGGGGACATTTGAGGATTGTGCAGTTTGCCCAAAGCTACCCACACTGGCTTTTCTCCCCAGGAGGAATCAATGCCCCAATGTCTACAGCCAGGTATCCAGCTCATGGGCTACCCAGCCATGTCTAACTAACTATAACATTTGGTTAACCTTACACACCAACTTATTTGGCCTGGTATTAAATG
Source organism: Phrynocephalus forsythii (assembly GCA_029282475.1). Classification (NCBI taxonomy): domain Eukaryota; kingdom Metazoa; phylum Chordata; class Lepidosauria; order Squamata; family Agamidae; genus Phrynocephalus; species Phrynocephalus forsythii. The sequence goes on from JAPFRF010000003.1 coordinate 61,982,205, forward strand.
GCAAATGGCTCATGTCCTAACAGAAATAACATTTCACTGAGTTTACTCTAAAGGTTGCTTTGGATTATTATTTGTTCTGCAATCAGAAAAAGGATAGATCTTCAGTCATAATCTGATCTCAATTCATTATGCAACCAATCATTTCAGTTAAAACTATTTTAATGCTTTTAGATTCATTATCTCTATCTCATGTTCTATCTCACTTTCCCTGGAAGCATTTTTCTCATAAGACTTGTTAGCAAAAATGATCCTAAGGCTGCAGTCCTGTGCACACTTACTAGGGAGAAAATGCCATGTAGTCAGTGCGGCTTACCTCTGGGTAGACGTGCCTCGTATTTCACTGTCAATCAGCCAAACTGTGGAGCTGCCATAATTAAGGTACTTTGAAGTTAATTTTAGGAGTTAATAGGGGAGGGAGGTGTTTCCCCCTCATTATGACAGGATTGTGAGTTTTTTTAATTTTGAGAGAATAAAAAATGGTGGTGGTCCCAGGTGTAGAGGAAAATATAAAAATAAATAGAATAATAAATAAATAGAATGGTCATGACTCATTTTCATGCTGTATATATATATATATATATATATATATATATATATATATATATATATATATGTTTTCGTAGATTTTCACGGGTATAGGTATGCATGTTAGGGTGGATTCGGGTTTCTTCCCGTGTAGAAATCTGGTTGTTCTGGCGACGTTTCGACGAGGTCTCACTCGTCATCTTCAGGCTGGTGTTCTGGCTTCTTTCTTCTTGAAGCAAAGTGTGGTCTCAGTTGAAGTCCTTCTATAAATACTGCTGGGGGGGTGTGGTTTGCTTGCTCTGTTGCTGATTGTAGGTTCCTTTGTTCCTTTGTTCTTTTGTGATCTGCTGTGTGGCTGAGGCGATCGTTAAGGGATTAACTGCTGATGGCTGTTTAGATGGCTGTTTACATGCTGGTGGGTTAGATGGCTGGTAGGTTCTGGCAGTATCCTGGGCTTTGGTGGAGTGGGGTCCTGTGTCTTGTGAATTCATTTTGGTCTGGCTACGTGTCTGTGGTCTCCCAATGTTTTTTTGGGGTGTGTGAGTGTGCTCCATGTGGTGACTGGAGTGGGGTGCCGCAGTAGATGGTGCAGTCGTGGTTTTGTTATTGGATGGTGGTTTCGTTTCATCTGTGGGAAGGGTCTGGGTTTGTGTTTGGTGTGGATGGAAGGTGGTGGCATCTTGTGTCCTTTTGGACCTGGTGTCAGTCTTTGTGACAGAGGCTCGTCTGTTGACCAGGGCTAGTTTCCAGATGTCAGGCAAGCGGGAGATGATTTGGCGGTCATCGCAAACCTATATATGGAACACTTTGAAACCAACGCGTTACAGAAGTCCGAACATAAACCCAAACTCTGGCTCAGATATGTTGACGACACCTTTGTTATCTGGCCACACGGGAAAGATAAACTGAACAACTTCCTCACACATCTCAACAGCCTACACCCCAAAATACAATTCACTATGGAAATAGAAGCCAACAACCAACTTCCCTTCCTGGACGTCCTAATCTACAAAAAAACCGGCGGCTCCTTAGGACATACCATCTACCAGAAAAAAACACATACAAACCGCTACTTAAATGCACAATCACACCACCACCCTGCACAGATCAACTCCGTAGCAAAAACCCTCATCTCCAGAACCAAACGCCTCGCTGACAAAGACCACCTAAAAACTGAATTACACACTCTCTCGAATGTTTTAATTGCGAACGGATTCCAAAAAAACACCATCACCAAACTAATCCAAAAGGAAACACCCCCAAGAACCAAGAAACAGAAGAGAACAACGGCACCGCCCTCCTCCCTTACATCAAAGGCACCACAGACAAAATCAGCAAAATTCTCCACAAACACAATATCAAGACAGCCTTTTGCACCGACCAAAAAATAGCCAACATCTTAAGAAACCCCAAAGACAAGATTGAGCTAGAAAACCAAGGAGTCTACGAAATACCATGCAAAGTCTGTCCAGCCACATACATCGGACAAACAAACAGGAGAATAAGCGCACGCATCGCAGAACACAAGAACGCAGTCAAAAAGAAGAAAAATCTTCCTCTCTCTTCCAGCACATAAAAACAACAGGTCATGAAATTGACTTTGAAAGAACCAAACTCATCTCCAAAACTGAACACTTCAACAGTCGAATAATCATGGAAGCCATTGAAATAGAGAAACACCCAAACAACATGAATAAACGTGATGACACCTCCCGCTTGCCTGACATCTGGAAACTAGCCCTGGTCAACAGACGAGCCTCTGTCACAAAGACTGACACCAGGTCCAAAAGGACACAAGATGCCACCACCTTCCATCCACACCAAACACAAACCCAGACCCTTCCCACAGATGAAACGAAACCACCATCCAATAACAAAACCACGACTGCACCATCTACTGCGGCACCCCACTCCAGTCACCACATGGAGCACACTCACACACCCCAAAAAAACATTGGGAGACCACAGACACGTAGCCAGACCAAAATGAATTCACAAGACACAGGACCCCACTCCACCAAAGCCCAGGATACTGCCAGAACCTACCAGCCATCTAACCCACCAGCATGTAAACAGCCATCTAAACAGCCATCAGCAGTTAATCCCTTAACGATCGCCTCAGCCACACAGCAGATCACAAAAGAACAAAGGAACAAAGGAACCTACAATCAGCAACAGAGCAAGCAAACCACACCCCCAGCAGTATTTATAGAAGGACTTCAACTGAGACCACACTTTGCTTCAAGAAGAAAGAAGCCAGAACACCAGCCTGAAGATGACGAGTGAGACCTCGTCGAAACGTCGCCAGAACAACCAGATTTCTACACGGGAAGAAACCCGAATCCACCTAACATGCATATATATATATATATATATATATATATATATATATGCATGTTAGGGTGGATTCAGGTTTCTTCCGTGTAGAAATCTGGTTCTTGAAGCTTCAAGAAGAAAGAAGCCAGAACACCAGCCTGAAGATGGCGAGTGAGACCTCGTCGAAACGTCGCCAAAACAACCAGATTTCTACACGGGAAGAAACCCGAATCCACCTAACATGCATACCTATACCCGTGAAAATCTACGAATATATATATATATATATATATATATATATATATATATATATATATATATATATATATATATATATATATATATATATATATATATATATATATATATATATATATATATATATGCATGTTAGGAGTGGATTCGGGTTTCTTCCGTGTAGAAATCTGGTTGTTTTGGCGACGTTTCGACGAGGTCTCACTCGTCATCTTCAGGCTGGTGTTCTGGCTTCTTTCTTCTTGAAGCTTCAAGAAGAAAGAAGCCAGAACACCAGCCTGAAGATGGCGAGTGAGACCTCGTCGAAACGTCGCCAAAACAACCAGATTTCTACACGGGGAAGAAACCCGAATCCACCTAACATGCATACCTATACCCGTGAAAATCTACGAAAACATATATATATATATATATATATATATATATATGTTTTCGTAGATTTTCACGGTATAAATATGCATGTTAGGTGGATTCGGGTTTCTTCCGTGTAGAAATCTGGTTGTTTTGGCGACGTTTCGACGAGGTCTCACTCGTCATCTTCAGGCTGGTGTTCTGGCTTCTTTCTTCTTGAAGCAAAGTGTGGTCTCAGTTGAAGTCCTTCTATAAATACTGCTGGGGGTGTGGTTTGCTTGCTCTGTTGCTGATTGTAGGTTCCTTTGTTCCTTTGTTCTTTTGTGATCTGCTGTGTGGCTGAGGCGATCGTTAAGGGATTAACTGCTGATGGCTGTTTAGATGGCTGTTTACATGCTGGTGGGTTAGATGGCTGGTAGGTTCTGGCAGTATCCTGGGCTTTGGTGGAGTGGGGTCCTGTGTCTTGTGAATTCATTTTGGTCTGGCTACGTGTCTGTGGTCTCCCAATGTTTTTTTGGGTGTGTGAGTGTGCTCCATGTGGTGACTGGAGTGGGGTGCCGCAGTAGATGGTGCAGTCGTGGTTTTGTTATTGGATGGTGGTTTCGTTTCATCTGTGGGAAGGGTCTGGGTTTGTGTTTGGTGTGGATGGAAGGTGGTGGCATCTTGTGTCCTTTTGGACCTGGTGTCAGTCTTTGTGACAGAGGCTCGTCTGTTGACCAGGGCTAGTTTCAGATGTCAGGCAAGCGGGAGGTGTCATCTCGTTTATTCATGTTGTTTGGGTGTTTCTCTATTTCAATGGCTTCCATGATTATTCGACTGTTGAAGTGTTCAGTTTTGGAGATGAGTTTGGTTCTTTCAAAGTCAATTTCATGACCTGTTGTTTTTATGTGCTGGAAGAGAGAGGAAGATTTTTCTTCTTTTTTGACTGCGTTCTTGTGTTCTGCGATGCGTGTGCTTATTCTCCTGTTTGTTTGTCCGATGTATGTGGCTGGACAGACTTTGCATGGTATTTCGTAGACTCCTTGGTTTTCTAGCTCAATCTTGTCTTTGGGGTTTCTTAAGATGTTGGCTATTTTTGGTCGGTGCAAAAGGCTGTCTTGATATTGTGTTTGTGGAGAATTTTGCTGATTTTGTCTGTGGTGCCTTTGATGTAAGGGAGGAGGCGGTGCCGTTGTTCTCTTCTGTTTCTTGGTTCTTGGGGGTGTTTCCTTTTGGATTAGTTTGGTGATGGTGTTTTTTGGAATCCGTTCGCAATTAAAACATTCGAGAGAGTGTGTAATTCAGTTTTTAGGTGGTCTTTGTCAGCGGGCGTTTGGTTCTGGAGATGAGGGTTTTTGCTACGGAGTTGATCTGTGCAGGGTGGTGGTGTGATTGTGCATTTAAGTAGCGGTTTGTATGTGTTTTTCTGGTAGATGGTATGTCCTAAGGAGCCGTCGGGTTTTGTAGATTAGGACGTCCAGGAAGGGAAGTTGGTTGTTGGCTTCTATTTCCATAGTGAATTGTATTTTGGGGTGTAGGCTGTTGAGATGTGTGAGGAAGTTGTTCAGTTTATCTTTCCCGTGTGGCCAGATAACAAAGGTGTCGTCAACATATCTGAGCCAGAGTTTGGGTTTATGTTCGGACTTCTGTAACGTTGGTTTCAAAGTGTTCCATATATAGGTTTGCGATGACCGGTGAGAGGGTGATCCCATGGGTGCTCCTTCTATCTGTTTGTATCTTTGTCCATTGTGGATGAAGTATGTGTTGGTTAGGCAGTGGTTGGTCAGATCTAGGATGTGCTTGGGGGTTGTATTTGTTGTGGATAGCTGTCAAGGCTTCTTGAATGGGCACTTGTGTGAAGAGCGAAACAACATCGAAGCTCACGAGTAGGTCATTGGGTTGTAGGTCTTGTTTCTTTATAATTTCTATGAAGTGGAACGAGTTTTGTACGTATGAAGTGATGGATTCTGCATAGGGCTGGAGTTGTTTGGCAAGAAATTTGGCGAGGTTTTGTAGAGGTGAGCCTATGGAGCTGACTATGGGTCTGAGAGGTGTTCCTTCTTTGTGAATCTTGGGGAGGCCGTAGAGCTTGGGGCATCTGGATGATTTCTCTCTGGGGATGATGCTTGGCTTGATTTCATCACTTAAGGGAGAGGCTTTTATTTTGGCTTTGGTGGTTTTTTCCAGGTAGGTGGTGGGGTCTGTGTTCAAAGGTATGTAAGCAGGGTCTTGTAGTAGGTTGGATAATTTGGCTTGGTAGTCGGATGTGTTCATCACCACTGTGGCATTGCCTTTGTCTGCTGGGAGAATGATTATGTTGTTGTCTTTCCTCAGGTTGGAGAGGGCTTTTTGTTCTTCTTTGTGTAAATTGCTTCTGGGTGGTTTGCTGGAGCAGAGGACATTGGTGACTTCTGGGTGGTTTGCTGGAGCAGAGGACATTGGTGACCAACTGAAATTCCACTCAAAAACCCCATCCAGCGAAAGGATCCTGAAAAGAACAGAACTAGCCCTAATCAGAAGCGAACTACACAGGAAAAGATACCTACTAGATCAAACCAACAGAGACCTACTCACTCTCCACCTCAAACTCAGCAACAAAATCCACCCAACACTCTGGAACAAATCCAAGCAACTGGCCGCCTGGAGAGCTGAAACAGAGACCTCCCACAAGACAGACACACACACCAACAAACTCCACAAACTGGAAAAACGCCAGAAGCCCAACCCCCCCACACAACAGCCCATGAAACAAACAGTTCACAACATATCAGACAGGACACTCACCATCGCAGAGACCAAAGTCCTTTCCAAAGGATTCAACTTTGCAATCGCCCCCAGACACATCCCCACCGAAAACATCATATGCGGAGTGGAAGCCAGCCTAACCAAAATCAACCCAGATGAAGCCAACAAAATCAGACTCGAAGTCACCAATGTCCTCTGCTCCAGCAAACCACCCAGAAGCAATTTACACAAAGAAGAACAAAAGCCCTCTCCAACCTGAGGAAAGACAACAACATAATCATTCTCCCAGCAGACAAAGGCAATGCCACAGTGGTGATGAACACATCCGACTACCAAGCCAAATTATCCAACCTACTACAAGACCCTGCTTACATACCTTTGAACACAGACCCCACCACCTACCTGGAAAAAACCACCAAAGCCAAAATAAAAGCCTCTCCCTTAAGTGATGAAATCAAGCCAAGCATCATCCCCAGAGAGAAATCATCCAGATGCCCCAAGCTCTACGGCCTCCCAAGATTCACAAAGAAGGAACACCTCTCAGACCCATAGTCAGCTCCATAGGCTCACCTCTACAAAACCTCGCCAAATTTCTTGCCAAACAACTCCAGCCCTATGCAGAATCCATCACTTCATACGTACAAAACTCGTTCCACTTCATAGAAATTATAAAGAAACAAGACCTACAACCCAATGACCTACTCGTGAGCTTCGATGTTGTTTCGCTCTTCACACAAGTGCCCATTCAAGAAGCCTTGACAGCTATCCACAACAAATACAACCCCCAAGCACATCCTAGATCTGACCAACCACTGCCTAACCAACACATACTTCATCCACAATGGACAAAGATACAAACAGATAGAAGGAGCACCCATGGGATCACCCCTCTCACCGGTCATCGCAAACCTATATATGGAACACTTTGAAACCAACGCGTTACAGAAGTCCGAACATAAACCCAAACTCTGGCTCAGATATGTTGACGACACCTTTGTTATCTGGCCACACGGGAAAGATAAACTGAACAACTTCCTCACACATCTCAACAGCCTACACCCCAAAATACAATTCACTATGGAAATAGAAGCCAACAACCAACTTCCCTTCCTGGACGTCCTAATCTACAAAAAACCGACGGCTCCTTAGGACATACCATCTACCAGAAAAAAACACATACAAACCGCTACTTAAATGCACAATCACACCACCACCCTGCACAGATCAACTCCGTAGCAAAAACCCTCATCTCCAGAACCAAACGCCTCGCTGACAAAGACCACCTAAAAACTGAATTACACACTCTCTCGAATGTTTTAATTGCGAACGGATTCCAAAAAAACACCATCACCAAACTAATCCAAAAGGAAACACCCCCCAAGAACCAAGAAACAGAAGAGAACAACGGCACCGCCCTCCTCCCTTACATCAAAGGCACCACAGACAAAATCAGCAAAATTCTCCACAAACACAATATCAAGACAGCCTTTTGCACCGACGACCAAAATAGCCAACATCTTAAGAAACCCCAAAGACAAGATTGAGCTAGAAAACCAAGGAGTCTACGAAATACCATGCAAAGTCTGTCCAGCCACATACATCGGACAAACAAACAGGAGAATAAGCACACGCATCGCAGAACACAAGAACGCAGTCAAAAAGAAGAAAAATCTTCCTCTCTCTTCCAGCACATAAAAACAACAGGTCATGAAATTGACTTTGAAAGAACCAAACTCATCTCCAAAACTGAACACTTCAACAGTCGAATAATCATGGAAGCCATTGAAATAGAGAAACACCCAAACAACATGAATAAACGAGATGACACCTCCCGCTTGCCTGACATCTGGAAACTAGCCCTGGTCAACAGACGAGCCTCTGTCACAAAGACTGACACCAGGTCCAAAAGGACACAAGATGCCACCACCTTCCATCCACACCAAACACAAACCCAGACCCTTCCCACAGATGAAACGAAACCACCATCCAATAACAAAACCACGACTGCACCATCTACTGCGGCACCCCACTCCAGTCACCACATGGAGCACACTCACACACCCCAAAAAAACATTGGGAGACCACAGACACGTAGCCAGACCAAAATGAATTCACAAGACACAGGACCCCACTCCACCAAAGCCCAGGATACTGCCAGAACCTACCAGCCATCTAACCCACCAGCATGTAAACAGCCATCTAAACAGCCATCAGCAGTTAATCCCTTAACGATCGCCTCAGCCACACAGCAGATCACAAAAGAACAAAGGAACAAAGGAACCTACAATCAGCAACAGAGCAAGCAAACCACACCCCCAGCAGTATTTATAGAAGGACTTCAACTGAGACCACACTTTGCTTCAAGAAGAAAGAAGCCAGAACACCAGCCTGAAGATGACGAGTGAGACCTCGTCGAAACGTCGCCAAAACAACCAGATTTCTACACGGGAAGAAACCCGAATCCACCCTAACATGCATATATATATATATATATATATATATATATATATATATATATATATATATATATATATATATATATATATATATATATATATATATATATATATATATATATATATATATATATATATATATATAATATATATAACAGCATGTTATTAATGTATAATTAATATAATTAATACATACTTAATATATAATTATAGATTTCTAAAGGTTTGTTTGAGAGAACTGCTTTGGGACTGGTAAATATGCACATTACTTGATTCTTATTGATTGATCAGGCCTGGTTGATTCTCAAGTGAATGTGTGAATGGTTCTTTTGGGATGGTTTGTAAACTGAGGTGGTAATATACACCCTCTTTAAATAGTATTTAGTTCATCTTCAAATACAATCTATTCCTGGACAGGTCTTTAGCTGAATCACTGGATGGAATTAATGGAAAAGTAATTCAAATTCATATTACCTGTCATCTTTTACACTGATAGCACCTTTTGAGAAGCCACATTGTGTTCCTTCTAGAGGTTCTGTTCTGCAAATAGGTAATGAAAAATAGCATGTCCAAGGTGTTTGCAACTATGATACAATTTGAACCTTACCTTTTTAAGATCCAACAACCCAATGATATCCCTTGTTTCCCCACTTCTCTTTACACAATTGTTACCTTATGCATTTGAGGTGCCATGAAGAATTGTACTGTGTTTGGGACTCCCACTGAGTTAAGGCTCAGAGAACCCCTTTTTCAAAACCAGAAGTGATTTCCTTTTACCTTTGGTTTTTTTTTGGGGGGGGGGGCAGAAATTCATCCTCCACCCAAACCTCAAACAAAACAGAGAGAAAGGGAGATGGCACAATTGTTCATAAATAACCTTTATGATTTATTTTTAATGGGAGTGGTCCTCTGAGGAATAAGACCTGCATGTCATGTCACTATCAGACGAGTCCTCCAGGAATATTAGACCTGACATACCAGAATCAAATAGGAGAGGAAAACTGCCCAGCCCTGCATACACCAGACCATTGTGCATGCCTAGCCTGAATCAATGAATGACAGGGACTTGGAGGTTAATTCAGAAGAGAAAGTGGGATCCTTCCCCAGTCCAAGGAAACAGAAAATGCTGAAGGCACAAGCCTGGCTCGAGGTCACCAAGCAAAGTTCTCAACTGCAGTGAAGGACTTCACTAAGACAAAGAGCTTTCTTGGGAGTAGTTCGTCTTCTAGGCAGGAGGGTTTTCCTCCTAGGGAGACCCATGGATCAGTGAGTTCTTCCCATGTTGCCCAAACATCTAGAGCTGAGTGTGAAATGGTGCTCCAACTGTCTAGCTGTAAGAAAGCCTTCAGTTGGAACTGCAAACTATTTGTTTGTTTGTTTGTCTTTTAAACTGGGCATCTAGTCCTAAGGATACTCTGGGTGGTTTACAACAGAAAATCTCAACATAGTAATAACAACACATTTAAATAACCAAAATACAAACAATATAATATAACAAAATATAACTAAATAAATCAGCAACAATAAACTAAAACAAGCATAGAAATAACCAAATGATTGATCAAATAGCAAACCATTAGAGATAACTGGTGAAAAGAAGGAAGGGCATTCTATAAAACCATGTTTTCAGTAATTTTTGAAGGTTCGAAGTGAGGTTGCTAGGCAAATTTCTGGTGGCAAACAATTCCATAAATGGAGGGCAACTACTGAGAAAATGTGACTCCTTTTTGCAGCTTTCCGGGCCTCCCAAATGTCCTAACATCCTGCCTGCTACCACGAGTGATCCGGGCAGTTCTTGGGAGGAGCCTCTCTGTCAGATACTGATTAGATAGACAGACAGACAGACAGACCAATACTGGAAACCGTTGTATCTCTTCGCACATGTACTTCCCATGTGCCCAGAATTGTCTGCTAATTCTTGAACTGTGCCTGAGTCAGCTAAGTTTAACTGCAACTTTAGACTTTCCTTGTCAATTGTGGCAGATATTGATCATCTGTCATTGCCATTCAGAATGGAACTGAACCCTTTGGGTTTCTTTGTCCTGGATGTTGTATTTCAGTGAGGCCTTTAGTATCTACCTCTTGCGCCTTACCTTCTGTCTGGTTTGGGGGAGTCCCTGGGGTGAAGTCATGCTTGCCTTCCTCAGGGAAGAACAGGACAACATGTATCTTCCAAACCTCCAGAAGCATCCCAACACTGAAAATGATATTACATCCTTGAGTTTCTATTTATATTATCTGGACTCAAGCTAAAAGGTTGGTTTAAGACTTAGTAATGAACCAGTGTGGTGTAGCAGATACTATGATGGACTAGAGGTAAGGAGACCTCAGTGAAATATCCCTGGGGGATGGGTGGAATTGGTAAGGCCGCTTCTTAAATACAGTATCTTACATACCTATAAATCTTTGTTAGGGTTGCTATGTCATTTCAACTTGACAACATATAACAGTTATTAACTTAACTTGCATTGATTTGAGTAGGTCTACTCTAATTCTGGATTCAGCCTAATCTGTTGAACAGAAAGTCACCTGTAATGGTTTTAGCAAATTGCCTAAATATATGACTTCTAAACCTTGATCTGTGATGTATGCTTTTTTTAAAAAAAGAAGCCAGGACAATCACTTCATGTTCCCAAATGCTAAAACAGTCTATCCACCTGTTACTTGGCAGTTCTGAAGAAGATAAACATCTTGTTAGGGTGACAAAACTCATCAATTCTTTCAGAAAGGAAATTAGTCTTAGTAGCGCATGGAAATAATGTGAACCATGTTAATTCCCTTTAAATGAAAATTAAGACATTTTACATAAGATTATTAATGCAGATCAAACATAGATCTTACAGATATGATGATCATCTTATCTGCACACGGAAATGTATACATGCTCAACAGAACTTGGAAAAGTTACATTTATGTATTACATGTCTCAGAATCCCCAACCATCATGTTATCTCAGCCAAGTTCTGCTTCTTAGATATATGGTACAGTAGGCCCCTGTTTATCACAGGGGTTACATTCCCAAACCACCTACGATAAATGAAAATCCACAATACATGGACTCTTATCACTGCCCTCACAAGCAGCTTTGGAGGGTGGCAGCAGCAAGTGGAAGTGAGCCTTTGTAGAGACATCAAGAGGCAAGCAAATTTTCACACACACACACACTCCATGCAGCATGGATATAACAGGCTCTGAGTCTCAATCCACCTGTTGCAAGGAAGGAGGTGGGGAACCGGAGGCTGAAGTGCAGCAGCACACCATTTGCTCCCACAGTCACAGCACTAGAAGCCTCACTTTCTAAGGAGCTGTGCCTAAGCTGGCACAGTTTCCCTGTTTGCCCACCAGCTTCAAAACATGGAGTCACCAAAGGGCAAAGCCATTTATTTACTGATGGCACAGAGGGGAGTAGTGGGAGGGGAGAAGAGAGAGAGATGGGGAGCAGCCATGTGACCCTCTCTCCTTCTACCCGGCCATGGGTTCTCTCATTCCACTTTTTCTACCCATCGTGCTAAGGAGACGATGGGCAGGGCAAGCTGGCACAATTGCACGTGGCTGGGTTGGGCAGCGTGGAAGAAGGTGAAGGAGCAGCAGGAGGAGGAGGAGAGCAAGGGGAAGGGAAGGAAAAGGAAAAGGAGCCTTCCCAAAGGCATGCCATCACCATGGAGAACCCCATCAGGTGAGGGGGGGTGGGGGTGGCAGCGGCGGCAGGGCAGTTGAGGATACCACAGTATAGCGAGACCACCGTGATATTGTAGGGGATTACTATAGTGTAATACCTAGTAACATAGTGGGTGCAAACATTTTGAGTTTGACAATACAGTATATTTATTGGATCGTACACAAAAGTTACTAACAGGAGATTATTTTAAATAGGGGTTTGCACAAGTACCAACATTCAGATTCAGAATTTAGAATTACAGCTCTGCAATTTGGAATTTTGTAAATCCTGCATGTTTACAGTATTGGGAACTGTGTTACAGTCAATATGAGTACTATATCATTGTTGTACTGTATTTCCTTTTAAAATAAACAGATAAGCAAATTACCTTTAAAGGCTTTTCCTGTGTTATCTGACACAGGGAAATTGCTTGAAACTAAAAAAGTACACATCAACAGCCAGCAGTGCCTAGAAATTAATAAATGACTATAATGGACATTCTGACTGAACCCTGTTTTGTTTTTGTCTGACAACCTTTGATAAGGGTTTATGAGTTGAATAGTCTTTATTCTAAGACTAAGGGGGTAAACAACCAGGATGAATTAACTTGGTTAATGATATAACATGAAGCATTATCGCAAAACCATTCTTATAACATTTCTTCTGTTAACCCACAATCAACTTGTCTTAACCCAAATCATTTTTTAAAAATTTGCTTTAAGGAAAGTTTTCTGATTGGCTTTATAAAATTATTTCCTTCCAGTTTAATATGAAGATATTTTATGATCTGTGAAGCAGTTTCAGTCTTAACGTGTATGAGTGCACTGCGAGGAAGAGATGAAGAAAAATATTGGCTGTATAAAAATAGTACCTTGATAACAGCATGAATTTTAGTACTCTGCTGTTGACTTGACAGATATTTCAATGCATGTAAGTAAATTATGGAACTGAAGGATGTGAGTTGATTCTGTGAATCATGCTGCCCAGCAGAGTTCAAATTCAGATGGCCAACAGAATCAGTAATTGGCTTGACTGCATTTTGCAAAGCTGTGCTGGTCATGGCAATTATAGAAGGCCACAATTGAATATGTGTGTTTTAAGGTAAAGAGTTTGTGGGTGTAAAGAGCTGTGGGTGCTCTTGCAGTATACTGAGTAGCAGAAAGATGTAATGTGACTTTGCAAGAATAAATTATCATAGGGTTTAATATGTATCTGTGCCATGCTTCATCAAGTTTCATCTGACTAATAGTAACTCTTCTAAGCTTTCCAAGGTGTGTGGGAGATTTAAGAAGTGGTTTTACCAGTGCCATCTCTCAGTGAGCTTCCATGGCTAAGCAGGGATTTAAACCCATACCTCCAGAGGCCTAGGCCCTCACTTTGTTGTACCCTGTGCAAACGCAAACTCTGAAATGGGAATTTTGGAACAGTATGTCAGAATTCTGCAATCCACTGTGCATTTTGCTTATGGGTAGAGATGGGAATCGACTGCAGTTTGACCCAGCTCAGCATGGAACCTACACCTGAGTTCTACAAGGCACCACATGCTTTACTTCCTTCCTCCTCTGGGTAATTGTCCACTCCCTGGGAGGAGTCTGGGCTTCCCTCCTTCCCTCCTCAGGTAATTGTTGGCTCAGACATAGTTCATGCCTGTCTCTGCTTATGGGGGAAGTGGGCAGATGTTGGAATATTTGCAATCCCTTGTTAACAATTTGACCAGAGTGTTATTGCAGTTCTACTCTGAAAAAAAGTAGAAAACTGCAACCAGTCAAGTCGCTGGTCATCATTCTAAGTGGTCATGTGCCTGCTTATATGTCAGTCATGTGATTGGAATTTTCTTAATTAGTTGCAGTTCAGTGCTGCAGCTTACCTGGTTTCATTTCCAAATAGCATGCTGGCTAGCTGTTGTGCATGGCAGACAGGTAGATAGTATCTTGTTCACATCAGAGGAGAAGTTAATGAATTTTTAAAAATGTTTTTGAAGGACCATAGCAGATGATTTATGGGAGATGTGTGAATTGCTACGTGATGAGTTTAACAAATCTCATTGCAGATTTCCTTCAGAGATGGCTAGTTTCACCAAAGAACTGAGAGAGAATGGGATTGTTTAGAACTTTACCCTGCTATGTTTGTTCTCTGAAAATCACTCTCCACTATCTACATTTTGCTAGTGGAGAGGGAGCCTTGTGGCGCAGTGGTTAAATGCCTCTACTGCAGCTAAAACTGTGCTCGGGACCTGAGGTTCATTCCCAGGTAGCCGGCTCATGGTTGACTTCCATCCTTCCGAGATCAGTAAAATGAGTACCTAGGTTGCTGGGGCGGGAGGGGGGGATGTGTGGCTGCATAAATAAATTGCATATCACCCAGAGAGTGCTTTAAGCACTATGGGACAGTATATAAGCAGAACACATTGCTTTGCTCTGTGTGGAAAATGATATTCGACTTCCCAGTTAAGACCCCAAAATATACAGCCTCTGTCCCTTAAATTTGCTTTCTTTGCAGCTAGTTAATGGCCAAAGGCCTACCTTAGCCAAAAGGTCTTTGTTAGTTGAAGGACAGACAGCAAGAAAGAGGGGAGCCTAATATCCTTTGGAAGACAGTTCCAAATTCTACAGTACCCAGAAATGTCTTTCAAGATTTCCCAACAAGGTGTTAAATATAAACTACGTTTTGACTTAGTTCTCCAGTCGAGTACCAGAGAGTGGAAGCTTAAAGAGTAAACAGACTCCATCATAGATTTTTCATCTGAGGCCAGTGGGTAACTGATGATGGCTAATTAATACAAAGTTGCATGTTCATGTCCATAAAGGGATTAGGTTACTCTCCTGATACACCTCTGCTGGTGTTAATACCTTTGACCTAATTTGTGCATAGGTGACAAGATAGCCAGAGAACTCCAGCTTTGCTAGTATTACAGCTATTTTTGTTCAAGAAATGAGAAACACTTAAACTATATAAGTTATTATCCAGGAGCCCTTAATAGATATAAGTATATCCAAAGAAGTGCAATGGAGGAAAAAGGTGACACAAGGCTACTCTTTAATGAGAGAAAATTAAAAGCAGAACTATTGTAAGGCCTTCTGTTTGTGTGTTTCCCATTGACAGATTGCAATAAAACTCTTTCTAAAGCATAAACAGGTGACAAAGAATACTATCAGTTCTCTTTGTGTCCTGTTCTAAATAAATGTATTATTTATTTATTTATTTATTTATTTATTTATTTATTTATTTATTTATTTATTTAGTATATTTAGTATATTTAGTATATTTAGTATATTTAGTATATTTCTATACCTCCCATCTTCCAGAGGAACTCTGGGCAGTTTACAGCAGGGACATATATCCATACATCCACAAACCAAAAACAAAACTAATAATAAAAGCAACAAGAAAAGAAAACAATACATTAAAAAAATCAGTCAAGGTGGTGGCAGAGAGAAGAAGGGGGGGGAGAACTAATGGTCACCAAATGCCTCTCTGAAAAGCAAGGTTTTAAGAGCTTTTTAAAAGGCTGACAGGGACTGTGCTAGGCAAATCTCACTTGGCATTTTGTTCTAAAGTATAGGGGTGACCACAGAGAAGGCCCAGTTTCAGGTGATCAATTTCCGGGCCTTTCTGGGAGTGGACACACGGATTGAGAGCGCCTGCGACATTCTGGTGGGTCAGGCCACAGTTGACCTTTGGTTGATCCACTTGGTATTCAGGTCCCAAGCCGTGGAGGGTTTTCTAAATCAAAACCAGGACCTTGAACTTTCTTTCAGACATAAAGGGCAACCAATGCAAGCAAGCCAGAACTGGGGTGTTGCGGTCATATTTGTCTGCACCCACCACCAGTCTGGCTGCTGCATTCTGTACCCGCTGAATTCTCCAAATAAGGGTCAAGGGCAACCCCACATAGTGAGCATTGCAATTAAAGGCAAGTATATGAAAAATAGAGAAAACGTCATAAGATTCTTGCTTGAAAACGAGGTTGCTCTTTTTGTTTTGTTTTGACACATTTCAAGAAACTCTAGTGTTTGGATATGGTTGTCTGTCTATTTCATATTTGCAACCTTGATTATGTTAGGGACCAACAGCTGCTGCTGTAGAAAATAGATAACATATTGCCTATTTCTTGCAGTCTTTTCAGAACCCTTAAGGAGAAAAGGTCCATACTAATGTTGGAGTGCAGCTCATATTCTACATAAATTTGCTTTCTTCTAGTGCTAGTACACCCTCAGTATGAGAAAGAAGAAATTTGTGGGGTGTTGGTGCAAGTAATCCCAGCCAAGAATAATGGCAAGACTAAGGACAATTATAGTCATACAACACTGACAAAACAATCTCCCCCTAGAACAGGCTGGAGAGGTGTTTTTTTTTAAATGCCTACCTGGATTTCACTTAACTTTTAGACTAGCACTAATGAAGTTGGCTTCTGTTGCAACATGGTGACAAAGTGGGCAGGTTATAGTGGGGTTCATTCAGTAGCATCTGCTTTATTCTTTTCAGTTGCCACCATGGCTTGGGTGGACATGCACTGCCCGTTCATCCTTGAAGCATTTATCAAAACAATGAATGCATAAACGTGATTCAGATAGTTTTTCATATCCTCTTCATGCTCAGCCAAAATGCTGCTGTTCCAGACTGAAAACAGTATTGAAATGGTATTGCTATGGGTTGAAACAGGATTTCTGGCACTCTTTGAAAGCTGAAGTCTAACACCACCAACCAAAGAACTATTGATAAACTGAAGGCTGCTATATGCCATTAAACTGCAATAATGCAGCTGCAAATGTCCTGCTGGGTGATGCAAAATTTCAAAACTTCAAAAATCTACTTAAAATATGTATTGAGAATGAAGGCCACCATCTGGATGATGTCATTTTCAAAACTGTGTGAAAACAAACTGCATTCCATGCACTTTTAGATTATGCAATAAAATATTGAATTAAAAACATAAGAACATAAGAATAACCTTGCTGGAACAGGCCACAACCATCCAGTCTAGCATTCTGTATCACGCAGTGGTACAGAATTTGCTTTGCCTTTCTTGTAGACCTTTAAAATCTGGAAGTTTTTGTTTGTTTTTGCTTCACTCTTTATTTGAGCATATAAAAGAATTGCCATAAAATAGCTCGTTATTGCCATTTAAGACAGAATGAAAGATAGTTACATGTTGTTAATGTTATAGGCAAGTAGTTTTAATTGTTGCATATGATTTTATTTCAGAACAGCTAAGAATCAAGCATCACAAGCAGTCATCTGTATCTTAAGCTCCCCGAAAGTGGAAATGGAAAACTGACTACTTAGAGGTATTACACATTTGCATTTATCTTTCTCTCACTGTAAACATTTGTACAGAAATATTATGATACTTTCACAAAGTTGCCATAAGTTTAATTTCTTGATGGAACAACAGGGGAAAATTCAGTACATAGGTCAATGTATAGAAATTTCTGCATAGAATTCTGAAGCTGGCTTATAAATTTTTTCATCAAGACCGGAAGGACCAATTACCTTGCTGGATTATAACTTAAAAATCTTAAACTTTGAGCAATTGATTTCCATTTCCACCAGTGTGGTCTGGTTTCATGCTTTTCTGAAACATTACAGAAGGCAAATTTATAATGTAACAAAAAGTGGTTATATTTATCTTTCTGCAACTGGCATTTGATATTTTCTCATTATTCACATCATGTATCATTCTTAACTGTGATCAATGTTTTGTTTTCCTCTCATTCTCTGAAGCATTGCTATTTTTTGGTGATAAGTCACTGCCATTGGGGATAATGCTGCAGTGACATGGCAAATTTGCACTAGATCCTAAGCACTGACTTGCAAGCAAAGCCGTTCATAGGTTCATACAGCATAATTCATTGGACTTCGCTTTAGTGCACATATAACAATTACACCCTGAAATATGTAAAGACATTTAATTTTACATGCCTTATGTTCTCCCTTCATCCAATAAAAACATCAGCTTTCCCTGTGTGTCATGTTTTATTTTACCGTGGGGATTTTCTTCGGTAGACAATGAGCTGCATTCATCACAAGCACTGTTTGATAAATCTCAGGAGCATTCTTAATTCTAATCATTTTCATCTCACTGCCTAACGAGATCCAATAGATCTTCTTAATTGATTGCAGAGGCATCTTCATATCTCTAGGCTTGCTGATACTGATTATAAGTACTGTAATTTAAAGTGCAGAAATGAAAACCTGAGCCATCCGTAATAAGCAATCTTAATTAGTGTTGAACACAGGGTGAACATTACTTTTTTAGCTCTCCATGGAGAGAAATTCTCATTGTTTCCATCAAAGAGTTTCCAACTCTTACTAAAACATGTTTGAGGATATTTGCACATGCTATTTCCCTTGCCATGTTGTGAGTCTCCACATCATTTCCAATGGCCACTGGATGTGTGTTCTCTCAATATGTGGGTTGAGCAAGTGATTGTAAGTGCCATGGGCCAAGGAAAGAAAATGTATCATGGGGAGGCCATTTATAGCACCCAAGGAGGGCAGCTGTACATCTCTGTGTGTCACTCTTTGTTAAATGTTTTCTCAAGATGTAATGAATATATAAAGTGCAGAGGAAAACTCAGCTTGAGTTTTCAATTTTTCAATTGTTTTATTTAGGGTCTTACTGCTTACTGTGTTATCTAGTGCATAGCCAAGGTATGTGTTTTTTTTGTGATGCTGTTTTTAATATGTGTCTTTTTCTTTATTTCTATTTCTACAAGTCTTTTGCTTTATTTTGTACTTGTGTGTGCTGTTTTAAAGTATGTAGAATCAAAATACAGCTCTTGGAAATACATGAGTTAAATATCATACTCAATTTAGAAATACTGGATTCATATTTTTTTCCTCTTTTCATTAAAGGTGCTTAAGAATTGTGTGAAAGCACAATATCCAGTACTATCCAGTATTGGAGGAAGCCCAATATGGATAATATTGAAATATTACCTCTAGTTTTGTTTATTTTGAAACTGCTGTAGAGTTCATCATTTACAAACAGTAATGGTGTCAGCAATTCATTAATGAGAGGTGCTAGAATTATTGCTAATATTATTACTAATATTACTAATATTGAATTGATTTGAACTGGTGGACTGATAGTATTAA
This sequence comes from Phrynocephalus forsythii, assembly GCA_029282475.1. Classification (NCBI taxonomy): domain Eukaryota; kingdom Metazoa; phylum Chordata; class Lepidosauria; order Squamata; family Agamidae; genus Phrynocephalus; species Phrynocephalus forsythii. The sequence goes on from JAPFRF010000003.1 coordinate 62,001,591, forward strand.
ATTAAATGCTGGCCAAAATACTTTTATTCAAGTTTTCTCCTTTCGTCATAACCCACATGTCCACTTTGGAAACATGATGAATATTCAAAATCATTATAGGCTTGATGTTAGAAGATGAGAATGTCATTCTTAGGCTACCATAAAAAAATCACCAGAAAAAGGAGTATTTTAAAGCTGTTGAGAAATTCATTAAATATAACTTTTAAAAATAGGTCTGTGAATCTAGTTGTGAACAATGGCTGAAACCTATAAACTATGGGTCATAGCTATGGCCTTGGTGTTGATGGATTTTTGATTTGTCTAGGTATTGTTGATAGACTGTGCCTGAGCCCCCCACCTCTGCTAAGAGAGGGGTTTTCAATGCTCACATGAATGGCTTCCGTGACCCCTCTCTCAACCCCCCTATCTTTTCTGGTGGTTTGGTGGGGGGGGGGCATCAGGGAAGCCATTCATGGGAGCATTGAAAATTCCTCTCTCAACAGAGGCGGCGGGTTTAGGCTCTGTCTGTGTGCCACTTATAAGGCTGTGTTTTCAACAGTACCTAGTCCTAGACAAATCAAAAATACTTCATGCCTTCATCACCAAGGCCATAGCTAACAACTCATACTTTATGGGTGTCAGCACCTTAGGCCATTGTTCACCTTAAGGCTATTGAGACTGTTGTTTTCATAATGATCCTATTCAAGCCATTGTTTATCTTATGAGCCTGTTTCAGACCAGGGTGACAAGAGGTCAAAGTGAGCTATAAAATGGAAGACACATAACTAGCTTTTTTGATCTATTACTAAGATTTCAACCAGACCCTTCAAATACATTGTCAGGGTTATGAACAATAGAGTAATGGATTAAAATAATTTAGAGAAGCATCTCTGTAAAATAGGCAATTAAATAAAACAGGTCAATTGGAGTTAAACATTTTCACAAATGTTAAATAGCTCAGAAGTCTGGGGGAAAGCTGAAGTGTTCAGCTGCTATCAGGAATGTATTTGGCATGAAAAAGAGGCCGGACAAACCTCGGCTGCCACCAATGAAAAGCCTCCTGCTGAATCACATCCCAGAGCCTGGTGGGATTCACTGTCTATTGCAGTGGAAAGAAAGCTTTTTCATGTCCTGTTACTACAGTAGAACTGATACCCCTACAATCATTAATGACTGGAAAAGTTCTTGAGGGTATGAAAACATGGTGAGGTATAGAGATGAGAACGCTCATGCCTCTGAGAAATCATTATATAAAGCAAATGTCTTCACAATATACTGAAATCCTTATCGAGCCTGGTATTTTAAATTCATTATATAAATGTATTGTGACTTCTGAAACTCTAGCTACTCCATTTTAGGTATTTGGGATTTTGATTGGAGAAGACATCTGTTCGATAAACAAGTTCCTTTCCTGAATTGCTGGGGCTCTTACACTGCTGTAGTGGCTATTTGTCATTGTAAAGAATTATGCTTCACCACAAGAAGGAAAATTATACTGACGAGATTGCTGCAGTTTTCATTGTTATGGTATAGCAGTTTACCATGGGCCATCAAGCCCTGGAAGCAGATGGAGCAACATGTATTTGAAGAAAATTGGTACTGATGCTTGCTGAATATTCTTTGTCCACCCAGCCCGAAATAAAGAGACGAGACACAGTCTGGGATAAATAATGGGCCACACTTTTATTAACATTTTATTGGACTATTTCTCCTACTGTTGAGTCCTAAAAGGGAGACCTGAAAGGGCAAGTGGTGCTCAGGTATTTACCCATTACATAATTGGGGCATTAACACGTGAGGTAGTAGCCCCTAGCAATGAAAAGTTATGGGTAGCCCTTTGATGGGCTTTACATCAAGGGTCATAATCACTATATTCTGTCCTATCTATTTCTGTGCCTAAATTGGGATTTTAAGGACTGCCCTTGTACAAAGTACTATTACCTATTATTACCCTAAGTGGATTTTCACCACTTTCCCTTACCACCAAGTGTGACCAGTGTTAGTAGGTGGAGAAGAGAATGGGATTGGCGAAAACACACCGCCGCTCAAAGCCAATCTGAGCAAGCTAAGGAAGACCAGGGAAGGACAATACCCCACTCATGGCCAAAATGGAGGCACGAGGATGTTGATGGGCAGCAGAGGTCTTGTCCTTTTCTGTGTAACAATAATAATTGAAGAAGGGGACCTTTTGCAGATTAGTGACTAGTTAAAGAGCAGAAATGCAGAGTAGAAATAAATGATCAGAGTAGAAAGAGGTTAACAGTATCCCCTGTAGGCCTGTGGTTCTCTGGTATTGGGACCAGTACTTTTTAACTTGTTTGTAAATAACAATTGAACTGTAAAATGGCAAATATAGTTCTGTGTAAGCAGGTAGCAAATAATGCAAATTGTAACAAAAAAGAAAAGAAAAGAAAAGGGAAGAGAGAAAAAGAAATCCTAACTTTTCATATACATTGACAAGAAAAAGAAACTTTTTCTTGGGGTTCTGATTCACTCGCTCATTAAATCATCATCATTCCAGGGTAAAGCTGCTATGAAAAAGGCAAATTGGAACTTATTAAATCCATTTAAAATCTATGACTTAACATTCATTCAAGAGCTGAAGTCTAAAATTCAACTGCACTTTGGAGTTCTGGAATCTAATTATAATCTGGTTGCGTGCAGTCCTCTAGTGGGGGCAGGTAAAAAACATATGCTTTACAATCTCTACCACCCCAGTGCACAAGAAGAAAACCTTTCTGCTTAAGGCTTGTTCTTATATTTCCCTTCAATGACAGTGGATAGAAGGGCAGGGCATCTTGCTAAAGTAAAAGCTGTTCTAAACCTTCTCACTTCTTGGAGTGTTAGGTAATCTGCCGGTTTCATAGAATTCTTAATGCAGGCCCTTGGTACACTATTTTTATTTTATTTATTTATTTATTTATTTGATTTATATACCACAACCATCTAGCAAAAAAGCTACTCTGGGCAGTTTACAAACATATACAAAATATAAAAACAGATTAAACAACTTAAAATAAAAAATAAAAACGAATCAATCAAACCAAATAATCAAATCATAACAATAAAAGGAACAAATAAACAAATAAGCACAAATACAAAAAATCAAAATGCTTTAACAATTCAAAACAAGAACAAATGGGAAAAAATAACTAATAGAAAATTTTCATAAGGCGGACAAAATGACAGCATCCTATTTATATAAGTTGGTTGAATCAGAATAATCAGGGAAGGCCAACCTATAAAGCCAGGTTTTCAGCAGTTTCTTGAAGGCTTGTAGTGAGGGCGCCAGGCGAATCTTCTTGAGGAACCTTGTTCCACAGATGAGGTGCGACCACTGAGAAGGCTCTTTTCCTTGTTGATGTTTTCCGGGCGTCCCTCAGGGTCGGTACCTGCAGATAGCCCGCCTGGCTATACTGAGTGATTCTGGCAGTTCTTTTTGGGAGGAGCCATTCTGTCAGATACTGAGGGCCCAAAACGTTTAGGGCTTTGTATGTTAATACCAAAACCTTGAAGTCAATGTGGTAGCAAATAGGCAGCCAGTGCAGAGTGGCCAAGACAGGGGTAATATGCTGGAACCTTTTTAACCCTGTTAACAATCTGGCTGCTGTATTCTGCACTAGCTGCAATCTCCGCATTAACCTCATAGCCAGCCCCACGTAGAGAGCGCTACACTAGTCACTACTGTAATTTAACTACACTAGTTAAATCAGCTTGATGTTCTATATCTCAATTCTTTGTTTAACTGGTTTCTTTGCCTTGTTTATTTGGTATGACAGCAGCACTAATGGAGACAGACCAATTTTCATTAGATGGTTGTGGACAACCTTTGCCCAGCTGGATTGGAGACTCCTGTGAGAAAAAGTTGAAAGATTTGGGATACTATATTTTTTGACTATAAGATGAGCCCCCCACTTTTCCAACCCAGAATGACAGTTTTGCAACCAAGCTGTTCTCTCTTCAGCTTACTTCAGTGTATAAGACAACTCTCAATTTTAGTCTAACATTTTAGACAAAAAATAAACTTATACATGGAAAAATATGGTAGCTCCGCATCGATAAGAGGCAACAAGGCCTCCCTAGCCTAGTAAAAAAAATGACTGAACCAAGGCTTTCATACTTTGGGTACATCATGAGAATACATGAGTTAACACAAAATACAATAGTGCTGGGAAATTTTCAAGACAATGTGAAAAGAGGAAAACCAAATGGATTGACTCAATAAAGGAGTCACAGTCTTGAGTTTGCAAATGCTGAGCGAGGCTAGTAATATTACAGTAATTGTAAGTTGGAAGTGACTTAATAGCAAATAAAAGAATCAATTGGTTCTTAATTTAGATGCATATTTTTAAATGACACATCTTCCTTCTAAAGATTATATTAACCATATCCACAGAAAATACTAAATTGTTCAGTGGTTAAATGCCTGTACTGCAGGTAAACCTGTGCTCACAACCTGGGGTTCAATCCCGGGTAGCTGGCTCAGGGTTGACTCAGCCTTCCATCCTTCCGAGGTTGGTAAAATGAGTACCCAGCTTGCCGGGGGGAGGCAATGTGTAGCCTGCATAATTAAGCTTTAAACCGCCCAGAAACTACTTGAACTGGTATGGGGCGGTATATAAGCAGACCACTTTGCTTTATAGTTTATATGCATGCAAGGAGTCTTGAAGCCCATTCACTCATCTTTTCTCATGAGCAAAGAAAGTAACCCAAGATATCACAATTAACAATTAACCATAGCTTTCTGTTACATATATTCCATCAAACATGAATGAATGTTTACTTATATATGCATTACGCACAGCAATTGTATATGACTATTGTCATAATATTCTCTTAACATGTGGTATAAACAGGCCATATATCACCCTGTTCTCATATTCTTTGCAATAGTTCACTATGGTTTCATTCAATATATTTGTTAAATTTGTGGTAACTATATCTTTTTATCTCATTTGGGGCCTAAATAAATTTTGATTTTCTTGGTGCTTTGATTTTTGTTTTCATTTCACAAGGAAGGAAACAGAAATGGCAAATTATTTTTCTGGCTTTAAACTGTGCTCCTACTCCACAAACAGTGCTTCGAAGAGATGCCTTATATGAGATAAAATTATCTGGCTTCTTGTTAAGTTATCCAGTCCAACACTGAGTTGAAAATTAGGTTGCAAGTGAAATTATATTATCCTTCATTATTATTCCTTCCTCATCTTCCAGCTGTTCTCCTTCCGCACTTGAAGATAAATGCATATGCATTTACAGTATTATGTAATATTTATTTTCAGGTAATGAATGCATGTTTGATCACTTCAACCACACTTAAAATCTCAATATTTTCATCCATATATCCGAAGAGCTGTTAATAATGGAGCAATATATTACACTGATACAATTCATCCTTCGTTCCATTATTGAACTTCTCACTGACTCTTCTTGGAGATGTTGAACAGATATAGTTTCCTGTGATACGTCATTTCTAATAGGTAATACAATAAACTCAACTGTGTGGAAGAGCACCTTCTCCAGGGTGCAGCAATCACCGCTACTTTCATTTTTATCTGGGTTCAAACAAGTAGAGGGCTGGCAAGCTTTGTAGAGTTTTAGAAGATTGTAATTCAGATAAGATACACTGCTCAGAAGAGGTTTACAATTTATTATTATTTTTACTTGAACTCCCAGAATACCATGACTACTGGTATTCAGAAATAGCAAAAGGGTGTGGGAGAGAGAGGACACTGTGGCAGCATCACACCATGTGCTTGCTTACATTCTCTCATGTGGTGTAAGGCTGGTCTCTTTTGTGTCAAGTTCCCCTTGTTCTTTCTGTGTAGAGGTCCAGGTGCCTTTTCTTCCTGATTCCCATCATCAGATTGCCTTCTTCTGAGAATTAATTGGGGTCAGAAAGATGTAAGTGGAAGCCACACACAATGTGTACTCTTACAGACTCCTTATAGAAGATTAATATACAGTACTGATAATGATTTCCTGTGAGTGCTGAGTTACAATGACCCACTTCCATCTGTGAGGCACCTGTTGACACAAGGGTGGCTTTTGTTAAAAATCCCCACCCATGTGAGGTCAGTATGAGGTATGGCACAGCAGAAGTTGCTGTAAAGATTAAACTGCTGCATCTTAAACTCTCTTATAGATACATTGGCTAATCAAAAAGTTCTTCCTTTTGTGGGCAGGATCAAAATTCTTTCTACTGCATCCTGGCTGTTATAAACTTGTCAATGGAAGTGTAGCCAATTGTTGTGATTTATAGTTTTGCTCTTGGGCTTAGAATGGTCAGCCTCTAGTCTTCACTGCACTCTGAAAGTCATTGAGTAGCTTTGGGTCAGTTACTATTCTCTCTTAGTATGATCTATTTGCTAGACTCTTTCAAGGCTTTGGGTAGGAGGCAAGAGCTCACTGGAAGAAATGTGTAAGCAATCACCTTAGATCCATGTCTTAATCTATTGGAGAGTCATGACTGACATAACAAGTCTGTTGACACTTATTTATTTACTGGATTCGTATACCACACCATCTGTTCTAGCCTGAAGGCTTTTCTTGGCAGTTATAAATGCTGCTGTCAATACAGCAGGGTTTCCGCCATCTTTGTTTCCCTTGAGATGGCAAAATTCCAGCACAGGATCATATCTTTAAACACTTTCCACAAAATTCTGCTGTCCAAGTTCATTGTGTAATATCCTGGGTGCTTTTACATGTCAATTCTCTGTATATTTTAGAACTGGTTTTTAAAAAAACATAAGAAAGCAAATGTTTGTTTGTTTGTTGCATTTATATACCACCCTTCTTGCAGCAAGACCTCTCTGGGAAGTTCACAACCCCCTCACTAAGGGCTTCATTCTTCAACGTACTTTTTAAAATTACCTTGGAAAACATTCAACTTGAGTTCACTGGAATAGAACTTTCCAACAAAAGAGGTGTTGATTTCATTTTGAAACACAGCCTTGAATCACTGCTGTCTGGTCCCAGCTCCATGATAAAATAAGGATGATCTCTCTGGTTTTCATCCTAAGTTGTATTTTCTGTCCAGTAGGTGATCATAGCCATAAAAAGAGTCTGAGGGGAAATCCACTATTAGCCACTCTTAGAGGAAGGCACCTTTATAAACTCAAAATATGAAGCCTTTTCGATAAGGAGTTTGGATTTGGGTCACTAACCACTCAAACCCATTTGTTCTCCATGGAACTTCCTTAAAAGACAGCAGAAGGAACTACTCAGTGTCCTCCCTGGTGCCACAGTGAATATTCAAGCCATAATGTAAATGTGTCTCTCTCATTCAACCCAGGGTTCCATACCTTTAAATTCCATTTCAATTTGCTTGACAGATGCTGGTGTGACAATGATCCAGCTGTGCTTGCAGTTATAAGAAATTATAACTCTGATCCCTGTAACATCAGCTTTTGCTTTCCTACATTGCTCTCTTAGGGTCAAAGCAGATGAAAGATTTATCACATTTATTTGCAGGAGTGTACCCTCCAGTGAAGAAAGATGTGTGTTATAGCATATGATTTACCTTGCATGCAAATTTTATACATAATATGCTTTATTTTGTGATAAAAAGGTGAACTTGCAGTTAATTTGGAGTTCTGGTTGCTGAGGCACTTATCTTTTAAGAAATCCTTTTGTGGTATGGACATTGTGATGATCTTAGGAGGAAAGTGTTCCCTTTAATGTCTTCTTCCATCCTCATATCCTGCAGTACTTGATTCTAAATGAAACCTTCAGCACTCCAGATGTTTTGGACAACTCCCACAGTCTTTTGTCATTGGCAATGCAGGCTTGGAATTCTGGGAGTTGTGGTTCCAAACATCTCGAGTCCCAAAGGTTCACGACCATTGGCCTAGGGTAACTGTTTATCTACCTCCCCACTCTATCCCCACAATTAGGGCCTAATAATAACCATTGAACTGCAGAACTCATCACCCTCATTCTGCTGTCTCATTCTGTTGCCTGCTATGATTTGCTTTTTGCTCCACAGCAAGAGCTGTTTGGCCTCAGTTTTACTGATCAAGGAAAGACATAAAGAATCCTATGCCACTTAACAGTGATAGCCATATTCTACTTGGGGTAATTAATGGATGAACATTTTAGCTGTAGTTTTGTGAAGACAGAATTTTTATAACCCCTGTGGAAGTCTAATTAGGTTCCTCTGCTTGTTGCCAAGGTGACAGATACTGAGATGTACAAGATGCACATTCCATCAAGAGTGACTGCTGCTTGTCTGGCTCAATGTGTAACCTTGGCCATGTGCAATGCCATCACATTTCCTCACATAAATAAAAAAAAATCAAATGCACATTGGGTTCTAGAAAAAAACTACTAGGGAAGATCCCTGCTAGTGAACTGGTCTTGAGACTACCTTCATTTGGGATAATACTAGACTACCGTTTTCATATCCTAACTCAGGACAAAAACCCTTCCATTTGCTTATGACATTAGTTTCTGTTTTTGTTTGTTTAGTATGAATTTTTTTTTTGGGGGAACCTTGCATAGACTGAACATAGCAGAAGCCATATGGATGATCCTCTGCTCTGCAGCTGTGCTCTGTTATTGTTCTCTGGGAGAAAAGCAACAGCAGTGGGAAGTTGGGAAGTGAGGATGTAATAGCTTTTGTTAGTTTTTTTGGGCTGTTTGGCCTTGTTCTGGAAGTTTTTCTTCCTGACACCAGACTTTGTGGCTGCCATCTTTGAGGGCAAGGAGCTCAGGGAACTAGGAGTCTCTCTGTGTCAGCGTTGGTGGTCCCCTGGCATTGGCAGCATTGCCCTGGCATTGGCGATGTCGGCGCCCCCTGGCGTCGATGCCATCGGTGGTGGTCCCCCAACGGCAGTGGTCCAGGTAAAGCCAAACCAGTTCATTTTGGTTCAGTTTGTATGAATTTTTGTTTTAGAAATTTGTACAAAACGAAACAAACTGGGGGGGAACAGAATGAACTGAACCATCGGTTTGTTGGGTTTTTTTTGTTTCGTGCCCACCTCTAGTGATAAAGAAATAAAGAAATAAATAGTCATATCAGCCCTAGGTATTAGAGGGTACCTAAGAAGAGAGAGGGATGAGTTACTTTACTCCTAGTGTATGGCAGATCTAAAGGCTGCCCTCCCATTGGAGAGGGAAGAGGAGCCAAGAAAGAAGAAGCAGGGTATCAGCAGCAGGAGGAGCCCCCAGTGGAACCTATGGGGAAAGACCCAAAGACAGGTCCTGGGGAAGGACAAAATCACTCTGGGGAAGAAGGAGGAAAAAGGCCAGGTGACCCTGGAAACCAGGAGTAACAGAACCAGGCACCCTTGGAGGACTGGGTGGAGAAGGGACCTTGAGGAAGATGAATGGGGAGGTAGTTGGGAGTATTTGTCTGGGACCTACTGGTCAGAGGACTCTGCTGGAGAACTAGCAGAAATATTAAGAAAACATTCATAGGGTTCTGGCTATTGACCTGCTGTCCAGAAGTAAACATATACTCATCTGTTGCTGTTATTCCCCGACTGATCAGTTTAATATGAAGCAACTGTTTCCATTAGCTGGAAGGATAACTCAGTGGGTTTGGTATCTGGTTGAGGAGGCTGTGAATTTGATTCCCCACTTTGCCTCCAGAGAGAAGAGCTAGTTTGTGTACCTATGGGCGAGATGCACAGTCCTGAAGCACCTCTGGAAGAAGAGACTGTTAAACCATGTCTGACTACAGTACTCTGTACCTAGAAAACCCAGGAAAAGGTCACTGTAAGTCTCAATTGACTTGGTGGCACATAATTAATTAACTGTTTCAGCTCATCAAAAACATTCATTGACAGACTATTACAATCTAATAGGGTACTTTCTCCCCCTGCACCACCACCATAGTTCATTTTATTTTACAGTTGTCGAGCGAAATGCATGGTAAACAGGGAGAGTTGTTTTGTCAGTGTTATTCAAACACAAAGAATGCTCTAAAACCCTCTTGGTAACAAAATGCATTTTAATAGGCAGTTGTTAGCTTGCAAACCTGAAAACATGTCTTGTTCACTCAATGCAGAAGAGGAAAGGCAGGTCACAAAAACACTGTTAGGAAAAGATGCCCATTTCTTTGATAAGTTGTCTGACATTAATTGTAACTTTCCTTTTAGATCTATCAAGAAGATGCAGAGGCACACATAAGCTTCATCTGTTGTCCATGATGTTCTACTATCATTTTTAAAAGCCCCTTTACTTATTTAAAATGTTTCTTAATCCTCCTTGAACTCTCCTCTCTAAGAAACCGATGTGATATACAGTAGAGTATTGGCTTTCTTTTTAATTTATTTATTTATTTATTTTTACAACTTATATGCAGCCCACTACCCAAAGGTCTCTGGGCGGCTTACAATCAAGGAATTAAAACAGTTAAAAACATCAAACAACAATAAATAATTAAAACAACAATAAAAACCTTATACTAAAACATCACACTAAAATTGCCATCAGAAGACCCACAATCTAAATTGTATCAATTAAAAAACTTCTGGAACAGGAAGGTTTTTACCTGGCGCCGAAATGTCATCAGTGTTGGCGCCAGGCGGATCTCACTTGGGAGGGCATTCCATAGCTTGGGGGCAGCTGCTGTTCCTACAAGCCATCCCTTTCACCTCCTTGAGGGATGGCTCTTTCAGGAGGGCCCCTGGCTTGATCTTAATTGCCGGGTAGGTTCATATGGAAGGAGGCGGTCCTTCAGGTATCCAGGTCCTAAGCCATTTAGGGCTTTATATGTCAAAACAAGCACTTTGAATTGGGCTCGGGCAGCAACTGGTAACCAATGTAGGCTACGTAGAATCGGCGTGATGTGATCCCTAGCGGCCCCACCACTTACTAGCCGCGCCGCATGATTCTGAACCAGTTGCAATCGCCGAACTGTCTTCAAAGGCAGCCCCATGTAGAGAGCATTGCAGTAATCAATACGGGATGTTACCAGTGCATGCGTAACTGTTATGAGGCTCCGTTCATCCAGGTAGGGGCGTAGCTGATATATTTTCCGCAGCTGGAGAAAGGCACCCCTGGCCACCGAGTCCACCTGGGCTTCCAGAGTTAGACCGGGGTCCAAGAGCACCCCCAAGCTGCGGACCCTGTCCCTTAGGGGGAGTGCAACCCCGTCCAGAACAGGGAAGTGTCCCTCTAACCTGTCTGGCGAAGCACCCACTAACAGCACTTCCGTCTTGTCTGGATTGAGTTTCAATTTGTTAACCCTCATCCAGTCCATTATCTGGCCCAGACACGAGTTCAGCACAGAAACCGCCTCACCTGGATTGGTGGAAAACGAGAGGTATTGCTGAGTATCATCAGCATATTGCTGAGTCCTCAGCCCAAACCTCCTGATGACCTCTCCCAGTGGTTCCATGTAAATGTTGAACAGCATGGGAGACAGTATAGAGCCCTGAGGAACCCCATGACATAAATGCCACGGGGCAGAGCAACTGTCCCCCAGCACCACCTTCTGGACACGGTCAGCCAGGAAGGAATGGAACCATCGCAAAGCGGTGCCTCCAACTCCCAACCTGGCCAGCCTATCCAGAAGGACACCATGGTCGATGGTGTCGAAAGCCGCTGAGAGGTCCAGGAGTATCAACAGGGTTGCACTCCCCCTGTCTCTCTCCCAGCAAAGGTCATCATACAGGGCGACCAAGGCAGTCTCTGTACCAAAACCCGGCCTGAAACCAGATTGAAATGGATCCAGAAAATCCGTTTCATCCAGCAGTGCCTGGAGTTGCCCGGCCACCACCCGCTCCAACACCTTGCCCAAATAAGGGAGGTTCGCTACTGGACGGTAGTTAACCACCAGCCCTGGGTCCAGGTTAGGTTTTTTAAGGAGTGGTCTAATCACTGCCTCTTTCAAGATGGTGGAGACCACTCCCTCTCTTAATGAGGCGTTTACAGCTTCCTGGACCCAGGTGCGAACTCCCCTGGCAGATCTTTCAATTAGCCAAGAAGGGCAAGGGTCAAGTGGCGTAGTGGTAGCACGGACAGATCCAAGCACCCTGTCCACATCCTCGGGTCTCAATAATTGAAACTCATCCAATAATACTGGACCTAAGCACGGCACACTGGACACATCCCTTGATTCTGCACCAATAGTGGAGTCCAATTCCCTGCGAATCTGAGCGATTTTTTCCTCAAAGTGTACAGCAAACTCGTCACAGCGGGCTGCTAAGTGGTCCAGAACCTCCATCATATTTCTCGGTTGAAGAAGGTCCCGGACCACCCGAAACAGCTCTGCTGGACGGCACTCTGAAGAAGCAATACAGTTTGTGAAATATTGCCTTTTCGCAAACTGTATCGCCACGGAATAGGCCCGATAATGGGCTCTAAGCCGTGTTCGATCGGACTCACAGTGATATTTTCTCCACTAGCGCTCCAGCCGTCTCCCCTCCTGCTTCATTGCCCGCAGCTCAGATGTTTACCAAGGAGCTGTCTGGGCTCTGCGTAAGGGGAGAGGGCGCTTAGGTGCAATCGTGTCAACCGCCCGGGACATTTCCCTATTCCACAGGGTGACCTGAGCTTCGACAGGAGCGCCGACCATATCAGATGGATAATCCCCCAGAGCTTTCAGGAAACCATCTGGATCCATTAGTCTCCGAGGGCGGATCATCTGAATAGATCCCCCACCCTTGCAGAGGGTAGAAGAAGCTAATAGCCTAAACTTGACCAGAAAGTGGTCTGACCATGACAATGGAATTAGAACCAACCCCTCCACATCCAGACCACCATCCTCCAATCCCGTTGAGAAGACCAGGTCTAAAGTATGGCCCTTCTCATGTGTTGGGCCGTTGACATATTGAGACAGCCCCATGGTTGTCATGGCGGCCATGAAGTCCTGAGCTGCCCCATTCAAGGCTGCCTCAGCATGGATGTTGAGGTCCCCCAGTACCAATAGCCTGGGGGTCCGCAACACCAGGTCCGAGACAACCTCCGTCAGCTCAGGCAGGGAGACTGTTGATACGCAGCAGGGTGGGCGGTACACCAGCAGAATCCCCAATCTGTCTCGTGAGCCCAACACACAGTACAGGCCCTCCAGGCCTCCTCCCAAGGGGACAGGAAGTCTTGTCAAGGAGATAGAACTCCGATAGACTATTAACTCCCCTCCCGACCCTTCAAGCAACACTGGTGCTGGACCGAGTACCCAGGTGGGCATAGCTGGGAGAGGGGAACACCACACTCCTCTCCCACCCAGGTCTCGGTAATACATGCCAAGTGGCACCCTCATCCAGAATGACATCATGGATGAGGGCGGTCTTATTTTGTACCGACCTGGCATTCAACAACAGCACCGTGTGGCTTGTGGGCTCACTGATATGGTCACCTGATTCCTTCTGGCTAGGGGTGGAACCAGAAGAGGGGATAGATGTGAGGTATCTAAACTCTCTTCTCCTAGGCGGGCATGTTCCACTCCTACCACCATACCTTCCCCTACCCAGCACAATTCCAATGGCTGCCCCATCCATTGCCCTCCCCCCTTCCTGTTCCCTTAGTTCTATTGTGGGTCCTATCTCTTATACTTGATGGCAACAGGGACTCCAAGGCCAAACAGCACCCGCAAGGAAAAGCTGCAAGCAGCCCCTTCTGGCTCTCACCCAAAAGGCGTGGGGGTGGCAGATGTTGTTGGAGTCTCCCGGCACAGGAACGCTGGTCTGACAGTCCCTGGCAGCCCGGCCTTTTCAAGCCGTTTCCTCCCTCGGCCAGGTGGCTGGTGTTAAGCAGGGAGGTGTGGGGAGTCCAGGCAGCCAAGTCCCAGGGTCCTGGTCCTGAGGAGACGGCAGGGACTCCAAAGCCAAACAGCACCCACAGGGAAAAGCTGCAAGCAGCCCCTTCTGGCTCTCACCCAAAAGGCATGGGGGTGGCAGATGTTGTTGGAGTCTCCCGGCACAGGAACGCTGGTCCGACAGTCCCTGGCAGCCCGGCCTTTTCAAGCCCTTTCCTCCCTGGGCCAGGTGGTTGGTGTTAAGCAGGGAGGTGTGGGGAGTCCAGGCAGCCAAGTCCCAGGGTCCTGGTCCTGAGGAGACGGCAGGGACTCCAAAGCCAAACAGCACCCACAGGGAAAAGCTGCAAGCAGCCCCTTCTGGCTCTCACCCAAAAAGCGTGGGGGTGGCAGATGTTGTTGGAGTCTCCCGGCACAGGAACGCTGGTCCGACAGTCCCTGGCAGCCCGGCCTTTTTAAGACTGCAACAGTTCAGTGGCTCGAAAGCATGCTGAAGGTAAGCCTTACTAGTTCCACTGAAGACTGTTCAGTACAGTACACAGACTGAATCCAGACTTCTTGCTGTCTCCTTTTGCAAGCTCAAGCAAGGGTACCTCCCCCACTTCTTTGCAGTACTCTTTGGAATCTAAACATATGGTCTCCCCTATTAGAATAGCTGTAGACAACAGCTATCCTCCATGAGTTTGCCTAATAATCTTTTAAACATGTCTGAGTAGCTCACATCACATCTTCTGGCAGTGATTTCCATAAATGAAGTTGGCATTTCATTTGTCCTGAATTTATCTCCAATCATTTTCAGTGGGTGACCCTGAAATCTAGAGTCACGGGAGAGAGAAATAAGTTCTTCACATTCATTTCCCCTATATCCCATATAGTTGTATAAACTTTTACTTTGTCTGCCACTGAAGTCACCTTTTAAACTTCAAAATGTATCATTTTTCTTGGTAAGGGAGGCACATTTATTCCTTGATAATTTTGGTTATCTTTCTCTGAACGTTTTTCAAACTCTGCAATAACCCTTTGTGGATACGCTCATTGGAACGTCACATGAAGCTGTTTTGTTTGATCTGTTTCAATAGTTCTTCAACTAAATGTTTAATTTGAAGTAATTAAAAACATTCTTTTATGACCTAGAACATTGGTGGTGAACCTTCAGCACTTCAGATGTTTTAAACCAGAACTCCCACAGTTCTTTGTCACTGGCAATGTGTGTGTGTGTTGTGTCATTACAGTCATGACTGACTCTTTGTGACCCCATGTCCATGGAGTTTTCTTGGCAGGTATACTGGAGTGGCTTGCCAGTTCCTACTCCAGGCGCCTACATCACCTGGTATTCCCTGGTGGTCGCCCATCCAAGTACTAACCAGGGCCGACCCTGCTTAGCTTCCGAAATCAGGCAAGATCGGATGTGCTTAGGGCATCTCTAACTGTCATTGGCAATACAGGCTTGTAATTCTGTGAATTGTGGTCCAAAACATCTGGAGTGCCAAAGGTTTGCCACCACTGATCTAGAACAATGCTGTTTTATGTATGTATGTATGTATGTATGTATGTATGTATGTATGTATGTATGTATCTATCTATCTATCTATCTATCTATCTATCTATCTATCTATCTATCTATCTATCTATCTATCTATCTATCTATCTATCTATCTATCTATCTGGGCAAGAGTGTACTCCACTTTGGCCTTGCTTCAGCCATCTTTTGGCAACTGTAGAGAGTATCAGTATAATACTCTCTTGCACTCACATAGTTGTTTCAGTAGCATCTACTTCATGTTTTTGTTGGGAGTTTCGGGCCTATCCATAAAAGGTGCATCAAAAAGAAGCAACAAGGAGATGGCATGGGACAAGAAAATTTGAAATTGTGGGAATTGACACACTTGCTCTTTACAATAATTTACAAACTTAGCTCATCACTGGCCCAACTGTACTTTTTTTTAATGTTAAATGCCCCTAGTTTGCATTACAGAACCTCCTAGGAGGCCCATTGCCTACTTTTTGTTTTAGATAAGTGTGATAATAATAAATGTCTACACTTTGCCATCTGGGCCTTTGACATAAACATTCTCAGTCATTTAAAGTTGTTAAAAACCATTGCATGTTGTGGTTCTTTTGACACCTCTATGATCTATTGGATCATCTCTCTCTAAATTTTTATTCATCAGTCTCAAATAACTCTAATAATTACTAAGAACTGCAAATGTTTGATGAGGCAGGAATTCCCTCTACGTAAGCCCATAGCTTCTGGGAAAGCATGACTCAATCTGCTAGAGGTCAGATTCTTTGTTATTTAATAATTATTTAATAATTCACTAAGTCTCTTGGTTTTGAACGATCAGGTTGATCTTGGCTAGGTTTCCAGTGTTTTGAAAACATAGCCAAATCTAGCATGGCTTCTTTAAAGTATTTAGTAACAAGTAGCATATGCAACCAGATTTTGACATGAATTATTTAATCATTGTCAGGTGTAATGTATCTGAAAATGCTGGCTCCTTAAGTTGTCCTTTTTCAAGTAGCTCATGGATTTTCTTTTGTTATTTCTATTTGTCTCAATTTTTCACACATTTCTCATCATCATCATCATCATCATCATCATCATCATCATCATCATCATCATCATCATCATCATCATCATCATCCACTTCAATTAATATCCTTATTCTTAGAGTTATTTCAAGAACATCTGGGGACTGAAGGTTGGGAACCACTATTCAATGTCTTCAAGATGCTGATGACACACAACTCTAGCTTTTCTTTACTGGATGCCATCCAGCTTTTTTGATAGGACGAGGGTAAACAGGTTGGAGTGGAATTCTGACTATATTGAAAGCTTGTTGTTTGGCAGTTCCCCTGTGTAATTAGGGGCAATTTACCTGGACTGGACTGGGTTACTCTCTCCTTAAAATAGTAGATTCTCAATAGAAAAGTGGATCTGGCACTTTTAATGGAACAGCAAATTCCCACTGTGACCAAGGCTGTCTTTTTTCACCCTAGGCAGATTGCTAAATTATGTCCCTATTTGGACAGCAGTTCTCTAACAACATACATTAGTAATCTTGAGAAGAGACTACTGTAATGCTCTCTGCATAGTACTGGCCTTGAAATGCCCAGAAGCTTCAGCAGGTCCAAAATTTGTCAGCAAGATTATTTCTTGTGGTTAATAGGGTTGAGCATATTTCTCTTGATCCTGGCACATCTCCACTGGGTCCCTCAATGCTTCTATGCCAGATTTAAGGTGCTGGTGTTAAATATAAGGCTCTAAACAGTTTGGGCCCTCTATACCTACCAGAGCATAACTCCCTAAAAATTTCTACCCAACCTACTCAGTCTTTTAAGGCCTCACTACTCAGGGTGTCTACATTGAAGGATGTAAAAATAAAGGAAGTAGATTTTTTGCCCAGTCCCTGTGGAGTGGTCTTTCACCAGAGGTATAACGGGCCCCATTCCCTTCAAATCTAGGAAATTAATGAAAGCAGAGCAGTTGAGAAAAGCCATTGGCAGTATTCTTTCTGTGTATAACTCATGACTATCAACAACTATTAAGAACATCTACTAAGTACAGTGGACCCTTGTGTAACAAACAGTTTGTATAACATAAAATCTGTACAACATAAACAATTCCAGAGATAGGGAAAATTTGCTTAACAGGACAAATCTGTGCAACATAAAAATGGCCGCGATTAGGGGTTACTCTGTTTTTAGTGCATTCCTACAGGAAATTTGTATAAAGGAAAATTTGCTTACAGAATTTCATTGGGAATGAATTAATTCCTTTATGCAATGTACTACTGTACTTAAATTTTTAAACTTCTAATTTTCTTAGATTTTTTCTTCTTTCTGTATATTTTCTGCCACCATTATTTGTTGTTGTTGTTTTTAAACTGATTGATTTATATTATTGTCATAATTTATTACTGTATATTTGTTATTTGTAAATTGCCCAGAGTAGTGGTTCACTAAGATGGGTGGTAAATACATTCTACAAACAAACAAACAATTTGTGTTGCATATACGAATGGGTTTTCATGGCATACCTTCACCAGTCTTGAAAGTCCTTGGAGTGCATCTGAAATATTGTATGCATATAATTAGGAATGCATACTTTGTCTTCTACAAATACCCTGAAAAGAATCTTAAAATCTTGTATGAGTCATCCAATTATAGAGTATTGTTGTCTCAAGGCTGACGCTTCACAGTCATTCCATTCACCATTAATTGAGAGGCCCTTAAGAAACTATGGATGTTGGGGGTGAGCACTAAGAGGCCTCAACTTCAGTACTTTCTAGTAATGAGGATTCCAGTATCGCTAATAGGAAACCTTCTGCCAAAACCATTCTCTGTCAGAGGTATGGTTGTGTCAGAATCAGAAGAGGGTGTGTTAAAGGATATTATTGATTATTATGCAAGTAGGATGTTCTCAAAATTATCTTTTGTATTCAGAAATAAGTCCAAATCAGGAAGTTTGGTTTTTATTTAATTTTTAAATCTTCTGGTGTGGATTTAAAATATCAGTTCAAACAGGCTGCTATAAGCATGCATGAAGGGTTGTTATAGGCTTCTGGAGAAATTATTTCTCACTTCCATGAACACATTGGTCTGTCTCTTTTGTGTTAAAAATGATCTTGATATTAGAATGTGACGTACAAAGAGTTCAATACAAGATAGTTTATCACAGTTTCCTATAGGACAATCTGTCCCCTCTCTTCCTCCATGCTGATATATTTTGCCTCCAGGTATAGATTTGAAATATGCATTTTCGAGTGGATGTTGCAGTGGTGTATATTTGTGGTGTTAACACTTCCTAGTTATTGTTTTTAGTAATACAAACGTGCCCAGCCCCTAGGCTTGTTAGCCATCATGTACTGCTGTGCTACAGCTTCACTGAATGAGGAACTGTGAAGTATCTGCCATGACTGTTTTTGAAAAGGATGTTTTCTTGACATACATTTTAGGCTAAAGTAACACAGTTGCATTCTAGTTTATATGCTGGCATGAGCTGAACAGGCCTGGCCAACCTTGCTCAATGAATGTCATGTTTATAAAACAAGAGCATTAAAATGGCCCAATGGAAGTACACAGTAAAGTTTAATACACAATGAACATTTTAGCTTGACATACAAATACAGGAGTTTTGAATTTTTCTTGAGTGAAGTATTAATGTATTATTCAAAGTGAAACACAGTTTCTAAAAGAACCGACAAATGGAAGGCAAGCGAAAAAAAAACTGCTGCAGACATTCCAAGTAAAGAAAAACTTGGTAAAGCAGTGATACTGGTGCAGTATTACTTCAGCTGCATTTCTCCCACTCAAACATTAAGAGCCATTTTTAATGCTCTATATAAAATATCAATCAATTGAATGCAGATTTAGTCAGAGCTTGGAATATTAGGTTTGAACATTAATTAGCTGAAATTAAACATTATAAAATGTGGGAGTAATTCACTGGTATTAAAAAACAATTTAAGTTTGAAAACATTGAACTCTTTCAGTTAAAGTTATAGGTGTGTTTTAAAAAATCTTGATTTTATGTGTTCTCTTTAGAGGACACATATTATGCTGTACCCTCACCTGGCCTAAAGGAAAGACAATGCAGTGATTTCAGAATTAGAATTAAATTCTCTCTTGCTGCTCTTTTTGACAGCTAGGTTTTGAAATTAGGCACCAAATTCCAGATTTTTTTTTTTGCCCCCCCTTTATCACAGGAATTAGGTGTCCGACCTACCCGTGATAAAGGAAAATCTGTGAAATGTAGACGCCTCAGCAAACTGACCTTGGACTGCTCCTGCTGGTGTGCACATCCAAAAAGAGGCTTTTAACCCCCTCCTGACACCTCAACAAACAGACCTTGGGCTCTTCCTGGCAGCCCACACTTCCAATGAGTTGCTTTTAGCCCACTCCTGGCACCTTAGCAAACAGATTTGAGGCTGCTCCTCCTGGCACACACTGCCAAAAAAGGCCTAGGTCTGTTTGCTTGAGGGGTCAGGAGAGGGTTAAAAGTCATTGTTTGGAAGCATGCTTCTCTCAAGAAAAAGTCTGCTATATACTGGAACTGTAATATATGAACCACGACGCCACGGGGGAATACTACATAGCTAGCCTGCCATTGCTATTATGTAATACTGGGTGATTAGAGCAGAAACAGGTGATATATTGATTTCTTAGTGGTTGTGTGGCTAGCTTGATAGGTCAGAGCATCAGGGGTTGGGAGTTTGATTCCCCAATAGGTCTCCAAGGACAATAGCCAGCCAATCTACCCTTGGGAATGAATGCTATTTAGTCTGAAAATGCCCCCAGGAGAAGAGACTGATAGTCCATTGCTCTTTTATATCTAGAAAACTCTGAGAAGAGCCAACATGAGTTAGAACTGATAACAGTAGGCAATTATCCCTTTTTATTGATTTCATAGTGTCCGAATGCCCTTTCAGGTCACTTATGTCTTCTTCTGCCTTTTCTGTACAATTATGCTATGATTAGTCTTATGTCATCACTGCTCCACTGTTGATTACTATGTTGGATTTCATTCACATGAATTCAACCATGCACTAGCATATTTCCAGTGTTGACCATTGTAAGAACTTAAGAACAGCCTTGCTGGAACAGGCCATCACCCATCCAGTCCAGCATTCTGTCTCACACAGTGGTTCACCATTTGCTTCAGGGTATTCCCACCTGCTTAAGATTCCCCGCAAATGGCATTGAGAGATATCCTGCCTATCTCTCCAACCCAGAGGTTGTCCTTTGGCATCCAGAATGATAGCCATTGATACTCTTGTTCTCCACGAACTTGGCCAATCCTTTCTTAAAGCTGTCAAGACTGACAGCTGTCACCACATCTTTTGGCAGGGAGTTCCATAGACCAGTGATCCTCTGGGTGAAAAAGAACATTCTCTTATTATTTTTTTGACATCTACCACACAAAAGTTTCATGGAGTGCCCCCTAGTTCTAATGCTGTGAGATAGGGAAAACAGTTTTTCCTCATCTACTTTGTCCACACCATGTATGATTTTATAAATTTCAATCAGGTCACCTCCTAGGCACCGTCGTTCAAGAGTGAAGAGGCCCAGCCGTGGCAGCCTCAGATTGTAAGGAAGGTGTTCCAATCCCCTAATCATTCTAGTTGCCCTCCTCTGCACTTTTTCCATTTCTATAATATCCTTCTGGAGGTATGGTGACCAGTACTGTAAAAACTACTCCAGATGGGGCCTCACCATAGATTCATAAAGAAGCAAAATGACACTTGCTGACTTATTTTCTATACCCTTTCTAATGATCCCTAGCATTGAGTTTGCTTTTTAGACTGCTGTGGCACACTGGGTTGACACCTTCATTGAGCTGTCCACTAGGACACCAAGGTCCTTTTCCTGTTTTCTGGCAGAGAGTTCAGACCTCATCAATTTATAAACATGATTGGGGTGTTTTTTTTTTTTTGCCCCAATGTGCATCACTCTGCACTTACTAATGTTGAAGCTCATTTTCCAGTGGTTTGCCCACTCCCCAAGTCTCAAGAGATCCTTCTGGAGCTCCTCATAATCTCTCAGTTTTTACTATCCTGTATTATTTAGTGTTATCAGCAAATTTGGCTACCTTGCTATTTACAACTAGATCATTTATGAAGAGGTTGAAAACAAGGGTCCCAGTACTGAACCTTGGGGGAGCCCACTTTTAACTCCCTCCACTCGGAGAAGTGTCAATTTAGTGCTACCCTCTGTTTCCTGTCCCTTAGCCAGTTGACTGGCAAGTTTATTCAAGAGCCTTTGGTGCAGCACCTTGTGGAAAGCCTTTTGAAAGTCCAGATAAACACTCAACTGGATCTCCGTTATCCACATGCTTGTTGACACTCTCAAAAAATTCCAACAGATTAGTGAGGCATGGTTTGCTGTTGCAGAAGCCATGTTGGCTCTCCTTCGGCAGCACCTTCTGTTCTATGTGCCTATTAATTTTATCATTTATGATGGTTTCCATCACTTTACCTGGGACACATGTCAAACTGACTGGTCAGTAATTTCCTGGATCCCCTCTGGATCCTTTTTTGAAGATTGGTGTTACATTCACTACCTTCCGGTCATCAGGCTCAATGCCTGATTTGAGGGAAATATTGTATATTTTGGCTAGGCCCTCAACAATTTCATCTTTAATTACCTTGAGAATTCATAGATGGATGTCATCTGGTCCTGGTGATTTGTTAGCATTTAGTTTAATAAGACATGCAAGAACCTCCTCCCTGGTTATTTCGATCTGGCTTAATTCTTCGGTTTCCCTCCCTACGAAAATAGGCTCTGTTTGGGGCAAGTGGTCTCTGTTTTCTTCAGTAAATACTGAAGCAAATAATTCATTGTGTCTTTCTGGAATCTATGTTTCCTCTCTAATAATTCCTTGCCTCCCATTGTTGTCTAATGGTCCAATGGCCTTCCTAGTTGGGTTCTTACTTCTAATGTACTTAAAGAACTCTTTTTTATTACTTTGAGGGTTTTTAGCTATATGTTCCTCAAAGTCTTGCTTTGCTTTCCTGATTGTTGCCTTGCTTTTGCCAGAATTAGTTTCTGCCTGTTGTCCTTGTTTGGACAAGCCTTCCATCTTGTAAATGAGCTTTTCTTGCTTTTGATCACTTCCCGAACAGCTCCTGTAAGCCACATCCGAGTCCTCTTGGACCTGGCAGTGCCCTTTTTCCTTTTGGATATGCATTCCAATTGGGCCTCTGTTATTGTTTTTTCTGAACAGCCTCCATGCGTCTTGGAGTGTTTGGATACTCTCAGTTTTCCCTTTCAGCTTGTTTTTTACTAGTTTCCTCATCTTTAAGATATTTCCTTTTTGAAAATTTAAGATCTCTGTGCTAGATATTATCAGTGATTTGCAGTCTGTGATTAAGTTAAAAGTAATTGTGTTGTAGTCACTGTTCCCTATTGGATCAGTCACATCAATGTTTTGCAGAAGATACTATATCTCACTCAGGATCAAGTCAAGGATTCTTGTACCTCTAGTTAGGTCTTCAACCATCTGTTCCAGGGAACAATCATTTAGCATATCCAGGAACTTTATCTCTTTATCATGTGCTGAACAACAGATCACCCAGTCTATGGCCATTACTTCACGAATCGCTCGCTTCGCGGCAAGCCCTCATTTCTGTGCGAATCGATCGTTTCAGTCTGCACGCTCCTCCTTTTGGCTGCGATGCCACCCCGATCACGCCCCCTTTACCGTGCTCCAAGCGGGTGAGTGGTTCCCCTGCCAGCGGCCGGGAATCTTTTCGCTTCGCATCTGGCTTCGCTCCCAACGTCACGTGTGGACTTGTGTTTTTTTTTATAGTTACTTTTGCGCCGAAATATCGATGCATCGATATTTCGGTTAATTGATGCATCGATACGCCGAGTTAATATTTTTTTTTAAAATAAAAGGAGGGTGGAACCGGACGTTGCAAAGCAGTTTTCTAATGCGAAGGGAGCACGTGAGGTAGTAATTGATTCGGTCCTAGAAATGCTCCGCGTGAGTACTGAGAAACAGGGGTGGGATCGAAGGGAGAGCACGTGACCGCCACCGAATTCAAAGTGAAGGCAATGCCGCTGCAAAGCAATGCACTTCGTGAAGTAACGGCCTATGTGAGGGTAATTGAAATCCCCCATTATAACCAACATTCTCCAACTGCCAGTCTTCCTTCAGGCCTTGGGTTAGAGGCAGTTAGCATATGCCTATTGTTAGGCCATCCTTGTGGCCTGATACTCTTACGCACAGAGTTTCTAAAAGTTTCAAATCGTCTAGATATTCCAATTTGTACGATTGTCTCCCTTCTTTGACATACAAGGCTACACCACCTCCCGGTTGCCCCTTCCTGTCCTTCTTGTACAGTTTGTAGTCTGGGATAACTGTATCCCATTGTTTATCATTCATCCACCAGGTTTCAGTGAATATCAATATTTTTTTCTACTGCTAAGTATTCCAGCTCCCGTATTTTGTTCCAGAGGCTTTTGGTATTTGCATACAAGCATTTATAGATGTTTTTTCTGATGCAGTCTTTTGAGTCCAGTTGCATCATTAGCCTGCCTCTTGCATCCTTCTGCTGGAGTGCTGGTGACTAGTTCCTCGGTCTTCTCAGTAATTTTTGCATCCTCCTCACTACACAAGTACACACTTTCCTGAACGGATGCTGCCCAGCTCCTGTCAGCTTTTCCCCAGTTATCTGCAGCCTTTTTGATGTTGAGTGCCAGCAATCTGGTCCCATCATGGTTCCAGTGCAACCCACCCAGGTTTAGCTTGTCCCAAAATGTTCTCCAATTTCTGAAAAACCTGAAGCCCTCCTCTTGACACCATTGTTTCATCCATGCATTGAGGCTTCTGAGCACTGCCTGCCAGGTGGGTCCTGCACGAGGAACAGATATAGGAACAGGAACATAGAATCATAGAGTTGGAAGAAACCTCAAGGACCATCTAGTCCAATCCCGTGCCATGCAGGAACCCCTATCACAGTGCTCCCGACAGATGGCCACCCAGCCTCTGCTTAAAAACCTCCAAAGAAGGAGACTCCACCACCCTCCGTCGCAGCATATTCCATTGCCGAACAGCTCTAACTGTCATGAAATTTTTCCTAGTGTTTAAATACAGTCTCTTTTCCTATAGTTTGAGACCATTGCCCCGCATCCTAGTCTCTGAAGCCATGGAAAATAAACCAGTCCCTTCTTCAATGTGACATCCTTTCAAATATTAAACATAGCTATCATATCCCCTCTCAGTCTTCTTTTTGTAAGGTTAAACATTCCCAGCTCCCTAAGCCGCTCCTCGTAAGACATTTCTTCCAGACCCTCAATCATCCTGGTTGCCCTCCTCTGGACCAGTTCAAGTTTGTCAACATCCTTTTTAAATTGAGGTGCACAGAACTGGACACAGTACATCAGATGGGGTATGACCAGAGCAGAATAGAGTGGTACTATAACTTTCCTTGATCTAGACACTATGGTTCTGTTGATGGAACCAAGAATTGCATTGGCTTTTTGGCTGCTGCATCACACTGCTGACTCATGTTCAATTTGTGGTCCACCAAGACTCCCAGATCCCTTTCACAGGTACTATTTTCCAGCCAGGTGTCTCCCATCCTATATCTGTGCAATTAATTCTTTTTACCTAGATGCACCACTCAAATCACCCTAATCACATAATCAGAGCAATCTTTGGATTAGACCAATACATATGTAAGGTCATGCATTGTGATGTCTGAATCTCCCTAAGAGTCCTACAGAACTTTTTATACTTTGAGGGAACAATTAGAAGCCTGTGTTCACCACAATTGGCATTTACCAAAAAAAGAGAGGGTTAATTCCAGAATGAAACCAGAGAAGCATTTTTGATCAAAATTTATCTGAATATCAAGGTGAATTCCTATGTGCAAGTTACCATTAGTATAGGCCCCTTTGAATAAATGGAACTTATGGAGAAAGTCACTTACTAAATCCCCATTCATTCAGTGGGCTATTCTTGTGCAACAGGTCTCAGTTAGTCTATGCTAATATGAATGTAGATCCCTATATAACAGGTAAAAAATGTCCTGGGAATTTTGAGAAGCAGCCCTAGCTAATTGCATTTGATTGTGTGGCATGATCTTCAGTTTCATTATTAGGGGAATTAATATTGCATTAAAATTGTTTCCAAGCATATGTTCAGTCAACACTCTTGCTAGCATTTGGATATAGATAGCTTGAATTTGATGGAGCAAAAATACTGTCTTCTGCATATACCAAGCCAACAGCACCATCTGGGGTGCAGAAAGTTGAGCTTGAAAGCAGTGCTTTCTGAGCTATATCTTTGAAACCTTCAGTCACACTAACTTGATCTGAAGTTGGTTTTCAAAAATTTATTTAAATGCAATTCATTTACCTCATTTCCAAGCACAGTAGAGCAATTTCATGGCAAGCTGGTTCTTAGCCACTATGCCTGGTTACATCCTATGTCTTGAACTAATCTAAAATAACAAACACATGACAAGTTGGAATGTCTTGTAAGAATAGTGTTTTGTAAGGAATATTTTATGAAGGCTTCAAACATTCATTATCTTTTAAGTATATTTTCTAAGTAACAGTAGGAAAAGTTCTATAGAGAAGTGTGTGATCAGTACAACATAAAAAAAGATAAAATGTACTATTTTCAAGTATGAATTTTAGTATAAATTCCAAGCATGTTAGCTAATTAAAACATGCTTTTCTGCATACAGTTGCCTTTCCCCCTGGATTGCTTAATAAATATATTGTATCAGCTACAATCCAATATAATGATGTAGTTTGCAACAAAATATTTGAAATGTATCAACAGTTATGCATAGGGTTGCCAAGACATGGAGCTTTGGTTGAAGTCTCAAGGATTGGTGTGTTTTCTAGTCGTTTGTTTCTAGACGCACATTTCAGAGAAAACACCCCTAGAGGTGATTATTGTGTGAGAAATGTGGGCAGTCATTTCCACCTTTCCGAGTTTATGCTAGGGCTCCCTGAGTCTGTATGAAGCTATCTCTATGTGGCTTGCTTCAAATGTCATGAGACTGGCCTAAGCACATGCACTCATTGTCTTTCTTCCAAGTTCAGCACAACTCACTGAAGCAAGATAGGGAGGGAAACACCAGAATCGTAATTTATGAAATGTCTTGTGGTATAAGCCCTGGCAGCAGCAGTATGGAGCCTGTGGGGGGGTACTCCCTTTCTCCTCCACATATGTAACATCCTAAAGACATGCACACTAAATTTTCAGGGAATGGAATGCTGCAGATCTAGCAATATTAATTATATGTACTGAGGCAGGCATACAAAGAATGAATTCAGTCCAGAGCTGTATGAAGTTCCATTGCATATATGGAGTTTCAGTACAATACTTACCTAGTTGTCTGTTCCTAAGGAGACTGGGAAATGCTAGGTGGAGAGATTCTGCAGATTTATGTGGAGCTCTGAACAAAACCACAAATAGAGATAGCCTGTGGTGAAAGCTGAAAGAATATGAATGTTAAGGAAATGTGACTGACACAGTCTTTTCATGTTTGTGAAATCAGACTTCTAAAGGATTGTGTCCTTAAGTCTTGAAACCGAAACCCTAAACTGACTTACTCTCTAGGGTGAGAGAAATTTGTGGTATGACACTCAGACGTTTTTATTAGTTATGGATTTCCCTCTTGTTGCAGTTGATATCTGGCATCTGTTTCTGAGAATTAGCTTCGAAATGAACTTTATGACTCAGTGAGGTTATTTTAAATACCCCCAAACTTCACATTTAGAAAAGTCTTGTTAAAGGAATGTTCATAAGCATGCGCTTGCAACCGCCTTCTGTCTTTGGAGGCTGATAGCTACATTGGATGTGATCCTTTTCTTCATCTGGAAGGTGGGAAGTGTGTGAGACTGATTTAGAAATTGATCTGGTCCCCTCCCTTTCCCCCCCTGAAGTGGGGGAAAACATGGATGATTTCAGAGCCAAGCCAGTATTAAAATGTAGAAGAATATGCACGTGGCTAAGTGGTGTTCATGTAGCTATTGTTGGGAGGGCCCTGGCAGCTCCTCCCACTTGATTGTGAACTTGAACATGAACTTTCATGTGAACTTAAACTTAGAGTTAAACGGTTCGGGCAGCCCTCATCAATCACTTGGTGTGTTATTAATCATCTTGGCCTGTCATATCTACTGTCCTAATCTATTCCTAATTATCGTTGAGGGCTGCCGATCTGATGGGTCATATTTTGCTACTCTTAACCTGGTGTCAGGCTGTTTGCCTAGCAGTGAATCCTTAAATGCCCTCGGCCCATAGCCAAACCATGTGATCAGAGTGGCCTTAGTCTTTCTGGACCTCGTGACCACTGGTCAAACCTGTTTCTCCAGTCAGGTGGACAAAGCAACTCCTCCTAGCACAGGGCTGGATTAGAGCATTCCTTCTCTAGAGGGTGTTGGTGGAGGTGTTGGTGGGAGATGCAGATATCATCACTCTACACCTCCATTCCCCAACCTCCTTCCTGGGCAAAGTGACTCCTGATAAATTCTCCTCTAGCTGGGGTGGAGGGGCCATTTCTGCTGTGGTTAATATTCCAATGTCCCAGCCTCTTTCCTCACACGATGACTAAGGCCGTTACTTCACGAACCGCTCGCTTCGCAGCAAGCCCTCATTTCTGTGCGAATCGATCGTTTCAGTCCGCACGCTCCTCCTTTTTGGATGCGATGCCACCCTGACCACGCCCCCTTTACCGTGCTCCAAGCGGGGTGAGTGGTTCCCCTGCCAGCGGCCGGGAATCTTTTCGCTTCGCACCTGGCTTCGCTCCCAACGTCATGTGTGGACTTGTGTTTTTTTTTATAGTTACTTTTGCGCCGAAATATCGATGCATCGATATTTCGGTTAATTGATGCATCGATACGCCGAGTTAATATTTTTTTTAAATAAAAGGAGGGTGGAACCGGACGTTGCAAAGCAGTTTTCTAATGCGAAGGGAGCACGTGAGGTAGTAATCGATTCGGTCCTAGAAATGCTCCGCGTGAGTACTGAGAAACAGGGGTGGGATCGAAGGGAGAGCACGTGACCGCCACTGAATTCAAAGCGAAGGCAATGCCGCTGCGAAGCAATGCACTTTGTGAAGTAACTGCCTAACTGCAGTGAAAGAAAAGGGTTCCATTACTAGGAATGGAATTTCCATTACTAGGAAATCAAAGCTCTCCCATCACTTGAGGCAGAAATCCAAGCCCCCTCTTTTGGTGAAGTGTATTTTATCTTTGTTTTCAAAGATGGCTAGAGGACAGGCTCTTAGTGTATTTTGGTTCAGTTTTTCCTTAGTAGCATCAACAAGCCTTATTTTCAGTTTGCCTTTGTTCTTTCACCCACAGGGCAAAGAGCTACTTCTGTGTGGTGCAGTAATTTAGCATATCACACTGAGAGCAAACAAATATTGAACAACTCCAGTCACAAATTATTTCATGTGTAAACAGTTGCTAGCTGCCTCTTACTACCTTTTGGGTGCTTTTTCATAATGAACACTGTTCACCTCTTGATGCGCTTGGTACACAAAAAGCCTTTTATTGTTAAAATACAACACTGAATTTCAACAATGTCTGTGAAAATCCATTTCCCGTTGAACGTATTGCAGCACTGTACGTGCTGATGGGACACTATGCTTACTGTTTATGGGGAAGTGATCTGAGAAATAAATGATGTTTTATCAAACCAGGTCAGTTTTTCATATTTGTTCATAGAAATATCTAGGGTGGAAGATAAAATAGGTAAAAATAGAATTTTGTCATATTAACAGTTTTAAAAGTATGGTCAAGACATGTAACCATTTTTGTTTTCATGCACAGAAATTATAATTTGTCTCTTAAGCTAAATGATGCTATCAGCGTAAGAATTTTTCCCCAAAAACTTCTATATAGGAAGCTAAATTCAATGTTATGATCACCAATGTAGCACAAATAATCACTACTGAGAGTAGTTTTTGAACATTCCATTCTATAGAAGGCAATTGGGGGTAAACAAAGAAGAGCATTAATTTTAAAAGTAGAGTTATTGCAAACAGAAAGGCAACCATACTGATTAAATATAGGCGGCTCTTTCATGAACTTTGTCAAGGGTTAGTTCAGTAATCACATCATAGACTGAAGAAACTCAATTTGCTTTTAAAATAGTTTGCAAACATAATTTCTCCTTACAGTGACAGTATAAATTAGAGATGGGCACGACCAGGAAAAATGACGTTTCGAGTTGTC
This sequence comes from Phrynocephalus forsythii, assembly GCA_029282475.1. Lineage (NCBI taxonomy): Eukaryota > Metazoa > Chordata > Lepidosauria > Squamata > Agamidae > Phrynocephalus > Phrynocephalus forsythii. Next base: position 62,030,977 of record JAPFRF010000003.1, read on the forward strand.
GTTTGTCGGGATGGGTCCGTTTTGGGTCGTTTCCGTTTGTCGCGGAAATTTTCAAAAATTTGTCATTTCCGTTTGTCGTTTGTCGTTTGTGTTGTGTTGGGGTTGGGGTAAGTGGGCTCTGGGAGACACCTCTCTGGGTGCCTCTGACGTCTGACCCACTAAGAAGGGAAGGGAAGCGTTTCGCGTAGCCACTGCGTACCATACATTACATTATGTTAGGGTTGGGGGTAAGTGGCAGAGGCACCTCTCTGGGCGCCTCTGACTCACTAAGAAGGAAAGCATACTGGCGTACTGGTGTACAGGTTAGGGGTAGGGGTAGTGGGCTCTGGCTGGGAGGCACCTCTCTGGGTGCCTGTACTCTGACCCACTAAGAAGGGAAGCGTACTTGCGTACGGATCTGGGTTAGGGTTGGGGTTAGGGTAAGGGCTAGGCTTAGGGTTACGGTTAAGGTTAGGGTGGGTTAGTGGGCTGCACCTCTGGGTGCCTCTGACCCACTAAGGACAGTGTATTGGCATATGGGTTAGGGTTAGGGTTAGGGTTAGTGGGCTTTTTATGCCCTCTGGCACATCCAGAAGTCTCAGTCAAAACCTGGCCATGCGATTGGTGGAATGGGTCCAAAAATTTGCATGATCCCATCCCATGGCCAGCCCATCATTGCGCAGGTGTAAAAAAATAAAAATAAAAATAAAATAAAATCAATGGAGACGTTTTATTGCAAGAAAAACCCATTGCTGCTACTATAAAAATCAGGCATTTAAAATACCTAATTTTCAAATGTTTCTGTGGTGCTTTGGTGGGTTTTTGGACCACGATTTAAAAATAAATATTGCGGTCGACATTTTAGATCCCCCCCCCACCACATGGCAAATGGAGACAACAAGGATGCCCCCCCCAGCCTGGTACCAGCAGCCCAGGACAGGAGAGGGGGGGAGGCCGGGGACCCCCCCAGAAACCACCCCTCTCTGGTACATGCCCTCACTGAGGCAGGCATATTTTCGCCTGCTTTTATGGCCGGGAATCGGTTTTTTTTATTTTTAAAACTTTTTTTCTGTGCTTCTTGGCATCGCGTGATCGCCACGATGCCATGAACGACAACGAAAAATCAGACCCAATTTATCTTTATCGGGTCGGGTTCGAGCTGGAGCGGAGTAATTCTCGTTACCGTTACCCGTTACGTAACGATAACGAGAACCGAAAACGGAAACGAGAATTTCGCCGCTCCGTGCCCATGTCTAGTAGAAATTATTTCATGCCATTTTGTGCTGAGAATTTTCTGTGGCACAGGACAAATTCTGAAGATTTTAAAATTTTCATTAATTTGTATAAGCATATATCATGTGGAAATATTTTTGGGAATGTTTGTACAATAGTTCTAACCCATACAACAAGCCAATACAAAATGTGAAGAATGCACAGATTAATTGTCTTCCTTGGATTACTGCATCCTCCTCCTCCAGCAATAAACTAATTTATTTTTACTGCTTACACTGAATCCAACTGGTAGTGGCAACTAGACTAGACCTGTGGAATCACCGAGGGTTATGTAAATATTTGCCCACCATTCTGCCATTGATTAAATCATTTTTTCCCAGTTAGATTAGCTACTGCTGCCTTCACACATTGACTCTCAGAGCTTCCCTCATGTCCACCCCAATTTTGAATCCTAACCCTTTAACTCCATTCATACCACCCTCATGAAATCCCTGCTGGCACTATGGGGGAAAGCTACATTTTCTTTTGCAGAAGAACTCCCAAGAATGGCATCACTTCATGAGGTGGCGTTTTCCTTAGGAACATTTTTCCCCAAATGATGTGGCATGATTGACTATAGCCAAAGTTCTATTTGTAGCAGTGGAAAGCCTTTTAGTGTTTTTTTTTTAAATGTAATATTTTATGTTTCACATTTGCTTCTCCCCATAACCTGTACTAATGCAGAACCCCACCAGCATTATCAGAAGTCAGTGCTACCCACTGCCCCATAAAAATATACACTGGCCTAATTTGTGTGAGCAAGTTCAAGAGTTCCTCTGCTGAGGTAGTATGCTTGGTTGAAGCCCTCAAGCATAGCTTGGAAAGCTCTACATGTCAAAGGCATTTCTGACAATGAAGAGCTCTGAAATGGAATGCTGATGGGCAGCCTTGGATGCAATGGACTTTCTAAGCCCCTCTCATCCCCACAGAAGATCCAGGCCATTAATGTAGTAACTACTGTAGTTGTATTAGTCCGAAGCCAGCATAGTTGATTTCTCTCAGGGTTGAAATTTGTGCTGAAGTACATGTGCACCCCTCTGACATATTAAAGGAAAAATAAATACCTTGGAATCCTGGGTAAGACAGCAGGACTCTAGACGTGGTAGTTTATGCATTGTTTCCCTCTCCTGTCCCCATCTCGCAGGATAGCTAATTATTTCGTCACGACTGACCACGATGTGTTTGCACATATTTGTCTTTGTCATAAAAGTGGTCCTATGGCACCAGCACACACTGTTTTGTACATTGCTTTTTTTATAACAACAAAAGCAGAAAAGTTTAGAATCTGAAGCAAGCTGAACTTGGATACAAGTGGTTTTGGTAGCAATTTCAGAAAGTCTGAGCTCCTCATATAGCTCATTTGTTCAATAGCGTGCCAAGGACATGACCTTCAAGCTACCGTGTTCCTTTGCTATTGCTTTACATTAGTGATTTACAGCATCACTGGACTTTTAAACATCTTTGTATCCTTTCCTAGGTTTGCCTTTGTGCAAGATTATAGAAGAGTTTGTCATAATTTTCCTTCAACCAGGGCTTCTTCCAAGAGAAGCCTATGAACACCATTGGCACTCAGCAGACTTATAGCAAGTGCAGTCTCAGAAACCAAGTACTGTAGCTGTGTGGATAATCACATTGTCAGAAAACAGGAGCAAAGTCAGAGCTTAAGGATATTTCAGGTTCAGAGGTTTGGGACAGCAGGAAGCATGAAACAGGGCCTGGAGCAAAGAAGCAAGGGCAGAGAAGGACATTGCCAAGTATAAGCACACTTGCCTCTTTCAGCCAAAGAAATCAGCAAAGTGCAGCACTGTTTCTTTTGGAGGTTTAGGAGATAAAGTAATTTACCAGAGCTGTGTAGACAGTTACAGGACCAAAGTTCATGCATACATACCTTTCATTTCATATCACTTGAAGTATAATACTTTCCTGATTTTCCAGTTCCTGTCATTCCTGATTATTCCAGTACTTTTCCTGATTTTTTTTATCCATACATTCAGTTTTGAGTCATCCAATGGATGTGATGCAGCCATAAGACTGTCAACATGGTCACAAGGATGTTAACAGATGCAGCTTGATGCTATGAAGCGGTATCACTTGATACCTGGTTGTTGTGAGCATTAACTTATGGGACTGCATCTACAGTAGTGTGGTGAACTCCTAATCTTCTTTACCAAGTTGACTTAAGTCTGGTGTCATAATAGAAAGCAAGATTACTTTGCCTTCCTTCTCAATTGAATGGCTGCCACTCATTTGATTAGGTGAAATTTGCACCTTGCCTTCCTCCCCCCCATAAATTTCACATTTGTATGTGAAATAACTAGGAAAAGTTCATTGTTAAACTTCTCCAGGCATTTTCTGGTTTTCTCTCCCATCTTTGTATATATTGATTAGTAATGTATGTCCAGCTGAAGCCTTCAATTGGCTGTGCTATTAAGCTGAAAAAGAAGAGAATCTCCCAAAGTCTTGAGAAATGCTCTTCATGTAAAACCAAGCTCTCTGCAAGCTGCCAAAACAATGCAATGTCTGTGCTATTTCTAAACCCATGGCTTGATATTTTCTGGCATTGGCTGAACTCTGCATGAATTATTGGCAGATTAATAGTTCCTCTTCAAAAGGTACAGGATTGAGAATTTCAGATGTTGTGTAAATGAAGAGAGTGTGAAAAGGTTAAGTTAAAAGTATTGTGCATCAATATGTTGTTGCACAACCACTTTATCTAGGTCATTTATCGCGTAGTGCTCCTTATGATGACTCACTTCCGCACACGAATTCTTCTGTATTTTTATTTCTGAGAGCATGTAATTGAAAAAGACAAATAATACACAAATTAATAACTAGATAGGATAAATAGTCATCACATTAATATATGGCAAAACAAACCTAGACAGTATGTTCCTCTAGTATTTTTGGAGGAAATAAATGATCTGGATTCATTTGAGCCTAGTTTTAGAGCACAGTTGATGAGTTCAAGGGAAAGACGGGGGCAATACTGTCCTATTGATCCTCCTGGATCATTGGTGGCTTTTCTTTCTGGTGGAGAACATTGATTCCCATAGATATGTGGCAGAAGTGGCACCCTAATACCAATTACCATCCTGAACTACTCATAGCTGCAGGGAGATGCCAGATTTATATTGGACTATCCAGCAACTGATACTGTAGCAATTGGCCAGGGCACTGGTAGTACATTTTACAAGTGACATCTGTAGCAACCAGGGTGCAAAACATTCCTGTCATTTCCTGACACAACACTAGTGGGAGATGGACACATCAGCCAAAGGGCAACACAGTAGGACAGGATGCAGTTGGACCCTGTTGAATGTGGTGCAGTTGCACAGCTCATAACATTCAGGTGGCTCTGAGGGTCATGCTGGAGAAATGGAATCTGTAGTTCAGAGTGTATTTTGTGATATGGAAGGTACATTCATGTCTAATATCATTGAGTGGGTGGCATTTGCACCATAATGTCTGGGGTAGTGAGTTGTTGCATCAGAGACAATGAAAATTCACCAGCTAATCCAGAATGTGTTTAGTTTGATGGAACTCCAATTTCTACCTGCTCAGAAGAGTGCTGGAGCAGGAATGGACACTGCACTTGTCTGTCAATGCTTTCATTGTTGTGTGTGTGTGTGTGGTGGTGGGGAACAATAGCAGCCCCCTTACCATCAGATGTAGCAGCAGTTGTTGAAGACAGTCTGACCAGCACTGAGGAGTTACAGAGGAAAAACTAACCCTATTAGTAGCTCTCAAAACAGCAGTACCAGCCATTTGTACTCTGGAGTCCATGCCCCTCACCCCTGCAACAACAGGGCAGACTTTGTGGGCCACTGTCTTAACCATTATGGCTGAGGCCTGTCCTCCAAATACACCACCCTAGAGGAAAGACATGGCAGAGGCAAGGGTCAAAGCTTATATGCAGGCACCCTGTGAGCCAAAAGAGGGCTCTGGAAGAGTCTGTTTGGGGCTGTCTTACCAAAGCAACAAAGGGATTGTTTTCTTACCCACCAACTAGTGTGCCTTGTGAGAAAGTGTTCTTTCAGGCAGGGCATATTGTCAGTCCTTACTACTCATGCCTAGAACCTATTCCACTACAGATTTATATTTATTTATTTATTTTAAGGCTTGTATACCGCCTGTCTTCCCGAAGGAACTCCGGGCGGTTCACAACAGACTAATAAACAACAATCAATCAGAAAAAAATAAGCTTTTTAGAAAAGCTTATTTTACTTAATGTCAGCCTACCATTGCTGGGCTTCCCAAATTCCCCTTTAAGTAAGAGTGAATGGCACACTCTGCTCACAGTACTAGATATGCCATGGTTCCGTCTGCTACTCACTCCTTTCCCCTCTATTATTCTTCGAACTGCTACTCCAGGATTGTGCTCGCTCATTGAACATGATGTTGGCACCATTCCCACCCACCATAAGCTGTTTGCTGCTCCCATCTGCCTGCCACTGCTAGCCAAAGTTTTTACCCACTGTCCAGTACAGCTTTTCCCCTGCTTCCCCAATGCTGGTGCCATTTCCTGCTGGTGCTTTCACTGTTGAGGATTCAAATAGTATGCCCATTACTGTCATTTCCTAATGCTTAAAGACTGCTGGCTGTTTGTGTCCACCCTTTTTGCTGGGAAGGTAGGGAAGGCAGGGAAATTATTTATTTATTTATTTATTCATTCATTCATTCATTCATTCATTCATTCATTCATTCATTCATTTAAATTTGTCACTGCCCATTTCCCCAGAGGAGAGTCTGGGCGATTTACAATATACACTATATAAACATGCAGGAACATCCATTTCCAACTGACCAACTCCCCAAAGCATAGAGCATATAAAGACAAAAGCACAAGCAAAATAAAAGGAGCAAACAACAATGTGCAATAACAGGCACACTTTTAAAAATGTTTTGCCTGATTATGTTTTCAAAGGGGAAATTGTGATATACAGCATTCATATTTACTCTAACGAGCTCTGCATATCCAGAAATTGTGAATTTTTAAAATTCCAAATTGGGAAACAGAAGTGCTATAATTCCAAATTCCAAACCTGAATTCTGAATCCAAATTTTGGTGCTGGGATACATCTCTAATCATAATGGGTAACTAACTGTGCATGTTGGGAACAGGACAAGTGGCTCTACTGCTACTTGCAAGCTTGGCTACTGATAAAAGTATTAGGGAAATATTTATTCAGACCCATGGCTATCATGTTTTGGGCTCCACAAAGTTATATTCTGTTATCCATATTGTTTATCAGTTACATTAAATTACTTGGCCAGGTCATAAAAGCAAAGCAAAGTGTTCTGCTTATATATCTCTTTCAATAGTGCTTAAAGCATTCTCGTGACAGTTTATTTATACAGGCTATACATTGCAAACCCCACCCCACCCCAGCAAGCTGGGTACTCATTTTACCAATCTCAGAAGGATAGAAGGCTGAGTCAGCCATGAGTTGGCTACCTGAAACTGAGCCCTAGGTCATCAGCACATTTATAGCCGCAGTACAGCAGTTTAACCATTGCACCACAAGGTTCTTTTTGGACTTGGGTGTTATTTATCTACTTTGAAGACACAGCTGATTCCCACTACCTCCTTGTGATGAGACTTGTGTGAAGCTATATAGGTCCTATTGGATGCCTGGATGGTATAATGGGCTGGATCATGGCAAGCAAAGTGAATTCTAATAATTCAGATGTTGTGTAATAATTCTAATAATTCTTGATGAATTGCTGGTCCAGAAGTGGGCCCACACTTTGCCTAAAGGAACAGGTGCATATATTGTGAGTAGAGATGGGCACGAACTGAAAAAATGGTGATTCATTTTGTTTTGTTTTGTTTAAGAGTTCATTTTGTTTTGTTTTGTTTTTAATGAATTTTTTGAAAAAATCATTTTGTTGGTTCGTTCATTCATTGTTCGTTTTACCCACTTTGCTCGATTTAATGCATTTTGTTTGTTTTACCCACTTTGCGTGATTTAATGCATTTGACTGCCTGCCAGCGTCCCAACACCCCAGACCAGATGGAAAACATAATAAATAAATAAATAAATAAATAAATAAATAAATAAATAAATAAATAAATAAATATAAAGCAATCTGAGAAAACACATAAATGGGTGTTTTAAGCACTCATCACCCTCCTGCTAGGTATTATCAGGCAGAAAAAATAATTTTCCCTGGTTTTTAAGTATATTTAGGATGTTTTAATACCTTAAAAATGCCATTCTGCACAGATTTGTCACCATTAACAAAAGTATGCAGCAGCCATTTTGTCCCCTTAAAAAACTGATCTCTTTACAAACACATTTTGGATGTTTTACATCACTGGCATCAACCTAATAGCTATGATCAGGCATAAAAAAATTATGACATTTTTGAAGTATTTATCATCCATTTAAAGTGTTTAAAAACAGCTCATTTCTTCACACGCTGCCCTTAATGAAACAAAACATAACGAACCAATTTTTCCCAGTTTGTTTCATTTTGTTTAGATTTTACTCTTAGGTTTGTTATTTGTTTCATTATGTAACAAAACAAATAATGAATAATGAAATGAATAAAAAATTCATTTTGTGCCCCTTTCTAATTGTGAGTTCTCTGTCACTCAAGGAGCAGATGGATTCTGTAGCTTGCAGTTTTGTTTATCCCCCTATCTAAAACATTTTCTGGTTACTGATAACTGGCATCCATCAGACTTTATAGTTGAAGCCCTTTGGATGATCTCTTCTGCTTCTTCAGAACGTGTATTTTAATTATAGGATCTGTTTGTTTCTATTTCAGCATTTTTAATGAATATGTTTTCATTTCTGTTGTACCTTAATTATATTGTAAGCTGCCTTAGGTCCGAGTTTTAGGAGGAAGAAAGCTTATAAATACATTAAGCAAGAAAGCAAAAGTATTGCACAAGCTGGACAAACTCCTAGCTATGCAAATATTGTAACTTGGTGGAGGCAAATTGTCCTTGACTATGAAATCCCTGTAGAAACTGCCAAATATTCAATTGAGTTAATGGAGAAATCCAATTGTACCATTAAGTTCTATGTAAAATATGAAAAACATGATGCCAGCAAATGACAGCCACCCAAAAGCATTCAATCTGCTATATATCAATGGTTAGCCTCGGTACAATGTTCAGTTCCTCCAGTATTCTTTTCTTAAGAAAAGAGAACATCGGCCAGGAGCATGTGCTGCAACACATTCTCTCACAGTGACATTCAGGACTATTGAGAATAAGATGAGAACAAATGATTCTGTAAACAGATATATTTGATCCAAGTACATTCCATGAGTTCAAGTTAAATTGATATAGAAATGTCAAGAGCTGAATACTTTCAGGTCCATCAGAAATTGAATGAATTTGCCTATGGCCATACCACCCTGAACACACCCGATCTTGTCAGAAATTGAATGAATTTGCCATTGTAAAATATGTCTATATAGTTCTATTTTTATTTATCCTTTATTCTTCTACAAGAAGTCTAGTAGTGAAGCATTTCGCTCTCTCAACAAAGGAAGCCCAGTTGCCATGGCTCAACTTCCATATACACGTCTTGTTATTTCTGTTTTTGGAAGAAGAGAGGAGGACCTTAGCTCTCCAGATGTTTCAGAGTTCAACTCCCATCAAATCCTTCCATCCTAGCCAAAGATAAAGGATTATGGCAGGAGAACATGCTAACATTAAAACAGAAAAGGATGGCATGTTATCTGGATAGTAAATTCATCAGGAAGATTAAAAAATGAAGGTTTTTTTTTGTGTCTAATAAACTGTCTTGGAGCCTTTGTCATCATGAATATATAAAAATATTCCTTGTGGGAATCTCTCATCCCCTGGCCTTTGACCAGTATCATGAGACATGTATCAGAACGTAAAGCTCAAGTTTTGTACTTGAAGAAAAATGGGTAAGCCTAGTGGCTGGATAAACTGCATGTATGACAAAATTAAAGTCAACATCATATTTGATTAGATCAACATTGAGAATAAGTTAAGGCTCACTGCTGCATTTGTGTAAATATTAGGATTGGGCTGGCAATATGCTATTGGAGCTATGATAAGCAGTTCATCATGACTGAGGTTGTGGTCAAACATACTAGTAACAAGTCTGGGAAAATGGAGAAATTCTAAGTTATTCTAATCACAGGGTCTTCGTTTTAGAAATGAAATTATAAATTTCACAAACATATTTATAATTTAATCTGTTTTCCTTACAAAAGACTGTGCACAAGCATTATGATGTTGGAACTCTCACTTCTTCAGAGTAAAAAGCAAATAAAATTAATTGTTCTTAAGTTTGGATCAATTACTTGTACATTTAAAATCTCTCAGAATAAAGTTCAGTCAGTCATTAGTTGGCAGGAGTGAAAGAACTTTACAGTTGTAAAAATCTACTTTATTATTATTGGTTCGTAATCTGTCTGCATTTATATAAGTTGGCCTAAGATCAATTTGATATATGGAGACTAATAAACTGGTGAAATATGTGTGTTATTGTTCATGCACAGATGAAAACCACTTGTGACAGCTCCATGATCCATGTAACAAATGATCCAGCTTCTATCTAGATATGGGCACAAAACAGAAATATAGTGTTTCATTTCATTTTGTTTCATTACTTTAGTAGTTTCATTTTGTTTCATTTGCAATGAGTTTTATTATGAAACAAAATGAAATGAAATGGTCCCCTATGTTTTAGAGGCACCAAAATGTCAGGGCACCAAAATAACTCAGCCCCCTAACCCCCAAACCTCTTCAGATTTCAGGGGCTTACCTAGAATTACTTGAGGAAGCTACCCTGCCATTCCCATGCCAATACTTGGATGGGATCCTTATTTTTTAGTACATAATATTTTTGTATATTCATGTACTCTAAAATACGGATCACAGGCCTGTATTGGCACCAAATCTGCTGGGGAGCTTGCTGAAGCTCTTCCCTGTAAGCACCCAGATTTTTGAAAGGTTTTGGGGTCGGGGGCTGAGTTATTGAGCTACAAAGGGGGTGCCCGTAGGAAAAAAATCTAACTGACTGAATCAGGATTCAGAAGCCAAGCCACAGCAGTGCTAATCACTCACCTGTGGGTGGGGGGCTAACTCAGCCCCCTGACCCCCAAACCTTTCCAAATTTCAGGGGCATACAGGGAAGACCTTGAGCTCCCCTGCCATTGTTTCCTCTAGGATTAATTGTTTCATTTCTAGAGGGAAATGGCATTTTGTTTCATTTTCTTACATAATGAAGTAATTTGTTATGTAATGAAATGAAGAAACAGTCTTTTGTTTTTCGTTTCATGCCCATCTCTACTTCTAACTCCAAGGATTACAGGAGGCAAAATGTATAATTTTATCATCTTTATTTACAGTTTTCTTTATTTACAGTGTTCCCTTTATCGGGATATCCGGAGGACTCTTCTTCAGTCTATCTTGCAGCAAACTCAGGGGAGGCCAAGGGGTTTTGTGTCCAACACCTGCTAGGAGATAAAAAGCCAGATGTGACTGAGGTGGTGGCCACATTCTGTGCCGCAGCAATGAGGCATCGCTCATCCCTGCCCACTTCAGGTGGCGAGGTCAGATGATTGGCAATATCCATTGTGTATTTATCCTTACCTCTTCTCATGATGTGGGTTGGAGGTGGTCTAGAGCACAGCCATGGTCCCTGGCTGGAGACAATTCTAGTCCTATTGAATTGATTACCCTCTTATTGGGCCTACTGGGCTTCAAAGATTTTACCTGTTCTGCCTTTTATACAAAGAGTATGCCATTGTATTATGCTTGTCTTGTGTGCATGCTTTTATTGTTTTTATACACTTTTATTTTGGTTTTATGTGGAATGTATCTTGTATTTTATCTGGTCAGTGACTGAAATAAAGAGTGAGTTTTCTACCATTATAATTAGCAGTTTTTCTATTACCTTGATTTTAAAGGGGCTTATCCTAACATCAGATGAATTCCCTTTAGTTCAAGGAAATATCATGAACATTTATTCTAACAGCTTGAGTTTTATAGTGACTCTAAACCCAGCTGACTTCATAATGTGCAAGGTTTGGGGAAAACTATTCATGATCGTTCTGGAGATATAATTATTTCCCTTTAACATCTTAGTTTACCTCTTATTTAAAATACCAAATAACCTTAGACAGAGAGGTTGAGAATAGGAGGACTTGTTTGATAAAACCATTTTTTTTCTCTTGTAGATTGGCTCCTCAAGTTTTATCTTCCAGTTTTTCTCCAGCATATGAAAGGCAGAAATTGCACAACTGCTCCCTATTTTTTTCTCTACTATAAAAGCCTCTGAAGATGTGTTTTATTATTAAAAATAAGGAAAGAAAGTCAGAAAAGAGTGATGTGCAATGGATCTATGTATGTAGTTTGAACATATTTTTGTTGGGCTTTTAAATTAATATAGGAGTTAATTGGCTATTGCAAAGTTGTTTAAATGGCAGATAAAATATAATTGGAAAAAACAAACAAAGCCATTGTAAGATGTGTGCAGAATGAAATTATTACACTTAAAAGAAGTATTTAACAGGAGGGAAGAAGCAACATATTGCAAAGGTTGTCAAGAAAACTTTAATGTATGACTCACAATGTGAGTTTAACTTTTGCAACATGTAACATTATTTTGAGATTGGATCCTTCATTAGTTTGAGACTCTTATCAACTTATGCTTATTTAACACACACTTAGTCCACATTTCCACTAAAAAAGACAGTCTGCCTCACATGTTTATTGTTGGGAGGGTTCAATTGCAATTATGATGCTTGGATGTTTGAATCCTCTTCTGGCAGTGGTGGAGCAAGATACTGTGCCACCTTAGACAAAAGGGTGCTTGCTGCATCCATCCATGCAAAGCCTACGCCCCTCATGCTTTGCTGGTGGAGGTCCTTTTTGAGACCCTGACAATAGGCAATTTATCAGAATAAATCTATGAGAACTTTCTTTCCTGCTCCTGCTTTAGGCATTTATTCGTTTATTTAGCAATATTTCTATATTTTCTTTTAATGGAATTTGTTATTTTTTCTAATCTAAGTAATGATGTTGGTGATGATAATGGTATAGAAATGATGAGAATGGAAAGTTGATCAACGATTGGGTCAAGGCAACAAAGCACTGGCAGGATTGCTTCAAGAAACTTTCCACAGAAGAGTTCCCATACCCACCTATCCCATATGTTCTAGAGCCTGGGCAACCTGTCACATCTGATGAAGTTGCTGGGGTGATGAAACAGATGAAAATGGGCAGAGACACAGGATCAGATGATGTGGCCATGGAACCGTAGAAGTTACAACACTGGAACCCATGCAGCTGGCTGAGGGAACTCTATAACCAGATTGTGCTGGAGAAGATAAGCAACAATTGGCAATGTAGCACAACAGGCCAATCTGGAGAAAGAAGGGGAACTCTGTCAAATGCACCAATTACAAACTTATTAGATTACTTTCACATACTCTCAAAATCTTTATTTATTTATTTATTTATTTATTTATTTATTTATTTATTTATTTATTTATTTTTTAATATACTGCTCCATTTAGCTACACAGCTACTCTGGGCAGTTTACAAAACTGAACAAAAATCAAACCCATAAACAATACATACAATACAATGTTTTTACTTATTTGTGCTTATCTATTAAGTAAAAACATAATAACTAGTAAATAATATATATCACTTTGAGTGAGTCATTGACACACAAATTTGCATCGTAGCCCAACTAAGTGTCAACCAAGCTGGTTTCGTCAAGAACTGTGGAACCATAGATGCAGTCCATGCTGCCCAGCTGCTACGCTGGTATAGACACGTCTTGTGTGCTGATGAGGAAACTGTGGCCAAAAAGGGTCTCACCCTGGAGGTCAGTGGATCTTGGCTGAGGGGATGCCCAAAACAGTGTTGAATAAACACTCTCAACAACAACAAGATGTTGTCCCGGGTTTATCCAGACCTTGCCCATGACCATACCAAATGGAAGGCAAAGACAAGAATAGCAGACTCCACCACCAAGTGGGACAAACGCTGAGGAAAAGAAGATAATATTGTAGAAATTTGAGTTGTGATATTCATAATGCTTACAAACATTACCATTCTTCATTTTCCCCTTACAAATTATTGCTTACATGAAGCTTATTTGATAGTGGTGGTGGTGAAGACCCAGAAGTTTGAATATTTTCTTTATTAACCTTTTCTTTGTCATTCTTTGATCTCTCTCTCTCTCTCTCTCTCTCTCTCTCTCTCTCTCTCCCCCCCTCTAACTACAGTGAATGTCTTTCAAATGTCAAACACTTCTCTTAGACATCTATCAGAAAGTTTAGAAAGCCCAATTGGGGACAACACAGCATTGATCTCAATGTCCCCTTGCACAGTGTTACGAATGAATTATTAATGAAATCTGATGAAGTGTATAAGAGGTTGCAGGATAATTATGATGTGATTTGTTTCATGTCATTTGTAATCTTGTCAGATGTTTGGAATATCCAGTCCATGAAGCTGTATTCCATGAGAAACATGGCTTATGGGCAATGGAAGACATGGCCTTTATGGTTATTAATGAGAGATAGGTGTGTGCTGTATCTATTGCAGGTTTGAATTTTGTCTTCTGGAGTTTAAAAGTGGGTTGAAGGCATAGAAGAGAAGCTACCAAGAAGAAGCTCCATAGGGTATCCTAGAAATAATGTAATATTGATCAAGAGATCACAGTGCTTTCTTTCATATATATGAAATACTTTCTTGTATGATTCATTTTATTTTTAAAATGTAGAATAGACACTTGTAGCTTCAGACATGACCAAATAACATGCCAAAAATATTGATGTTACTTATAATTAGGGTTGGGAATTCTTACTTGAAGGTGAAACAATTCCCAGTTGATTTTGTTTTTCTAGTTTTGAACACATTGACTAAGAAGCCATCCTCCCCCAATAATGTAACCTACAAAGTAACGGGGGGGGGGACACATTATTCTCTGATAGTTTCCCTCATTATTATCAGGTTACACTTATGTAATCTATGTTTAGTCCATATTTCTTTAAAAAAGGCATTGATGGTACATGTTCATTCATGCATTTCTACCTTTGTAACATTAAATCAGATTTATCCCTTGTCATGTGTATGTAAAAAAGTAGCATCATATTTGATACTGTATGGAAGGTTGCTTATTATAGTACTTGTCCAAAAACAAACAAACAAGAAAGAAAGAAAGAAAAAGAAAAATGGAACCCTCTGTTTGACTTTGTACACATATTAATGACTAATTTAATCTCTGCCATTAAAAGAGGACTCATCAGTACCTTGACGAGTCCTCCCTTAGGACAGTTGTGCAGGCCCTGGTGATCTCTAGGATCGACTATTGCAATGCCCTCTACGTGGGGTTGCCCTTGACCCTGGTCCGGAGGTTACAGCGGGTGCAAAATGCGGCGGCCAGGCTGGTGGTGGGTGCTCGTAGATACGAGCACATCACCCCAGTCCTGGTCCGCCTGCATTGGCTTCCCGTTGTCTTCCGGATCAGGTTCAAGGTCCTGGTTTTGATTTTCAAAGCCCTCCATGGCTTGGGACCAGGATACCTGGCGGAGCGCATCTCCCAGAGGGCATCCGGATCCAGACCCACGAGATCGTCGCAGGCGCGCGCATTGAGAGTGGCCACACCCAGAGAGGCACGGAAAACGCTCACGCGAAACCGCGCCTTCTCTGTGGTGGGGCCCTCGCTCTGGAACCATCTTCCTTCTGAGTTGCGCCTGCTGGAGTCCCTGCCCGCCTTTAAGAGGGCTTTGAAGACCTTCCTCTTCAAAGAGGCCTATGGTGACCTTATCAGTTAGGTTTTTTTTTTCGTCCTTATCTTTTGCCGCCATCTTGCCCTCCGTGGCCTTTCCCTTGGAGGCTGCTACTTATTTTATGCTTTTTATTGATGTTAGCCGCCCAGAGTTCCCGTTGGGAAGATGGTGCGGGATATAAGTATTTAAATAAATAAATAAATAAATAAATGATAAAATCTGTTTAAAGTTGTACAGAGTATAAAACATGTGAGGACCAGTTGATTGCACCTCTCCACCAAGACCAGCACCTCTGTGATTCCGCCATAAGTATACTGTGGTTGTGCAGGCATGAATTTGCCACCTCTTGGCATGCTGGAAGGTTTTTCTTTTTCTAATACAAAATTATTGAAGTGATAAAATGAATGTGTGTGTGCAGGAAGCCGGTCGCTGTGTCTCTAAAATCATTATGGTGTCAAATATCACAACCACAAAATAGTTTTATCTGAACCAGTCAGATTTAAAAGAAAACAAACATTGTGAAAACAAGGGCAGGGATTGTGCTGGATGGAACTGCGTGATTGTAAGGTATCCTTAAAAATAGAGATTCATGTGCATAAATGTATGACAAAATACATGGTGGAGACAAAATAGGATTTGGGAGTATGTGCTGAAAACAGATCCCCAGTTATGAATAAAGTTAAAATCTGACTGCTCCATAGATACATTTTATTGGCTTTCATCTTTGCTGATACACTCCCCATTTATAGTATGAGGATTATATACTAACCTATCCTACATTGGGATCTCATGGTATTGAATAGGATGCGCTATAAAGCATTATTCAAATATCATCACTCCTTTACAATAATTTTTTTTACTATTAGTAACCATTATTTCTATAGTATGAAAATTGTGCCAAAAATGCCAAAAATCTGAGGAGAAAAGGGGAAAACTACCCTTAAAACATGCTTGATGTCCCTGTACAATGACTATTGGTAATATCCAAATTTAATAATGGAACATGTTGTTCTCCTCAATGACAAAAGTCATATGTGCAATAACTAAAATGGTAGTTACCATTCATTCCTACACAGTTTTCAGTTGATGGTAGTCTTTATATTTCCACATCCCTAGGTCTGTATTCTAATAAGTCCTGCTTTGCAAAAAAAGGAAAAGGGGAGGGGGGAGAATAAGCTTGGAATAACTACAAAATTGTTGAGAGTTGGTAGCCTTTGGCCTTGGAAATTTTAGGGCCAGCCTTATTTTTCTGTCCATCTTAACCTTCAATGATATATGCTTAGGATAAATTAAATAGCGTGTGCACCTTGAGTTCAGCCCAGGAAAAAATAGCATCTTTAATTCCCATTGATTTTGAATTTATTTATTTATTTATTTTTTTCTAAACAAATACCCCACCTTTCTCCTTGGAAATGGACCCAAGGTGGCTTACAGTAATGAGGGACAATATACAGTCCGGAACATTTAAGACATATTCAAGTCAACAGCAGGGAATTAGAAGAGGCATCATAGAACATAAAAGGTAACATTAGAGCTATAAAGAGCACACAAAAAGTAACATGGAAAACAATGGTATTCTTATGAAATCAGTCAATGTAATCATGCATGGTAAAGTCTCCTTTCACTTAAATCAATGGATTTTAAAACAGCTTAACTTAATCAGGGTTTGTCCATTTTCTTATTGAAATGTGTTTGGGTTTATTTTGATGACATGTTTCTTTTACTGAATCTTTGGATCTTAGGGACAGAACATACGGGGCAGAAAATTGAGCCAGAGGGTTAATAACTAATACCCTAAGGATGTCCTGGAAGTTCTGCAGAGCCTTCAGGGTGAGGAGCATTAGAGAATTCTTGTGAAGAGTACATTTTTCTTCTGGCACCATGAATTCCCTAGTATTGTTCCTGTTCCTATCTGTACAGCACATGGAGTTTAGTCATGAGGATCTTCCTGTAGCTGTCTTATGCTTTCCATATATTTCCTTGATTTTATTCATCCTTTCCTTTTTTTTTTTAGAGAGAGAGAGAGAGAGAGAGAGAGAGAGAGAGAGAGTCATGATTATCTAAAACAAAAACAAAACAAAAACCCACACCTACAAACATACACATATACACAATCAGGAGTTCCATGCTTCCCACCCTACCAGTCTCCATCTCTATTTGTAACTAATCTTCCATTTGTTTTGTTTTGTTTTGTTTTGTTTTTTGTTTAGTAAGTTTCCCTCCCTCCCTCCCTCCATCCCTTCCTTCCTTCCTTCCTTTAATAAATCAGTTTTGATATAAAAACAAACATATTTGTTATTTCTAGGCTTTGAAATTACCTTTGATGTTCTGAAGTGTTTTAGAATGTTTGGCTATTTGTGATTAATGTGAATGGTTCTGCCATTAAATTGTTTAGAATTTATTTTCACCTCTTCAGAGTCAAGAATGTTTTAGAAGAATCCCTAATGATCAGGCAATATCTTCAGATTTTTCCCAAGTAGGTGATTGGACTGTGCAGTTTAACTTCTGTGTAAGAGGCAGTAATTCAGAATGTTTAGAAGCAGACACTGATTGATTGACAGCTGAGATTTTTTTCTTTAAAGATAGCAGAAACTGGGGAGGTGACCTTTTGCTAGGAATAAGAAGCTGCAAAAATTGCTATCTGAAAAAGGAAAGAATTGTCTGGTCTTGTGTTTATTTTATTTTTGCATAAAGCAACTGTTTCAAAAATATCCTAGGTGCACCTTTTCCAGTCTGGTTGTTTGTTTTAGAGTATTTTTACCCTGCCTTTCTCCTTGGAAAAGGGCCCAAGGTGGCTTACAGTAATGAGGGATAATATACAGTCCAGTACAATTAAGACTTATACAAGTATTGAGAACTACAGCATCTTACAGCATCAAAAGACAACATTACATTAAAGCTACCAGAGAACGCAAGCAGTTAAAAAGAGAGTAAAATTCCATGTAAATGTGAGGGAAACTAACATTGAGAACATAGTGTCAATGAAATCACAAAGTCTATAAACACAAAGTCTATGTGTTCATGTATGATAGATTCATATAATAGTCCATCATTCAGGGGAAGCTTGGTTGAAGAGAAAGGTCTTTGCCTGTTTCCAGAAAGACGTGAGAAATGGGGCAGTTCTGGCCTCTAGTGGGAGGGAGTTCCAGAGTCTGGGCACAGCAGTTGAGAAGGCCCCTTCATGTGTTCCCACAATACGTGCCTGTGAGGGTGTCAGGATGGAGAGAAGGGCCTGTCCTGATTACCTTAACACCCGAGCCGGTTCATACTGCGAGATTCAATCTTTAAGGTAGCTAGGACTCAGGTGTGATACATCCAGTAGTGATGTATGGAAGGGAGAGCTGGACTATAAAGAAGGCTGATCACCACAGAATAGATGCTTTTGAGCTGTGGTGCTGGAGGAGAGTCCTGAGAGTCCCCTGGACTGCAAGGAGAACAAACTTATCCATCCTGAAAGAAATCAACCCCAAATGTTCACTGGAAGGACAGATTTTGAAGCTGAGGCTCCAGTACTTTGGCCACCTCATGAGGAGAGAGGAGTCCTTGGAAAAGTCCCTGATGTTGGGAAAGATTGAAGGCAAAAGGAAAAGAGGACGGCAGAGAATGAGATGGTTGGACGGTGTCATCGATGCAACCAATATGGATTTGACCAAACTCCGGGAGGCAGTGGAAGATAGGAAGGCCTGGCGAGCTCTGGTCCATGGGGTCACGAAGAGTCGGACACGACTGAACGACTGAACAACAAAGGACCCAGGTTGTACAGTGCTTTGTTGGTCAAGGTCAGCACCTTGAATTGTGCCTGATAGTTGATTAGCTGATTTTTCCATCTCTGGCTTTTCCTGCTGCCTGGAGAAATGAGGAGTACATCATAATATTGAAACATTCATTGCTCACTCAAAGCAAAAACTGAACACCACACTGTCCGGAAAACCAACATAGTTTCATGCCAGTTGAACACTACCCTTTAGATTTTCATTGTGCCACTGTTTCTTGGGGGGGGGATAGTCCTTTAAAAAATACACCTAGTGCTATTGCACAATACATAGAGGACTGGAAAACATTGATTGCTAACTATCACCCAAATTGGTCAAATACAGATTTGACAGAAGTGGCATTTCAGGCATAAATAAATAAATACTCACTGCTCTTTTAGGTTCTCGGCAGCTTTACTTCCTTTAATCTAGTTTATCCATAGGCAATGTGTGCATTTGTGTTCTGCCTGCAGAAACAGGATTTGTGGGTTTATTGCATAATTGCTCAGTACATTACTTTGAAGTGAGGCCCATTGATTGAAAATCTCTTATTTACAAATAGAATATTAATACCCGTTAACTTGGAAAAAGCATCAAACAGAACTCTTCTCCCTTACTTTAGACGTGTATGTGAGATATGGGGGATGGGGGACTGTCACTTTGGCAAAGCTCAGAGATGCGTTCTCTCCCCCCCCACACACACACACCTTTATAAATGACTAGATCAGCTAGAAAACCTCCTGCGTGCCATTTTACTCAATGATATTTTGGTATGGTGACATTAATACTTTTCTGCATTCAAACAGAAGCTTTCTAGTGTTACCTGAACATAAAACTTGCTTACAATTTTGGTGATAAGATTCATCTATAAATAACTTGACAGTTTGAATATCTTAACAGTTTTCAATAAGGCTGAGATATTATATGAATCAAATCAGAGCACTTCCAAAATATGATTAAAGGAACTTTGGGGCTTTAACATCTAATCTAATCGAAGACATATCATGTCCTTGAGCTGAAGGTATGAAGTCATGCTGTACTGCAGCTGAAAATGCATAGGGTACCCAATGCCAAAATATAGATTGTGTTCCAGATATTCAGATTTTATCCAGATAATGAAGTTTAAAGTAAACAGCATCCTAGGCATTATCAGATTGCAAATCTTCACACACAACTGAGGACAAATATATAAACAACTTGGCCTGAAATGATTTTGGGATCTTCTCATATATATCTATATACATACACCAAAATCATTTGAGGCCAAGCTGTTTAGTGATAGATGGTAAACCGTACCTCCGAAGTGTCATAACTAGAGATGGGCACAACCAGAAAAAATGACGTTTCGAGTTGTCGTTTGTCGGGGCGGGTCCATTTTGGGTCGTTTCCGTTTGTCACGATAATTTTCAAAAATTTGTCGTTTCCATTTGTCGTTTGTCGTTTGGGTTGCGGTTGGGGTTGGGGTTGGGGTTGGGATTGGGGTAAGTGGGCTCTGGAAGGCACCTCTCTGGGTGCCTCTGACATCTGACCCACTAAGAAGGGAAGGGAAGGGAAGCGTAACGCGAAGCCGCCACGTACAATACATTACATTATGTTAGGGTGGGGGTAAGTGGCAGAGACACCTCTCTCTCTGGGTGCCTCTGACTCACTAAGAAGGGGAGCGTACTAGCATACTGATGTACAGGTTAGGGAATGGGATAGTGCCTGTGACCCACTAAGAAGGAAAGTGTAATTGCATATGGATCTGGGTTAGGGTTGGGGTTAGAGTAAGGGCTAGGCTTAGGGTTACGGTTAAGGTTAGGGTGGGTTAGTGGGCTGCACCTTTGGGTGCCTCTGACCCACTAAGGACAGTGTATTGGCGTATGGGTTAGGGTTAGGGTTAGGGTTAGTGGGCTTTTTATGCCCTCTGGCACATCCAGAAGTCTCAGTCAAAACCTGGCCATGCGATTGGTGGAATGGGTCAAAAAATTGCCTGGTCCCATCCCATGGCCAGCCCATCATTGCGCAGGTGTAAAAAAATAAAAATAAAAATAAAATAAAATAAATGGAGACGTTTTATTGCAAGAAAAACCCACTGCTGCTACTATAAAAAGCAGGCATTTAAAATACCTAATTTTCAAATGTTTCTGTGTTGCTTTGGTGGGTTTTTGGACCACGATTTAAAAATAAATATTGCGGTCGCCATTTTGGATCCCCCACCACCACATGGCAAATGGAGATGACGAGGATGGCCTCCCCAGCCTGGTACCAGCAGCCCTGGACAGGAGAGGGGGGGAAGGCCGGGGACCCCCCCCAGAAACCACCCCTCTCTGGTAGGTGCCCTCACTGAGGCAGGCATATTTTCGCCTGCTTTTGTGGCCGGGAATCGGGTTTTTTTATTATTTTTAAAACTTTTTTCTGTGCTGCTTGCTTGGCATTGCACGATCGCCACGATGCCATGAACGACAATGAAAAATCAGACCCAATTTTTCTTTTTCGGTTCGGGTTCAAGCTGGAGCTGAGTAATTCTCGTTACCGTTACCCGTTACGTAACGATAACGAGAACCGAAAACGGAAACGAGAATTTCGCCGCTCCGTGCCCATGTCTAGTCATAACTTTAGAAACCACAGTTTTCAACAGGCTGTCCCTTCATTTTCATTGTATTTCTAATATGTATCCCATATTAGTTCTGTCAGAATATTCATAGACCAAACACCTGTTTAGAAAGGAAGATTTCATATGCTTCCACTGAAAGCAGGGGGGCAACTAGATCCACATGAGAAGGAATTCTATAGTCTGGGAACAGCCATTATTATCACATTGAAAACCCACACATTGTTGCTTGTTAGGGAGGTGTTTTTAAAGTCTACATAGGGATAGCTCTGAACAAACTAATGTGTTTTCCCTAATTTGCAACAATGAGAAGCTGTGACATGGTTTCATGCAGTCTTTTCTTATACAGCAAATGTAGACAGTACTCACAAACCACAGACCGTTAACATGCTTGGTTTTTTTAAAAAAATGCTCGCTCTTTGGATTATATGTAAAATGGTTCCTATCTAATATCTTTTTATAAATTATTTATGGTGCACTCTACATTCCATTGGAGTAATTAGACTGTTCTAACCATTTTAATGGATCTAGATTGCATTCTAAATATTTAACATTGCAGATGGAAGAGAGCATTTTCTGGTAAAGAAAGCTGTGGACAGAATTACGCATGGGCTGCATTAGAAATGCATGCAACATTTTAACCATCATGGGTGTAATACTGTGGAACAGATTATGTAAAACTAAAATTCTGTTGGGTTCAGGAGAAATTTACATATATCAAGGATGACATCTGCTTACTTTTCTAGTCCGAAGGCAGTCACCTTCTGTGAGACCGTTCATATATTTAGTCTACCTGGACATTTTGCTTTGAACTGATAATTTATACCAGATAACTGGGATTATTGTTTGTCTATAACAAGGTGCGTTTAAAAATGCTATGTACCTGAAACTTTGAAATAGCATACACATAAAACTTCCCCATATATGGTAGTTCCATTCAGCCTTAGGTATCGTGCCAACTGTGTAGTAATTATGGCACTTATAGCTCAGTTTATCTGAAGTGTGCTAATCTGGGGGAGGTTAATTCACAGTGGCATTTGGTAATACGGTAACTGCATCTATTTCCACTGAAATAACACGTGGTGATCATTAGTATCAGCTGAATTATAGATATGAGAGAGATGGGCACATATATACTACAGTTGTACTGTATAATTACATGTTTTGTGCTTATTTGTTTTCCCATCATTATCTTCTTTGCCACTGTGGTGCAGAGTACATGCCCTTGGAATGTGGCATGCTTTGCACCGAGTTGCATGAGTTGCAATGAGATGATATCCTGTTTTGTGATGCTTCCATCTCCTCTTGACTGACATTGCTCTGATATCACTACTTGGTGGGATCTTGTGCTACGATACTGTGTTTCTATTTAATGAGGCATGTGCCTTTTCTACCTTATGGTGAAAAGGATGATGGGCAATTTTAGTTCTTCTTAAATGTCATTGCTGTTGCCAACTCTACTCTTGCTACTGACCCAACCAATTAGTGATGATATTTATACTTGTGAAAAACAGCTTTCACTGTACATAAACAGAAGTTATCCATCCAGCCATCGAAAGGATCATGTGGGAGAAAAAGATGCACACAAAAGCTGCTTTGAGTAAGTTTTTTTTTCTTTTCTTTTTGCAGCATTCAGATATCTGTGCTCTAGACATGAGCCATGACTTTTATTTTTGCTGTTCAAGGACTGGGCTCAGAGTATTTTCAGTACTCATAACTGTGCTATTCCAGTTCATAATGGCCAAATGGGCAGGGTATCAATTAAATAAATAAATAATCAGCTGATGATAAATGCACACTTTGAGTGAGCCCCTAGACCAGTATTTCCCACTGCTCTTGGACTCCCCTGATGTTTTGATCTTCAACCCCTAAGAAGCCTCCTCCATATTCTTGATGGAATAGGGCAGCTGAAGCTCAAAACATTTGGAAGGTCAGAACATGAAGAGAACGACCTCAGGGAATCAGCATTCTAGAATATGGACATAACCAAAACATTTTCTAAAAATGGCCGAACCTGCTATTGTGAGCAATACTGTTTTGCCTCTCCCACTCCCAATAATATTATACTGTACAATCTCACCACAGTTGGAATGGGTATAGGGAGTAGTGAATACACAGAGGCACTTAAGATTTTGATGAAGGGAACCACTCTTCCTGGCCACTCAGATTGCCTCTGCTGCTTTTCTTTAGTTCAGGATGGATTCCAGCAACAATGAGGGCAGTAAAAGCAGCTGCATTCCCACTCACTGATAGGTGGTGGCCTGCTGATTTAAAAGCATGGCTTTGATGCAGGTGGATGATCAAGGTTGCAGCCACACACCATTTGAAATTTAAGTACCTCCTCTAGTCGTCTGAGCAGGAACAGGCTAAACCAATCAGGTGTTACCTATGCAGAGGATGAAAACCATGAATATCATGAGGATATTTTTTTCATGAGGAGCTTTTTTTCCACTCTCAGAGGCCTTCCCAATACATTGTCCATTGACTCAGCTTTCTGAGACTCAGGCAAGTTGAGGAGGCAACATATGGCTGCAGCCTCAGCTGGTCAGCTGCCACCAGGGTGCTCTCCTTTGTGGTCAAACGACAGCACTTGCTGGAAGACTACTGCCACTGGGAAGAGAGAGAAGGATAGGTTAGTGTTCAGATTTCAGTTGCATTTTGCCTTTCCCTCTTCGACTGAGCAGTGTGTTTAATATATTTGCATTTTTGCACTCATTCTCTGGCAGTTACTAATGTAAATTGCATGCAAACTGGCTTGTGCATGCACCTATGAATCAGTGGGAATAAATGGGAACTTTGTGATTCAGCATGTATGTAAGCCTACTTTAGCTATGAGCCATGGTTCCCTGCAGGGTTTCAAGAAACCAACTCAGAGATGCTGCAGAATCCTCATATCCTTTCTCCATCCTTCTCCCTCGCTCACCCTTAATATCCTACAACAATTACTGTGGTGTCCATGCATGGTGCAGAGAGGGGCTCCTGTCCCAGCCCTGCTAAAAGACTGGGTGTCCTACCCTCTTGTTTATAAGGGAACAATCCCTGCCCCCTCCCTGCAAGAAATGCATCCTTCATTTTACCCAGACGTTCAGAGAAAGCAGACCAGGAGGATATTCCCATTAAGTCACCTGTATACAACATAGTCTGTGGTTCCATCTAATGTCCAGTCCTGGTAATACACCTTGGCTAGGTCTACCTATCCCTGTGTTGTTTATTTATCATCATCATCATCATCAGCATCAGCATCATCATCAGCATCAGCATCATCATCATCATCATCAGCAGCAGCAGCAGCAGCAGCATCAGACATGCCTACTGTACTGGGGAGCTCCCTAGGAAATTAAAGGAGCTGCAAGTCTAGAATATTTTGGATCACTACGGGACTTACATTTAGTCCTCAACTTGAGCCCTACATATTTTAAGTACACCTGTTCAGGTTGTGCTCCTTCTCCACCCTACATAATCCTTCCTCCCCCTGTGGTGGTTTGCTAGTTGCTCATTTTGGCTACCTTACAAATGCTACATAAACCAAGGTGGCAGCAGGAGGTATTATCAAACTCCTGGCAGGCAGCTGGTTGAAGTTTATGGGTTACAGATGGTTTCAGCTTGTTTTGATATCCTAAAAATATTTCTAGTACAATAGCCTTTTAACTACTTTTAGTCTGCTGATGAGATCCTTGTTAAAATGTAATTTGGGTGGTGGTGGTGGGTCTAAATGAGCGTGGCAAACGTGGCATTCGTCATTTTGCGAGGATCACTCCTATACAGAAATTTTCCCAGCTTTTACCATTTGATGTCACTGAACTCAAATGAAGAGTTCAGGGTTCCCTGTTATTAATAGACAAAAGAATTCTTCCTTTCTAAAAGCACATCCCATACCAAGGGAATTAGTATGCTAGCAAACAGCCCTCTTATTAACAAAGTAGTACTTCAAAACACTGAGATACAAGGGATGCCTCTGAGACATTTTTGGAAAGCATCAAATGAGAATAAAAGGTTTAAGTACAACATGCTTCCTGAAAATGCCTGTGATGCCTGCATGAGAAATTGCCAAGGCGTTATTATAGCTAAAGCAATTCATTTAGACTAACTTTCAAGCTTACATTCACTGGAAGAACAGGATGAGGAATACAGCTGTGGTAATCAGAGTTGACAGTTTTAATAAAGAGAGCTGCTGCAGTTCCAGTGTTCACTGAGGGTGAACAAAATACTGCAGGTACTTCAGAAAGTGAGGAACAATTTTTAAAGCAAAAATACGAGGGCAGGGGTGAAATGGCATTTTATCAGCATCAAAGTATTCTGCAGAGGGAAGCCTTTTTAATGTGTATTTATTTAGGAGATTTACGAAGTCCTGTTGACAAACCAGATAATTACTACACAATTAAGGCAAAGCTCAGGGTATAATTTTAAAAAATGAAAAAGAAAGAAACTCCTTGCATTATTCATTGCTTTTGAATTGTAGGGTATTTGCCCACAGGTCAAAAGGGCAGGGAATGACTTCTTCCCCCTAGTGGCCAGTTCTATATTGCATATTCACCAGATGGCAAAACACACACACAAAAAACACCAAATGAAACAAATCATCCTACACTATCATTTATTAAAGATTCCTAACAAAATATCTCTAGAAATGCTTTTAAATGTCCTTCCAAGAAAATGTGTTGATGTAATCAGGATATTATATGTATTATACCAAGCAGTAACTTTATAACTAGTTGTCTTAGTATTTTTAAAATGCAGCTTAATTATACCCATCTTATTAGTTATATTGACTTGTAGCTAGTTATTTCTGGGCTGTTATCTGAGACAGGAGAATGCAGTGTTGGGAGTGTAGTCTTTTAACGCCATGCTGTGTTAGGTACATCGCCACATTATGACTATGAACCCAGTGTTCACTGCAACTATATTATAAGCAGATTGGACTGAAATATATCAGTTCCTTACTATCATCCTTCCCTTCCCCCATACTGCTTTTAATTGGTACTATCCAAACTACATGCTTAAAGTGATCTCTCCAAACAATATATTACTAGCTTCTGTCCAGTTCCAAGTTATTTCATAACATGTCTTTTTTTTCTACCTGAAAAATCAGAAAAAAGGGAACTATAAAAAATAGACAACAAACCTGGGTTCAAATCCCCTTTCATCCATGAAAGCTTCCTGGCAATATGGAACTGATAAATCCACTTCCTAAATATTTGCCGTGAAAGCTGTATCAGGGTTGCTGTAAAGTCAGTTCCAACCTGACAGCACCCAACAACATTGACAGTGACAGAAATGACAGTAATTTCTGTCTTTGGCATTAAGGGAACCATGACACTTCACCTCTAGACAATTGAATAAATGAGTTACTCAAAAAATGTTCTTCTCACTCTTGGTCATTTGCCATATTTGTTATATATATAGCGATTATGTATGAAAATTGACAATCTGTAGATACAGTCTGCTAATGAAACTAAGTATTACAGTACTAACGTTAGAAATAAAGAGACATCTTTACTAAAACCCCATCCTCTTCATCTGATAAAAGCATATACAAGCACTATCACCTACAATACAACTACTGGTGACAGTTGTATTTCACTGGAATAAGGCTTAGAAGTTCTAGTTGTCACTGAGTAATGAAGCTTTCTAGTGTGATCATGCTTTTTTCAACTTGGTTCTTGTGACGACAAAGTGGAGAGGAGAATGCACAACAGTTGAAGCTTATTGGAGGAAAGACTAGGCTATAAGTGATGCCTTTCCAGGCCACTGTCAAAAAAATGAAAAAGCATTGCAAGCTTTTATTTATTATTTTATTTTATTTTATTTTATTTTTGTCATTATTTTATATTATTTTATTTTTGTGCTTTTATGGACAAATTCTATTTTTTCAAGACATGTTCCAAAAGTACAAACATGGCAAGATATGGTTAGCAAGGAGGTTAATCTTAGATGTAAAGTTCTTGGCAAGGTGATTTTCGCCAGGCACATCTGCCTTAGGTGAGGCCAAAAGCAGCAGGGCTGTTGTAAAGTCGTATCTGAAACCAAGGATTGAGTTTTACTCCCCACTCCTGCAAACAAAGGGGCATAGGTCTTACACTGATGAATCATGGAAAACAATATACTTTTTTTTGACAATTCAGTGAATCAATTCATCAATGCTTTTTGCATTTAAAACCCTATAAAACAGCCCAAGCATCTAGGGACACCAAAACCACAGAGAAGCTTTCCCTCACTCTCCTCCATAAGTCCTCCAAGTTTGGTGAAGTTTGTTTCCCAAATATTCAGCTTATGCACCCCCAAAATGGGCTCCCCAGCAAAATGTATCCACCAGAAAGTGCTATTTAGCAACTGGCTTGATGAGACCCAATCTTTACCAAACTTGGGTTGGGGGGACTGTAGAGGAGACTCATGGTAAACTTTTATGTGATTTTAGTGTCTCTAGGTGCCTGCGGGAAAATTTCCTTGGGGGGATCTTTGTGGGTGCGTTGACTCGGACATATGAAACCCAATCTGCACCAAATGGGGAGAGACTGTGTACAGGAGAGTCAGGAGGAGCCTCTCTGCAGTTTTGGTCTCTCCAGGTGGCCGAGGAGCTGTCTAATAGCCTGAATAATTGACAAATCAAAAATCATTAAAAAATTGATTTGTAC
This sequence comes from Phrynocephalus forsythii, assembly GCA_029282475.1. NCBI lineage: Eukaryota > Metazoa > Chordata > Lepidosauria > Squamata > Agamidae > Phrynocephalus > Phrynocephalus forsythii. Next base: position 62,058,951 of record JAPFRF010000003.1, read on the forward strand.
TTGTCCTGGGTCATCAATTTGCATGAATATAAACAATTTTGATGAATTTGGCAATTCTCTTTTAAAATTTGTGCCCATCTGTAATGATGGTGATGACAAAATACCATTTTAAAAATGTTAGGTAATGTGTATTTTTCTGAGCTTAGTTGTTCACTTTGTGGGAAAATGGCACATTTCTAAAAATATACATAATAGAGATAGAAATTATTTTTAAAACCAAAGCAAAGAGATCTGCTTATATACTGCCCCATACCACTTCAAGTAGTCTCTGGGCAGTTTACAGTTGCAGACTACACATTGCCCCCCCCCAGCAAGCTGGGTACTCATTTTACCAACCGTGGAAGGATGGAAGGCTGTGTCAACCATGAGCCTCCTACCTGGGATTGAACCCCAGGTTGTGAGCACAGTTTTAGCTGCTGTACAGGCATTTTAACCACTTTGCCACGAGGATAGTTTCAGCCACAAATTTATAGAAAATTGCTAATTGAAACAATGGATCATGTGTGTGGTTTTCTTGCAGTCTTGTTCTGCAAATATGAGCCATAAAAGCAGACAACTGGCTTCCCATTCATTCTCTTGAAAGCAATAATAATCATAATTTGCTTTATTAGAAAGACCTTTCCTCTCTGGCTGCCACATGACTTTCTCTAACAGCTTCCTGACATTGTCCTATTTAAGTTTCTATTGATGGAAACTGACAGCCTAGTCCTCTCAATCACTCTGTGTCACATCGTATACCTAATTAAGAAAGATTAGACTCTAATGAATGACTCATAGTTTTCTGTTATATGATTCACTGGGTTCTCTTTTTGTTGCTGTAGGAACTCCTCTTCATTTTTATTAGTATATATATATTTAAAACATGGTGACACTTATTTAAAACTAATGTTTTACAGTACAATAACAAAATGAAAAATGTTTGGTTATCCTGCAGTTTGAATTATGTGAAAAATGCATTCTGGTGTATTTTAGCTTTCAGTAAATGTTCTGCTGTCTTCTATATTTTGTACATATCATGAAGACCAATTACAGGGTGAATTTTATCCATCCATCTGATACTTCATCCATCCCCCATGATTTGAAGAAAATAATAGACAGTGGTTCTGAGAGTTCTTTAGCAAGTTCCTGCTCTTTGAGGCAGTTTCTGGGGATTTGAACTTATTTCAAGCAGGAAGAGTACTCCACAACTTGTTATTTGTTTATCAATCTCAGGATGCAATCCTGTCCCCTCTTTTTGTCTTTCATATTGGCTTGAAGGAACATAGACTGTCTTTTGGGACAAGACCATGCTGAAGTAGGAATTGAGTGCCTCTGCCTTTTCTCTGTCTTCTGTTATCATTTTCCCATCTCCATTGAGTAACTGAGCCATTGTTACTTTTCTCTGTCTTCCACTATGCATGTACCTGAAGAATGAATGCTCTTTTGTTGCTTTTAGCATCTCTTGCTAACCTCAGCTCATTCTCATCTTTTGCCTTCCTAATGCCACCCCTGCAATTCTTTATCAGCAAACAATTTACATTCTTTAATGATGTGCCATCAATTCAATTCCAACTTACATTAACCCTCCCATGGTTTTTCTGGAAGTTGAGTCATGGCTACTGGACTTCTTTTTTGAGAGAGAGAAACGTTTTGCTGTTCATCCAAACAGCTTCATCGGTCCGATGAAGCTGTTTGGATGAACAGCGAAACGTTTCTCTCTCTCAAAAAAGAAGTCCAGTAGCCATGACTCAACTTCCAGATAAACTCACCTGGATGACTGAGAATCTTCACAGACTCCCATGGTTTTCTAGCTTTGAAAAGTGCTTATAAATGATTTTCTAGTCCTTCCTTCTGGTAGCCTCATGGCGCAGTGGTTAAATGCCTGTACAGCAGGTAAAACAGTGCTCACGACCTGGGGTTCAATCCCAGGTAGCAGGCTCAAGGTTCACACAGCCTTCCATCCTTCCAAGGTTGGTAAAATGAGTGCCCAGCTTGCTGGGGGTCGGGGGGGCAATGTGTACCCTGCATACTGTAATTAAACTGTAAACTGCCCAGAGACTACTTGAAGTAGTATGGGGCAGTATATAAGCAGAACACTTTGCTTTTAGTGGGACTGTGGGTCTTTGGGACTGTGAAACTTTGGGATTGTACCCAAGACTTCACAGTTGAACACTATTAGTCACACATGCCAAATGATCTCATTTAGCCCCTGTGGCACAGTGGAAATTTGAACTCTTGTCCCATGTTCCACATCCTAGCGTTCCATCCTGCTGAGGTATACCAGCTCCCTACAAAGGGAGTAATTCTAAAAATCTTCTGTAAAATGCACACCTTAAAGTGGTGAAGGAAGGGTTCCCTGTACAGTAATACCTCGTAAGACGAATGTCCCTTACGATGAAAAAAATCATTGGACAAATGTAATTTCCAGGGATAGGAAAAAATAGTAAGACTGATCCTTGGCCAGCCCTTGTGGCTTGGAAGGGAAGCAGCGGTGGTGGTGCTGCTTGCCTTCCAAGCCTCCCAGGCTGGGCAAGGATCAGTAGTATCTTAGAGGACGAATGTAAAGGGAAGGAAAAATGTCCCACCATTAGTGCTCTGGCCCCAGCCAGTACACTGGTGGTGGGACATTTTAAATATCATGGCAGTGGCTGTGGAGGCTCGCAGGCGGGTTTCAAAGGGCTAGAACTCTAGCCCTTTGAAACCCACCCCTCTCCAGTGAACCAGCATGCACACGCCTCCCTTGTGGGGGTGGGTTTTAAAAAGTCTTTGAGCAGTCTGGGCAGGTGATGGTGGTGGATCTTCCTTGCACTCACTCCCCCAAGCTCTTTGGCGGTGGCAACGGCAGTGGAGGATCGCCCGCCCACCACCCCAACCCACCCAAGCTCTTCAGCGACGGCGGCAGTGGAGGCTCACCCGCCTGCCCGCCCAAGGTCCTTGGTGGTGGCAGTGGCAGCAGAGGAGGAGGCAGCCATGCAGCCTGGGAGAGCCCAACCGCACACACATATAAGAATATGTGGCACATAATTGCAAATATTTTATATTGGACGTGGCTAGCTTAGAATTAGAATCAGGCAAGCTGTAGGACAAGCAGTTAGGGTTGAAAAGGAAAAGTTTGAGCAATTTATATCTATCAGTCTTTATGGACTTTCTGACATATAGCAACCCCATGAATCAATGACATCCAGGATGTCTTACTATTACATGCTGAGTTATTGCAAATTAAAGTCAATGGCTTGATTTATTGAATGAATCTTATTAGATCTTCTTATGTTCATACTGTTTTTAAATTTTCTCAGGATTTTTTACTTTTCCAGTGTGTGGGAAGATCCTGAAGAAATAAGACTCGGGTCCAGTTGTCCGACCAGCAGAGCTCTCCTGCCCCTTGCCATTGGCACATTTTATAACATATGGTTTACATCCAAGAGTATGCATAACATCAGTGATTGGTTACAAAGGTTACAGAAGTAAAGGTGGCACACGCTGGTTGGGTGAACTGTAGGTAATGTCTCGTGAACAGAGCATGCTTTGCACAGTTATTGATTACAGTAACACATGTCCTTGCTGTTTACAGACAGAAGGTGAGTAAATGAGAAGCAGACAAGAATCAGTAAAGGTAAATGAAAGTAAATGGAATTAGCCCAGTAGCCAAGAGTAAATAAATGAAAGATGAATAGAGTAGAGTCAGAGTGAGTAAACAAGCTGAGTAAATGAAAGGTAAACGAAGCTTGAGCTGAGTGGTAAATAATAAGTAAACAAAATTTACCTGAGCTGGTTTAGAGGGGTTACCGGGTCTGCCATTTGTGGATTTGGCCAGAGTTCATCAGGATAGTTTTCTCTCTCATGCAATGTCCCCTAGGCCTCATCCCAACTGTCTGAATCACTTTCTGATCCAGACTCCATCACCAGTGAGTCTTATTTCTCATGGTTTGTTCAAATCATGGTAACTCCAATTTAATCAGTTTGGTTTCTAGAAATATTTTATGTATAATTATATGTATAGATATCAGTTGTTTTTACTTCATAGTATATTTATATTGTGGTAAGATGTTATTGATATTTTAAATTGTTGCATTAGTCTTGTAATGATCTGCTGATTGCACAATGAGGTCTTATCTTGCCTCAAGATATTTTAGGTTTGATTTGCTCTGCTTTTTAAACATTAACTTTCCATATTTTCTTGTCAATGTGGTGAATGGTTGGCTGCACTGGCATCAAACTTAGGACTGGTCCATGGCAGAGCCTGGAAATGTGTTCTGAACTGTAAATATTAGTTGTTTTGACTGTTGGTGTCTGGAAGCTATAATCCAAAGAAGTACATTTTCTAACCTTTTCCCTTAATTCTAATTCTCACTTTATCCCTTTCCTGTCAATCTATGAATGTATCTTAATATTTCTTCTTGTGCTGTTGGAGGTCCATGGGCAAAATTTGAGGTACAATAGCCTTAACCTGGATGAAATACAGTATAATAATATAAATAAATAAATAAATAAATAAATAAATAAATAAATAAATAAATAAATAAATAAATAAATAAATAAACCAATGACATCTGACTCACCAAATTCCCACTGATCCAATGGGTCTATTCTAGTTGCAACCTACTACTGGATTTCAGCCACTGTGTTCTAGTAAAATGTATAATCTTATCCTACCCAGTGGAAGTAACCAGATCATGTAGTTAATCAATATATAAAGGCTCACTAGCTGTTCTTATTGTAAATTGCCGCTATTAGTTAAATAAATTCACCATGCCCAAATTCATTTAATCGTTCCTCCAGAATACTGTCTTATGAGATTTAGAAGCTGAGTGAACTTTAAATCATCCATCCCACATCAACTTTCTCCAATTTATTCATAATTTTACTTAATCAATTAACAATAATGTCTCCTGTGAGTTTGTTATAAGAAATGAGTTTAACTGTATGTTTAACTTTTAATGCCTTGTTAGCGTCTACCATGACTTAAGATTCAATCAGTTTTGATCCAGATTATTAACTAACCATTATTCACATATGTAAACACAATACATACTCAGTAGATCCTAAGAGAATGCAATTAATGCTGTTGCTAAATCTCTACTGCTTATTAAAAGCTGATTATGTTTAAATCACTGCATATTAATTCCCTTTATCTTCTAGTTTATTAGAGTGAAGAAAAATATTCTCTGTTGTCCATAGTTGTCTGAAGAAGAGCTTTATAAATTGAGGCATCTCTTTCTCTTATCATCAGAATGATACTAATCATTCTCTTCTGCATATATCTCTCAGTGTTCATCTAAAACTGTGACTATTAATCTCTGTTTTGCTATTCCATCATTTATATACTTCCCTGCTATAATGGAAGGAACCAAAAATCCAGTGAAAATCTAGACTTACAAGGTATTTTGCAAATAAAAATGTAGTTACAAAAGATTTTTAAAAAACTCAAGCAACAACACTGCATTTTAAAATGTCACAACAATGAATCAAACATTGTAACAGGAATGTGCATTCCTTACAATCAGCCTGTTTTCCCTCCTTTAACAGAATTTCTTCAGGGATTTCCTCAGAGGCATGTCCCTCAGTAATCAGACTTGAAAATTCTTTACCTCCTAATGGCCAGTTATAAAATATATTAATGTAAGTTTAACATATGTGGGTGAGAAAATCACAAACAGACTATGTCAAGCAGACCCTTGAGGAGAAGCTCTGGAAAATGTACAAAATGTATTGCTTAGTTTGACTAGAGATGGGGAAATTTTGTAAGCCTCCCAGAGTGGGCCCTGGGCCAGATGGAGCAGTAAAGAAATAAAATAAATAAATAAATAAATAAAATTTGCGGGATTGGTGTTGGGTTTGGATTGTTTTTGTCCAAAATGCTTGAGTTAGCATGGTCTCTGGACTTTCTGGGAGTTGGAATCCAAAAAAGTTGCTTTTTCTATCTCTTGAGATTAACCCATATTTTAGTACATCTTTTCATGTGACAACAATGAAGAAATGTCACTTGGCTACAATGTAAAACAGTGAGTATACAGCTTGTTTAACAGTGTAAATGTGCTGTCCCCTGAAAATAATGCAACACACAGCCCTTAATGTATAAACCGCTGGCAACAAAAGTGAGTACCCCTAAGTGACAATGTCCAGTTGGGCACAAAGTGTCAATATTTTGTGTGGCCACCATTATTTTCCTGCACTGCTTTAACCGTCTTCGGCATAGAGTTCACCAGCGTTTCACAGGTTGCTACTGAAATCCTCATCCACTCCTCCATGACAACATGACAGAGATGGTGAATGTTAAAGATCTTGTTCACTTCCACCTTCCATTTCAGGATGCCCCACAGATGCTCAATAGAGTTTAAGTCTGGAGACATGCTTGGCCAGTCCATCATCTTTACCCTTAACCTCTTTAGCAATGTAGTGATTGTTTTTTTTTTGGGGGGGTTGTTTGGGGTGGTTATCATGTTGGAATACTGCCTTTTGGCCCAGTCTCTGAAGGGAGGGGATCATACTCTGCTTCAGTACATCACAGTACATGGTGGAATTCATGGTTCCCTCAATGAACTGTAGTTCCCCAGTGCCAGAAACACTCATGCAGCCCCAGACCATAACACCCCCATCACCATGCTTGACTGTAGGCACGGCACACTTGTCCTTGTACCTCACCTGGTTGCAGTCACACCCACTTGACACCATCTGAACCAAATAAGTTTATCTTGGTCTCATCGGACCACAGGACATGGTTCCAGAAATCCATGTCCTTTGTCTGCGGGCTTTCTTGTGCATTGTCTTTAGAAGAGGCTTCCTTCTGGGACAACAGCCCTGCAGACCAGTTTGATGCAGTGTGCGGTATATGGTCTCAGCACTGACCCCCCTTCAACCTCTGCAGCAATGCTGGCAGCACTCATAAGTCTATTTCCCAAAGCACGGACACTCAACTTCTTTGGTCGACCACGGCGAGGCCTGTTCTGAGTGGAACCTGTCCTGTTAAACCACTGTATGGTCTTGGCCACCGTGCTACAACTCAATTTCAGGGTTTTGGCAATCTGCTTATAGCCTAGGCCAGTGTTGGCGAACCTATGGCACAGGTGCCAAAGGTGGCACTCAGTTCACCCCTTCACAACCACCTGTATTCAGGTTAAATTGCTGTATTGGCATTTTTTGCAAAAAAAAAAAAAGTGGGTTTTGAATCACAGTTTTGGCACTCAGTCTCTATAAGATTCGCCATCACTGGCCTACGCCATCTTTATGTAGAGCAACAATTTGTTTTTTTCATATCCTAACATAGTTCATTACCATGAGGTGCCATGTGGAATTTCAGGTGACTAGTATGAGAGAGTGAGAGCAATAACACCAAATGTGAGAGTGAGAGTAATAACATCTGCTCCCCCTTCACACCTGAGTCCTTGTGACACTAATGGGTCTCCTAACACCAGGGAGGGAAAACGGCTACTTGGGCTGCTGTATTTGGACATTGTCACTTAGGGGTGTTCTCACTTTTGTTGCCAGTGGTTTAGACATTAATGGCTGTGTGTTGTGTTATTTCAAGGGGACTGCATATTTACACTGTTGTACAAGCTGTATCCTTGCTGCTTTACATTGTAGCCAAGTGTCATTTCTTCAGTGTTGTCACATGAAAATATTTACGAAATGTAAGGGCATGAACTCACCTCTGTGACATACATACATACATACATACATACATGCATGCATCCATCCATCACAGTACCAAATCCTGTAAAATACTGAGTTAAGCTAAATTAGCACTTGCAATAAAAATGTACACATTTTTTACAATTCCAGTAATTCTAATTTCATCACTTTTGTAGCTCTTTTGGAATTTTCCATAGCTTGGTTATATGTTTTAATTTGTTATCTCAGTACCTACTTGAAGATATACTTTCCCTTGAAGTTTAAATTTCCTTTGAAAGTTCATGCATATTAAAATTGTTATAGATGTTAGTACTGTAGATGTGAATAATATAAAAGAACATTTTCCTTTATAATCTTGGCTTCCCCTTTGTACAACAAAGGAACTCTTTCACTCATCTTTACCGTAACGTGCGTATCTGCACATTAATGGACATAGATGGACGTGGATGTGGATGCAGATGTGGAGATGGAGATGGAGATGGAGATGAAAAGCTGGCTCCCAATGAATGACACACATTTCACAAGATCTTTTGTTATAGGATACAGAAGAAGTTGTGAAGCAAGTGGGGAAGAATGGGATTTTCTTCTTTATATGCTTCCCATACGACAGTGATGGCAACCTTTTTAGAGACCGAGTGCCCAAACTGCGATTCAAAACCCACTAATTTTTCGCAAAGTGCCAATACAGCAATTTAACTTTAATATAGTTGGCTGTGAAGGGGCAATGTTGGGTGCCCACAGAAAGGATTCCAAGTGCTGCCTTTGGCACCCATGCTGTATATTTGCCAGCACTGCCACAGGATGTCATATTAGCTGGGTGACTTGAAAGAAAAGTCTTCTTGAGCCACAGTTGTAAATTTGCTATAGGATTGGAAAATATGTCATGAGACATAGTTCTATAATGTGTGTTGAAATGGAAAATGTTGGTTAGCACAAGCAATCAAATGCACTGGGATCAAAAAACCCCAAGCAAACCTGACTTCATATACACAGAAATGGGATCTAAATGACTTGAAAGGGAATAGGTATTAGAATGTTGGTGGATAGAGCCATTTAATTATCTATACAGTGGTACCTCTACTTAGGAGTTTAATCTATTCTGAATGCTTGCTTATAAGTCGAACAACTCATAAGTAGGGCAGCCGTATCTAAAAAAATAAAAAATGGGAAAAAATAAGAAAAATTGTAAGTAGAACAGACCGCATCTAAAAATTGTAAGGCAGCAATTAAAATGCCAATTGTATTCTGCACTTAAATCGAATTGCTCATAAACAGAGGTACCACTATACTGTGTGTGAGCACCTCTCAATCTCCTTGCTGCCGTTCCCTCTGCCCCCATTGTATATACTGAGAGCAACCAGTTCGTTATCAGGCTCATGTGGATTTTTGTTTGGAAAAAACAGGATTATGATCTGGGGAGGTGCTATGCAGCACCATCAGTTCTAGCACTGTGATAGACCTTAAATAGAGAATTCAATACACTTATGTTTCAGATAGTTGTACTCTTTTTCAGGTGTTGAGAATTGTCTCCAAAGTAGCATTTTACATCTGATCAATCTAAATGCTGAAGTTTCAGCAATGCTTGGCAGAGAATCTTGAGTTAGATGTATCCTTGTGCGTGATTTCTCCCATCTGGTAACCTATCTTTTAAATATGTCCAGGCAAGTCTTACAAAAGGATTTTGCAGATGTAATGAATAGAAATTTGACCTGACCTGCAAAATGCTTACTTTTGTGAACAGGCTATAAAAGCAGCAGGTATTGGTTTTTTTCTTTCTGGGCTATCAACTAGGAGGAAAGGAAAAAAGGGGGAAAAGAAGAAAAGGTGATGGAGAAATGGTTGCTAAATTTAAAAGCAGTGCAGCATTTCCCCTCCTCACTACCTAACCCAAGCAGCTCCAGAGGTATACACAGGCTCTTCTGACTCCTCTCTAAGCCTTCCCCAGGGTCTCAGCACTTGGACATGTATTCAGCTCAACTATAAAATTTGCTATTACTACAATAGCAAAGCCAGCACTGCTGTGAGCCTGCTGTGGTTGGTCAACTCAGGCAGCAGAACATCAGGGGTGACAGATTCACTGCAACTGTCCCCCACTGCTCTGGAGAGTTGTCACTGTCTGTTTCAATAATGCCTGACCCTGAGGGATCCCTTAAGACAAGGCATTATGGAAATGTTGAGATGGAAAAGTGTTTTGTTCCATTTTGTTTTCTGGTCCCATAGTGCCTTTTGTTGTTCTTATGGTGGTATGCAGGGACTCTGATGCCATCACACTGCTGGCACCTCCTTTCCCCCTCTTTTCCTAAGGGGGAGTGGATATGTGCTGCCACCACACTGTCCTCTACTGAAACACTGGGTGATGTTGATGCTACTCCTTCCTCCTCCTCTAGGTGCATCAAGGGTGTGCCTCCAGGATTGTTAGCAAGTTTTGGGGTCTGAGTAGCAACTCCACATCCAAGTCTTTGGTACCAAGTCCTGAGTCTCAAGCCTTGAATCTGAGTCCTTATTAAAAATAAGTTTCTCCTCCTCCCCCAGAAGAAAAGGGAAGGAGGATGAGTGGAATTCGAATTATGGGAAGAAAAAAAACTGTGTCGCATCTGAATCGAGTAACAGGTCCAACTTCATTCTGACTTGACAGTAAGTCACACAACTTGAGTCCCCCTTCCTGTGTGCCTCTCTACAGCACAGTGGAGCAAGTGGCTGGCCGTGTGGCTGGTTACCTGGTTCCATCACTGCTCATTGGCTACCATACAAGCAATGGGACAGGATAGACCTCACGCAGAGGAGAGTGACAGGATGTGTCCCATGTCAGGAAGCCGAAGAGCTGGGGTTGCTCCTGCATGGGGGTTAGCCACCAACGTGGGCAGATCTGAATGGAAATTGGACAGATTTGTGTGTGTAGTGCTAGCCATTATGGTCAAATGTTAATTCCAGTATTGAAAATGGTGTGCGACTGAATACCAGCTGATAGCAAAAAGAGAGCATTATTATACAAGTGTCTTGGTGGTGAGCTTCTCCTAGGCACCTGTCTGAACGCTGGGGGAACAGAAGGCTGGACTAGATAGATGCTTGTTTTGATGCAGCATGGCTTTTTCATAGGCTTATGTTATGCTCTAATGTTTATCTTCTCTCTGAAATTATTATGTAAAAAGACAACTTCAAGACTTCTCAACATTTTTTCAGTAGAAGCCTCTGGCTAAGAGAACCAAAATAAAATCTAATGACGTTACCAAGTAAACCTTATTCAGTATCTATATTTGGCTTCTTTTCTAAATTCTATTTGTTGCCATGGCAAAGTAAGCTCCAGTGATTTTTTCTTGATTCTCTGGCTAAGAAGCTTTTCTTCATGTCCTTTGCGACACACAATGGGTGTATGCCACACAAATTTAGCATTAAAAGGCAAGCAGGAAGGGGAGAGTGGAACGGGTTTAACAATGTGGCCATCTTCCAGATGCATTTTTAAACTGCAACATACTTAAAAGATTACAAGCCAAAAATCAACATATTCAGGGAAAGTGATGCCCCTATGGGAATAAACCCATTGTGGAGTGTTAGTGTGGGTATCAGGTACCTGTACTTTTGCATTTTAAAAAATTCATTGGACAGTTAGATCTTAAAGAAAATGGGTTGTATATTAACTTGGTCCTTGGTATTTCAAATACTCATGGCCTGAAAATTATAAAACAGGGAAGCATTCACATAATGCCATCTTGTCTCTAAACATTGCAGAGGCAGAAGCCCTAAAGAACAACGATCCATTTTGTGTTATCTCTTGCTTTCTTCCCCTACAATTTGGTCCACATGACATGGATTATTATTTTTTTTACTATAAACTGTGTTTTAGTAAGAATGAAGAGGTGTCCTGTGGTGCAGTGGTTAAGCTGCAGTACTGCAGTAGAGGCTCTGCTCACAACCTGAGTTCAATCCCAATGGGTCCAGGGACATGTCTCAAGCTTGACTCAGATTTCTCTCCTTCTGAAGCCAGTAACTTGAGTACTCAGCTTGCTTTGTGGTAGCAGCAATGTGTAATCTGCATAATTAATTTGTTAACTGGCCAGGGTTCTTAAGTGTATGGGTATGTATACTGTGTGTTGAAAACACTATGTGAAGTGGCCTACAATGAGATCTAAATGGATGACCAAATAATGGGTGACATTAGTGGTTGTGGATGCTTCTGTGTTCTGAACAAGTTGTGCAGAGAAACCATTTTCTGTTGTGACAAAATACCTTGTTGGAAACATTGTAAAAACTCTGCATGAGAGTGCATACAGTGGCCAAAACAAAACAAGTTTGTCACGTGTGTTACACACTCTTAAATGAAAACTAACTTGTAGTGATCCTAACAGGGCATTTAAGGTAAGTGAGACATTTAAGGAGAAGATTTACCATTGCCACAATGCAGTGAATTTCCGTGGCCAAGTGGGGGTTAAAACCCAGGTCACCTGAGCCCTAATCCACCATTCTTTTCACTGCATCACAACACACTGGGTATCAGGCATAGTACAAAGACCCCACCCAAAAAACCCCAGTAATATTCTTTTATTTCCGCATCTATGTGCAAGTGCACACACACACATGCACACCTATACTGCTTTATATGTGTTATAGTATATGCTGGTGACAGGAAGGCACATTTCAAAGTAAGACTTCAAAGAATGAGTGAGTAAGCATTGTTGTTTTTTGTCCTTTTTTATAACCAGCAAAAACATTTATGATATTTTCACAGCCTAAATAGTTATGTATAATTTAATGTACAAAATGTGGGTGTTAAAAATGCATCAGCTGAACAAGAACAGTTATTTTTTTAAGTTAGGAAGCTTTTTAACTACATATAACAATCACCTTCCTTAAATAAACAATAATTTCATTACGCTTCAGTATACACTTTAAGGACCTGCCATGACCATAAGCATGAGCACAAGCTGATATTTGAGAAGATTTTAAGCATCGCAAAAAAAGAGCCCACCTTACTCCAGAACAGATGGGCAGGTTGTGTGAGCATTGTTTGGCGCACTCCTGCTAGGTGTGTGGGGGAGTGCAACAGATGGTTTAAAGAACCCATCAGGAATTTTCCTATTTTAAATACATCTCATTCTTCAGAGGGTTACAATTATATGAGAAACAGACTGTTTCCAAAGAGACGGTCAGGTGGGAGGCATAATTGCTATCTGTGGGCAATTTCTCCTCCACCCTGAACTATAGCCCTTGCTGACTGCCATGGAATTCTATCCAAATTGTACACTCAAAGGTGTACTATCTTTCTTTCAATGGCTGCATGTGGTGCTCTCTTAGATGGTCACAGATGTTCCAAGAAACACATGTGCACATTTGGTCACCATCCTCTTTGCTAATAAGAAGGGCACAGAGAATCTTCACTCCTTTCTACACCATGAAAAGAGCTCACTGTACCAGAATACGTCAAGGGAAGGAGGGAGGGAAAGAAAAGATTCTACCTTTAGTGACTCAGATAAATTCTGAAATGGAAAAAGAAAACAAAAGAAAACCCTTCAATTCCTGCCTTTTTTAACTTCAGCATTTTCAGCTCGAATTGTTAAGCAGAAATTCACATGATTCCAGAGACAAACTGAAATTGCTTGCAACCTTCTTGCATACCAGCTGGCTGCAGTTGACACATAAATTGGTCTGAAGAGGAAGAAAGTTTAACTGCTTCACTGGTGGATCTTTTATTGTCTCCAAGTGTGAATCCAGCTGATTGGTGTCTGTTGTGTTATTTTGTGTTGTTAAGTCACTTAATAGCAGCTTGAACAGAGCTTTCAAGGTACAGTATGTGGGATGTTCATGGAATGGATTGTCATTGTCGTTCCCCAATGAGGTTCTAAAGCAAAGTTAGAAGTTTCTGAGGCTGAGGGGATTCTATTATTACATAAACATCTTTCCTGAGTAATGCTTTACTACATGTCATTGGCTCTCCTGAGAGATAGAGGAACCTTGTGGTATAGTGGTTAAAACGCAGAACTGTAGTGAAGACTGTGCTTACAACCTGAGTTCAGTCCTGGTCTCAGGTGGTCGGCTCCAGGTTCACTCAGCCTTTCATCCTTCTGAGATGGGTAAATTGAGTCCCAGCTCACTTGGTACCCTGCATAATGAGTGGCTTCCATAATTAAATTGTATGGGGCAGTCCCACCACAGTGAAAAAGCACAGTATGATATAACTGAATAAGGTAACTGTTCAAATTACAAGAATTAGGGGTATTTTTGGTGAACAAGTTAGTTCCCAAACCACTGGATAAGAACATAAGAACATAAGAACATAAGAAGAGCCATGCTGGATCAGGCCAAAGGCCCATCTAGTATGATATAACTGAATATCTGGTAACCTGTTCAAATCTCCATCATGGTTTGTAACCTGTGATGGACTTTTCCTCCAGGAATCTGTCCAATCCTTTGAAGGCGTCAGGCCAGATGTCTCCTGTGGCAGGGAGTTCCATAGAACAAGTTAGTTTTTCTTTTGTCAGTTCTTACTCAGCCCTCAATTTGTGTATGTCCCTTGTTCTGATGATCCTTTAGGGAGTAAAATATTTAGGAAACAGCTTTTTCTTTCCTAATTATTGCTTTATTGTACTCTGGCATCTTAATTGAATAATAATACCTATTATACTGTATTTTACTGTTTATGGTTTTGATTTCTGTTCAGTTTGTAAACCGACCAGAGTAGCGATGTAGCTAGATGGAGCAGTATATAAATTTAATAAATAAATAATAATAAATGAAGAGTTTCCTTGTTTTTGGAAATTTGTCTGTAAATAGCCCCACAGTGCAAATATGGGCTCATTGTCAAACATTTATACAAAGGGGGTGGGGAATAGCCTTGTTACAAAAGTTTATCAGCTCTGAACTTCAACTACTCAGGGAACTCAGCTACGCATATTCATTTATTCATTCATATTAAATAAATATTCAGTAAATACTGTGCTGCTGTTAATACCCTGGAAGTGTCCCAAGAAAGCTGTGTATTGATCCTAGTTTTGGCAGTGCAGCCCCCCCCCACATCTTATTTTAATAGCTTGTCCAACCCCCTCTCCTTGGCATGAAGCCCTTTATGGCAGCCAAGAAGTGCTGGGACATTCAGGGAGGATGATGGGGTTTTGGAGAGGTCAGAAGAGCATGCTACTTTGTTAGGTGGGGAGCAGGAGTGATCAAGCCTCAGTTTCCCCCTCTTTTTCTGTCCTTTAACTGCCTTTAAAAAGGCTCATTACATACATCAAATACAAGAAACACATCTGGACTCTCCCTGTGTGTGTGCATCAGCGGTTTATGCTTTGTAATTATGTTTGGGGGGCAGAATAACTCATGGATTTAGAACTACAGAGGGGCCAGGCGCTCTTACTGCCAGCATTGTTTAAGGGAGAAGTGTAATTTTATAATGGATATTTTCCATTTATTCAGCATGTCAACAGTGCAACCACCATTCATCCAGCATTCATTCTTGAATGCGTAATTGGATCATGGATTATTGGAACTGAGTTTTCTATATTCGAGCCCCATTTAAAACAATGTGTACTTTTGATTTTCAGAAGGCTGGCATGGTTTTCTGGGAGGAGGTACAAGTGGATACCATAGGGCCTGGTGCTCTTCAACATTTTTATTATTGACTTGGATGAGGGATTACAGGAAATCTGTGGATGATACAAAATTGGGTGGAATACGTATTCTCCTGCAAGTTAGGTATAAAATTCAGAAATTTCTTGATCAGCTTGAGCATTTGTGTGGAAACAACAGAATGAAATTTAAAAGGGGTAGGTGCAAAGTTCTATACTGTGAGGAGGGACCCAAATGCACAGTTACAAGATGGGAGGGGGATACTTGGCTCAGTAATACTGTGAGTTGGAAGGATGTTGGAATTATAGATCAACGGCTGAATATAAGCCAACAGTGCGATGTGGCAGCAAAAAAGGCAAAATGAATTTAAGATGCATTAACAGATGTGTAGTTTCCAAACTGCATGAGATATTATTCCCCCTCTATTCAGCACTGCTTAGGATTCATCTAGAGTACTGTGTCCAGTTCAGGACAGCACACTTTAAGGAAGATGCCAACAAACTGGAGCAAGTTCAGTGGAGTGAAACAAAGATGATAGGGGACTGAAAACCAATGAGGAAACCTATGAGGAAAGACTAGAGATGGGTATGAAACAAAAAATGAAACACTCTTTTGTCATTTTGTTAGGTAACGGATCACTTTGTTACATAACAAAATGGTAGGACACGTTTCATTTCATTTCATAACGAAACACCATATCCCCCTCTAGAATGAAATAATTTGTCCTAGAGGAATCAATGGCAGGAGAGCTCAAGCTCTTCCCTGTAAGCCACAGAAATTTGGAAAGGTTTGGGGGTCAGAGAGATGAGATAATAATTTTCAGTGAAGACTTTACCCTACTCACCCTCTTGCCAAACTGTGTTTTGTAGCCTGTGCTTATTTAACTCTTTGCATGGACTGTACGATGAGTGCAAAAGAAAAGACTCATCAAGGGAGGACTTGACACCAGGAGAGGTCCTGACCAGTGAAGATCTATGTCCATATAGTGCAAGGTGGTTGACTATGGACTGCTATTTTTTTTGAAGGAAATTTGTGTGCCTCCTGTTGACCATGAAAGTGAAAATATTTTATCAAAAATCATGAGACTTTGTGATTGAGTCATGAACACTGGCAAGGAAAGAAGTCCTGACAGGTTTGTGATTCAGTTTATTTTTCCAGTGAACAGATGGTAGCTGCAGTTTTTTAATAGCAAATTTTATACTGTAAAGCAATGCAGGTTCTATATGAACAAAGTGATATATCTAGAGATTGGCACAAAATGAACTTTTAGTTCGTTTTGTTATTCGTTATTTGTTTCATTACATAACAAAACGAATAACGAACCTTAGAATGGATTTAAAACACAACAAACTGAACCAGGAAAAAATGGTTCGTTTCAGTACCGGCCCACGAGCACTGGAACTGGCCTGCGCCTGGCAAATGTTTTTTTAAAAGCTGACCTGCCCGTGCTACAGCTGTAGCACAGACCATGTGGTTGGCACCCTAAAATAAAGAAAAAAATATAAAAAATAAAACTAGCATTGACCCAGCCCCAGGGGCCGTGCAGTCGGCACTTTAAAAAAAATGAGGCGCTGGCTTGGGGCCTCAAAAAGCTCCTGCCACAGGGGCCAGGATCGCCCCGCTGCCGCAGCCCGGTAAGGATGATGTATGATGATTGAAGATGATGATGATGATGTGGATGTGGAGGATGAGGATGAGGATGAGGATGCTGCCAGTCCAGTTTGTGCAGTTGTTGTCAACATCTGTGTTTTTTATTATTATTTTTGAATGTTTTTCCTGCCCACGCACTGTCAAATTGATTAAATCGCACAAAGCGGAAAAAAAGAATAATGAACAAAACAAGACAAGGAAATTAATATTTGAAAAAAAATGTTAAAAATGAAACAAAACAAAACAAGCCCTAAAATGAACTGAACCAAAACTAATTGCCATTTTTTTGGTTTGTGTCAGTCTCTAAATGTATCCATTTATTGCATCCTGTTAGTGTAGGTGGAGTAATATACATTTCAGCATAAGTAAGAGTGCCCCATGCTGAGCAACTGGTGGGGAAGTAAGTGGAAATGGAAATAAGAAAATACTCAATGTTATTTCATCTAATTCTACATGATAAGCTAAGCCAGAAGGTTTCTCATTGCAATCCTTTGTCTTTCACTAGAAAAAACCCTTTATTGTTTCCTTTTTACTTCTTAGAGAAGTATCAAATCTAAGTATCAATTGAACTTCATAATTAGCCGTTGTGGGAGCAGGGAATAAGACATTAGAAATGGTGCACATTCATTTTTCCTGGGAATTAGAAGCTGGCTGCAAGGAATTTGTAAAAAAATTCTGTTTTGCATCTGTACTGCAGTAGCAAGATTATAACAAGGAATCTCATATTTTTAAGAGAAAGTGGGGTTTCTTTGTTTCCATGTGCTTGGTTTTATTTTGAATGTCACTTCAACAATTGGAGAATTATATCTAATTTGCATATGTTTTAATGATATTTTAAGATGCCAGTCATGACTCTGCCATAGTGTTATAATTAGAGATGGGCACGAAACGAGCGATTTTTCATTTTTGTTTTCATTTTTTCATTTCATTACGCAAAGAAAACAAAACAATTTTTTAAACAAAACAAAAACAAAAACGAAGTGACCAAATTTGCCGTGTTTTTTGTTTTCATTGCAGCAGATGCATTCAACTGAAAAGAATGCTAACGAAACAGCAATTTTTCATTTTCGTTTTTGTTTTTTCATTTCGTTACCTAATGAAACGAAAATGAATTTTTTTGCAAAAAACGTCATGAAAACGAAAACAAACCAAAACGGACCCCTAAACAACCAAACGACAAACGAAATACCATTTTTTTGAGTCGTGCCCATCTCTAGTTATAATGGCTAAAAACTGTAGGCAAGGATTTCACTTTCTTTCTTTCTTTCTTTCTTTCTTTCTTTCTTTCTTTCTTTCTTTCTTTCTTTCTTTCTTTCACTATTTAATTATTTATTTAATTATCTATTTAATTATTTATATACCACCCATTTGGCTACCAAGGCTGCTCTGTGCAGTTTTACAGCAAAAGAAGACAATTTTCTCACCACACCTTGGAGATACACTTTCTATTTTCATATCAGAGCATTGCAGAATTAAAAACAGAGGAATACTGTGTTGGAGGCACTGTGAGAAATTAATTTGGTATATTTTACATTTGGAGCATTTATCAGCACTAGGATACAGCTAGGCTTCTGAGGCCCAGGCAGTTTGCCTTCTGTCATTCTGCAGCATTCTGATATCTTGCATCTTTGCATAATCTAGTTTTTTTTTCAGCTGACCAATTCTTCTTACCTCCTTCTTTCTCAGTTTACTTCTCATCCTTTCTTTCCTTGATACGCCACCTTTTATCAGCTTATCGACTCTGTTCCTTTCATTTAGTTATTGTTGTGTAATATTTTTGCAATACTTCCTCAATGACATCTTTCCAACATACTAGGACATAATTTCTCTATGTGCCATCCATTTCGTACACTCTTGGAAAAGCAGCCAGTCATTTCTGACGATACAGTAATTTCCCACTTATTGCGAGGAGTAGGGGCCCAAACCAATGTGCAATAAAGAAAAATCTGTGATATGTCAGGACGGGGGGCCTGTCTGGGGCCTCTTACCCTTACCTTAGGCCTGGTGCTGCCCCAAACAGGCCTCCAATGGGCTTCCTGGACTTGTTGGAGACACCAGAAGTGGTTTCCAAGAATCCAGAAAGAATTTCTGGTTTTTTGGAAGCCACTTCAGCTTCACTGGAAACTGCTTCTGGGGCCTCTGTCAGGCCCAGGAAGCCTGTCAGAGGCCCCAGAAGTGATTTTGGGCAATCCAGAAGGCACTTCCATTTTTTTGGTAGTGACTTCTGGTTCTCTGGAAACCACTTCTGGGGTATCTGACAAGCCTGGGAAACCTATTGGAGGTCCTCTCGGGGCAGTGCCAAGCCTGGGGTAAGTGCAGGAAGCCTCAAACAGTCCCACACAGCTTGCACCAGGGGCCCTTGCCTTCATATACTTCAGTCCCGCAATATACCAGGACTGCAGTATATGAACCATGAAGTGATGGGGATTACTGTACATTTGTCCCCTCAGCTTTTCACTACAGTTGACCATGTGCCCCAGATTTAGTTTAGAGTTTCATTTGGCAATTTAGATTTGACCCTAATTCAATTTTAATCTCTCTGCGATCTAAAAGTGAATTTTCATATTTGCTGTTGATGTGCAGTGGGAGATTTAAATGATTTTTCACATATGTTCACATTAGACACTTGATAACTTTCTTGGAAAGTGTTCATCCTGTAGTTTTGAGACAAATGGATCTAGTAGATTCTTTCCCCTTACAAATAGCGATAGTGTTTAGTTTTTTCACAATGCTAACAAGAAATTAGTATTAAAATAAGCACCCAAATAATGTCTTCTGTCTGCACTGGTCATTCCTCCCAAGTTTCACACAGATAAGTTTGGGAGACTTGTATTGTGTGTTGATTTATACATATTATTTTGCGCTAAGATTTTGTGAAAGCAGAATGAGCATACTAAAGAAGAAAGACTGAAATAATGTTTTAATGTAAGATTTAAAAATCTGGGACCAAAATAGAGATAGAAAAGAAATAAGCAAAATATTGCAAAAAAGAATGTGGACTAGAGATTAGCATGAAATGAACTTTTCGTTATTCGTTATTCATTTCGTTACATAATGAAACAAATAACAAACCTCAGACTGGATTTAGAATGAAACAAAATGAAACAAACAAAAAAATGTTTTTCTCCAGTTTGGTTTATTAATGGAGGCACCGGAGATGTCTCCTACCTAGTGCTGGTCCTTCCTGGAGGTCCGGTCTTCTTGGCTGCAGGGAGGGGGTGACCAGAAAAAAAAAGCCGATCGGCCGTGCTGCAGCTGGTTGTTAACCATGGTCAGCAGTAAAATATATATATAATATTAAATTAAAGATCTGGTGTGCGGGTCCAGGTACCAGCCTGCAAGCACCAGAGCCAACCATGGGTCACGGAAATGGCCCACAGGCTGGCACAACCCCTCCACCCGATCTGGTCCTGTGAGCACCAGAACCAGTCTGCGGCCTGCAGAACTGGCCCCAGAGGTGGCCGGGTTGGTGCCCTAAAATAAAGAAAAAAATATAAAAAATAAAACCAGCACCGACTCAGCCCCAGGGGCCACATGGTTGGTGCTTGAAAAAAAAAAAAACAAAATTAAAAAAACAAAAGGAGCGCTGGCCTGGCCCCAGAGGTGGCCGGGTTGGCGCCATAAAATAAAGAAAAAACTATGAAAAATAAAACCAGTGTTGACCCGGCCCCAGGAGCCACGCAGTTGGCGCTTTAAAAAAACCAAAAAATGAGGTGCTGGCTCCAAGCCAGTGCCTCAAAAAGCCCCTGCCACAGGGGCCAGGATCACCCTGCCGCCGCCGCTGCCAGGTAAGGATCATGTATGATGACTGAAGATGAGGATGAAGATGTGGATGATGAGGATGATGAGGATGCTGACAGTCCAGTTTGTGCAGTTGTTGTCAACGTCTGTTTTTTAATATTTTTGAATGTTTTTCCTGCCTGCGTGCTGTCAGATGGATTAAATCGCGCAAAGCAGGGGGAAAATGAATAACAAACAAAATGAACCAACAAAACAAATATTCAAATTTTTTTTGTTAAAAATGAATTGAACCGAACCAAAGCCTAAAACGAACTGAACCAAAATGAATCACAATTTTTTCGGTCCATGCCCATCTCTAACGTGGGCTCAAAACAGAAATATGAAGAGTCTTAAAAGGAACTGGGGAAAATGAACTGGGGAAAAATTAGTAGAGGAAGAATGGAAACTGTCACAAAATCCCAACAAAGCTGTTTCAGTAAACTTTCCTCAAAAAGAACACAAGAAGCATTATTCAACATGCTCAAAGGATATGGGCAAATTCTTTTCCTTCCCAGCTATGAAGCAAGGGTGGTGGTGTTAAAGGATAAGTATCAATATGTGACAGAAAAGACTTCAATCTTTTCACTACCAGCAGAATAAAAAGGTGGCAGCATAATAAAATGAAATCACAGCCTTTAGCCATGGCAGAAATTGGTGATATCTGTCATGAAATATGACTTATTTTCTGTAATGAATCCTGAATGCTTTTTCTGTTTTAATGAACTGATTTGTTTCTCTGTAAAATGCCTCCCCTGGGTCCTAGAGACACCAAATATGGTGTGAACCTTCCTTAGACTCTCCCCTTTAATCCCTCCTAATTTGAAGAGATTTGGGGCTTGGAGGGCTGAGTTATTAAACTTCAAGGGGGTGTCCCCTGGAAAAAACATTTCTAAATGCAATTGTCTGTGCTAGAAAATAGTGATCCCAGGCAGCTAGCAGCATGAAAATTGCTGTGTAGCTTCCTCAAGCTCTCCCCTTGAAGCACCCTCAATTTGGAGAGGTTTGGGGCACAGGGGGCCAAGTTATTCAACTCAAAATGGGGTCCCCATAGATTCTATTATAAAGTTGTTGTTTTTGGGGTGGGGTGGGGGACAGAGAGTGGTTTGCTAATCACCTCATGGCAGCAGGATATATAAGAGCCTTGCTGCTTTTGGCTTTTTGTCATATGTGGTGGAGTGGATTAGGAGACAGACGTGTTTCTGGCAGCGGTGTTAAAAGTTAGTTTAACAGTTGTTTTGGCTGGCTTCTTCATTCACTGCTGCTCTATGCTGTGCTAAAAAGCAAAGCTGCTTTGTCTGTGTTGTTGTGTGAGTGGACAAAGAGAAGTTTGTTTGTGTGTGTGTGTGTAGAAGAGAGAGCCTTTTTCTCTCTGTTCTCTCTTAGCTCATCTGTTCTTTTTGGGATGGATGGGTTGAGGGATTTGGGACAGGCTTTCTTAATTTTATAACTTATTTTCCCCTCCTACCCTTGAAACTACACATTCCTTATCACCCACACACATTATTCCCAGGCCACCCACCTGTACAATTTCCTTCATTCTTTTTTTTAAAAAAAAAACCTGTTTGTGTAACTGTTTCTCTGTGCTGCTGAGAGAAGCACACACAGGTTTTGTTCCTTTCTGATTTGTTCTGTTTGGGAGGCTTTTGTCAGGGGAAGGATATTAGGCAGGGTTTCATTCTAATAATAAAATTTGGATAGGCTTTATTACAGTGGTACTTTGTATAAAGGTATTAATTTGTTCCAAATGAAATTATGTTAAGCAAATTTTTCTTTATACAAATTTCCCATAGGAATCCATTAAAATGGAGTAATCCCATTTTTATGTCGTACAGATTCGCCCCATAGGTGATTATGCTAAGCAAATTTCCCCTATCTCCGGAATTTTTTATGTTGTACAGATTTTATGTTATACAAACCCTTTGTTATAAAAGGGTCCCTGTATATTATATTATGTATATATTTTCCCTCTCCTACCCCCTTGAAAGTACATTCCTTCCCATCCATACACATTATTCCCAGTCCACCACCCACCTGTACCAGTTCCCCCATTCTTTTCTAACTCCCCACCCCATTTATGTAACTGTGTATTTCTATGTGCTGAGAGAAGCAAACACAGCTTTTGTTCCTTTCTGTTCTGTTCTGTTTGGGAGGGTTTTATCAGGGGAGGGATATTAGGCAGGGTCCATTTTAATAATACAATTTGGGCAGGTTTTCTTTATTATATTATATTATATACAGTAACCCCCCATCCATCGTGGATGTTAGGGACCAGCCTGACCCGCGACCATTGAAAATACGTGATATGCGAATGCAGGTCGGGTTGGGCCTGGGTGGTGGTGGTGTTTAAAATGTCTTTAAGGGACAGAGCTAGCTTGGCTCTGCTGCTGAAAGGCATTTTAACCATCACTCCCCACCTTCCCACACTGGGAAGGTGCGGTGGAGTGGTGCACAATGTTTAAAATAACTTTCAGCAATGGAGTCAAGTGCTTGGCTCTGTTGCTGAAAGCATTTTAAACATCGCTCACCGCTTCCCAGCACCCAGGGGGTGCAGCACGCAATGTTTAAAAAATGTACCCCAAACCTCTCCAAATTTGGGGTGTCTCAAGGGGAGAGCTTTAGGAAGCTTCACAGGAATTTTCATGCTACTAGTTGACTGGTATTACTATTTTCTAGCACAGAAAATTACACTTAGAAATGTTTTTTCCAGGGGGCACCCACTTTGAAGTTTAATAACTTGGCCCCCCAAACCCCAAATCTCTCCAAATTTGAAGGGCTTAAAGAAGAGAGTCCAAGGAACATACCCACCAAATTTGGTGCCTCTAGGACCCATTTTATAGAAAAATAAATCAGTTCATTTCTGTTTCATTTTGTATGATTTTTAAAACAAAATTTATTAGTAATGAAACAAGATGAATCATGGGGTCAATGAAACAAAACAAAATGAAACACAGTTTTTCCATTTTGTGTCCATCTCTAATCATGAGAATATCAAACGACTTGCACCCCAGTCTCTTGTGAAGGCTCTTTCACACTGTAAGAACTCATACGAACAGCAAACAATATATAGGATTATCCTAGGCTGCTCAAAGACAAACAAGACAGAAGGTTTGGGAATAAAGTTTGGGTAGCTGAGAAAACAAGAGTAGATTATTCAAGACCAAAACAAGCAAGCAAACAAACAAACCTCTAACAATTCTCATGACATGATTCCACCTGAACTTCATTTTTATAAGATCTAAAATTTTCAAATTCATGTGTTCTTTTTGTTTGTTTGCTTAAGAAAACTGATTGTTTTGTTAACTGTATTGAACTGTATATTGTCTCTCATTACTATATGCCACTTTGGGTCCTTTTCTAAGGAGAAAGGTAGGGTAAAATACTCATAAATAAAATAAAATAAGTGCTTTCAAGAGTAGGAACATTTAATTTATGCAAGGACAAATGTGTTCATTCAATTTTCAAGAGTTTTTGGTTTCTATTCATGTGTTCTTTCCTTTACTTAAAACCTGCTAAAATAGCTTCTGTTAAAGGGAGGCTAAGTAAGAATCACCATGTGTCACAAATAAAAATTTGAGCCTCCTTTCTTCTGTCATTATTCAACAGATGTGGTTTTAGAGTTCTGTCATCCTACCATAGTAAGCTGAATGAAAAATTGCACACAAATGGAAAGTACTGGCTTTGATAGGATATGAATCTAGCGCATTATACAAGAATGTACTTGGCACATTTGCTTGAGTATATCAAACACCACGTCCATCTCTGCTGATTAATAGCTATGTACAAATGGCTTAATGGAAATCTTCCTCTCCCATTGGAAACAGAATTAATTGATGGGACTGCTACATCAGATTTTAGCAAATAACAAAGGGCTTCTCCAAATTCTCAAACCTGGGGCTCCCTGTAACCCCTTTGTTCTTTAACCCGAGAGGGTTTGTGCTTTCCCATTGCCAGTATAAATAGCAAAAACAGCTACTGTGTTGGCAGCCTGACCACTGTATTGCTTTTTCCACCAAGCTGTCTGGTGTCGATAATGACATGGAGAGTCCTCCTCTCCTTCCCAGGAAAAAAAAATGGAGAAATATTACAATTCATTCTCAAGTGTTCTTCAAAAGTGGGGGGGAGCAGTGCACCACTTTTTGAGATCCTTCCAGTCATGGAGACAGACTTAAGGGGGCAACAAATATAATAATAATAATAGATACTTGTGCCTGACACAAAGCAGTGCAGCAGTATCGTAGATAAAATGTTAGTATTGATATAAAGGGTTTGCAGGTCTAACAGAAAGACAATGACAATGAATAGAGTAAAAACTCATATATTCATATATACATCAAAATATACACAGCATAACAACCAAGCATTATATACAATATAGCAAACAGACAAACAGAGTGTGGGGTAAACTGTTCTCACCATAACAGTCCCCAAGTTACAAATGACAAGCTAGTGCCTTTTATCCTATTCAGCACTCATAAGATCTGATGCAATCACTAATTAACAATCTGATGCAATCTGATCTATCCATTACAAATCATGATGTTACAATCAGTTCCACCTGCACTTCATCACTTAACATGCCTGTGATTACTAGTCTCTAACACTTGTGGATTAACATCATGACACTGCAGAATCTAGCTGCCTCCATTTTACAATTCACTTTACACATTCTGTTAAATATACATAACATATGTTTTATCAACTTTTACATATCTTG
This sequence comes from Phrynocephalus forsythii, assembly GCA_029282475.1. NCBI lineage: Eukaryota > Metazoa > Chordata > Lepidosauria > Squamata > Agamidae > Phrynocephalus > Phrynocephalus forsythii. Next base: position 62,084,260 of record JAPFRF010000003.1, read on the forward strand.
ACAATTTCAAAAGTGGCGCACTGCTTCTCCAGAGCCCCTGTGGGGAAGCGGCACACCACTTTTTCAGTCCCTTCTAGGCAAGTGCTGCCTCCGTGACTGGAAGGCATTTCAAATTGTGTGTGTCCTGGGGGGGAGCAGGAGAAGCTGTGTGCATGATTCCTCCCCAGCCAGCGCCAGTCAGCTGCTTAGCATGGCTTTTGGGCCAGCGCTCCTGGGGCCATCTCCATTGAAATTCCCCATTGAGCCAATGCATTTCAAAGGAGATGGCCCGGGAGCGCTGGCCCGAAGCCAGTGCCAAGCAGCTGATTGGTGCTGGATGGGGGAGGAATCATGCGCACAACTTCTTCTGACCCCCCCCCAGGGGGAGAAACTGCGAGCATGAATTTTAAAGCGGTTTCCCATAGGAATGCATTGAACTCCGTTCCCTCCGGAATGGGTTAATTGAATTTCAATGCATTCCTATGGGAAACCGCTCCCCGACTTACGAGATAACCGATTTACGAGCATTGGCTCAAAATGGATTAATCTCATAAGTCGAGGTACCACTGTATTATAATTATAATAATTATAATCATAATCATCATCATTGTCATCATCTGGTGAACACAGCTGCCAGGTGTTAAGGTGGAGTTGGCCTCCTCCAATGATCAAGCTCTTTCCAAGAGCCTAGGATGACTGAAGATATGTTTGCAGAATATACAGTATGCTGTTCCTAACAATGTTGCAATTTGTAATTGATCAATGTTGATCTTGTCTATTATTATTATTATTATTATTATTATTATTATTATTATTATTATTATTATTATTATTATTATTATTATTATTATTATTATTATTATTAATTTGAACTGAAGATGAACTCATCATATTTGTGTTGTGAAATGCCACTTTCTGAATACTGTTTTTTTCTCTTTACCTTTAGACTCCTCTTATAGTGAATATCACACCAGCTCAAACAACAGGAAAAATTCTTAAAACCCATTGGAACAAAAGTCAATCCATTGACCTCTACAGATTCCTTCAAATGGCAGGTAAATGCTTGTTCAGTGTTAAGGGTGCATTCCATTCTAGGCTTTTGCAGGACCTGCGTTTAGCTTTTCAATTTAAAATGAAGAACATTTGGCTAATTAGGAGGCAGCTGTTAACTTAAGTAAATTATTCATGGCAGCATATTTGTGGTACACAAATATTTTTCAAGCTTATGGAAACTTTAAAAGAGAAATGAAGAGGGTAGCAGATGTTTTGTTACAGTACCCTGAAGTATGTCACTGGAAAGTGAATGCTGATTCCATTTATTCTGAAGACTGCATATTTTCTAAACATTAAAAAACTGGTGAATCATGAACATTAAAATGATATGTTGTGGATGTAATTCATTTCCTTCCCAGTAATCGTTTACAGCCCATCATCTCATAATTTTGTGTAATGAACATTTTACTAGCCACTGTGCTATTAATGTTCAAGATATATAGTGACTGACCTGTTTAGTGAAGATCTGCATTTCTGGTTCATATTCTTCTCAGCTACTTTTCCTCAAGTTTTCTTTAAAATATGTTATACAGAGGACTATGAAACATTGAATTACCCTGATCCAGATAGATGATGTATGTAAAGGCATCCCCTCTTGCATTGGAAGTATCACATAGAAATGTGTGTTATCTCTTCAGTTGCTGGTCTCATCCAGAATCTCATTGTTAAGGAACAACGTGCATCATCTAAACCAGGAGGGTATTTACCTCTGGGTTAGAGATGAGGATGGGGGGGGGGAGGATGGACCCGACTTACCAGGTCCACTGATTGTTGCCGGGGCGGCGAGTCACAACAAAGGGACAATGGCAGCAGCCACGTGCAAGGAAGGAAATGCATCAGCAGCAAGGTGCTGACTCGAGCCTATAGAAAGCCCGGATGGCACACATGGCTTGGAACAGCCCAGGATCTTGGGAAGTGATGACGCGCTCCTGGGGGCTGGGTTAGCACCAGATTTAAAGGGAAGGTGGGAATTAGTACCCCTCTTTCACATTCTGGAGGATGGAAAAAATGTGAATTCTTATTTGTCAGGGAACTTTATTTATGCCTAACACAAATTGATGAATTTTGACTAATCAGCCAAATTTGTCAGAAAATGTGAATTGTTTTTCATTTTGTTCCTGTTTCTACTTTACATATACTGTATCTGAGTCAAATACATAAGATGGGCAGTTTAGAAATTATTAAGCATTATCACTACAGAAACACATTCTCTGCAGCTGCTAGGCATGCACAGTCATCAAGTGTAAGTGGAGCCTGTTACTTATAAAGTAACCAAATAACCAAATAACCAAAAAAGAAAGAAAGAAAGAAAGAAAGATGTCACAGTGATCTGCAACTTGCAGAGCTGTAAAAGATATTAAATATTAATCTCACTGTCTTTTGCTCCTTCAGACAGCTTTCCTTATAAATGAAGAGCTTTCCATCATGTGTGATTTGACCTTTAGTTCCTTGTTCTGTAGTACAGACAATTGAATATAAGCGTGTGCACATGTGATCATGCTTATATTTTTAATCATGGGAGTAAGTCTGAATCATTGATTTAGTATATATTTTTCAGAAACTCTTGAACTACAACCATTGACAGCTACTACAGTGAACTAATTAATAATAATGCTGTGAAATAATTGGGAGGTGTTAGGTATTTCCTGAATGGTGTGGGAATAACTGTAACTCTGGCCTTTCACCTTAGTGTTCTGGTACTATTTAGTACAAGTGTGGTTGCTACAAAATGAGCTGAAAATAATTCACATATGCAAAAACTCTGTAGTTTTATGAGCCCCAAAACAAAACAAAATCATTGATCGTAGTTTTTGAAGGATAGCCATGCTAGTCTGTACAAGTGTATAATAATAATAATAATAATAATAATAATAATAATAATAATAATAATAATAATAATAATAATAATAATAATAATAATAATAAATAGATGGATGAAACTATCAGCCATATATTGAGTTGCAAGAAAATTGCTCAGACAGATTACAAACAGCACCATAATGTAATTGCTTAATGGCCCATTGGAATTTCTGTCACAACTATCATCTGCCCATAGCAAATAACTGGTGGGATCTTAAGCCTGAAAAAAGGGATTGAAAATCAGCATACAAAATTACTTTGGGACTTCCAAATACAGACAGATAGGGTTTTGGAGCATAACACCCCAGATATTATGACTGTGGAGAAGAAAAAATGTGGATCATTGATATTGCTATACCAGGTGATAGTAGAGTCAACAAGAAACAACTTGAAAAAATTACCTGATATCAGGAACTGAAAATTGAACTTCAGAGACTCTGGCATAAACCAGTACAGGTGGTCCAAGTGGTAACTGGCACACCGGGTGTGGTGCCTAAAGAAATTGGAGTTGACAAGGTCACCATCAGTCGGCTGCAGAAAGCCACCTTACTGGGATCTGCTCGCATAATTCACCGATATATCACACAATCCTAAATGCTTGGGAAGCGTTGGACTAGTGATTTGTAATACAAAATCCAGCATAGTTAGCTTGTCTGCTGTGTAATAATAATAATAACCATCTCCCAGCAGAAGTGTGCCTAGCAGAGTCCCTGCCAGCCTTCCGGAAGGCACTAAAAACGCTTCTCTTCCGGGAGGCGTTTGGTGACTGAAGGTGGGTTTTTTTTTTTTGTTTTTTGTTTTTTTTTTCCTTCCCGCCATCTGCAAAGTCACGCTCTACTGCCCAGTCTGGCTACTTGTGTTTAACTGTTTTAAACTGCTTAATTGTCTATGTAAAAGCTGTTATTAGTATTTCTTATGCTGTGAACCACCCGGAGTTCCTCCAGGAAGACGGGTGGTATATAAGCTCAATAAATAAATAAATAAATAAATAAATAAATAAATAAATAAATAAAATAATAATAATAATAATAATAATAATAATAATAATAATAATAATAATAATAATAATAATAATAATAATAATAATAAGTACTTTATTGTCAAAGAAAGAAAGAAAGAAAGTTGAGTGCCCCTGCCTCTCCACCCCTGCAGTGGGTATGGGATTTCAAATGATCCCAGTAACAAACTCCATGGGTTCCAGGCTGCTGGTGCAAATAGTATTTATATTTATTGACTGTTGGGTGAATGCTACAGAGACAGAAGTTATGCCACTGTCTCCTGAACACGTAGTCCTCCAACAGACTCAGTTGCTCATATTAGCCTGTAACATAAAATGCCTTCATTCCTTCCCCTAGTTAAATAAGTTGGTCATCAAGTCCAAACAGCAGAGGTGTTCTGCCACACTGTCCCACTTCTCTCAATGATGGTCAATATAGATAGCTGGGTGGTATTTGCAGGCACACCTTACCTCTTTCTGGAGTTGCTGAAGCTTGCGGTGGCTGGCTTCCTTGGATGCCAGGAGAATTCTAACTAGGGAGGGGATGCTAACTGGAGGGCCAAAGATGGGAACACCACTGACTTGTCCCCACACCTGAGCCACCTCTGCTTCTACAACTTCACCATATGTCTTCCTCCAGCTAGTACTCCATATCCCCCTTGATGTAAAGGACTGCCTCCAGCTTTTCAGTGGCCTTCCCCCACACTTCCTCTCCTTCCACGGTCACTGTGCTGTCATTTTTTGGTTGTGCTTTCTTTCTTGATGGTCTGTCTCCCTTGTCCTTGTATTTTTCCCTTATCCTATTCAACCTGTTCTCCCAGGCCCCTCCTATAAAAAAACCCAACCCATAAAAATCAATTAATGTAGAAATACAAAATACTCTGGGCACAGAGTGAGAAATAAAAAGGGCTGGGTGTCAAAGATTGCTACATGGCAGATACCTTAAAGGTAAAATATATGGGGAAGGAACTGCACAAAGGAAAATAGCTAGGGACTTAAGAACCTGATTTGGATGCAACTTAGCATCACTCTGGAGCACTCCTGCATCCAAGGTGAAGCGGACAAATGATATCCTACATCTGAAAAGAGAGGAACAGGATAAAAAAATAACATCTGATTTATGGTGCTGTTGTTATTAAGTCCTCAAGTCAGATCTGACTTATAATGACCCTGCTGGGTTTTCAAGATAAGTGAGGTATTTAAGGAGTGTTTTTTACCAGCTCCACTTCCCAGTAAATTTTTATGGCAAAACCTGGGAATTAAACTAAGGTCTTCTGGGTCCTAGTCAGTTATGCAATCCACTACATTAAATTGGTTACCTCTGACTTGTGTTGCAACTAATGAATCTCGGAAAAACTTCAGCTGTATTGATAGTTTTATCTCTGTGCACTGTTCCTAATGCAGTAATTTCTTAAGGCTAGCAATATGTTATGTCTGTTTTTGTGGACCTTTTAACAATAAGTTACTATTTGGTCTTTTCAATGATAACCCTATAGAACTATTCTCTCCTATTCCATCTTCTCTATTTGCACATAAACTAGTACTTGGCACATTTTGCACTTATAATTCCAAGTTATCCCAGTTCTACCTGCAGGAGCTTGGTTCTAGTGGAGAGACTGCAGAATTTATTTGGGAAGATGGAATATATTTTCATACCTTTCTCTTGCCCTGTTCAATTCAAAACATCTGAGAAAAAGACACTCTTTTAAGACAGCTCATTTTAAAGAAAAGACTATATCCATGCACATCATTCTCTATTCATGTATAATATATGTGGATGCACACATGCACACATACATATGACTATCTGCCTGTCTTTTTTAGGCATAAAGAGGCTAAATCATTTCCAAACCCATCCAATTACATAAAATTGATCAGTTTCTCACTGTAGGATAAAATTATATTCACCAACTCTGCAGAATCAGATCTCTTTGTGGAAGACATCCCAAATTGCTCTGAGTTATTAATGAAAGTAGATTGGATTTTGAACTACATCACCTCCCAAGCAAGAGGGTAAAATGTGTTTTGTCATTATGTAACAGTTCTGTTTAAAGCAAAATTCTTCCCCTGATTCATTCTGTACAATCTTCTGTGGGAGGCATGACGATCAGTATTCAAGAATGCAATTGACGTTATTGCTGCTATTTCTGTTTGAAACAGAACTTCTTCTTGGCTGAGCAAAATCGAAAGGGAAGTAGGCATTGCTGTAGGACTCAGGAGGAAATATTTGGGATATATACAAGTGCTGATTCTGATTTCAGATTATTTAAAACATGCTTGCCTTACTACGCTTGCATTTTAAACCTCAGCAAATCCCTGTAACCTAAGCGTTCAATGAGACAATAAGAAGGTGATTAAATGGTAGCACATACCGGTATTTTATTTTATTTTATTTTATTTTAGATAGATAGATAGATAGATAGATAGATAGATAGATAGATAGATAGATAGATAGATAGATAGATAGATAGATAGATAGATAGATAGATAGATAGATAGAACAAATAAAAGTGAAGAATACTGCTATGGTGGACATTTTAGCTGTTAAGGATGTACCGTGTACATTGCAACCAGTGCAGAAACTACAGCATTTCTGCAGATGTTTTATGAATCTAGAAGAAAACCAGATGTTTATTTGTCTAAAACCAGTGAGTGTTATTCTTTGGTCTAGCAACATGTTTCTGTGTGCCTCTATGGACCTTTTAATAGTAAGTTACTCTTTATCTTTCTCACTAATAACCATTTCTTTATAATACTATTCTCTCCTATTCTAATGTGTACATTGCACATAAACACATTTAGCATAGATGTAATCAGGTCACTTTTCTGAAAATAAATAAATAAATAAATAAATAAATAAATAAATAAATAAATAAATAAATAAATAAATAAATAAAAAAAGCCCAGGCTTCAGCAATGGACAAGAGGGGTTTTGCACAGTTAAAACTAATGTACCAGCTGCACCCATTTCTTGAGAGGTCTGATCTGGCCACAGTGACACATGCTCTAGTTACATCTCATTTGGATTACTGTAATGCACTCTACATGGAGCTGCCTTTGGAAACTCCATTGTCCTAAATGCTGCAGCCAGGTTGTTAATTGGGCCTGGTTACACGGAGCATATAACGCACACACCCATTACTGCAGCTCCACAGCCTGTCACTCCATTTCTGGGAACAATACAAAGCCCTAAATGGCTTGAATCCAGCAATCTAAACACCACATCTCCATTCATGAACCACCTGGGCATTAAGATCATCAAGGGAGGCCCTTCTCTCAGATCCACTCACAGATGTGCTTGGTGGGGACATAGGAGAGGGGTTTCTCAGTTGCTGCTCCTCAACTCTTGTACTCATTTCCACAGTGAGCTAGACTGGCTCAGCCTCCAGTAGGGATGGGCAGGAAACAAAAAAACGAAATGCTGTTCTGTCATTTCGTTACATAAAGAAACGAAATGAAACGAAATGAAATTAAGAAGCTTTTGTTATAGACAAAACAAAACAGTCATTTTTCCATTGAAATGAACCATTCAGTTCCATCGTTTTTGGGCTCCTGCTGAGCTGTCAATGGCTGGAGCCCTTTAGACCTGGCCAAGTTGGTACCCCTGGTACCAACTGGGCCAGGTTTAAAGGGCTCCAGCCATTGACAGCTCGACAGAAGCCCTCAGAAAACAGTCAGGTAGGCAGTTCGCGCTGCCTACCTGACCATTTTCTGAGGGCTCCTGCCGAGCAGTCAAGCGCCAGAAGTGGCTTCTGGCAGCCCAGAAGTCACTTCTGGTTTATTTGAATTCACTTCTGGTTCTCCGGAAGCCACTTCCGGGCCTGTAAAGGTCCACAAAGCCTGTTGGAGGCCTGTTTCAGGCAGTGCCAGGCCTGGGATAAGTACAGGAGGCCCCAAACAGTCCCCTGGCCCTGGCCTGACCCCCAGATAAAGGTGTCTGCATAACACAGATTTTCCTTTATCGCAGGTCAGGTCAGAAACATAACCCCCACAGTATACAGGGGAGTACTGTACTGGAAACTCTGTGATGTGTGCCTTTCAGTTCCTCTTCCTTAGGTCATGAAACACCAAGGGGCTATCAGTTTTGTGTGTGTGTGTTGAGTTTTTAGAACATTGTGTGCTCTGTACTATCTAAACCAGTGTTTCCAAACCTTGAGTCTCCAGATGTTCTTGGACTAAAATTCCCAGAAGTCTTCACCACTAGCCATACTGACCTGGATTTCTGGGAGATGTAGTCCAGGGACATCTAGGGATGTTTAGAACCACTGATCTAAACTAACCTGTGGGTAATAACTATGGTCAGGACACACTCTTGGGGTCATGGTTGAATTGGGGATCAACTGCTAGGCCAGTCAGTTGGGATCTGTACATGCAACAAAGGTGGGGAGGGGCTGCATCTTGTCATTTGCCTCAGACAACAAAATGCCATTCATGTATAAAGGCCACATTGAGGCATCATGGGTCAATGTAATTCAACATTGTACACATTTCTTTCAGCCAGGCTTTGTTCTGTGATGTTATGTGATCCTGATTTCTCTTTAGCTCTAGACAAGTGTTTGAAAAGATTATGCTGAAAATGTGAGCAGGGAAATAATTTTATCCCAGCTCCCAGTTACTGTCTTTGTGGGGAGAGGGATGGACTAAAGAGGAAACAGCCCGCTGCACACTGAGCCTCTCCATATGACTGGGACCTCTGATATTTGAGGGAAATCTCCTCCTGGGAGAGATAGCTATATGTGATGGTGGTGGTGGTGGTGGTGGTGGTAAAGGGTCTCAACACTCTTTACGTGCTCATGCTTTCAAGTTAGTATATTTTTGAATAGAGATGGGCACGAATTAAAAAAATGGTGTTTCATTTGTCGTTTGTCGTTTAGGAGGTCCGTTTCGGTTCGTTTTCTGTTTTTTTGAATTTTCATAAAAAATTCATTTTCATTTTTGTTCGTTTTGTTACCGTTTCGTTACCGTTTATTTCAATGTTTTGTGATTTTTTTTTAGCTTTTAAAGCAGTTCAATGTATTGCCATAAGGAAAACAAAATGGATGACAAAATTTCTGGTGTTTCTGTTCGTTTTGTTTCATTTTAGAGATAAAATTCATTTTTTCATTTCGTTGCATAACGAAATGAAAAAACAAAAACGGAAACGGAAAATTTTTCGTTTCATGCCCATCTCTATTTTTGAACACATGAATATACAGAATTTTTTTTTCATTTAGGGATATTGTTCAAAAAACTCACCAAATGTTTTCTCTTCATATCACATAAATACTGTTTAGTAATTTATATAAATATGCATCCTAACTTTCAACTGCCAATGCATTATTCTAAAAGCTAACAATGCCTTAAAATGGTGCACAAATCTGCCTTATATTGAGCCAAACTTTTGATCTTTCTTGCTAGTGAACATATTGTCTTTTGTCAGAGTGGGAGCAGTTAAGGACTTGTGTAGAAAATTTCCCAGGCTTCCTCGGCAGCCTTCTCTGGCAGAATATATTTAGTCTGAAAGTATTGATTAAATCAGTCATTAGAGGGCAACATAATCACACAAGTGAAAGCGGACTTCCTGAATATGCTGTTATGTGGCACATCTCATAGTAACTAAGCTGCTAAAACATACCCACCCTCCAAAGTATAATGGCTTTCTGACTAATTGCAGTAGCACTTTTTAGCATATTTAGTGGGATTATAAAGTGAGAAGCCTTTGTAAATTCTCTGAGAGAACTGTTGAAAATAGCTGTGCCACCCTGTGGGGGTCAATATGGAGAAAATGTGGAGCTCTGTGAAATGTATCCAAAATAAAAAGGTTATTTCTTACATAGAAAGAAAGAAAGAAAGAAAGAAAGAAAGAAAGAAAGAAAGAAAGAAAGAAAGAAAGAAAGAAAGAAAGAAAGAAAGAAAGAAAGAAAGAAAGAAAGAAAGAAATTGTGATTGAAAATGTGGTTCTTTCCCCCCAAGTGGATGTATAGGTGCAATTAATTTGAAGAGTAGAACACGGAACAGGGAGAAATTGTGAATACTTTTTGTTATTTGATAAATCATGAAATATTTTAAAGTAAATGTACGTAGTGATATTCCATGCAGAAAATTATAACAGGTCACCAAAATCAAACTAATTGTTACATAAATAAAATTTCTTCATGGAAAGAAGACTATGATTCCACACTCACTAAAGCTGTCTAAGTGACATTCATTTCTTAAATGGAATCCCTCTGATATGCAAAATCAAGGTCTATACAACAAGCAGCTGCTTGAAGTTTTACTGAGAGCAACCTAGACTCTCACTAGTCTTGCTGTCTTTAAAAGCAGCCCTAAGACTTTTCAGTTACATCACAGCAAAGTCCGCACTCCAGATTACAATTAAAAGAGGAATGATAATATTATATTTACCTAATCCAGGGCAAGGATATAAACAACTCATTCCTGTAGATCTAGATGGGAATAATTAAAACCTCCTTGTGAATCTCAGAAGAATCCAGTAGAGAGATTAGCTGAGAGGATAGGTAAGGGAAATGGAAAGCCCTTCTCCCTTATAAAGGAATTAGGATTAAGAATCAAAGATCATGAAAAGGTTGGGGGGGGGGCTTCTGTCAGAGTGCAGTGGCTTTTTGTCCTCATGGCGCAGTGGTTGAATGCCTTCACTGTGGCTAAAACTGTGCTCATGACCTAGGGTTCAATCCCAGGTAGCAGGCTTATGGTTGATTCAGCCTTCCATCCTTCCGAGGTTGGTAAAATGAGTACCCAGCTTGCTGGGGGAAGCAATGTGTACCTTGCATAGTGTAATTTAATAAAACTGTAAACCACCCAGAGCCTACCTGAAGTGGTATGGGGCAGTATCTAAGCAGAACACTTTGCTTTTAAGGATCTTTCGTCACCATTTGCCAACCACAAGATGGTTCCTCACTGGTGAATACTATAGTAGGGCCCAAACCTGTGAAGGCAGTTTTCTTGTGTTTTCAGAGTAACCCTAGACCCCATATATCTGCATTAAGGAACATCCCAGGCTCATGGAAGAAGACATTACCAGAGGTCAACACATTACCTATCCCTCTCTATCTTAGCCTATTTTTTCACGCCAAAAGAAGCATGATACAAATAATGATTTTTTCCCATCTGCATTCCACTTTCCAGGCAGTTGTAGTCCCTTTCCCTATATGGGAGCCAGGCCTGTATCTATCCAGCTTTTTGGCCCTTTCTCTTGTATGTCCCCCCTTTGAGCTCTCTTTTCCTAACCTGTAGGTACCTTCAGAACAGGGACTGAGTAAAAGTGATGGCTTAAAATCAGTTCATAAAACCAAATCCATCTTGACTTCAGCCATCAACCCAGAGTACAAAATAAATGCACAGTATTTACAACAGCTAGAATATCCGGAGACAGGTCATATTAGCTTTCTTGGAACAAACGTGCAAGAATCTGACAGGCAACATGATGATCCCTTAGGTCTGAAATTGTAAAGGAACCGGTGACAATTAGTGACACTTAAGGTATTATCTTCCAGGCACTAGTGATGTTCATTCTCTGGCAATATTTTGATGGAAATATTCATGAGGTCTAAGCCTCAATGGTGTAATCTGCCTTGTTTACACTTGAGATAACAATTACAAACATTATGCTCAATCCATTTCCTTCCTTTCTCTTACCATCATTTCCCTACAACAAGTACTTGCAACTTTACTAGTGTCCCAGGTATAACACATCCTGTCACAGCTAGGCTGGATGTCAAAGTACAGGAAGAAAGAATGATCTTCATTCTTGGTAGAAAGTTTAAGGGTAGCAGGGATGGGTAAGTGTGAGCTGCCTAACAGACAGGTTAGCATGGGTTTGGTTGGCACATTAAATTCAGGGGAACAACTGGGCTATTACTCAATCTGAATTAATCCATATTTGCTTGTAATAAGCTGATTTGACTGATAACTTCCAGACATTTGGTGAAATAACTTGGAAAGAAATAAGAAAGAGAGATTTCACCCATTAATCACATGATGCTTTCAAAGTATAGCTTACTCAGTAACTGGAAATAGTAGCTCCAGATATACTTTAGCCTGCTCTTTCTCTTTTTTCCAAGTAGAAATCAACCAAATTCGTATTCTGTTTTATTTCATTTGTGGTAAACCAGGCATTTCTTTGATAAAATGCAATATTTTAGAAGACCACCGTTCCTGCTGACCCAAGAGTCCAGTGCCATCTGCCTGGATGAGAGACAGGGGACCTTTCTGTGGCTTCTCTGGGGGAGTTTGGCCTCTTGGACTCCTGAGGCAAGTCAGGACTGGGCCCCTTGCTCTGTTGCTCAAGCTGCCTTCCACCTCAACACTCACCACCTGCCCGAGGGAGGGAAGGCTTGAAAAGTGGAGCTGCCTGGGACCTAGAAGACCACCGTTCCTGCTGACCCAAGAGTCCAGTGCCATCTGCCGCTCCCTCCGCCCCTGGGTGAGAGACAGGGGACCTTTCTGTGGCTTCTCTGGGGGAGTTTGGCCTCTTGGACTCCTGAGGCAAGTCAGGACTGGAGGAAGAGGTGGGCTGATGAGGTTGAATTGTTAGGTGCATCTGTTTTTTGTATTTGTTTGTTATTGTTTGCTTTCTGTTTGTTGCCATTAGGTGTAGGTGGCAGGAACTGAAGAGAACAGGAAGGGGGGAGGGCAATGGAGGGGGCAGCTATTGAAATTGTGCTGGGTAGGGGAAGGTATGGTGGTAGGAGTGCAACATGCCTGTGTAGGAGAAGAGGGGTTAGATATCTTACATCTATCCCCCCTTCTGGTCCCATTTCTAGCCAGAAGGAATCAGGTGACCATGTCAGCAAGCCCACGAGCCACACGGTGCTGTTGTTAAATGCCAGGTCAATACAAAATAAGACCGCCCTCATCCACGATGCTATTTTGGATGAGGGTGCTGACCTGGCATGTATTACTGAGACCTGGGTGGGAGAGGAGGGTGGAGTCCCCCTTTCCCAGTTATGCCCACCTGGGTACTCAGTCCAGCACCAGTGTCGCCCGGTGGACCGGGGAGGTGGAGTTGCTATAGTCGACAGGAATTCTATCTCCTTGGCCAGGCTTCCTGTCTCCTTGGGGAAAGGGCCTGTATTGTGTGCTGGGCTCACAAGACAGATTAGGGATTCTGTTGGTGTACCGCCCACCCTGCTGCGTACCAACAGTCTCCCTGCCTGAGCTGACAGAGGTGGTCTCGGACCTGGTGTTGAGGACCCCCAGACTATTGGTACTGGGGGACCTCAACATCCATGCTGAGGCTACCTTAACTGGAGCAGCTCAGGACTTCATGGCCACCATGACAACCACGGGGCTGTCTCAACATGTCATGGGCCCAACACACCAGAAGGGCCACACTCTGGACCTAGTTTTCTCAACGGGACTGGGGGATGGTGGTTTGGATGTAGAGGGGTTGGCTTTGACTCCATTGTCATGGTCAGACCACTTTCTGGTCAAGTTTAGGCTATTAGCTACTCCAACCCTCTGCAAGGGTGAGGGATCCATTAAGTGATCCGCCCTCAGAGACTAATGGATCAGATGGTTTCCTGAAAGCTCTGGGGACTATCCAGCTGACATGATCGGCACTCCTGAGCCAGGTCACCTTATGGAATAAGGAGATGACCCGGGCAGTTGACATGATCGCACCTAAGCGCCCTCTCCCCTACACAGAGCCCGGACAGCTCCTTGGTATACATCTGAGTTGGGGCAATGAAAGGAGCAGCGCAAGTGGAGAAAATATTGCAGTGAGTCTGATCAAACACGACTTAGAGCCCACTATTGGGCCTATTCAGTGGCTATACGGTTGGCGAAAAAGCAGTATTTCACCAACCGTATCGCTTCCTTAATTATGCATAGAAGATACTACTATACCCATGGTGCAAATGGTATTATAATATGACCTTTCTCATTCAGTATAAGAAGAGTCCACTAGTTACTAGGTGGGAAGGAAGTAATGTCACAACTGCTGGATCTCTCAACAAGAATTCAAATTTCCTGATAGAACAAGGTCAAATTAGAAAGAGCCATTTCCCCAAGAAATGTGCTACAGCAAAAAAAAAAAAAAAAAAAAGAACAGCTACCAATCTGATCACAACAGCCAACCAGAACGTTGGTCATAGGTCACTGAACAAAAGGCAGTCATGGAGAAAGAATCAGGTTCTGCTATGGAAATCATGTCACCACAGAGGTAGTTATCAGAATAAACCATAAAATGTAGTTGTACTGGTATCTATGTGAACAAATGTCTTGTAAAGGAAAGAGGAAGGAGTACAATAAGTGGATATTGTAAAGGACGGGAAGGTATATAGTATATCCAATTAACAAGATGTGCTCACTTCTGTTTCCAGCTGAGCACATGCTGTGTCTTTGTCTGGACTGAGACAAACTGTGGTTAGCTTAAACTGAAGTTTTTCTGTATGACCCAGATAAAACCATTTGCAATGGAATAAAGAGGGAAGTAGGGCAAGAATACACACCTAATGCTAGGTTTTGTGCATTGTCTAGGGATAAATGGTAAATTAATTTCAATTCTGAATGGGAGCCAGGAGAGAGATTGAAGAACTTCAGTGTGATTGAGTTTGGCCAGTGCTCACATTTTTAACACTGCTTCCAAACTAGGCTAATGAGCCTTTGCATTTCCTTGCCCATCAGTATGTTTATCTGTAGCATCTTTCTTTCTCTGCTGCAATTTGCTGTCTGTATCTTTCCTCCAGCTGGACTATAAACTTCGGCCATCCTGATGTTTTGGACCACAACTCCCAGAATTCTAAGCTTAGATTGTCAATGGCAAAGGACTGTGGGAGTTGCAGTCCAAGACATCTGGAGGGCCGAAGTTTGGACATGCCTGAGCTAGAGGAAGAGAAGTGTAATGATACTGCAGTTGTAGAAGGGTTCGTCATGTTAGTCTATGCAAGTAGTTAAAATGAAAACAAAATTAAAAGGAAAGGGGGGTGACAAAAATATGGTAGCACCTTAAAGACTAACCTTTTTTAATTGAGCTTTTATGGATAAGTCCATCTAATAAACCTATTAAGACCAGGGTGGCATAAAGCCAAGGTGAATTATAAATTGGAGGCCTCACACTAACTTCCCTGAGACTGACAAATTTACTTGGATGAGTAGTAAATGTTTCAATCTCACAAGAAGTCCAGTTGCCATGACTCAACTTCCAGATAACCTCACCTAGATGACTGAGAATCTTACCGGACATCTTTAGGGTTGTTCTTTGCCCACTTTTCTTCAGGGCTAAACAGTTGGCCTAAAGTGCTTAAAACTGTCATACTTTTTCTTTTATGGCTGCTGCACAGATTGGATTTTCAACAAAAAGTTAAATGTAAGGACTTCAAAATACAAATGTGAGAAATTCTGTTTATTCTCTGGGTGCATTTATATACATTTAGGATATATATTCTTGTAGATATTGGTGCACTCTGGTTCAGGGTACAGAAATTTTGAACTTTGAAGTTTAGAGATGGATAGAATGAAGATTTCCATATATCTTCTGATATCTTGCATGGAATTATAAAGGACCATCTGATTACATCTGATCCAGCACTGGAACTATTTACAGTGGACCCTTGTATAACAAACAGTTTGTATAACATAAAATTTGTACAACATAAAATATTCCGGAGATAGGAGAAATTTGCTTAACAGAATTGCCTATGGGCCAAATCCGTACAACATAAAAATGGGATTACTCCATTTTCAATGCATTCCTATGGGGAATTTGTATAAAAGAAAATTTGCTTAACATAATTTCATTTGGAATGAATTAATTCCTTTATACAAGGTACCACTGTATCTTAATCTGATGTTTAGCTCATCCTTACTTAACAAAGAATTCTAAAGAAGGTGAAAGACCATCTTATTTGTAATTTTTAAAGTGACTCAATAAAGGAATCCCAATCCCAGATTTCATTTCTTTGATTGGATCACATGACTACAGTTTGTACTGTTTGTACAGAAAGTGATGATTCTAGAGCTGTAGATTATGAGGTGGGGAGAGAATATAAATTGTGGCAGTATCATACTATGTTTCCCTTCATTTTTTATTGATGATGCTGTTCAGCAATTAAAAATTATAAAGTTTTTGCTAGAAGAAGCTCTATGCTTTCACAGAAGGTTGATGGGGGAAACCATTTAAGCTGTGTGCTGTTCTATCAAATTGTCCTCTTAGGAATTTATTTAAGAACATAGTGTCCATCCTGTATCATCTATATTTTCTCCTAGCAGGATATTTGATGTATTATATGCAGCTTCTGTTTTAAAAGCACAGTGAAAAACCCCATGTTTTATTACAAAGCAGAAAACATAGATAATTTGATAAAATGAAATGCATTAAACTCAGATTGGAACTCATTTTCTATATTGAGAAATCAGACAGGAAAAGAATTTGCTGGAGAAAGTTGCAGTTATTGTAGTGAATGTTATGGAAATTAAAAAAGAGTCTGGTAAGTTCTTCTGAGCACTTACCAGGATGGAGTGGACACCAGGTCACCAAGAGGCAAACCTGGAGTGTGGCACCATATAGAGTATGGTGGTGTGAGAGGTAAGGAAATGGAATAATGGAGGTGAGAAGAGAAATTAGCATGTTAACACTTACCTTGTCCAGAGGAAAAGGGATACAAAGAAGGGTTACAAAGATGGATTGCAAAGGGATGCAAAGAAAGATTTGACCAGTGGCTTCTCCTGGAGACTACTTAGGATCCCTTATTTATAGTTCAATTTGAAGTGGCTTCTGTTTTCACTGTTTGCTGACCAGCATTGCTTTTGAGTTCTAGTAGGCAGAAAAGAAAATAGCAAAAGGAATTAATTAACCCAACAAGCAAACAAACAGTAATGAAGCTAGTGCCTTGATTCCAATGTTTTAGTAAATTCTTAATAAATTCTTGGTCAAGTTGGCCACTTTCATTTACAGGAAGATGGGTTTGTAATAAACTCTGGCATAGCTTTTTATGCAAATGCTTAGAGGGTGTGTGATATTGACTAAAATGCCATTTAATATGAAAACATGAAAATGCTTCTATGGGGATTAACACAATGGATGTTGCTGGGAGTTATTTCTATTGAAAAAAACTCAGAACAGAAAAACATGGGGAAAGAATCTCCATGGTGCTAAGAAGCGCACAAGCTCATAATGTCATTCTTGATCTCTACCCAAAGTCAGCCAACTGAGTGCCTTTAATTAGGTACTAGCCCTTTGGAATTACCCTCTGGATGCAGTTAATTAGTTTCTGCTTACTTCTGGTAGCTCACGCTGTTTCAAATGATTTCAAGTCATGCTGCAGCAGTTCTTTTTTTCAGCAGACGTTGATTCTGTGGTACTAGAGGGTGGCACTGCAGAGGCATTTGAAAAAGGCACAGGAATGGAGTAAGACATGTCGTGATGACATCTGTAATTTATTTTGGAAAACTTATGCTTTTCGGATTTTCATGCAGCATATTAGACTGCTGTGCATTTGATAGCAATTGCGAAGGGTCACATATTGACATTCAAACTTTGGAAATGGAATATTGGCTGCCACTGTAGATAGATCCCACAAAGAACTCAGCCTGATTTAATTTTTTTCTGGAAGTTTTTATTTATTTATACAGTATTTATTTATTTATATATTATTATACCGCCCATCTTCCAGAGGAACTCCAGGTGGTTTAAGTAGTGATATAGATATCAATAAAAATCAAACATATAATGCAATAATTAAGATGAAAAAAACAAAACAGAAAGAAAAGAAAAAACTTAATAAAATAAAAGCAAGGTCTTGAGGCAAGATGGGGACTGTGCTGGGTCTCACTCGGCAGTTTGTTCCAAAAACAAAAGTTTTGGAAAGAAAAGTGAAAAACTATTCAGGCCTCCACCTCTGGAAGATCCACTTCAGTTACTCAAAAGCAAGGTCTTGTAAGCTTTTTGGAAGTCCAGCAGGGACTGTGCTGAACTGGTGATGATCTCACCAACCACCAGTTTGGCAGTTTGTTCCAAATGAAGGACAACCCACATAGAGTGGATCCACGCCTGACAAAGTTCTCAAGGTTTTGGGTGATCTGATCTGCCTGAGATGGAAAAAAATACCTTTTAGATATTAAAAGTAGCCACAAATCATAGACTGAAATTTTGTTTGGACTTTCGAGTGCCTATTAATATCCATACCATTCCCCAGTTGCATCTAAAGAGGTCAGGCCTCTAGTCTTTTGTGTTGATAGTCATCATGGAAGATCCACTTCATACTTTGTCATTTTGATCCCAGGTCCCAAACCAGGGAGTGTTTTGTAAGTCAAAAACAGTACCTGGAAACCTTATTTGGGATGCAACGGGCAACCGTGCCATCGGTTCACCATCACTGCCATAGATTATTTGGTATTTGAGAGCCTTTTGAATATGTTCCTTTTGCACAGTGTTCTTCTTTCAACTATCCTTCCATTTTTCTCATCCCCCATTCTCCTAGTCTACATCAGCCTGCTACAAAGCCCCTGATAGAATTACTGTGCATCCTGCATTATCTGTGCAGCATGGTATTACTAACCTTTCTGTAGTACATGCATTTTACAACTTTATTTCATGTTCATTCCCTGTGTCTTAGCCTCTGGCCTTTCCACCATACAATATGAGTTGCACGTTTTCAGTAATACTAACCACTCAATAAATGTTTAGAAGAAGGAGGAAGAACAAATCAAAATTACTTCTTTTCCCATTACGAGTCCACAGGGAAGAAAAGGAGAGAAAAGGAATGATACTGTATTTTATTAGATACTGGGAAACCTCTAACACTTCATGCAGTTTATCTTATAAAATGATGGCTCTACTTTGGACACATTGTTTTAGGGGTGAATCTTATTAGCAGCAAAGTATAGTTCTAGTACCTTAAAGACTCTCACTATTATGATGGCATAAGCAGATGAACCGTTCATCAGATAAAGTGTTACCTAGAACTCCTAATTTAGATATATTGTGCACATGACTGTGGCAGTGGAAGAACAATGGACAGGAAGGTCAGTGAAAGAGTAAACTCAGAAAGTAGCACACTGAGCGCTACCAGATTTGCTTCTGTGCTGCTGTGGCTAAGTTGATTATTGTAATAACCAAACACATTCCTACTTGCTTTCACCTGCTTGTAACATTTAGTTATAATTATGTTTATTTTTCACTAAGAATAAATTGATGTAATATTGATAATGTTGTAACTGCTTCATTCATTTGATAAACCAAGAATGTGAGCTTTTATAGCCAATGAATCTTCAGGATTTAGTGACTCTTTTCACTTCTGGCAGTCACCTGAAAACATTAATGAACAAAGGTGGCGCGGAAATCTGCAACCCGAAACTGCGCCTTCTGTGTGGCTGGCCCCTCCCTCTGGAAACATCTTCCGAGTGAGGTGCGCCTTGAACAGTCCCTGCCCGCCTTCAAAAAAAGCTTTAAAAACCTTGCTTTTTAGGGTGGCATTTGACAACCTTAATTAATTTTTCCTTTTTCTTTCTTTCTTTTTTCTGCTGTCTTGCCGTTGAATATTCGACAAACTTATCAATTTGCTTAGATAGATAGATAGATAGATAGATAGATAGATAGATAGATAGATAGATAGATAGATAGATAGATAGATAGATAGATAGATAGATATAATTTTTATTTTTCTATCCTCTGTTTTGATTATGTACTGTTTCTCTATTGGGTTTGTTTTCCCATTTTGTTAACCACCTGGAGTTCCTTCGGGAAGACGGGTGGTATAAAAATGAATAAATAATAAATAAATAAATAAATAAATAAAAGAAAAGGAAGGAGATAATAGAGCATGTTTCACCTCTTCTTATAATTGTAACAGGAGCTGGTAATGAACACAAAGATCAGGAAGAATGCACATATTTTGCTTTTTCATTTCCCAACAGCTGTTTCTATTTAAGATTTACAGTCAGCCCCTCAGATATCTGAATTTGCGTGCAGAAGTAGTCATTTACTCTTTAATTCCATTGAATGTATTTCTGCAAGTCACTCTGTGTTTCCATTTACAATTTAGATACAGAAAACCTGATCCTTTCCTCTAGTTCTGACTACTCAGCTTACTGGGGGAAGTTTGGGGAGGCAATGTGTAGTCTGCTTAATTATTTGTAAACCACCCAGAGAGTGCTTTACATGCTATGGGGTAGTACATAAACAGGACACTTTGCTTTTTTGCTTTAACTCTTGTATAGAATTTTTGGGTCTGCTCTGGTTTAAAAACACAAGAAAAATCCCACGGAACGAGGAGTACACATAGCGCATGCATGAATGGTTGCATGTACCGTTCATCTCATGGGCAAAGAATAGGATGGGGTCAGAAGGCTATAGAGTCAGCCACCACCAAGAATTCTCTCTCCTACATTTTAAAGGAAGTCTGAATTGGTCCAGATATTTCCCCCTCCCATCATGCGGATAAGCCCTTGATAGCATGAGAAGGTGTGGAAGGATAGTCTCTTGATTCTCTTTATAACTTTCAGCACATAAAGGGCATGAGGCCAAACTCTTCAGAATCCAGGAACAGAATGGCAGTTTTGGGTACTATCTGCACACACATGCACATGAAGTGTAAGTGGAAAAAAACCTGGGCTAAAATGAAGATTATTTTTTCCATATGTAACCACACTGTAATTGGATAGAGGGGTTACATTTAGCCTTTGGAATTTTCTGGGTTCTATATAGGAGTAAACTTTTCAGAAGTTGGGAAATGGTAAGTTAGCCAAGTAGATAGAGGGAACAAATGTCCTGTTGCCTCGTGCACAATGCCAAACTTAAAATACTCTTGGAATTATATGACCCAGATTCTTTGTTTTGAGTAGCCAAGACCTATTCATTTGCTGGGAGAATATCCAAGAGTGAGTGGCAAGTGCCTTTGGAAAGTCAATAAGATTTAACCTGTAGCTTATCATGCATGGGCTACAGTAGGAATTATCCAACCTCAGGGTGCGAGCCATATAAGGGACAAAATGTGGAACTGTGAACGTGGCTCTTGGAACTTTTGTTCCTTGAAAACTGAAACATTACATAAAAATAAGAAAATTGTCTTGGAATTGTATAGGAAAAGAGGGAAGCTGCATAATAGTATGTTTTCAAATAATTTTAATTATGTTCCATAATTGTGTTTTTCTTATAAATCACATAAGCAATGTAACGTATTTCAAACAGGACTCTTTTCCTCCAATTTTGGAATAACACTAAAAATCTAACCAGGGGGGGGGTCACACACACTATGTTCAGTGTGTGTGAAGATGTGTTTGCCAAAATGTGATCTATTTATTTTTTTAATAGTGGGTACCATTCAAATGCTTTTTACCATTGGAGGAAATTATGACTAAATCTATGTAATATAACACGTGGATATCCCCCCCCCCCAGCACAAGCTCTTCTTTAAAAACACTGAAAATAATTTGTGTTATTCAAAAGAACAATTTGATAGATGAAGAGAGAATGATAATTAGACAAAATGGTGTTGGAAATTATAATGGAAGCAACTGGTATGCATGAGGAGCACCTGTTTAGTGGTGTGTTGTCCATAGTGATGGAGGCTTAATTCATGCGTAGGGAAAAATTTATCTTAATAAAATGAAACACACAGATGGCTGCTTTTGGAAAATGGCATAATAACATTTAAAAAAAATCAATGTTTGATAGTCCCATGTTATTCTCAACTTTTTGTCAGTTGAATGACAGAATGTGAGCAATATCCCTTGTGGCACAGGGGCCTAGGAATAATCAGTTCTGTGGTGTCTACACTGACACAACTCTGCGGGATACAAAAATTGAGGTGCTGGTGGGAGTGTAACAAAGCATCAGATCCCTGAGAAAAATGGGAGTGTTATCCAATTATTCCACATGTCTTTCCATTTCACGTTTATTAACCCATAGGTTTCTGCCCCAACACAAACAAATGGGCTTTGCTGACAGAATATGCCACAAGTTGGACAGTGATATTTTGGAATGGGTAATAAGAATTTATAACATTCTGTTTCACAAATAGAGAACACACACTAAGGTTGGTCAAGGATACTAAAATGAAATGAATGACACCCTATGACACTCCCTTATGAGGAAAGGCTAAAATATTTGGGGCTCTTTAGTCTGGAAAAAAGGCGCCTGAGGGGGGATATGATTGAAACGTACAAAATAATGCAGGGTATGAGTAAAGTGGATAGAGGGAAGCTCCTCTCCCTCTCACAAAATACCAGAAATAGGGGACATCCACTCAAATTGAGGACCGGGAGAGTAAGAACAGACAAAAGAAAATATTTTTTCACCCAGTGCGTTGTTAGTTTGTGGAACTCCCGGCCATGGCAACTGGCTTGGATGCCTTCAAAAGGGGATTGGACAGATTCCTGGAGGAAAAGTCCATCACAGGTTACAAACCATGAGGGAGATGTATCATCTCCAAGCTGAAAACCGGGGTACCTCAAGGACCAGATGCAGGGGAGTGGTATCAGGAGACAGAGATCTACTCTCGTGCACTCCCAGACGCATTTGGTGGGGCCACTGTGAGATACAGGAAGCTGGACTAGATGGGCCTTTGGCCTGATCCAGCATGGCTCTTCTTATGTTCTTATGTACTTTCCAGGGGGGAGGGTATTTTGCACCGACAACCAATAAACATAGGAAATAACAACAAAGGGGTGTCATATCTCCTTGGCCAGGCTTCCTGTCTCCTTGGGGAAAGGTCTGGAGGGCCTGTATTGTGTGCTGGGCTCACGAGACAGATTAGGGATTCTGTTGGTGTACCGCCCACCCTGCTGCGTACCAACAGTCTCCCTGCCTGAGCTGACAGAGGTGGACTCGGACCTGGTGTTGAGGACCCCCAGACTATTGGTACTGGGGGACCTCAACATCCATGCCAAGGCTACCTTAACTGGAGCAGCTCAGGACTTCATGGCCACCATGACAACCATGGGGCTGTCTCAACATGTCATGGGCCCAACACACCAGAAGGGCCACACTCTGGACCTAGTTTTCTCAACGGGACTGGGGGATGGTGGTTTGGATGTAGAGGGGTTGGCTTTGACTCCATTGTCATGGTCAGACCACTTCCTGGTCAAGTTTAGGCTATTAGCTACTCCAACCCTCTGCAAGGGTGGGGGATCCATTAAGTTGATCCGCCCTCAGAGACTAATGGATCCGGATGGTTTCCTGAAAGCTCTGGGGGACTATCCAGCTGACATGATCGGCACTCCTGTCGAAGCTCAGGTCACCTTATGGAATAAGGAGATGACCCGGGCAGTTGACATGATCGCACCTAAGCGCCCTCTCCCCCTACGCAGAGCCCGGACAGCTCCTTGGTATACATCTGAGTTGTGGGCAATGAAGCGGGAGGGGAGAAAATATCGCAGTGAGTCTGATCAAACACGACTTAGAGCCCACTATTGGGCCTATTCAGTGGCTATACGGTTGGCGAAAAAGCAGTATTTCGCCAACAGTATTGCTTCCTCAGATTGCCGTCCAGCGGAGCTGTTTCGGGTGGTCCGGGAACTTCTTCAGCCAGGAGATAGGGTGGAGGCCCAGGACCATTCGGCGGCACCCTGTGAGGAGTTTGCTGTTCACTTTGAGGGGAATATTGCTCAGATTCGCAGTGAACTGGACTCCACTATTGATACAGTATCAAGGGATGTGTCCAGTGCACCGTGCTTAGGTCCAGTGTTATTGGATGAGTTTCAATTGTTGAGACCCGAGGATGTGGACAGGGTGCTTGGATCTGTCCGTTCCACCACCACATTGCTCGACCCTTGCCCTTCTTGGCTAATTGAAAGATCTGCCAAGGGGGTTCGCACCTGGGTCCAGGAAGTTGTAAATGCCTCTTTAAGAGAGGGAGTGGTCCCTGCTGCCTTGAAAGAGGCAGTAATTAGACCACTCCTAAAAAAAAAAAAACCTAACCTGGACCCAGGACTGGTGGCTAACTACCGACCAGTAGCGGACCTCCCTTATTTGGGCAAGGTGTTGGAGCAGGTGGTGGCTGGACAGCTCCAGGCGCTGCTGGATGAAATGGATTTTCTAGATCCATTTCAATCTGGTTTCAGGCCGGGTTTCGGAACAGAGACTGCCTTGGTCACCCTGTACGATGACCTCTGCTGGGAGAGAGACAGGGGGAGTGCAACCCTGTTGATACTCCTGGACCTCTCGGCAGCTTTCGACACCATCGACCATGGTGTCCTTCTGGATAGGCTGGCCAGGTTGGGAGTTGGAGGCACTGCTTTGCGGTGGTTCCGATCCTTCCTGGCTGACCGTGTCCAGAAGGTGGTGCTGGGGGATAGTAGCTCTGCTCCATGGCGTTTACGTCATGGGGTTCCACTGGGCTCAATACTATCCCCCATGCTGTTTAACATCTACATGGAACTGCTGGGAGAGGTCATCAGGAGGTTTGGGCTGAGGAGTCAGCAATATGCTGATGATACTCAGCTCTACCTCTCGTTCTCCACCAATCCAGGTGAGGCGGTTTCTGTTCTGAACTTGTTTCTGGACCAGATAATGGACTGGATGAGGGTTAATAAATTTAAACTCAATCCAGACAAGACAGAAGTGCTGTTAGTGGGTGCTACGTCTGACAGGCTAGAGGGCCTTTTCCCTGTCCTGGATGGGGTTGCACTCCCCCTAAGGGACAGGGTCCGTAGCTTGGGGGTGCTCTTGGACCCCGGTCTAACTCTGGAAGCCCAGGTGGACTCGGTGGCCAGGGGTGCCTTTCTCCAGCTGCGGAATATATACCAGCTGCGCCCCTACCTAGATGAATGGAGCCTTATGACAGTTATGCATGCACTGGTAACATCCCGTATTGATTACTGTAATGCGCTTTACGTGGGGCTGCCTTTGAAGACGGTTCGGCGATTGCAGCTGGTTCAGAATTGTGCTGCACGGCTGGTGAGTGGTAGGGCCACCAAGGAACACATCACGCCAATTCTGTATAACCTTCACTGGTTACCAGTTGCTGCCCGAGCCCAATTCAAAGTGCTTGTTTTGACATATAAAGTCCTAAACGGCTTAGGACCTAGATACCTGAAGGACCGCCTCCTTCCATATGAGCCTACCCGGCAACTAAGATCTAGTCAGAGAGCCCTCCTGAAAGAGCCATCCCTTAAGGAGGTGAAGGGGATGGCTTGCAGGAATAGGGCTTTTTCAGCAACTGCCCCCAGACTTTGGAATGCCCTCCCAAATGAGACTCACCTGGCACCGACGTTGATATCATTTCGGTGCCAGGTAAAAACCTTCCTATTCCAAAAGTTTTTTAACTAATGATTGTGGGTCTTGATGGCAATTTTTAGTGGTGTGCTTTTAATGTACTGTATTTATTGCATTTACTGGTTTTATTGTTCTAATTTTATTGTATTTTGATGTTTTAATTGTTTTGATTGTGAGCCGCCCTTTTGGTAGTGGGCAGCATACAAGCTATATAAATAAATAAATAAATATTCCTAACACTTGTGTTCTGAGAATCCTTATGGAATTCAGCAGAAATAGCATCTGCTTCTGCAGTCAAGGATGGAAGAAAACATGTGAAAGACAAGCAATATAAAAGCCCTTCAAGTAGTCTGGGAGTTGAGTCTTGGCAATTGGACTTCTTTTCTTGTGGGATCAAACCATTTTGCTACTCATCCAAGTATCTTCTTCAGTCTGAGAAAAGTTGGTTTTATAGTTTACCTTGATTTCACTCCACTGTGGTTTGAATTGGCTTGTTAGATGGTCAATGACCTAGTGCAGGTATGTCCAAACTTCGACCCTCCTGGTGTTTTGGACCACAACTCCCAGAATTCTAAGCATAGATTGCCAATGACAAAGGACTGTGGGAGTTGTGGTCCAAAACATCTGAACAGCCAAAGTTTGGACATGCCTGACCTAGTGTCACCTATGCAAACTTTCCTAACACTCATTAAGCATGGGTCATTAGGCAGCGATGTTCCTGGTAGAGGTGTGAAGTGCTTCTGATTTGTATGATGACTGGTATAAGGGCTGCATGATACAGTACATGGGAGGCAGATTGTGTCTAAGTGCCTCACCCCTATTGAAAGAGGGATTTTCAGTACACACATGAATGGCTTCCCTGACTCCTCTCTCAAACCACCTACCTTTTCTGTCTAATATGTGTACATCTTCATCTTTGATACAGTGTCCTTTTCCTTTCAAATAAAGGTGCATTGCCATTTCTAGTCCTGACCAAGTGACCAATTCCAGTGAACAATATAGGTGGTCATTGTCAAATGCCCATCTAATGAGCGGGTTCAGGCTATTGTCCACGTAACAAGTTTATTCAGACCAGCGTAGAGTGAAACCAAGGGAAACTATAAATTGGAAGCCTTCCTGCCAACTTTTCTCAGACTGAAGAAGATACTTGGATGAGAAGTGAAATGTTTCAATACCACAAGAAAAGAAGTCCAGATGCCATGAGTCAACTCCCATATAGCCTCACCTGGATGACTCAGAATGTCCACTGCCCTTCAAGTCAGCTTTCTTTAAAATCTTCTTCTACTTTTCATCCCATCCTACCCTACCCCTGCCATATATGTTGACTTTGATTTACTGAGAAATGTTTCCTTTTCCCATAGTTTCATGCTTCCACTTGAGTTCCTCAATCCTATCAATAACAGGAAACAAAGTGAGTTCAGAATATCATCTGTTTCTCTGGTACTTCTGATAAGAAGGTTGGCAACAGAAAAGCAGCTGCTGATTCTCCAATTAAATGCTAAAACTCCAGTTAAAACTTTGTTTTTTCATCATTTTACTAAAGGTCTCTGGCTGGAGAACCACCATGCAGTTAAACTGAGCTTCAACCAAGAAAGTTGTAATTGGAGTTTCAGTATTCCATTTTACAGAATGTGCTATCTGAGGATTCCACAAATACTGGCTTGGCTCCCTAGGCACTCAGTATTTGTGGCTACACTGCCAGCTGCCATTTCACTCACTCACTCACTCTTTATTTCAGTCACTGACCAGATAAAATACAAAATACATTCCACATAAAACCAAAATAAAAGTGTATAAAACAATAAAAGCATGCACACAAGACAAGCATAATACAATGGCATACTCTTTGTATAAAAGGCAGAACAGGTAAAATCTTGGAAGCCCAGTAGGCCCAATAACAGGGTAATCAACTCAATAGGACTAGAATTGTCTCCAGCCAGGGACCATGGCCGTGCTCTAGACCACCTCCAACCCACATCATGAGAAGAGGTAAGGATAAATACACAATGGATATTGCCAATCATCCTGCCCCCCTCAATCATCGAGTGCTGCCATTTCTCTTCTTATTCCACTGCTGTTTGCTTGGAATAAGACACAGGCTTGAAAGAGGCACATATTTTCTTGTAAACAGCAGTTTTAAAAAAGGCAAGGAATCCTGCTGTTAAAGAAGGGCAGGTTTTCTGCAGTTCCTTACCTTGTCCAAATTGTAGCATAAATGAGTGCTAGGAACCTGTATGCTGCTTAGCATGTTGCTTGAACCCTCCCTTAGGAAGCTAGTGAGTGGTTTTGAGTATTTTTATCCACTATTTTGATGTTCTCTATTAACTTCAAGGGCCAGATGCAGGGGAGTGCTATCAGGAGACAGATATCTAGTCTCATGCGCTCCCAAACGCATCTGGTGGGGCCACTGTGAGATACAGGAAGCTGGACTAAATGGGCCGTTGGCCTGATCCAGCATGGCTCTTCTTATATTCTTATGTCCTTAACAAGATGTTGTTTACCTTTCTATAACTAGTTCTTTGTCTTTTTTTCCAGTTTTTTAAATGTAAGTCTTGTGAGACAGATAACTTAGTAGAAAGGCAGACTGGCTAAGGCTGTGTTCAAACATTGAAAACGTCTCCCCAGTTTCCCTCACTGATCTCAGAGTATTTTTATTTTATTTTATTGTTTTGGGTTTCAGATGGCACACATTCTGACTCACATTTCACACACCACAAAGTGTGGTAAATCCATGGCAAATCTTTCAAGCTCAGGACCTATTACTTATATTTCATATTCCTTCCTGCATTACTTTTTGTTTTGAATTTTTTGTAAACCCATGGACCCAGAATATTTCTTTGTATTTCCCATTACAACTCCACCTTTCAGCTGCTGCTATATTCCCCCCCCCACACGCTTCCTCCTTCTTCTTCCATTTACTGTGGAGTGTGTTGATTCCTCCTTATGCCAATGGATGACTTGTAATTGGTTTTCTGGTGACCATGTTCAAACATCCAAAATGCCTCCACAGTTTCCCTCATAAGATGTTCTTATATGACAATACACCCACCCACCCAGAAACATTCAGGCCAATGTCTGGTACGTTTCTCAACAAAATGCATCATCTCTTGCCATTTTAATATAATCCTGTAACAAGATCAGGACATTCACAGGAACTTCTTATATAATTTGAGACTTCAGTCTGAATATAGTAAGAAAAACTTTCATAAATTAGCACTGCAGTTCTCTCCTTGACTTCCATGTATAAGACGACCCTCAATTTTTAATCTAACCATTTTAGGTTGTTAGGTAGGTAGGTTGGGCACCTGAGTGAATGTGAGCCCCTTTTCTTCTGGCTGCTTCCAGCTTGATACAGTCCCATAAACCACTGTGGAAGGGGTGAGCATGGCACAGGATTGTTTCCCCCGCCCCATACAGAAAGGGAAAACCTCTCCATGTGGAGAGCTGTTGGTCAAGCTTGAAGAAAGGTGCAGGATGGGTCTGCCTTTCTCTTTCCATGCCAGCTTCCTTACAAAGTGCACTGGCACCCCCCTTTATGAAAGAGTAATGGGTCACAGGAACCCGTGTCTATACTCAGAAGTCGGACAGGTTTAACACTTAACTCAGGCATGTCCAAATTTTGACCCTCCAGATGTTTTGGACCACAACTCCCACAGTCCCTTGCCATTGGCAATCTAAGCTTAGAATTCTGGGAATTGTGGTCCAAAACATCAGGAGGGCTGAAGTTTGGGCATGCCTGACTTAACTTCTATGCTGTTTGGTCTGTCTCTCCCCCCATCCCACCTTTCCAGTCTTCCCTAAAAATACTCCCTTTTTATCTTGGGAGTATAAAGACAAATGTGGCATCAACAATTGAGGTGCATCAGTTTTACCACGTCACTACTGAGGATGAGGAAATGCTGTTGCTGTTGCTGCCAGGTTATCTCTTGACTAGTGGTGACACAGGGAATGAATGACTTCCAGGTTGCCCTGTCATTTGCAGCCATGCATACCTCTTGCAAACTCAAGCCTGTTCGAGTCAGTCCACGTCATACATCTGGTGCCCCCGTCTTCTCTTTTTCAGCCAGCATTCTCTGATACCCCCTCCCCAACAAGTTATGGCTTGATTTGATCAAGGATCCAGTTGTCTTTTTGGTAATTCAAAGTACCCCAAAGTTCTTCAGCATCATATTTCAAATGAACCAGTCCCCCACCGCAAGCGTGTTTCATTCCCTGCTCTCCTCCTACACAGTACTAACAAACAGAACAGGGTTGGTGTTCTTGGTCTTGGTCTTCAATGGTATATCTTTTCCCAAGATTTCTGCCTTTCTATTGTTCACAGCTGTCCTTCCATGTCTCAGTCTTCTAATGTCTTCACTACAATCTCAAATAGGAGCAGTGATGGTGAACCTTTTAGAGACTGTGATTCTGAACCCACTAATTTTTCACAAAGTGCCAGTCCAGCAATTTAAGCTGAATACAGGTGGCTGTGAAGGGGCAATATCAGGTGCCCACAGAAAGGGATCCAAGTGCCACCTTTGGCACCCATGCCATAGGTTCACCAACACTGCCCTAGAGGGTATAGTTCAAACTTTAGAAAAACAATTCATCCACATATTGACTGAAGAGAGAGGTCTGCTGTATATTAGGCTGTAGACAGCTTCACTGCCACTAATTCAACTATGGATTGATGATTGTCAATAGGGAAGTAAATGGGATAAGCCAATGTACATTCTCCTGAAGTTTCATGGAAAAAAGACTGGTTTTAGACATGATTGGATGAATATGAATCAAGCAGTCCTTGATGAAGAGATACTACTTACTTCTAACATACTGCTGCAATTCTTTTCTAGGGCATCATTATTTTGACTATCCCCAATGGAATGTGTTTGAGAATGATGAGTATCTAGGTCTAATTTTACTTTGATCTCATGAAGCAATAAGGATTTAGATAGAAGTAGCATTTGACACAGTTTCAGCCTTTTTAAAGAAACACTTCACTCTGTCTTACACAAATGCACTCAAACCCAGTAGGTGCGAATCAGAGAAAGTACACTTTGAACAGCACTGTTATCAGTCAAAGTCCTCATGGGTTCTGATTTTAGTGGCAATTAGCAAAGCTTTGAAAAGTTACTTTCTTTTGAATGATAACTTCTATCATTTTCCATCTGCATCCACATGCTTGGCTATTGGAGTTTTTGGATTATAGACCAAAATTAATTTTTCCAGCATCTGGTTTTTATTTTTGCTTTGCTGTATCTCTTCATTCCAATCAATGCTCACAGGTAGGTTCCTTATGTGTAACAGAGGTCTCTATGCCCACAAAACCACTCTGGTTTTCTAAGATACATTACATTCTATATTCAATGCATAGCATGCAGATAAGTCTCCCCTTTTCCTTTTTTTCATCTACATACATTAGGTCCTGATACAGATACTTAACAAAAACATATAATTAAGGGAGGATTAAAATCTTTCCCCCACAACTACTTTTTGTTGTTAAATTGGCCCCACTAGGGAGACAGTGGGTACAGATGAGGACATTAGCTATGCTGAGTGTAAATGTGTCCATTTAATTAGTTATTTAAGTTCAAGTACTTATTTATTTACTTTTGATAGTAACTTTTTATTGGAAGATGTTTTTCTTTGGTGGTATCTTTTGTTTTTTGAGCACTATTTATGCTGACAAGGAGCTGAACTTCAAAAGGTTATTTTTGCGAGCTGTCATCAGTCATTCCATCAAACTGGCATTCTGCACATCAGTTGAGCAACAGCTTTCTGGTTAGACAATTCCTCTAATTTCTTCCTCCACTTTATGTAAAAGAAAATTATTAGTAACACAAGCCAGGAATTTCTGGGAAGGTTCTTCTTTGGCAGAATTTGCCTCCCAATAGATGCCAGAATAATTGAAATTTGCAATTACTATCCCATCATGTTTCAGAAATTCCTGCCATTTGTTTTTCAAGGGATTCATCTACATCTTCTCCTTGATTAGATGGCCAATAATAGACTCCACCTACCATGGTCCTTCCCCCCACCACCATTATATTAATCCAGGTACTCTTGATGGAACAACCAAGCTCATCCTTCTATATTTATGTGTAGGAATATGTATTTTTGACATTTCATCCACCTCAGTGCTTCCCTGGGCTGCTGCTCCTGCTCAAGAGTTCTACGTATGTTCTCTCTTCATCTTCTCTTATATCCTTAATGTAACCATTGGCTGTTCCAGTTTTCTCACTTCTTCTTCTTCTTCTAGCAGTGCTGTCAGTTTGTACTTTCTACAAGTGTAACGCGGTGTTGTTCTCAGGCATGAAGGCAAGTATTGCTTACATTTTCCAGATCACCCACTCTGAAACATCTCTTTCCTCCACAATCTTGGTTTAATTTTTACTTTCTTCATTTAGTCTATTAGTGCCCTTTGCCTTTTCTTTTCTGCCTTGAAGGATGCTGGAAAAAATCATTAAAATATAAATACAGTTGACCCTCATATAACAAATGGTTTGTATAACATAAAATCTGTACAACATAAAAATTCTGGAGATAGGGGAAATTTGCCTAACAGAATCATCTACGGGGCAAATCTGTACAACATAAAAATAGTCGCAATTAGGGATTACTCTGTTTTCAATGCTTTCCTATGGGAAATTTGTATAAAGGGAAATTTGCTTAAAATAATTTTGTTTGGAATGAATTAATTCCTTTATACAAGGTACCACTATATATCCAAAAACCCAACATTTTGTCTTCTCCATGGTTATGCATAGTTAAATGTAATAGAAATGATCCACACTGCAATGTTACATTGGCATAATGCTAGTCATACCTCATTGCTTTCATGGGAAAATGCCTTACAGAATCAAGTTGTGTATCTTAGTTGTGACATTTCATCCTTTAGAGACCAATAAATGTAAGTTTGTTTCTAAGCATGCACTGAACAGGACACTACAGAGATTCTCAGTTCTCAGCCAAGTGTTCATTTTTTTCTAGAATATCTGTATTAACCACTTGTAACACAATTATAGACAGTGTCAGTGGCCCTTAATACTATATCACTGAAGTACACTTTCAATGTTGGATCAACATTTAAGGGCATGGATCTGGGTTGGCAGAAGAAGATTTTCATCCAGCCACACCATCCAAGAATGCAACTGTACCTCCAAGTACATTGGCTTCCACACGTACTGCACATACTACACAAGTATTAGAGAATCCCATTGAATAGGAAGGTCATAATGCATGAAGTAAAGGTGGATTACTGAAAACCCAGTAGAGGTAATTTATGTGAATAGAGCCATTGCCCCCCAAGCCCGGAAATAAAGAGGCGAGACAACTTCAGCTTTTGGGTACAACGGGCCACAACTTTATTTATAACTTATCAACTTATTAACTGGGTTAGTCAGGACCTGTGAAGGGGACCTGAGCCATAGTGCAAACTGGTAATGAGATGGAATGCAATACTTCAGCCAACAAGCTCAATATACAGGTAAATTCGCCCAGGTGAGCAGCCGCCTACCTGTTGAGCATCGCGATAGGATGGGCGAATCTGGAAGCCCGGCACAGCCCTCGAGATGCCTCAATTCATATTCCAACAATGATTGTCTGATGACATAGCCAATGGTGATAGACTGAATTCGAGGGCTTTATATCGTCGAATGGGTTACCTAATTAGAGCTTTACCTGAAATCGGTTACCAGTTGCACTACCTGCCACATAAGAGTCAGGGGCTCTTACCCCAACCAGCCGAGCAGCTCGGCCCTCAGGCCCCCTTGTAGGTCAGATAGGAAAATATCCAAACCAGGGTCAGATCGGTGGACTCCATCTCTTCTGTAAAGGTGAGGTGCATGGCCGGAGATACCCGGGTGGGCTATGACAGATCCACGTCCATGCAGAAGAAAACTAGCAACCTCACCATTAACCATTCTGAGGGCTCTGTCCACAAGGAAAGGGTCATGGGCTGACCACCACACTGAGTGTGGGATCAACGCGGACCAAATAATGTGGGTGCTAGGGAAATAAAACAAAAAATCACTCAAGTCCTGCAGGATCTTGAGGAGCAAAACATCTCCCAGCTCATGAGCGAGATTGTTGCCACCCAGGTGCAGCAACAGGACATCTGGAGGGTTACGGAGGATGCCCAGTGGCGGAACTCAGCCCACAGCATGCCCCTGAGACCCAGCCAGTCCAAGGTGGCACACACACCCAGGCCCAAATCTCGACCCCAGTGAGAGTTTGCAGCATACTCGGCTGCCCAGAAGACAAAGCTATGGCCGAAGATGACCACTCTGGCTCTTGTCTTCACACCGGATCCTGGAACGATAGAAAAGTTAAAACATTCGGACAACAGCTAAAACTTCGGCAACGGCCCAACATAAACTTGAAACTTCTGCGACCTCCAACGGCCAATACACTGTATGCCAGGTGCATCGTAGCCCAAGGCTGCTGCTGTGGAGGCCGCCCCAATCCTGAATGAGTGGGAACCGAAATGCCATCCCACAATACCAGCCCTGGCCAGGGCATCAGCAGTGACAGTCCAGAACTGATAACGGGAAAGAGGGGTCCTGTTCGCATGGATGAAAAGGTAACCGGGTGTGTCACCCCTAAGAGACAGGTAATCTCGCAGTGCCCAAAGTGGGCATATTGCAGAAACATGGCAAGGACTCAAAAATAGCTCCTGCCCCCTGGCCCATTGGTCCGTCTTGGACCTATGAATACGTAACAAAAAACCCTCTGGAAGCCAGCAAAGATCAGATCTAAGGAGGGCTGTATAAGACAAGTCAGACTTAGATGAGGTGAGCAGCTCACTGATACGGAGTGCGACAAAGAAAGCTACTAGGGCAGCTGCCCTGAATAACGCTGCCTCAAAAGGGCCATCGCAAACTACTGGCCACTTATCTGTAAGCCGGGATAAAATCTCCAGCGTAAACGGGGCACGGTCATCCTTCCTCCTGCCCCGCTCCTTAGCCCAGCCCTCCAGCATCTTTTGCAGCAAAAAATCACCCGAAGGGTGGTCAAAGCGCTGGGCCTTGGCATAAAACGCCAAAGCAGACAGCCGGCCTTGAATGGTCCGAGGGGCCAATCCCTTAAAATAAAGGTGGACAGCAAATTGAGTCAGTTGATCAGGGGTGGCTGGCCATGATGAACAAAAACCCTCCTGGGCGCAAAAGCTCACATATTCATTGCAGGCAGCCGCATAGGCCCACCTGGTCCTGGGGGCCAGGGCAAGTGTAAGTGCCCGGTGGGCTTCTACTCGCCAAGGGACCATACCTCGTCGGGGAGGATCACGGGCTTGGTTGAAGCCAGAGGGGCCAGCAGCCGGAAATGCTCCATCTGTTGGCGTGAGAGGGCATTGGCGATCTCATTCCTGACCCCTGGCACATGGCAAGCCTGAAACACTATATTAAGCTCCAGACATTTAAGGGTTAGGGCATGGACCAACCTCATAACTCGAGGAGATCGAGACGACAAGGTGTTGACCACACGGACCACCGCCTGGTTATCGCACCAGAAACGGACGGCCGTGTTGGCCCAAGTTTCTGCCCACAGCCAAACTGCACCCACTATGGGGAACAGTTCGAGGAAAGTAAGGTCCCTGATGATGCCAGCTGCCGACCAGTGGGCCGGCAATACTCCAGCACACCACTGATTATGGTTTAAAAATGCCATAACCACAGGCCCCAGACGCATCCGTCTGCACCTGCAGCTTGGCACCTAATATCAGCTCAGAGTGCCAGAAAGAGACCCCATTGAACTGGGACAAGAACCTAAGCCAAACACTGAGGTCTTCGCGCATCTCAGCCGAAATCCTCCTACGGTGGTGGGGCTTTTTCAGCCTGGCCGTGGCTTCGCAAAGCCACCGAAGAAAAGCCCTACCAGCCGCAATGACCCGGCAGGCAAAATTAAGGTGGCCAATGACAACTTGTAGTTCCCTAAGGGATACCTTATGCTTACCTAGAAGGTCGCGCAAGAGGACCCTGAGGACCCTGAGTCTGCTAGACTGCCGGACGGTGTCCAATTCAATGTCCAAGAAAGTGATGCAAGTGGAGGGGCCTTCGGTCTTTTCCCTAGCTAAAGGGACCCCCCCAGGTAACCTGCCAGACGCTCAAACTCAGCCATGAGTTAGCAGCCCCACAAAAAGGTAGTCATCTAAATAATGCACCACAAGATGGCTACCTGTCCTCTCCTTAAAGGCCCACTCCAAAAAGGTGCTAAAAGCCTCGAAGGCCGCACATGAGATGGAGCATCCGAAAGGGAGCGCCCTATCAGCGTAAAATTTACCCTCAAATGAGAAGCCCAACACTTCAAAATCCCTTGGGAAGACAGGCAGGAACCTAAAGGCCAATCTCAGCCCCAGGGCCGCAGGTCTTAACCATGGAGATGGCAGTGTCAAGAGAAATGTACTGCACCGTACACCATTCATGAGGGATCTTATCATTTACTGACAAACCTTCTGGGTAGGACAGGTGGTGGATAAGCCTGTACTCACCCGGAGTTTTCTTGGGAACAATGCCCAAAGGTGACACTCGAAAGTGAGGGGTGGGAGGAGCAAGGAATGGTCCCAGGACCCAACCCTCCACCACCTCCTTGTTGATCTTGTCCCGGACTAGATCCTCAAAGCCCATAATGGATTTAAGATTGCTGGCAAACATAGGTGCCCTGGGGCCCAACGCAGGAATGCAGAAACCCCAGAGAAAGCCCCGAAGAAGATACAGAGCAGCCACCCTGTCCGGGTAGCATTGAGGCAATTGACGCAAGGGATTGAGTTTGATAGGGCTAGGACCCTTTGGGAACCGAGCCCACTCCTGGAGGTGTTTTCTTGGCACCACCATCACCGCCTGAGGGTGAAGTTCGCTTACCCTTGGGGCAGGCAGTAGCAGCATGCCCCCTCCTCCACAGCCGGAGCAGATGTGCTTAAATCTGCACTGGCGTCAGTTGCATGAGCCCTTGGAGTTAAACTCCCAACAGGCCAGGTGGGGTTGAACTGCCTGGCCCGCCGCTGGGCGGGCTGATGCCGGCTGGCTGGTTCTGCATACCAGATGGCCACTGTCAAAGTGGTCAGCTGAGATGGGCTGGGGCTGTGGACATGATTTTCATCCAGAGGGGGCCGTATGGTTCATCCCAACAAAGGTTGGGAGAATGGGCAGCGTGCCGGCGGAAACGTTCATCGTACCGCAACCACGCCGAACCAGCGAATTCCAAATGGGCCCTGTGAATGGTATCCATGTACTCCACCAGGGCCAAAGCATGCTCAGGGTGAGCCTTGATAATGATTGCAGCATAGATAAAAAATGCTGAGAGCCAGTTGATCCAGCATCTTTCGGGCTTGCGTTTGCGAAGTGTCTCTCGCTCTTTCTCATCGAGCCTCCTAAAAGACTCTCTGTCAATCTCCCTGTTCAACAGGTCAAATACATCCACATAGCTACCACTGAGAATTTTTTCAATGGTGGCTTGCAAAAGGTGATCCCCCAGGGGCAGGCACTCCTCACCCTCCGGCAATTCCAATGGAGACAGAACAGCTGTTTTGGCAGGAGGGCTAGCTTGCACAGCTGTATCCTGCGTAACAGGTAGCCTGTTGGCCGCAGAGCAAGGCTCCTGCACAGACGGGGCCCCGGCCACAACTACGGCCAAAGAGGAAGGTGCCCCAATGCCAGGCCCAGAAGGGGCCAAATTCAAAGGCGGAGTAGAAAGAACAGCTGGCCGAGAGGGTGGTCCCCATGGCCAAGGGCAAGCAGGAGTGGAGATGTGGTGTTGCAAAGACTCACCCGGTGCCAAGGTCCCAGAGGACGATGCTGTAGCCGCCGGGCAATCACGGCCAGCGGCGGAAAGATCGAGGGCCAGGTCCTGGGCAGTCTGCGCCCCTGGGGTGCCAGCAGGTAAGGCGCCCGCAGTGGACACCTCGGGAAGGGGCTGCCTGTTGGAGCTAGGCGGCCGCAGACAAACCTTGGCGAGAAAGAGCAGCCAGCTCACCTTCTAGGAAGTCAATGCGAGAAAGCATTAATTCTCCCATTCTATGTAATTCTGCCTGCTTCTGGGCCTTGGAGCTTCGAACCGGTCTGTCCCCCTCACCCCCTCCCACCAGCCCCCTGGCTCGTGCCCTAGCCTGTTCCAATTGACTAAGCTTATCCCAAGCAGCTGAATAGTCAGGAGATCCTCATCAGAGGAGGAACCAGAAAGCTGAGGGGCTGGGTTACGGGGGGGGGGGTGCCCTGCGTTTTGCAGGGGCCTTGTCTTTAGATTTAGAGGGGCGCTTCTTGGGTGCCATAATGTCAGCAGAAGATGCAAAGGCAGGGGAAAGCGAGGTATGCCAAAATTGACTAACTGGGTATCCCACTGATATCAAAGTCCATGTGACAGAAAAACTATACACAATGAAGGTGTCTGCAGCCTCCCCCTCTTTTACAATAAAACCAATGTGCTTTAAAAGTCCTTTAAGTGTGTGTGTGTGTGTGTGTGTGTGTGTGTGTGTGTGTGTGTGTGTGTGTGTGTGTGTGTATAGTTGTTTTTAAACTGAAACTGTGGGGACTAAGCCCGACCGAGGCAAGGTGGGATCCAAGCCCCGGGGCACCACCCACGGTGGAGGGAAGCCCCCGGGGGTCCCCAAGAGGAAGAGCCGAAACGGCCAGGCAGCGCAAAATGGCGTCTCTGAGCACGCCCCAAATGGCGGGTGACACCCACCCCACCTAACGCCAGGCCAGGAGAAGCCACCACCGGCTCAAAACAGAACCAGCTCGCAAAACGCGAGCCACAAATGAGCGGCTGCAGCAGCCAACGAACCTGTCCACCCTGGGGACTGCACCCTAAATCCTAACTGGCTCCCTCCCACAGGCAGGGGCAATGAAACCCATCTGCCCGGTCCCTACCTAACCCATCCACTAAACCCTCCCACCAACAGCCCAGGGCAAACCAGGTGGCCCAGCTGAGGCATGGGCCGCAAAGGAGAAGGCACGTCCTTGTGCTGGTGAAGGGAGTGCCACCGTGCCACCGTCGAGGCCGCTGCCGCTGCAGAAGCCCTTATCAGGGCTCCGATCGGCAGCACAGGTGATTGGCAGCCTAACTGTCAAATAAAAGGAAACCAGCTGGAGTGCGGCAAGACCGCGAGCCTCCGCCGTTGCCACCGCCGGTCAGGGGCGATCCTCTGCCGCCGAGGCTGCCGACCAAAGCACCCTTGAAAGGCCAGGTCCAAGGCGGCACGGACGAAGCCGGCAGCCCTCCCCGGTAAGGAGAAAAGCCTCGAGGAATGGGGGGGCGCCGGATGGAGTGCACAGATCGCGCATGTCTGCAGCTGCCGAGGATCTTGAAACTGACGGCCTGGGAAGGGGGTGGGAGCCTACTTATAGACTCCCATCCCCGGGCAAGAAGTCCCGGATGGGTGCGAAGTTTTCGCGCCCAAAGTCTGGGACTGGGGCGGCAAATGCGCCCTTTCCCCAATGAATGGGGGTCAGAGCTGCCCTTCTCACTGTTTATGACAGATCTGAATTCAGCCCAAAACACTGGTTGAAATCCTATTGCACTTGGTATAGTATAATGCTACAGCTGCGGAAGTTCATGGGGAATGATGGTTAGGTAGTCCTCATGTCAGGCTGAGAGTGTGAAACATACCACTCAACTATGTTTTCAGAATTGCTTCCTTTATTAAATTTCTACCTTGGTGTAAATTTTTCAACAGCTTGCCAAACAAAGTTATGCAGGTGTAACTACACAACTGGATTTCAGCCAAAGTTTAAGTGTAATGTACAAAATGTAATTGATTGATTGATTGATTGACTGACTGACTGACTGACTGACTGACTGTTTGTTTGTTTGTTTGTTTGTTTGTTTGTTTGTTTGTTTGTTTGTTTGTTGATGACCAATAAGAAAATGTGATATTCCTGCCCAATAATATATTTATAATTGATAATACCATAACAATGTATTACATTATCAGGATTTAATATAGAATCATACAGTTGTCTTGCAACATACTTCTAGGGGTTTATGGGTGAGATTTTAAAGCTGAGGCGGCTTTTGAATTGCATATTCACTGAAGAAAATAATGTTGTTTCTTTTTATTTCCTGAAATAGTACTTCCTGTTATTTATCTGTATCTTCAATGATATTATAAATCATATAGCGTTTAATTAATTGTCAATGAATTAAACAAAGGGTTCCTCATTTTAGGAGCAGTCTGAATGGTACATCCAAGAACTCTAGTGTTTTTGTCCATTATATTTTGTCTGTAAATATACTTCAGTATATTACATTATAGTGTAGTGTATTAGTAAAGACAAAAATGAATTTATATTTAAATGAAAATATTTGTTCAATAAGTGTGCCTCTCAATCATTCACAAACTGATCACCAGAAAACTGCTTATTCATTATTCACAATTTCCATTATTTCCATAAATGAATCTTGATCTATTTCAATGAAAGCATTCCAAGCTTTAAGTATTGCTTATCTTGAAGTGACGTATGAGCCATATGTACTGCAGTATTATTTGTTACTTAACAAAAATGATTCAGAGTTCTAGAGCCAAGTTTCCATTGCAAATCTATTTCATAAGTTTACTCCTTTCATATTACTTGCCTCCTCTGGCAGGCAGCCATTCAGAGGAGGAGGAGAGACAGGGATTCTCCCTGTACAGCTGTTAAGTGGTTGGCTACTGGAAGAGATGGAGAAGGACATCCTGAGCTCCTCCCTGGACTGGAGCATTGCTGGAGTAGGAGGAGCCTAGCGGCACACAGAGACTTGGGGAGCAGCTGGCCAAGGGGGTGGGGTAGCAAATACACAGCACATCTGATGCTGCACCAACAGTTTCATACAAAGCAGCACTAATCAATTCGTGCCCATTTCTAATAAGGATTATACTGGTAGTTTTTTCTGCCTGCGAGTTGCCGATTGACGGAAAATGTAAGGTGTGTCTGGGTTAGGAATGCTTTTGTTGTAAACCGCCCGGAGTCCCCCCGGGAAGACGGGCGGTATATAAGCTCAATAAATAAATAAATAAATAAATAAATAAATAAATAAATAAATAAATAAATAAATAAATAAATAAATAAATAAAAGATCCAGTTCAGAAATTAATGACATTGGACCCTATGGCAGCCTTCACCTACTTGTTTATTCTGTATTGAATATTTTTTGGTGATGAAAAAGCATTTGCATCTGCATATGGTACTACATTATACAGTGATTCCCCCACCCTTTCGCAGTTCATATACTGCGGTCCTGCTATATCGCGGGACTGCAGTATATGAAAAAAGTCCCCCTGGGGTAAGGGACAAAGGCCTTATTCAGACTTATCCCAGGACTGGCACTGCTCTGAACAGGCCTGCAAGGGCTTTCCTGGGCCTTCTGGAGGCCCCAAAAGGGCCTCCTTGCAAACTGGAAGTGATTTCCGGTAAACTGGAAGTTACTTTTAGGTTACTGGAAAAAAATATAAGGATAGTCTAGGAGGTGATTCCTTTATAGGTCACTAATAAAATAAAATAATGAGCTGAGCTTTCGATAGCAAGCTATCTTTATCAAAGCATTATATCAAAATGCATTCTTGATAGAGGATGTAGTCTATCAAGCACTGAGATCCTTTGTGGGAAGATAGAGTGTGTGTGTTCCAGATGGAACATGTGACTTTTTGCATTCCCCCTCCCCAACTCCCTCAGGCTATCAGGGACCAAGGTCTCCAGAGAGCCAAATTGAGGGAAGGAAGGGGGATCGGTGGGCAATGACTATGCTGGTTTGTTTAGTGTGCTGGGTTTGAAACCTTATCCAAGACTTCGATGCAGTTTTAACATCAACCCTGCCTCCTGCAAACATCTGGTGAATTTCATCTTCCCACAAAGGATCTCAGCGCCTCATAGACTACATGCTCTATCAAGAATGCATTTTGGTACAATGCTTTGATAAAGATAACTTGCTATTGAAAGGTTAGCTTGCATTATTTTATTTTATTTTATTAAATTAGTGACCTATAAAGGTATCACCTATCCTATCCTTCCATTATAATAAATAATACATTGCTTGTTTTTAGCCAGTTTTGGTCATTTCTGTCAAGATTATTAAGATGCCATTGACTTTTCCTCCCAATCTCCACCTAAGTCCAGTAACTGAATA
This sequence comes from Phrynocephalus forsythii, assembly GCA_029282475.1. Classification (NCBI taxonomy): domain Eukaryota; kingdom Metazoa; phylum Chordata; class Lepidosauria; order Squamata; family Agamidae; genus Phrynocephalus; species Phrynocephalus forsythii. The sequence goes on from JAPFRF010000003.1 coordinate 62,125,374, forward strand.
GGGCAAATGATCTCTGGATGGATTGATTAAGAAGTTTTAAGGTATCATTTTCCTAATGAATATTCAGTTTTTTTAAATAACACACACCCATTCTTCCCATTCACATTAAGCTGTGTGGGCTGTGGAGCATCTTTAGCTCATGTTTTCTAAGTGAATAGAATATATATTTAGCTGTTCATCTGTTCTTTGCATAATGACAGAAAATTCATGTTCACACTAACTTCAAAGTAGTTTGATGGCATTGGAGCTGATTTATTCATTCCCAAAATGTGATCCTGAATGGATCTGAGAGGTTCTACTTCCAGTTTGCATGAAATCTGTGCTGGAAGGAAATTGGAAGATGGTTTAAACGATAGGTTCGTTCTCTCTGTAATGAGTTCCAGCTTCGAAGCCTCATTCACTCAGCTGCATCTTGCCTTAATAAAAACAGAAATTTTCTCTGCCGATCTTAAGGTCATGGGAAGAATTAATGAGACAGGTCCCTGATTGTCTTGAAGCTGCATAATTGTATTATATGAAGTATAGCATTTTATTTGAGATAACCCTTTAATTCCTATACATGACAATTTTGCATCTGCTATTGTGGTTTACTTGAAACAGATGCAGTGTTATGAAAACAAGTCACAATGAATCATGGCCCCATGCCACCATGCCATCCTGCCCCTCTTCTCTGTATACCTGTGTTGGGAAGTGTAGCCACAAACAATTTTGAACAACAAAAAAACCACTTTCCCATTAAAACCATGAGTTGAAACAGAGTTTTGGTCCCAGGTTCTTTAAAATGGGCACAGTGAGGATAAACTGTGGTTTATTCAAAACTGAAAGGAGAGAGAAGGCCTGATGTGAGATGGTACTGTTGTGTCATTTGGAATAGAGCAGTGAGTGTCACCACGGTTGCAACTCATGAACCTCCTTGGTTTATAAGCCCTGACAGCAGCACTGCAGAGGTTGGAAAAAGTAACCTCCTTCTGGGTGTGGGGAGATTCCAAAACCCCTAGAGCAGTGTAACCCCTAGTCCAGTGTTGGCAAGCCTATGGCACGGTGCCAAAGGTGGCACTTGGAGCCCTTTCTGTGGGCACCCGACATCGCCCCTTTGCAGCAACCTGTATTCAGGTTAAATCGCTGTATTGGCACTTTGCGAATAATTAGTGGGTTTTGAATTGCAGTTTGGCCACTTGGGTCTCTAAAAGGTTCGTCATCACTGCAATATCACATAACAAAATGGTGAAAAGTTTTGCTGACGTGAAGAGTATGTTCTCATCTGCCTGGCCACTGGTGCGGGAAATGGTCTTTTGCTCTGGTTCTGAGTTGTTATATTACATTGAATAGCAATATAATATCAGGATTCTGGCCGTATTAAGTTTCTTCTCATTGACTTCTACAACCAGATGGTTGTGAAGCAGTACCAGCATCCTTTCTGCATCTTGTGTGACTCCTACTTTTTAATAAGATGAGGACATTCTTAAGCGTTCCCTGTTGTCCCCTCCCCCTCTATCTTAGACACATGTTGTGTTTGAATAGTTTAATGTGTGCATTTAAATAAGTTATTTGAGCTTTCCTGTTGCAGAAATGCATCATCTGAAGAAATGGAGAATACCATCTGTAAAAATATCAAGTCTGGCCTTTTACCTAACCTGTGCCTTCAAAATAAGCAAGCAAGCAAACAAACAAACAGTCATGGTTCTTGGATTTAATTGAGCTATACTATAATTTCCCAGTACTCGTTACTTTTAGTTAGACTTTGTTAAGAGCATTTGATATGTGACATGTACATGACTAGTTTTTGTTAGCTTTTGAAAGGTAGCAATGTGCTGCATTGATTAAACATCTTTCTAAATATGCTGGCATGTTTCAGAGCCCTTCTGCTACAGTACTTGTACATCCTGAAATGATATTTGGATGTGACTCAGATTAATTGTGCTTTACACTATGGCTCCCATGGTGTCTTCCTTCTCAGTTGACACTCTCTGTTAAAGATTAATATGTCGTTAAAGAGACTATTCAACATGCTGAGTATAAAGTCAATGAGACCACTTGTACAATTAAATTATAAGCATGCAACTTAGTGCTTTGCAGGGGGCCATGAATACTGGCCCAGTTTCATATGGTAAGCGCCAGAATAAAAAATTGGACTGAATACTTATTTTGCTGCTTTTCAAATAAGAATGGAATCATGATTTACTTTATTCCAGGTTAAACATATCAGATTAGTGGCTTTGAATAAAGGTTCAACTGGTGGAGGGAGGGGGTCGAAAGCTTAATGAATGCCATAGATTCAGATGTTTCAACCAGGATGAATCATGAGCAATAAAACGAGTATGTGGAAAGGTAAAAAGTCTTGTTAAAATATTATTATTAGGTCTTTTAAAAAGTGGCTGATATATTCAGGGAGATGTAGTCTTAGAAAAGTAACATTTCCAACACATGGGAAATTTGGGTATACAAGATGAATAGTGGTTAATGGGTGCATCCATTCATCTTCATATTGGATACATCTACAGATCCACACAGAGTAGAGCAGGCATATGCCATTTCATGTAAAATGATTGACACTCAAAGTCAAGGAAAGATAAACTCTTTCCATGTTGACATATGCAATGTACATACCATTTGAAGATAGATATGATGTCCCATTATTATACCAGTATCTGATATACAGGGTATTATTCATCTCTGCAAAAGTATAGGCCATTTCAAGATCTAAATCTCTTTTATGGGATCTATATATCATTTCATATGGATTTGGAAGTTGAGTCATGGCAACTGGACATCTTTTCTTGTGAGATCGAAACATTTCACTACTCATCCAAGTCATTAACTTTCCTCAGACTGACGAAGTTGCTTGGATGAATAGCGAAACAGGAAAAGAAGTCCATTTGCCACGACTCAGCTTCCAGATAACTTCACCTGGATGACTGAGAATCTTCATAGACATATTTCATATTGATGTTTTTATATTTGCAACCATATACAGTGGTATCTCTTTAGATAAATGTCTCATAAGACAAAAAACTGGTAGGAAGAAAAAAATCTGGAATGGGAATAGGCATGCTTCGCAAGATAAAAAAATCATTCCACATGTACCCAGGGGGAAACACCCAGTTATTTTATTATTCTAGCCTCCGGAATGGATTAATCCATTCCCAATGCATTCCTATGGGAAAATGCATTTCATAAGACAAAATTTTCTTAAAACAGATTGACCTGCAGAACGAATTAGATTTGTTTTAAGAGGTACCGATGTATACAAATGGTCTTGATGTTCATTTCATGAATGGAAGAAAAGTAAATTAGAGGTTTAATAAAGCACAGAAATGCCTTGGTATAATGCTTCAAAACATAGATGTCTTGATATGGTTATTTCTGCTGATAGGTTGGGTATTTTTAAGGGGCTACCTTTCATAAGTCAACACATATGAAACAGTGGTGTGCTCTTGTATTCCCTATATCATCCATTCTCAAAAGGAGCCATATGGCCCCTTGGCACATTAGAAGAGGGCCACATAGTGAAAAATGTCAGAAGTTTCTAAAATATTTCTGTCCATCTTGTATCCATGTTTGGTAGGGCACTTTGGAACCCGTGAAGAGCTCCTGAAAGGGCTGTGACCAAAATAAATAAATAAAATAAGCATAAAACCAGCAAGCCTAGCCCAGCCTTTTCCTGTCCAAAGTGCAAAGAAAAGCAGTGCAAAGATTAATAAAAAAACCCTTTCCAAGTTCTAAAGATCCAAATCACTCAACAAAAAATGTCCAGAATGGCTCTAAATCACCATAGGAAAAAAAAAGTTCTAACTCCTCCCTCCCCTCCACAAACATTTAAAAACATTTGTTATCCGAGGCAGCCCATAAGGAACATTCGTTATCAGAGGCAACCCTATACCCAGAAATTTCCATTTGTTATCCAAAAAATTCATTATCAGGGGCATTCATTATCCAAGACATTACTGTACTTGCCCATGAGCACACATTGCTTTTGCAGTCTTTTTCCTCTTTTGATAATTTGTGGCTGTGGAGCCAAAAGTTGATGATTGATTCCCTGCTGTACATCCCAGGAGAATAGCCAGCTGGTATAACCTTGAATAAACTATGCAATCCTACACCACCACCCAAAGAAGGGGCTGGCAAACCTCTTCTGATTGCTTCATACCGGCCACATGGCAACAGACTTACACAACACTGGCTCTTTGGCTTGAATACAGAGATGAGCACCACACCTAGAGTTGGACACGACTAGCACACATGTGCAGGGGGAACCTTTACACTTACCTTTAGGAAACTCTGGCAAGGATTGTCAAAAATTAGAATCTCTTTGATAGCACACAGTTAGTAGTATTAGTGTTAGCAGAAACTTGTGCGTCTTTGGTTTTCAAAATCACTGCATATTTTGTTTGTTTAAGCCATAAGTTAAGTTTTCCAAGGCAGATGTACAATATTATAGCTTTAAGCATGACATTCATAATGTATATAATGACTCATCTCATAATTAGAATCATGTTAAGAGCCATATTCGCTCTATAAGCTAAACCCATCTGTTGTTCTGTGTTCCTTGCTCTCTCAGCAGCATCTAGTTAGTAATCTGCATTTCTATTTTGCACATCAAGTACTTTTGTCTGTATGTTGACTAATTTGTTTTCAAAATTATATTCAGCTAGTATTCTCGTTCTTCCATTCTTCCCTTGCTTTTTCTTATTGTGCCATGGACTTGCACAAGTCTTACTTAAGTGTACAGCATATGGTGTGGTGGCACAGCAGACTAAGGCTCCGAAAACTGTTCACTGCAGAGTCGGCAGCTCGGGGTTTGAATACCAGGTGCTACACAGTGGAGTGAGATTCCGCTGATAACCCCAGCTCCTGCCAACCTAGCAGTTCGAAAGCATGTAAATGCAAGTAGATAAATAGGTACTAGTGTAAAAAGTGAGACAGTAACACAGCCATGCCAGCCACGTGGCCATGGACTTACACTACACTTGCTCTTCAGTTTGAATATGGAGATTAGCACTGCCCCTAGAGTCAGACACGACTAACACGCATGTGCGGGGGGACCTTTACCTTTTTAGCTTTATATGTGTAGATCTGTTTGGATGGATGTTTTTGAATTCAGAAGCTATTGTGTTGCAGAATGTCATTTATCAAAAAAAGTATTGTGGACTGTGACCAAGCTGCAGGCATCCCCTTTTGGCCATCTCTTCCAATAGGTTCTCAAGCCACCCCTATTATTACACTGAGGGCCTTTTCACACGACCCCTAAGATCCGCTGGCCCCTTAAATTCGGACCAAAGATCTTAGGGGTTTGTTGCTCTTCCTTCCTCCCCACCAGAGAAAGAGAGGAAAAAATGCAGCTCACCTGGAGGAGCTTCCCGGAGCTCCGTTTCTCTTCCGTTTCTCTTCTGCTTGCTTTTTTTCCTCCCACCTCTTCTCTTAAAGGGGCGGGAGGCAAAAAAAAACACACAAACAGAAGCCAGGAGAGCCCCGCACTGACCAGATTAAATCCGGACCTGGGGATTTTCACCCACCTCAAGCAGGTACAAGAAAGTGCAGCTGGGTCGCGCTTAGGTGGGCGGGGTCGCACTTAATTTCCTGCAAACTCCGGAGCTGGTGGGAAAACACTTGTAAGGTCTGGAGTTTGCAGCCATTTGCTGCGGAGTTTAGGGGTCGTGTATAAAGGCCCTGAATTCTAAGATGTCAGTTCAAAGCTGTAATAAAGAAGGCTGAGACTTTGGGGAAAGGGAAGTCACCGAAAATACATTTCCTATTGCATTTCTGAGAGCATTCAGTTATTGGAGTAGAAATTATGCAGGATTCAACCCACAACACTTAGGTACACCCTCTTTCATCAGCAAGAAGAGCTTTTCCACTTATGGAATTCTGGGTCCAAACCATCCTTTTCTATTATGGGCAAGTGCATGAACTATATAGTTATTCATTTTAGAGCAAATGACTATCTGAAACTGCACTATTCTCTTTGGAGTCACTATATCCTTGGGAGACCAGATGACCCATAGTGTACAGTGTCTCATGTTTGCAAAAGAAAAGATAAAACTGAAATATTAGACACAGTAAGTGGTTTGTGGCTGAAAATACCTATCCTCTTGGTATGTTATCTCACCATGTTTATAAAGATGCTGTTCACATTAAATTTAGTATACTATCCCATATACAGGGGTGCGGTGGCGCAACGGACAAAGGCTCTGAAACAGTTGACTGCAGAGTTGGCAGCTTGGCGGTTTGAATCTTGGGTGCCACGCAGTGGAGTGAGCTCCCGCTGATAACCCCAGCTCCTGCCAACCTAGCAGTTTGAAAGCATGTAAATGTAAGTAGATAAATAGGTACCGCCATAAAAAGCGGGAAGGTAAAACAGTGTTTCTTGCAGCCATGCCGGCCACATGGCCATGGACTTGCACAACCCTGGCTCTTTGGCTTGAATACGGAGATGAGCACTGCCCCCAGATTTGGACACGACTAGCATGCATATGCAGGGGGAACTTTTGCCTTTACCTTTACCTTTACCTTTACTAGCCTTCTAACTTCTGGGAAGCAGGATGTTAGCTGCTGTTAAGTATTAAATATTGAGAAACTTCCATTTGTGGTTACTTTTGTATGAGTCTTCCATTTCCTAAATTAATTACAGTTATTTTCCTAAATGCACTAACCTTGAATTCCAGCTGTTTTACTGGACCTTGTTGCCAAAGCCCATGCTTAGAAATTTTTGCTATTTCATTATACATTACTATTCCATTTTATGATGATGATGAGATACAATATCTTATAGCAAATGCCTCACTTCTGAAGAAATGTTATTACACGCTTTCTTGGATAAATTACATTTTTATCTTTGGTACAAAAGGTCTGAGTGAGATTTCAGTAATGTTAAGTTTTGCCATGGGTGGTTCAATTTGTGATTTATAATGCTGCACTTTACTGTGCTATTACCTTCCTTCACTGCACAGGAGATAACATTGTATCTGGCATCCAGATGTTGGTGCTAGCAGTGGAAAGGAAAGAAAACATCAGCTGGGCACCACAATTTATGTATTATCCCCAAATTACTCTCAGCCATTTAACTGTAACATTATTATACGTGGCAACGTCTGGGACTTGTTGATTCATGCTGCCAAGGGGGAACTTACCTGCTATTCAAGGGCTCATCCCCTGCTCAGATTGCATGCTGCTTCTGGAATTAGTTTTTTTAAAGGTGCAGCTGAATGTAACTCATATCATGGGTGCCTCATAGCAAAATATTCTATTGGTTTTCTTTGGAGATATTAGTTGATGAAAAATCCTGTTCCTCTTTATTAAGAGGTGGCAAATTGTTTTGGAGGAAAACAATCCCTTTACCTTTATCTGTATTTTAGAGGTTGAACCCATCCCCTTCTCCTCCAAATGAAAGTAGCTGCCATCCCAAAATGTATGACTTCTGAGTACATCAATCTCGGAAATGTATATCTCTTAACATAGTGAGAGCTATGAGAATAGGATGGTTCCTTCCCCAAAATTTAGAAGTGAGAAAGCGCCTGTCCCAATTCATGACCCACCCATGCTTTGATATATCCCAATGTGGCTTGACTAATGAGAACATTTGCACAGAATCAACCCATTCACTGGGTTGCATCCCTCTTTAACTTAATTGCATATAGGATTCACTAAAAAAGAGCATGTGCATATTTTCACATTTATATAAATTAATGTGAAAAGAACATGTGCATATTTTCACATTTATTTTAATGAATCCTATATACAGCTATGTTGATATTACATCCAGCTCAGTCTTTTCTGTACTTTTCTGTAGTTTATATATATTTATATATAGTTTATATATCCACAAGCCATATATTTGGGAACCATAGCCTCTCTTATTTGGAGCATAGGAATGGTTATAGACGCTAAGAGCCAGATTAGAATTCTCTGGAATCAATGTGAAAAGATTATCATGACTGCCTTCCGTCCCATTGAGTTTAATGGCAACTAGCGGAAAAATTATTGTGGACCCAGCTCATTAATTAAAAGCCATTCATACAAGCTACACCCTACTAACAACATTCCAAATATACATATTAACTGCTACAACATTTCATGTTTCTGTTCTCCATTTTCCAGGTCTTTCATGGTGATATTTCAGTAACCCATATTCAGATGACTTTGGGATACTTTTCACATCCATGATGAAAGGATTATCTGGAAGTCGCAGTCACCATCATGGGGTTGCCTGTGAACCAGGATGTGACTCTCTGGTACATCACTCGGACAGGAAGCCATATTTATTAAATCCTGTGGAGCGCCACCCTCCAGATCACTCTTACTACACTCAGAGGAATTCTTTTCAGGGAGAATGCATGGCCCCCTATAATGATCAGATTGCCAGCAGCACATTCCCTCGGAGGCATTACAATTCCCATAATGAGCTTAAAGACGAATGTGCTTTGGTGCCACATGGAACAGCTGGTAAAAGCAATCGCATCCCTGCCAATCTTTTGGACCAGTTTGAAAGGCAGCTTCCTCTCAACCGAGATGGCTACCATACTTTGCAGTACAAAAGGACTGCTGTAGAACACCGTAGCGATAGTCCAGGGAGAATCCGCCATTTGGTTCATTCTGTTCAGAAACTTTTCACGAAGTCTCATTCTCTCGAAGGCCCATCGAAAGGCAGCATCAACGGAGGCAAGGCCAGCCCAGAGGAGACACAATCCATGAGGTATGGCAAGCGCAGCAAGAGCAAGGACAGGAGATCTGAAGGAAAATCCAGGTCAAATGCATCAGGATGGTGGAGTTCTGATGACAACCTGGACAATGATGTTTGCGTTTACCACCATGGACCAAGTGGGGTGATGACAATGGGACGATGCCCTGACCGCTCCACCTCTCAGTACTTTATGGAAGCCTTTAACACTCTTAGCGAACATTCTGTGAAGCCTTCCAGGAGCAATAACGATGTCAAATGTTCCACCTGTTCAAACCTGCCAGTAAACCTGGATGCTCCGTTAATGAAAAAAAGTTCTTGGTCCTCTACTCTGACCGTGAGCAGAGCTCGTGAGGTTTACCAGAAAGCTTCCATGAACATGGACCAGACAGTGGTGAAAGCAGAAACTTGTCAACAAGAACGGTCTTGCCAGTATCTTCAGGTACTGTACATGTTATTGATTGCAATTGCTTGGGCTGCTTCTGTTTCCTTTCTTGCCTTTCCTGCTGAGATGAGACTGGAAGTGAAAAGAGGAAGGTGGGAGTTAATCCATATACAATTTATGAATAAATCTGCATTTTGGTTGCTAAGGGTTGGTGTTTCCAATGAATGCTTACAATGAGAAACTGGTTCACCTTCCTAACATGTGAAAATAAAAGGAACTCTCTGAATAATTGGGGGGATTTAAAAGGCACTCAAAGCACACAAAACAGCACAGCAGGTCACAAGGGAACTGGAGGTAGTAAAGCTTTCGTTCATTATTACAGTCTCACTGAGCCTTACATTATCAGTACAGACATTCATTAGCTTCTTTAATCTTAGGATTTACCTTCATTTTTATTTTGCAATGAAAACTGGAGACCCTTTGAACACAGTGTTTTGTACACTATGAACCAATGTAAATATCTGTCTTGTTAGGAAGAGAAAGAAAATGAAACCCTCATGAAATAATTGTATGAAGTGACCAGATTGGTGTTTCAGGCTAGTATTTCTTGAGAGAGAGAGAGAGAGAGAGAGAGAGAGAGAGAGAGAGAGAGAGAGCTGGTACTGATGGGGGGGGGAGTGTAGTGCTGAAAGAATGAAATTATGGAGTGTTCTGATTATACTGTTTGAGAGTACACCAGTTACTCCCTCACAAGCTGTTTGCAGTTAATAAAGCGTCACTATTTTTCATCAGTATTGTATCTTTAAATGTCAAGAATCAGATGTCTGCTCTTGGAGCTATCACACTGCCGGTTAATGTTTGTGACAAGAACGTGGATCAGGAAATTAACACCGTTTCAGCATTGCAAGATTGGTGGATTGTTTTTTATGCATTTTATTTAGAAGCAGATATGTCACATCTAACTGTGCATGGACAGTGGAGTAATGTCAAGCAAAGAAGAGAAAAGACCATGAGGAAAAAAGAGGTTTGATCATAGAAATCTTTTTTGTGGTTTTTAGTTTTAAAATGTTAATTGGATGGTTGCTATGTTATCTTTACTTGCTGTTTAATTCTAATTGTGCTTTGTGTGACTACTACAGACTAGTTTTCTTCTGTATTTAGCTTTATGAAGCATTCTGTAATTTGATTTTGGTATCTGAGTCCATGTTCAGGTATAGCAGAGGCTTTTTTACTGTCATATAAAGTATCCGTCATAGTTATAGTTAAGATGGCTTCAAAATTTAACTGTGGTGCTATGGATTTCAGGGATTCTGTTTTCAATGTAAGAAATCACTAATTTAGATCTCAGGTTAGAAACAGGAGAGAATATAGCTTATATGAAATTTTACTAGTACATATCTCTGTGTTGATATAGCTTCTTATGCATATAAGAGAGGAAATTATGGGGGGGGGGTGCTCTGGCAAGTAATAAAATAATGACAGTCAGCCAAGGACTATCATATGTGTCCAGTCGAAATAAAATTGCAAGCCACCTCCAGATTTTTTTTTGTTTTGTTTTAATGGTAGGTCTATAGTTTAAGCAGCTCATGACCGACCCAGTATGTGATCAAGTGGTAACAGAGCATGTGTAAATATTGTACCATCCCTTGACCTCTTGCACAGTGACTTTCAGATTATAACTGATATGGACATCTGAAGTAGAATTGGAGGGCATTATCTGTGTCTTCCGGTGTGGATGTCCAACAGTCCTCCAAAGCATTATACCGAAACATCCAAAAGTTCCTGCCTTGCTGTGTCTGCTTAGGTTGACTTTTTTATTATTTCTAAGTACCTGCCAAATTTGTAAAGATTATTATCAGTATTTCAGTATTTTTTTTAAAAAAAAATCAAAGAAATGCCCTGCTGGGTTTGTGGTTAGTGCTATTAGTATTATTCAATTTTGAATAACAGTCAAGAAAAAGCCAGGTACTAAGTGGAGATTGAGACCAGGCTCACTTGGCCATGGAAACTCACTGGGGGAGCGGGATTAGTAAAACCACTCCTTAAATATCTTCCCTATCTTGAAAGCCCTATTAGAGTCATGGTAGGTCAGTTGATACAAGCAAAGTATGTATTGTACAGTAAAAAAATAATTTAGGACTAATCCCAATAGCACTTTCTGTTCTAATTCAGCCTAGAATTAAAGCAGAATAACCTCTTAATAATCTCTTCAATTTGGCATTATTTCATTATTAGGATCATGGTAAGTCAGTTCCCATGATCCTAACTAAAGAAAGCCAAGCTGAGGAGGTAATGTAGAAGTGTGTAGCTTTTTAAATATGATTCTTTAAAAAGCAGCTCTACATAGACTATATCAAGTTTTTAAAACTCATGCTTCTCTTATCTATTGTAAGATACCATGTACACTGATAGTCCTATTAAAATGTTGGCATCCAAAGATTTAACATTAGAGATTACTGATTTTTGAAGCAGTGCTGTTTCATCCTAGGTAGAAAGCATCCAAACAGGTATCTTTAGGGCTGCATAGTTTTACTGTTTGTGTGACAAAGTAACCCTATCCTCCACAGTCATTCAAGAGGAAACAAATAATTTCTACATCTGGCCAGCTTCTCATTTTAGCCAAAATTGGTCCTAGATATTGAGTGCAGATGTCTATGCAGAATTAGAACCGAAGTGCTGTGATGCTTTGAATGAATCCTAATTAAAGTTTTTACTGTATATATTTTGCATGTATATTCCATATATGTCAATAAAATATTCTGAATGTTTTTAAAAGTAACTTTAGGGCTATGTCTGTGAAGATTCTCAGTCATCCAGGTGAGTTTATCTGGAAGTTGAGTCATGGCAGCTGGACTTATTTTCTTGAGAGATTAAAATTCTTTGCTGCTCATCCAAACAGCTTTGTCAATCTGAGGAAGGCTAGTTGCCTCACGTCACCCTGGTTTGAAATAGGATCATAAGATGAACAATAGCCAGAATAGGCTCATCAGGTGGACAGTAGTCTCAATAGGCTCATTAGGTGGACAATGGCCCACCTTCACAGCCTTCCCAACACCTATAAAGTATGAGTCCTTAGCCATGGCCTTGTTGGTGGAGGTGTGAAGTATTCTTGATTTGTATTCTCAAAGGCTTTCACAGCTGGGATCTGATAGCTATTGTGAGTTTTTCGGGCTGTTTGGCCCTGTTGTGGAAGTTTTCCTTCCTGATGTTTCACCAGACTCTGTGGCAAGAATCTTCAGAAGGCAAGGAGCTCAGGGAACTAGGAGAAATATGAATAGTGGAACCAATGTTTTTTAGCATATTCATGATCATAGGGGTGAGGTGGCCAACTTTGCCAATCATACCACATCTTTATGGTAGTTAAATAAAAATGACACTGAAGAGCTTCAAAAATATGTCCTCAGATAGAGAATGGAAATGTAGAAATGGAAAATGTTCAATATCAGCAAATCAAAGGTTATGTACACTGGGGCCAAAATAGTTCACAGCTTCACATATACAGTACACTGATGAGTTCAAAACTATTGGTGACTAACATCTACCCTGGGTGGCTCAATGAAAGTCTTAACAGGGCAGTTGCTGTGAAAAAGTAGATTTTATCTTAGTAGTCATTTGGAAATGATCTGAAAAACAAAACTGCTCTGTTCATTCAGACCTGTGGTGCGATGAAATTTTGAGTGCTTGCTCTATTTCTCATCATGCCACTTCAAAACTGGCTATTGTAGTGCTGAAAAGGGTAATCAGACTGATTTATGGGGATGGAGCAATCCCCTAACAGGATGGTGATTGAGGTTTTTTAGCTTCAAAAAGGGGTGCACATATGGGAAGAGCATAATGAAAGAGTATAAAAATTATGAATGATGTGTGGTGGTGTTTGTCAGCAGTAGAAATCCGGGTTATTCAGTGACACTAAATGGTGGGTAGTTCATGAGGATCCGTATTTATTTGCATCAGAGTGCTGCAGAATTTAAAATTATGGATGTATATGAAATATAGATAAAAGAGTTCCGGTTTGGGTTTCGCCGCAGTGAAACGCCTCGAGCTCTTCGGCTTATCAGGCTGAATTCCTCCAGACAAACTGAACCTGAAAGGGCAAGTCCCACTTTGAGGGTGGGATGAAGAGAGGCAGCATCTGGCGGCTGCGAAGAATTGTGGTGGCAAGCTTCATAGCTTCAGAAATCGCCTACTCTCCTGTTTGGGAGAAAGTCCGTCTGTACCCCAGTCTGACCCAGCCATTTTTCTTAGTATGTTATTTATAGTGGTAATTTTCTGGTGCTTAGACAATGTATTTGTAGGTCAGGGTTCAATCCAGAGTGACACCCAGATAATTTGAGGGGTAGAGCAATGTTCCAAAATATTTGCTTTCCCAGCTAACTTGAAGCTTCCCCTCTGCTCTACACATGTCAATACTGTACTTGACATTTTGTTTCGATGAGGTGTTAAAATGATTAAGAGGGTGCAGAAAAAGTTTTCCAGAAAGAAGGCACATTTAAAAGTATACCCTGGAAAAATAGCTGATATTAGTAATTTCAGAGCAAATTGGAAGGTTTTTAGCACATGAAAGTCATTGCTTGATAAAGCTGCTTTGAAAATTTTCATTCTAGTTTAGCATGGAAGTGAACTAAAGGTGCTCTTGGACTCCTCCTTGAGTTTGGATGCCCATGTCACGGCTGTGGCCAGGAGCGCATTTGCACAATTAAGGCTAGTATGCAAGTTACACCCCTTTCTTGAGAAACCAGCTCTGGCCACAGTGATGCATGCCCTAGTGATGTCCCAGCTGGACTATTGTAATGCACTCTATGGGGGACTACCGATGAAAAGTCTCAGGAAACGTCAACGGGTCCAAAATGCAGCAGCCAGACTGCTGACTGGGGCGGGGTACAGAGATCACATTACACCCCTATTAAAACAGCTCCACTGACTGCCAATCAGTTATTGGGCACATTCCAAGTGCTGACCTTGGCCTACAAAGAACTGTATGACCAGGGTCCTAGCTACCTCAAAGATCGAATCTCACAATATGAACCTACTCGGGTGTTAAGGTCATCAGGAGAGGCCCTTCTCTCCATCCCACCACCCTCATAGGTACATTTCATGGGAACCCATGAAAGAGCCTTCTCAAATGCTGCACCCAGACTCTGCAACTCCCTCCCACTAGAGGCCAGGACTGCCTCATCTCTGCTGTCTTTCCGGAAACAGGCAAAGGCCTTTGTTCAGGCAAGTTTTCCCTGAATTTAGCATTATTTGTCTTTTATATGAATCTGTAGGTTCACATAGACTTTGTGTCTATAACTACTTATAACCTTGTAGCTTTAATGTAATGTTTTCTATTAATGCTGTAAGATGCCCCTCAATTCCTTTTTCTCAATACTTGAACATGTCTTAATTGTATTGGACTGTATATTATCCCTCATTACTGTAAGCTGCCTTGGGTCCTTTTCCAAGGAGAAAGGTGGGGTAAAAATACTCTAAATTAAATAAATTAAATAAATAAATGAGCAAAATTATTTATGTTGCTATATGAAAATATGAAATTGGCATTTATAGGTCTTATAGCCCATCCTACAGGTGATTATCATGACTTCTTATAAGGTAGATGAATGCCAAAGAGTGTCTCCCACCAGGACAAGATTTTTTGTTGGACCATCTGGAATTCATTTAACAGACATCAAAGCAAAGTAGGAAGATCAAAGAGTAATCAGTTAAAATGGGACTACTTCAGTACAGGACGAATTTTCTGTCAGTGGAGAAATTAAATCAATGCAGCATTTTGTGCTTTTTGTGTACAAATGATGTAGCAGATGCCCAAGATAATGCCATTATATACAGATTCCACACATCCTGGACATAATCTGTTTCAATTGTTACCCTCAGGGCGACGTTTTAGGGCACTGCATACTAGGACAACTAGATATAAAGATAGTTTCTTTCCAAGTGCTATCAAACTGTTGAATAATTAATTTTTACTTTTCTTCTTCCTTTTTAAATAATAGGTTATATTGTATTGTTGTACTGTGTTTTTATTGTTGACTATATGATTTTTATATTTCCTTTTATATAGAGAGAGCATATTTTACCAAAACAAATTCTGGGTGTGTCCAACCACACTTGGACAATAAAAGTATTCTGATTCTGATTCTGATTCTGGAGTAGTTTGGTGCTGGTAAAACTGGTATGATTTTCGTAACATTTTAATTTGGTTTTAAATTTACATACTGTATATTTCATATACATCCATAATTCTAAATTGTGATTATTCCTACAGAATCTTATCATTCCATAATCTACAAAGTTTTAGTCATAAAAATAACATAAAGAACAAATGTAAATATCGACAACTAGGCAAGTGTTAAGTTACAGACCCCTGGAGCCACATATACTGTGGAATTTCCTCTTGAAAAATAGTTTTGTTGGACTGCCAAACCTCTAGTACTTGCAGACCCTGGAGATAGGGTTTTTAAAAGATTGGGAAGAAGTGCAAACAATTTAAAGAGTTATAAATATAGGGAGAGAAGTTACAGACACAGAACATTCATCACAGCATCACAACTTCACATCACTTTGTGCAACAAACA
The DNA here is from genome assembly GCA_029282475.1 of Phrynocephalus forsythii. Lineage (NCBI taxonomy): Eukaryota > Metazoa > Chordata > Lepidosauria > Squamata > Agamidae > Phrynocephalus > Phrynocephalus forsythii. The sequence goes on from JAPFRF010000003.1 coordinate 62,141,008, forward strand.
TCAAATAGCAACAAACAACATGGATTTCTCTCCATAGATACAAACTGGCACAAGTGTTGGCTGAGCACTTAAAGCAGGCCTGCCCAAAGTCTGGCCCGGGGGCCAAATCCGGCCCATCAGGCCATTGTGAGTGGCCCATGGCTGGCTGGCCCGCCCCTCCCTCCCCCTCCTTCGCCCCATGGTTTTTTTTAAATCTTCTGCCAACACTGACACTGCTGGGAATCTTGAGCAGCTGGGCAGACAGGCGGTCTGCTGCCACCAGCACCACAGGGGAAAGTGTGGGGGTGGGAAGGCCAGCAGGCCTCTGCCACCACCAAGGAACTTTGGGGTGGGCTGGCAGGCGAGCTGTCACCACCACTGGGGAGCTTGGGGGGGGGTACAAGGTCACACAGATCACCTCTTCCAAGGGGCGACCTGTGGCCATGGCTCCCTGTGCTTCCTTTGGTCTCCACCTTCCTTCCTCCCTCCCTCCCTTGGTCCCCACCTTCCTTCCTTCCTCCCTCCCTCCCTTGTTCCCCACCTCCCTCCCTCCCTCCCTTCCTTGTTCCCCACCTTCCTTCCTTCCTCTCTTGGTTTCCACCTTCCTCCCTCCCTCCATTGGTCCCCACCTTCCTTCCTGCGGGTGGGGTTGCAAGGGGTCAGTGGGTGGGGCTTGCAGTGGGGTGGCAGGGTCAGGGAGCAACTGGCCCCTGACACATTCTCAGCCACCAAATCTGGCCCTCCTTACAAAAAGTTTGGGCACCCCTGACTTAAAGTAATTTTCTTTGTTTGTGCACAATATGTTTAGAGCCTAAGATAGTTACTTAATATAATTTTACTTGTAAGAACTTAAATTTTAACATGTTTTTGTTTTAAATGTGCCTTACTAGGATGTATCATATTACATTTTTAGAATGTAACTTAAAACATTCTTTGTTTGATATTTTCTTGTACTTTTGCTCCTGTATTTTGTAATAAATTCTGACTTAAATACAGTATTTGCCTACAACCTAAGTTCAGATTTCATGATTTTTTTCGTGCTATGCCTTCCATTTTCTTCATAGGTATAAGACATCCGTATTTTTACAATTCTGAAATACTTGATGCATATGGAGTTTAGAAGCAATATAGATAAATAAAGCTTGTTGAATTGGCCAAGCTGATGTTGCCTGAGAAATTACAGAAATGAAAAGACATGTACCTTGGTGAAGTTTCTATATGATTATTAATAACAACAGTGATACCTTGGTTTAAAAGGTACTTTGGTTTACAAGAGTTTTGCAAGATGAGCAACCATTTCTGATCAATTTTGCCTTGATCAACTAGCAATGCCTTGCAATACGAGTACTGGAGCAGGTCACATGATCACATGGGGAAATATGCTTTGACATACAAGTGCTTTGGTTTACAAGCATGTTTCCAGAATGGATTGTCCTTGTAAGCCAAGATATTACTGTATTTGGTTACATTCTGGATTTAACCCTCAATTGTGATAAACACCAGCTGTGATGAACAGAGGCTTCTGATTATTTCCCCAAGAGGTCTATAAAATTATGTAGGATTTCTGGCCTGATACATATCATTTTCTAATTTCTGAGATTTGCTAGGATTTCGCCCCACAAAATACTAGAACCCTGGGGATTATTCAGTGAACCTCAGCAATTGGAAATTCAGAAGTGTGAAAGCACTGTGGATTCAGTGCGAGGTCGTGCGGGTTTTAAAGAGAATTAAACAAATCAGTGGTATGTAAAGCTGCCAGTGTCTGCTAGTCATGATGTCTACATATTTCTGCCAGTATTGGGGATAGTAACTACAGGTATGACATTTCTTTTTTAACTAAAAGAAAAAAAGCATGAGTCTTTCCGTGGATTCTGGAGAGAAGGCCCCTAAAACATGAACAATTTGTGTTGACAAAAGAGTTAGAAATATGAAAATATTAAAATTTGTTTTTCCACATTTTCTTTAGAAAGCCATTTAGGCTTTCTTTCACTGTGTGAAGGGCCCACCGACCCCCTCCATAAAGGGCCAAAGAGCAGCAGTGAGATAATATTTTTATTAGGACTTTGCAAGGGTAAGAAACAAAAGCCTGGCCATATGTTCTGGCAGAGTCCAAGTCTCTCAAGGTGAGGCTGATATCCCATCTCAGACCCCACCCAAAGTTCAGCAACCCCTGGAGTGGGGTACTCCACAGCTTCCAAGGAAAAGAGACCACCACTAAAATTCTGTTTGGCCATCAAATCGCCTGAGAAATTTTAAATTCGGTAACATCAAACACCTTGCAACAGCTGCTGTCAGCAGCCAATAAGATCATTTTGGGCAATATGAATTTTGAAATTATAAAAGCCCCTGGATTATTTGGAATATAGTAGGAGAGTTTTTTCAGTCCTTCTTTGTGGATGGATGAGCTCCTGGTGCCGACCATTTTGAGCTCTCTTGCTGCTTGTTCCTGTTATCTTTGACCCTTCCTTTATTCCCTGATTTTGGGGAATTTAACTTCAGATGCTTTGTTGTTGACAAGAGGCAGCTGCTCTGCCTGCCCCAGCATGCCTTTCTGGGATTTTTAAAAAACATTTTCCCCCTGATTTCTTTGGGGATTTCCTACCTCTTTGGTCCTTTCCTTTCTGGGATTAGTTTTGCTGCCTGCTGGCTAGCTGCTGCCGTGGAAGAGAAGAAAGCAACAATATATATAGGATAAGGAGACATCTACCCATTTTCTAACATTTTGAAACCAAATTACAAGTATGTAGGACTCCTGGCCTTAAACCAAAATACTAGAAAATGAGTGGCTTTTATTGTGTTTTTCACCCTTATGTTCTTGCTTGCTTGGTTTTTGGGAGTGTGTGTGCTTGTTTTGTTATTTTTATTTTCATTTTGCCAGGGGGGTTGTTTCCTGTTTGATTTTGAAAATATCATTTGGTTAATTTATTCTGGTACATAGGTGTGCATTGGTGGCTTGGTTTTAGGAGTGTTGTGTTTGGTGGTGGCTGTTGGTTGTACTTTTATATGCTTTCAGAATGAATTTATTGTTGCCTCGGCTCTGCTTCTTTATTTCATTTTTATTTATTTTATTTTATTATTTATTTTAGAGTATTTTTACCCTGTCTTTCTCCTTGGAAAAGGACACAAGGTGGCTTACAGTAATGTGGAACAATATATAGTCCAGTACAATTAAGACATATTTAAGTATTGAGAACAAGGAATTGAGGGACGCTTACAACATTAAAAGACATCATGAGTGACGGAAGCTAACATTGAAAACAGAGTGTCAATGCAATCACAAAGTCTGTAAACACAATGTGATCATGTCAGGTAAAGTTGGGATAGTAGCTCCCTCAGAATCTGGAGGTGACGAGAGGTAGAGCTGGGTTTCATCGGCATACTGGTGGCACTTAACCTCAAATGTCCTGATAATCTCCCCCAGTAGTTTCATATAGATATTAAATGAAATAAAAGAGAGAACAGAGCCCTGGGGGACTTCACAGGTCAGCGCCCATGGGGTTGAACATGAATCACCTAACACCACTTTCTGTGTTGTTTCCTGCAGGAAGGACTGTAGCCACTTTAATGCAGTGCCCCCATTCCCATTTCAGAGATGAGTCAAGAGGATGCCATGGTCTATAGCGGTGGTCCCCAACCCCCGGTCCGCGGACCGGTGCCGGTCCGTGGACCGGTCGGCACCGGGCCGCCTGGGGAGGCCGGGGAGGCTCCTCCCCTTTTCCTCCGCCGCCTTCCTCCTCCTCCTCTTCTCTCCCGCGGGCGGCATGGGAGGAAGGCTGGAGGAAGGCTGGAGGAGCGCAGGAGGAGCTGCCGCCTCCTCCTCTGCCCTCCTCCTCCTCGCCCTCCACCACCACCAGCAGCAGCAGCAGCCACAGCAGCGGCAGCGCGTCCTCCTCCTCCTCCTCCCGCCGCCGCCGCCAAGGAGCAGCAGCAGCAGCAGCGAGGGCAAGGGGTGGCGGCGGCGGCGGCGAGGGCGACAGCAGCAGCCACCCCCGCAATCCCCGTCGCCGCCGCTGCAATCGCCCCCATCCCGCCGCCGCCGCTGCCACCCCTCCACAATTGTCCTCGCTGCTGCTGCTGCTGCTCCTTCGGCGGCGGCGGGAGGAGGAGGAGGAGGAGGAACCGGAGCAGGAGCAGGAGGCGGCGGCTCGGTGCCGCGAGGGCGCTTCCTGGCGCGGCCGGGCGGGTGCCGCGCACGGGCGCCTGAGCCAGGAGCCGCGCGCAGGTCTCGCTGCTGGCGCCGCGCTTGCTCCTGCTCCTGCTGCCGCCGCTGCCGTGGGCCTCCTCCTCCGCCGGGAAAAGCGCTGCTGGCGCCCGCTCGCTTTCCCGGCGGAGGAGGAGGCCCACGGCGGCGGCGGCGGCAGAAGGAGCAAGCGGGCGCCAGCAGCGAGACCCACGCGCGGCACCCACCCGGCCGCGCCCGGGAGCGCCCTGCGGCACGGCGAGCCGCCACCGCCTCCTCCTGCTCCTGCTCCGGTTCCTCCTCCTCCTCCTCCTCCTCCTGCCGCCGCCGCCGGAGCAGCAGCAGCGAGGGCAATTGCAGAGGGGTGGTGGTGGCGGCGGCGGGGCGGGGCGATGCGGCGGTGGCGGCGGCGGTGGCGGAGGAGGGGGGGCTGCTGCTGCTCCTCCGGCGGCGGTGGCGGGAGGAGGAGGAGGAGGAGGAGGAACAGGAGCAGGAGGAGGCGGCGGGGCTCGTTGGTGCCGCGAGGGCGCTTGCGGCCGGGCGGGTGCTGCCGCCGGGGCCAGGAGCCGCGCGGGTCTCGCTGCTGGCGCCCCGCTCACTTTCCCGGCGGAGGAGGAGGCCCATGGCGGGCGGCGGCAGCAGGAGCAAGCGGGGCGCCAGCAGCGAGACCCACGCGCGACTCCCGGCGCCGGAGGAGGAGGTGGGGGCCCGCCTGCCCAGGAGCCCCAGGTTCCCCCACCCCGCCCGTGTGTGTGTGGGGGAGTGGCACCCCGACGCCCCAAGCCGGTGAGTGCCGCCGCCGGTCTCGTGCCTCCCCCTCCTCCTTCCCTCCCATCATTTGCTTTCACCCCCTTTTGCCTCCCCGCCGGACCCCCTTTCGCATTCTCCCCCCCCCCCACCCCCACCCCCGGGCCACAGAAAATTTTTAAAAAATTTCCCGGTCCGCGGGGACAAAAAGGTTGGGGAGCACTGGTCTATAGTGTCAAAAGCAGCTGCGAGGTCTAGCAATACCAAAAGGGACACAGATCCCCTACCGTTTTCTCTGCATAAGTCGTCTACCAATGCAAGCAGTACCATCTCCGTCCCATAGCCAGGCCTGAAGCCAGATTGAAAAGGATCCAGGAAGTTTATGTCATCCAGGAACCTCTGGAGCTGTGAGGCCACAACCCGCTCTAGAACTTTCCCCAAGAATGGGAATATGGGTTTATATGGGTTGTTCAGGGCTTTTTTGGACTAGCTAAAGAAGTTAAAGAAGGGGAAACCGAAATGAAATAGCCTGAATAGGTGGTCCCTTTTGTGTTAAATAAAAGGAATGGTGCACAAAAGAAACCTGAAAAAATTCCATCCCCTCAAACACATGCACACATAAAAGTTTTCAAGTTCATCTCTAAGTGTGACTGTTAATAGCAGTTGCTAGGAGCTGTAATTGGGAAGATGTTATTCCACTCCTGTCCTGCTGGTACCCTTTTCTTTGTCAAAGAATGCTAGACTATATAACTTCTGGACCAGTCTAATTAGAGCTGTGTTTACATTTTCTACCCTGTCTCCAGACGGGAACCTCAGTTAAAAGGACTGAGCATGATGCAGTAGTTAGAAATAAACAGGGGAAGACTGAGTCTGATGCAGATGTAAAAGGGGGGGGAGGTTGAGCCATGTCACAAGAAAAACAACTGCAAAAGTAGGCTAGGTGATACCTTTATATGTCACTAATCAAACAAAAAAAAATGCAAGGTTGAGCTTTCAATGCCAAGCCATCTTTATCAAAGCATTATACCAAAAATAAATTCTTGACAAAAGATGTACAGATGCCAGGCGTTGAGATTCTTCATGGCCAGATGATATCAGCCAGGTAAGCCTGGTGTTAAAACTGCATCAAAGTCCAGGATAGGCTTTCAAACCAAAGCTCTCAAAACAAAGGGACATAGTCCATGCCCACCCACCCACCCCTTCCTTCTCTCATTTTGCTCTTTTGAGACCATAGTTCCTGTGGCCAGAGGGGGGGGGAAGGTAGATGCAAAAAAAAAAAAAAAAAGTCCTCCATTTGGAAGTTGGGCAAAAAAGTTTGTGTAGCAGATGCAATAAATGCTAGACCGAGAGAATATGTAGTCCCAGTTACCTTAAAGAAGAGGTCCCCAAGCAGCGGGCTGCTACCAGGCCATGGCCTGTTATAAACCAAGCTGTTGCAGCAAAAGTTTTTATAAGGCACATGCCCAAGTGTGTGTGCCCTGTTTTCTCCCTTCCATGCAGGTTTCCCCCACACCCACCCCCACACACACCCATTGTGACCTTAATAGTCATGACAGAATCTTTCACCCAGCAGGGCTGTTGCATGTACTGTATGCACTGTCAAGAGAAGCAGGGACCAAAGCTTGCCTAGCTCTTAGAAAAATAGGATATTGCAGAGTTGCTCCCTCAGATACCACCACCTTTTTATTTTTTGCTTTTCCCTCCACAAACCAGTGTTAAAAGTATAAAAATGGGTAAAAATAGTAAAAGCAAAAAGAAAGAAAATAAAATTCAGTTTGGTAGCGTATGACATGCACACCAATTCCATAAAACAAGAAACTTCAGCTAGGTAACGTTGCTAAACTGAACTACATAATTCATGTTGCCTGCAAACTAAAAAGTATCTAAAAGCAACGCCATGTGGACAGCTCTCTCTAGCTCCCACCATCACACTCTCACACACAACAGTCCTTTCCATCCCAGAAGCATTCTCCTCCCTTCTTCCAGATGCTTCCAAGCATTCCATCCAATCAATGTCCAAAAATCTGAATATTAAATTAAGTCTCTGTTTCTCATCCCCGCCTTCAATTCCCACAGGCATGGTTCCTTGCTTCTCCGACATTTTGTCTTCCTTCTGAGCTCTGTGCTTCTCTGTGCTGATAAGCTCACCCCTGCAGAAGACTGCAAAACAACTTGCTGCACTAGCTACATATCTATGAGAAATCACTACATAGCCCATTCAATATACAGATGTATAGATCCATGGTTTTGGATGAAAACGTCCAAACTTGGGGAACTCTGGGGAGTTGTACTCCAGAACCATAATTTTGCATGCTCTACCAGTGTGGTAAAGTAGAGTTTCACACAAGAACTTAAGAGACCTGACTTCAGATTCCCATTCATCCATGGAAACTGACTGTTGGATTGTGGAGTGGCAATGGCAAAATGACTTAGAATGTCCTGTATGCCTTAAAAACATGGTTAATCAGAAGTGTCTTGGCATCAAAAGTCTGAATAAACACAGTGTTGAAGTACGAAGTTACAAGACAAGCACTGCATCCTGAACCTTTCTGAATGTGGAAACTCATAAGGTCTGTTTTATTGTTTAAGTTACAGACTACCCATGATCTGAGTGAAGGGGTTTCTTGTGGATTTTTCCACTCAATGTAACCCATGGCCAAGTGGAAAATCAGAAAGACAGATGCAACTGCAAGGTAGTCTTATCAGTTTATTCAACCAAACAGGCAGACAAACAAAGCTAGGAAGTTAAGGGGGGGAAACAGAGAATTAGAATAAGCAATTTTTTAAAACAGCCGTGCTTTTCTCAGGTTCTCAAAACCCATATACAGGTTTATATTATAATAGCACATTCAGCATGTCAGAAAGACATTTCTGCAATCAGAAATGAGTTCACTTCCTAAGTTAACATGTTCTGAAAGACACATATTGAACTAATGGTTCAATAAGATAAGAAAGGTGGGGGGAGAAATAGAGTTTTATCTAACCCATTTTGTGACCTTCCCTGCCTCCAGGAAGCAATTTCCTGGCCTGTGTGTTAAAGGATCTACCTCTTGGCCTTCCTGTCTTATCAGGATTGACCACTGGGGTCAGCAGAAAAGTGAAGAAAAGTTTTCTTTCATTCTTGCTGAGAATTCAAAATCTATATCGAGTCATAATTACCATATATACTTGAGTATAAGCCAACCGGAGCATAAGCCAAGGGCCTATATTATCCCAAATACTGGGAAATAGAGATGGGCACAAATCAGAAAAATGGCATTTTGTTTGTCGTTTGGAGGGTCTGTTTTGGTTTGTTTCCATTTTTGGCAAATTTTTGGAAAAATTCGTTTGTTTCGTTACCATTTCGTTACCATTTATTTCATTTTTTGTGATTTTTAAAGGATTTTAAGCAATTCACTCATATTGCAGTAACGGAAACGAAACACACGACAAAAATTCCGGTGTTTCTGTTTGTTTCATTTCATTTTAGAGAAAAAATTCGTTTGTCGTTTCGTTACGTAACAAAATGAAAAAACAAAAATGGAAATGAAAAATTGTTCATTTCGTGCCCATCTCTACTGGGAAAACTTATTGACTAAAGGATAAGCCAAGGGCATTTTTTTTTTCGTTATACTTTAGTTTATTATACAGTATACCAGCCAAGCTCTAAAGGGGCTGGGGGTAGTAATTGGCAATGTGTTCTGGGAGTGTGGAGGCAGTTAGGGAGTTAATGCCATAGAGTATGATAGCAATAGAGTCCTGGGACTGGTGCTTTTCAGACTGTTCATAAATGACCTGGAGACAGGGATAAGCAGTGAGGTGGCCAAGTTTGCGGATGACACAAAACTTTTCTGTGTGGTAAAAAACAAAGCAGATTGTGAAAAGTTCCAGAAGGATCTCTCCAAACTGGGGAAATGGGCTGCAAAATGGCAAATGTGTTTTAATGTAGCCAAGCCAAATGTAAAGTAATGCATATTGGGTCAAAAACATCAAAACTTTAACTATCAACTCATGAACTGTGAGCTATCTGCGACAGATCAGGAAAGAGATATTGGTGTGCTGGTGGACAGCTCAATGAAGGTGTCTACCCAGTGTGTGGCAGCGCTGAAGAAGGCCAATTCCATGCTAGGGATTATTAAAGGGGGCACCCCCTTTGGAGCTTCATAACTCAGCCCCCTTACCCCCAAATGTTTCCAAATTTCATGGGGTTCCCTAAAATCGCTTTCTGAAAATACCCCTGCTACTTTGGAGTCCCAAGGTAAGTAAATTTTGATTGCATATTTTTAAAAATAATTTTGAGTGCATATTTTTTTTAAAAAACGTGCTCAAAAATTACTTACCTTGGGCCAACCAAAGTAGCAGGGCTAGCTTCAGAAAGCAATTTTAGGAAACTCCCTGAAATTTGGAAATATTTGGGGGTAAGGGGGCTGAGTTATGAAGCTCCAAAGGGGGTGCCCCTAAACTTTATCATTGGAATCATATGAGAAGTGGAGTCACCGCAACCGCTCACCTGATCAGGACTTGCTCTCTGCCACCCTCCCCAAGCCATCTGGGCACCCAATTTTACCCCCCCCCCAAACTGGGAAACTTATTGATTCGAGTATAAGCCAAGCACTTTTTTCAGTCAAAAATAAGGGCTGAAAAACTCAGCCTATACCCGAGTATATACGGTATAATAATGTCAAGGAAACAATCATTGCCGTTACAGGGCTAACCTCAAAATCATGGCATGTGATGGGGCCACAGGCCACCTATAGCTTTTCTTCTTCTCCCCAGAAGGATGGATCACAGAAGGTGGTCCTGGATGACTATGGTTCAGTGCTGCAACATTTGGCTTATGTAGTGTCATCGAGTTCCATCTCTCCCCCAAAACACACACACATTTCATTTCAACATCTACATATGAAATCAGAGAGTGAGGTATTGCAGAGGACAACCAGCTGTGTCTCTCATTCCCATCTTCTATTCCTAGGCAGTTAGTATGTTTAAAGACAGTTCTGGTCTGGATGAGAGCAAACAGCCTGGGTGATGATGACCGAGGTACTTCTGCTCCTGGTAAAGGTATGCACCCTGTTTTGGATGATGCCACAGATCCACTGGAAATGCAGGTGATCCTGAATTCAGCCTGGATTACTTAGTGCAGTTGGTTCCAAAGCACTTGTTTCTCTTGTCACTGCAGTTCCTGTGAAAAACGGGAGCTGGCCATCTGCAGTTTCATTTAATCTCAGTTACAACCAGCTAATAATAATCTTAGAACTGCAGAGCTGGAAGAGACCCTATGAATCATTAAGTCCACTCCCTGTCAAGGAGGCATTAGGGAATTAAATATGGCTATTGCAATATTCTATGTGTGAGGTTGTGTGCCTTTATTAAAGTCAGTTTGTAGTGTTATAATTCATTCCAAAAGACAACTGCCAGGATGCTGGTAGGAGCAAAGCTGATAACATTACAGCCATATGCTTCAATGGCAAACGTTATGGGTACATTTCCTATTACAGTCTGAGATGTTGGTATTAACCTAATTTTGGGATATTTAGGGCTTCATTTTAAGAACTGTTGTAGCACCGTAGTTGTAAGATTCTCCTGCCAGGTAGTTTGACAAACTATTTTCCTCTTCATTTCAGATATAATTTCAAGGCATTTTCATTACAGAAGGTGCTTAATGATTTATAGCCTTGTTTTTTTTTAATATGGTTTGTGTTTTATAAAAAAACATTTATAGATTTTAGTGCTTTATTTGGTCTATAATTTTATAGTCTATTATTTCTATTCAGATAAGTCATCTTAGGAAAGTGGTTGAAAAGTTAAATACAAAAATCCTGAATTCAAAATGACAGTCACTGTAGGATCACCATATGGTGGTCCCTCCACCCCACGCAGCTTACTCTGGCACCAAAAGGCATGCTCTGAGGAGGGTTTTCGAGACCTTCTTAGTAGGCTTATACAGTGCTGGGGAGGGAGTTATACAGTGGAGGAAAAGATTGTTTCACCCACTTAGACTAGATTCTGCTGTTGTACAATGCAGCGTTCAACATAGTCCTGGGCAACTTGACATAAATGGAACTAATTTTTCATAGTAAGGATATGTGCTGAAAAACATCAGGCAGATCAACAAAGCAAAAATTAGATTCAAATTAAAGTTCCATAACATTAAAGCTAGATTCTTTGTAAAGTCTTCAAAATATTGAATGATCTTTAAATTGGAACATTCTGCATATTTGTCTGAAAGGTGGAGACCTTCTATGTGGCATGTGCATAATTGCTAGTAGAGATGGGAGTTTCATTTCGGAAGGGGTCCAGTTCCGAAAATGAAACAAGGCAGCGTTCAGAACCGGGATCCAGCCTTCAGAACAAAATCAGCCACTGACTTACCTTCATTTGGGTTGCACAGGGGAACTCCAATCAGGAAGATGCCTGCAATGCATCATCTTTCCTTCTCCCTGGTGCTGGCCAATCAGGAGCTGTGAAAGGACATGCATCATCCCACTTTCCTGTCTGATTGGCCAGTGCCAGGGAGAAAGAAAGATGACACATCAGAGGCTTCTTCCTGATTGGAGTTTCACCTGCGCAAATGAAGGTAGGTCAGTAACTGATTTCATTCTGGAGGCTGGATCCTGGTTCTGAACTGCAGCTGTGCTGCTATGTTTGATTTTCAGAACCAGACCCCTTCCAAAATGAAACACCCATCTCTAATTGCTAGGGTTTGTAATCTGTTCTAGCTAACTAGATTTTTTTTTTAGCAAATTTTGATCTTAATTCATACATATATGCCCTTTAAAATCTTAAGTATATTTAATAAATCTCATGTTGTTACTGTAATTAAATATGCATAGCTTTAAAATATGTTTCTTCAACTCAGTTTACCACATTTACATGCATTTAAGCTCATGAATCTTAGCAAATAAGCAGTAATAGTCCTTTTAGCATCTTGCTGGTTTTATATTAATAGCAAATACTGCAGAAATAGAAAGCCAGTATTTCAGTGGAGGTGTATAAGGTATGAAAAACATAGGAAGACTACATAAAAACCCCAAATTGCATAGATTTGAAGATCTGCACTGAACAGTTTTTTCAGTGCTGTTCTTTTGTTCTTTAATTTCATTTCATTAAGTATTTGCATACTAAAAGGAAGCTCTAGCTGCAAGATCCCCACTGTGAATGATGGCCAACCACTCCCCCACTCCCGAGAACTAGTGTTTACTTCCAAGCTCACCCACATTTGCCTTGGAAAAGTCTGAAAGATGCTTACATGTTCTCAGCTGCCAAAATATATATATATATAGAATTGAGATGAATGATGAATTTATTATACCAAAAGGAGAGTCTATTTCATTTTCCACCTTACAAGGTAAGCTCAGCAATTTTAAGAAATGGGAAGCTTATAGCTAGCAGATCATTTTTAGAAGAAGTTACAATGTGTTTTGCATTTCACCCAGAGTGTGAGTTTATTATGAATGCTTTGGCATAAAGCCCCCCAAATTACTTTGTCCCCCCCTCCAAATTGGGTTTGCTTCATTTAGAGTCAGTATTCTATTAAAAAATGACAGTGATGAAAGAATGTTTAAATGTTTTGATTATTTTTATTTTCCTGTCATTGTGTAGCTAAAGAGTTGCATTTAATCAGTGCTAGAGCAAAGTGAATTAGTGAAAGAAAAGACAATGTTCCTTGTAACTGTTAAATATTATTTTTAGAATTTATTGTTAGCAGTGTTTCAAATGGTAATTTGTTATACAGAGCAAACTCCTGATAGATAATACTTTAGCAAAAGAGAATTCCTTGCAGGATTTTAATACCTTTAAGATATGTCATAGCTTTCTCAGTGTGTGTATATGATGCAAAGCATTTTACAGTAATTGAAATGGGTTTTTTATTGTTGTTGAAAAGATGACCTTTCTTTTTATTATCTGTTTGTATTAAATTATATCCAGTTTCAGACTCTATATTTGATTTTTCTAAATCTTTGCAAGAAAACCACACAGCAAATGGCATTGATGTTCCTATTAGTTTGAACAGAAATGAATAGGAATGTCTTACACAATTCTATTTAATAAATGGTCAAAATAATACTCTAATAAATCTAACAAGATTCATTTTTGAAACAGAGTTTGTCTTAATTTGTTTTATCTCTGATTTTTCTAATCCTTGTTTCTAAAGAAATATATATAAAAATATAGCCTTCCTATAATGTGGGCTGATTTGACATCACTAATGCTTTGATAAGTTCATATGGGGTTGGAATGAGTCAGTGTAGGTTTAGGATGTTAAATGAGAATCAGGGCATCCCAGATTTAGGTTGAGCTGCTAAATTCTTGAGGAAGATATTTGTGCCCCCTTACTCCCCCATAATAAGAACCTAACCTACTCCAAGAATTCTTTGAAAGCAAATAGTAACAGGGTGTTCTGTGAAGTCAAGAGAGTCTTTATTGATTAATAAGAGAAAGTGCAATGAAACCAGAGACCACTCTGTGATGTGTGTGCGGTAGATGGAGGATTTTTGGAGTGATAAACTCTCAACAGTCACATTTGGGGGTGAAGAGGTTAATGCAAACAACACATCTATTTGCTGACTGGAAGAATTGTTAAAAACTACACTGCCCTTTCCAGGAGGTTGAGAGTGTTTTACAATGTGAATCCTTAAGTTAGAACATGCAAATGTTACTGTTCTTACTAACCTTGATAGGTTTGATTAAAGAAACTTGTGATATATGGCGGTTAGCAGATGGACTAGGATGAATCAAAACCACTTTTGCAAGGCTTTGTGCTTTTATGATATTTATTTTGGATGGTGCTCCTGGGTGCCATCAAGCCATTTCCATCTTACAGAGATCCTATGATATTAATTCTCTCTAAAAGGTTCCATCATTAATAGCCCTGCTTGGGTCTTGTGAATTAGAAGCCATGGATTCCATTATTGAGGCTAGATCCCCCCCTTTTCCATACGGCCTACAAGTTTTCCTAGCATCATTGTCTTTTGCAATGAGCCTGACTTTGCATTATACAGTGTATCACAAGAAGAGATGGGCACAAAACAAATTTTGTTTCATTTTTCATTTTTCACTTTATTTACAGAACAAAACAAAAAATGAAGTGCCCTTTTTTGAAAACAAAATGAAATGAAACGAAATAGAAATTTTCATTTTGTTCCATTTCATTTTTGTTTATCATTTATTTTGACAAGCGCCAATTTTGGTGCTTGTCAAAATAAATAATAAAAGTAGGCACTGACTATTTGGTGCCTCTATGACAGATCATTTTGTTTCTAGAGCCAAAAATGGTGGTTTATTTCATTTCATATTGTAACAAAACGATAAAACAGTGTCTCATTTTTCATTTTGTGCCCATTAGTAGCAAATTATGTTACCTAGACTTAAAATATTTAGAATGTAGCAACCATGTGCTTGTCTGTCAAGAGAGAGAGTTTCGCACAAGTTTCTCCCACACAAATGGATTGAAAGACCCTGTGTCATGGTGGCTAGGTCTGAGTACAGTATATGTTTTTGCACCCATCAACTGCAATAAATAAAAACACTTCTTTCCCATGCACACATCATGGGGAAAGGCTATTTATGTGCACTGATGTGCCCATGAAGACTTCTTTCATTCGAGTAAGTTATTCCGGCAGATATGTTTCAGGCAAGGTTAGGTGCCTTAACAAAGGTTAATCCAGGGATAGTGAAATAGCAGTAGAGTGCTTGGCTACAGGACACATCATTAGCAGCTCCTGTAAATGCATTCACACATTCTTTCAGTTCATTTAAGTGACTGCTTAAGGGCACAGTGGTTGAAATTATGTCATGCAAAAAACATGACTTCCATGCCTTAGGCTAAGAAATCTCTGTGGGCATTATTTGTTGAACATCAAGTTGCATGATTCGTTATGCAACAGATAACGTCTATGAAGATTCCTAACTTACCACAATTTGCCACTTAAAATTTTGCTGTTTGTGTATGTGCACAGTAGTATTTCAGTCATAAATGAATTGAAAGAAGAAGGAGCGTTAGGGAAGGCATATCATACCTTCAGTTTCTGAACCAGCTGCGAATATCCCGTCTGGGTTCTACTGTTGTTATTGCTTGTCAGTGCTCAAAGATGAGAGGCTATTTAAAGGCTGGGAAGTAGCTTCATAGAGCTGAGCTCTGAATCTTGGAAGCTATTGTGTGAAACTAGGCTCTGGTTCAGAGCTCAGGAAGCTCTTATGTAGAACTTGGAGCTCATTTAACACAGAAAGCACTCACATGGAACTGAACTACACCTTGCAGCCCAAGAGGCCTTTATGTACCCTGAGTCACAGATCTGAGCTGTGGTTTGCATACCTAAAAGCTTTTGCACTTGGCTAACCCCTGAGCAGAAATACAGAAAACCAAGCTATGGTTTGTGTGATTAGTGGGGAAATGACCAAATAAGGGAGAATTACATTTGACCCTGCACATTTTGCAGACTGTGTTTGTAGCAGTACCAGCTGCTTTCAGGGACATGCCCCCTGAAAGGTAGCTTGCATGTTGCAGAAGGGAAAGGGCATATCTTGGGAAATGGGGATCTGAAAAGAAAATCTTAAGAAACCCTTAAAAATTCCAAATTCGATAGGATGGACCCTTGGCAGTTAAGGAGACATCAAAGGATTGTCAAGATATAGAGCGTTTTATATAAAAGATATGGATCAGCATCTATAAGTTTGGTTGGGTTACCTTCTAGGTGCCCAGTGTGGTATAGTAGATAGAGTGATGGACTGGGACTCTGGAGTTCAGGGTTCAAATCCCTTCTCATGCATGGAAACTCTCTGGGGAAGTGGAAGTTGTGAAACTACTTCTATAGCCTATTCTTACTTCTTAAATATTTCACTTACCTTGAAAGCCGAATTAGGGTTGCTATAAGTCGATAAGATGCCCCAGAGCAACAACAAAGTTTGCCTTCTAAATGGAAAACACATGTGGAAAAGGGAAAAGTGTTACAAAATAATACTTTGGGAGGCATTGTAATGATTGTTAGCAAGAAAATAACTATTAGGCATTAAATTGTATTAGTGATTCATTGATTCATGAAATAATTATTCTTGTGGCAGTACAGATATTTCTTAAGTCTTGGTTGTTCTGTCAAGATGTAGATTCTGTCTTCTTTGTACAAATTTATTTTATTTGAACTGAGTCCCAAAATCCTTGAATAGCTGGTTTTAAAAATGTCTTAATCAATAAACGAAGCAATTTCATTTTAAAAAAATAATATGATATACAAAAAGCATAGATTTTAAGCATTATCCAAAACTGTTTCATGCAGAAAGAAACACCTCCTCTAAAATGTTGCCTACAATGTCATTCACATTCCAAAATTAGAAGGTTTCTGTTCCTATGCAAGTTAATCAAATAGTTGGCTAAGATTTCAGTAATAAGGTAACAGTCCTAGTTTTGAGGGGAACTCATATCTGCACTATTCTGGGAACCAATAAACTCCACTTCAAAAGTATGTCTGCCAAGATCTATATTAGGAGGATAGGTTCAGTCTTAGTACTTAAGAAACCCTTAAAAATTCCAAATTCTATAGGATGGACCCTTGGCAGTTAAGGGGACATCAAAGGATTGTCAAGATATAGAGCATTTTATATAAAAGATATACCTTTTATATAAGAGATTGTCCATCAAATATTCCCTAAAACAGTGAGAAAACATTGTTTTGTTATTAGTAGTTCCTGCATGCTTCTTGTATCTCAGCCTCTCCGGTTTATAATTCAGCAGTTTGTCATGAAGAGTGCCATAAGCCTCTAATACCCAATCTAGTTTCCCATTCACACTGTCACATTGTGCAAGCACAGGCTTTTCCAAAAATGGAAGGAAATGGGACAACTGTTTACTCTGAGGTCCCTGTGGCTCAGTGTGCTTTGTGTTCTTTCTAACATAGTAGTTTCTGATTGGATACGATTACATGATTTTGTAAATTAGAAAAGAGGAGTGCCGCCACTTCTGTCTGTTGTGCACCATCCAATATTTGCGGCAGTCTCCCAGCTCCCCCCCCCCCCCGGATAGAAGTGGATGTGTATAGATCTTCTGACTTATTGAATAAAATAAACCTCTTCCCTTTCACAAAAACAATAACAGTTTCACTGCCTTTGGACTGGTGCACAGCTTAGTTTTTATCCAAACCAACATTAAGCAATTTGGTAACACCCCTCCACTTCTTTTGAATCCCTTGTAGGATCCTTCTTAGGCTAAAGATCTGATATAATTTGTTGATATAGTCTCTAAACGCTATTTTGGGGTGGCAGCCTGTCCTGCCTGTGTTCAGCCATGGGAGAAATACTTAAATGAGCATATGGAAGCAAGTAATTGGTGCTACTGCTGAATGTATGTCACAGTCTCACCCGTCAACACAAATATAAAGGGAGCATAATAAAAATGATCCCTTACCCCTGTTCCATCTAGTAAACTAAACTATAATCAGTATACATGCAGTTGGAAAATGGTTCTTCCTCTGGCAGGCATGTCTTAGTAGTAGAATAGTTTTGATATATGATTACTAATTGCTGCCAGAATGTATCCACATTAGACTTTGGCTGATTTCTAAAGTCCTCTTCATTTTGTACTCAGTTATGCAGATTCCATGCATGAAGATGTTCTTAAGAAATAATATATCTCAGCACAATAGTGTGTTGTATGTCCTTGGAAGGTTTTCAACCTTGTCATCAACAATGACCTCATAAAATTAGGTATAAATTTACTCAGCAAGTATGAAATACAAAGACTGTCTCTCTTTCTCTGTCTCTCTCTGTCTCTCTCTGTCTCTCTGTCTCTCTGTCTCTCTCTCTCTCTCTCTCTCTCTCTCTCTCTCTCTCTCTCTGTGTGTGTGTGTGTGTGTGTGTGTGTGTGTGTGTGTGTGTGTGTGTGTGTGTGTGTGAGAGAGAGAGAGAGAGAGAGAGAGAGAGAGACAGACAGACAGACAGACAGACAGACAGACAGACAGAGTTAAATAAACAGTGCACTATGTTTGTATTGCAGGTTCCTCAGGATGAATGGTCTGGGTACACTCCACGTGGCAAAGATGATGAGATCCCATGCCGACGAATGCGTAGTGGGAGTTACATCAAAGCCATGGGAGATGAAGACAGTGGAGACTCTGACACCAGCCCAAAGCTATCTCCAAAGATTGCTGCACGGAGAGAAAGCTATCTCAAGGCCACCCAGCCATCACTTACAGAACTTACCACCCTCAAGTAAGACATTTTAAGAAACATTATAGGTGTGGAAGATGTGAGAATTATACACTAGAAAATTTAGTATTGGACACACTTTGGTGGGTACAGGAGGTATTAACTGCAATGTTGCAAACTATGGTGCATTGTCTGCCTTATCTGGAAATAAACTAGTACAGTACAGGTATTTCAGATTGGGTGTACAGTATTAATCCCTTACCAAAGTTGGTGAGGTAGTATCTGCCATATTGTGAAGCTTTTATATAAAATCTGTGCATCAATGAATAGCATTTATTAGTCGAAATCCAGCAAGAGATAAAAAATAGAATGGGCCAATTGAATCAGTGAGTCTACTCTAATGGCAATTTAGTACTGGATTTCAGCCTCTATTGGAAAAGCAGACCTATCCTATCTATCCTAGGCCTCATAGATCAGAACATATCACAGCATACTGTGCATCTTTTTGGGTGATACAAGCACAGCTTGGTAACTTCAAAGAATTACTTCTCAGCCATTCAAATGGCTGGGGAAATGTTTGTAAAATTGTTTTAGAATGTGCCTATACTACACAAATTTAGAAGTTTGGTCTCACATGAACAGCCATGGCTCTCTTCTGTGGAATCTCGGAATGTGTACTTTGGTAAGGTACTTTATCACACACACACACACACACACACACACACACACACACACACACACACACACACACACACACACACACACACACACACACACACACACACACACAGTGCTCTAACACCTACCCTAAACCTTTGCAGAGATTGCAAAGGACCATCACCCAAGTCCAAATCCAGGAGTTCCATGAGATTGAGCCAAATCAAAATTGATGGCTCAGTGAGTTGAATACCCCAGTGCAGAACGAGAAGTTAGGAATCTGATTCCCTGCGGTACCTCTCAGAAGCGGATTCAGGCTATGTAGCCTTGGGCAAGCTGCACTGTGAGTGCTCCCAGAAAAAAGGACTGGTAAACAAGTTTTGAATACTCTGTACCTAGTAAACCCTGGAAAGGGCATCCAGAAGTTAGAATTAATTCTTACTGTAATAATTATGAAATTATTATTAATTATTATTTAATTAATTTAAATAAATAAATAAATAAATTATTAGTTTAAATATTTATTATTTATTTATTTATTTGTTATTATATTCTAATTATTAAATAATTATTTATTAGGAATTAATTAGTAATTATTATGAAAACCTGGCTATTTAAAACCACTTTCGGAGATCGCTGAGGCTGCTTGTCTGCTGTTTATTTGCTGCCCCATCTGTTTGTTTCCCCCCTTCTTGTACTTGTTGGTTTTCTTGCTTTTTTGATCTGTTTGAAGTGTTTTATTTTGTTACATTTTTAGAATCTTTTATTGTTGATATATCTTTCTATGTTGTTCACCGCCCAGAGTTTCCCTGGGAAAGTTGGGGAGTTTATAAATGCAAATAAATAAATACTATAAAGTTTGGCTGCATAGCTCAGTGAGATGGAGCACCTGGCTCCACAGCCAGGAATTGGAATTTCAGTTCCCTACTGTGTCTTTCAACAGAAAAGACTGTATGTGGGGTGGGGTGGGGTGGGGTGGGGTGTTCTTGCACAAATTACATGATCTCGGTATGCTTTCTGATGAAGGAAATGTTGAACCACTTCTGAGGACTCAGTACCTAAACTCTGGAAACGGCCATTTTAAGTCAGAATGAAATTGATGTCGTACAATTCTTATTTGTATACCTATGTACTGTAATACAAATGCCTTTTAGTGTGTTTTCTCTAAATTCTTTTAGTCTATGGCTTTTTTCCATGACCCACCAGACATCCAGCTAGGCGAGAAACAGAATAGGACCCAATTTCTTTGGCAGTGCCAAACAGTGAAAGCTTCTGACCTGAGAGATTTTACAAGTCTTGTGTTGCTTTGTAGCTTTGACTTTCTGCTCCCCCCCCCACAGCCATTGAGTTGATTTTCTTTCAGCTGTTAAAAGTTATATTTAGATTACTCTGTTATTATCTTCTATTGCATTGTGTTTTTAATTTGTGGTTCTAGGCCATCAGGCTCTATGTGAGTCCAAAAGGTGAAATAAAAACTGATTTGTAAATTTATCATTATGTTTTCTAATTCTAATACATTCAGGCTGTAGGCAAAAACATTTTTTTTAAAAATGTACTCGTCTTGACCCTGCTCAGTAATATTTAGTAATATCAGCAAAATGTTTCAGGTACATGTAAATATATACTTATAAGAGAAGTACCTTAGGAAGTGGACTTTTACCCTCCAATCTTAACCTGTTTATCTCATGTCTTTATGTCTGTGATGATTCTCAGTCATCCAGGTGAGTTTATCTGGAAGTTGAGTCAAGACAACTGGGCTTATTTTCTTGAGAGACTGAAAAGTTTCGCTGCTCAACCAAACAGCTTCATCAGTCTGAGGAAAGCCAGTTGTGAGTTCTCCATTTTATAGTTCACTTTGACCTCCTGTCACCCTGGTCTGAAATAGACTCATAAGATGAACAATGGCCTGAATAGGCTCATTAGGTGGCTCAATCTGCCATTAGGTGAAGTATATTTTGATTTCACTGGGTATTCTTGAAATCACTGCTGGATAAATAGCAGATAGACTATGCTGACCCCCCCACCTCTGTTGCGAGAGGGGTTTTCAGTGCCCATGTGAATGGCTTCCCTGACCCCTCTCTCAAACCACCTATCTTCTCTGTCTAATATGTGTACATCCCCATCTTTGAATGATTGCCCTTTGTCCTTCAAGTGGAGGTGTACTGCTGATTCTGGTCCTGAGCTGTTGCCCCTCCTATGTTGGGCCATCCTCCTGTTGAATGACTGTTTAGTTTCTCCAATGTAGAGTTCGGTGCAATTCTCACTGCATTGGACCGCATATACTGTATTGCTCCTTTAGTGTTTTGGCGTCAAGTCCTTTGGGTGGATGAGTCTCTGCCTTAGTATGTTTGTGGGTTTGAAGTAAGCAGGGATGTAGTGTTTGCAAAAAAAAATCCTTTTTAAGTTTTCAGATACTCCAACCATGTAGGAAATGACCAGGTTCTTTCATTGGCTCTGGGTCTCAGGCTGATCCATTGCTCTTCTGGGTCATCATGCTGCTTTGTTGAAGGCCCACGTTGGATATCTACAGGCCTTAAGTACTGTCTTCTGGTGCCTGTCTTGCTTTTTCTTGGCTTCTGTGGATGTGGGGATGTTCTCTGCTCTGTGGTTTAGGGTCCTGATGACTCCTAATTTGCGTTGTAATGGATGGTGGAAGTCAAACAGTAAGTACTGATCTGTGTGGTTGGGTTTCCTGTAAACTTCTGCTCCCAGGCCAAGGTTGGGTCTGATAATGACTGCACAATCCAGGAAAGCCAGCCTGTTATCTTGGGTGTCTTCTCTAATGAACTGAATATTAGGGTCCAACGCATTGATTGGTCTATAAAGGCCTATCCTTCCTGAGCCTTGATTTGCACCCAGGTATCATCTACATACCTGAACCAGTGGGATGGTGTCGTCCCTGGAAAGGTGTTGAGTGCCTTCTTCTCCACTTCTTCCATGTATAGGTTAGCAACAGTTGGTGACACAGGGGAACCCATGGCACAACCATGCTTCTGTCTGTGGCCTATTGAGCCACCTAATGAGCCTATTCAGGCCATTGTTCATCTTATGAGCCTGTTTCAGACCAGGGTGATATGAGGTCAAAATGAACTATAAAATGGAGGACTCACAACTAGCTTTCCTCAGACCAATGAAGCTGTTTGAATGAGAAGTGAAACATTTCAGTCTCTCAAGAAAAGAAGTCAAGTTGCCATGGCTCAACTTCCAGACTCATGTCTTTAAGTTTTATCCTCCCTCCTTATTCTAGCTTACTGCTTTATTCGAACAACCATGAAGGATTGTTAGCAGGTGTACCACAAGACATTTTCCTGTTCTAAGATGAGACACAAAAGCTGGTTGGACTGCCATCTGAATATTATTGCAATATTGTTGGCTAGGCAACATCCCCTTGAGGGCAGAAAATTAACACAGGGAGTATAAGGCAGTTTGTCTGGCCTGTGCATTTTTGTCCGCCAAAATGTCACAGCCATTTCCTGGGCTCCCAATAACCCCTGCCAACTCAGTCAGGCATCTCACTCTGCCTAGTGGTAGAGCTAGCTCTATATCTTGGGTAACATTTGAAAGCACGTTATTGGAAGCTTGGAGTTCCACTGGAAGACAGGCAGTATAAAAATAAATAAATAAATAAATAAATAAATAAATAAATAAATAAATAAATAAATAAATAATGTTCTTGTAGATTTTTAAGTCTTTTCAGATTTTTTTTCCAATTTCCCCTTGTTTGGATAAAGATAATTAACATAAAAATGCCTATCAGGAAGTTAGACGTAAAATCCATCTATCATACAGTTATTTCACTTCAAACATCTAAGTGATTGGAGGTTCAGTTTAACAAGCTAGCTGCCTTGCATCCCAGTTTTGGAAGAAAGGTAGACTTTAATAGAAATTAAAAATAAGCTATATTCTCCTCTTGTAAATGCGCCATACACCTACGTTAAAGGCTTAAAATAATTTGTTGATGGTGCTAAAACTATTCAGCAGCAAGTAAGATTTCCTTCCTGAGAACAGTGTAAACAGACCTAGCAGAATTCCTCTGGGTTAATAAAAGTGCACTTATTGAACAATTTAGCAATTATTAAAAATGAGAAGCCACAAATTAAACACACAGTTTCAGTGGATGGATTTTAGAAAAGTCAGGAGAAACATATAGATGCTGTAATTATGAGGGAAATATTTCAGAATTATATTTTATATAAAATTTGTTTAAGATTGCTTTGCTATTACAGTTCTTAGACTAGTAGTGGAGGATAGGTGTCACTCAAGATTTTGTTAGACTGCAGTTTCTGTGAATCCTAGCCAGCACAGCCAGTATTAAGGATGATGGGAGTTATAGTCCACCAACATCTGAAGGATCTCATGTAGATTGCACTCAGAAGGTCCTGCTGTGCTCGCAAGAATCTCTTCTGCTCACCTCAAAGTATGAGCCATGTTACATACCATTCTAATAATTTGGGACTAGATGACAAACAGTGAGAAAAGTACACATTGGATTGGACTCAAAAGGGTCACTTTGCCTGGAGCAGTCTCTCTAAAAGCAGCCCTTCTGTGTGATTGAGGGGTCACCCAGCCCCCCAAAAGGTCCAGCTTGGCCACAAATTGGGTTCAGGCTGAAGGGCAGTTTACTGAACAATGTATGATCACTGGGAAACAACTCATGTTGGACTATGCCACGTGTCCCTGTGATCACACTTGACTTTGATTTTAGAAGCAATGTACCCTTTAAGAGGAAAGTACTGCCTGTTCATTCTGATACAAGGTTTACCTCAATAAACATTTGGAATATTAGTCTCTTATGGTCAGCTGGGAGATAGCACAGGTTTGAATGCATGTGTGATTACTCAAGAGTCAGGCACGTACTACTGAACAATTAGTGAGCCTGGAAATATAACATAGAAAGAGTAGCAAATACACAGTTGCATTAATGTGCAATCTATTCTAGGGATCTTGCACTATAGGTCTGGATGGCTCACTGGTTTAGGTTTCTGGCTGCAGAGCCAGAGGTTGGGTTCTGTTGTTTAGCCTAGTAGTCTGTGGCAAATATAGTAGATTCATTTGAATCGATGGGTGTCTCCTTGAGCAAAGGGCCGAACTCAGTGATCCATAGGATCCTTTCCAGTATTGAAGTTCTATGATAATTACGAATTCCTGGAAAAAATGGGGAGGGGAATTACATGGTTTATTCCACACTGCCCTCCAGTTTCCTGCACTGTGAAGAATATTTTTGTACTCTAGGTCCCAAACTCCATATTTTTTCACCTATGCTGTTCTTGTTCGTGTTCATCATTTTCTGGATAGTAGTGGGAAGACCGTATTTCTGAATCAGTGCTGGTATTTTTCATGAGTACGATGTTGGGGTCAACTTATGTAAGCAGCAGTTTGTATTCCCTCCTGCTTGCCTTGCCTCGCAAGCTCCCTCCTACAAACTGTTCCCCATGCCACACTTTCCATTTGGTTACAGAACACGTTTTTGGTTCCTGAATAAAATACGTTTGAAATCCTGAATAAAACACAGTGTGCAGTAATCATAAAATTCACACCTCCACTGCTCTGTGCCCATTATTCTACTAGGAAGCCAGAAGCTGTTTCTTTCTTCCATTTGTCAAAATTTGCAAGTTTTTTTAAAAAGTATGATCAGAGAAAGAAAGAGAGAAAGAAAGAAAGAAAGAAAAAGAAAGAAAGAAAGACCAATTGCTGAGAAATTAGTTGCCATTTAAAAGAGAGAGATTAAATGCATAAATTTGCTCCAAACTATTATCTTCAGCAGAGGTATTACCATTATTATATAATTATAATAGGAACCAAAATAAGCACAGGGTAACCTGCAAGTTATCAACCATGACTGTTCACTGGAAAGACAGATTTTGAAGCTGAGGCTCCAGTACTTTGGCCACCTCATGAGGAGAGAGGACTCCTTAAAAAAGTCCTTGATGTTGGGGAAAATTGAAGGCAAAAGGAAAAGGAGACAGCAGGGAATGAGATGGTTGGATGGCATCATCGATGCAACCAACATGGATTTGACCAATCTCTGGGAGGCAGTGGAAGACAATAGGGTCTGGTGTACTCTGGTCCATTGGGTCACAAAGAGTTGGACACAACTTAATGACTGAACAACAACAACCTGCAAGTTATACAGCAGTCATGTGTGTTAATAGCTTTTGGGATACAATATACAGTGCATGGTAAATAATTTGGGAGCAGAGTTTTATTATTTTAAAATGTTTAGTCGAACGAAGCCTTGTTACATATACAAGAATTGAAAGGGTAGCAATGGGTTTGCAATCTAAAAGACACAGACTGACATCAAGTACCCTTCCACGGTGGTGGTGGGGGAGTTGTGTCTCTTTCATCTGCCTGCACCTACAATACGACCCCCTTATCTGCTGATTCACTAATTGCACAACCCTTTTATCCAGTGATTCACTAACTTCACTGATCAGCGGGGGGGGGAGCAAGGAGGGTAAAAATTAAAACTTACTGCCGCTGATGCCCACCACCCTCTCCTTGTCATCGCTGCCTCCACAACCACCACCACCACCACCACAGGCCAGTAAGGCACTCTCCGGAGGGGTGAGGTGGGGACTTTGAATCTCCCACTCAGGCCCCAATATGCCACCCAGGTCCCGAGTGGGAAATTAAAAATCCCCACCTCACCCATCCGGAGAGTGCCTTCCTACCGCTGCCCACAGGCCAGACACTTTCCAGAGGGGTGAGGTGAGGACTTTGAATCTCCCGCTCCGGTCCAGGGTGGCAGATCGGAAGTTTGAGTGGGAAGTTCGAAACTAATGATCCGCTACCTGGGACCTGACCCGGAAGTTCAAAGGCCAGGAAGGTGAGTCCCCACTCTACTCCTCCAGTGAGTGCCTGACTGGCTCACGGCGGTGGCGAGGAGAAGGGCAGCAGGCATTGGGCACTAAGTTTTATTTTAAATCCTCCCCTCCTTGCTGGCGCTGCTGCTGCCACTGTGACAGCAAGGAGGGAATAAAGTTTCTTTATAAATGAAGCAGTTCATTTTTAGCTGAAAAATAAAGCCAAGAGAAACTGATTTTTCCAATGTCATTGTGTTTGTATTTGGTGAAATACCAGACAGTAGTTTTGGTTTAAATTGGTTTTGCAGAGAATAGCGTTTAGGGAAATTTAGATCTTTGAGTCCACTCTATTTGCTACTTACAATGCAAAACAACAGAATTTCACCTATTATTTTGGAAATTAAAGAGGCACAGCTGCCAGATACAGTAGGTGGTTAAATAAATAAATAAATAAATAAATAAATAAATAAATAAATAACTTCAGTGTAGAAAACCCATGTATACATATACCCTAAGCCAGGGGTGGTGAACCTTCAGCACTCCAGAGGTTTTGGACCACAACCAAAGTCCTTTGTCATTGGCAGTACAGGCTTGGAATTTTGGGAGGCGTCCAAAACATCTGGTGTGCCGAAGGTTCACCACTACTGCCCTAAACCCCATTTCCTCTGCATTTATCAGTCCTCAGTCCCTTCTGGAGATATAAGCCATTTCATAACATTCACTAAAACAGAAAGCTTGCCATGAGGACTGACTTTAGCGAGCAGTGTTACAAAGTATCTTGGCTGTGTTAAGCACATGGCAGGTGATTAACCTGGCCATAGCATAGCTAGCAGCTTTGGCTGGAAGAACTGAGCAGTCTATGGAGCCTTGAAGGATTAACTCAATTCTAAAACTCACCAGACATAATACAGCAATATCAGTCTTAACCAGAGGCGAAAGTCAAAAGATTCCAGTTGGACTGGAACAGGGGTCCTCAAAGTTTTCAAACAGTGGGCGGTTGGACACCACTGCAGCTGCAGAGGTTGGCTTGCTCAAAAACAGGGGGTAGGTGGGGGTGCAATTGGTCCCAGGGGCCGGATTCAGGATTAGGTTGAGGACCCCTGGACTGGAATCACAGCTTTGATGGTAGCCGTTGTAATCAGCCATAACACTGAGATGGGGAAGGCAGTAGAAAACAGCCACATGTTATCTTCCAAGTACACAGAAAGTCTTCAGCCCCAGTAGGATTTAAATGACAAGAGTTTGCTAAACTTCTCTGGACTGGAAGTCAGATTAAGAACTGGAAGTCATTTCATTAAGTAAATGAAATGAAAATAATGAATATTCATACCCATGGAGTTAGTGAAGTACATGATACAGTTAATGCAGATAGAGAGTGTGCCATGTTATAGTTGGTCACTAATGAATGACACACCCCATCTTTCAGTTGCAGTCATGGAATGAAAAATATAAATATATAAACATTTACAATCTTGGGAAATGTTTATTCAGCTAAATGGAAATTACACATGCATATAAGAATATGCCCCAATTTCTGAAAAAGGCGAAGAAAGCCTAGGAAAAAAGGAGATGAAAAATTATAAAATATGAAAACTCAAAACCTACATTTATTAAAGGGCATTTAAATCATAATATTCAATTTTTTTTTAAAAAAAGAAAGAAAGTATGGATTAAGGAACAGATGTTTAGAGGAAGAATTACCAAGTTATTTTTGAAAAAGTTGCCACATTCAGACTGTTACCAAGGAGTCTGTATATGAAAATCTCAGCAAGATAGCACTAATAACACTATTGGAAAGAATAAAATAGATTATATCTTAGTTCATGAGACATCACAAAACTGTGTTAAGTCGGTGAAAATGTGTGCCAGGACTGACATAATTTTAGATCAAAGTCCTTTCATTGCTGTACTTTTAAAAAAACTGAAAAGAGAAAAAAGCACAGAAAGTGCACAACAAAAGCTCCAATTATACCTACTGCACCTATTTGTTATTAAGGAAATTATTAATGGAGGCATTCTATAGAACTGGACAATTAGATAGCTCTGTTATAAATGCTACTTAGATATTAATAGATGTGGGTAACAAGAATATCAGAAATAGAAATGTGAAATGTAAAAAAGAAATTGATAGCAGAATGATTAGCAGAGCTGGATGGATGAAAAGGCAAACATGGAGAAATAAAGACAACAGCAAATAGAGTGAATAACATGAAATTGTCCAATGTGGGGAAATAAAATGGCAATCTGAACAATCCATAGAAAATGAAAATGTATAGAAGATCTAGGGATCCTTAAATCTATGTATTCTATTTTTTCTAATTTTCAAAAACAAACAGAAAGAAACAAAAACTGCATATTTAAGATAAGGGCGGTTCCAGCTCTGTCTCGTGCAGACCCAGAGCTGCATTGCCTATCCCGGGAGGAGGGGCGAGACAGCCCAGGGGCCTCACGAGACTTGGATGGGGATGCAGGACACATGTCCCCCTCTTATACCTGGCTCTCACGCCCTCGCCCCCTCTTTAACTTCGGACAACAATGCACCTGGATCCCCTGTGCAATGCGTCATTGTAAGAGGCCCCGGCCATGTGCACGACCAGGGCCATGGAAGAGGAGCTGAGCAGGGTGCATCGGCACCCTGCAAGGTTTGGACCAAGGGTCCTAGGGTGGGGAGGGAGCCCAAAAGAGGTGTGATAAGATAATGTTTATAAAATAATAATGCTCCATACTGCTTAAAATCAGTTAGTCCATCAGGCTTGGCATCAGTAATAAAATCACAGTTTGATACCTGTCGATTAAAGATCACAAAATTTATTATACCAGATGTTGATTCAGGATTAGAAAGAAAGGATTCCAAGGTACAAAATGCAATGCACCTAAAAAGGAGGAGGAGGAGGAGGAGGAGGAGGAGGAGGAGGAGGAGGAGGAGGAAGCAGTGGACAGTTGTATTAAGATATTGGAAGATGGCAACATGAGTGTCAACTAGAGATGGGCACGACTTAACGGTATTCCCGTTTCCGTTTCCGTTACTCGGTTCCGTTACTCTACGGAAATGGTAACGGGAATTACTCCACCAGACTTCGAGCTCGAATCGACGAACGAACAATTTTGGTCTGATTTGTCATGCTTGTTTCTTGAATCGTGCGATTGCGCGATGCCATGCGGTACAGAAAAAAAGTTTTTAAAAGTTAAAAAAACCCGATTCCCGGCCGAAAAGCAGGCGGAAAAATGCCTGCCCTGCCTCAGGGCACCTACCAGAGGGGTTGTTTCTGGAGGTCCCCGGCCTCCCCCCCCATCCCCCGTCCTGAGCTGCTCTGGTGGGACTCGCCGCAGGGTCGCAGCCAGCAAAAAGCCCAGTCTCGCCGCCAGCCGCCGCAATTAAAGCACAAGCAAGCGGCACGGACGGCACAGGAAAAAACTTTTAAACTCTCCCCCCACCCATTCCCGGGCCAAAAAAGCAGGCGGAAAAATGCCTGCTTGACTAAGGGCGCAGGGCACCTACCAGAGGGGTGGTTTCTGGAGGGGGGGTCCCGCCTCCCCCCCATCCTGGGCAGCCGGACACGCCATGCCATGCAGTGTGGGCGGGGGATCCAAAATGGGGCGGTGAACGCAATATTGTTTTTGAAATCGTGGTCCAAAAACACACAAGCACAACAGAAACACGCAAAAATTTATAAACTGCCAGATTTTTCACAGTAGCAGTGGGTTTTTTCTTGCAACAAAATGTCTCTCCTCTCCTCCTATGTCCTCCATTGATTTTATTTTTTAATTTTTTTTACACCTGCGCAATGATGGGCTGGCCGAGTGGCCAGCCATGTGGGAGTGGACGACCATGCAAATTTTTGGAGCCATCCCACCAATCGCATGGCCACTTGGCCATGGAGACTTCTGGGATGTGCCAAAAAGTCCCCTAAAACCTGCCCTAGCCCCCTAACCCTAACCCTAATCCTTGACTCCAGTCCTTACCCATACGTCACAGACTGTCTTCTTAGTGGGTCAGAGAGGCACCCAGAGGTGCAACCCACTAGCCCACCGTAACCTTACCCGTCAGTAGCCTAACCCTAGCCCTTGCACTAACCCACCTTAACCCTAAGCCAGATCTACTTGCATTGCACTACACGCAAGTACGATTCCCTTCTTTGTGAGACATGGCGGTGCGAGAGCCTTAGGCATCACCTATGGCTCTGGGTTCACTGCCATCACTAGTCTCACTGTCTGCAACTGGTATGCATATCCATATGGCTATTGCATACCATTTTGCAGCAGCAGCAGCTGAGGAGGGGAGACCCCCATGTAGAGGGGTCTCTTGGAGCCTGCTTCCCTTTCCTAGTGGGTGAGGATAGGAGGCACCCACGGGTGCCTCCAGGAGCCCGCTTTCCCTTTATAGCGGGCCAGAGGAGGCACCCACCCCACAGAGGTGCCTCCAGGAGCCTGCTCCCCCCCCAAAAAAACAGTACTAATGGAAACGAAAAACCAAAAAATGAACCGACTAATTTTTGCGAATTTTCGCGAAAACCGGAAACGACCCGAAACGGAACCGGCCCGACTAACGACAACTCAAAAAAATTTTTTTTCAAGTCGTGCCCATCTCTAGTGTCAACTTCTAGTGAATCAGATGGTAGTTGTGAGTTTTTTAGGCTGTTTGGCCATGTTCTGGAAGTTTTTCTTCCTGATGTTTCACCAGACTCTGTGGCTGCCATCTTCAGAGGGCAAGGAACAGGGAACTAGGAATTCTCTGTGTGCTCTGGGTTATAAAGTGAGTGAGACTGGGGTTTTTTAAAGTTGTGGGAAAGAGGAAGCTTGTCCTATGCAGGAGAATCCTCTTCTAGGACACAAAAGTACTGGACAACACTACCAATGACTATGGCATACTACACAGGGAAGCCATTAAAATCCACAAACATAAGCACAACTTCAACAAAAAAGAAGAAAGTCTAAAAATCAACTACGCCTAGCTTCTAGTACTGAAAACTACAGAGTAGAAAAAGGTCAACGATCCATGATTCCCACCCACCCACAAGCAACAGTGATCAGTTCACACAATAGAACAGCTAAAGACACCCATCAACTACACAGAAGGATCACTGCTACCCCTGATTGCATTGAAACTTCATAATCCCTACATCACAATACAATGACTAGCACCTATTCTCCTGCATAGGACAAGCTTCCTCTTTCCCACAACTTTAAAATCCCCACAGATGGAGTTGGTAGTGATGAAGAAAATAACAGTGGCAGTACAGAAGTATTATTTGGTGACAACAGCAGGTACAAAATGCAGCAGCCAGACTGGCGATTAGTGTGGGCCGCATCACCCCAGTTCTGGCTTGTTTGCATTGGCTGCCTGTTGTGTCCCAAATAAGGTTCATGATACTGGTTTTGACTTGCAAAACCCTCCATGGCTTGGGACCTGACAGAGCGGATCTTCCAGAGGTCAACTGAGGCCTGACCCACCAGAATGTTGCAGGTGCTCTCACTTTGGGTGGCCATTCCCAGGGAGGCCCGGAAATCGATCACCCTAAACTGGGTCTTCTCTGGGGCCACCCCTACTCTTTGGAACAAACTGCCAAGTGAGATTCGCCTTACACAATCCCTGCTGGCCTTCAAGAAAGCACTTAAGACCTTGCTTTTCAGAGAGGCATGTGGAGATCATTAGGGGTTTTGTTTTGTTCCACCATCTTGCTGAATACTATTATTTGTTTTGTTCTGTTTTTTTTTAATTGGTTGATGTGCCTGATATTTGTTTTTTTTTTTTTTTAAATTGTTATATGCAATTGTTGTACACCACCAAGAGTTTCTTCGGAAAGACAGCAGGGTATAGAAAATTAAATAAATAAATAAATAAATAAATATTACATTTGTAATGACTTAAGAAACCTTCACTTATGTTTAATCCATTTTTATGGGTGCCTGTCATGCATGTGAATTTTATCTCAGCTGTTTTGCTTTGTATTCTTGATTTGTAATTATTCTGCTCTAAAATAGTGAACTTCAAATCTTCCATAGAGTGTCCTGGTGTATCGAAATGGTTTGAGACAGGTTTCTGTGTGTTGTGGTTTCTGATGTCAGATTTGTAACCACTGAGCTGTTATTTTTGTCCTGTTTATCCTATGTAGAGTATAGATGCACATTGTTGGCAAAAGGATGACATAGATCACATTGGTTGAGAAGCCAGTGAAGCTGCCTTTGATATTGTGCATGGCATTGTTAGGCCCTGTGAACGTGTTGCCAGAGTAGGTATATGAGCAGAATTGGCATCTGTATTTGTAACAAGGTTTAATCCCCTTTCTGTGTTGCTACTTTGTGTATATGCTTGAGGTTAGGCGGTTCCTTAGGGCAGAAGCCATGGCAGGTGGTATAGCCTTGTTTAAAACAAGAATTTCCCCAGGTTTTGAGTTGCTGATGATGCCATATTACTTGATTGGCCAGTGTCTCATAAGTCTTAGATTCTAATCTTTTAATAATAATAATAATAAAGTAACTCTCAAGCCATTATAAAACAGGATATATTAGAAAAGACATGCAGCCAATGTTTGGGCCAACTGTTTTGAGAGAGAAAAATTACATTTGACTACCAATGAGTGATGCCATCTACAGTTTAACAAGAGCTGATAGATGTTTAAATCAAATATGTTTGTACAATGTTATAATTTTGGGAATACCTGGTCCTGCCTACAAACTGTGCATAAGAATAGGCAGTCAATATCAATGAATGCTTGCTTGGGGATTGCAAGAGCTGTAGTCCAAAAATGAGCCCTTCCAAGTTCTGATGTTATGCATCTTAATGCATTGCCTGCTTTGGTAGCAGGATTCAACATAATGGCAAAATCTTGTAGCTTTGTGTAAGCTAAGTTGTAACTTTGGTTCAATTCCTCCCTGGTAAACAAGCCACCACTGCTGTGATTTTCAGAGTGGAGTACATGCACACTTCTTGGTGTGTGGGTATCTGCCACAAGAATCAGGGTGAGGAGTTTCTTTACCTTGTATTTTGACTCTCATGGTGCAGTGATTAAACTGCAGTACTGCCAAGGAGGACTCTATTCATCTTCATTTGAGTTTGATCCCAGGCTCAGGTTGGTGGCTCAAGGCTGACTACGCCTTCCATTCATCTGAAGTCAGTAAATTGAGTACCCAGCTTGCTGGGAGAGCAATGTGCAGCCCATACAATTCAATGTGTAGCCAATTCAATTCAATCGAATTGTACTTTAAACACTATAGGGCAGTGTTATAAGCAGCACACTTTTTTTTACCAGGAAGAAAAGCACGGAAGTTACAAATTGCCTTGTTCTAAGCAAGAGGATTTTTGCCAATCACTCTTAGGGTTTTGCAATTCTATAATATAGCAATGGTGATTTTTGGAAATTAAAGATCTTAACCCATTCCCATTATCTTCTCCATTATGAAAGGGATCCCAAAGGCAGCTTCAGCAACTGGGGGTGGAGAGTGGGAGTTTAGAAATTTTTCATTTCCAAAATAAATAAATAAAAATACACCATTGATGATGTATCACAACCATGCTTAGATGACATAAGTAAGATGTTAGAGTCATTGTTGCCATTTTATTTCTTAATCTGTAGGTTTCTTTTAGCTTATCTGGAATTTGAGGAAGAGCTGGCAAAACAGGGAGAGGGTTAAATGTTTAGACACTTCTGCTTGCTGTTTTAGTGGTACAGCTTATAGTTGTTATGGTTATGGATATTAAATTCCTGGGCAGATTTCAAACAACAGTAGGGAACAATAAATGTCTATTTCAAAGAACTAATTCTACACAAGTATGGGTGTGGTGGCTCTTTTGACTGCTTACTCTGGTGTATCTCCTACCAGATTACAGAAAATGGGTCTATCACCTCAGGAAAATGTCATGTTTATGACG
The DNA here is from genome assembly GCA_029282475.1 of Phrynocephalus forsythii. Classification (NCBI taxonomy): domain Eukaryota; kingdom Metazoa; phylum Chordata; class Lepidosauria; order Squamata; family Agamidae; genus Phrynocephalus; species Phrynocephalus forsythii. Next base: position 62,174,363 of record JAPFRF010000003.1, read on the forward strand.
AGTAAAGATGAGTACATTGACTTTCTAGGACTGCAGTTCCAAAATTTACAGGCAACACAGTTTGTAACTATTGTGGTTCAAGGCTGCTGTAAAATGTACTCCAAAGAGTAAAATTTAAAAATTTATTATGAATCTGTTTCCCTTCTACAGGAGTTTAGAAAGGTGGTACCATATTGGATTGGCACCTATTTCTCTCTGTCTGTATTCATGTAAGTGTGCATGTATGCATCTGGGAAGTTAAACATGAGAAAGAAAATGAACCTAGGGAATATTCTAATGGCAATAGGACATGAGGAATGAGTGGAGACTGGCATTATGGCAGACAACAAGGGATTACACCATGCAGTTGCACAATTAGACATATGTCCGATACACAACTGACTCCACAATGCGCTTCAGAGATTTCACTTCTGCCTCTGCCACTGCATAACTAATGCAAGTATAACCTCTGAATTGTGTCTGCATAGAAGCACAACAGGATTTTGGTGATAGTGTAATATGCAATATGCAAACATAGTCACATCCAGGCAATGAGCCCTGGTACAAAGTAGAAATGGATGGGGCATGGGTGCCAAGTAGAGATAGACATTAATTTTAAAATGAATTGCATAATTTGTTCAAAAATGCACATTTGTCTTTTCATGTTCATACAAATTGATACACCCAATGAATACAAACTGCTGATTTTTAAGCAATTTTTGATTTGTTGAGTTGTTGAGTTGTAAAATTGTCCCCAAGGCACCAAGAGACACCATATTTGCAGGGATGCTACCCAGGACTCTTACATATGACCTCCCCAAAATTGAAAAAGAATACATTTCTGGTTTCTAAGTTATGTATCCCCAAAGAGCCCTCCAGGAATGCCCCCCCAGGTACTTAAAAGAAACAAAACTTGCAGAAAGCTTTCTCTTATTCTTCTCTACGATTTCTCCAAGTTTGGTGAAGATTGAGTTTCCCCACGTCAGAGAGTCATGGGAGGCTTCCCATTAAATTTGGTGACTCTAGGTGCCTTGGGGAATATTTTATAGGGTTTTAAAGTAAAACAAAATGAAGTTACAAATCAATTCATCAGAAAAAATAGTAAATTTTGGGTTTTTTTGTTTTCATTGAATTAGATGAATCATGAATCAAAATGATCACAATTTTTCCGATTCCCCCATCTCTAGTGCCAAGGCATTAAAGCCACCCTCACATATACAAAACAAACCTCTTTATGTTTCAGTGCCAGTTGCCCCAAGATTCGTTGGCTCACCTGGAAGACCTGCAGAAGCAATTGCCCACAATTGCAAAAGCAATTACAATTGCCCACCTGCAGGTCACCTGGAAGACTTGCAGGCAGGCAATTGTATTCAAACTCACAATCAAAAATGATGCTGTCACAGCAGAGCTTAGGAATCTGTCAGGAGGCATGGCAGCCTGGATGCCTGTAGTTCTTCAGTTTGAGTGGTGGAAAATACTGAGGCTGTATGACCAAGTGAATGGGAATGCTCTGATCTCATTGACATCATACCACTGGATGATGGGCAGATAGCCACATTATAGGGCAGTGTTGGAGAACCTATGGCATGGGTGCCAAAGGTGGCACTTGGAGCCCTTTCTATGGATACCTGACATCACACCTTCACAGCCACCTATATTCAGGTTAAATTACTGTATTGGCACTTTGCAAAAAATTAGTTGGTTTTGAATCGCAGTTTGGACACTCCGTCTCTAAAAGGTTCGCCATCACTGTTATAGGGCATGGGGATTGAGGCTACTTCAGTGTATATAGCAGGGATGAATTTGGGGTGAGGTGATTGAGTATAAATTATAAATTGCATGGGGTGAAAGACCCAATCACATAATGCATTACTGAGATACTAAGAATACTCAACATTTAAGATAACTGTTGGTGAGAAGAGAAACAAAGTATGAAGTAAGTCTCCATGGAGATGTAGCTCTTTTTCTGCAGTAAAAAGCTAATACTGTATATAAATTTAAAATGATTTACAGTAATAGTTAGATTTTTTTCTCATTTGTAATTGAAAAATAAAGTTTCAGGCATTATGATTTCTATATATTTTTATACGTCTGACATTGATATCATTTTTAGAAACTTTATTTTTTATTGTGATGGATATGTCTGTAGGCGAAATGAGTACATTTCTGATGCCTAGCAACTGTATCAGCAGGCACAGCAGTAATATATAGTTCAAGGAACATGTAAAATTATATTGCAGGGACCGAGGGTAAGAGCCCTTCGATTTACTCATTTCCGTGTGAAGTGGATGTTTCATCACATAACTAACTCTCATTTCCTTCTTGTATTGTGTTTTGTTTGAAAGGTAATTTTCAAACACAAACAATAAACCAAAAACTGTAAATCATCTTTCCCAGACTCAGTTTTTGTTTTGACATACTGTAGTACCTTGATAACAAGCTACTGCTTGTTTCCCCTCAGACTAAAGCCTATGGCAAGCCACAGAGTCCGTCTGATTTTAATTGACTTGGTCATCTGTGAGCCCTGGCAGCACTGTCCAAAATAAACTCTAAAACCTCATTTTTAAATTAATGAAAAGAGATTGGCAGCCATGCCTCTTTTTATTTTTGTGTATTTCTAGGGTGACATTGATGCCCTCGGTGGACTACATGTTTCAAGAGCTGCATGAAAGAAATATTTCTCACATCCTCCCAGCCCACATATCCAGCATACAGTTTTATAGCTCTTCAGTAATTAACACATCCTGGCACAATTATAAATAAAAACTTAATGCCAAGAAAATATAGTGTCCAGGATTGCCACTAATTCTGTCAAATAAGCACCATGCAATGCTGGTGTGGAGACTAATACATTATGCTTTTACTGAATAAAAATAGATAATGAAGAAACTAGAAATGTGTCTGTCAGACTTCTACAAAAGAAAATTCTGATCTATGTTTGGTAGTATTTGGCATTTCAATAAAGTGTGGGACAGCATCCTAGATCTTGTCCATCTTTTTTGTATTTGCATGCTCCCACCCACCTGCCAATTAAAATGCTGGTGATAATTTCCCTTGATATGCTGAGGTACTTTTTTTTTTTGCTCCCAATGTTGTATTATTATTAGAGTTAAGATAATGCTTTGGGGCATGAGTTTACAAATGGCCCTTTTTTCTTGTTAAGCTTCAGCACCCAAATAACAAAGCTGCAATACTACGTCCTATTTTCTTGAGATAAATATCCTACCCCCTGTAAAAGAAAAAAACAGGGTGGCATTTAAAAGGAATATCTGTGATTTTTTTGGTATTTCAGCAGAGGACCTCAGAGCAGAATCTCTAATGAGAAGAACATTATAAACCTAGCACCACTTATATCTGATATTTTGCTGTTACCACAGGCCAACATAGAGTGGCAAATTATGTATCAAAAAGAGAACCAAAGAAGGCAAATATAGCCGTGACATTTACATATGTTGATTTAGAGGAAGAAATGAAAATCTAGAAATAATTAACTAGAGTAGTAGCAGATTTTCTCTTAATGTTTCCATGGGCTCTCGCTGAGCTTCTTGACTCATATCAGTTGTTATTAGAGTTAGAGCAGTAGTGCACTCTGCTGTGCAGCTCTTCCCAATCCCATAGGGTTGAATTACAGGCTCTAAATTACTCATCATCTCAGGGCACCAGTTAGTTTCGCTGAAAATTTTCAGTCCATGTTCTGGAAGGCAACAAAAAGGGAAGAGCTTAGGTCCAGAATGCAGTCCTTTTAGAGAATGCACACAGACCCAGACTCTGAAGCTTGTCTCTCCTAGGCCTCTCCCTTCTTTCACTTGCCCCCTCCAGAGGTGTGACAAATGAAAGTGATACCTTTATGGAATGGATTTGTTCCAAATGAAATTCTGTTAAGCAAATTTTCCTTTGTACAAATATCCCATAGGAATGTAATGAAAATGGATTAATCCCTAATCGCTGTCATTTTTCTGTTGTATGGATTCTCCCCATATGCGATTCTGTTAAGCGATTTCCCCCTATCTCTGGAAATGTTTTCCTTTAAGCGGATGTTCTCTTAAACAAACCGCTTGTTATACGAGGGTCCACTGTATGTGGCTGGATTCTTTGATGCCTGCCTCCAGTCCCAAGGCCATAAATCTGGTAAGTGTGGGCAGCTTCTGGCATCCAAGCAGTTCCAAGGCAAATAAAAGAGCAGAACTGGGAAGGCAAGGGGGTCATCTCCTATCTTGAAAGAAGAGGCTTAGGGATCAGCATGAACTACAGGTTCATGCCGGTTTGTGTCTTGTCTGAACAGATGTTCAGCCCTTCAAAGCCTATTTAGAGACAGCAGCCTAGCTTCCCTGCCTTGCTTCCTCTGGGTGCTGCCTCTGAGTGGGCAGTGCTTTGAAGCACCAAACACTTATTCTACCAATAAATAAACTGGTGGTTCATGCCATTAATCCTCTTTTTCCAAGATAGGCAGTGACCCATTGCTTTCCCCTTAATTAGCTCCTTGATTCTCTTTGGCCCTGCCTCTTCCAGATCTCTCTCTCTCTCTCTCTCTCTCTCTCTCTCTCTCTCTCTCTCTCTCTCTCTCTCTCTATCTATCTATCTATCTATCTATCTATCTATCTATCTATCTCTATCTATCTATCTATCTATCTATCTATCTATCTATCTATCTATCTATCTATCTATCTATCTATCTATCTCGATTGCCAGGAAATATGGAGATGGCAGCTAGTGCAGAATACAGTGACCAGATTGTTAACAGGGTTCCAGCATATTATCCCTGTCTTGGACGCTCTGTACTGGCTGCCTATTTGCTACCACATTGACTTCAAGTTTTTGGTATTAACATACAAAGCTGTAAACGGTTTGGAACCTCAGTATCTGACAGAATGGCTCCTCCCAAAAAGAACTGCCAGGATCACTCAATCAAGCCAGGCAGGCTGTCTGCAGGTACTGACCTCAAGGGACGCCCGGAAAGTATCAACAAGGAAACGAGCCTTCTCAGTGGTCACACTTCACCTGTGGAACCAGGTTCCCCAAGAGATTCGCCTGGTGCCCTCACTACAAGCCTTCAAGAAATTACTAGAAGTCTGCTTTCAATCTTCTGGGGTTTGAGATGGCTAAAATCGGATTGTAAGGAGGTCTACTAGTAGCTATTCTCCTTTTATAGGCAAATAAATTTTTAAGGGTGACCAGCAGCATGCCCTCAAAACTGTAGTCAGGAGCTACACTTTCCTGTTGTTAAAAATGTGGCTGTCCTTCAGATGAACTGCTGCACTACTGTAAACTTGAATAACTCTGCCTCCAAAACTTAGTCTGTTTGTGATAGGAGTCAGGCTTTTCAAAGGTGTCATCTTTTCTGGAATGTCCTCCCCTCAAATTTTTTTTTTTTTTATTTTCCCAGGCCATTTCATAGAAGTTACAGCTCTTTTTATCTGCTGCTACTTCAAGTCTTTTAGACTTATGCTTTTAAACTGTTTTCCTGCTGACTGTGGTTTATTGATTTGGTAATAAGGTTAATAAGGTTTAGTGTGCATTTGTTGGAATAGTTCCTGTATAGTAGGATATAAAATATATTAAATCTTTATTTAATTAAAGGACGGATTAGGCAAAGAATGGATGGATTGTGGTCAGCCTAAATTCAAAAGGGCATTGCTTGTAGAACAATATATTTGTATAAAAATGAAATAAGAAAGACAATGATGAAAATATAAATTCTTACACATAGACTTGATTATGTGAAGAAGTTCTGTTGATGGGTTGCTATCAGTTGCACTCCCCCATTCCTGCCACGGCTTCAGGTCTCTTCCACTTAGCCTGTGTGGACTTCCCATTGAAGAATAGGAACATTGCAAAGGATCTCTTTTCCCTTTCATATAACCTGGAACGAGGGAAGGGATTTAAGAGCTGGAGTAGTATTCATAATATCAAAATTAATCTCTAAAGGCAACTGTTCTTCCAAACTCTTCACAACTCAGCTTCTGGTCTAGAGATCTAATGTGACAATGTTCCATTGCAGATGGAAGATTTTTAAAAAAACTATCCTGGCACACAGGTTCATGTTCATTCAAAATGTGTGCGTTGTTTTCCAATTCAGTTGTTCAAAGCCAGAAAGCTATGAAAAACTTCAGAACAGCATTCCTCAATCTGACACCTCATAGCCTAGATACAGGAACTGCTGAATAGTTGGGGGGGGGGCATTAGGCATCTGGCTGCAGAGTGAGAGGTTGGGGGTTCATTCCCAATTGTGTCTCCCTGATGGAGCCTGGAGACCTAGGATCCCTTCCTGCTTTGCTGTTAAAAGGATGATGGGGATGCAAATATTAGACAACAATTCCTGTGATCACTGGGAATGACAGGAGTTGTAACCCAACACATTTGGAGAGTGTCAGATTGGTCTGAAGAAGTGGACTTGTCAATGAAAGCTTGGATTAAAATATAGCAGTTAGTCTTGAAGGTGCTTCAATGTTTCTGTCATCTTTATAATTTTATATAAATATATTCTTTCCTAACAAGTTGGGAAAAGCAGTTCCCTAGAAGATACTTTTCAAATATTTAGAGAATAGGAATGATTTATGGCTTTTCATGTGTTAGTAAAATAACAAACAAATGGACATATACGTGTTGATCATATGCTTAGAGGAAACTTGCCAATCCCATAATAAGCATATTAGTGTGACTAGGTTATTAGATTTATACCCCATATTTCAAGTAAAAGGTAGTTAGCAGTTTGGAAGTCTAGAATAAAGAATAGCCGCCCACAAAGCATCACAGCAGTGATAAGGTCAAGAGCAGAGCAGATACAAGTTTAAAATTCCAGTCATTTAAAAACATACAGTAATGAAAATAAAATACAGAGAAAAACAAAGAGGAAAATTTAAACATAAATCTGCTCTCTTTCAGTGGAAATTTGTCAACAGAATGTATAGTGGGGTGCTCTAAGGCATAGAGCTAAAACAGTTTGCTTCTAGAATTTTGATGCCCACTCACCCACACCCACAGAAAAAAAGATGCATTTCCTTGGCACCTATGCCTCCTAGCCATCCAAATCCATCAAACTGGTTTTTTTTTCCAAAAATAAGTGGGGGGACTCACAAATTTCCTATTGATTTTTTTTACCCTGTGGTGTACTTCTGTAGAATAATACTAACTGAAAAAATGAAAAAAAGCAACTAATATTTCTTTGTTAAAAATAGTAATACCTAAAATGTGCCTTTCTTTTTTTTTAAAAAAGTACATGATCTACTGAATAAAAAAGCAAGATGGCATTTTAAATTTTACTTTGTTTTGTTGCTTTGTCATTGTTCACTGCCTTGAGTTGCCTTTATGCAAGCTGGCGGTATATAAATTATAAATAAACTAAACGATCCCATCATGTTCTATGTACAAAAGACAAGTTTAATTTTTCTTCAGCACTGATGAGAGTGTGGCATAATGCCTGCATGACAGCGTGCCTAGCACAGGACTCTACTTTAAGCACCCTGCTGTGGCCTCCAGACATTTGTTATCTTAAACCACTGTCTCACTTTGCCTAATGGTAGGTCCGGTTGTGCTGCATGCACAATAGATTGAGGGGGGAAATATAGTGGCACCTCGGTTTACGGGTATTTTGAAAAACAAATTTTAATAAATTTTTTGCTTTACTTGGCGAGCAATGTCTTGCAAAACAAGCACCAAAGATGCTCATTTTACAGTCATACCCTCTTCCACTGTGGCCATTGGCAGACCAGGGGTGGACTTCTCTCCCTCACAGCCTGGCTCACGTCTTCTTTCTCTTCCTCACTCATGGCCTAGGTCACCTTCAATGCTTGTTTTACTGTCATATGCTCCCCTGCTGTGGCCACAGCCATTGCCATCAACCCCTTGCTGCTGTCACCCTGGACCAGGGGTGTCCCTTCCTCAGGGCCTGGCTACCTTCCTCCTCCTCCTCCTCCTCCTCCTCCTCCTCCTCCTCCTCCTCCTCCTCCTCCTCCTCCCTGTTGCTGCCACCATCATAGGATGGCACCGGATGTTGCCTGGCAGCTTCCCAAGATGGTGGTGGTGGAGGAAGAGGTGAGCCAGGCTGGGAGGGAGGGAGGGAGGGAGGAAGGAGAGGAACCCCCTGGTATTTCTCTGCCACTGTCATCAAGGCCCTGCCCTGCTCACAGCCCTTTGCCTTGGCCACGATCCCAGTAGCCTCCAGCCCATGTGGTGAGCCTGCACCTGGCCTCCGGCCTTTGTTGCAAGCCCAGCAGTGAGCCAGCACCTGGTCTCCAGCCCTTGCCATGTGCCCTGGCCACCAAGTCCTGGCTACTGTGGCCTCCAGCTCCCAACCTAAGCAAATTTCCTATAGGAAATAATGGAAACGGGGGCCTCAAAACAAATCATCTAAGTTTCACTATTTCCTATAGTGAATATACAATAGGAAATAGTGATTTGATATACAAATATTTTGGTTTACGAGTATGTTTCCGGAATGGATTATGTTCGTAAACTAAGGGCTACTGTATAGAAAAGGGCTGCTTTAGAAGATGTCAGCATCCAGGCATCTGCTTTAGAGGTCAACATCCAGAGAAGATATTCCTTTAGCTGGCTTATTCTCAAGCTGTCATATTAGAGAAGCTTTCAAGGACTAAACCTGATTTGTTTAAGGAAATAATTGTAAGGTACTTATAAACCATAACCTACCATGATAGATTGGAACCAGCTCTTTGCATTGGACCTAGAAATGGACAAGGTTTGCAGACCATATAGCTGTTGCAATATATACTCCACATGTTTCCTATAGGCAACTTGACTATAGCTCCTGTAACTGCTGAAGTTTCCAGACATCTATGAAGGAAGTTTCATATAGGATGAATGGCAATTAAACAAAGCTTACCTGAGGCATGTGTTACCATGATCCAATAGGAGTTCAGCTCAGAACAGACTTTTTAATGTAATTTTACTCTATAACATACTATTAGTAATACTATTATATATTTTATTCATTTACTGAGGATTCAGGATTTGTTTGTTTTAGGTTACAATCCCCAGAGGTGGAATTGGAGCCTAAAACAGCTGTTTTTCTGCACATCTGTATTTTTAACCTTTATCTTCTACTTGAATTAAAAATAAAACACAGGGGCATTAAAGGATGTTAGTAGGACCATTCAGTCATTATCTTCCTCATGTTCTATCTGAAGAGTGCTCCTACTTTGGAGGACTTCCATAGCAGCTGAGAAAACAAACACTGGTTGGTTCACCCTCCTATGTCAGAAAGAGACATGGAAGCTTCTGAGGTGTAGCAATTAGAGCATGGTCGCTGATACCATAGTTATTGACCGTGAACAATGAAACAAGAAGCGAAAAGAGAAAGACTATGTATTTTTTCAAAAAAGGGGAGAAGGCACAAAATTTGAGTAGCTGCAGGTTCAAAGCAAAGTTTTCCAAGAATATGTGCTATGTTCGCAGGCAACTGTGAATATTCTGCCCTTGTAACTTTGTAACAGCTGTGTACACAGCCCTACATATTGGCACCCTGACAACAGCACAAATGCATCAGCAATTCCATGACCCTTGTCATTACTAAAATATGCTTGATACAGTTGAATAGGCTTTATTCTTTACAAGTTTATTCTTCATCTCCTTCTGTGTTTGCTCTTTCACTTTGTTTTACGGTACTGCAAAGCTCAAATTATGCTTCTGAACATATGGTAAGGTTAATCCGGGCAACAGGGCAGCTGCACCTGCTTGTAGACTACCAATTCAGAATCCGTAGACACCAGCATTTATGATAAACTGGGGGGAGAGCAAAACTTTTGATTCTGGTTTGCTTTAGACAAAACTAGTTTCTGCATGTTCTTTGTGCATCCTAGACTTTTTCTGTATGAGCAATACTGTCACTAGTTTTTGTTTTTTATCTATGTAGGTAAAGTCTGTCCAAATGTCTCATTATGGATGCAAGTCCTCACATGTCTTGTCTTCAGAAACGAAGCCAAGGACTTGCTGCTTTGTTCTCCCTGCCAAGTTAGTTTGCATAATGAACAATATTTTAAACAGATTGCCTTGGTTTTGTGCAACAATGTACAATTGCACATACTGGGAAGTACAAGAGGTTGAAGCATTGGATAAGTTCTCTGCGTCGTTCTTAACAGTTGGTCAGTCCTTTGTGATTGCTCTGTGTGTGTGCTTTTCTTGAGCGGAAAGGACATTTGTTTTGTGTAGATACAGTATATTTCACACAAATTAGAGGAACTTTGAGAGTAGGGGAATTCCTTGCTTCACTTTTGTTTGGCATTCTTTTGGGGTTTAAAAATCCTCATGGGTGTGTCCCATCACATTGAGTCACTTTCAACTGACACGGGCAAGGAGTTCAGGGGGTAGTATGATGGGTGGGTACACTTTGATTCCCCTTCCCAGATTTCTTTCATTAGGGTTCTGGCTTCTGCTTCAGATAAGGACTGGTGGTTTAGAATAGAATAGAATACTTTTATTGGCCAAGTGTGGATAGACACACCCAGAATTTGTTTTGGTAAAAATGCTCTCTCTATATAAAAGGAAATATAAGAATCATATAGTCAACAATAAAAACACAGTACAATACTACAATATAACCTATTATTTAAAAAGGAAGAAGAAATGTAAAAATTAATTATTCAACAGTTTGATAGCACTTGGAAAGAAACTATCTCTATATCTAGTTGTCCTAGTATGCAATGCCCTAAAACGTCGCCCTGAGGGTAACAATTGAAACAGATTATGTCCAGGATGTGTGGAATCTGTATATATTTTCATCGCCCTCTTTTTAGCTCGTGTGGTATACAATTCCACAATAGATGGCAAATTAGTAGCAATAATTTTTTCTGCAGTTCCAATTATCCTTTGAAGTCTATATCTGTCATGCTTAGTCGCAGAGCTAAACCAGACAGTTATAGAGGAACAGATAATAGATTCAATAACACCTCTATAGAATTGAATCAACAGTTCTTTTGGCAGTCTAAACTTCCTAAGTTGACGCAGAAAAAACATTCTTTGTTGTGCTTTCTTAATAATACTTTCAATATTAGATGACCATTTTAAATCTTGAGATATAATAGTACCTAAAAATTTAAAGGACTCCACTATTGACACTAAGTTATTTGATATCATAAGAGGTGGCTGTATAGAATGAGTCCTCTTAAAATCCACCACCATTTCAACAGTTTTGCATGTATTTAATTCAAGATTATTTTGAGTACACCATAAAGCTAATTGTTCAATCTCTTGCCTATAGGCAGATTCATCATTGTCTCGAATGAGACCAATCACTGTAGTGTCATCTGAAAAACTTCACTATTTTAACAGAGGAATCCTTTGAGGTACAATCATTAGTATATAAGGAAAACAGAAATGGAGAAAGCACACAGCCCTGAGGGGCTCCTATGCTAACCTTGCTAATATCTGATATAATTTTACCTAACTTCACCTGCTGCATCCTGTCTGTTAGGAAGCTTACAATCCATTTACAAATGTGATCAGGTACAGCCAGCTGTTTTAATTTAGTCATAAGGATACCTGGAATAATAGTGTTAAATGCAGAACTAAAATAAAAAAAAGAACCCTTGCATAAGATTTTGGAGATTCAAGATGTTGGAATATATAGTGTAAGGACATATTAATAGCATCATCTATTGATCTATTTGCATGATAAGCAAATTGCAATGGATCTAATGACAAATCCGTGATAGATTTCAGGTGAGCCAACACTAGTCTCTCAAAACTTTTCATGACCACAGAAGTTAAAGCAACTGGTCTATAATCATTCAATTCCTTGACAGAAGATTTTTTTGGTACTGGAATAATCAATGAATGTTTGAAGCAAGAAGGAACATAACACATCTCCAGTGATCTATTAAAGATGCTGGTAAAAATAGGAGCCAGTTGTTCAGCACAGACTCTTAAACAACAAGAAGAGATTTTATCTGGACCTTGAGTTTACTAGGAAATTACTCCCTTAGAACTATCCTCTAACCAAGCTGTGTCTAATAATTTTTGTGGAGAAATAGTACAGACTATATTGCAAAGACTATCTTACAACTCTAACCATTTATTTTAAGTTGTTTATTTACATCCTTCCTGTCAAGTATGCCTCGCCTTGGCAATACCTTTCATGTGTCTCATCTTGTAAGGCACATCCTGCGTTTGCCAGAGTTTGACCTGCTCTTTGAGTGTTGAAAGGATAAGCAGTTAAAAGACATGAGCAGATGGGACCTTGCAATTCCAGTGAGGGAAGACTGAACAGCTCTTAAAGGTTAAACAAAAGTGTGATGTTCCTGTTTCAAGAACAGTATCTCTTTGGGCACTTTTAGACAACGTGCTTGTAATTGGCTCCCACAAAGGACACCCACAAGAGGAAATTTATGCATGCAGTATATATGCCTATATATTTGTGGCTGTTCAGATGCTGCATATTCATATCTGGTTAAAATATATGGCTATTAAGCAGCAATTTCAGAAATTAACCCACTGAATGTTTTGGCAACATTTTTTAAAAAAAATTAACCTGAATTTACATGGGTAAGCAGTGGCTTCAGGTGCCATTCCCTCAAAGCGTCAGCATTTCTTATATTTCTGATCAGTGGGAACCCTTCTTTTCTTACCTTCACAATCATTGATAAGTATGTTGACTGATTTAGAGTCAGAGCCCTACTTGTTACAAGGGGTTCTGTTACCCATCCTTCAGTACAGTAATACCTCGGATACAGAATGCCTCAGATAACAAATTTTTCGGATAACAAATGGAAATGGTATAGGGCTGCTTCGGATAGCAAATGTTCCCTATGGGCTGCCTCGGATAACAAATGTTTCATAATGCCTTGCAAAAAAGTTTGTGGAGGAGTGGAAGGAGTTTGAGCATTTTTTTTCATGGTGTTTTGGAGCCATTCCGGACATGTTTTGCTGAGGGATTTGGACCTTACGAACTTGGTAAGATAGGGAGCTAGCTTTTTTAAATCTTTGCACTGCTTTTCTTTGCATTTTTGGCTGGAAGAGGCTGAGGTAGTCTTGCTGGTTTCATTTCTCTGTGTTTGCAGTCTTTTTTCATTGCTCTGCAGGCAAAAATGGGCTGGATTTTTCTTCCTGCTTATGTTTGTTTATTTGCATTTTTCCCCATTGGACTTTCGGTGGGAACAGGCTGGGGTAGTCTTGCTGGTTTCTCTTGCCCATGTTTGCATTGCACTGCAGAGGGATGTTCTGGAGGGTGTTCCAACACTGCAAGCCTTTAAAGTACACTTTATAAAGAGGTCTGGAAACCCACGCACCCCCAGCTTTTTTCCTTTTCTCGGACCTCTGGAACAGATTAATCAGTTTCCCACTCATTTCAATAGGAAACCATGTTTCGGATAACAAAATTTTTGGATAACAAATTGGGAAGATCTAACTCTACCTCAAGCAATCACTTTTCTTCGGACCTTCTACCATTCTGGTGTCGACTTCCTCCAGACTTTATTCTTGGAACCCTTCTATTAGTATAGATGTAGCCAAACAGAAATTCATTAATTCCTCCTTTTGAGATAAGACTAAATTGCAAAAGGCAAGTGGGCTCAATTCTCGGTGGTTGTGAACAAAGTTGGAAACAAACATATTTTCCTCTTGCTGTAGCCAGTGATTAGTATGTACATTTTAAGATGTACAATTAGTATGCTTATTTGTTGAGGAATACAGTATGTGAATGATGAATAGAAGGGGTGGGAAACAGATTTAAAACAAGAATAAAATCCCTGGTTTTGTGGCACAATGGTGGATATGTCACACAGAGGTATGTAGTAGAGCTTACCTTCAGGGACGTGGATATAAGACTGCTTCTTAATTTATTTATAATGATCAACCACGGGTCACAGTGGCCCCCACTGTTATTGAACTGTAGATTTGTGTGTGTGTGTGTGTGTGTGTGTGTGTGTGTGTGTGTGTGTGTGTGTGTGTGTGTGTGTGTGTGTGTGTGTGTGTGTGTGTGTGTGTGTGTGTGTTGTGTGTTCCTTGGCTGCATTTCATTTTAGCAGCAAATGAGATAATTTGTGCATACAGAATGCATACTAAATTGACAGTAATGTATAGTTCTTGTGTTGATGTATGTCAGAGAGAGAGAGACAGACTAACAGATATGGATCTTTCATTACTCTTCTGTGCATACGGTCTTTTAAATGATGATATACAGAGTATATGCAGAGTGTCTGTGAAGATTCTCAGTCATCCAGGTGAGTTTATCTGGAAGTTGAGACATGGGAACTGAACTTCTTTTCTTAAGAGATTGAAACATATCACTGCTCAACCAGACAGCTTTGCCAGTCTACAGAAGAGACTGAGTATTATATATTCAGAGTATTGTGTATTCATTATTTACTCAGAGTAGACTGAGTATTAATAATATGGAGTATTATTTTTGTTGCCTGCAGTACAAGTGCTGTGCAGACTTTTTATAACTAGAGTGGGTCCTTTTCTTGTCTGTGAGCTGAAATAATATGGTGAATGCTAGTAGCAAGGAAGGTTCCGGAACTCCGCCTCTCTCTCTTTCACACTCATCTGCAGTAGGCTTTAAAGTTCCTACCTCTAGGTACAGTTTATAAATCACCCCTAAGTTAATATCTATCTCATGCTTAGTTGAAGAAGTGCATCCTAGACCAAAGGTTTACCTTTCTTTTAAAGTGTGCATTCTGGTTCCCATACGTAGCACTATCTTCTGTAATATGTCTGTTGGAAATAGAAGTAATTAATAGCTGTTATAAGTTTGTTGGGCTGTTTGGACATGTTCTGGAAGTTTTTCTGAACATGGCCAAACAGTCCGAAAAACTCACAATAGATATCAGATCCCATCCGTGAAAGCCTTTGAGAATACATAGAAGTAATTAACTCCATGAATGTGCATCCACTCAAGAATCATGGGGTTTCTTTCTTGTACTCAATATGGCCTTCCAATATGCAAGGTTACTCATTGCTCTTGGCAGCGCTGTTACTAAGAAATTGCCATTTTATATGTATGGTAATCGGAATAACCTGCACTACTTCTTTATTTGCCATTTAGAGTTTAATTACTTTTCCCATCACTTAATAACACAGTAAAACCAAAATTGTTTATTAACCTCTATGTTGAATTATTAGATGTTCTGGGCTCCCTTGAGGATATCAGTCAGGAGGAGGAGGAGGAGGAGGGAGGAGGAGGAGGAGGAGGAGGAGGAGAATCTTACTACCATATGATGCACATTACACACTAAATATATTTTAGAAGCTAGCAATCTTAAGGCTACACACTTTCCAGTATGGGTAGTCCGTTGCTGCTTAGATAGAATAAATAAGCACTCCATTAAATTAACCATTTGATGTGAGAGTAACATACATTGACTGCAGTTACTATTTTTCAGGAGTATAAATATCTTGCCTCAGTCCTGTCAAGAATAAGCATGGAAGTGTTTTTTGAGACATGCATTTGCAGAGTAGATTTTTTTAAAAAGAAGGGACAATTTGAAAATATAAATTCTTCAGATTTTATCACTTATTTTTAATGCAACAATGAAAAAGCAAAAGTTTCATCTTATAAATGAACATAGGAAGTGATTAATTTCCAGTATCCTGACGTGCCTTGTTTATTAAGCTGCTTCATGATGTTGGCAGGAGCCATTTCCATGTATATGGTCAGGCTTGATTAGATCATTCTAGTAAAGCCTGACCATTCCCAACTGGTTTCTCCCAACTTGCTTGCTGCTGCAAATGTAGCCACACCCATAATTTGTGAAGTTCCATGAATGCGATCAAAAGCACAGCTTTGCCCTCTTTCAGAAGTTTTATTAGTATGCAGTGATTCCATCAACCATCCATTTCTTTCCATCTTTGCCTCTTCATTCATTACTTAGGATTCCCATGGAAGTAGCTGTATGATATTGTTTAAAGCTGAAACAGCTTAAACTCAAATTATTCTTGTTACATCTGTTATCACCTCTCCTCTCCTTTTGTGTTCCTTTCCTGTCTCTTTTTTACAGCTGCATTCTTCTCAGTAATCGGTGTTCTTTTCTGGGGGATGAAAATGAGGGGATGAATTCAGTTGTTCACTCTGACAAAAGTAGATCCAATGGAACTTTGGGAGCTTTCTTCTGGTTGGGACTCATAACTGTAATTTTAACAATTTTTGTCAATTTTACAGTCTATTAAAAAATCAAGCCCATCTATTTACTTTTTTAAAAATGGCAACTTCTGCATTCTCCTTATATCAACATTATGTATATTGCATTGCTTGTCAAGCTGCTGTAATTGCAAGTGAGCA
The DNA here is from genome assembly GCA_029282475.1 of Phrynocephalus forsythii. Classification (NCBI taxonomy): domain Eukaryota; kingdom Metazoa; phylum Chordata; class Lepidosauria; order Squamata; family Agamidae; genus Phrynocephalus; species Phrynocephalus forsythii. The sequence continues at coordinate 62,190,570 of JAPFRF010000003.1, forward strand.
CTTTTTAGAGGGTATTGCAGCAAGAAGCCTTATTTTGAACTGGTCTGTCAATCACTACAATGCAGAAGACACTGTTATGACAGACTTTTTTTTAGAACTGGAAAGAAGATGACTTGAGCAAATGAACTGGAACAGCCCACTTCCTGCTCACTACTGTGTGTATTCATAGCTAGGGGTTGCTTGCTCGTTTGTGCTGCTTGCTTGTTTTATAAGGCGCTTTTGGGGCATTTGTTTGCTTTGACTGTGTCCAGTCACACTGCGAAGTCTTGTCACTGTTGATCACAGGAGAAATACAGATAGGATGCAACAATTCATTGCTGTTTCCTTTCTTATTTACTTCAAGGATATCTAGTGAACATTCCCCAAAGCTTCAGATCCGGAGCCACAGTTACTTGAGGGCAGTAAGTGAAGTTTCCATCAATCGGAGCTTGGATAGCCTAGACCCTGCAGGCCTACTGACCTCTCCCAAGTTCCGTTCCCGGAATGAGAGCTACATGAGGGCCATGAGCACGATTAGTCAGGTGAGTGATGTGTGTCCACAAATTTTGTGTGTGTGTGTGTGTGTGTGTGTGTGTGTGTGTGTGTGTGTGTGTGTGTGTGTGTGTGTGTGTGTGTGTGTGTGTGTGTGTGTGTGAGAGAGAGAGAGAGAGAGAGAGAGAGAGAGAGAGAGTTGTTGCAGTCCGGACGAAGCCTGCCAGCAGGCATCACCCAAGAAGACACGAGAACGGCCGTTGCGGTATAAACTGGGAGAGCTCTGATGCAGTCAGGAGATCTTATCTGAATCTCGGCACCGCCAGCGCTTTATTTATTACAAGCATACATTCCTACATAACTCCTACATGACTCTTATTCTGCGCATGTACTAAGCTAAGCTAATCATCTGTTTACACTTGTCAATCTCTGATTCCTTTTGCGTTGTGCGCTTGCGTATTACTATGCGGAACAATCATTATTGTGCCTGTGCTGGCCTTATCGCTGCTTATCTGCTGATGCTGTATTTTATCATTAACCAGGCACAGGCAGGTGCAGAGCGTAGGTGTCGTGGCTGGTCTAAACCGGGTAAAACTAGCTAAAGCTACACATCATGAACTATGCTTGAACTATGTTTGACCTATGCTGACAGGCTGGCTAAATATATTTGCCAGAGCCTTTAAAGCACCCCCACATGTCCCCTTTCTAAATTATTAGATTTGATTTTGATTTGCTACGGTGTTAACAGAAAGCAGGACACAAGTAGTAGGTCAATAAACAGCATAAAAATTAGGGTCATTAGGATGTAGGTCCGGAGAAACTTCATCAGGATCTATACGGCTGACGGGAAGGTATCGTGTTGACATGGAGACCGCAAGGGCGCTGTGGTTTGACTCTACTCTTGACCTGCAGGATCTCAATGTGGCGATGAGGGAGGGGATGCATTGAATACAGCAACACAAGCTAACACAAAATGGCAGCAAGGGAATTCCATACCGGAAAATATTTTTTAACCAACCCCAATCGGGTAGCCATGAAATTAAAGCTGAACCCAAATCGAATTCGCCCTCTGAAGAGGAACGAACATTGTTTTGCACTAAATTTTGAAGTTGGGCCAATTCATCCTCTATAGTTTTGTTAAGATCTTTGTATTTTACCATGCATCCCACTTTACCTACAATTTTACAAAAACTGCCTTGACGAGCGAGCAAAAAGTCCAACGCAAAGCGGTGTTGTAATTGAACCTGACTCAATTCGTAATTTCATGTTGGACATGTCTAATGAGACGTGCTGTGGCATTGACTGTTTTTTCCAAACGACAAGTTAAACCAATGATAGAATGACGATTCTCTTGAACTATGATACCTGGGTAAGCTCCCAGAGTCAAAACCCCTGTCAGACCACCAGCCAGGGCTCGTCCCCATGTTTTCCCACCACTACTCTGACGATCTAAAATAACATCGTCCTTGCAAAGGGGTCCCATGGGTCCAGGGCCGTCGCCTGCTCTTTGAAGTTTGTTGTGCTTTTGGGGTTCTTTTACCTGTACTGGGAGTGTAAAATAACCAAGGGCAGCACACTGGTAGTTTCCTGGATGATAGTTTGTGGCCCAACCGTGTCCCCCAAAAAACACAGTTCTGGATCCTTTATGACCCACTTACTACAAATAGAGCCAGTTAAAAGTGTATAATTAGGACTAAACATGGGTAGTGCATGATATATATCATAGTAGGTAGAATTTACAAAAGCATTACTAAAAGAGTAGGTAGAGTTCCTATTGCCATAAAGAAAGAAATAATCATTGCAGGCGGTATAATTTTTAGCAGCACCGCCCCATTGCCGTTGGGCCATCTCGTAAGGTGGCCAAAAGGATTTAAAATTACTATTTTTTTCATAACAACAAAAACAGAGCCCCGGTAGTGAACGAAGGTATCTCATTTTTCGGAAAGATATAGTTTCGGGGCTAATTGTGATAACTCCCTCAAAAGGGGTAGATTGGTGTATATTTTGTAGCTGAGCTACTACCAAATCAGGAACACTAAAAGGCGTGGGCAAAAATGACATCGAGGCTACTGATATGGGAGGCTCATAGATGAGAGAAACTTGCTTCCCATGAAATTCAAACATATATTGTGCATGTTTAAGCCATGTGTTAGGCAATGAAAACTCCTGCATAGTCTCTATCATGCCTGCGTCGGTGGTATTATAATCTGCCGATGCTATTACTGTGCCCAAGAGAAAAAGGAGGAAACCCAGCATGCTGAGTTTGAATCGTCAACAGGTGCAGGTTCAGGTGGCGTTGGTGTCTTGCGCCAAGGTCTGACACAACAAGCCGGAATCCAGCAGGCTCCCGAATCAGTCTGTACTGCAGCGTAGCCTCGTCCCCAAGTGATCAGTGGTACTGGACCCAACCACTGAGGTTTCGGCTGGCAGCGATAAGAAACCAATGGGCGATCCAACTGCTCTTGAGATCTGAAATGAAACTCAACAGGAGTGTGTGAGGAATCTTTGAGATAACTCAAATGATTAATAGTGAACAAAACCTTAGAAATAACAACAGGTATGTCTGCTGGAGGGACCCCCCTCCCTTCCGTTTGTTTAGCAAGCAGCTGTTTGAAAGTAAGGCGAGCGCGCTCAACGATGGCCTGGCCTGTACTGTTGTACGGCAGACCATGGACGAGCTTGATACCCCAAGTGTCGCAGAAGGTGTTAAAGGTAGCAGAGATATAGGCAGGTGCGTTATCAGTCTTGATTTGAGCGGGACAACCCATGACAGCAATGCATCGCATAACATGCTGAATGACATGCTTAGCAGTTTCCCCCCGGAGAGGAGAAGCCCACATGAATCCCGAAGAGGTATCCACTGTTAAATGAAGGCGAGACAGAGGGGAAAGAGCAGGGACTTGAGTAACATCCATTTGCCAAATCTGATTAGGAGATGTGCCCCTCGGATTAACCGCATCAAAGGCTATTGACACAGGAGCGACAGAGCAAACAGGGCAAGAAGCCACAATTTCTCTAGCTTCCCGAGTAGGCAGACCAAAGCGCTTGCACAAAGAAGAAGAGGAAAGATGAAACATAGAGTGGGCTTCCACAGCTGAGGACAGAACCGACCCCAAGAAGGGGGCCTCTTGAGGGGGTTTGAGTGCTGCGTCCGCAGCTGCATTGCCTTCGCTGAGAAAACCTGGAAGGCCAGAATGGGAGCGAATATGAGCAACAAAATAAGGTACTGTTCGGGTTTGAAGAGCTTCCTGCAATTGAAGGAAAAGAGACATTAAATCTTCATCAATTGAGGGTGTGATATACACATCAGGAAATTGAAGTAAAATGTGATACACATATTGTGTATCGACTATCAAGTTGAAAGGAGTGTCCGGAAAGGTTTGAAAGGCCAGTATCACCGCCGCTAGTTCTGAACGTTGAGCAGAGCGTTGATCGGCAGTGAAAACTGGATGCCATTCGCCTTGTGGATTTTGATATGTGAGAACTCCTTTAGTTTTGGTGCCATCTGTGAAGACGGTGAGAGCATCTTGGAGAGGGAGAGGGCGTCGAGTTGGAACGATGTTCGCTGATGGAATAGTTACAAGAAGAGTAAGGCGTGGATCTTTCGGTGGGTTGAAAATGTATTCACCAGAAAAGCCCTCCAGTGCCACTTGAAAATCCAAAGAGGTGGCATGCACATGCTCTAGTTGGTCCCATGTGAGAGGAATGTAGAGAGCCTGTAAATCCTTTCCGGTGAGACTCAAGGCCCTCTTCCGGCTCGTTGAATCAAGTCCGATATAGCAGTTAGGAATGGATATATATTAGTTGGCGGTGTATGGGGAAGGTGCAACCATTCAACAATAATGCAAGGCGTACTAAGATACACATAAAGAACTGCCGTAGCCGTAGGTTGTGTCCGAATAATGGCCGCAGAAAGAGACTCAGGGTAGTCCACAAGTCGGTCAACCGCTCTGGAGGCCAAAGCAGAGTTTACCATATCCATGGTGTGCTTGATGGCCGGCGTGATTGGGATTATATCGGCAGGCTGTTTGTTTCCCTTTAAGGCGGCAAATAGCGGGGCAAGCTGAGATGTGGTAAGACTGAGATATGGACGGGCCCAATTGATGGTGCCCAAGATCTGTTGTAACTGAACCAAGGTGCACTTGCCCGGGAGACTAAGTTGAGGCACTGCCGGTGCTGAAGATGTTTTAAGGAGCAAATGTCCCAAATATTGATACGGGGGGCTTTTTTGAATTTTTTCCGGAGCTATTACAAAACCATGAGACGTGAGAGTATTTGTCAAATCAGTTATGATTTCTGAGGTAAGTTGTTCAGCCCCAAGAAGCAGGTCATCCATATAGTGATACAGTACCAAGTCCGGATATTTCTGGCGAAAAGGACGTAATGCGTCATCCACAAAAAGCTGACACATTGTCGGACTGTTACATCCGCCCTGTGGAAGAACGGTCCACTCATAGCGCGATGTCGGTCGATGGTTGTTGTAAACAGGCAGGGTGAAAGCAAAGTATTGACAGTCCTCTTTGTGTAAAGGAATGGAGAAAAAGGCATCCTTGAGATCGATGACCAACAGTTGCCACGAACGAGGAAGCAGATTCGGGTTAGGGAGACCTGTCTGGAGCGCCCCCATCGGTTGCATACGGAGATTCACTTGGCGAAGATCTTGAAGAAGACGCCATGCCCCGGACTTCTTTTTTATGACAAAAATAGGAGTATTCCATGGCGAGGTCGAGGGACGGATATGACCAGCTGCGAGTTGTTCGGACACTAGGACCCCTGCCGCTCACAGCTTTTCCTGGGATAACGGCCACTGGTCAACCCAGACAGGCGGTCCAGCCTTTAAAACACCCCCACAGAGAGTTTGTGTGTGAGAGAGAGAAGGTGAGTGAGTGAGTGAATGTCCTACAGTTCTGATGTGTATAAAAAGTATCTAATAAGCAGGCTCTTGCATAGTCGTCGATTAAGACCACATATATAACTAATGGTCCTATATTCCTTCCTGACAAGACCAGGCTACAGAAGAAAAGGGCATACTTGGCAAGAAGGGATATGTTTGGAGGACTGGCAACCCACTCCATGGCTAGAAAAAAAGGGTGACAAATATTGAGAGTTTCTCCTTCTGAAACCTTCCAGTCCTTCTGTTAAAGGCCTCTTGGGCCCCTCTTGTTCCATGTTTTAGCTCCAAATAGCATTACTTCAGTTGAGTGGCACTACATTTGCAACACCAGTTAGCTTTGTTTAGCAGTAGTGAGCTTTGTATACAAATAGCATTGCTGGTAAAATGCTAGACTCCAGTAATTTCCCTGGGTTACAGCTCATGGGGGGGTAGGCGTTAAGAAGTGGGTGGGTTCCTCTCCCTAGACTAAATGGGTATTCAACCTTTAATGAAAAGTATGTAATATGCAGCTACTGTATTTTAAAAAAAAACAACAACTCTTGGATAACTGCACAGCCTTTTAATGCCCAGAGACATGCAGTGAACATGCATGCAAGTTGGGGCAGCATGTGTTAGAAGACAGCTCCAGTTTCTCTTCTCCCTACCTGATTTTCACTTAAAATTCAAGCACGTACCAATAAAGGGGCTAGGAAAGCCTTCCAGTTCAGGGCAGATTATGAGGAGAGAGGAGGGGAACTTTTTCTTTGAAAGCTCACAGCTGTTACATATAATGAAGTGCAGAATATGTAGATGGGGAGAGGAGGCGTTGCAGCCCTTGAGCTATGCAACACACAGCAACCCTATGATAGACTGTTGTCTGCTTCTATTGGATGGCTTGCAAGAGTTGGGCCCAAGTGAAAAAATGTTTTAAATGTGAAAGCCATCACATTAAGAATACGTGTAATGCCTGTATCCTTAAGTGATGAACCAACTGTTCACTGCGGATACAGTGTTTCTCCTCCTTGGGTGCCCTGATTTTTTGGACTAAAACTCCCAGAAGCCTTTGCTACTAGCGGTGCTGGCCAGGATTTTTGGGAGCAGAGGATAATGCAAACAGATTCTCTTACATGTAGCGTACCCATGCTGGCCATGTGCTATCTTTTAGGGAGAACAGTCCACCATTCTAACAACAACCAAAGTACAGGCTTCCTATTGAATCCAATAACGACTGAAAAACACTGAAAAACACAGAACCATAAAGAGTGAAATACTAGATTTGAGATTCCTCATCCATTGTAAGCACCCAGACAACATGGTCATCAGTCACATAGATCAACTGGCCACTCTAATCTGCATGCTTTTTTAAAAAAATGTAAAACCCTTTTCTGATTTAGCATACACAGTATGCATATAAATTAGCTTATGTAGTTTTATACAAATAGGGTCCTCTTTTCAGTCATTCTTTTCAGTGATGTATGTTCTCTTTTTTGATGAGCTGGCAACCTAAATGTGCCACTTTTCTATCTGAAAAAAAAAAATAGCACACACTCCCCTATTTTGGAGTCTGGCAAAATCTCCTCATTGAGAAAATTATCCACCAAATGGAAGTTATTTGTTGAATCATTAAGCAAAGGACCTTCCTCCATACCTGGTTCTTTCCAGTGAGTATGCAGAGATCATGAAAGATCAGTAGCCTAGCTCCCAAAGCGCAAAGGAGAAATTTACATTTTTTTGGCCTTCAGTCGTCAGAATACCACCACCATGCTAACTGAGTTATTATGTGAGTCATAGTCCAAAATATAACTTTCTCCATCTCTTCCAAAATTTAAGATAAAACATAGCCTTGTGAATGTTGCCTAACTATTAATTCTGTTTTTACTTAGTCTAAAATTGATAGCTGGTGTTTGTATTCATTGTTAAACCAGAAATAGACCTGTTTACAGCTATGTTATTAATTTGACCACCCTGGTTGAAAATTTATCTTTCTTGACCATTTTATGTAAATGTTTGAATAGGTTTATGTTTTTCTCCATCTCAGTATGCTCTGTGATTAGTGGAGAGTGGGGCTGTACATAATCATTATTTTTTAAATGTTGTAGTTTGAAAATTCACTTGATGGCATTGCGTTTGCAACACCAGTCAGTAGACTATAAGGAGTCTTTGGTTCGCAGTAGTGAGCACTGTATACAATTGCCTCTCTTGTGGCTTTGTGTGTGATTGTTGTCCTGTTTTGTGCATTTGTCTTGAAAGCTGTTGAAGTCATATCCATTGAGTTACATTTTAAAGAACACAAATGCATTTCCATCCTTATGTCACTGAAAAGAAAGAGCTGGAAACGCCAGGTTTAAAACTTGATCATCAAGACCTTTTCTCTATCTGGTTAGGCTGACACATGGTTGGCAGTAATAAATGAATTCATCCCGACTTCAGCTGTACACCCACTGCTAGAGTGGAAGACTGAAGTTTGAAAGCCAGCTGGCACAAAGCAGCTACACAGAAAGAAAGGCTTTTTATTTAAGGAAGCCAATCATGCATGGATTTTTCTCTGTGTTCATGCAGAGTAGGTGTTTTTCCTGCTAAACTACAGCCCAGAATTGAATCTATAAGGCCTTTAGGACAGGTGGCAAGGTTACCATCCTTGCTTTGGGGGCATTGTAACACAGGTGGTTATTAAATGGTTGACTTCCATTTACTCTTTGAATATAACAAATCTGACAGCCTTGCCTCTGACTTTAAACTTCATTTTTCAATAGTCACTTGTGTCACCACCAGCAATGGTTGGCAGCATATAAGCAGAGATTAAAAACAAGATGTTTTTGAGCTGCAACATTCCAGACTCCCCATGGAAGAAAGAGTCTGGCAATAACCAGTATACTAAAAAAGAAAAGAAAAGTATGGTTTCTAAACCGTACTTATAATTTTTCCAGGGGTTTTATAAGTTCACTCATAATTCTGGGCAAGAATTTTGAATCCTGTCATTATGGCAAGCCATATTGAAGGCCAAGAAAGATATAGGAGATAATGAGTAACTTATCACCAGAAGCAGACACAACTGCACCCTGTTCCCCCTACTGTAACACAGGAATTTATACAAGGAGTTCTCCAACCAATACAAGTCACTGGGCTTTAGAATTAAAAACTGGTTAATTAATCTGGTTTCCCTCCAAAAACAACATTCCCTCAAACCAGGGCAAAGTGTAAAGCAGGACATGGTTGAACTACGACTTGCAGAATAAGTCAGTCACCATAGGTAGTTACAGTGGCGGCTGTGGTATTTTGTGAGCACTGTCTTAAAGAACAAATTATTCCATCATTACTTCAAACTCTTGCTATGAAGTTACAAACACTAATGTAGCACATGGAGCCCTTTCTGTGGGTATGCGACATTGCCCCCTCACAGCCACGGCACTTCCCCTTCCGCTCGCAGCACACCACTGTGCTCCATGTAGAGAGTTGTCCGAAGGGGAGGCAGAAGTTAGTGATCTCGTTCAGAGCCCCAGTTTACTTTCCAGCCATGCTGCTTTTGGGGTGCTCAGAGTGGGGTGGCTGGAGATTAAACTGGGGCCATGAATGAGCCCACAAGCTGCCGCCACTCCCCTCTTGCTTTCCCAATAGTGTAGCACCCCATCTGCCTCTCTGCCCAGTGCAGAGAGGTGGGTGGGGTGCTACTATTTGGGAAAGTGAGAATCAAAGAGCAAGTTTTTGAATTTCCTGTGGCCACAGCGGTGGTGCTGTGGCTGCAGGAAATTCAAAAGCCTGCTGTTCAATCCTCACTTTCCCAAAGCATAGCACCCCATGATACCTTTTAGGAAAGTGAGGATTGGAAAGTAAATTGCTGTACTGGCACGTTGTTAAAAATAGGTGGGTTTTGAATTGCAGTTTGGACACTCGGTCTCTAAAAGGTTCACCATCACTGTCATATATATTATATGGAAATATAATAACAGATTAAAGTATAGAATGAGTTCCACTTTCCTACTATGTACACTGTCATCTTCCTTACAACCACTCCTCTCCCTTCAGAAATTCCCTGCACTAATTCTCATTTTCATTATGCACATGTAATTGATTCATGTGCTTCTGTGCTTTAATAGAACCAAGTGTACCTTTTGATATTTTCAGACATTTCATTATACTAAAACAGTTTAAAGGCACTTTAAAAAATCTGGTCTCCAAAAGATAATACCTCAGGATTTTACTTGCTACAAGCTAGGTTTCAAAATTATCTTTTTAATTTAACTAACATTGACATGAGTGCTGGTCTATGACTTTAAAAGTAGGGACTTAACAGTGGCTTTCATAATTAAGATTTTAGCTCATTGTTTACTACTTTTGCCAAGATAGATCTTGTCATTGATATTAACATTCCCCATCAAATTCTAGATAATTTTAAATGAACACAGTGTTTAAGGTAATATTTATATGGGTTTGAGTATGCTAGTGCTCCACTTGAATCTTTGTATATGTTGAAGGTTCACATCTTTTAAGAGAATATGAGATGATTAATTAAAAGACCTCATCACCTTTTTATGATTTACTTTTTTATGAATGTACTGTAGGCTGTTAGCCTCTTTGGTGTTAGATGGTAAGCCAAGCTAGACTGGTCTATTGGATATAATTAAATGCCTGCCCTTTGTTTTCCTGCAGGTGAGCGAGATGGAAGTGAATGGTCAGTTTGAATCAGTTTGTGAGTCAGTATTCAGTGAACTGGAGTCTCAAGCAGTGGAAGCCCTGGATTTACCAATGCCTGGCTGTTTCCGCATGAGGAGCCACAGCTATGTGCGAGCAATTGAAAAGGGCTGTTCCCAAGATGATGAATGCTTGTCACTGAGGTCCTCATCTCCACCACGCACAACCACTACTGTAAGGACTATCCAAAGCAGCACTGGTGAGTTATGCACAAGATATCAGAAGTTGGCTGGATCCTCCAAGGAACCATTTAGCACCATTTTCTAACTTTGCAGATGAAGGCTCTTTGCCAGGGACAACTCTGCCATGAGATAGGGTGATGTAGTTGCTTCAGCCATCAGATTCCGAATATCCTAAAGCGTTACAAATGAATAGTTATTTAATCTGTCATTTTGTGTTTTTACTGAAAGGAATCAGGAGGCCTGCTTATGGATTTTTTGTCTTAGGTGCTAAATAACTCAGCTATTTTGGAATAATGTGCATTTTAATGTGTGTGTCATTTATTGCTCCATTTATTGGGCAGCGAAACATCTTATACTTGAACTATTCCACTGCTATCCATCAGAGCATACCATGAGAAAGCACAGAGGATTATTTGAAATGTCTTGTGTGTTTGTATGTTGATTCCAAAAGGTAGTAGCAGCATTGACACTGGAGGAAATCTGCTACAGTCCAACAAGACCTCAATCCAGCTGAAACTCATGATTGTTGTTGATACATATCATTGCTGTGGCTTAGAACTCTGATCATGAAGCAAAGAATGGATTTTCCCTACAGTTGCAAGACTTCCATGCAAAGGACTAGCAGTCCTCACCTGTCTTGTCCAGATGTGGCAAGGAAATTGCAGCAGAGAAATTACTATAATTTTCTCTCTATGAGATGCCTCCAAGTATAAGATGACCCCCATTTTCAACCCAAAACTATAGTTTTGCAACTACACAGTTCTCTCCTTGGATTCTGTGTATAAAACAACCCTCTTAGACTTCAGTGAAAGGTCTTTCTTTTACTCAAAAAAAAATTAAAAACACTAAGGGAAGTACTTTCAATGAATAAAGTGGCTGTGAAGTACAGCCGCCCCCCCCCCCAAGCAAACTGTGCTGCTTATATACCACCTCATTGTGCTTAAAACACTCTGGATAGTTTACAAGTAATTGTGCAGACTACATATTGCCCCCCTCCCCCCCAGCAAGTTGGCTACTCATTTTACTGACCTCAGAAGGCTGGCAGGCTGAGTGAACCTTGAACTTGCTACCTGGAATGGGATCCTAGGTTGTGAGCACAGTTACCGCTGAAGTACAGCAGTTTAACCCCGTGCCACAAGGCTCTGTAAATCTTTGTTGCTACTCAAAAGAAATGTTCCTCGCATCATTTGAAGCTGTCATTTTACAAAATACTGCTCTGTCTCCCTAGAAGCAATGGAATTATCGGCTTTCTACCATAGAAACATGCTTAGACACTGAAACTCGTACACTTTCCCCAGGGCTGTTGTCAGCAGCTCGCCAGAATGTGCAGTCACTGAAAAAGTCCAAACTGAAGTCATTTACAGCCTTATTGATGAAATGCCAAATCTTGAACTTGATTTGGCAGAAATAAGAAGCCAGTGCAGTTGCTGGAAAAATTAGTTAAATGCCTCCAGCTGCCTAGCAGCACTTAGCAATAGGGGGCTGGATGTGATTACAGAGCAAGCTTCCAGTGCAGCCCTGTATGGCTTCCTGCATTACCTAAGGCCAGAATGAACCAAGAAAGAAAACATCTTCATTGGAAAGAATGGCCGGCAGTGTCAAGCTGAGTTGTCTTGTCCTAGCTGGCAGCTTCCTCACATATGCACAACTTACAACCATTTTGCCTCATGTTAGCTGTGTTCACCAAGTTGGCCTTTACCAGAGGCTTGCCAGGGAAGGACTTGCAGGTTGAGGCTCTGTGGCCTTGTCCTGAGGAACTGATTTCCAAGACTGCAAGCAGAGCTAAAGTACAAATCCCAGTGGTGCTCATGGCATGACTGCACCAATGTGACAGGAAGAGCAGAGGCAAGATCAAAGAGTTGTAGCTGGTGTGCAATAAAAGCATAAAGGCTTGGGTCTGTAAACTGAGGAGATATCTGGTGAGGTGCTCAGTGGATTCTAGGCCTGCATGTTGAAGACATAGTGAAAGAAGCTGTGTTTACAACTTCTTGACTACCCGTGTACCAGACCAAAATGGCAACATTTTCAGTGCAAGAAGGCATTGGGTTTTGATTGGGGAAATTAAAATTGCAGATTTTGGGGCGGGGGAGGCAAATTAACACTTTTGGGTTGAGGTTTTGACAAAATAAATCATAACCACTAAGTGCTGTTTTAAATAATGAGGAGGGGGATGCTGATGTGCCATTTGATATAAAACAAAGCAAAAAGCAAAGTGTTCTACTTATATACCACCCCATAGTGCTTCAAGCACTCTCTGGACAGTTTACAATTTAATTATGAAGGATACACATTGTCCCCCTCACACACACACACACACAAGCTGGGTTCTCATTTTGCCAACCTCAGAAGGATGGAAGGCTGAGTCAGCCATGAACCTCCTACCTGGGATTGAACCCCAGGTCATGAGCACAGTTTTAGCTGCAGTACAGGCATTTAACCACTGTGCCATGAGTGCTGCATTTACAAGTACTGTACTGTATTTACAGAGAATGTGTTGTGTAAATGGTTTCTGGATTTTGCTTGTATCCTTAAGGGAGAATATTCTTCAATGTAGGTTCCAAGCCACACTGGACAAGAGGCTAGCTTCCCCACAAAAAGGTGGTCAAACATTTCCCCCCAGAGACCCAGCACTTGTTCAAAGCTCCTGTGTCTGCACATTTAACTTGCAGATACAATTGGTGGTTATCTCCCAGTGGCAAAAAATAAAATAAATGAAAGCTATTTTGTGGAACTGGGAGAGCTACTTTTGCAGTTGGGTAAAGCATCAAACAAAATATTGTAAAATATCTCTATTGTGAAAGGTATCCTTGCTGTAATGTCTCCTTTCAGTGTCAGCCTTGGTTCTTAAGTATATTCTACCCTACATACAGGTGATAGCATTGTTCAATATTATTAGGTGAACTCTTGAGGCTCAATGAATCTCAGCTTTGCTGGGAATAGAGCCCATGTAAACTTATCCTAAATATAAAATACAACTAACAGAAACTGAATCATAACATATATGATGAAATAACTGTGATGTAGTAGTAAATTAAATTTGGAAAATAAAGTTCAACACCTATCCATCTAAAAGCAGGCTAGAACATTCTGGCCTTGTAGTACCTTCATTTAGAAACAGTCAACCGACCAAACAGCAAAAAGAAATGTATAGATATGTAGCCCCCAATTCAAGCAAAAATAAAAAGTAAGGAGGTTCTGTTCAATATCATTGAATACGATATTGAGAAAAGTAATTGGTGATAGGAGTTCTTCCTCAAACTCACATCTTAGATTAACAGGACAGGGTTTAAATTTTCCTGACGAAAAAGTTTTTCAGCCACTATCCATCATGAATACAGTGTAGTGAAGCTGAATCAAAAATAGAACAACCTTTCCAAGGTCACCTACTCATTAGTAAGGAAGAACACATTTTTGAAATCTAGTTTGAAGCAAATATATAACGAACCCAGAGAGCCGATTATATCTTGGACTTACTTGAAAAGACAGGAGGAACTGAACCATGAAAACACTTGTGACAAACAATTTCTCAACTTCCCCTGAGTCTATCTTAAAGTTTTAGACTTGCCTTGCCAAAAAGCTTTAATGAAGTATCTTATGTCTTGTTTTTCCTTGGGCATTCTTTGTGAGTCATATGCTTTTCTGCAATGTTGGATTTGGAGTCTAGCAGTCTGGTCATATGGCAAAGCTAAGGAATCTGAGTACAGCTGGTGTTAGTAAATTTCAATAAGTGAGGTGGACCTCATTAAGAAAATACAAAGAGTTGGGTGAGAAAGGAGACAAAGCCAGTTCACACCAATACTATGCAGCATGGAATGCATTTAGACTAGTTTGGGCTGGAAACTTCTGGGAGGTCTAGTAACATTTCCTAGTTCTATTTCCTGGATTTTGGATGACTTTTTTGTAAACTGATATTTTTGTAATATGTTTCCAGGTATACTGTAGGACCTGCCCCCAAAAGAAAAAAAGTACTCTTCCTCATTCTTGCAGGAATGAGGCACCTGGAATGAAAGTCCATACTTCCCCCCCCCCATGCGCCCGATGGGGGGGGAGTGCGAAGTCTTTTTAGCCACTGAAGCAAGTGGTGGCCATGGCTGCAATTTCCTTGCCACATCTGGACAAGACAGGTGAGGACTGCCAGTCCTTTGCATGGAAGTCTTGCAACTGTAGGGAAAATCCATTCCTTGCTTCATGATCAGAGTTCTAAGCCACAGCAATGATATGTATCAACAACAATCATGAGTTTCAGCTGGACTTGAGGTATTGTTGCACTGTAGCAGATTTACTCACTTGCAGGTTGCCATGGGATTGAGATTGGGTGGTGCACTTAAATACAGAAGCCCTGAACTACACCAACTTGTAAGACTCCATTAATACTTGGCAGGGGAGAGATGTATTTCTTTATAACTATCTGAGATATTCTGGAATTTCTAGGAGGAAACATGAAAATACATCTGGGAGTCACATGTGTGGAGCAAGCTACAGAGGGTGTCATACTCTAATATTTCACCATGTGCATCTCTTCCTATCCAACCCTATGGCACACTGGTTAAGGCATTCTTTTTCTGTGAACAGAGAGACCTTGGGTTTCTTATCCTGCTGTAGTCCAACTACAGAATTACTGCTGTTGCTGCCATCTTCTATGCTGAAGATTAATTTCGCTTGGAGCACCTACAGTTGTGGATCTCTGACCAGCGTTACCCATTCCCTCTTCTAACTGAACTGTCAGGCTGCCCACAGCATTGCTGCATGCACTTCTTGCTATTGTCACTTTCATTTGCCTTTGTGGTCTCATTCCCTCTGCAGTGTAATAAATGTGTTTATGAAATTTGTTCATTGGTTTTTTGCCCCCCCAAAAAAGACGCTCAGTGTGGCTAATACAAATAAAACAGATAAACAATTATAATAAAGAAAATACAAAATTAAAAATTTAGAACATTTAAAATATAAAAACAGTTTTAAAACCCAATGAAGGGGCATAAATAAAAAGAATAAAGGCATCCAACCAATTAAAATCCCTTCCGTTGTAGACCAGCTTAAATTCCAAATACTGATCTGAATAAAAGAATATTATTAGCAGCAGAAGGATAACAGAAAGGGAATCAAACCAGGGCCTCTTATCTAGATGTTCTGTGGCCTGGGGCAAACCACTTAAGAAGGCTGTTGCTCATGCGCCCACTAAATGTGACCAAAATAAGGACTTGTTTAAGAACAACCTCTTCTGCTTGTGTAAATGGATGTGTACCAGCAAACAGCCTGATCGCATATTGTATAGTGAAAGGAATACTGCCCCCCCGCCCCCGCCCCCCGCTGGGTGGATTTCAAAGAGCCCTCACAATCCAGATGTAGTTGCAGCCTTGCTTCCTAGGATTATCAGATCCCAAGCTGAAGTAATGGCTAAGCTTTGGTCATCACTCATTGTCCCAACTGGGATGCCAAAAACTGCATCAGTGATCGGAGATACCAAGATGGACTCTTCTCTGCCACATTCTGTGGGGATGGCAGGGATCAGGAGACAGAATCTCCACAGATTGGATAGAGAACTTCCATGGGTGAGTTTAAGCCCACAGGCCAAGATTTCCCAATACAAGTATAGGGATTTACAAGTCAGATGAAATGATGGGGCAGAGGTTATTTATTTATTTATTTATTTATTTATTATTTATTATTTACACTTATATACCGCTCTATTTCCCATAAGAAGGACTCAGGGCAGTTTACAGCAATAATAATAAAACAACAAATCAATACAGTGGTTAAGAACAGTGGTTTCCAAGAATAAATAGATCGAGGGAAGGAAGGCATATTTGGATCCTTAGAGATCTCCAAAGGCGTCACGGAAAAGATAGGTCTTTAGGTTTTTCCTAAATGATGCCAACGAGGGAGCCAGCCGTAATTCACCGGGAAGCTTATTCCACATAGTTGGTGCAGCCACCGAGAAGGCCCGTCCTCTGGTTCTTGTTCTACGGGCATCCCTCGGGGCGACAGTCCTCAGTGAAAGGGCCATCGATGAACGGGTGGGTCGGGCTAGATCTGATTGTCGGGAAAGACGCTCCGCCAGATAGGCAGGGGCCAAGCCATGGAGGGTTTTGTAAACCAAAACCAACACCTTGAACCTTATCCGGGAGGCAACAGGAAGCCAGTGCAAGCGAGCCAGGATGGGGGTGGCGCGGTCAAAACGGGCGTGCGCCAACCACCAGCCTGGCCGCCCTTCTGGACCCGCTGCAATCGCCGTACAAGGTTCAAGGGGAGCCCCATGTAAAGAGCGTTGCAGTAGTCTAGTCTCGACATGACCAGTGCCTGTACCAGCCCTCATCGAGGTATGGGCGAATCTGGGCGATAAGCCTTAGATGGTAAAAGGCCGACCTGACCACGGCTGACACCTGAGATTCCAGGGTCAGATCCGGGTCCAGGACGACGCCCAGATTCCTCACTCTTTGGCCAGCTGGAGGGCGGACCCGCCCAGACTGGGAAGAGGGCCACAATACCCCTCCGAGGTACCCCGAAGAACATAACCTCGGTCTTGCCGGGGTTGAGCTTGAGTCCGTGCGTCCTGGTCCAGTCCAGAACCGCAGCCAGGCAACAAGGGTCCGAGGCCTCCACTGCACCGGTGGAAAAGGAGAGATAGAGCTGCGTGTCATCAGCGTACTGATGACCGTCCATAACTCCGGATGATCTCAGCCAGCGGCTTCATGTAGATGTTAAAGAGCATTGGGGAGAGTGATGAGGCACCCCCACAAGAGAGTGTCCAGGGAGCCGACAGCTCACCCCCAAGCTCACTCGCTGGGTGCGGCCCTCAAGGAAGGACCGGAGCCAGCACAGGGCCTGGCCCCCAATCCCCACCTCCGAGAGCCGCTCCAGCAGGATACCGTGGTCGATGGTATCAAAAGCCGCTGACAGGTCGAGCAGGACCAGCAGGGTAGAGCAACCCCTGTCGGCCCTCCTCAACAGATCATCATGCAGCGCGACTAGGGCTGTCTCGGTCCCGTGACGCGGCCTGAACCCGGACTGGAAGGGATCCAGGACATGGTTCTCCTCCAGGAACGACTGGAGACGCAGGGCGGCGACTCGCTCAATCACCTTGCCCAAAAAGGGAACATTGGCTATGAGGCGATAGTTGGACAGATCGTCCACAGCCAAGCCAGGTTTTTTTTGAGTGGCCAGCTGCTGGAGTAGGCAGAGAAGGGAAGCCTGGGCTCCTGCTAAGTAGTTGCGTAACTAAGGAGGGACAAAAGGGGACATCTGCCCTCACCCCCGCAGCATCTAGGGGCACCAAACAGCTCCCTGCCTACGAACTGCAGGAAGGTGCATTGCGGGGCTCCCTGGCCACCACCTGTAAGGGTCCCATGTCCCTTGGCTGGGCTGCTAGGCAAACAGGGAAGCCTTGCTGGGGGTGCCGAGTGAGCAAATGCACACCAGTGACGCCCAGGCAGCAGAGCCACACTATTCATTGTGTTGTAGCATGGGGGCAGGGAGAGGTGGAGCACATCCAGGGCTGCAGGGACTTGGGGTGGGTGGGAGGGGAGAAGAAGGCAGCCAGCAGAAGTGTGGGCAAGGCAACTGTCAGAGCTGTCAGCTTGTGGTGTGCCAGCAATGAGGGACTGCCACCCTCTCCCCTGGCATGATGCTTGAGTGCCCTCCTCCTTCTCCTCCTCCTGACCTCAGAGCTCTGCCTCGGGGGAGTCCAAAGGTTTATTCCCTACCAGGTCTGGGTAAAAGGTGCCATGCGCTGATCAACCTATGATTTTTGGTGTGCAGTCTGTGTGCAGAGATAGGGTCTATGATGGGACACTGGTTTGGGTGAGATCCTGGATGAAAGTCAGGTAGAACCATGAGGATCCATGCCTTGGATCCGTCTTTTTGCGCCACTGTAGTTATGTGCTGATGGACCTATGATTTTTCATGTGTAATCTGTTAGCAGAAATGAGTCCTATGATGGGAGAATGGTTTGGAGCTGGTCCTGTAGAAAAAGCAGGTAGATTTGTGAGGATCCGTGCCTTGGATCCAGGTTTTTGAGCCACTATCGAGTCATGCACTGATGGACCCCAGATTTTTTTTTGTGCAGTCTGTGGGCAGAGATGGGGCCTATGATGCAACAGTAGGTTTAGTATGATCCTCTGTAAAATCATATAAAATCAGGTTGATCCGTGCCTTGCCATGTTTATGTGCCACTGCACAGCCATGTACTGGAGGGCCCATGGTTATGAATGTGTACTATTTGGACTTTAATGAGATGTATGATTTGATGGTATTTGAAAAGGATCCCATGCAAAAAAAAACCCATATGAAATCAAGAGGATCTGTAAAAATCTGCCTTCTACTTTCTTTCCTTCCGGACTCATGTGGCTTGGTGCTGGGGCTGCGTGGCTGGACTTGCCACCACAGGAGGGCCAGACTGATGCTGAAGGCTTGTGCCTCATCGGGACCCCTCTGGGCAGTCTGAGCCGGCAGGTGGGCCCCTTTTCCCCAGGAGGGGAGGGCAAACATAGCCCTTTTGAAAGTTTTCTTCAGCTGATGTGGGGAGAGTTGAGGGTAGAGTATGGGCAAGAAGCACCCACCTGTGTGCCTGGCAGAAGTGCAGTTGGCTTCCTTCCTGTTTTTGGCCTGATTCTGCTTCCCAAAGAGGCCAAATGGGGCTGGAAAAGGACTAACTCGAGGAAGCGGAGAAGCCCTCACCTGGAGGGCAGGGTGCATCCTTTTCAGAAGGTCCCGGGTGTGTGTGCCAAAACTGACTTTGTTCCTGATGCTGAAAACCCAAGCTACGCCTCTGCTGCTAGGACTGGAAGATTGTGTGATGAGGAGGGAATGAGCAGCATGCATCAGTTGGTGAGCAGGGGAGATGGACAGAGGGGTGAAGGAAGGGAACATGCCACACCAGGGGTGCCATTCCAGTGACTTAGGAGGACCCGGCATGAAGCAATTCATACCCATCCCTAGTAACTAGCTAATAATTTTTTCAGAGGCAGTGGAATATAACTGAATAACGATTTTAAAAAATGTAATGCAACTTCCTTTGCCTTGTGCAGTGAACAGATGTGGCCCTTGAGATTTTTTACCCCCTTGCAATTCCCATCAAGGTTCAACGTGTGGGATAAGGGAGTGGCAGTCCAAGATATCTGGGAAGTCAGAGCTGCCCCCCTCCCCATCACCTTTTCACCGTGACAGTAATTCTCAATTCAAAACTTCCCACATTACATATTTATTTACCTAATGCTCCTCATACTGTACGTTTCCAGATCTCCTTACAATGTATTTTTGTAACCGTCCATAACACCGATGGCCCCAGTGAGCTGTTGTGGGCTACTGATTTCATATATTATTCAGCAGTTCTCAGAGCAAACATGTTCATTTGTTTTTATTGCACCATAAAGGATAAGCACAGAGGAAAGCTACAACAATATAAAGACATTTTCTTCCTCTCTGTCTGGGAAATAATAAGCATATTCCCATTTCCCTGAATTTTTAATATTCTACAATACATTATACTGGCATAACGTGAAGCTGTTTTAGGTCCCTGAAATATAAAAGGGCATAATAAGTTTGTTAATGTTTGTCATGCAATACGGATCTGGATGGGTAGTTCACTCAATTGGATATCTGACTACAGAATTTGATTCCCTATAGTGCCTCCTGCAGGTAGAACCACCCAGTGTTGCCATGGGCAAGCTGTACAGTTTTATTTATTTATTTATTTATTTATTTACAATTTATATGCTGCCCACTACCCAAAGGTCTCTGGGCGGCTTCCAGTCAGATGGAGAGTGGGGAGTTGGGGGGACAGAAGAAGGGAATGGTAAATCATCTCTAAGAACTGTCTACCAAGAAGACTCTAAGAAAGTTTACAATCGGTCACAATTGACTTCGCCCCACATAATTATTATTCTTTGATGCCATGATAACATTCTTTAAAGATATTGCTGTGAAAGAAAATGTAGCTGTATTGTTTAAGCTGAGTGTCTCAAAGCAGAGTCAAAAACCAGCAGTGGTTGCTTTGTGTTATAGCTCGGCTGCCCAGTCCTAACTCAGAGATGAGTCAATCATAAGAGATTAGGATTTGGTACAGGCCACTTCTGCCAGAAGCATTTTTTCCAATGAAAGAATATTTTTCTGTTAAATGACCTCGGGGCTCTGCCAACAGAACTGCTGTTCAGACTAGGATCTGGCAGATGAACAATAAATAAATAGAGGACAGGAGAGGACAGGAAAAAGAGAAGAAGAAAAGTGAGAGGAGAGATAGTTGATGGCATACCAAGACTTTCTGCATTTCAGGGACCACAGCCATGCTGACACAAAAATGGGTTAGGGTGAGATTATAGTATAACTCAGAGTTGGCCATAAGGTTCACTTGGTGACCATGAACCAGTCACTTTTCTCAGCCTTATCTGAAGGCTAGGGAGGACTGTATGTGCTATTTGGAGGGAAGAAGAATATAAATCTAATAATTGAAAAGAAAGCACATTTTGACTAACGGTTATTGAAACCTAGAGATGGGCATGAAACAGAAATACAGCATTTTGTTTTGTATCTTTAGTCATTTTGTTTCATTCCATTAGTGACAATTTTTAAACTAGTTTTGTTACAAAATTAAATTAAATTAAATTAAATACAGTGGTACTTTGTGTAAAGGAATTAATTCATTCCAAATGAAATTATGTTAAGCAAATTTTCCTCTATACAAATTCCCCATAGGAATGCATTGAAAACAGAGTAATCCCTAATTGTGACCATTTTATGTTGTACAGATTCACCCCATAGACTAGTGTTTTTCAACCTTTTTTTGGGCAAAGGCACACTTGTTTCATGAAAAAAATCACGAGGCACACCACCATTAGAAAATGTTAAAAAATTTAACTCTGTGCCTATAGTGACTATATATAAAGTAATTTTTCAATTTTTCCCAGCATCCTTAGTGTGCCGCGGAACAGTGGTTGAAAAACACTGCCATAGACAATTCTGTTAAGCAAATTTCCCCTATCTCCGGCATTTTTTATGTTGTAAAGATTTTATGTTATACAAACCATTTGTTATACAAGGGTCTGCTGTACTATGCTCTCCTGGGTCCTAGAGGCACCAAAATGGCAGAGGAGCTTCCTCAAGCTCTTCCCTGTAAGCCCCTGAAATTTGGAGAGGTTTGGGTGTCAGGGTGCTGAGTTATTAAGGGGGTGCCCCAAGGAAAAAACAATTCTAATTGAATCAAGATTCGGAAGTCAAGCCATTATTCGCTTGCACATGGGGGGAGGGGCTATTTTGATTTCCCGATTCAATTTAGAATTATTTTTTCCTAAAAGCACCCTCTTTGGAGCTTAATAACGCATCCCCCTGACCCCAAAACCTTTCTGCATTTCGGGGGCTTACAGGGAAGACCTTGAGAAAGCTCCCCTGCCATTTCCTCTAGGACAAATCATTTCATTCCTACAGGGAAAATAGCATTTTTTCCCATAATGAAATGTGTTCTACATTTCCGTTTCATAACAAAACAACAAAACAGCAATTCGTTTTTCATTTGGTGCTCATCTCTATTGAAACCTTGTCCAGAGTCTTATTGAACAGAGAGCGTGGACAGCGCCTCTGGTATAGTGAGGCTGGCACTGAGATAGGGTAAACAGATGAAAAGAAAACAGGGTTGCTGTACCTTTAATACTGTACTTGCTTGGAAGATGAAATTTCAGCAAGTTCACACAACTATCAAAGGTACAGGAACCCTGCCCTCTTCCAGTTGCCCTTCTTTGAGAAGGTATAGATTGAAGAGTGGAGCTGAGGCTTGTGAAACAAGGAAGCATATGTACAAGGTAGTCTTGCATACCTCCTAGCGTATGCTTTTTAGAAATTGGCATTGCTTGTGCAAAGAGGAGATTTGTGGGAATAAGTCCCATCAGGATTCTAGCCTTTGTTATCTAACAGTGAAGTAAAATTGTTTTATGTTAGATCTGGCCAGTCATCAGGGGGACCACTTAGCATTCCTTTGTTCAGATGTGCCTGTTGCAGCTCTGTTTGAATCTTGGATTGGGGTCCTCAGCATGCTTGATATCAAATCACATCAGTAAAGACCTATGTAAATTGATTTAGTGATTATTACACTTATCCAAAGGACAGGAAGGTACTCAAACCAATTTCTACTTTTTGTTAATATTATGCCATTTTCTTTCTTTTGTCGGGAGAAGTGAAATTTTGGTTCTGTTGGTTTTTCTTTCCCAAATTATGTTGTGTTAGAGAATGTCCTTAACTACCAGCTGTAGAGGCTGGGGACATAATTTGCTTGAACTTGGTGTTACAAAGGCATTCCATTTTCTTCCTTAGCAGCAGGTGGTTTTAGAATAAGAAAAGAACATGTCAGGAATTGAGCATGTGCAAGCCACCTTCTGATATTTTTCTGTGGTAAATACCAGTTGTGACTAATGGAAGCTTACAGCTAAAGCTTTCATTTCCTTCCTTGTCAGGAAATCACTTGAGGGTTGCCTTACTATTTTTTGTGCACTATTTAAGTCTCTTGTGTTTTCCAAATAGCCAGTTGCTATTATTGCACATGAATTCCTTAATATATAGGCAGTCACATATAAATACCATACTTAACAAGGAATTGTTCTGGACATCTTCTCATTGGCTGAAGCACACTATTGCAGGCCTGCCGATCAGGTAGACCAAGGGCTACTGGTAGCCCACTAAGGGTTCAAAAGTAGCCCACCAGCCACCAATAAAAAAGTGAGGGGATAAGTTCTCCACCCCTCCCTCCCCCATCCCAAGGACCACTACTGCCCCGGCAAAGTTCTGGGTATGCCAGCCCACTGTCTCAGCCGAGCGAAGCAGTTCAAGGGCCATGGCACAGTCCCCTGCTCCCCCCGCTGGGGCTATGAATGAGCTGGGGCTACGAATGAGCCCAGAAACAACTGCCTCCCCTTTGCCCGGCTCTCTGCACAGGGCACAGTGGCATGCTTTGAGCAGAGGGGGAAGTGCCGTGGTTGTGAGGGTGTGATGTTGCGTACCCACAAAAAGAGTTCCACGTGTCACCTTTTGCACCCGTGCCATAGATTTGCCAACACTGCCTTAGGGCAAAGGGACGCTTCTGCTACCATCCTTGCCCTCATTTCTGCTATCATTTCAAAGATCACTGCTTGGTTTTCATTAGGGCTTAGGACAGGCTCAGATCTTACTTTTTTCTTATGACAGTCATAGTCTGTCTAAAAATAAATGGGGGACAAATAAAAGGGAAAAATACTTTGTTTTTCATATTTTGGGGTCTCCTTATAAGACAAATATGAAGGGACAAATATTAAATAAATTAGCTATTTTTGTTTTATATTTCAATTCAGGTTTGTATTTGTCTACTTAAAAGCCCTGAACATCTCAAGTCTAAGGTATCCATCTATGAGACTGCTAATCAGGGGAAGCATTTGTATCCATCCCACCATCCTCACAGGTGCGCATTGTGGGGAAACAGGAGAGCAAAGCAAAAGCAAAGTGTGCTATATACTGCATCCCACTCATCAGTACTGGTGAACCTATGGCACAGGTGCCAATGGTGGCACTCTGAGCCATTTCTGTGGGCACCCGACATCACCCCTTCACAGCCACCTGTATTCAGGCTATATTGCTGTATTGGTGCTTTTCGAAAAATTAGTATGCTTTGAATCGCAGTTTGGGCACTGAGTCTCAAAGGTTTGCTGTCACTGCTCTAGGTGGTTTACAATGTAATTATGCAGGATAAATATCTCCCCCCCCCAATGTATGCTGGGTATTTACACAGTTTACCAACCTGAGAAAGATAGAAGGCTGAGTCAACCATGAGCCATCTTCTGGGGATTGAACCCTGAGTTGTGATCACAGTTTTGATTGCAGTACAGCAGTTTAACCAGTTCACCACGAAGGCCTTCTCTGCTGCTGCTCCCAATCTCTGGAACTCCATCCCATGAGAGGCCAGATTGGCCCCATCATTGCTGTGTTTCTGGAAGCAGGCAAAGACCTTTTTCTCCAGGTGAGCTTTTCCTTAGTGTCAGACTGTCTAGGAGAGGTTTTGAAATAATAAAGATTGTATTTTTTTGCTTCTAAATCTGTTTTAGTAATGCTTTGCCTAGCATTCCTAATATCATGTTATTAATTCACTTAATATTTGTAAAATGTTTCTACCTTTAATATTGGGTTTTAATGGACCCTTTTTTAGGAGAAAGGTGTGGGGAAAACAATTTAAATAAAAATGAATTAATTAACCATTAGGATGCTCTGATTTAATCTAGCTGGTATGTGTCAGATGTAGGAGTGAGGGATTGGACTCAGCAGAATCCAAGTTAACCTAAGGAACAAGGAATTGTGTTCCAGAAAAACACAAAAATATGTCTGGTTTATTCCAAGCCCGATTTAGCCCATGTTATTCCATCAGAGGTGTAATTTAGAGCCCAACAGGGTGAGATCCTTCCCGCTGGCTCCTCTGGTAAGCCTCCAAGTGAATTTCAAATGACTCTCCTCACTTTCCGTCACCTACACACCTCTTCTGTTCCCATTTCACTTTTCTTGGTGATCTTCCAGTAGCAAAAGCAGAGATCAGAATTGATTTTAAAAAACACACATGAATAACTTGCTCGGTTGTTCACAGAAAGCTAATCACCATTATCTATTCCCTCTTGTTCCTTATGTTTATGAGCACGTTAGAACATGACTTTTCCAGTGACAACCTTTGATATAAACTTCCTCTCTGTGAAAAGAGCTGGGCTGGCTTATGTGCCCTTAAAAGAAAAATTCTTTCTTATGCTGTTGTTCTTAGTCTTGGAGAACTGCCACCTTAAGGATGATTTAATACTATATCAGCTCCTGTCAAGACAACTGGAAGGATAACCCAAGTATCTCAAAACCAAATTGGATTTTATCCTAATGTGGTGCCAAAGAACTGAGGAAATCTGAAGTCATTTTAAAAATTATATTCCAAGCTTTAGGTGTTTTGCTATCTGATTTAATTAATAGCCACTTCTTCTCAGAGTCTTACATAGAAGGAAGTAATTAATCTTCCCATTCTAAAATATTTATACACTATACAGTACATGATGTATTTCATTAATGCTTCCTTTCATAATACTGCTATATGGAATGTTAACTCCTGGATAACCTATTTTATTGCAACACATCCCAAACAATGTTATAATACAACAGGAACATAAGGACTGGTTTTATCCAATGCTTTTAAAAGCAACTCATATTATTTTTTAATTTACTAGGGTCTTTTTCCCTCAAATCACTACTCTTGAGTAATGTATCAAGGAATGTATACAAAGAAGTGATTCCCAAATTCTTTTTTCTTATTCTTTTATCTTTTTAACTTAATATATCTGGTAACTGAATGTTGTTCAACATACGATCACCAGTTTGTATGCATTAATGGGAGGAACTGTGACAGATCACTAGTGGTAACAGTGCACTGCCTAATTTCAGAGTATTTAATGGCAAACTACATTGTACTGCCTCTCCCCCTCCTTTTCTGTAATTTCTGTTTATAAATTCAGTTTGAATTAAAAAAAAAAAAAAAACAATGAGGCTACTACTGAGGAAATGATAGTGTAATATTGCAGCAGCTTTCCATGGACTCTTCATTGTTAAATTTTGACTGAAGACAAGAGAGGACTCTAATATTTCTCATTTTAAAGAAGCACTTTTTTGATTAATCCTGTTGAGCATTATATTTCTTCTTTTAGGTGATTCACAAAGACGTTAGCTACAAAATCAGAAATGTCTCCCCTCGAGTTGAGCTAGAAAGGGTCGCTTATCATTGGTACTGCAATTTTCTATCCCTTTATCTCGCTGCATTCTACATCCTATAAAGCTTCGCCAGTAATCTGACTGGCAGTTTTTCAAAATCTGATTGACTTTACCCTGAAATGAGTTCCTGAGCAAGATGCTACAAATGTGGTGTAATTAAAAGTTGCTATATTAGAAAATGTTGGACTGGAGATAGTCATCTGGTATCAGGATAATCTAGCCTAGTTCATATCTCAGTCTGTCAGATGGAAAACAGCACAATTTTTTAACTGCATGAAGACCTGCTAAAGTGGATTTGTCACCTCTGTTTTGAATGCCCAGCAGCAAAATGCCTGCACAAGTCATATCTGTATTCTTGTAAATTCTGTATTAAAGCCAAAATGCAGGATTAGCATGGACCATGCTAGCTGTCTAGGTTGAAAAAAAATAGAACAATATATCTTTATAATCATGATGGAAGTGAACTCCATTTAGATGTTTGAGGTGTAAAATGTGAATGCTTCCACAAGTCCAAAAAAGGCCACAACATATCCCAAAAACCAAGATACCCCTGTAGCATGTCTGCACGTACATCTCAGTGAATGAATAAACTTTGTAACAGAAAGGGGGGGCTTGGCACTTTTGGGCATCATTGGCCAAGTTTACTATAGACACTCTTAAAAGTTGGGGGGAAATTGGCGGGTGGCTTTCTTCTTGTTCCATAGTGTAAGTATTGTCATTTAAAAAACCAATATGAATGTAGAATTGGAACAGTGAAAAAAATGAAATAATTTTGAAATACTGAGGGTAGGAGTGACATTAGATAGTGTGAGGCACAAATGCCTGGCAGCAAAGTATGAATGGTAGTGAATCATGTGCCTGAATACAAGTGGCTCTTATGGCTGTTCCGAGAGCCTTTCCAAAACAGGTCAATGGTGGGATTTGAAGAGCTAGACACTGACAGTTCCTCTGCAGTAATAATACCAAAACAAGAAAACTGATACCATGATCCTGCCCAAGTACCTTGATTTGAGGAATTCTCAGACCAAAGCCTTGTCCTCGGAGAAATGGGTTATCTATCGTTGGCGTGCAGCAGCGCAACTAGTTTTCCAAAACACTTCACCCATGATGTCCAGGGTTGAGGAGAAGAGCAGCAGGTTGTGTTCCTTACACAGCATGGTACATTTCTCCCCCACAGTTCTCTTCCAATTTTCCCCAAAAATAATCATTCTGAGGAGAACTGGAAATTATTTATTTATTTATTTATTTATTAAGCTTATATACCGCCCATCTTCCTGGAGGAACTCTGGGCGGTTTACAACAAACGGTATAACAAAATGACAGTTAATGCTCCACTGTTTATAGTGACCCTTCTGTACAATGCTGGAGACTTCTCAGGGAGAGCAGCTGATTTCTAACACTATGCAATATATTCATTGTGGGTTCTTAGAAAGGACAATCTCTTTGTTTCCAGGAGCTGATGACCAAGTGCATCAACACAGAGACATGTTCTGATAAACTCTGTTTATTAATGCCAAGTTAATCACATCCATATTTTTTCAGTTCCATTATGATCCTGTGAGGAGTTTGCGATATCACATCTGACTTCTCCCTGTCTCACCCTCACAGCAAGACAGGATGAGCTATTACAATCAGGGAGTGCAAAGGTGTGTTTTGATAGCAGTGGGGTGGAATTTCTCCCCAAATCTGAACTGGCAAGAGACTTAGGTGACTGCCAAGAGCTGTTAGATAGACCCAAGTTACATTTCAAAATATCTGTGAAGATTCTCAGTCATCCAGGTGAGTTTATCTGGAAGTTGAGCCATGGCTTCACTGACTCCTCTCTCAAACCACCTACCTTCTCTGTCTTTTAGACAGAGCATTTATGTGAGCATTGAAACCCCCTCTCTCAACAGGTGGGGGGCTCAGGCATAGTCTATCTGCTACTTATCAGGGTGTGCTTTCAACAATACCCTGACAAATCAAAAAGCCTTCACCACCAAGGCCATAGCTAACGACCCATACTTTATAGGTTTCAGCACCTTAAGCCATTGTTCACCTTAAGGCTATGGTTACTATTGTCTACCTAACAAGCCTATTCAGGCCATTGTTCATCTTATGAGCCTATTTCAGATCAGGGTGAAAAGAGGTGAAAGTTGACTATAAGATGGAGGACTCATAGTAGCTGTATTTAGACTGATGAAGCTGTTTGGATGAGCAGCGAAACATTTCTGTCTCTCAAGGAAAAGAAGTCCAGTAGCCATTACATTTCAAACAAACTACTAGAAATGCACTCTTTCTTTTAGAAATAAAGGTCTTTGTATGGTGTTCAGCAGGGTGAAGCAAAGGAAGTCTTTGAATAAAATGTGTCTTTACTGTAAAATAATGTCTTGACAGTTTTGGACTGATGAAAAGGCCCTTTTGTGAGGAAACTTGGAGACATCAAAGCTGAACTGAGAGGAACAAGCCTCTTCTACTGCTATAAACGGATTTGACACTGAAGTAAAGAGACTTGTGATTATCCTTTTGAAGTGAATGCTATTGCAATTACTATGAAGCGAATTGTTTTGAAACCAGGAGCAGCTAAGTAGGTCTGCAAACTGAAAACAAAATTAGCCAGCCACTAGTGCTATAAGCGGTACTGGAAAGATAATACTGATTGCAGCTGTGGTAATAATCTCATTTTCTCAAAAGGAGCGCAAACTTGACCATGTGTTTGGTTTCATGACCCACTTTTTCCTGCCCTGTTTTTTTCTGTATGCAGAAGTATAGAGTCTAAGTAGAGAGAAGTCATTAAGTGACTGCAGGAGCCTCCCTTCTGGCCATTCTTCATGGGGTCAGCTAGCCATTCCACTCTCATGGAGGACAGACTTTCCTGCACCACCTGAACTTTTCTGCTGGCTCCAAGCATTATAAAAGATACTGTGCTGGTTGACATTGTGGATGTGTGGTTTGTTTTTAGAGTGAAGGACAAGAGCTCAAGAGGCTTAGGTTCAGCCATGAAACTCATTGTGTGACCTTGGATCAGTTGTCCTTTAAGTCTGACCTACCTGATAGACAGGAATGGGGACTTGAGTTTTGAGACGCACTGTCAAGTAGGACTTGCAGTGGCAATGATGCAGATTCAGATTTTTTTCCCAATGACTTGGACCAAAGTCCCTTCTAATTTCCAGCCCTGATGCATTGGGCTCTGTCCTGCAAGCATGCCTTCCTCCCTACCACCACGCGCCACCCCCAAACCATGTATTGCGACTGGAACAAAAACGGTCATAGCAGATGCATGGAATAGAAAAACCCCTATGCAGAGGGAGGGCAGAGGTAGGTTTGTATGTGTGTGAGAGAGTGCATGTGCGCTTTGAGGGAACCTTGACATGGACTCAGTGTACAACATGGAACCTACCTGCCCTCCCTATTTTCTGGGGAGGGGGAATACTGTTTTTTAACAGAGGCTCAGACTTTGGACTTGGAAGCAAAGACTTGGACTTGGGACTCCTACCCAAACACTTGCCAACATCCCTGTTGAAAGGATTGTTGTGAGGATAAAGTGAATGTAACAGATAAATCTGTCTTCCGGTTCAAGCAGGCAGGTGTGATTTTAGCAGCCTGTCTAACAAATTACTCATCACAGGGAAAAGTTCTGTTGTACTTCTACTTAAGAATATGAGGAAAATAGAAAAGTATGGCCATTTTATCATCAAAGTAAAGTGTTCTGCTTAAGTATCACCCCATAGAACTTCAAGCACTCTCTGGGTGGTTTACAATTTTAATTATGCAAGCTACACATTGTCCCCCAGCAAGCTGGGTACTCATTTTACCAACCTGGGAAGGATGGAAGGCTGAGTCAAGCATGAGCTGGCTACCTGGGATTGAACCCCAGGTTGTAAGCACAGTTTTTTTAGCTTCAGTACAGGCATTTAACCCCAGCGCCATGAGGGATGATAATGTGCTCTCACTTATGGTTACTATGAGATTTGTTCCATAGTTTAGTGCAATTGTTCCTCTTCCAGTGCCTATAGCTGCCTGGGAAAACAAGACATTATCAGTTAGGCATGGGACTTTCATATTCCCAGATTCTGCAAGAATTCTCCATGTAAAAATTCTTCAGGCTTTAGCTGAGGATTAAAGTCCTCTAAGGCGTTGTGAATTATTTACAGCTGAGGAATACAGCCTCTGTAGAACATGATGAATTTTCATGAAGAAGTGGTTGGGCAGCACTAAACATTAGAGTCCTGGTAGTCTCCCTGCCTATTATCATCCATACAGGGTTTCCTCCTCTCAGGAAATTGCCAGATTACTAACATCCTGCAGCTTCCATAGAACTTGCCCCATCTCCATGAAGATTCATCATATCTGGCAGAACCCGCTTGTGCAGCTAATTTTTCATATTCTACATTGTATTGTTACAGTGAAAGGAAAAATGTTATTTGATTATACCATAAGCCAGTTTGTAGGCAACTTTAACAAGACATCTTCTGTAAATAACTGATTCATTACGTTGCCACAACCAAAATCTCCAATTGCAGTTTTTTTAACCTATTAATCCAGTGAAGATTTTCTTATTCTGTATGCTCATAAGAGTTCTTTGAGATCAAGTAGGCTGTGTGAAAGAGTGCAATGGTTTGCTCATAAAGTATCCAGATGTAAAAGAGAATATGGCACCTGAATATTTTATAGTTGTACTAAATAGAGAGTTTTCAGCAGGTTTCACACAACTACGTATTTAAAGAACCAGAGGACATGTCTTCTTCATTCAAATCATTTATATCAAGGCATTTGTTACAACATTGAGACTTGTGCTGATGTTTACACTGTAGTAGAATGTCCAGCTAAGCTTCTAGATCACAATAAATTGGAGGGAGGGGATCAAACATTAACACTCATACAACAAACGAGCATTAATGTGTATAATTCTTTTCCATTTACTCCAGTTTATTTATGAGAGGAGATATGGGATATTCTATTTTTGTTTGGGTTTATATAATTTTGATTTGTGATATGTAAACTTCCTGATGTTTTATCTCAGTCAGTCAGTCAGTATATTAGATAGATAGATAAACAGACGGACGGACGGGCACACGGACAGAGTATGCTACAATACATGGAAGTTCATGCCAGCTAAAACTTTCTAGTCTTTTAAGGTATTAACCTCGTGGTGCAGTGGTTAAATGCCTGTACTCCAGCTAAAACTGTGCTCACGACCTGGCTCACGCTTGACTCAGCCTTCCATCCTTCCGAGGTCAGTAAAAGGAGTAGCCAGCTTGCTGTGGGGGCAATGTGTAGCCTGCATAATTAAACTGTAAACCGGCCAAAGAATTCTTGAAGCACTATGGGGCGGTATATAAGCAGAACTCCCCAGTGGTAACTGTTAAAATTGGAATCTTAATGCAGTTATTAATTGGGTGTCTCTGTGTGTGGTCTTTTTACTCCCACATTTTCCAGGGAGCAAAAAGCCTGTGTAATTTTATATTGGTACATAGCTTTCTATCAGCACGATATGACTTCCATTGTGCAGCAGCAGCGGCAGCCTCCAACTATGAGCTGGCAAAGTATTAATGTTCAGTTTTGCGATCTGTGTTTTCAAGTATTTTAAAGAGCCTGCACCCCATTCAATAAATGGTAGAAAGTATGGGAAATACAATAGTCAGTTCTACTAAATGTTCTTTCTACACACGTGTGCTGCCTGTCCACGATCTTTGTTTTCTATTGTCCAGCATGTGTGTCCATCCCTAACCTCTTGTTTCTGAACAGGCATTGAAGGAGAGACATTCTGCCAAGGCAGAACAGAGATGGTGATTACAACTATGTTTAGAGTGAAGGTTTTGAGCACTGCCTCTTGTTCAAGACATCACATTCAGGGCCCAAACTAATGTAAACATTTCACTAGGAAGAACTTATTGACAGTAAGAGGTGTTCAGTGGAATTCAAAAGGTGTGGACTCTCCATCATTGGACGGCATTAAACTGAACCTGTCAGGGATTCTTTAGTTGTGAATTGCCCCTTCTGCAAGGGAATTGCACAAGAAGACTCTTAGGATACCTTCTAGCTCTACAGAAACATTTCCCATCATTTCGTGATATGAGATACACTATATATGCCATTCAATGAGGTACTGTATATTTGCCATTCAAATAATAGAAAGGGTTGAAAGTAGGGATGGGCATTTCATTTCGGAACCAGCAGGTTACAAAACGAAGCACACAAGCCCAGGTGGTCCTCAGAACCGGTTGATACATGCAGATCCAATTGCTTTACCTTTCTCTGTCTTGTGCAGGGTTAAAATCCAATGAGAACGCATGCTGCGACATCATCTGTGTTTGATCTGTGATGCTGGCCAATCAGGATCTGTACAAGGACAGACATCATCCCACCTCCCTCTCTGATTGGCCAGCAGCACGAAGCAGGAAAGATGATGTCGCAGCATGCTTCCTCATTGCAGCTCAGCTCCGTGCTGGCAGAGAGAAAGGTAAAGTAATTGGATCTGCATGTATCAGCCAGTTCCGAGCACCACCTGGGCTTGCGTGGTTTGTTTTGCAACCTACTGGTTCTGAAACGGAATGCCCATCCCTAGTTGAAAGTGATGCCATATTGCCTGATTTGTAATTTTAAGATTACTCAGTTACAGAGCACAGGATACTCCTAGGTAGTACAGGGCAACTAGGTCAAATTACTCAATGTGTAGAAGTATATTGTAACTGATATACTGATCTTTAGACTCTTAATCACCTCTCCTGGGTTAAGGGTAAACCCGAACACCAGTTTAGGAATGATTTGGGGAAACCTAGGATATATTCGTGACTTACCTTTATACAGTGAATGTGCACAAGTCACAAACAGAGCTACAACATGCAGAAACATGCAGGATATTTATTTGTTACTTAAAATATTTATAGGTTGCCTTTCTCTTAAAGGAATAAGACTTATGGTTCAATGGCATCTTTGGCCACAGTCATACCTGCGTTTTCTCCGTAGTTTCCCTTCAGCTAACTGCGCATAAAAAGATTGCGTCCTAACCACAAAGAGAAGTAAATTCCAGTCCCGGCCAACCACGCCCCTTGAACAGCAGTTTCAGTGAAGTTTCAATAACCACTGCCAGGGGGTGGATTTAGAAACTTTACTTGAAAATGCTTCCTTATTTGCTTCTGTAACCACGACAGGACACAGAAAATACGCAGTAAAATCAGTTGTTCCCCCTTTTCGACAGCTTCCCGTGGAAAAATGCGAAGTAGACAGGTAGAGACAGAACCACAATAGGAAAATACAACACAGAAGAGAGGACACTAACTGCACATTAAAAACCACGTGATGGCCCGAAAAAAATACACATGAAATTTATATACGCAGAGAACGCTGGTGTGACCGCGGCCATAATACAACAGTCATGTGCCATCTAGTCTCTTCTGGCTTATGGTGACCTTTTCAGGGTTTTCTAGATAGACAGTACACAAAAGTGGATTGCCATTCCCTTCTTCTGAGGGCACCCAGGGGACTTTAAGGCTTGCCCAAGGCCACATAGGGTGGCATATTTCACAGGAGGCAGAATGGAGAATTGAAGTCCCAAGAACTAAACTACTGAACTGTCGAGCCAGCAAAGGAATTATACTCATTCAAAATCAAGTATATTAGTACTTGTCCTGCTATTGAGCTGAATAAAGGATAGCCTCATGACCAGACTGGATTTAATATAATGACTTTTTAAAAAAGAACTATGTATCCATTACATATACATAATATAAGTCAAAGCCACCAAAGGGAAACCAAAAAGGAGGGACAGGGTATGACGGATAGTATGAGCTGTTAAGGCCCATTATTCTACTAAGGGACTGACTATGGAGGTGGGCATGGAAAGCAAGTTCAGCATCCAGATCAGGGAAAGACCCTGTGCTGTATAAGCAGTTGGCAAGGTTGTAGTGACAGCTGAAGAAATAAGGGAAATCTGAGCCCATGGTGAGACCCTTTAAAAACTTTGCTGGGGATCTCATTGTCTGGCTGTGAGCTTTCTGTCTGTGACTTGAGCAGTTGGAGCAACACCAGAGCTTTTGCATGTCCAGTCACACAGAGCCTAAAAGAAAAGAAAATAGTTCTGCCTGGTATTATCTATGTGTAAGTGGTGAGTCAAACCTTCCTCTATGAAGTTCAGCAGCAGGCCAGCTATGCCAGTGGCAAAAGTCAGGTCAGCCTAGACACCTAGAGGTTGTGCCATATGTTCTGACTCATAAGCATCTGGTTACTCCTTCCTGCTTTCAGTTGAATCTTTTGTTATGCAATTCCATTTTCAAAGAGGATCCAGATCTGTTGATAGAACTCTTTTGCTTGCTGAACCACTCACTCCATCTTTCTTCTTTCCACACCAAATCTGTGCAAGAAAGATAGAGGAGCTGCATAGCCCATTTGGATCAGCAGCAACAGAAAGGAGGACATTCTTTGCCAAGGCTCTATTTGGGGATGGGATTTGGGGATTGCTTGAACTACAGAACCCCATAGTTCTCCATGCTGACAGACAGACCCCTTATAGCAGGCATGTCCAAACTTCGGCCCTCCAGATGTTTTGGACCACAACTCCCACAGTCCTTTGCCATTGGAAATACAGGCTTGGAATTCTGGTAGTTGTGGTCCAAAACATCAGGAGGGCTGAAGTTTGGACATGCCTGCCTTACAGGCACCTAAAGTGGTACACCTAGGGAAAAGGCTGGAGAACTTGGAGCCTGAGCGAAGTCCAAGGATGGAGACATGAGTTGCCAGACTCATCACTGAGCCTGACTTAAGCCACACCAGCAACTTGATTTGATCTCGACTTGTCGTCCCCCCCATGACTCACACTTGACTTGGGACTCAGAACTATTTTTTCTGGATCACATGCAGTGACCCCCTTCACCTCCTACATGCCTCCTTGCTCCTGATGCTACCACATGGAGGAGCAGATTTATGGATAGACTGGTGCAAAGCTTAACACAGAGAGAAAAAATACTCATCCATATGTTTAATATTACTTTCAAAACAAATTCAAACATCCAAACTATAATAATAGCTATTAGACATGGGCACGGCTCGGCGAAATTGTCATTTCCGTTTTCAGTTATCGTTTCCGTTACGTAACGGAAATGGTAACAATAATTAAGCAGTCAGAACTTGAACTTGAACCGAAAAAAGAAAAATTTGGTCGGGTTTTTCGTTTTCATTTGTGGCATCGCGGCGATCGCGCAATGCAAAGCACAGAAAAGGTTTTTGAAAGTTTTTTTTAAAAAACCCGACTCCCGGCCAAAAAAGCAGACGAAAATATGCCTGCCTGAGGCTTTGCCACCTACCAGAGGGGTGGTTTCTGGGGGGTCCCCAGCCTTTCCCCCCCTCTTCTCCTGTCATGGGCTGCTTGCACCAAGCTGGGGGGGGGGTCATCCTCGTCGTCTCGCCACATGCCATGCGGTGGGGGGGATCCAAAATGGCGACCGCAATTTTTCTTTTGAAATCGTGGTCAAAAAACACACCAAATCACCACAGAAACATGTGAAATTTATTTATTTTAAATGCCTGAATTTTAATAGTAGCAGCAGTGGGTTTTTTATGGCAATAAAATGTCGTATAGATTTTTTTATTTATTTATTTTTTATTTTTTTAGACCTGCCCATTTGGGCTGGGCATGGGATGGGACCATGCAATTTTTTTGAACCATTCCACCAATGGCATCGCCAGGTTTTTGACTGACACCTCTGGATATCTCGGAGGGCATAAAAAGCCGAGGCACCTTCCAGAAATCGCAGTCGGGTGTATGGATGTGGTTGAGGGAGCAGGGCTGGCTGCTAGTGCTGGTGTGCTCCGATCGAGATTGAGGAGGGAGGCTGGAGGCTTTAGGATTTAAGTTAGGCAGGCAGGGAGGGAATTGAATTTAGAAAATAATTTCTTTGATTCCCTGAAGCTTTGTCTGCTGAAGGGAATAGCAGTTTATTCTTTATTTCTTCTCTGGCAGTTTGTGAGGATTTTTTTCTGATATTGGATAAAGGGGGAGGTTCGACTGGGAGTGGGAGGTGTGGATTTATTTTAAATATATATTATATACTTCCATTTATTTTCTATTTTCCCAACTTCAATTTGCTTGCACACACACATTTGGGATGCAAGCCAAGAACAGAACCTCTATCGTAAGTGATATCCTAACTGCCCACTCGCCTGCACCGCCTGCGTCCTGCGCCGCTGCCCGCCCACTCGTCTGCCCGCAGCTGCTGCCCGCCCCCGCCCCGCCCGCCTCCTAGGGCACAAAAACACCTAGTGCCGGCCCTGATTTCGGGACGCCCCTATGCTCTGGGAAGTCAAATCGCGCTAAATTGCGGTGGAAACGACAAACGGAAATGACAAATTTTTGAAAAATTTCGCGACAAACGGAAACGACCTGAAACAGACCCGTTCCGACAAACGAAAACTCGAAACGTCATTTTTTCTGGTCGTGCCCATGTCTAATAGCTATATTTGATCAGCCAAAAAGGCCTTATAGTTTCAAGTGTTATGAATAATGAAGTAATACATTGTTGACCCAATCAAAGAAGAAAAAATTAAAAATAGAGATAAAGCAAAATACTGTACTAGGGTATTTTAAAGACTCAGAGATTTATTTCAGCCTGAACTTATTTGTTTTATTTATTTATTTTAGAGTAATTTTACCCCACCTTTCTCCTTGGAAAAGGACCCAAGGTGGCTTACAGTAATGAGGGATAATATACAGTCCAGTACAATTAAGACATAAGAGCATAAGAACATAAGAAGAGCCATGCTGAATTAGGCCAAAAGCTCATCTAGTCCAGCTTCCTGTATCTCACAGTGGCCCCACCAGATGTGTCTGGGAGCACACGAGACTAGATATCTGTCTCCTGATACCACTCCCCTGCATCTGGTCCTTGAAGTACCCCAGTTTTAAGCCTGGAGATGATACATCTCTATCATGGTTTGTAACCTGTGATGAACTTTTCCTCCAGGAATCTGTCCAACCCCCTTTTGAAGGCATCCAGCCCAGATGCCATCACCACATCCTGTGGCAGGGAGTTCCACAGACTAACAACACGCTGGGTGAAAAAATATTTTATTTTGTCTGTTCTTACTCTCCCAGCCCTCAATTTGAGTGTATGTCCCCTAGTTCTAGTATTTTGTGAGAGGGAGAAGAGCGTCCCTCTATCTGCATTATTGTGTACATCTCAATCATATCCCCCTGATGCGCCTTTTTTTTCCAGACTAAAGAGCCCCAAATGTTTTAGCCTTTCTTCATAATGGAGGTGCCCCAGCCCAGTAATCATTTTAGTCGCTCTCTTCTGTACCTTTTCCAATTACAATATGTCTTTTTTGAGATGCGGTGACCAGAATTGTACACAATACTCCAGGTGTGACCTTACTATCGTTTTGTATAATGGCATTATAATGTTGGCTGTTTTATTTTCAATCCCCTTTTGATCATCCCTAACATGGGATTGGCCTTCTTCACCACTGCCACACATTGGATAGACACCTTCATTGAGCTGTCCACCAACACACCAAGATCTCTTTCCTGATCCATCATGGATAGCTCAGAGCTCATGAGTTGCCCCAATATGCATTTCTTTACATTTTGCTACATGTTCAAGTATTTGAGAACAAGGAATTGAGGGACATCTTACAGCATTAATAGACATTACTTTAAAGTTACAAGGTTATAAGTAGTTATAAACACAAAGTCTATGTGAACCTATATAGATTCATATAAAATACACATGGTAGTCAATCATTCAGGGAAAGCTTGCCTGAAGAGAAAGGTCTTTGCCTCTTTCCAGGAAGACATCAGAGATGGGGCAGTCCTGGCCTCTAGTGGGAGGGAGTTCCAGAGTCTGGGTATAGCAGTTGAGAAGGCCCTTTTATGGGTTCCCACTTGGTGTATCAAGATCTGCTTCTTCAGACCAATCCATGTTTCATAATCCATGAAAGCTGACATCGAAATAAATGTTTCTCTCTGAAGTGTTACAATATTTCACTTCTCTGAGAGACAGAGTGTCTTTCTCTTTTTTATCTTTAATTTGGCCAGTGTGTGTGTGTGTGTGTGTGTTGTGTCGTTACAGTCATGACCGACTCTTCGTGACCCCATGTCCATGGAGTTTTCTTGGCAGGAATACTGGAGTGGTTTGCTAGTTCCTACTCCAGGTGCCTACAGCACCTGGTATTCTCTGGTGGTCTCCCATTCAAGTACTAACCAGGGCTGACCTGCTTAGCTTCCGAAATCAGGCGAGATTGGATGTGCTATGGGCATCTAGGCACCTTAATTTGGCCAGTATGCCTAGACAAATATAGTTGCTTCTGTGTACGTAATACTTATAGTTGAACACTAGAGGGTAGTAGCATTCTTTTCAATAAATTTAGATGTGACACTTTGACGTTTTTGCTTCTATTTACACAAAATAATTTATTTTTTCCTCTCTTACTCTGTTGGAAAGATGGAAAAAGCCCTGAATACATTCTTCAGGAGCAAACCTGTTTCTGTCATGTGTGTATGTGCTGTCACTTTGTTAATAGGTTGAAAAGGACCTATCCCAATACAGATGATAGGGGAACTTCTCTTTTTAAAACTTCTCACACTGAGCACTAGAATTTCTTTTTATTTCTTTTTATTTCCTTCTTTCTCATCTTTAATTAGTTCAGTGAGAAGATTTCTCTTACAGTGCTGTGATTATGACATTTGCTCATAATTGTTGGTAATGGCTTTTGGAAGTTTGTCTAAATGGTATATATTTGGGTCAGTTTTGCCCATGTGCTTGCCAACTGCAGTTTAAAAACTTCAAATGAAACAGAGTCTACTGCTAGATAAGTGCCCATTAGCAGCTAGCTACATGGCTCAGTGATGGCTCAGAGGACTAAGGCTCCAAAAACTGTTGGCTACAAAGTCTGCAGCTCGGCGGTTTGAATCCTGGGTGCCACACAGCGGAGCGATCTCCCGCTGATAACCCCAACACCTGCCAACCTAGCAGTTCGAAAGCATGTCAATGCAAGTAGATAAATAGGTACCACTGTAAAAAGCAGCAAGGTAAAACAGTGTTTCTTTGCAGCCATGCTGGCCATGTGGCCATGGACTTGCACAACACTGGTTTTTCGGCTTGAATACAGAGATGAGCACTGCCCCTAGAGTCTGACATGACTAGCATGCATGTGCAGGGGGAGCTTTTCCTTTACCTTTTATATATAAAGTAACTTTATGGTAGATGTATGCATCTGTTTGAAGCTAATCAGCCAGAAGTGGTGGACCCCGGTAAAGTAGTTCTGCTGTGATTCTGAAATAGCTTCATGCCACTTTGTCAGAGTGGCATCCACAGGTGCCATGCATTCCCCATTCCCCAACTGGATTCTTCACTTGCCCCCTCCATTCTTTCCCTCCTCTCCACATGTTCATCCTGTCCCAGCAAGAACACCTGCTTCCCTGTTCTGTCTCCTCCAGCAGCCCCCAACCCATACAAGATGGGACAGCAATTCCTGCAATATTGAGTAGTCAGCTGCTGCAGGAGGCAGGAAGGAAAGCAGGTGTTCCTGCCAGAACAGGAGAAGCACTTGAAGAGGAAGGAAAGAGCCCTGTGTACTGGCTGGTGAGTGGTGAATCCAACCACTGAGGGGTGTGGGGGGGAGAGACACGTACCACACTGATAAAGTGGTATGAACCCCTGAGCCAAGGTTCATACCTGTCTCTATTCTGAAGTCATGAAGGGTGTATTTTCAGCAAATCTAGGATTGCTCTTCAGTTTAATTTTGATTTAATATTGATCTGGCTCAGGTACCATTCCCCATCTTAAGAAAAATCAGAATCCCTGCCTTGCCTTCTCCCAAGTTAAAATTTTGATAAGATGGACAGGGAAGGAGTGATACCTGTAGATTAAGAGTTGTTCTGACACTTTATGTTTGTGCCATTTATTTTTCATTTGACCACTAGGGTTCCCCAAGTGATGTACAGTAAAATATCTTTGTCAGAGTATGTGCTATTTCATCAGCCAGCAGAAGCAATACTTATTGAATAAATTGTTAGCCAGAGACAGAGTTTTCTTAAAACCAAACACCCATATTACAAACTGCAAAAATATACCACAGCATCACAGAACTTCTACAAAGTTCAACAAAACATAGAGGGAAAAGTCACTTTAGTACATTGATACAAAATTCAACATCATAACTGCATAATAACATACAGTGAATAGACAAAATATATGACAGAGAAACAAAGTGGGTGCCTTACTCACAGAAGGCCCAATGAACAATGATTTACAGAACATTTTTATACATATGTCTGTCCAATCATAAATGACATTACCTCATAGCTATTGCAATGCCTTGCATCAGCCAAAATTCATTATGTTAATTCTTAACATCTGTACTCCATTAGAAAAAACTATACATTGAGTCACTGTGACTTTGCACTTTTTACAGACGCCATCTTTAAATCAATTAAATACATATCAAACACATATAGAACGCCCTGTCAAATACATGCATTCAGTAACTAATATCTGACAATCTTAAATTAAACATAGTTTGAGAACAGCTTAGGAACAATGTTTAAAACCATTTTTAAAAGGTGAAGCCCTTGTCAAATAATCTGGAGATGGTACCAGCCTCACTTCCCTTGGGGGCAAGTTGCACAGTCAAGGTTCTGCTATAGAGAATGGCTTGTTCGATGGACTTACCATCGTTGCCTTCCAAGTGCAGCTGGGACCTCTGCAGAAGATGTCAAATTCCAGGCAGGTTCATACAGTATATGTGGAGGTGGTTTTTCAAATATCCTGGCCCCAAGCCATTTTTCTTGAGGAAAGAGGGAATAAGAAAATGCGAGCCACCCACAATAAAGAGTTCACTTTTCTGCCTTCCTCCCCCTGCATGCATCTCAAATTGCTTCTAGCTACCAGTAGGGCAATGAATACAAGGAGACAGATTATTCTCCTCTTAATAGATTGTTGAGTTAAAAGTATAAAGAATGTTCTGGAAAGCATACCTGTAATGACGTGGCAGGAAACTTGAATACCATGCCTGTAATAAACCCATGGAATTTCAGTTATCACAGTGTTATAATATAAAGGGGAATAGGGGATAAAATTGCTTGGATCTAATGAATAACTTTAAATAATTGCCTTTCCACCAAGACAGCAATGGAGTTTGCATATAATTTACAATCAACACTGAACACCCACTCTTCAGAAAATGCTACTATATGAATCATATTTAGTCTTATGACGTGCCAAACCTGTGCTTGAATTTTTGTTTTGTTTTGTTTGGGTTTTTAAAGGAAAGATTGTTTTTAGAAGGAAGAAGCAAAATAAGCCTGAAGCTCTTGGAATACATATATGTTTATTTTTGGAATAGCAGTGCCTTGCCTGACCTCCAAGAGACATGATGAAACAGAGCACCAACTGAATGAGCTCTTTGAACTGACATGGAGGCATATCCTGAATGATGTGGTTTGCCATTGCTTTTGAAAGTCCAAAACAACAAAAAGACTCTAGTGGCGCTGCAAGTTTAACATTTTAGGCATTTGAAAAGATTCAGCATTTCTCAGAGGTTATTGCTTTTTTTTTTAACATTGTACATATTTTGGGGGGAGAGAGAAAACAAAGTAATGCAGTGAAATTTCTCCTGGGGACCCACCTTTGGAGTTTAATAACTCAGCCCCCTGACCCCCAAACATCTCCAAATTTGGGGGGGGCGTACAGAGAAGAATATAAAGAAGCTTCCCTGTGAATTTGGGTCATCTAGGATGAATCATTTCATTACTAGAGGGGGGAATTATGTTTCATTTCATTTCCTAACAAAACAATTCATTATTTATTGAAACAATAAAACAGTGTTTCATTTTTTATTTCGTGTCCATCTCTAGTCTGGATTTATCCACAGAATACAGTGGGACTCAGTTCTGAGTAACTATGCATAAGATCATTCTGTAATATACATGCATTTACATTTTTCCCATGACTTAAACCCTCCCTGAGAACTAGCTTGATATCAGACCAAATATTTCTATAATTAGGTTTGTTCAACTCCTTTTCCTACACTGTACTTCCAATAATGTATTCCTGACCTTAGCCATTTCGGTACATACCTCACTGATTACAACTCTCAGAATAATTTTTGCAAGTAATATTGTGTAACAATTCCTTGAAGGAATAAAGCCGTCCGTGGCTTAACAATTCCTTGTGGCATGTGGGGGAGGCAAAGGAATTTAGGGGGTGGGAGGAGCTTCCCCACAGGCCCCTGGCTAGCGCTTAGCTTACCTATGCCATATCTGATGAAGTAGTCTGTTTCCTCCAAAATTACATGACACAATCTGTACCTCCAGACATCCCAGTGTTTTTTTCATTTCCAGTACTCACATGTAGTTTGACTAAAAACACCTCAAAGTATGTGCTTGTGAAAGTTTACAACTCTTAAGATGTGGCAGTATATACTGTATATATATTTTCTCTACCACAGTTTGCAGTTTACTACTGCTCATAGCATTTTTCCAATATCCTGCTTCTTTCTTATCTGACAGTCAGATCAGATGATTTATCCAACATTTCTCTTTGGAGTTTGAAGGGAGTCACAACAACACAGGTGCACCTTGACCCCTAACTTTTCCTGAGCCAGTT
Source organism: Phrynocephalus forsythii (assembly GCA_029282475.1). Lineage (NCBI taxonomy): Eukaryota > Metazoa > Chordata > Lepidosauria > Squamata > Agamidae > Phrynocephalus > Phrynocephalus forsythii. Next base: position 62,233,100 of record JAPFRF010000003.1, read on the forward strand.
CCCTTTAGGAAGTGCAGCCGAGATTGTGACCTAGATTGTCTCTAGCTTTTCACTTGCAGTTTAGCCCACTGTAGACTCACTAAGAGGAGCACCTTTGCATAATTTAAATTAACTAGTTTGGGATTTACAGTCCTAGTGCAATGAGTTCATTAAAATTATTGGGGGGGGGTGTCTGTTATTTAGAAAATTGTAATTTATTTATTTATTTATTTATTTATACAGCTTATATACCGCCCGTCTTCCTGAAAGGAACTCCGGGCGGTTTACAACAAATGTACAGACAGCAAATTAAAACAACAACTGAAATAAACAATAAAACAAAACGGCTACAACAGATGGCGGGACTAAAAAAAAAAAAAAACATTGTGTCACCCAAACGCCTCCCGGAAGAGAAGGGTTTTCAGCGCCTTCCGGAAGGCAGGCAGGGACTCTGCAAGGCGCACTTCTGCTGGTAGGTGGTTCCATAGGGTTGGGCCAGCCACAGAGAAGGCTCGGGTGCGGGTGGAAGTTCTCCGAACACGCAGCATGTGCGCCCGCGACGACCTAGTCGGACGGGCCGCTTGACCGCTGGTCGATCCGCTCCGTCAGGTAGCCAGGTCCTAGGCCATGGAGGGTTTTGTAAACCAAAACCAGGACCTTGAATCTAATTCGGGCTGCAACGGGCAACCAGTGCAAACGAGCCAAGACTGGGGTGATGTGCTCGAATCGATGCACACCAGCCACCAGTCTGGCTGCTGCATTTTGGACCCGCTGCAAGCGCCGAATGAGAGTCAAGGGCAACCCCATGTAGAGCGCGCTGCAATAGTCCAGTCTAGAGATCACCAGCGCCTGGACCACAGTTCTGAGGGAGTCCTCATCCAGGTACGGACGAATCTGGGCAATACGCCGAAGATGGAAAAAGGCAGCCCTGGACACGGCGGACACCAGGGCATCCAGGGTGAGCGCCGGGTCCAGGACTACGCCCAGATTTCGGACACAGTCCGATGGCCTGAGGGAAACACCCTCCAAGGTGGGATACGGGCCACCGTAGCTGGATGAGGAAGCCCCAAAGAACATGACCTCGGTCTTATCGGGGTTGAGTTTGAGCCTGTTAGCCCTGGTCCATTCCATGACTGCGCCCAGACACTGATCGAGGGTCCGGACAGCCTCATCTGCAGCGGTAGAAAAGGAGACATAGAGCTGCGTGTCATCAGCGTACTGATGACAGCAGACTCCATGTCCCCTAATGACCTCAGCCAGCGGCCTGATGTAAATGTTGAACAGCATGGGAGAGAGAGACAACCCCGCAAGGGAGTATCCAAGGGGCCGACATCTCGCCCCCATGCTGAACCTGCTGGGGGCGGTCCCCGAGGGAGGACCGGAACCAACTGTGAACAGTGCCCCCGATCCCAACCCCGGAGAGCCGATCCAGCAGGATACCGTGGTCGACGGTATCAAAGGCCGCTGACAAATCCAGGAGGACCAACAGGGAGGAGCACCCCCGTCTGCCCTCCGGATGAGGTCATCTTGCAGAGCGACCAAGACTGTCTCGGTCCCCCGACCAGGCCTGAACCCAGACTGGAACGGATCCAGGGCATGCTCGGCCTCCAGATAGGATTGAAGCCGGATCGCGGCCACCCTCTCGATCACCTTGCCCATAAAGGAACGTTAGCGATCGGGCGAAAGTTGGATAATTCCCGGCGCTAAGCTCGGGTTTCTTCAGGATGGGCTTTACCACGGTCTTTCAGACGGGAAGGGAAAATCCCTTCCCTGAAGGAGGCTTCGAAGCCCACCCTGAGATGTTCATGGCGACTGCTTTCATGAGCCATGAAGGGCAAGGGTCGAAGGGGGTGGACGCGGGCCGCAGTGGGCAATAGCCCTGGAGGCCTCAAGGGAGGTGACAGGCCCAAACTCAACCATGCAAGGAGACCGAGGGGCACAGCCGGGGGATGCCGAGAGTGGGCTATGGCAACAGGATTCGAAACTCAGGATGGCCTCTATTTTCGATCGAAAAAGGCTGCAAAGTTCTCACTACTGAAATCAGTAGGAGGAGGCCTAGTCAGTCCAGGATTAGTGAGGTCGCGAACCACACGGAACAATTCCGCTTGGTGGTTCGAGGCCTCACTAATTCTCAGGGTGCAATAAGATCTTCTAGCAACCCTGATCGCATGAACATAGCGCCTGGACTGTGCGATGACTGCAGCCTTCTTAATAGCCGTCCGGTTCTTCCTCCAGCTGCGCTCCAGCCTCCTCCGTAATAGTCTCTTTATGTTTCTGCTTGGAATTGTGTGTGTTGGAGGGAGCAAATATTGCAAAGGCCCAGTTATAACATATTGACCTGCAAACATTAGTTTCCCTTTACCTGTCATAATAGCTGACTTCAACTGAGCAGTTGACCCATTCATGGTGCTGTAAAAAAAGAGTGAACTGCTTATATACCACCCACCCCATAGTACTTTACAAGTAATTGTGCAGGCTATACATTCACACACACACACACACACACACACACACACACACACACACACACAGCGAGGAGGTTGCTTATTTTAGTGACCTTGGAAGAATGAAGGCTGAGTGAACCTTGAGCCTGCTACCTGGAATTGAACCTCAGACCGTAAGCACAGTTACAACTGCAGTACAGCAGTTTTTAAACACTGCTCCACAAGGCTCCCTTATACTGTAGCTGTACATATCCCCTGGCCAGATGAGGTCACCAGTTTATAGATTGCATACTTTCGGGAAGGCTTCCTTGCTCACCTCCTTTCAAGATGGGAAACCAGAGCACCGTGTCATGCCCCCATTTGAGAAAACAAATGCTTGGGAATGAGAGGGCTGTGGGAGCTCTATTTTCTTCAGTGATTGGGAAAGGTTCTTAAAGGGTTCTGCCCTGTGATCAGCTAGCAGGAGGAGAACTACTGGAGGGAAAACAGGCTTCGACTCCAGGAGCAAGGATATGACTCTTGGCAGCAAGCCCAGGCTTGGTCAGGAGATCAAAGGCTTTTTGTTTGGCTCACGGTGCAGTTGGAAGAGCAGCTGCCCAGTAGCTTGTCAGCATCCCTATTCCCCCCCCTTTCCCTTCCTCCCGGACTGCAGCCAGCTGGTTCTCGTCCCTTCCCACGTCAGCTATTAAATGATGTCTGCATCTTCCTTCTGCTGCCTGGTGCTCTCCTCTTCAAAGAGCTCCTTTTAATGCAATCCTTGCTCCTTGTTCAAGGCTTGTGTTGTTTCAGCAGTTTGGGCAAGAAGGTGGTTTGGTCTTTGTCGCAGAATGTTTTCATTTGCAGCATGAGTTGGTTTTGATCCCCCCTGTATGCCATTTTTTTAAAAAAATAATGTTCCTGCGAGAAGTGCAGTAAGGAAAAGTGCAAGTTTAAGACTCTGTCTGGACTAGTGATCCCACATTTTATCTCATTCCATTTCATATCTACTCATTTTTTTTTTCCAACCGCACAAGCCAATGTCCTGCTACGATTGTGAGCTAGTACAGAGCAATTGTAAGATGCCTTTTCAGTGTTGTCTGCTATGCTGTCAGTGGGTCACCCAGGAGTCCAGACAGGAGACATCTTTAGCCCTTCCTGTAGATATCTGCTATTGAACTTGAGACATTTACTATGCAGCACATGTGATCCACCTCTGAACTATAGCCGTTTCACAAGGGTGCTGGGGAAGAGCTTAAACTTATATTGCTGAATAAAATCTTGCCAGTACTTCAGGTTGCCTTTTTTTTCCTTCAGACACAGACCGCTACCACACTTTAGATTTGAAACACCGTTTCCTTAAAGAAAAATCACCTTAAAAATCACTGTCCGCTTTTCAAATTGCTTTTTCTGAAGAGCCCCCTTGGCCACATCTGTTTTTGACTGCTGTGTCAGTTTTTCTTGCAATGACCACTGGGGGTGGTGTTTTTTTAAAATCGGTTCCTGCACCCCCTTTTAAAGCAATTTGGTTGTATTTGTGGACATACTACGCCACCTTTTTCGGTTTCCCCCCTGTTTCTGCCGTTTCCCTGTCATAGTTTGAAGCGGTTCAGCCAAGTGCAAATGGGGAAACTGATTGCTAAGCAACTGCTGAAGTGTGGACTGCCAAACCGCTGTAGCAACCACATGACCATGGGAGGAGATAAGGTGATGCAAAATAAAAAGCCACTGCTCAAGGAAGTGCAGTAGTGGCCTTACCACCTAACAGCATCAGTAGCATGGAAAATACAAAACATCAGTAGCATGGAAAATAACAAAAGCTTCCCGGTAGACATGGGTATGACCAGAAAAAATGATGTTTCAAGTTTTCATTTGTCGGAACGGGTCCATTTCGGGTCGTTTCCGTTTGTCACGAAATTTTTCAAAAATTTGTCGTTTCCATTTGTCATTTGTCGTTTGTCGTTTCCACCGCGATTTAGCGTGATTTGACTTCCCAGAGCATAGGGGCGTCCCGCAATCAGGGCCGGCACTAGGTGTTTTTGCACCCTAGGCGGCGGGCGGGGCAGGGGGCGGTGGGGGGAGTGCGGGTGGGCGGCGGGGGCGGGGGGCATGGGCGGGCGGTGGCCACGCGTGGGTGAGTGGGTGGGTGGCGGCGCGGGCCGCAGGCAGGTGGCGGCGCGGATGGACGGACAAGTGGGCAGTTAGGATATCACTTAGGATAGAGGTTCTGTTCTTGGCTTGCACCCCAAATGTGTGTGTGTGCAAGCAAATTGAAGTTTGGAAAATAGAAAATAAATGTTAGTATATAATATATTTTTTTAAATAAATCACCTCCCACTCCCAGTCGAACCTCCCCCTTTATCCAATATCAGAAAAAAAAATATCCTCAAACTGCCAGAGAAGAAATAAAGAATAAACTGCTGTTCCCTTCAGCAGACAAAGCTGCAGAGAATCAAAGAAATTATTTTCTAAATTCAATTCCCTCCCTCCCTGCCTAACTTAAATCCTAAAGCCTCCAGCCTCCCTCCTCAATCTCGATCGGATCACACCAGCACCAGCAGCCAGCCCTCCTCCCTCAACCACATCCATACACCGGACTGTGATTTCTGGAAGGTGCCTCGGCTTTTTATGCCCTCAGAGACATCCAGAAGTGTCAGTCAAAAACCTGGCGATGCCATTGGTGGAATGGTTCAAAAAAATTGCATGGTCCCATCCCATGCCCAGCCCAAATAGGCAGGTCTAAAAAATAAAATAAAATAAAATAAAATAAAATAAAATCAATACGACGTTTTATTGCTATAAAAAACCCACTGCTGCTACTATAAAAATTCAGTCATTTAAAATAAATAAAGTTTACATTTTTCTGTGGTAATTTAGGGGCGGTATATAAGCAGAACACTTTGCTTTTGCTTTGCTTTTTTTTACCACGATTTCAAAAGAAAAATTGCGGTTGCCATTTTGGATCCCACCCACCGCATGGCATGCAGCGAGACAGACGACAAGGATGACCCCCCCCCAGCCTGGTGCTAGCAGCCCAGGACAGGAGAAGAGGGTGGGGAAAGGCCGGGGACCCCCCAGAAACCACCCCTCTGGTAGGTGGCAAAGCCTCAGGCAGGCATATTTTTGCCTGCTTTTTTGGTCAGGAGTTGGGTTTTTTAAAAAAAAACTTTCAAAAACTTTTTCTGTGCTTCGCATCGCGCGATCGCCGCGATGCCACAAACGGAAATGAAAAACCCGACCAAATTTTTCTTTTTTCGGTTCGAGTTCGAGTTGTGACGGCTTAATTATCGTTACCGTTTCCGTTAAGTAATGGAAACAGTAACCGAAAACGGAAACGACAGTTTCGCCGAGTCGTGCCCATGTCTACTTCCCAGCATATCTCAGTCCTCACATAGGTATATTTGCCATTTCAATGAGTATTTTGCCATTTATTTTCAAGAAGCTGGAAAGTTGTGTGGGCTTAAATTTTATATAAGTTGATGGGAAACATCAGCAAATGTCGTGATTGTCCCAGATACCACATTATTCTCTAGGAAGAGGCAATGGGAGGAGTGCTCAGTGTGGTATAAGATACACAGCTGTTTCCTGCATGCCCTCAGGGGACTTGAGAACTGTTTGCAAAGCCATGCCTGAAGCTCTTCCACTCCCCAATGCAGATCAGATCTTAAACCATAAATAAACTTTGGCAACTCTTAACAGGTTTCACTGAGCCTGTTGTTCCTGAAAATATATGTAAAAGAAGAAGAAAGGGGGCTAAAGTCATGAGTAAAAATGAAACTGGTTTTAGAAATCTAGGATGACCTTGTTCATTGTTTCTTGTAACCATTGGGGCAGGTGCTGTAACCATATCTGCCAATTTTGTGGTACAGTTGTGGACTGACTCTGGCATGACCAAAATAAGATTGTTTGGCAGAAATTCAAGCACCAGTATAAAATTGCTTTGAAATTTCTGGGACATATACTAGCTTTATTTTCTGGAAGGGTTTGACTTAGTCATGTAGCCTAGAAGATGTCAGTAACCTCAGAAGGAATGACAGATTTTGAAGCTGAGGCTCCAATACTTTGGCCACCTCATGAGGAAAGAGGTCTCCTTGGAAAAGTCCCTGATGTTGGGCAAAATTGTGGCAAAAGGAAAATGGGATGGCAGAGAATGAGATGGCTGGATGGTGTCATCAATGCAACAAATGGGAGGACAGTGAAAGACAGGAAGGTCTGGTGAGCTCTGGTCCATGGGGTCACAAAGAGTCAGAAATGACTGAACAAGTGAACAACAACAACACATGTCCAAAATGGCATTGATCATAATTCATTTAGGAATAAAGCAGGTCTAATGATGTCAGATTGATGTTAACAAAGAAATATAGTATACAAGCACAGAAATAAATAATTACATTAGTGCAGAAGTAAGATTGGACAGGCTTCTTTTTCCTTCTCCTGAATTTTGTTACTGAAAAATCAGTCCCATTCTTTCCAACTTCACAAATAACTATGTTCCTTCTGCTAGTTAGAAAACTCTAGGTTAACGCTGTTACTACCATTGTCAAATAAATGGACATTGTGTGGTCAGTATTAACCTGCTAACTCTATTCCAATGGCCATTGTGTCTAACAACCCCCTCCCCCCATGAAACTCATAAAATTACCAGTTTCACAGTTGACTTTCTTCCTGTTTTGCTCAGCAGCCTTCATACTCCTGGCCTGCATCCACTCACTGCAGGAGATGGTGCTGGACAAAACCAGGAATGCTGTGTCTAAAAGGTTCTTAATATAAAGAAAAATCTTTCTTAATTCTGATAAAAATGGGTTTGTCCTGCACAAGTGACTTCTCCCAGAATCATAGTGGTCTTAATATCATTAAATGGTGTGTCATGAAGGCCAAATGTTGTTATTTACTTATCTACTTCTTCCATGTATAGGTTAGCAACAATTGGTGACACTGGAGAACCCATAGCACAACCATGCTTCTCTCTGTAGAAGTCCAAGTTCTAAGTAAAGTGTCTGTAATAATTCCTCATATTTGGCATCCTATTTATCCTTATAGATTTGAAAGCAAAGGGCTAGGTTTCTGCCTACTAATGAATAAGTTAAAGTTAAACTTACTTCATTTTGTTTCATTTCCTTCCGAAAATTCTTTTAAAATGTGTTAATAATGAAACAAAACAAAAGGAAAAAATGAAACAACAGGACATGAAATGAAATGCTGTGTTTTCGTTTTGTGCCCATCTCTATTGGACAATTCTAGCATTAGACATCCAGTGGCTTCCTTTCTGCTCCAATACTGCACTAACAGCATGTGGGGCATAAAGGATCAGTGCAGCCCCCAAAGTCAGCTTATTTGCTTCTCGATGTGGCTCCATGGCTGCCACTGTTAAGACTCACCAGCCAGCCCCATGCAGAGTCAAGTATGCCCAAATCAAAGCTTCCATAAGCTTGACTTCTAGGTTCTGGAATGCCCTCTGGATCTCTTCACTTGCCCCAACCCTTCATCAGGCTGTTTTAGTCCCTCAGACATGAGTTTTAGCCAATTGTGTGAAATTAGAGATCTAAACACAACAATAACCAGCCATTTCTAAGAAGCTCCTCCATTTTGTTTTAGTTTGAAATATACCAAGGTATAAAATCTCAGTCTGTGCAATCTACGCATTGCTTTGGAAACTTTAAAAACCTTCGTAGCCCAGAAAATTTAGAAGATTGACTATGGCTTCCCTACATGGATCTAGACCTCGCAACTGGTCATGTTTGTGTACATATCCAATAGCATTCTAATCAGTATAATTATCATCACCTCCTAGATGTATGAGATACATTCTACTTTTATTTAACAACACACACCTTTTATATAAAATCAATACTATTGTCTGCAAGTAAAGATGAGATAAAATTAATTTTATGTCCAACACCAGGGTTGTCATTACATGTTTCCAAAGCCCATTTGCCACTTTTTGTTTTACTGGATTTTCCCAGCTATTCATCTCATTAAAATTAAAATGTTGTGGGATTAGACCAGGATACACAAACACCCAGGTATTCACTTAAAGCTCATCAAGCATGATTATTTTTTTTAGGGATTGCAGAGCAATCTGGGCCTGGGAAGACCAGAGGCAGATCACATCATAAGTCTTGCCATTTCCACTGTGCAGAAGAGGCCATGAGAAGGGCACTCCCTCCTTTTTCACTTGGCCAGCATCAAAACCTAATGGCACAGGGACCCATGGAGGATTTCTGGACTGTGGATCCAACAAAACCAAAGCTTCTAGCATCCTGCCCCCACAGACTGCCTGGAAAACATCTCATTCTGGAGAATCAACGGTGGTTGGCTTCCACCTTTCCAGTGAAAATGCAATAGATCCCATCTTCACTTGTTATAGGGATGATTTTTTTGAAAGGAATACATGGCTTAAAATAACAGTAATAGCAAATTTTGTGATTAAATAAAAATGTGAGTCAGCAACCTGTGCTAGTTAATAAGAATTGGGAAGAACATTTGTATACATTATAACTCAGGAATGTGTTTCAAAATACTTCATCGTCATCTTCTAGAGGTGTCCTAGTACAAAGAAGAAAAGTTATTTTTTACCCATAAAATATAACTTTTTGTAAGATTCTGCAATAGGGTGGTACCTTGTATAAAGGAATTAATTTGTTCCAAATTAAATTGTGTTAAGCAATTTTCCTTTATACAAATTCCCATAGGAATGCATTGAAAATGGAGTAATCCCATTTTTATGTTGTACGGATTCTCCCCATAGGCGATTATGTTAAGCAAATTTCTCCTCTCCCCTGAATTTTTTATGTTGTACAGATTTTATGTTATACAAACTGTTTGTTAGACAAGGGTCCACTGTATAATGTTCAGTTGTTCCTTAAACTGTTAAGTACTGTATTTTTCACTCTATAAGATGCACATTTCCCACCCCCCAAAATAAGGGGAAAGATCTGTGCATCCATAGAGTGAATATAGTAGCCCCCGCTACCTATCTAGCACAGATTTTCCTTTAGAGAGAAGTTATCTGCACGGAGCCTCTCCCATCCCCTGCTGTAGCCAGGATTCCCCAGTTCCAATCACTTTGTTAAGCAAAGATGCTTCCTCCATGGATCCTCTCCCCACCCCTCCCTTTCTGCAGCCAAGATTCCTCAGTCAAAAATCGCCTTGTTTGCAAAGAGGTCTCCTCCATGGAGCCTCTGCCCTCCCCTTCTGAAGCCTGGATTCCCCAGTCCCAATCACCTACTTTTCAAGCCTCCCCTGTTGCAGCTTGCATTCCATAGTTCCAATCACCTTGTTTGCAAGTCTCACCTTGTTTGCAGGTTGCCTTCCACAGTTCCAATCATCTTGTTTGCAAGTCTCACCTTGTTTGCAGCCAGGATTCCCTGACCATGAAACCTTAGGCTAAACATTTTTCTTGCTTTCCTCCTCTAAAATCTAGGTGTGTCTTATGGTCAGGTGCATCTTATAGAGCAAAAAATATGTTAGTTAATGAGCAAGCCCTCTTTTCAACAATGGAATATTTAAGTTGCTAACACCCAGGGCCAGCGCGTCCATTAAGGCGAACTAGGCAGTTGCCTAGGCGCCAAAATGGACAGGGGGCGCTGCTGAGCCTGCTGCCCCCCCCGCCACCTGTCGCCACCCTCCCGTTGCCGCCGCCCATCCCCCCCGTCAATGCCGCCCGACCCCTGCCCATTGCCGCCTGACCCCCCGCTGCCGCCGCTGCCGCCCGACCCCCGGCGCCGCCTGACCCCCCCGCACTGCCTGACCCCCCCACCGCCGCCGCCCCCTGCCCCCTGCCTGACCCCCGCTGCAGCCGCAGCCACCGCGGCCCAACCCCCGCCCCTCGCCTAGGGCGCAAAAAACCCTAGCGCCGGCCCTGCTAACACCCCAACACACACACACACACACACACACACACACACACACACACACACACACACACACACACAGAGAGAGAGAGAGAGAGAGAGAGAGAGAGAGAGAGAGAGAGAGACAGAGACAGAGGCAGAGAGATAATTGTTCAAGTGGAGAAATGAATCTGTTGGCCCATAATAACATGTTAAGCCAGGGCAAATGCTGGAGATGCCCAGTAGGCACTAGAATTAGTACATTATCTGGTTGTAGTACCTCAGTAAATCCAGTGAAAGTGCTTCATGTTGGACTACCTGACCCAGGCTAAATTCAACTTTTTGTTGTGTCCAGAGATGTGTGTATTTAAGAGAAAAAGAAATGGGAGTACTCATTTGTTTAGACCAAAACGTTCATCTGGCAGTTTTTCAAGTTTCTTGAATCCCAGGAAATCCCAGGATCCCTAGTCCCTTCCTTGTCTTAATTCTTTACTTTCTGAAACAATAGGGGTGCTCTGACTTGGCATTAGCTAAAGACTTCAAACAATAGGTGATTGCAAGTCTTGATTTTTTGCAATGGGTTTTCTCTGTGCCCCAGGGTGATTGTAAATGAATTGTCAATAGGGCTCCTTTCATTGTGCAGATGGCATTTCAGTCTGATCCTTAGGAATTTATCACCCTGGGCAACTGTTTGACACTCATTCCTTGCCATAAAAATCATAAGGGGGGGGTATTCTTTAGGAAAAGGAATAGGCCTGGCTAAAAGTAATTGGCAGATGTTTTGTCGATGGTATATGATAGAAATGTTTTTCCTTAAAATGTACCTAGGTTCAACTTGTTCCTTCTTTTCCAGTTTCCAGCAAAATCAAGAAAGGGCAAACTAAATGAAGCTGCTTACATCTTTATATAAGTCCTACTCAGAGGGCTTGTTTACTCAGATTTGTCACACTGGCAAAATTTAGAGGGGGAGAAGGAAAGAGAGAGAGAGAGAGAGAGAGACTCTCTATATAGTATTGTTTCACTTAAGGCTAATAATTATTTTAACTGTTACATGTCATTTATATTAATATATATCAGAGCAGGTGAAAATACAGATATGGAGGGAAGTGACAATAATTCATAAACATGGGAACAGGACTATCCAACTGTTAATTGCTTGAGTTAGTAGGACTTGGCAGAGTGATAACCTGAATGCCAGGTGGGTTTGGCTGTCATAAATATACTAAGATTTGTTTCAGGGACAGAGGCTAAAATCTGTCAAGGGAGACAATTGCTTTATACTCATATTACAGAAAGCTAGATTATAATGCATGTTGTGTACTTTATCTCTATTTAGCTCCTTAAAGATGCACTGAATTTTTTATATATATAACCAGTTGCTGCTGTCTTCTTCTCAATATTTTGGCTTCCTCTTCCTCTTGTCCTCCCTTCCTCTTGTCCTTTTCATTTCCCACCTTAGTTTATCTGTCCTCTGTCTCTGAAACAGCTCTTATAGTATATGTGTGGCTGCCAAATCCACCTGCCATTCAGGTTTCCACTTCACCAGATCCCACTAGCTCAAGCAATTAACAGTTTTATCTTTCCATATATTTTTTCGATTTAAGTTAGAGTGATCTTATATTGATGTTATTTCTCTTTCTCTGTTACATGGTTCTTGTATCGAGGCACAGTTCCAAGTGCTGGTTTCAACCATATAAGCCTTAAACACCTGTGGTCCAAGCTATCTCAAAAGATCATCAAAAAGCCAATGCATTTCAGTGGAGATGGCCCCGGGGGTGCTGGCCCAAAGCCAGCACCAAACAGCTGCACACTGTTTTTAAAGATTAATCCGTTCGTAATCCTCCGGAATGGATTAATTGAATTTCAATGCATTCTTATGGGAAACCTCTCCCCGACTTACGAGATAGCTGATTTACAAGCATTGGCTCGGAACGGATTAATCTTGTAAGTTGAGGTAGCACTTTACTTATTTAAAACCTGTGGCATTTTAAAGGCTAAAAAGTTACTATGAGGTGAGCTTCCTTTTGTGGCACAAAGCTCATGTCATTATCTGCAAGGAGTGTCATCCTTACTTGGCACACACAGATAGTGCAAGAAGTGAGTATTATCAGCTAAGAAACTTAAACAAGGAGTGAGCAAGAAAGAAAGAAAGAAAGAAAGAAAGAAAGAAAGAAAGAAAGAAAGAAAGAAAGAAAGAAAGAAAGAAAGAAAGAAAGAATCAAGCTTGGAGGAATGTCAAAGGGTTACAGCAACCACTCACAAAAGTAGTGTTTTGAAACACCCTGGCATTATACTAGAACACATTTGGCTTTGACTTACCAGCAAGGGGAAATCTGTTTGCCTCTCTTTATATACAGCTTTCATTTTGTATTTGTTTTGCTTTGGTTGATGAGTTTAGACAAACTATTTCAACTGTATATATAGTGTCCCTTTGCTGGGAATGACTTTACTTCTTCCACCGCAAATAAAAAGGTCTGAAGCAGCCAGATCAGGACCATAGCCAGCTCTCTTTGTTCATAATAATTAAATCATTTTAGCCGCTAACTCAAAAAAAGAACAAGCCCTTTCCCATTTTATTAACAATCCTGAGCTGAAATAGAAAGCAACCCAATATTATTATGGATTTTCCTTCTTTTTTGTGTTCTTTTGGAAGAAGGATAGTAGTTCGCTTATTAGAAAGAGTTAAAAATTAGATTTGACATTGTTAGTGCGTACTGTAGGAAATTCTCATTTTCCACCCTGGCCATTCATACATAACACTTGGCAATAAGTCAATGTTTATCAAATGTTCATCATTGTATCCCAGCTGGAAGGAGAAAAAAAGTATTGAGATATGGAAACAATAGGATTTGTTTACTAAGATCAATAAATGAACAAACATACCCTACACACACCTGGAATATTTACTGAATATACTCACACTCCTGATATGAGTTTTTCACAGTGTTTGTTTTGGGATTGTACTTCCTTTTAAACTAATGTCCCTTTCCTCCCTCAACTGCCCTAATATCAACTATCTCTACAGCAAACAGATTTTGCACACAATTTTCCAGCAAACAACATTAGGTGAGAACAGAAGATGGAAGAATCAAGAATATGAAAATGGTTGCGATTGGTACTCATCCAGGGTGAGACAGCTTGGGCTTCCTTTCCTCCTGTGACAACCGACTTGTACTGTACCGTCTCCAGGGATCCATCCCACAATTTGAAATCTAGTTCTATCATTCCAAACAGAGAGCAGCGCTAAGAAAGCAGCAAGGGAAGATCAAGAGCCATGCTGTGATTTGAGCTAGCACAGTATGCTAGTTCTTTTAAACCAGTGTTCTTTAACTGTGCTGGTGGGCCCTTCCGTTCAGCAGAAGCTGGAATTGACTGAAATTATGGTTTGCCTCTGTACTCCGTGACTCATCTGGTAATTTCAAAGCAATGTACCTGGCTGTTTTCCTGCCCAGTTTTTCCTTTACAGTGATGCTGTGAGATAAATCAAGCCAAGAGAGTACCACTCAGTGTGTTTCATGGGTCAGTGTCACCTTGTTACAAAACCACACATCCTAGTCCAGCCCTGGAAGCACTACTGCAAACTGGCTCTTGGTATATAAATACAGTAGACCCTTGTATAACAAGCAGCTTGTATAACATAAAATCAGTACAACATAAAATATTCTGGAGACAGGGGAAATTTGCTTAACATAATCGCCTATGGGGAGAATCCATACAACATAAAAATGGGATTACTCCGTTTTCAATCCATTCCTATGGGAATTTGTATAAAGGAAAATTTGCTTAACATAATTTCATTTGGAACGAATTAATTCCCTTATACAAGGTACCACTGTATATAAACTCTAGGTTGATTCCCAAGCAAGAATTATCTGTGTTCCTTTTATAGAAGAGTGGGAGGATGCTGAAGTTTTCCACTGCAAACTAGTTCAGAGAAGCAATGTGGCAGAGTTATCAGAGGGGAATTCCACACCGCTCAAAAGCTAATTTGGTGGCCTTGAGCAAGGTGATGTTTCCCACAATGTTTTCTTTCCCAGAATCCTTGTCAGCTTAAAACGCTTCTTGGAAATCCTTGCAGAAAGGGTCAGGAGACAAACAGAACCCAAGAGCGCAGAGTATGTACCCATGTTTCCATGCCTTGGACAGCTGCAGCATTTCTTTACTCTCACCTGTTAAGTATCTCATGAGTTAACAACGAAGAAAAGCATTCCTTGGAGGCCTTGGGATGGGAGGGGGAATTTTTTTTTATTTTCCAAAAAATTGCCCCAGCTGATTACATCATCAGCCTCGGGCTGTGAAACTTACACAAACAGGATTTCAGCCAGCATGTTTTCCTTTTAATTCCTAAGCTGTCTACATTATTAAAATCTATCAACTCACACTTTTACTAAGTCCTGCAGTGTATGCCGGGCATGTCCAAAGTCAGGCCTGGGGGCCAAAAGCAGCCCGTTTACAAATTTCGAGTGGCCCGCGGTCTCTTCTCCCTGCTGGCTCAGCCTGTCATGCATCCCCGCCAGCTTGCAATTTTATGTTTTGCCTGCCCTCCCTGCCTCTGTCCACCACCATCCAGCCACCTTCCCAGCCTACCCGCCCCTGGCTCCATTGCTGCAGCATTCTCCCTTCCTCCTTGCATGTTATAGAGACTTGTCCAAAGTCCGGCCCGGGGGCCAAATGCAGCTGAATAGTCGGCTCCCACACATTTTCACCTCACCAAATCTGGACCTCCTTGCAAAAAGTTTGGACACCCCTGGTGTATGCCCTTAACCTTCTTTGCCTCAAGAGATGCAGCTTAGCTACAGGTATCATTTTCTTTCTTGAAGCCATAGGGATTTGAGCATGCGGGATGAGAAAATATATGTATGCCTTCTTGCTGATTGTTTCCTGGCTGTATTATTAATATGTTGCAGAATTTTGAATTTCTGCTAATATTCCTTTTGTTATGAAGATTCACAAAAGAGAAGATCTTCAAGATCCCAGATGTATTTATTTATTTATTTGATATATTTGCTTTATATACTGCCCATCTAGCTATTGGGCTACCTTGAGCAGTGTCCACCCTTCTCATAAATTGTTTCAAACTCACAAGAAAAGAAGTCTGGTTGCCATGATTTAACTTATGTATAACCTCACCTAGATGACTCACTCTGGGACATTTGAAAGAGAAAGAATAAACCTGAATAAACATACAATTGAGAACAGATTAATAACAACAAAACATCAAAATTGACTGCTACCAACATACCAAAGAGAAGGAAAGGAACACTCAGTGGAGAGGCTGGCTTCTCTTTGAATTTAATGGGAGGGAATGATTGGTTAGCATTGGGTAGATTGACAGTCACCCCAGACCTGAACAATTCTTCCCAACCACACCTACTATAACTAGAGGTAGCATGCATGGTTGTAAAAACTCCAGTAGAATGTGCTCTGAACAGGCCTGTCTGTTTGTCTTTCCTTCCACCTACCAGTAGTTTTCAAAAGAAGTTAGCTACAAAATCTAGTTACAAGTCACCCTTTTTTTCTTATATCTCAGGTCATGTATAAGCATCCTAAAGAAACTTGCATAAAACTTCCAGTATGCATTTGTGGTATTAAGCAAGCCTAAAAATATTTTACTTTTCTATTTCCTTCTCTACTTAATGGTTGGCACTCCTTGTTCTAAATTCCTGTCCTATGACTAAACTCTTTGGAAACTTTAGCTGCTAGGAGGAACTTCCACCCTTTTTTTCCCATTGGCATAAATTTCCACCCATAAGGTAACATAAATTGGAAAATAATTCCTCACAAAGTCATCTGAAAGATCAAAATGAATGTGTATGTTATATCTGTGTTAATGAAGCTCAAGCCATTACCAAATGTCACACATGAAGAAGTTGGTGGTTTCCCTGTCCATATTTCTTCTAATATTTGAGCCTTGGAACATAAGTATGTTTGGGAGAGATACTCTTTTAGCCGAAGTTTTTAATTTAGACACTGTTCCAGAACTGGATTTAACTATAAGATTACAGTAGGATCTTTTAGCTATCAAATACCTTATGTAATATATTTGAACATAAGGGCTTGTCTTGTACTAGGTAAGACTGTTGGTTCATCTGGCTCATTATGGATAGCTCTGACTGCAGTGAATCTCTGGCAGGATTTTTTTCCTAGCCCAACCTGTTGAACCTTAATATTTCTTGCTGGCCTCTCCTCCAAAGGTAAACCTGGCCTGAACCTGCTTACCATCTAAACCAAGATCAGTGTGTTCAAAGTAGAGCTTCTTATTGTGAAGTGTGCTGCCTTCATTTTGCCCACCCCAGGTTTTCATTTCATTTCTATTTCATTTCTAGCTGCATTTATATGTTCTAAATTCCTGTCCTTTGTCTCAAAAGGAGCTCAAGATCATATACAGAAGCCCCTACCCATTTATATCTTCACAATCTGCTTTTATAGTGTTACTTTTAATCTGTATCCCAGAGACTCACTGCCACTTAAACTGCTGTACTGCAGCTAGAACTGTGCTCACGACCTGGGGTTGAATCCCAGGTAGACAGCTCATCGTTGACTCAGCCTTCTATTCTTCTGAGATCAGAAAAATGAGTACACAGCTTCTTCTTTTTGGGGGGGTGGCAATTTGTAGCCTGCATAAATAGATTGTAATCCACTCAGAGAGTGCTTTAAGTGCAATGGGGCTGTATATAAGCACAACACTTTGCTTTGCTTTGTGTCCTTTGCAGTTTTAATGGGTTTTAATTTATTTTGTATAATTTTAACGGTGAGGCAGGCTTATATGAATTTATCAGCTTTTTCAGCTAAATGTGATTGTATCTGTTCTTTTCTTTTACAAAGTTTGTAAGTCACTTTGAGAATTATTTTTAAGTGGAAATATGAGATATAAATGTGATAAGTAATAATTGTATTAACAACAACCCCTAAGTAAAGAGGAATAGTGATGAGTTAAATATTAATTAGTCAACTATCTGCTGCATGAGGGTTCAAATCCAAACCTTCTCCACCTCTTTCCCTTTCAACTCACTTTTTCAGTGTGTGCTATTGATAGTCTGTGTTACTCTTTGCTGTTCAAGAATTATTTGTTTTCATAGGGATGTTCACTTGAGCTCCTCCTGCAGTCAAACCATATGTGAAGAGGTCTTAGTTAGAGCAAGGAGACCTAACCTTGGGTCTCCAAGTGTTCTTGGACTCCCAGAAGCCTTAACTACTAGCTGTGCTGGCCAGGATTTCTGGGAGTTGCACTCCAAGAGCAAACTGGGAACCTCAACCTTAGAGCTATGTGTATTGAATGCGAGCAATGCGTGTATCCACCATGCATTCCAAGAACATGAGAAGAGTGCTTGCCTGTTGAGAGGAGGAAAGGACCTTGAGCCAATGCAGTTCTCTTTCATGAAGGAGGTATATGTTTGTATACAGTATATATATATATATATATATATATATATATATATATATATATATATATATATATATATATATATATATATATATATTTTCATATATATATATATATATATATGGTGTTCTGGCTTCCTTTCTTGATATATAAACCCAATCCACCCTAACATATATATATATATATATATATATATATATATATATATATAGAGAGAGAGAGAGAGAGAGAGAGAGAGAGAGAGAGAGAGAGAGAGAGAGAGAGAGAGAGAGAGCACCTTCTCTCTCTCTTTCTCTGCCTTTCCCTTATTAACATGGGAAAGATGAGCATTCCTAATCTCTTTCATTCAATACATGCTTGTTCCCAAGTTATTTGCTCCTGAAACACAATAGTGTGGTATTGCTTAAGGTTATTCATGAAGAAAACATATGCCAAGGTGGAGGATCAAGTCCAGACCTCTCTCCAGAAATCTATACCGGGGCTCATCTTTCACCTCCAGGGCTACTTGTTTTCAGCTGGACCAATCTGGCTCAGATTTGTTTTTACTACCATTGCTGCCCGTATCTCCAAGACAGGACAGTGGCAACCCCTATTCTCTATGGAGTGAGCCCATCACCTTGCAGATTTGGCAGCCTCGGCTGGCCGCACCGGTGCCAAGTGGCCACATTTCATCTCCAGATCGTCTTCTTTTCAGTATAGCTCTTTCCAAATTGTTACAGTTAACACAAAATGAAATACCTGTTTAAGAACTAGCCTGTTGCCATGTCACAAGTTGCTAGGCTGTTTGCAGTGTTTGGCAATTAAACAGCAGCAGTCCACTTTCTCACCATGGTTTTGATTACTGGAGGCCTCTGGTCAGTGCTGACATTTAGAAGCATGTGCTGAAGGCTGTGGTTTTCTAGCATTGTTTTGCTGTCATTTCAGCAAAGGAGTGGCAAGAAGCTGGCATCATTGCCAGTAAAGAAAAGGCTGAGCACCCCCCCGCCTGCTCTCTCCCTGCAAACACACACATACACAGAGAGAGAGAGATGGTCTACCATGCTTACTTCATGTTTGTATGCTCGGTCTGTTCAACTGTCCAACTGTCTAGGAAGGCTTTTGCGTTCATAGGTTTCAAACAATCTTGTTTTATACCTGCCTTACAATTTTAGATTGTAAAATTGATAGAATGTTGGGTTCTTTAAGAAACCTCATCCACAGCTGATCATTTTAAGACCCTCAGATCAAGCATACTCCCCCCCCCTGTTTTCCAAACCTTCTCAATCACTGCTTGTTGTCTTAATAAATTTCTAAACCAGGAAACATAATAGTGTGAGCAGGTGAATTCACTGCTTCTGTTTGGAAAAGTTGGGGGGTGCATGCTGGCTGTTAAAATTTCAATATCTTCTCATAATTTTGAGTATTTCAGTAGCTTAGGTGTTGAGACAAATATTGTGGATTTTGAGGTTAGAAGGAGAATAATGAAGATGATTCTGAAGGTAACATTGAGAGAATCAAAAGGGGAGGAGATCTGATCTGTATATCATATTTACTTTAAGAGCTTATGCTTTCAAAAATAGCTAAATCTGGCTGCTGAACTGAATTGTATTGGTGTTAGCTTGCATTATTTGTAGGTTTTATCTCAATCATAGCATTTCAGCTATCCCATTGCATTTTTGAGCCCCTTAGTCCAGGAGTCTCAACCACCAAAATTAACATGAAATTATAATTGTAACTTGTAAGTCTGAAAACAGGTGGGATGCTGTAGATTTGAATACTCCTGTGTTTTTGTTTGGTCCTTGGATCTTATCCTCCAAATCTTTTAATGCAAGGTAAAAATGTGCACATTTTTAGAGTTTGGGGATTGGTCCTTATAAAGATCTTTTTTTTCAGCTGTAGATATTGGTTCTCCTGTGTGCATTATTTTAAACATATCTGTACAGTGGAAATGAGCAAAATGTTGAGGAGTCATCTTGTCTCTTCTCTGTTCAACAGCAATATTTGTCCTCTTTGCATGGTACCATATACAGTACAGTACAGTATTTTCCTTTAGCTTCAGCTGGTTTGCTCCGGAGGATATTGAAGATTTGTAAGGAAGAAAAGAAATACTAGTAACTCACCTTTCCTGCCTACATCTAAATATGTTTTTGTTCATTTGTTCCCCAATAGTTTCCTCTTGCATTACCACATATAAGAAGACACCACCTCCCGTTCCACCAAGAACTACTACCAAACCGTTTATCTCCATCACGGCCCAGAGCAGCACAGAATCTGCTCAAGATGCCTACATGGATGGGCACGGACAAAGGGGAGATATCATCAGCCAGTCAGGACTCAGCAACT
The DNA here is from genome assembly GCA_029282475.1 of Phrynocephalus forsythii. Lineage (NCBI taxonomy): Eukaryota > Metazoa > Chordata > Lepidosauria > Squamata > Agamidae > Phrynocephalus > Phrynocephalus forsythii. The sequence continues at coordinate 62,253,037 of JAPFRF010000003.1, forward strand.
CCACAGAAAGCTTGGACAGCATGAAGGCACTGACCGCTGCTATTGAGGCAGCTAATGCCCAGATCCATGGCCCTGCCAGCCAGCATATGGGCAACAACACCACTACAGTCACAACCACTACCACCATCGCCACCGTCACCGCAGATGACAGAAAGAGAGATCATTTCAAGAAGAACCGATGCCTGTCCATTGGAATACAGGTAGAGTTAAATGGCAGGGACAGTCCACCTGAATGCCCATGGGAACTGAGTCTTTGCTGTTTTTAACATCTCTAGTTCAGTCCATCCATGAATCCTTCTGCTTTGATTGCTTCTCAGTTCTACTTTCCATTTAGAAAGACAATTAGATTTCCATGCAAATCCTTCAAGATTCATTAATTAATCTTGAACATATTTGATGTAAGGATTTAGCAGGGCCTTTAGCTGTTTAATCTATGCTGCTTATTTGAATTAGTCCACAGTGGCCTAAACCTCTGATTCATACCCCAGCAGGAGTCAGGAAAGCATGAATGAAATCACTGAAAGAGAATGTGTAAAGCAATGATTTACACTGCTCCATCACCAGAAAAATGTTTTCAGCTAGTTTAGCTGAATTGCCACTGCTTATTCATGCATCGCATAACAACTGTTACGCACTTGAATGCAACAGCATTGTTCTGTTTAGCTGTTAAATCAGCAGAGAGGGCACAAGGATAAGATCTGTCTGATTCAACTTTGTTTAAAATAAATTAAACTTTACTTTAGTTCAAATGGAAAGGAACTAACATTATCTCTGAGGAGGCAATATTAATTGTGAGATGAAGTTTCTTCCTGGGTCTTGCTTTCAAACAAGGAAATCCTTCCCTGAATGGTACAGTTCTGGTATTCTGCTTAATTATTGAACTTATTCAATTTAAAAAAAATACCGAGAGCAGCATTTACAGAAGCACTGGTTCTCAGGCTTACAGTGCAAAAGGTACATCACAAAAGAGAAGGGAAACAGAAGAGATGGAAATATGAGGAATAAATAGAAGATGGCCCTGTCCACAGAATAGCTGAATCTGTTCCATGAGCTGTTCTCAGTTCAGAGCAGGAGTAAGTTGAGTTTCTAGGAAATAATTAGTCACGGGACATTCAGATTTTTTGTGACTACAGATCCAATACTCTTCCATTCTGAGAGTTTTACCTGGCAGATCCAGACCAACAGACACCTTAAATGTGGCTCACCTGGAGAAGAGGCCTAGCTGGGAAAGTGTTGAAGTTTAGCATACGGCTACTTGACTGTGCAGAAAAGATGCTGCCTCCATTGGTAGTTGGGAGCTTCCTTTCTTCACAGACACTAGGGTAGAGGTAGGTCTGTGCCAAGATTTTGACTTGATTTTCATCGCATCAGGTAGAAAAGGGGGGGGGGGACTCTCACTAAACAAAGCTTAGTAAACCACAGAGGGAAAAATAAAAATCTTGTGTCCCAAGGATCATCTACCCCCATATTGTCTCTGAGTAAAACTAAGGTATACATCTCCTTTTCCTAGCAGAGCTACAATTACTAACTAGTTTCTTCCTTGCTTTGAAAAGAGAGAGAGAGAGAGGGCAACATCTTGATACTTAGAATAGGAACTCACACTAGAGTAAGACCACTGAATAAATTTGGTAAGCCAACTCCTCTGTAAGTTCAGTTAATTCAAATGGGCCTCTTCTAACTGCAACTTACTTAAGCATAGCAAGTCACTGATGGAGGATTCCCATTTGAATCAATGTAACTAATGGAAGAATTGACTCGTTAAATCCCTACTGATTCAATGGGCTTACTCTAGAGCAATTTCCTACACTAACCAACAAGATTGTGGGGATGTGTTCCTGGATCCTCCTGATTTTGTTACATACCTTCTGGATCTTGAAAACTTTGTTGGGAAATTTACCTAAGAACGTTCCAACCAACCCCTCTGTTGTAGGATGGGAAATGCTTGTCTTGAAATGGCATACCCAGAAATCCAAGAATGCTTGAGTACAGTTCAAGAGTCCAGTCCTTGAAAGCCTCAGTATATCCATGTGGGGAAGAGAGAGGGGGGCAGCCATAATCTGTGACACCCTATCCAGAAACATGTTTGTTTATAAACAGGGGTGTGCTGATTTGTGCTTTTGTACAACTGTCTTGGCAATTCTGGAAGCCACAAGTCTGTCAACACCTTAGGTGCAAATACTGAAAAATCCAGGGCAGTTACAACAGAAAAAGCTGACTTCTCTGACTGCATGCATTATTTGTGTTTACATTTATTTTTATTGTGGTCTTTATATTACAGGGAATACCTCAGGAGAGGAAGGTATCACACCAGTAATATTTTGCCTGGACTTAATAAAATGGAATGGTTCCTAGAAGTCTGATATTCTGCAAATACACAATTAGATTCCTGTAAAATAACAATCTAATAAGATGACTTTGCAATTACCTCATTAGAGAATAAGACTCTTAGTATGAATAATAACTTTTAGTTAGTTAGTTAGTTAGTTAGTTAGTTAGTTAGCTGAGATAACACTTATTTCCTGTCTCCAGTAAGCTGAAGGTAGGATATATGGTCTTCCCCACTTCACCGTTTTCACAGGAACTAAAAGACAGAAACCACAAGCAATTTGCCCTTGCATAAGGGAGATCTTGTAAATCATTGGAGCAACTTACTCCTCATTAATGGTGTGCTAGTTGTGCTCCAGGGCATGCAGCCAACTTTGCGATTGGATGTTGCCCAAGAGTGCAATCAATACTTTGATAAGGAGCAGAAATTTGCCATAGCAAACATGTAATTTCCCTTACACATGTGTAAATTGCTAATAAGTTTCTGGCCAGCGACTGGTCAAGGATTAACTAGAAAGGTTCATGGTCGAGTGGGGTATTCAACTGAGTTTTCTTAGCTATAGAGATTGCAAAGTTTACTTTTCTTTTTTTCTTTTCTTTAATTTTCTTACTGCAACTCCCTGGATTTCCCAGCCAGCAAGGTTACTGGCCATCTTGTCTAGAGCATTCTAGGGGCTGTATTCAAGTTCACAATGGCAATTGCCCACTCCAGCCATAGATGGATAACCATCACAATGGTTCTTACTGATTTGAATCCAACAGAAAAAAATCCTCTTTATGCTAGTTGTTTATTCTATCTGAACCAACTGTTCATACTGAGTGCCAGTTCACAGTGTCTCCTGATCCTCAGGCACGACTTGAGAGATGCAAAGGGGTGCAGTGGAAACACAACATGAAAATAAAGCCTCTTCAGCTGATAGGACAATATCTTTCAGAATCCAAACCAATGCATTTTGCTGCTGTTGATATTATTTCTATTGATGATTATGGTGATAATATTGAATGTATTGATGATGATGATGATGATGATGATGATGATGATGATGATGATGATGATGATGATGACGACAACAACAACAACAACAACAACAATGACTACAACGACAACAATGACAACGACAAACGTGATAAACTCTTTCACAAAGATAACAAGCAGTGTGAAGCAAGGTTGTTTTATGTATGACAAGATTATTGCATGTCAGATTGTAGAGAAGAAAGAATGAAAAGTAGCATCATCATAGTAAACATATTGACCAAAATCTTGTTATACATTTATGCAAAAGGTGTAATGTTGGATGCAGATTGCTTCAAGTTACAAAATCTCCATAGATGTTATCTGTTGCACACAGATGTCTTAAGATTTCTTAACATAAAGCAACTTGTCTTCAAAAATGCACTTTTACATAACAATACAACCAAATTTCAGCTCTGTGTATTTTGTTGTAGGAAGTGACTATCAGTCCATCTTGTTAAATTATGTTGAGTGGCAGTAGTTTTCTACTTGTTTTCAAACCTGCCAGTACTACATGTGGAAACTGGGACTTTTTCTACTTATAGCAGAGATACAGCCCTCTCTACCAGTTGACAGAAGATTGCAAAGAATGTGGCTCACTTTCTATTCCCTACCAATCCCCATTTTCTTTCTCATTCTTTTGCATTTCCTATGTTTACATTGCCATGGGAACATTCTAATAAACCATTACCACTGGTCAATAAAATCTGCAGTGACCATAATCAAGGACATAGCAATTTTTCTGATGGCATTTTGAGAGTTTAGGGTTACCCAGGTTCCAGCATGTAGTATGAAACACTGAGTTTCTAGTTACATTACCACTTACACCAGCAACCAAACAATTCTACTGACTGTAGACCAAGTTCCAAAATATAATTGTTGTGCACTAATTGTGGAGGCATAAATGTTATTCTTATGTTGCTGCATTAAACTCAATAGCCATCAGACCACTGTTGTAATATAGCACTCGTATCTCCTGAAGATCTTGCATTAAAGTGCTAACCAGTCAGAATTTTGGTCCAAAGAGGGAGAATGCATGAAACAATAAATCAGTCCTCTGAAGATGCTATAGGAGAGTTGCAAGGAAGGCTATTCCTAGCTTTGCAGAAATCTAATGTGGCAATCTTAAAATCTTCAATTAAACATTTCAAAGACATGTTAAGATACAGGAAAACCTTTTAATAATGCCATGCTTTTAATTGTCTTTTTCTTTGATTGCCCTGTTAGGTGGATGGAGAGGAATCTTCTAGTTCAAGTGAAACCAGACCAACCAGTAAGTTCCAATCCATAGGTGTTCAAGTAGAGGAGGAGAAGTGGTAAGCAAATATTAATTCGATACTCTAAAATTTGCTGCCTGTTACCAGTGGCTCACAACTATGTTGATGGTACTGGGTGCGATGTAATACTGATATTGAGAAAAGAGTCCATCCCAGCTGTGTGCTCCTTACACACAACGTTATGCACCTTTTGCAGATATTACCCTTATCCACTAGACACGTAGGTGATGTGCAAAAGTTTATGGAGGCAGCCCTTGAAATCTATGCTAAAAGCCATGCCCTGAAAGTGTCTAAACTATTTCTACAGAATTCTGAAAGAAAGAAAGAAAGAAAGAAAGAAAGAAAGAAAGAAAGAAAGAAAGAAAGAAAGAAAGAAAGAAAGAAAGAAAGAAAGAAAGAAAGAAAGAAAAAGAAAGTTATCCAAATTCTATTTCTGCATAAGTGTTGGAGGGGCCTACTCACTGCATATCAGCCATCTCAACTAGCTGCTCTGTTGATACCCATCTTCCCTCATGTTTTAGTCCAATACATGAAGGAAATGTCTGAAAAAGACTATGTATATCAGCTATATTTCCATAAAAGTGTGATACACATATTTTGGCTTCTGGTAGACATTTGCTGGATTTCCAATGTGGTGTAGTCAGTAGAGTGACGGACTAGGGATCTGGAGACCAGAGTTTGAATCCCTACTGGGCCATAAAAACTCACTGGAGAAGTGGAAGTGGTAAAACCAGTCCTAAATATCTCACTTTCAAAGCTGTATTAGGGTCACTGTAAGTCAATTCTGACTTGATGGCATGTAACTAATCAACTTAAGTCCTGTAATCTAGCAGAGAGGTAGATTTGTAACTGAGTTATTTCCAGAAATCACTGACTCAGAGGGTACTGCAAATGAGCTCCTGGAATGCATGAAAGGCTTATCTTAGTGTTGCAATTTAAGTGTGTCCTACATTAACACAGAACAGTGAACTCAGTGAATTGGTGTCCCTTAAAGAACTAGACTGGATCCTGTAGTGAATATTGATTCTTTCACAAAACACACAAGGCCAATTTCAGACACATATTTAATAAAGCAAGCCTGTTAGAAATCCTTAGTGTTTCAATAAAGACATATTAATGAACTAACAGCTTGTTATTTCACACAAATTGACTAGTTATTATCAGCTAACTGATAATTTATATCAGCTCAAGAATCATACATGTCACAAATAATTCATATAAAATGCAAAGACCTTAGTGTTCAGTTGTTGAATTTGTTGCTGCCATACATTTGGGAAAGTAAGATATCTTTTTGCATTATAAAATATGAAAAAATAGGACTATTTTGGCATAGATATATAAAGACCTGGTTATTAAAAGTTCATGATATGAAAATAAGACGCTTTTGCACTGACATAATTCGTACTCATTTTATACCATATCCCACCTCTCATGGGTATTAAAGACAGCTTGAGTTCACAGGGGCAACAGGTGCTCTACTTGCAGTGTATCATATTCCTGCCTGTTTGTGCTTAATCACAGCAGGCACCCCAATTCTAAAGGCATTGGCTTGTATCCAGTTAGTGTCATTTCATTGATAGAACATCAATAGAACAAAGGAGGTAATTTTCCCTAGTTTTCCCTCTTCTTGATGAGTCCTTTTCCCCCTCATTTTTTTCCATTGGTTTGTGGGAGCTTTTGGAATAGATGGGAAGCTCCCATGAAAGAAGCTAATGGCTGAAAAGTGTATCTGCACTGTTTCCCTTAGCAGAGGCTTTTGCTGGTTCAAGGAGTATTTTTTTCATTTACTAGAAAGTACGTTCTGTCATTTTCGTTGGTATTTACTTTCTGATGTGTATTCTTAACATTCCCACCATGCAGTCCAATCAAAATTTCCCTAAGTCTTCATGAGACTCACTGATTCTGGTGGATTTACCAGTAAGTATGCTTATGGTTCCAGCTGTAATCTGTTCCCTGCTCAACAACAAACTGTGTGTCATGGGGCCACTGAATCAGAATTAGGTAACCACATTTATTTGTTCACCTGTAAGTATGGGCAATTCAAATAAATTTGTATGTAATTACAAGTTCAAGATAACAAGTTAAACAGAATATAATTAATACAATCAGAACCATCCGTACGTTGCTCAGCACCTGTTGTACAAAAGAAAAATCTCCTTTGACTCCAAATGTAAATAAATGTCTCAGAAAGGATACAAAAGCAGAGGCAGGGAGATAAATACATGGAAATAAACCTGCCGTTGCTCTTCAGAACAGAGTCTGTATTGTGTTCTGTACTGGTTTAGCCAGTCTGTCATTACATGGCTTTGTGTCCCTTAGACCAGCTAACTCTCATAATTCTCAAAGTCTGTAATTATTACACTTCATGCCTGTAGGGTATGACTGAGTACAGATGTACTGATGTTATAAAGTACAACAAGCAAGGAAACCATAAGAATCCTTATCCTAAAAAATTATGAAACTCTGATCAGTGACCAGAACTCTGAGAATCAACTGTTTACAGGGATTTTATAACACATAATTCTATAATTCATGCCCTGCCAAGCTGACTGGAGTCCACCAGAGATATGCAGTGGCCAGGAGGTACTGCGGGCCCTAACAGGAAAAGATGATTCAGGGTTACAGAAACATAGTAGGTTGTGTCAGGTCATGGTCCTTGGCTGGTGGGCGACTTTCAGCTTGGTGGGTCATCTACTCTGCAGGCCAAGCTTACCAGCTGTTGCTACATAGTCTTTACCACAAGAGTGGGCAACTTTTTTCAATCCAGAGGCCAACTTTCTCTCCCTCCATGGTCTAAAAGAACCACCAAAATGGTCAAAAATAAATATGTAAATACTGTAAATAAATAAATAAACCAATTCTGGAAAAAAAAAACTTAAGCAAATAAAACAAATAAGTAAAAGCAACCAACCAACAGATAAAGCTTGGAAAAAAGTTTTTGATTTCACTCCTGGTTTTAAAAAAACAAGTGTTTGTGATGTTAAATTTGGCATTAAATTATTCTTCATGATCTAGGATTTTAGCCAATATTGTATGTTCCTTTTTCTTTGGCCTTATAATGACAACCAGAGGGTAGCCAACTGGGAAGTGGTCAGAAGATTGTTGTTTTCTTGGAGTATAATTTAACATTAAAAGCATACTTTTGCTAAACATTATGGGTTGCTGCACAGTATATCTGCTGCCTAGATGCCCTAAGGTCATCCGATCTCACCTGATCTCAGAAGCTAAGCACGGTCGGCCCTGACTAGTACTTGGATGGGAGACCACCAGGGAATACCAGGTGCTGTAGGCGCCTGGAGTAGGAACACGCAAACCACTCCAGTAGTCCTGCCAAGAAAACTCCATGGACATGGAGTCATGAAGAGTCAGTCACGACTGTAACCACACACACACACACACACACACACACACACACACACACACACACACACACAGAGAGAGAGAGAGAGAGAGAGAGAGAGAGAGAGAGAGAGTATATCTGGAGACAGCCCTTTTAATTACTCAGCTCTAAGATGATGTGGTGTTAATTTCCACTGTAGTTCTATGTTTCTTTTGAAGGATAGATGTTTACATAGGCCATTCCCAAGGATAGCCTACCCAGCAATGTTGTGCCGCAGTGTTGTCTAAATAAACATATAACTGGGTTACTCATTGGAATATGTTGAATAGAGCCTCTCTCTTATGATGCTTGCTTAGCCTCAAAAAAGAGTGGTATGTGTTCCTAAATGTTAAAATATAGTGCCTCTCTCACTATGCCATCTCCCCAGATCAGGGCTTTATATTTTCACAATTAGAACTACATGTTTAAAGGAAAAACAAAAGGCTTAATTTTATAGCTCATATGTATGCTAAGAAATCAATACCCAGCTCCTCATTTATGTTATTCTCCCCCACCCCAACATGAATAGTAATCTTTGTGTCAAAATCATGTACAGTACGTAATGTGAGAGTCATACCCTCAGCAGCTGATTGAAAGTTTATGTGTTATGGCTTGTATGACAGGAAAGAATGGCAAGACATGCCAAGGAGGTGGGGTTTATTTTATGTGAGAAGCATTTGTTAAACTTCCAAAATTCTTCAGAGTTTGCTGTGATTACAGAGACATTAGTGTTCGTGGAGCCTTCAGGCTGCCTTTGGGTCCTATAGAGAGGGAAAGAGTGTAGGGTTCACTCACCATGAATACGAGGAAGAAACATATAAGAACAAAAGTTCCATGCCAGTACTGACGCTTTTCTGTTCAAATGGAAATTACATAACTTCATGTTGGATGATTTAACATTTTGCTCTGAAACATGCAACAGCATGCAATTCTCTGTGAGTCTACTGCAGTGTGGAAACAAGTAGGTAATGGGAACATCAGTTTTTCTGAATTATGTGTTCCACACATTTATTGTGTAGAGAATTCTAATGCTACAGACAACCCCTCCTTGTGTATTTCATAACCTTCCCTCTCATCAAAAAGTTTTTCATTCCCTTGTCTGCACTAGATTTTTTCACCATTCTTTTTTTCTTGTTTTCTTTACTTTTCCTTTCTTTTTCTTTTTGTTTTGATTCTTGCCAAGTAAGATTAGCTTTTCAAATCTGTCAAGGCCGCTTTCCTATCAACAGTATAAGGCAGTGGTGGGGAGCTTTCAGCACTCCAGATATTTTGGACCACAACTCCCAGAGTCCTTTGTCATTGGCAATCTAGGCTCGGAATTCTTGGAGTTGTGGTCCAAAACATCTGGAGTGCCAAAGGTTTGTCACCACTGGTATAAGGCATACCCACAATTAGGTAAGGCAGTCCCCTAGTCCTACGCTCCCCAATTTAATCAAAATTAATCAACCTTATCCCTTATCAGCATTGTTCTTTGGTTGCATTTAGGCAAACCTAGAAGAGCTCTTTAGAGTTAAACTACATTAATGAAATATATATACTGTATGTCATGCTTACATATCTCTTCCCTGGCTCCATGTAAAAGTTGCCTGTTGAAAGAAAAGTAATGGCGCCATCAGCATTTTGCTTGGCATTGGTCTTCTCATTTTGAGTTTTGAATTAAAGAAAATATAAAGCCTGCCATTAATGTTGTACTCTGGCAACTTCTGATTTAGCCTATACTGTATATTGAGCCCTCAATTCATTTTATGGAAGCAAGTTCTAGGATGTATGGAATGCTATGTTTATCCCAGATACGTCACAATAAAAAGTGAGGAAGTTCTAGGTAAGAGATCATGCATACAAATCTAACAGGCTGTGTTTTTATTACCAGGAGAGTGTAATGCACAACTGTCTTAGAGCATTTGTTGCTAGGCTTTAGATCTGACACTTGTCCTACTCTAAGTGTTACCCTAGCAATGAATCATTAACTCTATGTTCTTCTGCCCTTTCTCATTCATAAATCCCCCAAATGCACCCCATAAATTGCTGTTAAAGAAATACTGTTGGATGTACCACAAGAGTTATACTTGCAAGGGGTGTGTGAAAGCAGTATTGCTACATGGCCACTTGAAGTTAGAAGTTATTTATTTCTGATTTATAGGATTGTTATACAAACAATACACCAAGACCATTAATTTACAAACTTTAATAAAATTAGTTTGACATGAAATGGGTGGATTCATAATACTTAGAAAGCCATGTAAATACCATTTCAGATTCATGCTGCTGATATTTTAGCCAGTCTGTATGGGTATATAAAGACTACTGTTCTACAATCTCATCTCTTTATTCTTCGAATGTGCCTGCCTATCAACATCTATATTGCCTAAACATTTCATTTTGACTTGCTTAGTTTCCGCAGGTTTACACGATCTAACAGTGTTACAACAGCAGTTCAAGCAGACATGGATTTCCATGAGAACTTTGAAATGTCCATGGACCCTCAAGAAGACCATTCATATCCTGCACAAATGTCAAGACAATATTCGCGAGATGCCAGCACTTCCACTGTAAGCATTCAAGGCTCAGGAAACCATTACCATGCATGTGCAGTGGATGATGACTTTGATACAGATTTTGATCCTTCGATTTTACCTCCACCGGATCCTTGGATTGATTCAATAACTGAAGATCCTGTTGAGGCTGTTCAAAGATCAGTGTGTCAAAGAGATGGACATTGGTTCTTGAAGCTTCTTCAAGCAGAGAGAGAACGCATGGAAGGTTGGTGCCAACAAATGGAGAGAGAAGAACAAGAAAATCACCTACCTGAAGAGAGTAAGTAATTCAGATACTGAGGCATGAAACAATACATCACTTCTCCTCATTGAGGTATAAATGTTGGAAGGGTAAAATACTTCTAAGTCCCAGATAATTCCTTTTGGCTTCTGAGGAGTCATCTAGATTATAGTGCAGCACTGCAACAACCCATGAAGAATATTTGTTTGAAATGTACATTGACACTTAGCAGAGTGCAAGGGCAGTTTACAGACACAAGGTGTAATATACATAAAACATTACCAATGTGTCAAAATTACTAATATATTAAAATGCATTTAACACCTTGGAAAAATAAATTGATATTCACCTGGCACCAAATAATTAAGAATTTTGGTGCTAGCCAGATGCTAAACAGAAATTATTCTGGGGAATAAAATCCATGAAAGGGTACCCTCCTCTTATTTGAGATAGCAGGGAGACCTAGAGAAAGATACCCAGAGGATTTTGATTCTGGGAGCAGGCATTCCTTCTGGTATGGGATTCCAAAGCATTGCAGGGTTTTAAAGGGGAAATGGAAGCCAATGAGGTTCTTTTAGTACGGGAATTGCAAGATGCATTCACAACAACTGGTCTAAGGAAAATGGCCTAGTACCAGGTGGTGGTGTGTGGTTTTTTTTAACTGACAGAAGGTTCTGAAAAACTTTCAAAGGTGGCTCCGCGTCTGTTGGTTTTTAAAATCCCACTGGAATTGTAATTGCACTGACCATGAAGTACAAAGCTGAGGAGTACAGCCTTCTTGTAAGTTAGTTGCCTCATGTCCAAGTACAGAAGAGCTGTTGCCAATATTCTGAGTGTCTATGTTGATCGGAGTAATGTATTGCTAGCCTGCCTTTTGATTAAATGTTTTGTTTGTAAGGTGGCTTACAGGCTTAAAACAGAAAGAACAATCAAACAGTATAAGCAATGTAAAACCGAAACAGCAAAGACAAATGCCATCACTGGGAAACACAAAGGATGCCAAGCAGATAAAATCCAGACGTACTGAATTAAAAAACCTGGGCAGAGAACAGCTTCTCTTCCTTTAGCACCTAAAGTTCATAATATTAAGGAACAGGATCAAAGAGCAGGAGAAGACAGTCTCTAGCTATAGAACTGCTATTATAAGTATCCTGTCACCAGTTAGGCCAGCCGGCTAATTCCCAATAGCACAGAACCTTCATAGGGTCTTTCCAGATGATACTGAGAAATGGTTCTATAGGTTAAAAGTAACACTTTGAACTGAGCCATAACATGAATAGAACGGCAAACATGCAAGATTCGTTGGGAATGACTGGGGAAAATATGCACTGTATATGTACTGTATATGTACTGTATTGAGCCAATTAATGCTGCTGTCTCCTACCCAAAGCATTCTAGATGTGTTGAACTTCCAATCCCACCATCCTCTACTGGCTGAGGATAATAGACATTGTAGTCCACTTTAGGAGATTCTGTAACAGAACTATGATTGTTGTGCCCCTCCCTCCTCCAATGTCTTCTAAACTAAGATTGTGCTGGCGGTTCTAGCCCTGGAACACACACACAATACCCAGTTTTAGACATTCCAGCAGCATGTAAAAGAAAAACTTCAGTATGGATCTTTGCCCATTGCATTGGTTTTGTATGAAGAACAAATTGTTGCCATTTCGTACCCAAAAAACCACATTATTTTTCTGAAGGGTTTTCTTTATTTTCACACAATGATATTAAATTGTGATAATTCCTTCATTCCTAACAATTTACCTGTTGTTCTTTGGGCAGTGGCAGCACTTGTGCCATAACACCTCTTTGGGTGATACTCGGGAAAGAAATTTCTGTCTTCCGTTACACAGATTGTATTTATCTTATACGCACACTACCATAACAACAAAGGACCAGTATTTTCTGTGGTGATTATTTATTTATTTATTTATATTTCTATACTGCCCCCTTAGTGCAAACTATAGGGTAGGCACCTTTGGTGGTTTGTTTTCTCTTGCCAGACCCAACTGTGACACCTTGCGTATTTCCACAGTAAAAAGCAGCCATGGAATGGAGAATAAAATGCCTTCCCTGCCCTTCTAAGTTAAAATAAAGCATGAAAGGGAACATGTACCTCATTTTAAAGCCAAATCACACATCCATTAAATAAGCACAAACCTACTTTAAAACAAATCACATGTTTTAACCTGTTTGCACAGAGTTCTTGTTTCTTTTTTAAATCATCATGCTTCTGTATTCATGGGTCTTGGTTGAGGAGTACAAACATGGTTCACATTGCCCACCACGGGGTTAGGAAAAGGGTCACATGTCTGCAGTCCTGAATGAGCATATTTACTACAGTGGTCCCCCGCCATTTCGCAGTTCATATAGTGCAGTCCTGGTATATTGCGGGGCCAAAGTATACGAAAGGCAAGCCCCCCTGGGGTAAGCTGCTTGGGCCTGTTTGAGGCTTACTGCACTTAACCCAAGCCTGACGGGCTGCCCCAAATGAGCCTCTGACGGGCTTCTCAGGCCTGTCAAAGTTCCCAGAAGTGGTTTCCGACAAACCACAAATGACTTCCAAAAAAACAGAAGTGACTTCCGGATCGCCGGAAACCACTTCTGGGGCATCTAACATAGGCAGCGCCAGGTCTCAGGTAAATGTAAGAGGCCCCAGAGAGGCCCCCTAGTCCAAACCTGACTAAGCATCCCCATATCGCGGATTTTCAATTATCGCAGGTCAGGCCGGGTCCCTAACCCCCGCGATAGGCGGGGATTACTGTATTTCTGAACCAGTACATAATTGATGCAGCAATATATTAATGATTCCTTTCAGTATATAATCTGTAGGGGGGTGTTTTGGTTTTTGTAATGATACTAACTTTCTATAGGTATGGCTGTTTCCAACCCTATTCAGTACTCAGTCATGCATAGGGTAATTCAGGGTGTCATGGGATAAACCACCTGCTATTCTACATGAGCCAGTATTTCAGTCACTAAGTTTCTAAATCATGTTAACGTTGTGGACCAGAGTGTTAGGACTTTGAAATGCCAGCAGAATGGGTTTAATTTTTTTTCTGCCCAGACATTCATGAGAAAGTTGCAGCGGCTGAGGTTTCCTCTGTGCCCTGGCAGCTAAGAGCAGGGTTGCTTCCCTCAGAGCTCCTGAAGTAATATGATACCAGTGTTTTTCAGACAATGGCCCCTTGTATAGGACAGCTGTCTGGAGGGGATGGCTCAGGGCTGTTTGACAGAAGTTGGAATGTTACATAGATACATTTGGTATTATCTAGCCCAGAATGAAACTGTCAGATGGGACTGAATGTTTCTACTTAGGAATGCAATCTGTTGCTGCCTGTTTTTTTTTAAAAAGGGCTAGAATATTACTGGTTCTAAGTTCATTTAATAACACCATGAGATGTTTCTTTAGCTAATTATACACGTTTCCTAGTATTAGAGTTCATTTCCTACTTTTTACTTCTCATTAATATGCCAATAACTCACTTGTCTGTACTGTAATTGGAATCAAAAGAAACCAGTTAAGGTCAGTTTTCTTTGTACCAGCAGTTGATTCAATAATGGTCACAGACAACATCACCGCTGCCAAATGTGTACAATGGGACACATCCATCTTGGGATTTTTGTGTGCGAGTGCTGTGTGTTTTTTTAGTCCTGGGTCTTTAAAAGTCCAAGTAATGTCTGACAGTGGCAGAAGCTCCAAAAACACATCCCTTCTACACAGTAGATCCCTGGTTATCAGCTAGACCCGTGTTGGTGAAGCTATGGCACTGGTGCCAAAGGTGGCACTCATGGCCCTTTCTGTGGGCACCCAGCATCATCCTTTCACAGCCACCTGTATTCAAGTTAAATTACTTTATTGGCACTTTGAAAAAAAATTAGTGGGTTTTGAATCACAGTTTGGACACTCGGTCTCATTTGGTCACCATCACTGAGCTAGACCAATGTTTTTCAAGGCTGGGTACACAGATGTTCTTGGACTAAAACTTCCAGAAGCTTTCACCACTAGCTGTGCTAGCTAGGATATCTAGGAGCTGTAGTCCATAAACATTTGAGGACTCAAGTTTGGGAACCACTGAGCTAGACCACAATGGAAGTGGAACAGAAATGAGGGGGAGTATGGCAGCTGAAACTATCATCCAGAGCTACTGATTGGGAGGGCTTCAGCTTTGTTTAAATGGTACCCTACTGAAGCCCCAGTTGTTGAGCGGAGATGGAGAATTGTGCACACTGCACCATTTTATTAGTGCACTTTCCTATCTAACACAGAAGAATGCATAATTTCATAAAGGTATGCCTTACTTAGTCCCCACCACTGATCCTTTCAATAGCAGGACATACTCACTGAATTCAGAATATTTCTATATCA
This sequence comes from Phrynocephalus forsythii, assembly GCA_029282475.1. Lineage (NCBI taxonomy): Eukaryota > Metazoa > Chordata > Lepidosauria > Squamata > Agamidae > Phrynocephalus > Phrynocephalus forsythii. Next base: position 62,268,174 of record JAPFRF010000003.1, read on the forward strand.
ATGAATTTCACCTGATTCTGATGCATTGCTCAGTAGCCAGAGAGAGGTTTCTTTCCTTGTTTGTTTTTGTTGGAGCTTAAGTTAATACTACTTTATCCCTTTGTGTTTGAGTATCTATACCTAATATAGCTAGAGAATCTAATAAATTAACTGTCTCCTTTTCCCCCCACGTCACCTAATTTTTCAGAGATTTTATGACATCATATCAGACAAGAACAAAGCTTAAAAAAACTTTATGGCTACACAGACTGGTGTTAACAAACATGCTACTGGCAAAATAGCACCAAGTTTTCTAGCCCATTTGAGACAATAAATTTATTACACCATACATAGACTTTCACAGATTAGAATCCAGTTTATACCTAGGTGACAGACTCATTTGCAGGTAAAGGGGCAGAAGGGAAACCAAAGAGGGATCAGCGGGTAATTAATGTAAGTATATTATATTTAATTATATTTAATCTTAGATTATGCAAAATGATTACCATGGCCATTTCACAAAGTATGGTTAATAAACATCATGAGACTGATGAGTTAATGAACATCTGTAGTAATGTAATCTTTGTATAAGCCCTGAATGGTACTGAGCTTTTAGCAAATCAGTTCCAAGCTGCATTTTCCTTTTGATGTTCCCTTGCTCCAGAGGGGCCAATTTAAGTTGGCAAATGTTCTCCACTGTTTTTTGAATAAATGGTGGTGTTCAAAAACCCCCTCAAAAAGCAAGGTTTTTGTTGCTGGGGAGTAGTATCAGAAGAAAGATATCTAGTTGTCTCATATGCTCCCAGAGGCATCTGGTGGAGCCACTGTGACGTACAGGAAGCTGGACAAGATGGAGCCTTCGCCTCATCCAGCAGGGCTCTTCTTATGTTCTTATGACTGTCTGACTTGGAATGCAGGTTCACAGTGCAGTTATAACAATCTGACACCTCTTTAACTGTGTGGATTTGTAGTTTGGGGAGATGCTTAGGATTCTGTGCTAGAGAGCTTTAATGCTTTCATGGAACAACAGCAGTGAACTCTCAGTAGCCGACCAAACTACAGATCCCAAGATTCCACAGGAAGGAGTCAAGATAGTTCAAATGGAATCAACTGCTGTAACTATGTACATTCTACTGTCAGTAAAAGGTTGCTTCATAAGTCCCTCCTCAGCATTCATTTCACAATCACAAGGGACTTTGTTTTGAACCAATCATTGTACAGCTAGGGGATCAAGGTGTTTGATCTCTTCCACACACACACACCCTTTTGGGGGGGGGGTCAGAGTCACTCAGTTGTTACCAGTTAACTATGGCTCATCCTACACAATCAAGCAGTTTATTTTTTAGTCACTTGCCTTGCCAATCCAAGCACGCACGCACGCGCGCACACACACACACACACACACACACACACACACACACACACACACACACACACACACACACCAATTTGAGAATTTTTAAAAGCAAAATTTTTCTCCTTAAGCAAAGTTGAGAGCCCCCTTTTTATCTGCTTCCTTCATCTACCCTGCTTTTCAGTTCTTGAGATGCCTTGTGGAGTGTCAGATGGCACAGCTCCAGCTGAGGCAGCTGTTCTGAAGGCGATGCATTGGGAAGAGTTTTCATAACAATAGGAACCACATGAAAGCTCTCTGAGTAACTCCTCCCCACTATTGAAGGCTCCTTTCAGTTGAGTGGTTTGCACATTAGGATGAATAAAGAACTAGACACACTAAGGGGTACATTTTCAGCACAGGGCTCAGGGAATTAGACACGCAACCCTTACAAACAATAATAGCAGAATGGCAGTTGTGGGTAGAATTGCCAGAACAGCTGGAGATACTCCACATAAAACCTCGAGTTCACAGTTATTTCCTGTCAGAACTGATGCTGAGAAACAAGAACCAGCTCAATAGATTGTTCTTTCTTTCACAGCCTTGGAATCATTTCCTGTAAGTTTTGAAGAGCTGTAGCAAATCTCTTGCTTGTTCTTTTGTACTGTACTTATAAATAGAGATGGGCACAAAACGAACTTTTAATTCCTTTCATTATTCGTTATTCATTTTGTTAGTGAACGAAACAAATAACGAACCAACCCATCAAAAACAAAATGGAATGGAAATTTCCATTTTGTTCGCTTCGTTTTTCGTTACCCCCTCCTACCTTGTCCTCATCACCAGTCCTCCTGGTCCTGGCAGGGGAAGGTAGGCCTGTAGAGGTGCTGCCCTCAAGCCAGCACCTGAAAAAGCCCCTGGCTGGGGACTTTTAACCCCCCCAAAAAAAATAAAAATAAAAATAAAATAAAAAAATAATTTTAAAAAGAAGAAGTGCCGACCCAGCCCTGGGGTTGCCCGGTCAGCGCACTAAAATAAAGAAAATAAAAATTAAAAAAACAACCAGTGCCGACCTGGTCCCTGGGGCCACACAGTCAGCATTTGAAGAAAAAAACAAAAAAACAGAGGCTTGGGGTCAGCGCCTCAAAAAGCCCCTAGCTAGGGACTTTTAAAACTGCCCAAAATAATAAAATAAAATGAAAAGGAGCACCGACCCGGCCCCAGGGGTGGCCAGGTCAGTGCTCTAAAATAAAAAAATTACAAAATAGAACCAGCACTGACCCAGCTCCAGGCGCTGTGCGGTCGGTGCTTGAAGGGGGGGGAGGTGCTGGACCCAAGCCAGCGCCTCAAAAAGCCCCTGCTGTCGGGGCCAGGATTGCCCACACACACACACCACCGCCGCCACTGGTAAATCGGACCGGTTCAGGTTCGTATGATTTTTTTTTATTTGTACAAACCCGAACTAAGCCGAACCAAGAGTGGGCCCGAAACAGACGAACCCAAACCATGGGTTTTCTGTTTCGTGTCCACCTCTACTAATAAAGTAGTTTTATATGTGGTTACTTAAAAGGAAGTTACTGGGGCAGCTAAAAAATCTGGTAATAAATAAATAAATAAATAAATAAATAAATAAATAAATAAATAAATAAATAAATAGGGTCCAAGGAGAGTTCTTCCCCAATAAGAAACTACTGTCTCAATGTCTGATGTTCATTCAATTTGCCTTCAAGCAGCTCATTTTGGTTATACTACACAAATATCATGCTTTCAATCCTGACCCCAGAGTGTGTGCTTTTCTAGGTAAATGAAGAAAAGCACAGCTATATATTCATCATCCACATCCTCATCAAAAAGCTTGCCAGTGGAGCTAATTATTCCTAGATATGCTGAGTTCTTCTTTCTTACTCTCTTGTATTGGAGTTTCCCATACTTCCATAATTGGCACTGGTGTAATGCTTCATTTTCCAAAGCCAGATACTAGAAGCATGGAATAGGGTTTATCTCCCTCAGTAAAAACATCTCAAAGCATTTTTGCAGTTAGAAATAAGCTGCTGCAGCTGTGATCCAAAATGATTCTCCCAAGACCTGTTGTGATATCACAGACACAGGGCATCCTAGAACTCACCTATCAGACTGTTTTCCATGTAGTATGCTGTGATACCATGCCATTCTAGAGCTGCATTTTAGCATCCCTACCTAAGAGTATATCTCTTTCTTATGCATGAGTGTGCACACTGCACCATGTGTTTTCACTCCCTTGGAGAATCCAAAAATCCAATGTTCCAGGTGTTCATTTTGAACATAGCCCTAAGCCCAATTCTACCCATTTCTGTTACTCTTCTCAGATTTTCTTTCCCAGTATTTTAGAATTGGAACAGGTGAAGCAATTTCTAGATAGGGCAAAGTCAAGTTTGATCACATCAAAATAATTCTAGCCTATCATGCTGTTCATACAATGGCCAATCAGTTGCCTAAAGTAAGTCATTAGGAGTACAGTACAGTATATGTGTGGAACTACACCCTCCACCTTGCTTTCATGTGTGCGTGCTTCCTTATTTATTTATTTATTTATTTATTTATTTATTTATTTATTTATTTGTTTGTTTGTTTGTTTGTATGACATCTTTCTTCCAAAGTTTCCATGGCAGATTACAGCTTTTTCCCAGAGTTTGGAAAGATTACTTTTTTGTAACCTTTCTCAGAATTCCCTAGCTAACATGGTCACAAACAACAAGGCCATGTTATCTGGGAGATTTAGCAGTCCAAAATAGTAAGTTTCCAAACTCTTCAGTGACTGTATAGTTACTCTTGGCAAAATCACTCCCCTAGATCAGGCAAAATCACTACCCTAGATCAGTATGGGGGCCCTCAGCACAGAATCATACTCAGAGAGTGATGATTAATGGCTTCTTTAAGTGGGAAGAAGTAACAAGTGGGTCCAAATTTGGGTCCAGTGCTCTTCAACATTTTTATTAACAACTTGGACAACGCAGTGCAGGGAATACTTGCCAGATTTGTGGATGACACAATATTGGGTGGAATACCTAATACCCTGGTAGACAGAAACAAAATTCAAAATTATCTTGATAGGCTGGAGCAATGAGCTGAAAGCAACAGAATGGAAATTTAACAGGGCCACGTGCAATGTACTGTCACCTAGGAAGAGGAAATGCACAATTATAAGATGGGAAGCACTTGGCTCAGCAATACAGAAAGTGAGAAGGATCTTGGAATTGTTGTAGATCATGAACTGAATATGGGCCAGCATATTGCCTGATGGGACTCAAGGCCTCACTTTGAGTATTGTGTCCAATTTGTCACTTCAAGAAAGAGGGTGACAAATTGGAACAAGTTCAGAGGAGAGTGACAAGGATGATCAGCGGGCTGGAAACCAAGCCCTATGAGAAAGGATTGAAACTAGACATGTTAGTGTAGAGAAAAGAAGACTGGGGGGCAATATGGATAGAACTTTTCAAATATTTGAAGGGCTATAGTGCAGAGGCAGGATCTGTTCTCAGTCATCCCCGAGTGTAGGACGCGCAACAATGGGTTCAAGTTAGGCGAACCCAGCTTTCTGCTAAATATCAGGAAAAACTTCCTAAACTGTTAGAGTAGTATGCTAGTGGAACACCAAAAGCATTCAAAAAAATTTTGGACAACCACCTGGCAGATATCTTTTGATTCATATTCATGCATGGAGTGGGGGGGGGAGGTTGGATTTGATGACCTTATAGGACCCCATCGACTTCACTGTTCGATGATTCTCTTTATGTGTGTCACATACATATCAAGTGCCGATTAGCTATATTATCTTATATATGTTTTGAATTACTTCAGCTTACTAAAATGAGAACCTATTTTTGTGTGCCTATAAAGGTCTAAGTTAGCAAGTTCTTCAAATGTTTTAGTAAAAACAGAAGGCTCTCTCAACAACTGCTTACATGGCTGTGTTATGAACATCTCCAGAAGTCTTTCCAATTTTTTTGCTTTCTTTTTAAGTTATAGGTAAAATTCGAACTGCAGTTGGAAGTGCCCAGCTTCTCATGGCTCAGAAATTTTACCAGTTCAGAGAACTGTGTGAAGAAAACCTGGTATGTCATATGAATTGTAGATGCAACTTGATAATATCACTCAGATGCCTAGTCAGCCAGAAGTTGTATACAATGTATACAACTAAATACACTAAATACCTTGATTTTTCACATATATTTTAATATACTGTTCATAGGGATTTTTAAAATATTGTAATTTGATGTATTTTAGTCATTTTAATACTTATTTCGTGAATTTTTTGTGACTACAATGAATCCCCCTGCTAAGGGAAAGATGGAGCATAAAATAAATATATAAAAATACATGTAGACTGTTGATTGTAATGTCTAAAAGTGAACAGGATTTCCTCCAGCATATTTTATCTAAGTAATAACAGAGCATTTTTCTTGTTACAGGTATTTGCTTCTTTCATCTGTACTGCATATTACGGTCACCCTTTTCTTTGCAGCCATTGAGTCTTTAAATATATGCGAGTTATAAAAGCAAATGCAACACTTTTTCCCATAAACTTGGCTGTTAAACAACTCACAGTATTTTCATAAAACTGGAGTAGCCTTATAGCATTGTAGCCATGCTAAAATGTATGGTTAGAACACCAGTAAGATTTAAAAGTTTGAGAACTAGAACAAGACCCATTATGGAAATGTGATAGTTGCCTAATCCATTTGGTCTTGTGTTCTAGAGAAATAATAATTAGTATTTACGATGAGAAACCAACTGGTCCAGCATCCAGACACATCATCAACACCAAGTGCAAAGACTGTCAGCATGCATGCACTAGACTGCTGCATTGTCCGGAAGCTGCATTGCTGCTTACTAAAATCAGGGCATTTTCATCTTGTATCTAATCATAGTTATGTGTCATGAAGTTAATTATGACATATACCCTTTCAGGATATTCTAGGTATAAAATTATTCAGAAGTGATTTGCCATTCCTTCCTTATTGTGGCACCTGGAACTGTGCCCAAAGGCACACAGGCTGGCTCTTCTGGGTTGCATAGTGAGGTCCTGAACTCCCAACTTCACATTCTCTAGCCAGATACTATCTACTCAAAATTCAACACCTCTGTTCAGCAGTACTTACATCCATCGAAGTGTGGAGTAAGCTAAAATTCTGTAACAGTAGCAAATGGAGACTATAGTTGGTAGGTCAACAGCTCCCACTCCCAAAGATATCACCACCAAACCCTTAGACCAGTGGTGGCAAGCCATTGGCATTCCAGATATTTTGGACCACAACTCCCACAGTCCTTTGTCATTGGTGATACAGGCTTGGAATTCTGGGGGTTGTGATCCAAAACGTCTGGAGCCACCACTGTCTTAAACCATGCTAGTCTCTGAGGCTGCATTTCTGGCTGTCATATCTGTGTTTCCTCCTCTCTTCTCCTTGTCATTCATGAGTTCTGATTCCTTGGTTCCACTCCTAATTGGAGCAAGCCATTACTCACCATGATGTCGGAAGCTGAGCAAATTAGTAGTTGCTCAGTGGGATGTTAACATGCAAATGGTGTGAAAATGTAAAGCTAAGAATATTCTGTTTGGGTTTGGTAGTATAAAAGAAATGCTTTTATCCACTGTATGTTTAGTATTGTAGATATCGTTTTCTAAATCGACCCCTTCTTAAGATGAAACAAAACTGATTAAACCTATAAAGATCTGTATAATGAGTAAGCTAACTGGTCCATTCTAACCCATAGCTGTTGACTCTGATTAATAGCCATTCTGAGCTTAGAAGAGTAACTTTTTGTAATAATTATTCCCATAATTTCTCACTCAGCGGGAGCTAAGATTCTTGCAATTTTCACCAGAAAAAGTAACTGCAGCTGTTCAACAAGTTTGCATCTCTCTTGTCTATGCTATGAACAGTGAATATAAGATTTATTCATGAACATACAATTTTAGTATGCTGTCAACAAACAAGCATAAGAGAACATGTTGATTAATATTCAGCAGCATATATGCCTTCAGTTTAGGATACTCTATGTATAGATTGTAAAAGCACTGGGAATTGTTAGCATAGTATATCCAGTCCTCTGTTAATGTCACAACAAAGGCTGATATGACTAACCTTCAATTGCTTCCGTTGTTATTGAAGTTTCTTACAAGACTTTGTTGAAGAATGGTGGAACCAACTGAAATTCTTTTTAAAAAAGCATTTTGTCTGCCTCTGTGAATGGGCATTCATGGTTTAATTCATATAAATAAACAATGATCCAGATGAATCAAAGACAACAGTTAAAATTTTCTGATCAACGTAAAAAAACACTGTAGCTATTGATTTTTAAAAGTGTTTTTTCCCTTTCCTTTCCTTTTCTTTAAAGGCAACATATTTTTCATGCTTTTCTTCTTTTCTTCTATTGCACAGAATCCCAATGCACACCCAAGGCCAGCCTCGCAGGACTTAGCAGGGTTTTGGGATATGCTGCAGTTGTCCATTGAAAATATTAGTATGAAATTTGATGAACTTCATCAGTTAAAGGCCAATAATTGGAAACAGATGGATCCACATGACAAGAAGGTAGAACATTGTCGATTTTGTATGCTTCATTTAAAACCCTGCACAAATACTGGACAGATTAAATAGGCCTCTGCATACAGCACTGTTGTTAAAAACATGAAATGGAGATCATATCAGATTAATTTCATTGTAAAAAGGAAAAAATGTTTACATAACAATCACCTGAGATATTATGTGTAATATGTTTCAGGCATATTTTTAAGGCAAACTTGTTTCTGTGAACTGAATGATGGGAATGTGCTCATTTGTCTTATTATACTTAGCAAATCATATTAGATAACCAACTGTTGGAAGGAACTGCCTCATATACTGAGTCTTACATTCTAAGTAAATGATTATAAACAGTACATAGTACTGCCTAGCATAAGAATTCTGTTTACCAATGCAGTCTGAAATGTATAAGTAAGCAACTAGGGAAGCACTGTAATCATCACTGACTTGAGAACCGGCCCCCATTCCCATGGATAAATGTATGGGTATTCTCAAACCAAAACATCATAAGAGTTACATGGTAAACCTCTCATCTCATTGCTCTAGTTTGTTTTGAGGGAATCCTTATAACTGGCTTCACCTCACTTATTTCATTCAACCCAGCCTAGTTCTGGAGCATTAAGGCAGTAAGCCAAGGCTTTGTTGTCTTTTGCAGAGTAAGGTGGGATTTATTTATTTTTATTGTACTTTGGAACAGAGTGTTGTTTGTTTGTTTGTTTGTTCACTTGTTTGTTTTAAGCATTTGTAACAGATATTCAGCAAAAGGTGTCAGATGAGTCAATAATCACTTGAAACCAGAGTCCATACCACCAAAGTTCCATTAGAATCATTAGACTAGGTACAATTTTAATTAACTGATACAACATTGAAAGGTTCAGATAAAGCAACACAAGTGGAGGTGTAAGTATCAGAAAGAAGGATGGGGTAGAAATAGTAGATCATCCGTGCTTGTTGTTTGTTCACTTTCTTCTTCTTTTTCAAATCCCAAAATTGGGGAAAGAAGGATATTTTGGAGAGAAACCAAAAATCATCCCCGAAATGCTTTCTCCATGTTAAGATGAAGAAAATAATGTAATATTTAATAGACCTCTGCCAGCATACTCTTAACAGCATTAGCTTAGCCTTCTGACTAAGAAGGAAGCAGACATGTAAAATAAATGGGGAGCTTTTAAAAAACTGGATTGGATCTCAAATATTGCTTAGTAGAGTTCCAGTCATGTTGGAGGAAATATGTATTGGGGCAATTTTTCCAATCCCTCCCTCTCCCCCTCATCCCATTAAAACTCCAGAAAAATTGCTGCTGCTGGTGGTGGTGGTGGTGGTGTTTTCCTGTGTTAGGGGATCCTCATCCTTTTTATAAACAGAAGACTTTCCATTCACTTAATGGCCTGCCTAATTATAACGCCTTCCATCTGATTTCCAGAAGTGAGTGGAAGACAAGAAACAATTCAGGAATTGGGTTTGTATATCCTTCCAGCCATAAATGGGAAGTAATCAAGAAATACTATTGCAGTAAAAAAAAAGAGGGGGGGCCCTGTGGCCATTACAAAATACAAAAGCAAGACTAGGCTAAGTGACACCTTTCTAGGCTACTAGTAAAATAACAAAAAATAATTACGGGTATTGAGAAATACTATGCTATCTTTGTCTTTTCACTAGAAAAAGCACAGATGTGGGTTCAGACTCTAAAAAGCATCTGGAAGAGGAAAGGCAATATGCATTCCTCCTTTTCCTGCTTGGTCAAGACACCAGAGGGCAGAAAACAGAAAATAAAAAAGCATTATCCCTTTAAAGATGTGCAGTACTTCGCCCCCCCCAACCCTTTTAGTAATTTGCAAATAAATCGTGTGCTTCTCTCCCAGTCACTCATCCCTGAACCAAAGCAAATTAAATTGCAAGGTGTTGTGACGCTTCATACCCTACTGGTAAGAAGAAGCAAACATCCTTTAACTTTCTGTTGGGGGCTAATTCCAATTGCAAAGCAGTCTTCTAGTCTTTCTTGTCCTGAAGTTCTCTTTACATGAGTATTTCTTACTTATTTCCAGATAATATTTCCTAATTTCCAGATATTTTGCGACAATTATTTCTGTGCTTCCTCTTTTAAAAACAAACTTGGTGTCATTGATACAACATTCTGATATCTTCATATATTATTTTTGAACCAAACAATGTGTACAGTTTAATATTTTTCATAAAATAAATACTGTACTCAAAATATTCTGGTTTTCCCAGCATTTCATTTCCTTTTCACCCCATAACATTTATGTGTTTCATCAAACATGGGTCTAAGGAGAATGAAGGGACAAGGAGTAGCCTGTTTAATCAGATCAATGAGTACAAAGATACTGCCACTTTTTATATGCCACACAAGAACTTGGACCTCTTCTGAGGTTGGCAAAGGTACTGCATTTCAAAAAAGAATATTAAAATTGATCACTGATAAACTCTCCATAAAGGAAAACCGAATCTTGTTGATTTAAATAATACCCTTGGGAGAGTGATCTACCATTGTTTTTTATTTGTTTTTCCTAAACTAAACCAAATAATCACGAAACCTTTAAGAAGCCATGAGAGCTTTAAATTATTGGTGAATTTACAATACCAAAAATTTGTATGCTTCTCTAAAGAGACTTCTATTAGGCATCTACTTGTTGCAAATATACCTCATTGCCAATATGAAGAACATATTTTAATAATAAAATATCTGATCAACAAAAGAGTGAAGCAATTTAAAAGATAAGAGAATGTTCCTACAATCTGTATTGGACAATAGAGGTTCTGTGTTGCACAGTTAGCAGGATGTTGCAAGGTTAATATTTAGGATCTTGCAGTAAATTAAATGCTGATTTTCCATCCTTAATAATGAGGCTGACAAAATTTGTGGATTTGGTTTTTGTTTTGTTTTGTTTTTTGTATTTGTGTTTGTTATCTTTCATCCTAAGATCGGGTAAAAGAGTATACCTCAGTTTTTGCATAGACAAATTGTAATGTTTTAGCAAATTCATTTCAGGTGCTATGACCTTACAACTCAAGTTAAAGCTGTTTGCATCAACAGTGGGAAAATTAGAAGCTACAATAAAATTTATGTAGCATTATGTAATGAACAATTCCTTGTTTGAGGTAACAAGAACAAGATGGAAGTCTGTAAAGTTAAGGGGGGGAATCTGACACTGCTCTTTGTAATGCAGAGTCCTGCAAGTGTAGATATAACATACATTTTTCTCTGAATTATATATATATATATATATATATATATATATATATATATATATATATATATATATATATATATATATATATATATATATATATATATATATATATATATATATATATATATATATATATATATATATATATATATATATGTTTTCGTAGATTTTCACGGGTATAGCTATGCATGTTAGGTGGATTCGGGTTTCTTCCCGTGTAGAAATAAGGTTGTTTTGGCGACGTTTCGATGAGGTCTCACTCGTCATCTTCAGGCTGGTGTTCTGGCTTCTTTCTTCTTGAAGCAAAGTGTGGTCTCAGTTGAAGTCCTTCTATAAATACTGCTGGGGGTGTGGTTTGCTTGCTCTGTTGCTGATTGTAGGTTCCTTTGTTCCTTTGTTCTTTTGTGATCTGCTGTGTGGCTGAGGCGATCGTTAAGGGATTAACTGCTGATGGCTGTTTAGATGGCTGTTTACATGCTGGTGGGTTAGATGGCTGGTAGGTTCTGGCAGTATCCTGGGCTTTGGTGGAGTGGGGTCCTGTGTCTTGTGAATTCATTTTGGTCTGGCTACGTGTCTGTGGTCTCCCAATGTTTTTTTGGGGTGTGTGAGTGTGCTCCATGTGGTGACTGGAGTGGGGTGCCGCAGTAGATGGTGCAGTCGTGGTTTTGTTATTGGATGGTGGTTTCGTTTCATCTGTGGGAAGGGTCTGGGTTTGTGTTTGGTGTGGATGGAAGGTGGTGGCATCTTGTGTCCTTTTGGACCTGGTGTCAGTCTTTGTGACAGAGGCTCGTCTGTTGACCAGGGCTAGTTTCCAGATGTCAGGCAAGCGGGAGGTGTCATCACGTTTATTCATGTTGTTTGGGTGTTTCTCTATTTCAATGGCTTCCATGATTATTCGACTGTTGAAGTGTTCAGTTTTGGAGATGAGTTTGGTTCTTTCAAAGTCAATTTCATGACCTGTTGTTTTTATGTGCTGGAAGAGAGAGGAAGATTTTTCTTCTTTTTTGACTGCGTTCTTGTGTTCTGCGATGCGTGCGCTTATTCTCCTGTTTGTTTGTCCGATGTATGTGGCTGGACAGACTTTGCATGGTATTTCGTAGACTCCTTGGTTTTCTAGCTCAATCTTGTCTTTGGGGTGAACTACACAGGAAAAGCGAACTACACAGGAAGCGAACTACACAGGAAGCGAACTACACAGGAAAAGATACCTACTAGATCAAACCAACAGACACCTACTCACTCTCCACCTCAAACTCAGCAACAAAATCCACCCAACACTCTGGAACAAATCCAAGCAACTCGCCGCCTGGAGAGCTGAAACAGAGACCTCCCACAAGACAGACACACACACCAACAAACTCCACAAACTGGAAAACGCCAGAAGCCCAACCCCCACAACAGCCCATGAAACAAATTCACAACATATCAGACAGGACACTCACCATCGCAGAGACCAAAGTCCTTTCCAAAGTTCAACTTTGCAGTCGCCCCCAGACACATCCCCACCGAAAACATCATATGCGGAGTGGAAGCCAGCCTAACCAAAATCAACCCAGATGAAGCCAACAAAATCAGACTCGAAGTCACCAATGTCCTCTGCTCCAGCAAACCACCCAGAAGCAATTTACACAAAGAAGAACAAAAAGCCCTCACCAACCTGAGGAAAGACCACAACATAATCATTCTCCCAGCAGACAAAGGCAATGCCACAGTGGTGATGAACACATCCGACTACCAAGCCAAATTATCAACCTACTACAAGACCCTGCTTACATACCTTTGAACACAGACCCCACCACCTACCTGGAAAAAACCACCAAAGCCAAAATAAAGCCTCTCCCTTAAGTGAAGAAATCAAGCCAAGCATCATCCCCAGAGAGAAATCATCCAGATGCCCCAAGCTCTACGGCTCCCCAAGATTCACAAAGAAGGAACACCTCTCAGACCCATAGTCAGCTCCATAGGCTCACCTCTACAAAACCTCGCCAAATTTCTTGCCAAACAACTCCAGCCCTATGCAGAATCCATCACTTCATACGTACAAAACTCGTTCCACTTCATAGAAATTATAAAGAAACAAGACCTACAACCCAATGACCTACTCGTGAGCTTCGATGTTGTTTCGCTCTTCACACAAGTGCCCATTCAAGAAGCCTTGACAGCTATCCACAACAAATACAACCCCCAAGCACATCCTAGATCTGACCAACCACTGCCTAACCAACACATACTTCATCCACAATGGACAAAGATACAAACAGATAGAAGGAGCACCCATGGGATCACCCCTCTCACCGGTCATCGCAAACCTATATATGGAACACTTTGAAACCAACGCGTTACAGAAGTCCGAACATAAACCCAAACTCTGGCTCAGATATGTTGACGACACCTTTGTTATCTGGCCACACGGGAAAGATAAACTGAACAACTTCCTCACACATCTCAACAGCCTACACCCCAAAATACAATTCACTATGGAAATAGAAGCCAACAACCAACTTCCCTTCCTGGACGTCCTAATCTACAAAAAAACCCGGGCTCCTTAGGACATACCATCTACCAGAAAAAAACACATACAAACCGCTACTTAAATGCACAATCACACCACCACCCTGCACAGATCAACTCCGTAGCAAAAACCCTCATCTCCAGAACCAAACGCCTCGCTGACAAAGACCACCTAAAAACTGAATTACACACTCTCTCGAATGTTTTAATTGCCTTTTCCAAAAAAACACCATCACCAAACTAATCCAAAAGGAAACACCCCCAAGAACCAAGAAACAGAAGAGAACAACGGCACCGCCCCTCCTCCCTTACATCAAAGGCACCACAGACAAAATCAGCAAAATTCTCCACAAACACAATATCAAGACAGCCTTTTGCACCGACCAAAAATAGCCAACATCTTAAGAAACCCCAAAGACAAGATTGAGCTAGAAAACCAAGGAGTCTACGAAATACCATGCAAAGTCTGTCCAGCCACATACATCGGACAAACAAACAGGAGAATAAGCGCACGCATCGCAGAACACAAGAACGCAGTCAAAAAGAAGAAAAATCTTCCTCTCTCTTCCAGCACATAAAAACAACAGGTCATGAAATTGACTTTGAAAGAACCAAACTCATCTCCAAAACTGAACACTTCAACAGTCGAATAATCATGGAAGCCATTGAAATAGAGAAACACCCAAACAACATGAATAAACGTGATGACACCTCCCGCTTGCCTGACATCTGGAAACTAGCCCTGGTCAACAGGCGAGCCTCTGTCACAAAGACTGACACCAGGTCCAAAAGGACACAAGATGCCACCACCTTCCATCCACACCAAACACAAACCCAGACCCTTCCCACAGATGAAAGCGAAACCACCATCCAATAACAAAACCACGACTGCACCATCTACTGCGGCACCCCACTCCAGTCACCACATGGAGCACACTCACACACCCCAAAAAAACATTGGGAGACCACAGACACGTAGCCAGACCAAAATGAATTCACAAGACACAGGACCCCACTCCACCAAAGCCCAGGATACTGCCAGAACCTACCAGCCATCTAACCCACCAGCATGTAAACAGCCATCTAAACAGCCATCAGCAGTTAATCCCTTAACGATCGCCTCAGCCACACAGCAGATCACAAAAGAACAAAGGAACAAAGGAACCTACAATCAGCAACAGAGCAAGCAAACCACACCCCCAGCAGTATTTATAGAAGGACTTCAACTGAGACCACACTTTGCTTCAAGAAGAAAGAAGCCAGAACACCAGCCTGAAGATGACGAGTGAGACCTCGTCGAAACGTCGCCAAAACAACCTTATTTCTACACGGAAGAAACCGAATCCACCTAACATGCATATATATATATATATATATATATATTTGTTTTAATAGATTTTCACGGGTATAGGTATGCATGTTAGGGTGGATTCGGGTTTCTTCCCGTGTAGAAATAAGGTTGTTTTGGCGACGTTTCGACGAGGTCCGAACATAAACCCAAACTCTGGCTCAGATATGTTGACGACACCTTTGTTATCTGGCCACACGGGAAAGATAAACTGAACAACTTCCTCACACATCTCAACAGCCTACACCCCAAAATACAATTCACTATGGAAATAGAAGCCAACAACCAACTTCCCTTCCTGGACGTCCTAATCTACAAAAAACCCGACGGCTCCTTAGGACATACCATCTACCAGAAAAAAACACATACAAACCGCTACTTAAATGCACAATCACACCACCACCCTGCACAGATCAACTCCGTAGCAAAAACCCTCATCTCCAGAACCAAACGCCTCGCTGACAAAGACCACCTAAAAACTGAATTACACACTCTCTCGAATGTTTTAATTGCCACGGATTCCAAAAAAACACCATCACCAAACTAATCCAAAACCCCCAAGAACCAAGAAACAGAAGAGAACAACGGCACCGCCCTCCTCCCTTACATCAAAGGCACCACAGACAAAATCAGCAAAATTCTCCACAAACACAATATCAAGACAGCCTTTTGCACCGACCAAAAAATAGCCAACATTTTAAGAAACCCCAAAGACAAGATTGAGCTAGAAAACCAAGGAGTCTACGAAATACCATGCAAAAGTCTGTCCAGCCACATACATCGGACAGACAAACAGGAGAATAAGCGCACGCATCGCAGAACACAAGAACGCAGTCAAAAAAGAAGAAAAATCTTCCTCTCTCTTCCAGCACATAAAAACAACAGGTCATGAAATTGACTTTGAAAGAACCAAACTCATCTCCAAAACTGAACACTTCAACAGTCGAATAATCATGGAAGCCATTGAAATAGAGAAACACCCAAACAACATGAATAAACGTGATGACACCTCCCGCTTGCCTGACATCTGGAAACTAGCCCTGGTCAACAGACGAGCCTCTGTCACAAAGACTGACACCAGGTCCAAAGGACACAAGATGCCACCACCTTCCATCCACACCAAACACAAACCCAGACCCTTCCCACAGATGAAACGAAACCACCATCCAATAACAAAACCACAACTGCACCATCTACTGCGGCACCCCACTCCAGTCACCACATGGAGCACACTCACACACCCCAAAAAACATTGGGAGACCACAGACACGTAGCCAGACCAAAATGAATTCACAAGACACAGGACCCCACTCCACCAAAACCCAGGATACTGCCAGAACCCACCAGCCATCTAACCCACCAGCATGTAAACAGCCATCTAAACAGCCATCAGCAGTTAATCCCTTAACGATCGCCTCAGCCACACAGCAGATCACAAAGGAACAAAGGAACAAAGGAACCTACAATCAGCAACAGAGCAAGCAAACCACACCCCCAGCAGTATTTATAGAAGGACTTCAACTGAGACCACACTTTGCTTCAAGAAGAAAGAAGCCAGAACACCAGCCTGAAGATGACGAGGTGAGACCTCGTCGAAACGTCGCCAAAACAACCTTATTTCTACACGGGAAGAAACCCGGAATCCACCTAACATGCATATATATATATATATAATATATTTGTTTTACCCTTTTCACGGGTATAGGTATGCATGTTAGGGTGGATTCGGGTTTCTTCCGTGTAGAAATAAGGTTGTTTTGGCGACGTTTCCAAACCCAAACTCTGGCTCAGATATGTTGACACCTTTGTTATCTGGCCACACGGGAAAGATAAACTGAACAACTTCCTCACACATCTCAACAGCCTACACCCCAAAATACAATTCACTATGGAAATAGAAGCCAACAACCAACTTCCCTTCCTGGACGTCCTAATCTACAAAAAACCCGATGGCTCCTTAGGACATACCATCTACCAGAAAAAAACACATACAAACCGCTACTTAAATGCACAATCACACCACCACCCTGCACAGATCAACTCCGTAGCAAAAACCCTCATCTCCAGAACCAAACGCCTCGCTGACAAAGACCACCTAAAAACTGAATTACACACTCTCTCGAATGTTTTAATTGCTGACGGATTCCAAAAAAACACCATCACCAAACTAATCCAAAAGGAAACACCCCCCAAGAACCAAGAAACAGAAGAGAACAACGGCACCGCCCTCCTCCCTTACATCAAAGGCACCACAGACAAAATCAGCAAAATTCTCCACAAACACAATATCAAGACAGCCTTTTGCACCGACCAAAAAATAGCCAACATTTTAAGAAACCCCAAAGACAAGATTGAGCTAGAAAACCAAGGAGTCTCACGAAATACCATGCAAAGTCTGTCCAGCCACATACATCGGACAGACAAACAGGAGAATAAGCGCACGCATCGCAGAACACAAGAACGCAGTCAAAAAAGAAGAAAAATCTTCCTCTCTCTTCCAGCACATAAAAACAACAGGTCATGAAATTGACTTTGAAAGAACCAAACTCATCTCCAAAACTGAACACTTCAACAGTCGAATAATCATGGAAGCCATTGAAATAGAGAAACACCCAAACAACATGAATAAACGTGATGACACCTCCCGCTTGCCTGACATCTGGAAACTAGCCCTGGTCAACAGACGAGCCTCTGTCACAAAGACTGACACCAGGTCCAAAAGGACACAAGATGCCACCACCTTCCATCCACACCAAACACAAACCCAGACCCTTCCCACAGATGAAACGAAACCACCATCCAATAACAAAACCACAACTGCACCATCTACTGCGGCACCCCACTCCAGTCACCACATGGAGCACACTCACACACCCCAAAAAAACATTGGGAGACCACAGACACGTAGCCAGACCAAAATGAATTCACAAGACACAGGACCCCACTCCACCAAAACCCAGGATACTGCCAGAACCCACCTGCCATCTAACCCACCAGCATGTAAACAGCCATCTAAACAGCCATCAGCAGTTAATCCCTTAACGACCGCCTCAGCCACACAGCAGATCACAAAGGAACAAAGGAACCTGCAATCAGCAACAAAGCAAGCAAACCACACCCCCCCAGCAGTATTTATAGAAGGACTTCAACTGAGACCACGCTTTGCTTCAAGAAGAAAGAAGCCAGAACACCAGCCTGAAGATGACGAGTGAGACCTCGTCGAAACGTCGCCAAAACAACCTTATTTCTACACGGGAAGAAACCGAACCCACCATAACATGCATATATATATATATATATATATATATATATATATATATATATATATATATATATATATATAGCATGTGTATATATAGCTTGTCTCCTTGTTAACCATGTTATCTTTGGATGCCAAAGTGATGATTAATGTATGTTTGTAGAATGATATTTAAGTAATTCCCCCACCAGCTTTTCAGTTTGTAAATAATTTGTTAATTCGGGTGCTAATGCAGCACAATGCTACCCTTGAAAAAGCACTTTTACAGCGATATCCAAAGAGTGAGTGTATCATGTGATCTGGGCCAACCACCACTAACCACATGCTCTTTTTTCATATGTTTCTAATTTCTTGCTGTCAAAAACCAACGTCAAGTTGCTAGTTCATATGATTGTGTTAAATATTCATAAGTCCTCAGTGTTGTAAGCCCATTAGTCTTGTGTATGTATATTGTATATAAGAGGAGGAAGCCTCGTTACTTGTGTCATTCATATCTTTTACACACTATTCTAACATGTGAAGTTAATTTTATTAAAAAATCCCGAGACTTTTATTAACCATTAGGTGGTAGGCTGTATGCATTATATAGTGTCTTTTTAAGGTATACAGCATTGTATTAAGTGGAGGTACGGTACTTAGTTTTGTTCGAGGTGTTCTCATTTCTAATCCCTGCTACCACAAAAAGGTGTTTAGATTTCCCAGAGGGAATCACATGTATGGAGTTCAAGGGTGCGACTTTTCAGTACCAACGTGTAGCTGAGGCAAGGTACCACAGAGAAATAGCATTACCATCAGAGGCAGTTTGTTTGTTTGTTTTTCCTTAAGGTGGTGCTACTTTCACTGGCCTTGAAATATAAAAGCCAGTTCTATTAAGGAAGATATAAGACCTAACACCTTTTAGGTTTTTAAAAAAGTATCTTAACTGACTTGTCCTAGTTCAGTGATGGCGAACCTTTTAGAGACCGAGTGCCCAAAGTGCGATTCAAAACCTACTACTTTTTTGCAAAGTGCCCATACAGCAATTTAACCTGAATGCAGGTGGCTATGAAGGGGCGATGTCGAGTGCCCACAGAAAGGGCTATGAATGCCACCTTGAATTCGCCAACACTGTCCTAGTTTGTTTGTTTTCTCCTCACCCACCCCTCTTTTGTTTTGTTTTTTGTTTTATTTTTCCCCTGAGAAGCTGTATAATGTCATTAACCTTCTGCTTTAATCAGGAGAGAAGGGCCCCTCCTCCAGTGCCAAAGAAGCCATCGAAAGGTCACGTGCCACTCATACGGGAACGCTCCTTGGAGAGCTCACAGCGACAGGAGGCACGGAAACGGCTGATGGCTGCCAAACGAGCTGCGTCTGTCCGACAGAACTCAGCCACTGAAAGCGCCGAAAGCATTGAGATTTACATCCCCGAAGCCCAGACCAGGCTATGAAGGGATCCAGCCGGGAGGACTCTTAATGGCAAGAAACATCTCTTGTATAATCCACCCTTCTAGGTCCACGCTCAGAAACACCAATAAGTATTTGTAATACACCTTTCCCTCGATCTCTTTCTTCTCTCCCAATGAAGTAACACTTCTGTGGCGTAGTTGTAAATCCTCCAGGAAATTGTCCACTGTAATGCCCCTTGCTTTCTAAAGGTTTGCTCATGTCAACCTAACGCTTCCTCACATGTACTGATGCTGACTCAAGTAAAAACAAATCCCACAGACACACATATGCTCACTCACTCTTTCTCTCACATTCTCATTCTCTCTCTCTCTCTCTCTCTCTCTCTCTCTCTCTCTCTCACACACACACACACACACACACACACACACACACACACACACACACACACACACACACACATGTACAGTAGATGCACCAATTGATTCATTATTGGTTCTTAAAGCTAGTCTGTTATCTAGTGTACAGCAATATTCAATTATATGGTATTTTGGTAATCCAGTATTGCAGGGTGAACCTTGAAGATTCTGTTGTCTTCCTCATTAATGGTTAAAGGAGCTGTGGCTCAGAATCTCTTCGATATACAACTATCATTTTTGTTTTATTTTTGTTTTAAAGATGGCACACATTTATTTTTGTTCTTCAGAAGTCATAGATCTTCTTTCCTGACAATTTGAAAGGCATGGGGAGAAAGGCAGGCTGCAGTGAAAATGGAAGGGAGTCTTGCAGATGAAAATGTAAACAGTCCTTTGAAGAGCGACCTGCAGCTTCACAAACTGCCTCTTTTTTATTTTCTCACTCACCCAAGAACCTTTTTGAGCAGAAGAAGATTGTAAAATCGATCTTCCAAGAAAATAATCTATTTTTTAAAAGGCAATAACAGGAAAGATTGGGTAAGATGGGAAACTGGCTGAAAGTTTGATGAAAGGAATATTTTTGTCCAACTAGTAAGGATTTTAAACACTGTAATATATTGTCAATTCCTATTGTAATGTAAGGATTAACATGAGTTTTACAAAAGGGGAGGGAGTTTGTTTTTAAAAAATATACATATCTGTGTTCCTCTTGGGTGTCCTAGTTTTGGCAAGATTTTGCACTTCTTTTAAGATATTTGTTGCTGAGATACTGTAAATGAAATACAGTACAAGTTTGTATGCTAAAGGTCAGACTGGTTACATCACATGCTTTACATTTCCTCCTCCAGTCTCTTTTTTGCTGCTGCCCATTGATTTCTTTACTGAACTGCTTTTAAAAACTGCAGTTTATACATAATGATTGACTCTTTGAAAGGAAGGACAGTAAACACTTCTCTGGAAAAGGGACTGGTGGGAAAGTTATCTGACCATGCTACTATATCTTGATTCTAACATTCATGCCAGCAGGCAGCACTGAGACCTGCCAAGTGTCACAGAATTTTAGGGGTGACACCTAGTGTCTTATTAGTATGCATGACAAATAGATGTGATATGCAACCTAACATTACGGAACTGGCAGTTGTGTCCTTGTGGAGCTGGTGTGTTCATTCAGCTGGTGTGTCTTCTAATCCCAGGAGCAATTGTAGGCTTGATGTTGACTCTAGTCAGTAGATTATGTCTTGGCGTTGCCTCTAGGCCTTTTGCCATGCTAAGAGTCTGGGCCCATTTTTTTCTGTAGATCATTATTTTTCCCACATGGGCACCCATGTTGAGCATGGCAGGATGTAGCCCTCATTTGTCACAAGGGAGACCTGTATTCTGTAAACAAGAAAGGTTGTGGCAGCAAATCTGTCCTCTGTGTTTTACCAGAGTTGGCTTTCAGTGCCCTTACTGCTAAAACATTCAAAACATTCCAACTGTGGAACACTTAACTGCATGATTGGCATAATTGTAGCTTACATCTCAAAATATCAAAAGTTACCATCAAAAAGCTGGCCTTTAAAAAAAAATCAACATCTGCAGATAATGCAAGGATGCATCACATAGTTCAGCATCATAGTTAGGTGCTACCTTTAATTTTATTCCAGAATTTGGGAGAGGTAACGGGTTCTGGCAAGGAAAACATTGAAAAAAATCTGTAAAAACCACTAGAAAATTTTCTACCTCTCGAAGCCATTGAGATATCCAAGCTATATGTTTATAAACAGGGCACAAAATATTACTGTTGTGTTTTACAAGCAAAGGGCTAATAATTTAGTATTTAAAGTATTTTAAACAATATAATGAAAACTACAGAGTGACCCAACACTTGAAGCAATCATGGATAGTCTGACTTGTATGGATTTCAGCTGCCTCTTATTTGCTAGGATCTACATTATTTTAAGAGCATTTCTGACCACAAATTGTAATAAACAAAAGGCTTTGCAGTCTATATAGGCGTTAGTGTCACCTCCAAATATAGGGTAATGATATGTGTTTTAAAAATTTAAGAACTTTTTGTAGGATGTGATTTAAAATAACATCAGCCAAACAAAGGACAATTTTCACACCTATACTTGTGTTTATTTGAAGGTCAGTGACATGAATGGCTTTACATTGTGTTGAGATGATGCCAGGTGGTTCCCTGTATCACTAGCTTACAAAAACTTACCTGCTAGTAAGAGCCTATTATTTACTTGGGTTCACATCCAGATAAATATTTTAAGGATTGGGCCCCAAGTTCTGCATCCAAATTGTATTTCTACACCCTGTGTTAAGTATGAAATATAAGAGAATTTGTTAGCATGATGCCTGATCAGAAAATTTTAACTTTTATTGAGCTTTTCAGCGAAGCCCAGTTGGTATCCGGATTCTGAATGCTTGCATACAATGTGATGTTAACATTTGCTTTGAAATACCACAGTATTACAGTGGATGTAGTAGCTCCCTTGATTATTTATTTGTTGGCATAGAAAGTCTAGAGAGTATGGCTACCGACTAGAAACAAAAGTTTTATCTATGGTTGCCATTTCTTGACCTTTTGATTTATTACAGAACACCATAAACAAGCAACCACAGCAAAAAGATTAAGAAGTTGATACTTTTAAGACACCATCCAGCCAAAATAAAGCAATTTAAATCTCAATTAGTTTCAATTGACACTTTAAAGTGCTAACTTTGCTTAGATTATATCATATTATTTTAATCTAATCTATTTTGTGTGTGTGTTTTAAAAGCCCATATCTATCAGAAAAAGTATTGCTAACAGGTTTTTTAAAGTACAAAACTGTTGGGGTTTTCTGAGTGATGGGATATGAAAAACAAAGGTTTGGGCTTCCTAAACCTGAAGTTTTAAAGTATTTATTATATTTTTTGCAGATGTTTCAGTAAAATACTCTTAATCTTTTTGTAATGACAGATGAAGCTATGGATTAAACATTTTAATATTGAAAAGGTAAATAGTAATAAGTTATTTGTAATATATTTCAGTTCATTTATTGGATATCCCATTAAGGTTTGGGTGTGCACTATCACTTTAATTTAAACTTTTATATTTGTGCATTTACTTCCCCCCCCTAATTTATAATGCCTATTTGAACTGGAATGTAAGTCACTTGCATACTCATCCTTTAGCTGCATTCCCAGCCATGATGTCAAAAGATTTTGATTTGCTAAACCAGTACAAGTTGCAAAGACACTTGGAAGAAGGGATAAAGAAATGAAGAGTGTTGTATGACATAACAAATTGAGTTTACATAGGAGTGTCTACCTTTCTGAGGTGTGGAGAAAATAATATGTAAATAGATTAATGTTTCCCATAATGTAAAAAGGAGCAAATTAATAAAATACATGATGCACTGCTTGTAAGAGCTGTGGCTTTTCAATATAAATTTTCATTTCCACAAAAAGTAGAAATACTTCTGTCTGTGCTGTTTACAATGCTGTAGCTCCAACAGTGTAGCTCTTAGGTGTTTTACAATGCAGAATGAGTGTGCAAAGGAATGTCCCTTGTGTGAAATGATTGGCTGAATCCCTTGTAAATCCTCAGGTAATATAGTTGCTCCGATATGCCATTTGATATTTCAAACTCTCTTTTGCTATCAATAATGGAATACCTAGTGGGCACTAGAATGTTCAAGTGTTTGAATGCAACCTCTTCTTGGTTGCATTCAAACAGCCTACCTTCTGGTTGTGGTTTTGAGGTTAACATCACCAAAACTCTTTGCAAGAATTCCTTGTTGAATTCCTTGTTTATCACGCAGAACAGCCTGCACGTGTCTCTTTTTTTATATATTGCTTCTGTTGTGTGTGTTACTTTGGCCTGTATCCCAGGAATGTAACAACCATCAGTGGTTTAGTATAAAGCCATAGGAGATGGCTGCTTAAAACAAACAAATGATTGGGTGTGATCGACACTGAGGTGTCTGCTAAGTATTGCTTTGTCAGGCAGAAGCCCCAGAATGGAGACATATAGGATTTGTACTCCAAAAACAATTTATACAAAATCATATCCCTACATGCAAACACAATACAAGACAGTACCTGCATGTTTTGCCATGTGGTGAAGTGGCATCTCTGGTAGAGTGTTTGGATTAGGAGAAGTAGCAAAAGGAAAAGAATGGCACCTCCCTCCCCAGTATTGGGAAGAGAGGTCCCATTCAAAATCAAGTCCCTCAACAATGGTGTTTAAACTTCTTAGAAGCCTTCAGGGGAGCCATTCACAGATCAGGTGTCATCTCCTCTCACTGCACACCTCTCCATCAGCTTCAGCTGCTCAGTTGTTCAAACGTGACCACACTCCTCTTTTTGAGAGGACAAGATTTAACATGGGTAATAAATACACTTTCTCCCTTCAGGATGATGAATGAATATTTATCTATTGTGTAATTAACCAAGACATTAACTCCCATGGCTGCCAGAAAGGGAAACATGGTTTTGCTTGCTAGTGAAACATCTTGCTGTTATAAGACAATAAATAAACAAGTTTTTTTAATGTGATGGCCAAGATCCCTCTCCAGTCACTTCAGAATCAACTTGCTATTTGCAAATTCTGCCTCATGAGAAAAACTACTCTGTTTCCTGAGAGTTTGCTTCTTGCTTGGGACATTGATGTAATGCACAGGTGATGCCCATTACCAAGCTGGCATATAAATATAATTGTCTGGTTTCATCTGCCATTCACTGAACTCCCGCACTAGCCACAGCACAGAGCCACTTAGGAACTCTCTCTCTTTTCCTCTCTCTCTCTCTCTCTTTCTCTCTCTCTCTCTCTCTCTCTCTCTCTCTCACACACACACACACACACACACACACACACACACACATGTATAGACAGGGAGCAAAGAAGGTGTTATATCTAAATAGAAGACAACAATCTCATAATGAACATTTGAAAGAAAAAAATTCAAGAGAAATATCCAAATAAGGAAGATGCCAAATAAAAAGGCTTCTGGGTTGGATGGTCTGGTTGAAAGCATATTATTAAACATTTTTCTAGATAAGAAGTTAACACAGGCACAGTTTCTTTCATCTGTACTTGTGCTAGAGCTGTTGGCTTTCCACGTTGTTAAATGCTACTGTGAGCTGGACAGATTCACAAACCTTCGTCACATTCACCTTAAACTGTCAGTGACAGATTCCTATTCTTCAGGTTACCTAAATCCATTATGTGAAAGGTGTCTATAAACCTCAGCTGATGCAAAATGTTGGAGTTAGATTGTCTTCTGCTACAATATCTTGTGGGCCATATTTCATGCATTGATCCCAATTCAATTTAATTTTAGGCCCGAGTGTTGGGTCTTACTCAAATTGTTTGATACACAAACAGTTAATGGCTTGGATAGCTGAAAAAGAACCTATAGTTTATGACCATCTTCAGCAACCCTGTTTCTTGTCCCATTACCTTGAAAGCTTAGGTTGGTGGAAATGCAGACAGAATCTTCACTGTGACAGCATCTGGCTTCTGGAAATACAGTATTGTATATTATAATGTTATGCCATTAATTATATTTATTTGGAAACTTAATTAAAAGCAATAACAGTCAAGATACCAAGAAGCATCATTACAACAGATAATTCAACCCCTATG
Source organism: Phrynocephalus forsythii (assembly GCA_029282475.1). Taxonomy (NCBI): domain Eukaryota; kingdom Metazoa; phylum Chordata; class Lepidosauria; order Squamata; family Agamidae; genus Phrynocephalus; species Phrynocephalus forsythii. The sequence goes on from JAPFRF010000003.1 coordinate 62,293,804, forward strand.
AAGAGGCAAGACTAGATACATTTTTACTGCGTGTGATATGAAAAGTGAGGACAGCTTTTAATACTTTTTCAAAATGGGATTCATCCATTTCTCTAAGATTTTAATCATAGCTGCAAATGTGGTTCACCCTAATTCTTTCCTTTCTTCTGGTAAAATATACAGTATTTATTTATTTATTTATTTATTTATTTATTTTAGCATATTTTTACCTCACCTTTCTCCTTGGAAAAGGGCCCAAGGTGGCTTACAGTAATGAGGGATAACATACAATCCAGTACAATTAAGACATGTTCAAGTATTGAGAAGAGGGAATTGAGGAACATCTTACAGCATTAAAAGGCTATACATTAAAACTACAAGAGAACGAGAGCAGTTAAAAGGAGAGTAAAATTCCATGTTATGAGTGATGGAAACTAACATTGAAAACATAGTGTCAATGTAATCACATAAGGTTATAAGTGATTATAAAGACAAAATCTATGTGATCCTCTATAGAATAGATTCATATGAAAGAAACATAATGGGTAGTCAATAATTCAGGGAAAGCTTTCCTGAAGAGAAAGATCTTTGCTTGTTTCTGGAAAGACATCAGAGATGAGCAGTCCTGGCCTCTGGTGGAAGATAGTTCCAGAGTCTGGGCACCACAGCCAAGAAGGCCCTTTCATGTGTTCCCACGTGAAGTACCTGTGAGACTAGAGCAGCCCAAACTTTCACAGACATCAGGCAACTCTGATCTGGAAGACATGAGGGTTTATTTGAAATAAAAAAGCAAGTGTGATGTCAACTGACAAACAAAAACAAAATGGAAATAGTGTTCTCAACATATCATCCACAAATAAAATGACTTCTTTGCTGCTTTTACAAATGGTTTGTTGAAAGTTAGTCTTTAAGGTGCCACATGTCTTGTTTATTTTGTTTTGTTTTTCTTTGATTTTGCCTGGAATGCTTACTTTAAAACCAGGATCCATTCATCAAGAAATTCCTAGTAGACTTGCAAGGAACTGAGCTGTGCATTGTATGCTTGCTGGCTTATGATCCTGGTTTGTAAACAAAGCAGTAGGAAGCAAAGACCTTTAGTTAAAATGACTTGTTGATCAAACCATTTCTGGTTTGTCTCGCCAACTGCAAGAGTGAAAGTTTGAGGGTCCCCCCCCCCAACAAGCAGGCAAAACACAGGTCAACTCTTCTTGTGCCTGCTGACAAGAAAACTCTAGTATGATAGCTTGCATGGAAAGTATAACTTACTTCCATGTTTAAGAGCACTGTATTGATGTTTAAGAACACTGTATTGCAGATATACATGTCTTAACATACTCTTTCTTTGATCACTGGTCAGAGATAACAGTAAAAAAGAGTTGGTAATCCTTCTGTAAAACCACCACAAGTTACAACTAACCCAGTGATCAAAAGCACACATTCCCTGGCTCCGATGAGCCAGCTGGTAGCAAATTGACCATATGCAATTTGTTCACAGAGAGCCAGGATTCTTCAGAGTCAGAGACTGTCATGCCACCTTTGATAGCAACCGCCTTGATTCTCTTATACATTAGCATTAATGCTGTGCTGTGCCATGTTGTACCTTGTTTACCAATTTTCATTTGCACAATTTCCATCTTTTTTCACTCAGATTGAGCAATGCTTAAGCAGTGTTTATGCAGTGATATGAATTGCACAGCGACAGATGTAATGGGTATCATCAGCTAAATATGCCCCCAGTATTTAAGAGGATCTTGCCTACTTGGTTTCCAAAACATTTATCAATATTCAGACAGATTCATGGTGGTGTGGTATTTTATAAGCCCTAGATCATATTTATTCTGCAGACTTTTACTACCTATTCTCACTCACTAACTCAAGGGAAAAATGGAAAGCTCTGTTAATGAGAGATGAGCTTTTATCCTGTAACCATAAAGTAACATTTTGCCATTATTATAATCTGTTGCCACACTTAATAATATGAGTGGTGTACTTTGTTTTAAATTGGAATAGCTACCAAAGAAAAGTCCCCAAGTTTGGTTAATGTTTCATTCCCTGCCCTTCTGCTGCTTTGTACTTTGATCTTAAGAGGCAGCATGCTCTGGATGAAAGCACATTTTATAGGTATTCTTTCCCTCAATAGTTCATTCTTTAGGCAAGTTGAGAACAAAGGCTCTCAGGCACAAGTGCTAACGACCATCTGCTCCCTCTTCTAAAGCCAAGTAGCAGAGCTGGAAGTTCTGTTTACACACGCGGACAAATTATTTGTGAGGGATATGCTACAAAACGGTTGTTACAGAGACATGACAACTCACAAAAAAGTCCTTGGTGCAATTTATGCTTTTGTAATCTTTCAACACTGGATGAATCACAAGCCGGAATTAAAACTGGATGCATCACTAGCCAGAATTAAGATTGCCGGAAGAAATATCAACCACCTCAGATATGCAGATGATACTACTCTGATAGCAGAAAGTGAGGAGGAATTAAAGAACCTCTTAATGAGGGTGAAAGAGGAGAGGGAGGAAATGGGCTGAGGCTCAACATCAGAAAAATTAAGATCATGGCCACCGGTCCCATCACCTCCTGGCAAATAGAAGGGGAAGAAATGGAAGCAAAGACAGAATTTATTTTCTTGGGCTCCTTGATCACTGCAGATGGTGACTGCAACAATGAAATTAAAAGACACCTACTTCTTGGGAGAAAAGCAATGGCAAACCTAGGCAGCATCTTAAAGAACAGAGACATCACTTTGCCAACAAAGGTCCAGATAGTTAAAGCTATGGGTTTTCCAGTAGTGATGTATGGAAGTGAGAGCTGGGTCATAAAGAAGGCTGATCATCACAGAATTGACACTTTTGAGCTGTGACGCTAGAGGAGACTCTAGAGTCCCCTGGACTGCAAGGAGATCAAACCTATCCATCCTGAAAGAAATCAACCCTGATTGTTCACTGGAAGGACATATTTTGAAGCTGAGGGTGCAATACTTTGGGCACCTCATGTCTGGCTGAGAAGGGCACAGTGGGGCACAGTTTTGAATTCCACGCTGCAGGAGCACCCTCACTGCTGTGGCATGGAGTTCAAGACTGTTCTCTGCTATGCCCTTCTCAGCCAAGCAAGGGGCAGGTGGGTTGTGTACCCACTCAACCCTTGCCTGGATGAGAAGGGCACAGCAGAGCATGGTTTTGAATATCTTGCTGCCTGATCCGTTCTGTTGTTGCCCCCATCCCCCAGGTTGTTGTTGTTGTTTTTTGACAGCTCAGGCTGTGAGGAGAGGGAATGGTCCCCTCCCCACAGCCCACACTGTCAAAAACAAACCCCACTTGGGAGATGGGGGCAACAAGAGAATGGAGCATCCAGCAGGAAATTCAAAACTCTCCTCTCCTGTTCTGGTCACTGTCACCCAGCTGGTTTTGACAGCTTGAACTGTCAAAACTAGCTGGGTGGTGGTGACCAGAACAAGAGACTGGAGGAGGGAAATTCACAAATTGTTTTGTTTCAGCAATAAAAATGGCATTTTGTTTCATAATGAAACACTGTCTGCTGTCTCTTTATGTTATGAAACATTTTGTAACCTTACAACATGACGAACAGCATGTCATATTTCATTTTGTGCCCATCTCTAGTGCCAATGACTGCTTTCAGGTGGGAATAGGTCTATTTTGTGCCCAGTAAAGTTTAACCTAATTTTATCTTGTCAAGTATTTTCTGCTTTCTCTCAAATAAAATTTGGACATGAGCTAATTCTTCAGTTCAGAAACATTTGCCCCTTCATGTTGACTATTGTTGCTCAGCAACAATTAGAAGAACATTCTTAAGGACATGAAAACTTGTTCACATTTATTATTATTATTATTATTATTATTATTATTATTATTATTATTATTATTATTATTATTATTATTATTATTATTATTATTATAGGTCACCCAATTGTGGGTGTTCCCTAGCTAGCTCACAGAAACAGAAGAATAAAATACAATGTGTTTTTTTTAATTGCAGCAATTCCGCCCCCAAGAAAGGAAACAATCCTGAAGTGTCCATGACAATTGAGAGTTGGTTTCTCATTTGCGTTGTGTTGTACAATAGTCCACTGTAGCTTTTCATGGTCAACTTCATCTAGCAATACAGCTGAACTGTTGAACAATACATCAGATCACAACTGTCAAGTCAGATATTGATGCACAGCAGATTGTTCAAAAGTGCCCCCATTGTTTCAGTTGTCAGGAGATTCTGAGAACTGCATGATGAACCACCTTGCAAGCTTAAACTCATGAGTACACCAATCCACTCCCCCAAATATCCATGATCAGAATGCTATGACCTGGAGTTTCTAATCTACGCACTTCTTGATCAAAGCCTTTCTACTGACCTGTAGATGCCAAGAAAGGCTGCAAAAGGCTTATCAGCATTGACTGGGCAGGGAACATCATGAGAAGAATAATGGGACTGTGAATGTGGTAAGTTTGAAAGCACAGGGATTGGACACAGAATGCAGTCCTGTTTTTCAATCATTGGCATTCATATTTCAGTGGTAGAATTATTTCCAGCAAATGCTTCAGACAATATCAAATATAGCTACGTATTTTCAAAGCATATTGAAAATAAAGTTTAGCAACTCCTGCTTGCAAGCATTGGGGTAACCTTTTTAAAAAGTCAATCTTGTAAGAGTTCCAGCTCTGGCATATTTGTAAAAGACCACAGCTCTGCTGACCTTATGTAAGCAGGGCAAGATAATCTCTCATTGGACTTGGGGGTCATGGAGAGGCTGCAGATCCTGCAATGTCACAGCCCTTACCATCCTATTATTCATGAAAGCTTCCTTTGATCCTTCCCACTTACTGTTACCAACATTGGGACTCTGAATGAGTTTCTGCAAGTCGTCGGAAAAGGAATATCCAACACAGATCTGCCAACTGCCAAAGCAGCCATCACTTTCAGGGATGGACAAAACCCGGAGTATCTTTTGGTTCCTTGGATTGTCTCCCAGAGGCATTAGGATGTGTTCCTTGCAGGTCATTTAGAGACTACAGTAGAAAGGCTACATGCAGATATTCTGCCTATCTAATTCCAACAAGGTTCAAAAGTATTCACACACGATTACACGATTTTCAGTGAAACAGTAATCTAGACAAAACGTTATGTCAGCTGAATAAAGTAAATTGTTTCTGTTTGAAAAAGAATTATCTTCAGGGAAAACATTGAAACAACAAAAAACCACTAAAATGAGAACTGAACACAAGGTCAGGCAGTTAGAGTGGGCATAAAAGTATGTTAAAAACTACAGGTGCCATAAAATCCAGGCAATGCTTAGTGACTGAACTTGGAAGACAGCTAATCTTGACATATAATGAGAAAATGAGAAAGTGGGGAAAACATTAACGATAGGAAAAGGGCAGCAAGAAAAGAGGAAGGCAGAGAATGATACAGTGGAACCTTGACTTACGTCATTAATCCGTTCCAGAGGTCTAGACTTAAGTCAAGCATGACTTAAGTCAAATGAACATTTCCCATAGAAAGTAATGGGAAAGCGGATTAATCCGTTCCAGATGATGAAAAAGACCCCCGAAAACAGCAATTTAACACAAATTGGGATGGGAGATTCCTTCTGGGGATGTAAATGAAATGTCTCTTCAAAGAGAGGAGGAGGCAGTGGAATTATAGTCCACAAGTTATATGCCTCCACTTTTTTAATGTTCATAGCAACAATGTCTAACATTTAAGTTTTACTGATTTTTAACCTGACGTTCCAAGTGCTTACCATTAGAGTCCCACAACTTTACAGCTCCCCAACTAAAATGCTTCCATTGTGGACCAGACTTCTGCAGCCAGATTTTTTACAAGACTGAGCTGACTGTCTAACCAGCGAGGCCAGCCCCGAGCTCCCGGCCCTTCTTCTCCTCTGGCGGAAGCGGCGGATTCGGTGAGGCTGAGGACCAGCTCCAGGTGCTCTGAGCTGGCCTCGCCGAAGCCACCACTGCCGGAGGAGGTGAAGAAGGCAGGAGCAGTTTGAAGGTGGCAGCCGCGATGCTGGGTTGTGGCTGCCGCCCAATTCCAGTGCCTTGCACCTGGGCTCCAAGATGTAAGTCAAAGCCTGCGACTCAAGTCAAACAGGCCCCTTCTTACTGCAAGTCAAATATGATGCAAGTCAAGCAGTATGTAAGTCAAGGTTCCACTGTACTGAATCATACACTACAAGCACCTTGTCAGTGTGTAACGAGCAAGCCATAGTGGCAGTGAGCGGGACTCCAAATGAGAATAATGTCAATTAGCCATAGCAGTTCTTACAACAGCTGTAAGCCTATATAATTATAGTTACCTTAGCCATTGATAAAAGAAGTAGAATGTTAAAAATTATCCACAACCTTCGGAGAGTCTACACAGGAACAGGCTATACTACTTTCCATAGTACTGAGAGTACCTGAAGAATGCTGAAACTCGCTCACTCTAAATTGAATCAGAAAACATGCAGTGTAGTATCCTGCTTCTTTTGTTTTCTGAAGAGGGCTAGCCACTTCTCACAAATATACATTAAGAATTCCTGAGAGTGGGCAAACAGTTTGCTACTAGAGGCAGAGCAGCCAGGGACACTTCCCTCTCATACCTGAGGCAAAATGTCTGAGAAGTATTTGTTAATCTTCTTGGCAGTAAAAGTGCAATCATAAAAAACTAATAACTAAAACATGTGTTGACATTTCATTATACCTGGATGTCTGACAAGCTCACACCCCTGGTGGGAACTACATATTTTGATCAAGCTTGTCTGATTTGTTTCCCAGGAGGGGTGACTTTTAACATCACAAAACCCATCCAGTATGGGCCACCTTGATAATAAACCCCTTGCCTTGAAGCATGCAGGGCTAGATAAACTGGCAACAGATTTCTATTTTGAAAAGGAGGGTGGTTTCTTTCACCATCCAGCTAGACTTGGCTGACAAAAATTATTCTGCTTTCTGCAGCTAAGACTAAGATGCTCCTCTGCTGTTGGCTGTTTGCTTCGTTATTTATACAGTGGCTTGAGTGGCTTGAACAAAATTCAGTTGCCTTAGGAGGTTGTTCCTTAAAAACACATTTTCTTTTAACAGCATTGATGTCGGAAGAGGTCCAAAAACAGACAAATTCACAAAAAAATTTTTTTAAAAAAAAAACACCTTTGTTTTAAAGCACTTGCACACCATAGAGCATAATCCTACTAATCACTCTTCTTCCTGTTTGTTTGTTTGTTTGTTTATGCAATTATAAATCGCTTGACTTTCCCATGGGGTGAACAATAGGTGAACAGCATAAGGAAAACAAGAATTGTAAATATATAATATTCAAATATTCAAAAGCAGATTAAAACAAATAAAAACTGGCCAAGAATTGCAAGGTGGCAGCAACAAATAAGGCAACAAATAAACAAACTAACAAAACAACCTCAGTGATTGCCGAAAGCAGCCTTCAATAACCAGGTTTTTAATAGTTTCTTAAAGGCCGAGAGGGGCTCCGCAATCCTCATCTCGATTGGGAGATGGTTCCATAGAATCGGGCCTGCCACCGGGAAGGCTCAGCTCCGAGTTGAGGCCTTACGAACCTCCAGAGGGGTGGCAACCCAAAGTGAGAGGGCCTATGATGCTCTGGTGGGAACAGGCTGAAGCTGACCTTTGGATGACACCCTCCACCAGATACTCTGGCCCCAAGCCATAGTGCTTCCCTAAGATTGTGGAGGAGTTAAAATGAAAAACAGGCTCTGATCCCATCATTGTCTATAAAGTACAGGTTTGCAGAACAGGTCTACCCAAAGTTATATAATCTTTACCAGTCCAGTCCAATGAATTTGTATTTGGGGGAGGGGGGTCTTTTTAATTAATGTACAGTTTTATGTGAGCTGAGCTTTTTTTCTCTGAATTGATTTGCATGAATCCCGAGGTTGGGGATTCAGCTCTTGTGTTTTTCTTGGCTGTAGGGGAGCTCAAATGCAAGAAAGGGGGCACGGATTTGTCCATGTTTTCCATGAGGACGGTGGTATGAATTGCTTGTGCTGAGTATAACTTCTACTGTAACATACTGCTTAATAAGATTTTCTCTTTGGTGGATGTATATCAGTGATGGCAAACCTTTTAGAGACTGAGTGCCCAAACTGCAATTCAAAACCCATTTATTTTTCGCAAAGTGCCAATACGACAATTTAACCTGAATACAATGGTACATTCGGTTACAAATGCTTTCAGTACCCTTTGGGAAAGTGAGGATCAAAGAGTAGGTTTCTGAATTTCCTGTGGCCACAGCACCCTTGCTTTGGCTGCAGGAAATTCAAAAGCCTGCTCTTCGATCCTCGCTTTCCCAAAGGGTGCTACCCTTTGGGAAAGCGAGGATCGAAGAGCAGGCTTTTGAATTTCCCACGGACACAGCAACGGTGCCCAGAGTGATATGGCTGGACAGTAAACTGGGGCTGCGAATGAGCCCACAAACCGCTACCTCCCCTTCGCCCGGCTGTCTTCAGAAGTGGAGGGGGAAGTGCCGTGGCTGTGAGGGGGCAATGTCAGGTGCCCACAGAAAGAGCTCCGAGTGTCACCTTTGGCACCAATGCCATAGTTTTGCCAACAATGATGTATAGTTTGGGGCATTGTTTAAATGTGGAGCCTAGAATTAATGGCTAGATAATCTGGATTTCAGAATGAAGCCTCTTGGAATATTTGAGTGGTGGTTACTGTTACTTTGCACATCCAGGATATCTCACTACAGTATATTGTTAGGAGGTGGTGTGACACAGAAAGACTCCCTTGATTTGCAAGAGACATTCTGGAGTATTTTCCTCCCAAACTAGGTCAGTCGTTCACAATTGCACTTTCCTGCCCAGAGGTAAACAGAGACTTTAATCCAGGGCAGCCCCTGGACTAACACTTCTTTCAACATATAGAACAAATAGTAAGTCAACATTAGAAAATTTAACCCCTCTCAGTTTTGTTTTGTTTTTAATATGGATTTGTTTTGCTATTCTAAGTAGAACTGAAGAAATCAATAGTATTTCAAGTGCGCTGAATCACATTCTGTTTTACAGAGTTGAGACTGCAGGGGGAAAGGAGAGTGAAAGAACCTCAGTCCTTAACCAAATGGGACAACTGGCAAATCCTACCACTCTAACCTTGCAGCTTTGTTGCCAACCCCAACATCAAACATTTGACTTTGAGGGAAGCAGGTATGGCAGGGAGGTTTTCTGGAAGAAGTATGAACACAACATCAGCGTATTTTTCAGCTCCAGTTTCAATGAGGCACTCGCCTAGATATGTAGTCTGAAGAAGACCACCACATATTTATAAAATGACTGCTAAACCTCAGGGCCCCTACAAGTACAGAAAATGCACCCAAACTCTTGGGGATGTTCTTCTGGCATACCAGTGGGCTAATGTACAAGTTGAGCAGCTTCTGAAACATGCCTTTTGCTGAGTTGAACAATCATGTAAGTCTGTGCTTTGCCTATGACCAGTATCTTGCATAAATCATGCTTGAATCACAGTTATTTCCAGAATGCAAATATGATTACTTTTCACTGGAATATTCCTGTGGCTGTTCTAGTTTTCATCTCTGAATGAAACATATGCTGCCATAGCTAACAGACAGGGCAAGTAAGAAACCTGGAACTTCAGGCATGGCAAAGGAATATTATTTCAGATATTTCTGGACTTGAACTGCCACCAGCCTCAGCAAACCGTGGGGAAGAATGGTGGAAGCTGCAGTTGTCCATATTTCTTACCCGTGCCTTAACCATTTGAAGGAGCCCCTGCAGCATAGCTATGCAGCATTCCACGTGTTGCATATCGGTAACACTCTCTCCCCAAGCCCTGACCAGAAGACCCAGGGGAGAACAGAAGTTGTAAATGAAAATATCTGGAAAGCCCTAGTTGTCCATACCTGCTTTAGTACAACAGATTTCTAATTCTTTATTTTGCAAGAATATTCTTCCCACCAACTCAACTGCTAGGAAATGAATTATCTGCCTATTTTTAGATCTTGGTTCATGTTGAAAAGCACATACTTTGTTCATTTTGAGCATCACCAGTATTTTGTACATGTTAATTCACAGTGCAATTAAAGAGCATCACCTCCCTCAACAACAATTGCATCGCAGAGGTAGATTGGTAATCAAGAAAGGATGTTTGCCCTTACTAATAATTTATTTGCCATTGCTAGTCACGTTGGGGCAGAATATGAATAAGCTATCTAAAGCTTGCTGTATTTCCTGGAGCACATGCTGAAAACTACTAGCCTAGAAGCCGTATGACAGATTTAGTTTTTCCCTGGTAAATAAAATATTTTAGGCATCCAAAATACTGAATTTAATGCCCAATCAAGACTGCCATAAAGAGATCAACGTAGCAAATCCATAAGGGAGCATATCCTGTTTGCACAGATGTAGTTAACACAGGATAGTTTGGGAAAGTTAATCTTGTGGACTAAAACCTCCAGAATCACTCTATCCTGCATGTGGCCATGATGAAAGATACTTGGAGATATAGTCTAACAAAGCAACTTTCCCAAACTGTGCGCATAGCCTTAAAAGTTTTTTGGGGAGGGTCCAACAAAGAGTTTATTCCAGTACAATTTCAGTTACGTTTTAAGGAACTATGTTTATAATTTATCCTGTTTGGGGAAGGGGTATCTTCCAAGCCTGACTATGTCATGCTGCCTTTCCTGAGACAGCAGCTCAACAAATTACTCAAATGTAAATCATCTATTAAAGAAAATATTTTATTGCATCATGAAAACGTATAATCATTGAAATTCAAACTTGTTTTAAAATCAAATTTTTTGTTTAAGACAGCCTGTTGGTTTATTTTGTTCCGCACAGGAATGATATGAAGACTAATCTCGTTACTAAATATTGCACAGTCTGAAAGAAAAACAATGAAAATAATAACAAAACAATCACATGATCTTGGGAACCATCTCACATTATGAAAAAAAAATCCCTCTACTAAGAAACATTAAAAAAAAAAACCTCTTGTTTCTACAGTAGCATTGAAGTTGGAATGACCATATTCCACTGAAAGCCATTTCAGTGACAGGAAGCTTCAGTTCAGCATTCCCTTGTGCAAATAAGATTTTTTTAAAAAAATGCAGTTGAGTCTTTTCTTATGGTATAGAAAACTGCCACAATGTTGTATTCCATCTCTGCCAGTGGAAGAGGAAAGGTATGAGGAAGAATGATTTATGCCACGAGTTTTGCCTGCAGTTCCATTTCCGCTGCCCGTTTGAGTGCAACATCCACCAGGAGCTGAAACCCGCTAAAATCCTGATTGAGGTCTGGAGGAGTAGGAGGGGGGGTGTTAAAAAGCCCACTCTGCGCATTTGTACTTGGTCCCAGCTTAGACACATCCTCATGGTATAGGAAAGAGTTGTCTGTGAAGCTGGCAGGAGAGCCCTGCGGCAAATCATCGGGACTCTGCCTTGTGCCACCTGGTTGACCAAAATGGAAAGGCCCATCTTTCAGTGCAGTTACCGTGGTGTGGCAAATTACGGAGGGTCGAGCCAAAATGGATCCCGGGGAAGGCGTCTTGCACATCTTGCTTGGTCCTGTGCTACCAGAGAGAAAGGAGCTCTCCATCAAGGGCATGCAGTTCTTTGTGCCTAGGGAGAATTCTATTGGGCTGCCGTCAGGCATCTTGGTTGCTCTTCGCGAGATCGTGAACTGATTGGGGTCCTTCCCATCCTTCCTCAGCATGTCAGGTAAAAGCCTGCGACGTGCATTGATAAACCAGTTGCAGACCTGAGGAGACAGAGACATCTCAGTTCCTACCTCTGTTCATTTCAGAAGGTGTGCCATTAGAGCAGTTCAGCAAAATCCACAAATCTCCTCAAGCAGATTTCTTAACCACAGGACAAAAGGAAGCCTGACAGACAAGTTCTGACACACCCCTTGGAGGCCCTTCCTTTCTTCCTGTTTCTACCAGCCCCAGAGAGAGCCTCAGGCTATCTGAAACCTTTTTTAGCCTAAGCCAATCGGTTTAGTTTTGAGCTCTGTACACATGTTAAACTATTACCCATTGTTCATCACATTCAGGTTAATTAACAACAGGAAAATATTTTCCTGTGAAAGGCTAACTACTCCCCCAAACAGTTACTGATTTGCCCTGTTCAACTGACTGTGTCAACAGGCAAAACAAGAATTACCTCATCGAAGGTTGTCCTTGTTTCAATACCTAGCCAGTTTCCTGGACAATAAAGAACCCATCAAGAGTCCTTTCCATGTTTACTGCTCAAGACTCCTCACAAAGAAATGATGCCAGTAATTTGAAGAAAGCAATACACTCTGAGGTTATTTGAACCAGATTTACCCTGAATGCTACTATTCAGCAAGGGTACACAGTCATAAAACACACATGTCCACCTCTGCACTCATGTTTTGCTCAAACAGTATATATAATGCAAATTTGTTCAACATTATAGAATTTGTTTCAATTACTACATTTAAATTAATGAGAATAAAACAAATGAACAAACAATGGATTGGGGCAGTATGTCTTCACATAGTGCTCATATAACAGGCATTTGATCTTTGGAGATTTTGTACTGCAGGCAATATACGTTCTTCAACAAAACAAAACTGCATGTTTTCAGGAAGTCAATCCTTTTTCTCTAGCCTGCTTCAGTACACCAATCTGAAACTGTTTCTAGTACCCTTTCATCTTGGGATCTTGCTTCTGTATTCAGTCATGTCTCCCATGTATCCACAAACCAAGTCACATTTTGTATAAAATATAAAAGTTTAATTTCATGTTCTTACTGACAGGAAAATGGAATAAACAAACGCTTACTAATACGATTAGAATTATACAGTAATTGAAATCCTGTTGCTTAGTGTAGTGAGCCATATTATATAGTAGGTGCATTGAGTTGGAGGGGATTTGATCAATCACATTCTCTAGAACTTCCATTATGGGCTTGCAATACTTGCTCAATGTGTCTGTAAGGTCTGCAACCAAACTCCAAACCCAAACAGGGTTTTCAAGTCAAGTACTGTGTTGTGTTGCATCATTGTAGTCGTGACCGACTCTTTGTGACTCCATGTCCATGGAGTTTTCTTAGCAGGAATCCTGGAGTGGCTTGGCAGTTCCTACTCCAGGCGCCTCCAGCACCTGGTATTCCTTGGTGGTCTCCCATCCAAGTACTATCCAGGGCCAACCCTGCTTAGCTTCCGAAATCAGGCGACTACTAACATGTAAAGTCAACTGTGCCTTTAAATTAAAGTAAAACAGAAGCTAATGGTCAGATAATACTGTGGTGGAATGAATCCCAATATGCATTTAGTGAGCAACAATGCCCATTAAATTAAACAGACCTTAACTCTACGACCAGATTGGTTACAATTACAGTCTTAAACTTTCAGCAGCATTTGTAAATACCTGTAGTGTGGAAAGGTGTGTCTGTCTTGACAGTAAAGCTTTTTCTTGCTCTGAAGGATAAGCATTGTAGCGATGCTCATATAGCCAATCCCGAAGAATCTGCACTGATTCCTTGGGCAAATTACCCCGTCTCCTCCTCTTGATTGAGCTGGCAGAAGAGGAGAGATCCAAAGGGATATCCATGCTGTCATCGTCCTCTGTTTCACTGCCTGATATGGCCACGAAAGTGCCTGTGGATAAAACCGCCATGGTCAACATAACACTACTGTCTCCATATTTCTCAATTCATACAGAATTTACCACACTATTATTCAAGTGGTGTGACACCCACCAGAGAAAAGAACATTCTTTGTGCTTGTTGTAACCTTCATCCCAAGGATATGGATCTGTAGGCTTCTGGCTACCAATTGCACTATCAACACCTACTGATGACATATATGCAATGATTTACATCAGTGATCTGCCACCATTCGTATTTTAAATCCTGCCACTCATTCAAGGACCAGAGCCCCAACACAATACAACCAGTCTGCTATTCTCAAGAACATTTATATGCTTACAGGAAAACATTTCCTATATAATTTAGTGAAAACTGGCAGACAAAGAAAACAGGGATTAAGAAATACCAGAAGGTTACAATATAGAAAGCCTTGCATAGTAGAAGTTTCAGAGAGGGTAACTGTGTTAGTATTTTCAAGAATTGCAGGCAAAAAGCAAAGCAAAGCAAAGCAAAACAAAACAAAACAAAACAAAAGATAGAAAACATGTGGCACCTTAAAGACTAACTTTCATATTTTAATGTAATGTTTCATGGACACACCCACTTCTTCAGACATTCTGCTGCTATATGTCTGAAGAAGTGGACATGTCCACGAAATGTTACATTAAAATATGAAAGTTAGTCTTTACGGTGCCACATGTTTTTTGTCTTTTGTTTTTTGTTTTTTTTGTTTGTTTTTGCCTGAAGATAGAAAACCTGTGGCTGAGGGGGCTGACAGGAGATGGCCTGTCACACTTCCAGGAGTACACAGGGACTAAAGAGTTGTTCTTAGCAATCATTATGGAAACCCTGTATCGGGACTGTATCAATGACCAAGTAGCAGAGATAAGTATATAACCAATAAATTTTCCTTCAAAGCAAAATATCTTGCAGGCAGGTAGCCAATAAGATAAAAGCATATAGTTTGTTAAATAAGATGCCAGTCATACTGAAGCATGCCTAAAGAGCTCAGCCAATTTTTATATTTTTAAAATATTTTCTGTTCAAGGAACTTGTCAGTTGAGAGTGACGGACACAGAAATGAAAGAAAAATCATGCTACAGGTATTTCCTATAAAGCATGATAATATATATATCAGGCCTGCCCAACAGGTAGACCGTGGTCTACCGGTAGCCCACAAAGGGTTCAAAAGTAGCCCACTGGCCATCAATTTAAAAAGTGAGGGGATAAATTCTCCATCTCTCCCCCATCCCAAGGATCACCACTGCCCAATCAAAGTTCTAGGTCTGCCAGCCCACTGTCTCAGTTGAGCAAGGCAGTTCAAGGGCCTTGGTGCATTGAAATCTGATCCCTCCACAATGGATTAATTGGTTTTCAAAGCATTCCTATGGGAACCCGCTGCTCTACTTACATTTTTTTAAACTTATGAGCATGTGCTCGGAATGGATAAAATTTGTAAGTAGAGGTTTTAGTGTAGTAGCCCTCAGGCACTTTGGGTCAGAAAAAGTAGACCTCAGCCTAATATAGGGACAAGAAACATGTGGCACTGCAAATGATGCTGGAGGACAGCTTTCATTACCCTTTCACCATTAGATAGGCTATCTAGGCCTTATCTGGAGAGTTAAGCACCAAGGTGCAGCCTGTTTTATTTATTGATTTGTTACATTTATATCCCACTTTTCCTACAGTGAATACAAGGAAGTTGCATGGTTCTCCTTCTCACCCCTTTTTCATCACACCAATCAGTGAAGTAGGTCAGGTTGAGAGAGCATAACTAGCCTTCAGTTATCTAGCAAGCTTCATGGCGCAGTGAGGATCTGAACCCAGCTCTCTTATGTCACAGATAAAATTAACTGCCATACCACATTGACTCTACAACCAAATTAATGTTACATCCACAAATACATGATGTTAAGTTAAAACATTTCCACAGTGAGGACCACCATTGAGACAAGATTATGATTTAGGATGCATTATTGAGGGAACATGCCTCATGCATAAAGATGAGTATCATTGTCTTTTGACACTTTAACCTCAAGAACCAATAAGATGGTACTTGGGACTGGATCACGGGCAATTTTACATGAGATCTTGACATACACCCAAAATTCTAATAGTCCTCCTCCAACTCATGTTTGACAGCATAGTACATATAAGAACTTGGTTTTTCAGATGGCTGTGCCTCGTTGTAGAATATTTGATGTTTTTCTATCTCTTCCTCGCAAGTTACTCGGGAAAAGGGATAACAACCAGGATGAGAAAGGAAACTTAAAGTATTGTGATATCTTTGAAAATAGCAGATTTATTTCGGAGTGAGCTTTTGTGGATTATAATCTAGTTCTTCAGACACATATCTGAAAAAAGATAAGTGACCATTACATAGAGAATGTAAATACTCATAAACTGAGGCTGTTCGTCCACAATATGGTGTAACACCTGCTGGATTTGACAAGCCTATCTTACTTGACTGAGGGTTAACAGTTGATTCAGAAGTATGCCCTGTACTGTGCATAACAAGGACCTGGAAAGGGGGGGGGAGAGGAAAATGGCAGGATCGTATCATCCTATGAACAAAGGAAACCAAAAAGTAGACACATTACTGGAGAACATTAACTACTCCATTGCACCTCTTTCACAATGCTCAGCAAAATCTTGTGACTCATCCTTCTTTCCTTGCAGAACCAGGGCATTTGAAACAGAATGCTATGTCTCTGGAGTTCTTGCATAACTACCTGCATGGGTTGAGTGACTTGTCATAATGTTATACCTATATCTTCCCCTAAAAAAAAAATCAAATGACTTCTGCTGTCTGTCAAAATTAAAGAGCTGTATGTGGGAGGGGAGGAGGACACTCATTCTTGATGTCTACTCATTCAGCAGCTTCTTGTAGTCATCCAGGCATCTGGTGTGTCAGTCAACAGCTGCAATAACTCATCCTTTCCATACTTCTCTTGGATCTTCACCAGCAAACCCAACCTCACTCAACATGAACAGACCACAAGGAAGAGCCTCTAGAGTACAGCAACAGCAATAGGAAACTAGCTGCCTCTCTTCAGGTTGTTGGTTTGTTCTCGGAAGGCTCCAATGCATTCCCCAAATTCATTATGAGACAGACATACCGTAAAATTCTATTAAACTGCCTCTTTAACATGTGAGACAACTTTTGTCCAAACACCGCCTTCTTCATGTATTTCTGTTCTCCTAAAAAATGCTGGGTCTCCTTGGGGATACAGCAATATGTACATGTTGTGTACAGTATTAAGTGATTCATTCTACAAGGAAGCACAGTATTAACCTGTTCGATCGGAGCCTTCTGCACATGAATAATAAGGACCAAGCAGCTAGTGGTACAGAGCAGCAGTAAAACAATGACTTTATAAACCCTCTACAAGTTTTTACAGGACAAGCCCTGCCTTGAGGTAAAGAGTCATGTTACAGCATTTCAATTAGCCAGATCAGGATGTTGCCTTAACAGGCAAAATGTTCCAAAGTTTTTATTCAAAAATTTTGGTCATTTCCAGCACTTCTCCCCAAAAAGGGAATTTTGAAGCTGATCTTCACAAATATAGCCATTGGACCAACTCAAGCTCCCGACAAAACAAATAAAAATTAGAGCAAAGAGCAAACCAGCTGTGCTACCTGCCCCTTGATCTGCTTACTTATTGTGACATGTTCCGTCTGCTAAGAGGTCACTGCTACAAAACAGGTTTTGGCTAAAGGGGACAAAAGGGCCATGCAACTTCTCAGAGTAATGAGCTGCTTTCAATAAAGGAAAAGAGGTGCTTTGAACTGCAAAGAAAGAGTCTCATATTTGTGCTACAGCAGCAGCAACAGGAAACTACAGGCAAGCAACAAATCTCTCCAGTACACCAGCTGATTTCTTATTAGAGCAAAGGCTACACTGATGCTGTCATGGCCCTGTTTACATTGGACCATATGTGCTGATTACAGGCTAGCTTTGGTTTTTCTTCTTGTTAGTAATCAGTCTGTGCTCCCGGTCTGCTGTTTTTAACATGGCTGAGTTAAAAGACATGCTAGCTAGTCTGTCTGTCTCGTTGGCAAAGCCTGCTTCCTGTGGATTCTGTGCATTGTAGTAAAAAAAAAAACAACCTAACCTTCCAAAGCTCTGTTGACCTCCTGTCTTGAATGTTAGTTTGTTGGGAGTCTTTTTCATACAAAAACACCCGGGTGGGGGTGGGGGTGGGGTGGGGGTGGGAGGGATTCATGAATGGTGTCCTCATTCAACGTTCATACATGAGGTTGGAGCATTTGTTGCAGACTCCACACAGAACTAGACCCAAAAAGTTGGCATTCCACAGCTCAGTCACCTGAAAAGTTATAACTAACATCCCCAAATGTCAGAAACTTGCCAGACACTGTGGCACTATTGTCCCCATCCCCAACTCATACAACATGCTGGGACAATAAACAACCTATGCTGGTTTTTGGAGAAGTCACACTACCAAGGAGGTGACACCACATTCCATAGATGGTTTACAGATCTAAATGAGAGAACAGTCCATTTTGGATGAACCACTGCCATCCAAATATGCATCCCTTTATTATGGCACAAACCTTTATAGACTAGAGTACACTTCACATTTGAAACGTCACTCGAAGCTATTAGTTATATATAAAAATGTGATTGTGGGATAAATAAAACAGTTAATCTCATCAAAAGGAAAAAAATGTACAAAAAATGCAAACAATAGATAGTGTGATCCAGTGTAAACTCAGAGACAAGAGTTGATTTAAAAAAATACACCACTCAGTTTATCATAATTTGTGTAAGCACTGTAGTCCAATAAGAAGTATATACAGGGCTGTATTATTTGTAGCAATTTAATGGGTGCAGAGGCTTTTTCCTTGTACAATACTAAACAATACCACCCTTCCTTCAGGGCTGAAGTCCTGTGAGACTTTGTGGTGACTCACTTCTTCCCAAATCCCATCAATCCAAATAGGCTTATTCCAGTTCTTACTACACTAAGCAACAGCCAGTAAATTCCATTATTCCACCTTAATTCTTCTACTAAAACATATCAATTTAGTTTTGAGATGCTCCAGCTGTGGACCTAACTTTTCAGAAGTCCCCACCCCCCCCATCTTATCTCAGTCTAACTTCCAGGCCTCTGTACGCTTTCCCCATGTCTACCTATTTCCCATGGAGGTAAATCAGTAGCGTCCTCAACTTAGAAGCCCTCTCTATTATACTACATTGTCACTGTTGCCTTCTAATCTCTCTAGCTGGATTTGTACTTAGTTTACTGTTTAGACGCCTGGACATAGAACATTTGTCAGCCTGTAACTTTAAAAAGTTGAGATGGAAGCAGGATAGCTATACCAGAAGATTTACCTTTAAACATACACAAAACAGAGCAGCTGCCCTGGGGTGAAAAGCTGGAACAATGGAAGCAGCACCAGACAGGAAACCAGCTCACCACCACTGTGCAAATAGAAGGAGTAGAGGAATGCTCTAAAAATAACTACAGTACTCTATATTATTCATTTTGGGATATGTTGAAGGGTAGGGTTTTTGTCTTTTTGATCCAATAATGCTGATTATTTGTATAAAACACAAACATTCAGAGAAGCTAGAAGTTATTATGTGTGTTTATAGTTCATTACCAGAGCTGTGTCCTCTTTCTAACCAAGTGAGTTTTTTTCTTCTTAACCCAATGCTCCATGGAAAAATTGTCAAACATGTTAACAGAAGATATCTTAAAACAATAAATAAAAAAGATCAGCCTGGGAAATAAGTGCACATATATACAAGCTACAGCAATCCTTGTGGCAAAAATAGCAACATCTGAACTATAAATGCAAAACATGTTGATAAAAAAACTCCACCCCTAGAGACTGCCTTGCTCCCTTTTAAACGCTAGGCTAAAATGTTTTAATGATCTTGAAAGGCCAACAAGCATATCAAGTATTGTACTGTACATCTAACACCATGGGAAAGGAGGATTCCTGGGTGCACTCTTAGTCAATCCTGTACATTACCTGAGTTACCGAATAGGCAATCAGTAAAGTCACACACCCCCCCAATTATTTCAATGAACTCTTCCTCCAGTCCTCCAGGTGAACAAAAGACTGATTGAACGCCACTGAAACGCAAGAGGACTTACTTCAGAGGAAACCTTCATAGACGGTGAAGTAACGTTCCCAAGTGAAAACAACGCCAATTCTCTAGTTAAAAGGAGAGGAGGAATCCCGTTCCACCCAACCGTAAAATAAAGAGAGTTAAAGTTACCTTTTACTCCACTACCAAACTAAAGTGATTCGAGTTCGCGTCCTCCTTTTGATAAGAAAGTACAATACCGTATACCCTCTTTTACATTTTGTGGACGGCTTGAGCTGCAGTTTTAGAAAGCTGAATTTTAAATAGCTCTCTCCCCTTTCTCTCCCCCGCTCCCGAGCCGAAAGTCGCAAACAAAGAAAGCTCCTTTCTTTTCCAAAGAACGCTACTGAGATTTCGAAAGAAAAAACAAAAAGCCCTATCTTTGGATTGGAGCAACCTTGCCTCTCCAATAAGCGCGGGAGGAGGACAGGAGAGCAAGCCGGTGTCCAAGAACAGAGCGCGGGGGACTCCGAGGAAACTTTGCACCGACACAAAGCGGGCAATGGGAACATGGGGTTTTTGACAGGGATCGGCCGGCAGCAGCAACAGCTGCGCGGAGATGCGCCCGTCTCGAGGCAGCCTCCACCCCCCCACACACACACACCCTCTGTTTTGTCTGGGTTGGAAACTTTCCCCACCACCACCCCGCCTTTGGGAGACCGAGTTGTGAAAGACTCCAGAATGAACAACGCTGGCGGCGTGGAGAGAGAGAGAGAGAGAGAGAGAGAGAGAGAGAGAGAGAGAGAGAGAGAGAGAAGAAATCCGATTTCTAAGACAACCCACACTGGGAGCGCGAGTGGCGCTTCCACGCCAAAGCCTCTTCCGCCCAAGTGTGGAGCCACGCACCGCGAGGAAAGGCGCCGCGAGGCAGGGGACGCTCCAAACAAGGGCTTTCTCACGCCGCTCACTTACTTTTCTGAGTTTTCATCCCGGTGCCCGGGGGGGGGAGCCCCAGCGGCCCCCTTTTAGTCAGAAAGGCTCAAGTTGGGGGGGGAGGGGAGGAGGAAGAGCCCCCCCTAAAAAAAAAAAAAAAAAAAACTTTTGAGAAGGGAGAGGAAGATGCGGCCAATCCCTCTCCAACAGTTGGGTCTCCTCGGCGTGGTGAGGTGGGGCCGAATGAGCCGCGTGCAGGCTTGGCCCCCGTCCGCGCTGGAAGGCAACTCGAGCGCGGCGGCTGTTGCTGCTTCCTTTGTTCTTTTTCACTTGGATTTGGCAAAGGGAGGAGAGGAGAGCAAGCTGGTGCTGGTCCCGGTGTTGCCGCCGCCGCCGCCGCCACGAGGTGCGCCCTCCCTCCCACCTCGCCGCGATGAGTAAGCGACGCACACAGGGAGTGAGCGGGCGAGAGGGAGCAGGAGTCAGGGCCGCCGCCGCCTCCAGCCCCCCCCCCCGCCTCCCCCGTTTGGCTGGCGGATGGTGTGAGTGACTCTGTCCGAGATCCGCGCTGGGCGGTGGAGATCAGCTCGAGCGCAATGGTGAGACGGGGATAGACAGGCGAGGAGGAGGAGCCCCCCCCACCGCCGCCGCCGCCCCGATTCTCTTCCTGCTTGCCTTCCCAGGCGACTCTTTTGATCACTAAAAGTTGGAAAAACCGAGCAAGGGAGGGGGTGGTGGTGAGCAGCGGCCTGAGCGTGTGAACGGGGCGGCGGCGGGAGGGGCGAGGAGGAGCCCAGGCCGGACCAGGTTAGCCTCGCAGTCCCGATCCTGCACGTCCTCGCTGGCGTCCTCGCCCAGCTCCCGTTCCTCAGAGATCTACTCGTAGGAAGGCACGCTCAATATTTCCTCCTCACTCGCCGAGCCCCCCCCCCGGCTCTTTCCGCCCCTTCGCGGAGCGAGATGGTGATGGTGATGGCCTGGAGGGAGCTGCCTCCGGCTGGTGGGGGCAATCCCTGGCAGCCACGAGACCGCTTCCAAAAATCCCCGGTGCGCCGGGAGCGTGGGAGGTGGCGGGGGACGGGCAGGCGGGCGACCGAGGCGACACCGGCGACTCGGAACCTGTTCCGGCCCTTGTTTTTTTATGAGGGACAAACAAGTCGTCGTGACGACGACTCCGGAACCTTCCTCAACCCTGACGGGTAGATGGGGCCAGTTCTTGTGGACGAGTATTTTACCTCAGTCACTGAAAAAGAGATGAAACTACGGGCCACGAAGTGTTTTCCTCACAGGTCTCGCTGAGATCCCCGGTTTAAAGCCAACTGGCAGCCCCAACCACAGCAAACACGATAAACCAAGGATACTTCGGCTTATCAACATCCATTGACTCAATGGGTCTACTCTAGTTGCGACTACCAGCTGGATCTGGCCCCTGAGGTTACTTTAGCCAACGCGGCTCGCACAAACCACTTTATAACATATTACCATTTGTCCAACTCAGATGTTGGCACTGTGTGTGTGTGTGTCTGTGTGTGCTCAAATTTCCCCGCCTCTGTAGGCCTTCTGTTAATTCAGTGAAGCAGAAAAGCGCTCAAGAAGGGGGGGAAAGTTGCATTACGTCAGTTCCATTCTCGTGGAGAAAAAAATTGCCTTTCTCACTACCACCCCCGCCTTCCAAAACTAAAAGGTACTGTACGCTTCGAGCGAGCGACATGCCTGGTTTTTTTTTAAAGAGGCAACAAAAGTCGCAACAAAGCCATGTGACTTCTTAAGTGAAAGGCTCTCACGGCCCATTGAGTAAACACGTGCATTAGTCAAGTTTACATTTTGCTCTGCCCTGGTGAGATAAGCGGGCGGCTTGAGCAACGACGCTGGGATGAATCCCCTCCCGCCGCAGGGCTGTGTGTGTGTGTGTGTGTGTGTGTGTGTGTGTGTGTGTGTGTGTGTGTGTGTGTGTGTGTGTGTGTGTGTGTGTGTGTGTTATAACCCTTCATTTTCCGGCACCAATTGGCTCCAAAGTTCAGCCGTTGAGGCGGCGCGGGAAACGGCTTTCGTGTTGACTAAACGGCGCAAGAGCCTTAAGTCTTAAGAGAAGGCTACGCTCCCCCGGGTATATGACAAGGCACCTGGCGGGCATGTCAGAAAATGTGTCATGAGCAAAGCAGGAAAGGCAGACTCTTTAGTCAAGGATGAGTCCTCCTCCGTTCCTGGATCTTGGGAGGGAGCCGTGACTAAAACGTCCGTACCCGGCGAGTAATGGGTGCAGGCGCCCGAAACGAAGTGCGGCTGCTTGACGCAGGACATTTGGAACGGGTTACGGGGCACCGACGGCTCTATGGGGCGGCGGGGTGGGGGAATGAGAGGCCATCGCCCGCTGGCAGGCAGGGAACTTCTTTCGGTCACCCGACGGCCAGCTGTCCGCGGCGCAAACAAACCCGCACAAAGAAGAGCTCACGTGGTTTCACTTCCGGGGGGAGGAGGAGGAGGAGGGGTGGCCAGGCCGATCACTCGCCTGTTGAGCCGGAGAAGTTGGGCCAACGTGGCTCTCCAGTCGCCCTCGCTGTGTGTGTGCCGCCTGAGCTCCCCTTCTGTCCTTACAACCCGAGCCCCGTACCGGATTTAGGGTGTCCTGGAAAATACAGCATGTTCGGGATCTGCAGCGCTAGGACTACTTTTCCGCGCCTGGGGATGGAAAAGAGACAGCTGCGTGTGTGTGTGTGCTTGTGTGTGTGCTAAAATTATGTGACTGGCTTTGGGCACCGTGCACTTGTATTGGGAGAAGGGTACTCCTATTCCTAAAAGAAAAGGGGGAAAAAAGAATCCCGTTGGGCTGGTTTAGAGCCATCGTTGTTACAGCATCATTTTTGCAGGGTTTTTTTTTATTTGTCTATTTATATAATAAATTATAGTTTCATAAATACTCTGAAGCAGATCTCTGATACACAGTGTGGCGCAGTGGATGGAGGGAGTGGCGGACTAGGACTCAAGAGAGCCATCCAAACGGCACACGAGATACAAAATCTTTCTCTTGAACGTGCGTTCTTGCATGCATGGCAGCGCCTTCGGTGCCTCCTTCCTGGCCGAAGATGCTGGGGTTTCCAGCCGATGGTTTTCTCCCAGATACCAACCCCCCCCCCGCTAGTGCCGCCGCTTTGAAGTCAGAGCAGCTGTTAAACATTAACAGGGGCGTCGTTTGTTGGGAAAGGGACACATGGAGGAAAGCTTAATCGTTGAGTAATACACAGAAGGAGCACAAAGAGTTGACTTGCTCCGAGCCTGGGAGGCGTCGCCGTCTCCTGAAGGCGGCTGGCGGAGCCTGGGATTGAATCGAGGACACCTCATATCCGCTGTGTGCGCGCGCGTGTGTGTATGTGTGTGTGTTGTGTAGCGGGAGACCGTGCTGATTCACTCCCCGCGCTGCTCCTGGAGAGAGGCCCAATCCGAGCAGGAGGCGGAGCCTTGGGGAGGAAAGCCCCGCTTGTGTAACTCGCCCAAATTTCGATGGGACGACTTCCTTGTTATGAAAGCAAAAGTGCCTCCCCTCCTCGCGGCGGATCTCGTTGCCCTCCTGGCTGGCCCGTCTCCTCACGTGACGCAACTCGCGTGTCAGTAGGGAGGAGAAGGAGGGCGAGCGAACGGCCCAAGCCGCTTTCCCGCCTGCAGTGGCGGCGAAGCAACCTGGGAAAGTGGGAGGATGTAACCCGTACTCGCCAAGACGCCCCTCCCGGCGCGCGCGAGAGAGAGTTTTGCACGTGGGGATCGGTCCTTCGCGCCACAGAAGAACCCGCGGAAAGAGGTTGGAGGGAGGGCGAGACGCTGAAGGAACGAACGGGACCGCCCGCGCGCAGCTCCCCACCGCGCCGCCGCCGGATTTGCTGTGGGGCGAGCAGGGAAGGTGTTTCGGGTTAAAAGAGGGAGGCGACGCTGGGAATGGCTTCAGGTCGTTGCCTCTGAAACACCACATCATTCACGCCACTCCATCCCCGGCAGCGATTTTGTCTGAGGTTAAAATCCGGGCGGGAGGGGATGCTCGTATGGCGCCGTACTTCTTACGGAAACATTGCCAATAAAAATAAATAACGAATTGTGGAGGAGGAACAGGATGTGTCGAGACCAGCCGAGCAGCTCGACGAAGGTGGGCAGTTTGGAACATGGAAAATTGGATTCCCATTTTTTTTCATCGTCTAACATAACCATACAGGCTAATTCCAATACAGTATCTTCAAATAAGCTTTTCTTCCACTTTCATATGGCGCACTACAACACAACATTATGCATGTTTTACTTGGAGATAAGTAAGACTCAGGAAACCCCACAGGGTTTTGTGATTCTCTAGAATTACAAGTACTGTATTAAGCTGTTTCCATTCCCTCTTGAGTGACCTTCTAGGACATTTTGGAGACCGCTCATTGGGTTGACCAAAGTCAGAAGTGACTCAAGTGCAGGTAACGACCTCCTGTTACTCCAGTGCACCCATTGACTCTATATAATTTAAGTCTTGACTCACCATTCACTAATTTACCCAACAGGCTTGCTCTAATTAAGACTAGCAGTAGGTTATTGTCCTTAGACACAGTGCACTCATTAAGCATGCCTACTGTTAAGTCCCAGGACTTGCTGGGACTTATCCTAGGCAAATGTGCATAGGATTGCAGCCTGTAATTTATTTGAAAACTGGGAATTACTCATCTGCTAGTATAGTATAGTATAGTATAGTATAGTATAGTATAGTATAGTATAGTATAGTATAGTATAGTATAGCCTGTCAGGCTGTAAGCAAGAGCATACATTATATCTGTCTTAAAGCAGTATTTGGAATCTGATGCAAATACACTTAAACAAGATTTAAAAACAAAATAATACAGTGATGATATTAAAAATAAAAGCAGCATTCTCAAAAAATATTTCAAGTACACAGGGTGCAATAAGACTGAGTGGTTGCTGGTGGGATGAGGGTGGAAAAGGGAAAGGGAAAGAGACTCAGCCAATTTCATTGTGAACATGCTGTACATTGACAATAAAGGTATTATTATTATATTATTAAGATGCGAGATTAACTTGAAGAACTTGTGAAGCAGATAATAGGTTCTTTCTTTCGATGGCTTGTTTAATGAATGTAGCAGTCCTACAGAGTATATAGCAGTGTTGGCAAACCTATGGCATGGGTACCAAAGGTTGTACTCAGAGCCCTTTCTGTGGGCACCCGACATCGCCCCCTTCACAGCCACCTGTATTCAGGTTAAATTGCTGTATTGGCACTTTGTGAAAAATTAGTGGGTTTTGAACCACAATTTGGGCACTCGGTCTCTAAAAGGTTTGCCTTCACTGGTATATAGTAGTCTATGCCAGCTAGCCAAATAAAGCTGTTGATAAAGGTGAATTGTTCTTGATGCCAGTTGTTAAGAGTTTAAAATATCAGTCTCTTAGATCTGTATACAAAGCACATTCTTAAACACACTGTCTTCTATTTTGAGCATAAATGTCTGACTGTATCATGTTGGTTCAAATAATATCCCTGAATCTCTTTCAGCTTTTACTTTTCAGCCTTTTGGCTAAGATTAAGAGTATCACTTATACAATGTGATACATAGTTTATCTCAACTTGATAGAACCCAGCAGAGCAACATTTTATTTGATCTCACAGTCCCTGTTTCCAAGAAGATAGCTGATAGATCCAAACTAGCCAAAGACTAGGACAGAGTTTCAATTGGCAACCAAGGCATCTAACGAACAGAAGAACAAAACCAAATCTGCGGAGCTTCAATCCACATACATGAGGCACTTGAATTAACTGAACAAGTACAGTACTGGCCTTAGGGCCCTTAGGGCCCAAATTAAAAGTAAAATATCACACACCAACACTGAATTCCAGCACTTGCAATTCTTCAGTGACCAAATTAGCCCTACAGTTTCCTCTTATTCCTGTTGGCTAATCATGCATCCTTTCCCCTGCTCTCCACCATTGCTTCACTCTGAATAGTGTTACACCTAATACAGCATAATCCTTCATTATCAGTGAAATGCTTATTCATATGTTATCTCAATAACTACCACCCCAATCCTGCTAGACAACCTATTTCTTACTAAGTGCTTTCAGAAGTCCAATTTTCTAATCCCTCCCCCAACCCCATTTCAGAAATCATTTTATAATACAGGGCGAAATCTCTGTCAGGAATTCTGTGCAAGTGGCAGGTGGGGGGGGTGAGCAGCTGACCTTTGCTTGAGTGCTCACATGTCCAAATTTGCAACCAGTACACTAATGGTCACACGGAAGATGGCTCAGGAAGGGGGTGGTGGTATAGCTTGTGCAATTGCCCTCTACATTTCCTCCGCAGAGTTATAGAAGGTTAAATCCAAGCTTATTCCTACTTAGACTCACTGAAATGAGTTCAACTTAAGTATGTGGTCTCTATTGTCATCCATAATGTTCTGCCAGTCCTTTTCAGCTACCACCCTGCTGAACAGACCTGTCCCCCCACCACACACACACACACCACATAGACTTCACAAAATCCAATGCTATTCCTCCTAATGCATGTTCAATTGTACTTCACTAATTGGGTCGACCTATCTCTGAGCAGTGATGGTTCTCCCCTCTTTTCAGTGATGACAATGGATTGTACCCATCCATATTATTTCACTTATTTGAAATAATATGGATGAGTATTATTCTTGAATAGCTTTGGTCAACCTCAGTGGTTTCCTATCTCTTCCTATGCCATCCTTTTAGATGCAAATCAGGCAATTCTTCAAGTCTCATAAGAAACATAGTACTGGTTGGAGGACATGTGTCAAATTTGGGGATACAACACAAGCTCTGAAAGCCAATGGTTTATCTTTCTAACAGTGCTGCATCAGCAGAGTGCCACCTGGTGGAAGTATTCTGAGTGGTGAACACCCTGTTAAATCCATATTCCTCCTCAACACAGAAAGTCACTATGTAGGTATTTGTCCCATTTTTGTATCACAAGTCTCACTGTCTGTGAAGGTTCTCAGTCATCCAGGTGAGGTTATCTGGAAGTTGACTCATGGCAACTAGACTTATTTTCTTGAGAGATCAAAACGTTTCACTTTCATCTAAGCAGCTTCATCAGTCTGAGGAAAGTTAGTGGTGAGTCTTCCAATGTATAGTTCATCTTGGTTTCACATCACACTGGTCTGAATAGGCTCATAGATGGACAATGGCCTGGAGTACGTGAAAGTCACACCTATGCAACCCTTCCCAACACCCATTAAGTATGGGTGGTGGAGGTGTGAAGTGCTTCTGATTTGTTTGGGATTGACATGAGTCTCACAGAGATGTGAAGGCCTGGAAAAAAGACACGAAAAATTCAGAAAAAAACTGGGTTTTTTGTTTGTTTTTCTTTTCCTGAAGCCTTTTGGTTTTTTCCCTGAAAAATTGGAAAAATTAAAAAAGATGGAACAAGCATGGGTTAGGCAAAGTCTGTATGCTCTGCAGGCAACGCCCCTGGTCCTATCCTTGCTCTCTCCTGCTATGGCTATTTAGTCATATATTCCCTTTCCCCTCAACATGAGCCAGACATATACTGTTATGAGATTAATGTGTAACTCATCAAAGCTACATTTTTCCCACTGTGCTACTGCACGTGGTATTGGAATATAGTACCTCTGAACATGGAGGTTCCATTTGGTTGTCAGAGCTAATAGCTGCAGATTGGCATCTAACCAATTCATTTGTCTGATCCTTTCACAAATCCATTTGCAGTTTCTGAAAATCTCACCCAAACTTCATGAGAATTCAGGCAAAGCATTGTCTTGCATCCCTGCCCATCAATTTAATTGTATATTTGTTTGTATTCTTCTTTGTCTGTGATACCTCTTTTGATGTTCAGTGGAGGACACAGTTCCTTTAGCACAGCCAAATTAACATTCGTCTGAGAAAATGCCATTTTGTCTTCCCTCTAAGCTAACAAAATGCTTGCTGTCATTTTTATTCTATGCTTCCTTATTTGTGTAATATCATCAGTACAAGCAGTCAATTAAATTTCACATGAAACAATGTTATGAAAGACAGGGAAGTGAATCAACACAGAGAAGTAAATACTTTCAGAGCCAGGGCTGCTGCAGAACCAAGTTATTCATGACTCAACATCTGGTTCACTTCCTTACGGAGTTCACTGTATGATGGCGTGTCAGCCAGATCTGATTAGCAAAGTGACTGTGTCTTCCTTTGGCAGGATAAAAAACTTATGACAAAATGTTCTAACAGAATGAGAAAAGTGTGCAGTGGTGGTGGTGGGGAATCAAGAATACATGATGACAGACCCCTTTCCTTCATACTCCCAGTCCATCTCTATTCCAGACACGGATTTTGTGAAGCTCCAAATGCAAAAGATGCACACACCATGTACTGTATCCTATTTCTCTTCTGTTATACTGTTGTATGCCATGAAGGGAATCTAACCACATGTACAGCAATTCATTAACATTTGAAAGTTGAGTGTGGTGGGCAGGGAAGAGGTTTGTCACAAGATCCAGAAGTCTTCTGTGGACTGAGACCAGTTAGCAGAGTCAGGAAGGCAAGCAAGGAAGGAATGGGTACCTGAGTGGGAAGGAGCTTCACTGCATGGACAACACCTGCTGCCTGAAACCAAAGTTTATTCAACAGTAGGAAATGACAATTACAATTATTTATTTGTTTGTTTACTGAGTTTATATCCCGCCCATCTTCCCACAGGGAACTCTGGGCGGCTTACAGGGGCTGAACACGTCAGCAAACCATACAAATGGGACAACAAACAATTTAAAACAGCATAATAAGCAACTTAGGCATCATAAAAACAAACGAGGCTCTGCAACAGCAAACTGTCAAACGAGCACTAGAGATGGTGGGACGGGGGGACCGCTTAAAGTAAATCGCCGAAAGCCTCGCTGAAGAGCAGAGTTTTTAATGCTCGGCAAAAAGCTAGCAGGGACTCTGCAGAGCGCACTTCGCTCAGTAAGGTGTTCCATAGAGAAGGGCCGGCCACCGAGAAGGCCTGATTGCGGATAGATGTTTTCCTGGCTTCTCTAGGGGTGGCGACCCTGAGCGAGTGTGCTCGCGACTGCCGAACTGGACGGGCTGAAGTTGATCGCTGGACGATTCACTCTGACAGGTAGTCAGGGCCCAAGCCATGGAGAGTTTTATAAGGTTTTACAGGACCTTGAATCTGATTCGGGATGCAACGGGCAACCAATGCAGGTGAGCCAGGACTGGGGTGATGTGGTCATGACGACGCACACCCACCACCAGCCTGGCTGCCGCATTTTGTACCCGCTGCAAACGCCGGAGGAGAGTCAAGGGTAACCCCATGTAGAGGGTGTTGCAGTAGGCCAACCTCAAGATCACCAGCGCCTGCACCACTGTTTTCAGAGAGTCCCCATCTAGATACGGGCGGATCTGGGCAATTTGGTGAAGGTGGTAAAAAGCAGATCTGGACACGGCAGCCACCTGGGCTTCCAAGGTCAGCGCCGGATCCAGAACCACGCCCAGATTCTGGACCGTAGTCGCCAGTTGGAGGGAAACGCCATCCAAACTGGGAAGAGGGCCTCCATACCCAGATGGGGAACTCCCGAAGAACATCACCTCTGTCTTCTCGGGGTTGAGCCTGAGCCTGTTGGCCCTGGTCCATGTCAAGACCGCATCCAGGCACTGGTCGAGGGTCCAGACAGCTTCCACTGCAGTGGTGGAAAAGGAGAGATACAGCTGCGTGTCATCAGTGTACTGATAACAGCAGACTCCAAACCTCCTTATGACCCCAGCCAGCGGCCTCACATAGATGTTGAACAGCATGGGGGAGAGAGACGAGCCCTGCGGAACCCCACAAGGAAGTATCCACGGGGCCGACAACTCTCCACCATGTTGCACCTGATGGGGGCGGTCCTCCAAGAAGGACCGGAGCCAACTTGCGAGCAGTGCCTCCGATTCCTACCTCGGAGTGCCAGTCCAGCAGGATACCGTGGTCGACGGTATCAAAGGCCGCTGACAAATCCAGGAGAACCAACAGGGTAGAGCAACCCCTGTCGGCCCCCGGAGGAGGTCATCTTGCAGCGTGACCAGAGCTGTCTCGGTCCCCCGGCCAGGCCTGAACCCGGATTGGCATGGGTCAAGGCACTGTTGTTCCTCCAGAAAAGACTGAATCCAGACCACGGCCACCCTCTCGATTACCTTGCCCAAAAAAGGGACATTGGCAACTGGATGATAGTTCGCCAAATAGCAAGAGGGAAACAATGGAACTGCAATTCTGATTTTTTGGAATTCTGCTTGCCAGATTCAAAGGATAACAGAGCAAGGGTTCTGTTCCACTTCCAGAAGAAGTCTTGCTGCTGGAGAGCCAGCAAGTGTGTTGTACTGAGGGTTTGGAGGTCCGATTCTCCCAGTGAGCCACAAAACTCAACTGGACATCTTTGGGATAGTCATTCTTGCTGGCTTAATTTCACTGGGGGAAAGACAACATATATATCTCAAAAATATCTAGGTTGCCATGGGTGGTATTCTACTCGACAAACACAATTTTTGACACAAGTAAAGAATGAGCATATTATGCTTGAAAACAAGTTTCAAACTTGATATTAAATGAGGATGTGTATTCCCTTGAACACATTTCCCTTCCAGCAACAGCACAAGATTCTCTTCGTGGTATATAATGTTCATCCCAAAGCAAAGCAATGACTATGTGCAAGACACAGAAGCATGGAAAAATAAGACTGACCAATATTTTCTGCCACTTGAAGGAGCACACCCTCTGTTTACTAAGTGTATTGTCCAATCTGACACTCAAATTTCTAACTCTCTAATGAAATGACCCTTGTCACTTGCAGAAAAGGGGTGATTATTTTAGTCTCATTCAATTATTGAGAAACATCTTATACATAGAAGTAAGCTGAGGAGAGAACTGCACAGCTGTGAAACTAATTTTGGGTTGGAAAAGTGGGGGCTATACATGAAGGTGTGTTATAGATAGAAAAATATGGTATGTCTTCGTCCCAGGGTACTTAACACCTGTGATGGTTAAATTCCTCTAGAGACCGACCCTCTGATGCATCCTGTATGTGATTGTTGTTAGCAAACAAGAAAAAGTGTGGGATTTATGATTTAGAATATGATCTGGCTAAAATTATTCCTAGTTCTATACCCAGTGCCAAAGTTGTGCAATGGTGAAATCCAGTGTAAGTGGGAGTATACACTCTTCCTTTCCACTCCAGTGTGACCAGCACCCCAAAATCTGTTCCCAGGGCTGCAAAGACTCACTCTTTAATCTTTCTCTCTCTCCTCTCTCATTTTGACTGCTTGAGAAGACTAGAGCACACGTTTTGATTAAGATAATGTATCTTTCACCTGAAAATGACCAATTCTGAGAAACATTTAAGTCTCAGACCTGTGCTGTTTCTTTTGCATTAAAGAACTGTAGATAAATTTTAAAAGGTATTTAGAATTATGTTACAGTATCACCTTGCTTTACAACCATAATGCATTCCGGAAACATGCTTGTAAACCAAAGCACTCATATATCAAAGTAAATTTCTCCATAGAAAATAATGGAAACTCAGATGATTTGATCTGGAACCCCATAGACCACATATTGTATACACAATTGGATTTTACTCTGTGTTTTTAATGTAACAATAATAAAATGCAGTTTGTAGCCATATACACACTCACCCTATGACTACAAATTGTTTGCAAAGTAAGAAAGGACGTGGAAAACAAATTAAAGAAAAGTTAAACAAACCCCTAACCTGCATTCTTCTTTGAAAACCTTCATGGCCTCCCTCTGCTTTTGAGGCTTGCCTGAGAAAGGATATTCCAGACCATCACCCGCAATCGGGGGCGGGAGGGGGAGACAGAGAGAAGAACCATTGGCTCACTTGTGCTGCAGTGCTGGTATTGCAAGACACTGCACATTGATCAAGGCAAAATTTTGCTTGTCTTGCAAAGCACTCATACACCAAGGTAAAGTACTTGTAAACCAAGGTATTACTATACTTTATTTTGGCATTGTATGTTTGACATAAGATGTGCATTAAAGTGCCTTACAGTAGTAATACAGAAACGTGAATGTAAAAGCTTATAGAAACTCAGGCATTATCAACACAATTAGTGTATAAAATGCTTTGATCAACCCAGACATTATAGATACATGAGGTGCAACACTTAATGTACACAACCTTTACTCAGAGTTGTTGCCTCTTATGTGTTAGAAGATACTTACATGTGACTTATGTTCTGCAGCTTCTGACTTTTGAAAGCTAGCATTCGTTGTCTGCCCCTGAACTCTTTCTGCCCCTCAACTCTTACTTCCAATAAAAAGGCACTGTATCTAAAAATAAAGGAACCCATCAGTAAGAAACATTTGGGGAGCTGTCATTTGAGAATTGGCTACTGCTGGGACATTCCAATGTGATGCACCATAACTATGTCCTAAGACAGCTGCAGGCACACAGCCAACAGCAAGAACTGATTGGGTGGTCTGAAGTTCTGCAAAGGACTGCTTAAAAAAAACAGTGGTAAAATGGAAAGGAATTAACAAATTGTAGAGCAAGATTCAACAGAACACACACAAGACAGAGTATTACCCACAGCTATTATTCAGGGAGCTGTCCTCACCTGCCATCCCACTGGATTGTTCAAATGCAGACTTGCTCTAGCAGCTTGATGTGGCATTCTGCTACATCATTGCCAAACATGACTGGAAAACGTAAGAAAAGGGCCCTTAATTTTATTTCCTCTCCTTTCTATAATTTTCAGGATAGGGAGAGTGGCAGAGTCTTCAGTACATATGGAAGGAATGGGGACATGTAAACATTGCAACTGGAATTTGGCTGGGCAAATAATCTAGCAACTGGAAAGAAAGGGGAAAGACAAAACCACTCAGCCCTAGAAGACAGCTGGCTCCTCCACTGCATTGAACCACATTTTCTCTGTCATGGAGAAACATTAAAGTGGTGCTAAAGGGAAAGCAAATGAAGCAAGAGATACAGAAAGCAGCAGCTTCATGCATGTCCACAGACTTCTCCCAACTTCCCTGTTGCCATGATCTTGTTATGTTTCAGTGAAACCATTTGTGCAGAATAGTGAAGAATGCTGATTGGTTGGTAGGTCTACAGTATTTTCCTTCTGCATGATCAGGATACAGTAGGACCCCCGTATCCATTGATTCACCACAGTTGGTGATCAGTGGGTGTGGGGGGGCAAAAGCAGTGCCATGGGGGCTGGCCTTTTTGCCCCCGGCAAGCTACCTCTCCTGCCACTGGGCAGGGTGGCAGACTGGGTGTTGCAAAGGCATGCTCCTTCACCGCCTAGTGTGCCACCTGGTCAGCTCGAACGGTGGCCCTAGAGTAAGTCAGGGTGGTGGTGATGGTCGGTGCGTGTCTCACCAATGCAGCACTTCTCTGGGCTGGCTAGGAGGCCTTGGGGGAGTCCACGGGCATGCTAGGCGTGGGGAAAGAGCTGGGGCTGCCAGGATCCCACTGCTAGCTTGGCCTGGTGGTGGGGCTCGCTAATGGGGGCCGAGGGATGACTTCTGTCCGCCCTCCACCGTGGCAAGGCAAGCCGGGGCCCTCTAGCACCGAGCTTTGCTCCTTCCATCTCGCCTCCTCTGTGAGAACGCTGATTGTGGGTGAGAACGCTGATGGCAGTCCAGGGCACCAACTGCCACATGGCTGCATCTCCCACTGCTGCTCATTCCTTCCCTCGATCGAGTGATGAAGGAGCAGCAGCAGCAGCAAATTCAACTGGCAAGCACAAAATGAGGCAAGATGGCCACTCGCTCCAAGGTGTGAACCAGGGAGTACAAAAGGAGAAAAAAATCAGTCTCAGACTTCCTCCTGCAAACAAAGCTGAGCTGGGGAATTATCACCTGCAAGAAGACACCTACACACACAAACTGAAATATTTTAGGTGGAAGAAGGAAAAAATAATAATATGGTGGCATATATGCACACACCCTTATAACTAGGGATGTAGCTGTGCTCAGCAGTAAAAAAATCACATTCAAACTCCTCATGTGAAGTAGGAATCAGTACACACCTGTCATCATTTAAAGTGCCTCTGCAGAACCCCAAAGAAACAACGGCCGTGAGAGTAGGTCTTTCCTGACATTTTCTTAGTCACATCCTACAGCAGCAGCCATGGTCCACAGAAAGCTTCCAAAGCATCAGAGGGATGCCATTGTTAAAAGGCAGCACTCAGGAGATGGATACAGACAAATTTCCAGGGCATTAGATATACCATGGAACACATTGAAGACAGTCATCATCAAGTGCAGAACATATGGCACAACAGTAGCATTACCAAGAATTGGACGTCCCTGCAAAATTGATGAAAAGTCTAGAAGAAAACTGGACAGGGAGGATGCCAAGAGGCCTACAAGCAACATTAAAGGATCTGCAGGAATATCTGGCAAGTACTGGCTGCGAGGCACATGTGACAACAATCACCCGTCTTTTTCATATGTTTGGGCTGTGGGGTAAAGTGGCAAGACAGAAGCCTTTTCTTATGAAGAAAAACATCCAAGCCCAGCTAAATTTTGCAAAAACACACCTGAAGTCTCCCAAAAGCATGTGAGAAAAAGTGTTATAGTCTGATGAAACTAAGGTTGAACTTTTGGGCCATAATTCCAAAAGATATATTTGGCACAAAAACAATACTGCACATCACCAAAAGACCAACAAACTCACAGTGAAGCATCGTGGTGGCAGTATCATGCACTGGGGCTG
This sequence comes from Phrynocephalus forsythii, assembly GCA_029282475.1. Classification (NCBI taxonomy): domain Eukaryota; kingdom Metazoa; phylum Chordata; class Lepidosauria; order Squamata; family Agamidae; genus Phrynocephalus; species Phrynocephalus forsythii. The sequence goes on from JAPFRF010000003.1 coordinate 62,329,091, forward strand.
TTTTTCTTCAGCTGGAACAGGGGCCCTAGTCAAGGTAGAGGGAATTATGAACAGTTCCAAATACCAGTCAATATTGGCACAAAACCTTCAGGCTTCTACTAGAAAGCTGAACATGAGGAGGAACTTCATCTTTCAGCATGACAGCGACCGAAAGCATACATCCAAATCAACAAAGCCATGGGTTCATCAGAAGATGATTAACATTTTGGAATGGCCCACCCAGAGCCCAGACCTGAATCCGATTATCTGTGGGGTGATCTGAAGAGGGCTGTGCACAGGAGATGCCCTTGCAATCTGACAGATTTGGAGCATTATTGCAAAGAAGAGTGGGTAAATATTGCCAAGTCAAGATGTGCCATACTGAGACTCATACACAAAAAGGCCGAGTGCTGTAATAAAATCAAAAGGTGCTTCAACAAAGTACAGTGGTACCTTGTATAAAGGAATTAATTCATTCCAAATGAAATTAAGTTAATTTTCCTTTATACCAGGGGTGTCCAAACTTTTTGCAAGGAGGGCCAGATTTGGTGAGGTGAAAATGTGTGAGCGCCGACCATTCATCCGCATTTGGCCTCCGGGCCAGACTTTGGACAAACCCTAGGACATGCAAGGAAGTGGGGAGGACCCTGCAGCAAAGGAGCCAAGGGCGGGTAGGCTGGGCAGGTGGCTAGGGGGACGACGGAGGCAAGGGAGGGCAGGCAAACTGTAAAACTGCAAGCTGATGTCTCTTTCCGGTATGGGGAGGGGCCAGCTTTTGGGGCAAGTTATAGAGGATATGCTAGGTACTTACAAAACTTAATAGTGAATATTAGGGGAAATGAGGCAGTTTTGAATCTGGTTATTTCCCCTGGTTAATGAGACACCTGACCAATGGGTTATAAGCAGCAATAGTCAAAAGGAATTCCACCCCTCCTCATTGTTGCCTAGAATGCTAGCTAAATTCTGCTTTCAAAAACTGGGAAATAAATCAACTTTTGTTAGTACAGAAGCAAGCAATATTTTTAATCTTCAGAAGAAGTACAACTTACAATAGAATTGGCAGTCATGGTGTCTAATATAAGGACTTTTATCACTGTGTTTAAGATGGCTGTGATATCCCTTGCTCAAAATAAGCCACTCATAATATACTCCAGGGGAGTCTGTTGCTGGTGAACTTAAGTTTCATACACTACTCATAATAAGTACTGTACTTACCTCTACTCAATTTGTATAAATCTTTTCAGATTAGGACTCAAGAAAAAGTGATTAATAAAATACTCCAAAGCAGTCAAATATATCAGGCTCCAAAGGGCACAACACTGATAACTAAAAAGTAAACACAGGTTCATCCACTGCTCACATTTCATATTGGAAATTTAAATAATGCTAAGCTCTTCTATTTGTATAAGCACAGCTCAAATACCTGTAATTATTAAAGCAAAGCATACGGGGTTTGTTAAGATCTGCTCTATGTGACTGTGAAGGCCAGAAATCAAAATAGGAAAAACCACTCAAGCTGCAGGGTGCTGTACTTGTTCTGTACAAAAGGTTCAGTCAGGGCTGAGAAAAGTGGTCCTTGGTTTGTTGCATTCCAAATCCAATCAGTGACTCCAGTTTGGCCCATGATGAGGAGTGATGAAAGTTCATAAAGATCTGGAGGACTGTGCATTAACCACCCTTTATTTAGCTGATCATAGCTATGTTGCACAATACCGACAAAAGCTTAAAGCAAAAGAAGTCATTCCTTGCATAACAGGGTTTCAGAAGGACATATGTACAATATCAAGATTTGTTTTAAAAATTAGAAAACTTGTACTCCTGAATGTAAACATTTAATAAAACCACGTGCCTCACAATGCAGCATTTGAGGTATTTTATTGATATATCAATCTTATTTCAAAATGGCATTATTACAAAATGTAAAAATCCAGCTAAACCAGAAAAATTGAGATTTTTTTCCTGGGCCTTCAGAGTCACTGATCTTACCCTTCAACGCACTCATTGCGATCATAACCCCCCCTCCCCTCTGCCAACCTGATTACACAGGTACAAGATGTGCCGGAATGGCCTGGTATAGATAAATACATCAAGAAAGGCAAAAGCTGTAAAGCTAAATGCATGCAACAGGTTCTACCAGGAAAAAACCCTCAGAGATAACCGCATGTGAGATCTAAAGAGAACTGCAGAGGCAAGAGTTCTGTATTAGTCATCTTTGTCTTTTGCTCCATGTTTAAGGATGCGTGTGAACTCAATGTAGTTGAAATTGCCCTTTTTATCAATTGGTGCTTCTCTGAACAGCTCATCCACCTCTTCATCTGTAAACCTGTCTCCCATTGTCGTCAGCAATTCTCTCAGATAATCTTCTTGAATGAAGCCTAAAAATATAAAATACCAGGGAAGATAAAATAGTTTATCAGATTTCCATGTGCAAGAAAATGTTGTATACATGCATACACATGCAATATGCATGCAAATAAAATTTATTGAAAGTTTACAGCAACAAAAATGCTTCAGCTTTCAAAATTCCATCGATACAATAAATGACTATATAACTGTGTCTTGCCTAAAAAGACAAAAATAATAGTCCTTATAGCTTTCTAACAAACATTTGGAAGAAGAGTTAAATGCATTTCTCCTTTTAATTTACATCCTTATTTCCAAATCAACGTTTTCATAAATGCGAATATGGAAAAATGTCAAATGCCAAAATTGTGTCACCTGTTATCCTGGTTTTAGGCCATCATAGTCACTGCAAACTGCTTTGTTGAAGGGGAAGCTTTCCACAATGAAAAGGCTTCTTTCTTTTTAGCCTCTTTAACATCAAAAGCAAAGAAGTCCTCTGTAAATGCTTTAGCTTCTTACCTGTTGCTTCCTCATCAAAGCAAGCAAATGCATTCCTGATCACATCCTCAGGATCAGTGCCATTTAATTTCTCTCCAAACATTGTGAGAAACATTGTGAAATTTATGGGTCCTGGAGCCTCATTCATCATGGCATCTAGGTACTCATCAGTTGGATTCTTCCCTACAATCAAATGTCAACATGTTAAAAATTAGCTTTATTACCAGTTGCTTAATCTTTTTTACTTTATAATGCAGTTCTAAAATAATGAAATTAAAAAGAATTCCTGGAATATTATTTGGGAAACAGGCAAGGTAAGAGGCATATCTTTTCATATGGAAGCAACTTAATTGGAAGTAGAGGAGTGAGAATCATTTACCAAGTGAAGCGAGCATATCATGCAAATCTTCTTTATCAATGAAGCCATCTCTGTTTTGATCAATCATATTAAAAGCCTCCTTGAATTCTTGAATCTGAGACTGATCAAACATAGCAAAGACATTGGAAGTAGCCCGTTGAGGGCGCTTCTTAGTGGTCTTGGTCTTTGCCCTTTTGCTCGACATGTTGGCTGTTGGATTCTAGGAGAGAAAGAAAATACAGACATTAAACATCTGTATTACAGAGCAGAAAGTAGCAGTCTGCGAGCAATGGTCTGGTTTTCTGCATCAGCTGAATCTTCCAAACATGTTTCAAAGGCAGTCACACACAGTAGTTCAGATGGGATCTCAGTGAACCAAATGTGCTGCCACAAACAGATTAGAGTTCTCTGGGAATGGATAGAGTCACAGTACTAGTCTTAACTGTACCAGTACACTCATGGCCACTGATAAAATTCATGAATCTAAATTAACAGCTGAACATAGCTATACAAAAAAAAAAAAACCCATGAACCTGAGCCATTACAGGGATTATAATGCCAGTCAACACAATAAGTCTCTAACGCCTCTATTGCTTTTCAACTGGTTATTCAGGCTGACCATATATGTGAAAATATGTATTTTAGATTTTACTGATATATAGAGAATCAGCATTAAGAACAACAACCTAGCTCTTTTACAGCATATATTTTCATTACACGCTGGGATCAACATTCCTGTTTCTTCACTGTAACTCATTCTGTCCTGTATAAGAAATTGTTTCATGTGAACTTTTAAGTAATTCTTACAATATCTAAAAATCACCGTAATTTTGAATAGTACTTGAATACAGGTTCAATTTGTTTCAATATAAAAAAATGTAGCACTGTCCAGAAAGTTTATGTTTATAAATGATTTTCCTAATAAAGTACTGTTCTAAGCCTTTCCTCTTTAGTAGAAAAAAAATCTTACCATGACTTAGTCTAAGCGTACAGCCCAGTAGTTTATCAAGCTTCTAACCAGCAGAGAAGGACATGATACATGAGTTATATTCTAGTGAGGGATCTACAAATAGTAACACTGATTTCATCCACTGATTAACTCCACAATTTAAAGCTTGTGCTCTATCTACAAAAGCCCTCTGACACATAAGAACAAATTACTATCAGACTAAAAATACACAAGTACAAGTCACCCAACAAATATTCATGGCCCTATAACTATAATAGTTTGAGAAACACAATGCATAATGTGGAATCTTCCCATCAAGCAGTTTCAGTTCCCACCCAGATTTTAACAGCTGATCTAACTAATCCATACAAACCCAAGTTCTTGCATTTAAATGAATGTGGGGCTTCATTCCCACTACTTCCAAGTAACAGAGGCAATGTATACTATTTATATATGATCTTCTCAGGACCACTATGTGTCAACATAACATTATGTAAATTTAGTGTAGTGATTATAGTGCTGAACTGGGGGAATCTGAGTTCACATCTCCAATTGATTACTGATTTTATTGGGGGACTCTGGAGGAATCATTGTCCCTCAGATTAATTTAACTTAATTTTTATAAAGATAAAAATAGAGAGGACCATGTATACCAATTTGAATACTTCAGGGAAAGTGTTGTATAATAAAGCACTATCTAAACCACTTATTACTCCAATTACTTGAAATATTAATATTTATCACACAAATAAACTGCAACTAATGATATACATAAAGCATGAATCTAGATCACTTACTCCCAACCGTGGGTCACCCCCCGAACAGCACACCTAGTGGAGAAAGCTTCTGGGTACTGCAGTCCAAGAACAAATGGGTTACCAAACGTTGGGAATCACTGGTCTAGACTATATTCCTGCCAGTAAGGTGAAATAATACCCAGTGTGGTGTAGTAGATAAGACTGGAACTCGGGAGAACAGGGTGCATCACTTGGCTATGGAATCTCACTGGGAAAGTGGAACTGGAAAATCACTCCTTAAATGTCTCACTCAAGTTGAAAACCCTATTAGGAATGCTTTAAGTCAGTTCCAACTTGACAGTATATAATAACAAGATGAAGCAGGCATGCATATGAGAGAGGTTTAAAAGAGAAAGAAAGATAAGAAGATTAATTTAAGTATTACTGCAGCAAATATAATCTGAAAAACTGACATTGGAAACTGGGTGATATGCTAAGCATCAATGTTTGACTCATTTTAGACACAACCACTCATACATAACCATTAAATGAACATCAATGCAATGAGAGTTTAAAGATTTCACAATTGTCTACCAGCAAATGCTACTATAAAAATCTCCAAGGTTTTCTGATACGTAATTAAAATGATATTTAACAGTACAAGAATGGAAAAATTATTAGTTATAGCAATCAAGAATAATTTTAATATTATGAAGAGTTGACACAACATAAATCATATAATGATCTACTGTAGTTCAATCCGATTGTGATCTTTTCCACATTCATGTAAACACAAACTAGAGAGCAAGCTAGAAACTAAATAGCCTATGTATATTTTTCCATACACAAAAATATCTCTTTTTAGATTTACCGTTTCAAGTATGTGTAACATAGTGGCATATATGTGAGCATGCAGTCAAATGTTTACAAAACATCAAGCAAACTGTCTGTGGATCAAAGGAAAATAAGCACCACAGAAGGAAGATAGATATTGCAGGGGTGAAAAAAATGTTACAGCAAAACAAGAAGTAGCCAGAATTAAAATAACCATCTGACACTTGCAATGTGGAATACAGTACTTGCAAAATTTCCCTTCCTTCCCTCACTCCTTTTCTATCTTCTAGTCAGTTAAAATTAACAGCCCAATAAGAATGCTTAATTCCCAATGGGCTGATGATTTTGCTCTTCCTTAACATTTTTTTCTTTAAAAATATTTTGTACTTGTGCAAAACTCCAGCTTCTGATACCCTTCTATTTTATGAATGGGTGGTGCATATGTGTTATTGTTATGTGTCATCAAATCGTTTCCAACTTATGGTGACCCTATGAATGACAGATCTCCAAAATGTCCTGTTCTCAACAGCCCTGCTCAGCTCCTACAGATTCCAGCCTGTGCCTTCCTTTTTAGGGAGTGAGCCCATCTCGTTCTGGGTCTTCTCATTCCCTGCTACCTTCCATCTTTCCAAACATTACAGTATTATCTTTTCCAAGGAATGCTGTCTTCTTACAATGTACCCATTCCAACATTCCTTGTAATTTTTGTTTCTTCTGTGCAAGAGCCTTGTCCATGGGAGTGGGGGTTCAGCCAAAACTCAGTAGTTGACAACATCTAAGAGGAAATGTAGGCCCATTCTCATGTGTAACAACTCTAAAAAGAGACTATTAGTATACAGGTGGGCCTTGTAATGAAATGGTGTCCAAAACTCACTCTTGTCCAAAACTGAAACCATTTCATCCCATCCTCTCCTTCTTCTATATCGAGCTTGCATCAAGTCAATTCAAGGGAACTTCAGTATTCACTGCTAGATTTGTTCTGTAATTCAACTTTGAATTTCCAGAAATGTACTACAATTTCTATCTTGTTAGATATATATGCACCACTTTGGCTGCATTAGACTAGGCTCTGAGAACAAACATAGCAATTTGATATATAATTTATTAATTCTAGCAAATGACAACTAAAAATAAAATTTAGTAATTATGTCCTGCCAAATCAATTCTGCCTTACAACAACCTTTTTTGGGTTTTCTAGGTAGACTATCCTGATGTGGTTTACCTGGGACTCTGCAGCTTGCCCAAGATCACACAGGTTGGTTATTCTGGGATGTACCATGCAGAAATCCAACTTCTATCCTCAGACTCCATAGCAAGATTTCTAACCCACTGAGCTACCCAGCCCATTATATATTAAAAATGAATTGTGCTTTCACTTAAAAGTGAAGTATACAGATACTACAGTACCTGTCTTTTAAAAGCCCCCTTTCTTTAACTTATAAACCACTTCTGGATTGTAGTATTTTGGGCAATCATACACTTTTACCCCATGACCCATGTCAACAGCTAATATGCCTAATTAATTACATGCCATCAAGTTGATTCAGATTCATGTCAACCATACCATTTGCTGAAAAATTATCTTTAGGTACTGGTAGAAAGGTTTAACTTTTCAGCATGAGCAGCTTGAGAAAAGAAGCAGACTAATGGCTTCTATTGATTCATTTGCATGCTACAGGTTCAACTTCATGTTGGCCCCTTAAAAATGTTGCACTTGATTAAGTTCTATCATTCAAAATCCCCTTAACATCTAGTCCTTTTACATAAAGGAGTTCCTTTTTGTTTTCAATGTGACTTCTCTTGAACAAAAAAAAAGTTGATTTATGTAGGCAGAGATACACAATTCTATTTCTTAAAGTGCTATATAGCTCCAAACAGCATTCAGCTATTCAATCAGCTGAAGTTTTACTTCTGGAATCATTTAGGACTTAAATAGTTTTGAATACTATAACTGGAATCATACCACTAGACAACTCCTGTCTTAACATGGTTTCTTCTGGAATGTGCTAGGCCGGATATTTACAGGGCTGGGAAAATATTTCAAATTCCTAAGCATCAGTAGTACATGCCCAAGAATTTCCCAGTACCGTCTTATACAGCAACTGTCACACTCAAATAGCAAGCTTTTTTTGGCTTTACATTCTACAAGTCAGTGGTTCCCAACCTGGGGGTTGGATCGAACAACCATTTCACAGGGGTCGCCATGAGCCAGTGAAGAAAAAGGCACAAACGGCTTGGGTCTGGAGGAGGAAGGCGGGGAAAGAGTGAGTTACAGCTTGATAGGTTGGAGGGGATGTCAATCAATGGCATTGGAGGGTGCTTTTATACAGGGAAATTCTCTATATGGCACCTGCAGCAGTGGCCTGCCAGAGGGGGCTTGTGGCCTCTTCCAAGCAGGGCAAAGGGGTCACCACAACATGAGGAACTGTATTAAAGGGTCACGGCATTAGGAAGGTTGGGAACCACTGCTATAAGTAGTATGCTACCTATTTCTACAGTTCCTCTCAGGCAGGTTTCTATTCAGGCAGCTAATCAGCGTGCTTGTAATTCCACAGTAACCTATGACAGTTTACACCATGTTCATGTTTTAAGGCACTGTTCAACCTGCGATGGAGTACAGACCAGAGCTGGTGAGCTTCCTGATTGAAAGGAGATTTGAACCAGGGTTTTTCTTATTCTTTGTCTGTTACACTCCTGCCTCACATCTTAGAAGGCTTTAAGGTGAGAGCACTCTGGAGAGTCACTTCCTGGGATGACAATTCCCTGTCGGCTGTTGTCCCTCCAAAGTATTTTCCCTCTCTTATTTCTGATCTTCAGACAGTTTGCATCTTAAGAGGAAAGGATGCAAGGACACCCACGCCCTCTTTGGAGCACAGGCTTCCTGCTACGTAACAGGCGGTGTCCGAAGGTCTCCTGGCCGTCCACAAGGCGGACCCCATCGGGGCAGTTTCCTGCAGCCGTTGCCGGGCAGGCCTTTCCTGTCCAAGGCACGACACCCCATTCTCGAGGGCGGCCTCGCTCCGTCCTCCCCGTGTGCCTCCAACCATAACCGAAAATGCGGTTTCGAGACCACACTCTTCCCCTCCCCTCTCCCCCCTCCCCGGCGCTTCCTTTCGAGCCAAAACGCATCCCGGCGACCACACACATCGCCGGAATGGGCCCTAAGGAAACAACAGGAGGGAGGCAAGAGCCTCTCCTCCCTCCGCCTCGGTCGGTGGGCAAGCTGCGGGGGGGGGGGCACCGGCGACCGTTCGGACCCTCTTCCCCGCTCAAACAAACGCCCCTCCAGGGCCTCCTTCCACCGCCATGACAGCCGCGCCCTGGCTGCCCGCAACACCCAAGGAGGAGAGGGAGCAAACGGGACGCGGCGCCCGAGGCCACAGGGGGCCCGACTGGGGCTCCCCTCCCCCCGCCCAGGCGGCAACAGCAGCAGCAGCAGCGCCAAGAAACCGGGCTTCTCACAACGGCGGGGAACCGGGGGGGATTTGGTGAGGCAAGCCAAGAATCCCTAAGCCTTCCCATGCCCATTCCGAAATCGTCTCTTCACCGCCCCCCCCCCCGACCACGCCCAAATGGGCCCGTCCATCCCCTGAGGCCTTCCTCTCACCTCGGTTAGTAACGGAAGATCTTCGGCTTCAGGAGAGACCCGCAGAACACCAACGGCGCCGGAGCCAGGGAAGCGAAGGCGCTCCGCACTTCCGGAGAGAGAGAGAACACCGGAACGAACTATTATTGCCCCGAGGAGGGGGGGAGAGAGAGTAAGGGTAAAACGACGTTCACCCCGAGACGAAAGGGAAAATAAACAGTAGCTTTGCAAATTCTAGCTTCCTATTTTTTTTTACTCCCGTTTAAATGGCGGTTATGGGGAGGGGGAAAGGAAATCTCCGTGAGGCGGGAATGAAGGCTTCCGACCCTCCTTTCCTTCCAGCGCGGTTGAATTGGTACAACCCGCGCGGTCACCGCATTCCAAAGGCCGGGGCGTGGCTAGAAGGGCGTGAGGGAAGGCGGCTGTGCGCACGCGCGAGCGAGGAAAATGGGGCTGATGACCTTGTATGGGAATCGCGGAGCCGGTCCTGTTTGTCTTATAATGGGAGCGGCGCCGATGACGACACGGGGTCGCGCGGGTCAAAGGGATGGTAGCAAAAGTCGAACGCCTGGGAGGGCCTCACTCTGCCGCCTCTCCCTCGGGAAGTGCCGCTCTTGCGCGTCTCCTCCTCGCGCTTCGTTCTCTGGCGCTAATTGTTTGCCACTGCTTTTGGGTTTACAGTGGTAGGAGGTTCCGTCGGCTCTCACTTAAATGCCACCTTAACTGGCAAGGGGCTAAGAAGCCCATAGCTGTGTCATCTCAAGTGTCAGTTGCAAAAAATGTGGAAATATTTTTGTTTGTTTGTTTGTTTGGATAACAGTGCTCAGAATTCCTGCCTGGCCTGCTTCTTTAAAGATTTAGCATAAATTAATTAGCGAATATGGGTGGTGATGGTATGGGTTAAGACAGTTAATGAGAGTTTCTACAAATTAAGTGTGGCCTCCAATCAGATGGTGATATCCATAATGTTTGTAAGATTTTGGCTATGATTCTGATAAAACATCAACAGTATGTGTTCCTCACAAACTGCAGGGTTGCTGTATGCTAGAAATCATTTTGTAGGTTTAGTGGGTGGAGACTGTAAACAATTTAAAAGATGAACTTCAGCTCCTGGGGGCTTGCAGGAACAGGAATATTCCTGGGGAACAGGACAAATAGAGAGTTTGGAAAAGTCTGTGGGTTGAAGCTGGAAAAAACAGCATTAGTTATGTGAATTTCCAGGAAAGTGCTCAAAATGGAATAGAACTATTTATTTATTAAATTACCATGCCCTAATTAAAACACAAACAAGCTGCTAACAGGAAATAAATAAATAAATGCACACTTCTCTTTGGGTTCATTCTTGACACAAACCTTTTATGTTGTCTTTTTGACTCAATGCTCAAGTCTGTCAATGCCTTTTTGAATTTATAGGTGAAAAAAAATTAACCAAAATGTGGTGGCACCTCAAAGACTAATTTTAATATAACTTTTCTTAGCCATTTTTACTTCATCAGACACTTCATCAGATGAACTTGCAGACTTGTTCATGAAAATTCCCATTAAGAATATAGAAGTTAGTCTTCAAGTGCCACCACGTTTTTGTCTTTTTTTTTTACTTTTTACCTTTTTCCACTTATAATGTTTGCACCGAATAACACAACTACCCCTTCTACAACTATTTTTTTATTTTTGTTTCTGTTTTCCAGGGTATGAGGATGGCCTAAAACAGTGGTTCTCAACCTGTGGGTCCCAGATGTTCCTGGACTACAACTCCCAGAAGCCTCCACCACTCGCTGTGCTGGAAGAGGTTTCTCGGAGTTGCAGTCCAAGAACACCTTGGGACTCACAGGTTGAGAACCACTGGCCTAAAATATCAAAATATGCATCAGCAAATTGAACAAATACATTTCAGTGGATTTAGAACTATGAATAAGCTTTTTCCTTCAGGTGAAAATGTATCTAGTTTATTCTGCCACGAGGTGGCAGACAAGGCACTGATAAATAGAAGTATCACACCACCTACCTCTAGCTATAGCATTCACAATCAGAAAAAAGATAGAACATGCATATAGTACAGTTACATAGCAGCTCATGCCTTCCAGAAATGTATAAATTAATAAATGCACACAACTTTATTTGTATTCAGATTTGACCATATTTATAAGAATTATGCAGTATTGAAAACAATCAAATATAAAAATATATTTCCACATAAGACACTATGTTTCAGATTTTATTATATTTTGGGCTGCAGTTCTTATGACAGTTCCAAATGGGATTTGCATCCAGACAGATAGATTAAGAACCATTTTGGCTCCACTTAATATAAAACAGAGCCAATATTGGTGCAGAGAAAAATATTTCACTTTGTTAGAGGCTTACCAGTGGCTTAAAATCATAGAATCATCATAGAGTTGGAAGGGACCTTGGAGGTCCTCTAGTCCAGTGGTTCTCAACCTGTGGGTCCCCAGATGTTCCATCCCCAGCCCCAGCTCAGCTAGTGACGAAGAGTTGCAGTCTGGGAACATCTGGGGACCATCCCTGCTGGATCCCCTGCCCAAGGTTCCATCCCGGCTAGATGGCTGTCCAATCTCTTCTTGAAAACCTCTGGAGTTTCATAACTCTGATATATCAACAATAATCAGGCAAATGCTGAAGGAAGTGACTGACATTAATTTGAAAACAAACTGTCTTCCTAACTAGCAATAGTCATCCTCCAGAGATATAAAGGTAGGGAAAATTCTCTTTCAGGGTTTCAGTGATTCTGCCAATTACACCTTAGCACTTCAGAAAGTGGAAAGAAATAAGTATGAATCCAGTACTCTTGTAGTAACAAAGGGTAAGACAGCATTTGATATTACAGTGTGCAGGCTATTGCCCCCAGCCTGTAAGACTTTTAAAAATTTTGTGCCCATTTTGCATTTTATTATTAAATAAGATAAAAATTAAGGAATACAGGATATCATTCTAGTCCAGTGGTGGCAGACTTTCAGCACTCAGATGTTTTGGTCCACAATTCCCAGAATTCTGAGCCTACTTTAGATTGCCAATAACAAAGGACTGTGGAAGTTGTGGTCCAAAACATCTGTAGTGTCAAAGGCTTGCCACCACTGGGATCTAGGGGCTGGTTAGATTGATTACATCTGAACTTATTTTTAAGTCAAAAGTATGCAGGATTATGACCTTAAAAACAAAAATATGCTGGAACATGTCTTCATTCTTTATATTAGTTACAGCAGGACCTGTAGTCTGCAGTAATGTTCTTATGTAGAACATTCTTTATCAGAGACAAGTTTGACTGAAAACTATAAATGGAGGAATCTGAGATGTAGATATTTGGCTAATGGTTACTACCTGAAATAGTATTTTCCTGAGGTGTCTGGAAATGTTGGAATGAGTGCTACACAGCTATAGCGGGAACCATTGCCCTTTGAAGAGGCAATAAAAAACTTTAAAAAGCACAAATCAAGTAAAGTGGTTGTAGAAGAAGAAAGAAATCTACATTTATTTTTATGATATGGACTCTCATCTATGAAGACAAATGTTAATAGACTGGGACTTACACCAGATAGATATTTTAATAGTGATTGTAGAGCTGGAATGGAAATGGAAATGTTTGGCCCATTTCAACATAAAAAGGGCACTTGCTTGCCCTTTCCTTAAAAGCTCTCTGTTTTGGATTTTTTAGGAAAAAACTATATGTTACAGACTTTTAAACTGTAAGAAGAAATAAGCATAGGAAAAAGTATCATAGTTCATCCATTATTACATTTAAACAACAGCGGGAAGGTAAATAATATGAGAATGCACAACAATGTTTCAAAAATTGATGTATCATTGCTTTATGAAGTTTATGTGATACAAAATGACTCAGAAGACAGTTAGAAACTATGCACAGATTATCTAAAACAATAGAAATATAGTACATTTCTTGTTTCACATCATGAAAAACCTGACTGTTGTGCAGAAAAGCCTCAAAAGGTAATTGCAAAAGAAGTGGTATGTTCCCAAAGTGCTGTATCAAAGCACATTAATAGAAAGTTATGTGGAAGGGGAAAGTGTGGAAGAAAAAGGTGCAAAATAACAGGGATGACTGTAGCCTGGAGATGATTGTCAGGAAAAGGCAGTTCTAATGTGTGGGGGACTTTCACAAGGAGTGGATGGAGGCTGGAGTTATTGCATCAAGAGCCACCACACAGAGATGGATCCTCTACATGGTCTTCAAATGCCGTATTCCTCTTGTCAAGTCGTGCCTGAACAACAAACAATATCATAAGCGTCTTACCTGGGCTAAAGGAAAAACAAAGAATCGGTCTGTTGCCCAAGTGGTCCAAAGGCCTCTTTTCTGATGAGAGCAACTTTTGCATCTCATTTGGAAACCAAGGACCCAGAATCTGGAAGAAGAATGGAAAGACACACAAAGCAAGATGCTTGAAGTCCAGTGTGAAGTTTTCACTGTCTGCATTGATTTGGGGAGCCATGTCATCTGCTGGTGTTGATCCACTGTGTTTCATTAAGTCCAGGGTCAACGCAGCCATCTATCAGGAGGTTTTGGAGCACTTCATGATTCCTTCCTCAGACGAGCTTTATGGGAATGCTGAATTCATTTTCCAGCAGGACTTGGCATCTTTCTACACTGCCAAAAGTACCAAAACCTGGTTTAGTGACCATGGGATTATTGTGCTTAATTGGCCTGCAAACTTGCCTGACCTGAACCCCATAGAGAATCTATGGGGCATTGCCAAGAGAAAGATGAGAGATATGAGACCATACAAGGCAGTAGAGCTGAAGGCCACTATTGAAGCATCCTGGTCTTCTGTAACATCTCAGCAGTGCCACAGGTTGAAAGCATCCATGCCACGCCACGTTAAGGCAGTAATTGATGCAAGTACTGAGTACATATGCATGCTTATACTTTTCATAGGTCCAATATTGTTCTGTTTACAATCCTTGTTTTATTGCTTTCATGTAATATTCTAATTGTCTGATATTGTGAATTTGGCGTTTTCATAAGCTGTAAGCCATAATCATCACAATTATAACAAATTAAGGCTTGAACTATTTCACTTTGCATGTAATGAGTTTGTCTCATATTTTAGTTTCACCTTTAATGTTGCATTACTGAAATAAATGAACTTTAGCACAGTATTCTAATTTTTTGATTTTCACCTGTATAAGGGATTTAACCTTGTGGCCTTTGTCCAGCCTTCTTGTATGTTGTGAATAGGCTTTGCTGCGATCCAGTTTTAGGCATTCATAATAGATCATGCAACAGATACAAGGCTCTTACTGTATTCATTGCACCATCAACTGAGGACTGTACACAAGAGGGAAAAAGTCAAAAGAATGTATAGTTTCTACTTTAAATATATAACTGTCTTAGGATGAACATAAAGATGTCTGCTGCAAGGAAGAGTCAACTAAATTCACGGCAGCTGTGTAACTCTATAAACAGTAATATTAATAAAGGAGTACCAGAACTTAGCTGCCTGAAATAAAAATTATGCATTACTTTGGTGGAGGCTGGAGATAAATATGTACAATATCTTCTGCTCTTGAAATGATATTTCTCGTTACCACTGGCAAAATATTCCTTATATTCATTTTGGGTTTTTAAGTGCATTTATGTGTGGTTAATTTTTTTCTGAACTTGTTTTTCTTAATATTCATTTTTAGACTGTGATAATCTCCTACCTACATCATGTACAGTGCTGAGTAAACTTGGTGGGATACTAATGCCACATCATCTGCATATCAGATGCTGTAAATAGCCTCTCTGTCAACAGTGATACTATTAGAATCAGCAAGTGCTTTTCTGAAGGTGTTCTTGGAGTGCAGTAAAAGCAGGGGTGGGAGTCAACATTCCCATCACACTCCTCTTTGTAAATTATTTTACTCATTGCCAGTTGTGACACATGAGTGAATGACATATTGTACGCTTGGCCTAGATAAGGTGAAGAACACCACATAAAATGGAGAAGCAAAGAGACTTATAGGTACAAAGTATACTATGTGCTTTTGAAACCCTTAATGACTTTTAGTGGTTGCAAGCAAAGCAAAAAGACTAATATCAGTGTATTCTGGAAAACATTTCAGGATGCCAAAAGATGCATATTAGTCTGGGTCAAGCTGACATAAATGCGTCCTGTAGAAGACATTTCCAAACCAAGAACTATACATCAGGAGATTATTTGAATGGACATTCGAAATTGGACTAAACTCAGAGGAGAACCATATGTCCGATAACAATGGACTGCGACCAGAAAATAAATCATATGCGTAAAGAGAAACAAACTTTTAAAAGATATGAAAGATATGAGAGATTCACTTATACTTTTGTGCCTTGTTCCCATCAGGTACCCAGACCTCTGGACCAGAGGTGGTGAGTATGAATGAAGCAGCAAATGTGTGTATGCCTGAGGCATCTTGTTATCATGATATGTATGTTATATATGCTTTAATTGTTTAATAAATGTTACATGTAAAGTCTTACAATCAAGATCTAGTGTCTAATCACTTCTGTGCTCTATCCCATAAGTATCGCTTGGTATTCCTCTCTACTGGATTAGAACAATATTTACAGTGTTTACAGTAAGACAATCAGCAAGTGCATTTAGTTATTTTTCAAAGCAGCCATGTCCCGATGGTTTCAGACCCACACATCCTTCCATACTAACCTACCCAGCGATTAAGATCAAGCCAGGGGGGGCTTTTGAAAGAGCCATCCCTCAAGGAGGTGAGAGGGATGGCTTGTAGACAAAGGGCCTTCTCAGCAGCTGCTCCCACGTTATGGAATGCCCTCCCTATTGAGATCCGCCTGGCGCCAACACTGATTATATTTCGGCGCCAGGTAAAAACCTTCCTGTTCCAGAAGGTTTTTAATTGATACAATATAGATTGTGGGTCTGCTGATGACAATTTTAGATAATGATTTTAAAGAAGGTTTTTATTACTGTTTGATGATTTACTGATATTTTATTTATAACTATTTTAAATTGTTTTAATTCTTTGATTGTAAGCCGCCCAGAGACCTTTGGATAGTGGGTGGCATATAAGTTGAATAAATAAATAAATAAATAAATAAATAAATAAATAAATAAATAAATAAATAAAATGGAACATTTCCAACACATGGAAAGAGGAAATGGCAACAATGGAAAGCAATAGAGTTTGGTCATGGAGAACTTAAGCAAGTACAGTAGTTGACTTATGTTGCTAACTGGACTGGCTGAAGTAGTAGTTTAGCCAATCTAACTTTTGAGTAACAAGTTGTAACTAATACAGAAACATAAAGAAGCATTCAATTAAATTTTCCCCGTCACCAGTTATATTAACATCTGAATCTTTGTTTACTTGCTGTATTAGATTTTGTCAAAGGCTTGCTCATGATCATACATACCCACATTCATGTCATTCCATCTCTACTGAAATACATGAACAGTTCCCTGGTTTCAAATATCTAAGAGTTCAAATTGTATGTCTGCCATGTAATAAAGGAAACATTACACAACTGGCTCATTAAGCTTATTGTTAATTAATGAGCTTAAAAATGGAAATAACACCAATACCGTACACACTGGTGGGCTCTCCAATATACAGTATATGCTGTCATCACAGTTTATTTTATTTTTACCCTATCTTAAAGGATTAAAAGAGGCTTATAGAATTAAAAGGACAATATTTAGCTTATAAAGCTAAAAGCAATTATACATAGGGCAGGCATGTCCAAACTTCGGCCCTCCAGATGTTTTGGACCACAACTCCCACAGTCCTTTGACATTGGAAATACAGGCTTGGAATTCTGGGAGCTGTGGTCCAAAACATCAGGAGGGCCGAAGTTTGGACATGCCTGACATAGGGTATCAGAAAGGCGCACAAGTGGCACTCAATCAAGTCAAATCAACACTCTAGAGCAAAAATGAGTAAATTGATGCTATCCTACCTTGCATGCATAATGAGATTATAGAGCAGACCAGAAAAGACAATATTTCGGGGAAAGCGTTTGGGGGAGTAAGAAAGGATTGATTCAATAAAGGAACCCACAGCTGTTAGTTTCAAAGACCTGAGCCGAACTTACTGGGAAAGATCATTGAGAGAAAGAAAGCAAAAAATCAGCACCTCTCATTGGAGTGCTATCCCCTCTCCTAGGAAAGTGGAGGGAACACAAACCATCATTGCAAGAGAGAGAGAGAGAGAGAAAAGGAGAAGTCCTCTACTGGAAAAGAAGGAGAAGGGGCAGAGAAAAGGTGGGAAAACCAGAACAGAACATGGAGGGGAAGGGGAAAAGATATAAATAGGGAGAAGAGCAAAGAGAGGAGGTGGAAGTATGAAGTTGTGAAAGAAGCAGAAGGCGGTGTAGTAGAATTAAGGTGGGGGGAGGAAGGTGAGTATTACCCAAGGGAAGATAAGGGATATGATATAAAACCCATAGATGTATAGATGGAAAAAGACTGGTGTTGCCTAGAGAGCTGGCAGAAAAATACAGGGATTATCAAACTCCCAGGAAACCCTCCTACTGAGGAGAAAGGAAAAGCAGAGCGTGGAGTAAGACTATTAAGGAAGAAAGAGTGCAGGTAGGAAGGGAAAAGAGGGAAACAGCAGAATGGAAAGGCCTACTCTACTGATGGGAACTTTTATGGACAGGATAGAGGGAGACTGCCTTCCTATGAGAGAGGGAGAATTGGGGGATGATAGCATATTGCCTTTATTGAACCTGCCATTGGCAGGATACCCCAGAGAGATGCTGAGCCCAGGGAAAGCACAACCTCAAGGCTAAGGGAAGTTGGAAATCTCTGCATGTCGGGGAGAAGGTGGAACCTGCTTTGTTATATACACTTTAAAGCAAGAGCAAATGTCTGGAGAATCTGTTGATGGGGAACAAAAAGGGAGGCAGAGATGGACCCTCATAATAATAGTGCTGGGGGGGCAGTGGGAAGAAAGAATGATCAAATGTGATATGCTGTTGGTTTACAAGATCTGAGCAGAACTGTTAATGATAGGACATTTTGGATATCATTAACTCTCATAGCCACCAAACATCATAAGTGACTTGATAGCACATACAGTGGTACCTCGGATAACAACTGCCCCAGATAACGAATAATTCGGATAACAACTGCAAATTTCCAGGTATAGGGCTGCCTCTGATAACGAATTTTCCCTATGCGCTGCCTCGGATAACGAATCGCAATTCCTAGATATAGGTTTGCCTTGGAGAACGAATTTTCTCTATGGGCTGCCTTGGATAACGAATCTTCCTATGGGCTGCCTCAGATAATGAATTTCCAGCATGCATCAGTAAAAAAGTTATCCCAAGTGGCATTGCATCTGTACCTTTAAAGTGCACTTTTTAAAGAGTTTTGAGCAAAAATACAGGTGTCTGTGCCTTTTTGCTAGGCTCAAGAACAGATTAAACGGTTTCCCATTCATTCCTATGGGAAACTGCGTTTCGGATAACGACGTGTTTCGGATAACAACTAACCTTGGAGAATGAATTACTGTCGTTATCTGAGGCACCACTGTATCTGAAGTTGACTGGAAATGCTGAAGTACCACCTTGATACCATGGCAGGAAATTCTAACATCAGGTAAGATCATCCCCAGTCACAAAGCACAAAACAGTAATTTCACAGCTTAAATGAATGAGTTCTGCATATTTGGTCTGTATTCTTTTAATGTTTCTTTTAATATATTCTAATATATTTCAAATATTTGTTCTTTTGAATTTTTAAAAATATTCTTTTTGTGTCTGCATTTTTACAAGCAGATGTTTTACTAACATAAGGGTAAATATTTTTGCCTTACAAAATTGTATGCCAATTTCCTGAAGTCTGTCTTTCTGCAGGATTATCTCTCCATTGCCCACTTTAGAGAAAATCCTTTAAAGAAAACCTGTATTTTGAGTCTGCTTCTGTGACCTTTCATTCTCTGCAGCTCTCAAAATACCTCCCACTTCTGCCCATGAATGTGTTCCCTCTAATTTTCAGCCTGGCTGCATGGGAGCCTTGCCTGTCTAGGGGGTGAGATGTCATCCAAGAGTTAGAAGTAAATAGGCAACAACCCCGACCCCCGTTGTAAATACTTCAGAGCGAATATTGTCACAAAAAATTAAAGCTGTTGTTTTTCTCTTTTGAAAAGACTTCTGAAGGATCAATATTTCAACCCATGCAGCCTGAATTCTTTTCAAACTAAAAAAAAAACAAAACGCAAGTAGGTCCAACCATACTCTTTCAAAATAAGCAACAGCAGTCTTTTCAATTTATGTGATCTATTTTAAATCTGGAATCCCTTGGGGTCACCTACTTCTGAACAAGTGATAAAACAGCTATGATTTTTAAAAGTAAAACTTTTTGGCTATCAAAACCCTTTTCTCCAAACTTCCTCAGATTTGGCACAGAGCAAGAGCAGATTGTCTGCAACAACTCTGCCAAACTTGGGTGTTGATTCGAGCCCAGTTTTAAAGTTATACATTTTTGTTTGGGTTGCCAGGTTTTTTAGCATTAACTTGTAAAACATTGATTTTTCTTTGCTGCACAATATTTTAGTAGCAGTCTCAGACAGTTATAATCACTGTCCCTTGTTACTTTGCAGGCATCCTCATGTTAGGAAAGTAGGATTCACTCTTGAGGCCATCTCATGCCAGATAGATTACAAGCAACATGCACCCAGTTGAGCCACTCTAGCCAAGTCAGCAATGGCCTCCAGCCTATATATTTGAAGCCCATGGAACAAGATGCCTGCTACTTTTAACCAGCAGGCATCCTTCCTTTTAGGAAATGACTGAGAGGTCATCCTAGAAGCCTCTGAGATGAGCTTTCATTTCCCAGTGGGAAGAGTGCCAGTAGGTAATTACTGGTATGCAGTTCCTTAAGGTCCCACCCTCTCTCCCAGCACTGGATGGAGTACAAGGCAATGCATGGATTCTAGTCTTTCAGAACCCTCTCCCCCAAAATGACAGAGGACCCTGAGAGATAGTATCTTTTCCACTCCAAATCTGGCATGGAGACTAAAGAAAAGGCAGAGGTGGAAGAAGAATAGGATGGTTCATTAAGGTCAATTAGTTCAGTAGCAGGAAACTCTTGGGCCTCCAGATGCCCTTGGACTGCAATTTCAGTAATATGGTACCATAGGGGATGGGAAATGGCAGAAAGTGGAACGTTGCCTTTTATTCCTCTTTGGGAGCAGGAGGTTGTGAAAACTCTGCAAGGGCAACAGAAGAGGACCTGCAGACACATTTTAAAAAAAAACATTCTTGAATAGGGTTTGAGAAAGCTGAGAGTCTTGTAGCTCTAGTGCTGTGGGGCTGAGTCCAGTAGTTCTGGGAAGGGCCAAGGACAGAGCTCAGGTTTTCTGTTCCCTATTGTACAGTTGAAGCAAATGTTGGGTTGAGGGGGAAATGAATATCCATTCCCCCTGTTTTTTGTTCCTTAAGAGTGGCACAAAAAGGCAACTGAAACCAAATGCAAAAGGCAGCAACAAAAATTAAATCTGAGGCTGATTTACCAACCAGCCCTTTGGCTTTAAACTACTTGCTACATTGCTGAGGTTTGGCACTTAGTTCAGATGAATGTTCACAAAGATCTCTTGACAAGTTGATGCATTAATTTTTTTGTGAAGATAAGCTCCTAAATTTAGTGAAGATAAGCTTCCAAATTAGAAGCTTATCTCACTTAAATCATTTAAAGTGGCAACTTCTCAGAAAGTTCCTGGACTGGAGAATATTCTCCATCATTGAACTGACAGTGTACTTTTAATTGTGGAAATTTGGCAGCAGTTTTGCGATGGAGTCCTCTACCGTTTGGCCAAAATCAGTTCCTGTCTGCGGTAGCTTTATAGTGGCACTTGTGTCAGTAGCACGCTGTGACAGACTTGAGTACACACAGAGAGAGCTCTTGTTAATGTCACACTGCCATAGGTATTTCAGCGTCTTTCAGTGCAGTCACAACTTATTTATAAATTGGGTTTACATGGGAGCACATTCCCCTTTGTCACTTAACCCAATCGCCTTTGTGCGGCACAATTGTGTGACCGACATATCCAAGCTGACAAACCTTCAGAGCTGGATTTAGTTAGGCCTTGGGAAGAGGAAATATGTAGCTTGAAGTTGCTGTCATCATGTATTTGCACAAAGATAGCAAGCACTCTTCTCTCTTTCTCTCTCCCCCTCCCCCTTTCTCCCTCTTTGCTGCTGCTATATTTATCAGAATTCCCAGCCATAAAAGGTTGGGAGTGTTGCTGTGACATTCCTCTGACAGCAGGCAATATTTTTGTTCTAGACCTCAGGGTCCCATCTTCAGCCCTGTTCCCCTCAGCCACTTGGCTGGATTAAGCGCAGTCCGGATTTTCTGCTTCTGCTCAGTCTTCGTGGTACAAGCTTGTGTCTCTGTCATTCTTAGTTTGGATCCTGGTAAGTGTGCTATGTTCAGAAACAGTATTTGTCAAATAAATTTACACTTTATGTTAGAAATCTGAACTCTTAACCCCTCTCCTCCCATCTACAGTAATTTCTCCCTGAATTGTGGGTTGGGAAAGCTGTGGGTAACAGATAATCTTTAAGGATACGGCCTCAGGAACAAAAGGGGTGCAAACTCTCAGAATTTCCCCAGTTGAACTATTGTAATGTTTCAGGTGCTTTTCAACATTAGTTAATAGCTTGACCAGATAACTTTGCAGAGTGCTCGTTATCTTCTCAGAGTTATTTCAACATTTCTTGAAAGTGGGGTCAGGTGAAGTGCTCACTTCCATTCTGGGAGTTTTATAGAGTTTAAAATTTGTGTCTGAATGTGGACAGCAATAGTGTTGCCACAGTGAGGTCCTCCCCAAGCTTGTGTTCCTTAGAATTTCTGCAGGCAACCTTTATGCCGACAGCTGTCTCCCTTGGCATTTTCTGCATGGCAGGGATGAGACTAACAGCATGATATGATTCCCCCCTTCCAATGTGCATTCATTTAGCCCTACCTCAACATCAGAAAAGTTAATCATACTTACTAGAATTTTGAAGAATTAAATCACAAACAGAATCTGTGAGTCAGGTGGTACATATATTTGTATAAAAGTGCACCAGGAATTGCTAGCAATAAATATTTTTAAAAAATCTTTATATCTGGTCTAGCACAATTAAAATTAATGGCCATCTAGACTGGATAACAATTTTCCAACTGGAGATTATAGAAAATTTGCCAGCTACTGAGCCGCCAAGAGCAGCTGTTCAAGAAACTGTAGTAATACAGACTTGGGTGTGTTTAACATGTTTATGTTGTATGCAACAGGTGGATGTTACACAAAACAATAGCTTTGTTTGGTAGATCGTCACCAGTGAAAGCTCCTGTAAGAATGGCCTATTTTTGCCCATATCAAAACAGAGAAACTGCAATAAGAGAAACAATGCACACAATTCATGTTCTGTCTGGAAGTTGAGTCATGGCCACTGGACTTCTTTTTCTTGGGAGATTGAAATGTTTGTGCAGAAGATGAAATGATAAGCACATCTTCAAATGTTACAGACATATCATAATCATAATTTGAATTGAAACATATTGTCCAGAATCCAATTGGATAATTAACTGTGCATAAGAACAATTGGGATGTTGCCATATCTACTTGTTGCATACTCCATCATGTATCTAGTACGCATCTGGCGCTGCCTGGCAGTTTAGCAGCTAGCTGCAATTGCCCGTGACAACTTCCACAAAGCTGCACAACTAAATATCCAGCAAAATTCTGGCTAGCAACTATGAATACTTAAGCTTCAAATTTCTGGTTTATAACTGTAAGAAACAAACACATTTCCTCTTGAATATTGTCTTCAGGATGTTTCCTAAGACAATTATGTGGGATAGAATAAATGGAATATTAGAATGCCAAACGGGGGGCAACATTTTGAAATTAGAATTCTGAAACATGGCTTAAAATTTAGAATTTTAAATACTTAGAATTGCTGATATTTCAGATTTGGAAAGGCATATACAGTATTCTGAATATAGGTTACTTAACCCAGAATGAAGAACAAACCCAAGACAAAATATTCTTGTCCTATCTCTTTGTAACCAAATACAGTACAACATCTAACAAAATTAATATTTGGATTGGGGGCATTTTAAAAAGTGTTTTCTCTCTCTCTCCAGAAACTGCCACTTTGAACTAAATAAATGTTTTTTTCACTTCTACCATTGTCCATTATTAAATGTTCATGGAAGACCAGAAATATCTCATCATCTGGATCCTTATAGCCACATGGACATAAAATTTATTTTTAATGAACAGAACCTGTCATCCATTTTGAATGATTTATTTAATGTCTTATACTCATCGTCAAACTTAACTTCTGCCCCAGTGAATTTTCTTAGGAAAGTACCTTCAGATTTGTTAAAGAAGCTATCAATTTTAATTATACATTACTTTGCTGACTGTATTCTTGTGTAGATGAAGCATAATGCCAACAGTCCCTGTTAGATTTTTCAGTGGATGGAGGTGTGGTATATCTGTTGCATTATTTATTTTTGCTGTTTCAGTTTGTCATGTTGAGTCAGTCTTCCTGGATTAACTTGTATTCTTCTTTCCACAGTATAACAAAAGTGTGAACTGGGGTAGAAGAATATAAGATGTCTTTACCATTCTATCAGAGGCAACATCAACATTTTGACCGGGCATATCGTCACAAGGAACTGGAGTCCACTCTAAGTCAGTACCAAAAAGAGGAGAAACACAAAGCTGCCATCTACACTTATGGATCCTCTGCATACTCTAGAGAAGCTGCACTGGCTGCCCGACATGGATCAGCATCTTACAGCCAGCAGTCTACTGCATCCAGCCATGAACTGGATTTAGCCTACACCCATGAATCTGCAACTCACAGTAAAAGATCTGAACTGCTTGATAAGAAGGCTGAAGCATACCGTCTTGGATCAGAATTGGTCAATAAGAAAGCTGAAGCCTACCGCCTTGGATATGAAACATACAATAGAGGGTAGGACAAACCAAAACATTTGTTCATTGGTTCGGCGTTTTCTCATCCCCCTTCATTCAGTTTAACCGCAAGCATTCCATTGACTTCAGCTACAGCTAAATGAGATTGTGATCTGTAACTACATATGTTCAGTAATGTGTAATCCCATATTTGACCCTTGTGTTAGTTTAAGAGTCCAAGATGTTAAAACGCCTAGGCATGTAGCACCCTTCTGATGGGACAAGATGTTAAATACCTGTGGTATTAAGTAAGGATGGGACAGAATTGTTTAAACATTTCCCTTTCAAATATAGTTCTTTCAGTTATTTTCCTTTCCATTCCAAATATTAACAGTCCTTTCTCCAGGGGCCTGGAACACCAAGGAAAAAACAAATTACCGTAATAGGAAGCGCTATTGTTGTTGTTGCATATACTGTAACTCCAAGGGCTTGTGACTCAGAATCTGGCAAGCTGCCACTAGAATGATAACATCATTGTTTTGGATAACATTTTGAAAAGCATAGAGGAATAAAGGTATAGAGCATAAATAATTTGACCTCTTGGAACACCAGGATATTGTAATACCAAGGTGCAAATTATATGCATTATTTCCATATTTGTTCATTGCAACATAAACAGATTCAGTTATGGTATACTGTAGTGCTCTTTTTCGGCTGGGAAGTGGCTATTTGTTTTGCAATAACTTTAGTAAACTGCTGTTAAAAGCCTCATCTCTAAAAACACATTGACTTCTAGTCGTACTTTTTCTGCTTTTTTATATATTTCAACCATGATCCATACAAATGCAATGCACTTTTACAATTTACTACTACATTATTTAAGTCAGAGCTATAGAGAAGTCCATGTGTTTTGTTGGTTTGCCTACTTTACTTGAGCCATGATCTGGGCCAAGACAATGTGTAAACTGGTGCAAGAAAAGGTGGCATGCAGTGGTTTATTATTATTTATTATTATGCATGATACTATGTAAGTGGCTAACAACCAGACAGATGTAGGTGGTGAAGAACTCTTTTCAGGCTTAAACAGTCCTGCAATGACAAACTGGCAGACAATGTCCTGAGAGTCCTAGACCAAGTTAAGTGCAGACAGAGCTGGGCAGAGAACACAGAAAATTAAAGGCAATAGGTGGTCAAGATGGCAGATGATGGTGGCAGAAGAAACAGAGGCCAATGAGTTTCAGATGGATATCAGTAGGTGTTAGGCACCCAGGAAATAATGGTACTCCTACACAAAATACTTAAAAATGCTCCAAATATCTTCCTGTTTTTCTCTATAAAGAAAAAATAATAAGCAAGAAAGAAGCAGCTGCAGTAGATCCAAGTTATTATCCCTTCTCTAAAGTACAGTGATTGGAAGACTTCGTAAAATGTACACCTGCCATTAGAAGTTGGACATGTTAGTCACTTACCTTTCCTCCCCGAAACTCAAAATCCAAAAGCATACTCTTTCTAGTCAAACCCCTAAATATAATTCTTAGTACCAGCTAAATTTGGCATTCTGAAACAATGAGAAGTTGATAGGTAAACTCTTATATAGGTTCCATTAATTCACGTATAATGTACTTGAAGTTTGCAATCAGATTTAGGCTAGTGTATCTGAAGCATGAACAAGAAATAATATTTTATGTGTTGTTTAGGTTGCCCTAGCTAGAAGGAAACTATTTAACTTTGAGAACCACTGGAACAAATCTAAAGGAGCCTTTATTTGACTTGGTCTATCTTATTCTAATAATTGAAGGAACATATCATAGTAGTGATAGAGGGTGGTGGATAGCTAATATCATTTGGAACTAACATTCAAATGCAGTTTTAAAAGATAATTTGCCAGAAATAATAATCCCATTGTACATTACTGGGATTTAACCTGGCACCTGCTTATTTGGACTAATTGTTTGGCATGTGACCTTTATAATTTAATTAGCAATGTTGTTTAAAATAAGATCACTGTTATTACTTAATAAGCTGTGCTGTTTCAAGTTCTGCACATGGCTTTAAAGGTGAATGTTCAAAGTAATCCTGGAGTCCTACAAAGGCAACAAGTTCTCAAGCTTTGATTATTTATTCTCTATGTACCTCAAATGGGTTGCTCAAAATTATTTTCTTATTAACTTTTGTCTTTATGTTTGCTCCTTCTTGGCTTCCTGTAGGAGTCTCCTGTCTCCCCTGCAATGATTTTTCAGGTTTCAACTCTGTAATTTTGATTTTGACTCTTATGGTAAATTGGGCATTCATGTCTGTGGCCAAATACTGCAACATTTCTGAACCTTGGCTAAAGAGAAGACCCACCAGCCCATCAGTTCAAAAGTGTAACTTGAGATGTCTCTTTTTACACATCATTAGCTATGTCTTTACTCATCACTTTAGGTGTAGTGAAGAGTGAGTCTTGGTCATTTGATACTACATTAGTCATAAAGACTCAGAGCCAGTTTGTAAATTGTAACTACCACATGGAGATTACCTTAAATTGCTATGCATCATACTGGACAATGTGGTGAGATACTGATGTGCAGAACAGGCAACCCCAGCCATTTTAGATTTTGAGCTCGTATATGGCACTACCACAAAATGGCTGCCACAGAGGACTGCCTAATCATGAAGAACAAGTAATTTATCCAAGGTACTGAGAACTAGACAGAAGCTGGTTTTACTTCAAGGAATGATTCACACATTTGTCTCCAAAAAGGATAACCAAATTTACAAGAAAGTCTAATAATGCTCAAAGCACCAAGACTCCTCCTGAAACAGACAAAACAGACAAATCCCCCCCCAAACAGACAAAACTCACATCACAAATATGTAGACAAGACATTAAAACAATGGATATACCCACCCCCTCAATACACAGCACACATATGCAATACACCCCGTATCACTAATGGTAGATAAATTTTCCCCCAACCTCCTGTACTCTGTCCCTATGTTTACTGAGCATCATCAGATTGATTCTCTTTTCAGTTTTTCTTTTCAACACTATTATAGCTAGTTGCCCTATTCAGAATCTTAATTTTAATACATCAATATGCATGTGTTTTATTTTCCTCAGCCTATTGAAAGAAAGAGCTTTAGGCTACTTCATTAATTTATCATATAGCCGAGAAAACAGCTATGATGGAAAAGAAAATGTCTTTATTTATGGATTTAATAAGGTTTTTACCCTTCAGTCTTCTCTGGTAGATCAGAGCCTTCCAAATAAGTTTGTCTCTGAGGTGGTAGATAGTGAAATGGATAGCTCTGCTAGTTTAAGGTTTGAGGCCGAGCTGTCTCCAAGGGGGAATCTGCTTTCTCCCTTTTAGCTAGCAGCATAGTTTCCTGGCTCCACAAAAGTGGAAGGAATTTCCACATACAACATTTTTAAAGTTATATGCTTGGTAATTAGTGCGGCCAGATACAGAAAGGGCCAAGGCTCCTGCTTATTTGATGGCCATACTGCTTCTTTAACACTAAGGCACATAGGGCCTGCACAATTTTGCTTGTGTCCACCATACTTGCAATTATTTACAGAATGTTTTTACAATTGCTGTACAATCCAAGCAACCCAGAGGAAGCATAAACAGAGTTTACATCTTGTGTAAAGTCTTGTAGAGTATTGTCCACTCTACAAATTACCTCACATACAGTGCCCAAAATCCTGTTGTGCAATGATATCTGAGTAAAACTTGATGATGTAATCAGCTGCTGACATTAATCTTTCATTTAAAGTTTCCGGTCCTCTCCCCACAGGCTCTAAGGCTTTAGACTTTGGAAGTCTTTGTGGATCCTGGGTTGGAGGGGAGCCTTCTATGTCTGGGAACCACCACTGCTAGGACCCAAAATGATGTTTAGGTAGCAAAGGTTTGCCTCATCCCAAAGGCTTCCCCAAGTTGAAAGGGATCCATAGGGAACCTTGGAATCTGCAGGGTAGTGGTGGAATAGGAAACTTCAAATTAAAGATTAATCTTAGTGATTGATGTCATCACTAACCTTTTGTCAGGTGAAGTTATGCAACAAGATTCCAAACCATGTCTGCAGCCAGTGCTTCAAGACAAAGTTAGCAAATAAGATACTGCTTTAATGGCACAACTAGCAACTACCTTTGTTTTCATTGCTATTCTAAAGGTCGTCATCCGACGGGTTACTTTTGGGCGCTTTTTTCCGTTGTTATAGGTGCTCCTTTTTTTTTTTTGATGTCCTAATGGCTAGTCCCATTTTCATTTAGAAAGAGGCAACCACGCCCCCTTTCACTTGTCTGAGCGCTTTTTCTTGGAACCACCGCTGGGGGCTGTACTTTTCTCCAGGGCTTACAGAGGCTCCTTTAAACAGTGACTCTTCTTTGCTGTGGACATCAAAGGGCGCTTTTAATCACCAAGGACAAGGGGAAAGGTAAAACGCCTTTTTGGGCATACTACCACGTGACTAAAAAAGACGTCTTTTCAAAATAAATGCCTCAAAGAACAAAACAGATTGGAAACTTAGTGAGGGAATAGAGGCAGGTTTTTGTGGCTCTTTGCTGTGGTCATGATCTGCTAATCTTATCACTAAAAATGCACAACTCTTGAACAATTTGGATCAATCTGTGGCAATAAAAGGTACAGTATATGTGAGCCCTCAGTTTAGACTGGGACTACAGAAAGAGACAACAAAGGGCCTTTTCACACGACCCCTAAGATCCACTGGTCCCTTAAATTCGGACCAGAGATCTTGGGGGTTCGTTTCTGTTCCTCTGTCCCCACCCCTCAGCACTGGGGGGGAGGGAAAAAAAGGACAAAAGAAGCCTTTACTAACCTGCCTGTGCCGGTTGAACTTGCCACGAGCCCCGTTACTTCCTGGTTCCATCTCAAGGAGCTCTTAAAGGGGCGGGAGGCAAAAACAACAACAGACAAGCCAGGAGAGCCCGGCACTCTTATCCGCATCAAATTTTTTTCACCTGCAGAGAGCAGGTACATGAAAAATGTGCTGGGTCGCGCTAAAGTGGGTGGGGTCACACTTAATTGTCTCCAAACTCCGGAGCTGGTGGGAAAACATTTCTAAGCTCTGGAGCTGGGAGCCATTTGCAGCGCAGCTTAGGGGTAGTGTATAAATGCCCAAAGAACAGCACCCTGAAGTCTCAACTTCAGCTTCTGAAACAGAGTCCCTACTCTTATTGTTAAGAAGGAAAAGTGATGTTGTTTGTAGCTGCTTAGAAAACCCTAAAGTGTCATTTGGAATGTTATCTAACATTTTTTCTAATTAACCTGACTCTCCTGTATTCCATACAGAAGAAAGATGTACGTATAATATTTCTACCTGCCATCTTGGTTCCTTTCATTATTGGTAAAGGCTTGAAAATCACAAGCAGAAAAATGCCTGCATGATTCTTGCTATTTGAAGGACATTGGACGTATCATATATGATGAATCAAAACAAAACTTCAAATAAAATTAAAGTAGGAATGGTTTCTCATTCAACCAAAAAGCTTTGAAGTTATCAATATATCTGGCAAGGTTAAAGGGTAATGGATTTTCCCCTCATTTCTCCCACTTATTTTGTTCTGTATAAACACAGGCAAAATAATAAGATTAACATAACAAATTTAACAAATTTGAAATATGAAACAGAGCAATGTAAAAACAAACAGCTTGGTGATTAATAACAGAGACAATATGAAAATTTGTAATGGTTCCTGCAAAGGGGACCTTTAAGTGTGCTATGAGTAATTTAATGATTAATTTAGAGTGCCTACATCTGAGGAGTTCCCCCAAACTCTTCAAAAAGTGAAAAGGGTGATGGGGGGATGCAGAGAAGGAAAATGTCCTTCTACCTGCATAGGTGAGCAAGCAATAATGTTGTATAAGAAATGAGACGTGAAGCATGAAAGAGCAGAGGAAAAAGGAAAAAGAGCAGCTTGTGTGGGAAAAGGAACTTTTACTATAGTAAATGTGTTCGTCTTTAAGATGCTATCAGGCTCTTTGTTTTTATTTATTTTTATTTTATAACCAACTGAAATATCTTTTATATATCTTTGATTGTTTCTAACACAGTGCTAGTCAGTACTTTGCATTCCCATAGTTGGTGGAGGGTGACAGACAGAGAGGGCTCTACTTTTTAAAAGAGATATTCCAAAATGTTGCCCTTCAGTGGGTGGTGTTGCAATCAGAGCTTCTTACCTGGTATGTGGAACAGAATCTCTCCAGAGTACGACCTATCACAGTTCCTTTGCTCTCTAGTTTCAAGGAGAGCAGCTCCATGACCTTTTCCTGAGTGCTAAACCAAATTATATATGTATCTTCCATTTCAAACATAGTCTGCTTTCTATTGTCAGGTAGACTCCACAGATTTTTGAGGCTGACCTAAAAGGTTCCACTTAATCCTAAATGTTAGTTCAAATGTCCAGACCAAATGATACATGCTGCTTCTATATGGATTTACACATTTGTGTGGATGAATGATTGTGTAAAACAAGATTTACCTACCAATTGTGTTATGTCAGTGGAGGTAATTAACGGGATTTTGGCCAATATCTAGTAATATTTACAAATGAACTGATACTGTTTCACTTCAAGGATTTAACCTGTAAACAAGTACCATAATACATAACTTCCATCAAGAAGTTAGAAATTGGCAATTGGGTTTTCCTCTATATTGATGGTACTAAGTAGCTTATCTTGTTGTGCAAAGTGAAGTTCCAGTAACCTACCTTTGCTTCTGTATCATGTGAGGGATTAAAAACTCTTGGTGAAGGAGCCCTGATGTTTAATTCAGTCAAGAATGCAGACCTTGCAAGGCAGCCCCAGAGCTTTGATAGTCATGCAGAGATATGCACTTATGAATTTGCAGGAGGGACAAAGAAAGAGTGGAAACTATGGTTCATAACGTAAGGACAAGTTGTATGTTACAGCTGTGTCCAAGGTGGAATCATGTTAGTATTCCATCAGGCCTTCATATCTGGACACTCGACACAAGGCAAGCTAATGTACAAACTACGTGAGGTATGAGGCATACTCCAGCACTTAAGGAGTATCCTCTTCTCATGACTAGTTATGTTTAATGTATAATTTGACCATAGTTGCATTGAAATGAAACTCCCTATACTCAATGATACTTCTTATGCCTAAACATGCAGTGGATTGTTCTGCAAGTTTTCTGGCTCTCTGGCAGAAAAATGATTGATCATGGATGGTAAATAGATGTTCAGCCTGACTCAGCCCCACTTGAAATTGATCATTTCTTTTGCTCTTTGCTTGTCTCCTCCTCTACATACAACATATAGAGTCATGAATAAGCACATGTCATAAGTCTAATAAGTATGGTCTTTCTTTCAGGAAAATGATAGAGGATTGTCTGAAACTGAGTCCCAAAGCAAAACGGGCTAAGCAAAGTTTGTTGTCAGAGGAAAAGGAAAACACAGTTCTTGACTATGTAGTGCCTGTTTTCACTGGACGGTAAGTTCTGTTTCTGGCATTTTGTGCATGGGGGTTGGAAAGAGAAAAAGAGATGAAGAAAATTGTATGTCTCTGTCTTTGTATTGGTTTTAATGCTAAATTTAATAGTTCAGAAATCTTCCTTATATCATTTTGTTTACTACACAGAAAGGAAAACTGTGGGAGCTTGAAGTAGAGTGCATGGGATGCTAGCAGTATAGTCGCATATATTTTTCTAGGAGGAGCAGTTTACTGTGTTGACTTACCAAATCCCTACTGATTTAATGGGCCTAATCTCTTGTGATTTACAATGCTAAGCAACAGGATTTCAGGCAGTCATTATTTTCTTAAAAAATGTCTAACAGCAGTATGCTTATATGGTATGCTAGATTTGTAGTGCTATGAAACAGAATTTGAAATGAAACTTTTTTTTGCGTAGAAACCAAATCAAACCACCATTTCTCTGCTTTTCCCTATGATATATTATAAATATTTCTTGTGCAACCCTCCACTTCCACGAGAAGCTAAGAATACCCTGATAATAAGGTCTGCATTAGAGATGGGCACGACTTAGCGGTATTCCCGTTTCCGTTTCCGTTACTTGTATCCGTTACTCTACGGAAACGGTAACGGGAATTACTCCGCCAGAATTCGAGCTCAAACCGAGGAACGAACAATTTGGTCTGGTTTGTCATGCTCGTTACTTGCATCACGGCGATCGCGCAATGCCAAGCGGCACAGAAAAAAAGTTTTTAAAAGTTAAAAAAAAAACCGATTCCCGGCCCTAAAAGTAGGCGAAAACTGTCTGAGGGCACCTACCAGGCCAGAAGAGTGTTTTATTTGGGGGGGGTTCCCCGCCCCCCTCTCCTTGGCTATTGCTACTGCTGCGCTGCTGGTACCAGGCTGGGAGGGCGCATCCATTTGCCATGCAGTGCGGGGGATCCAAAATGGCGACCGCAATATTTTTTTTGAAATCGTTGTCCAAAACCCCACCAAAGCACCACAGAAACATGCGAAAATTAGCTATTTTAAATGCTTGAATTTTTACAGTAGCAGCAGTGGGTTTTTCTTGCAAAAAAAAGTCTCCGTTGATTTTATTTTATTTTATTTTATTTTATTTTTTTACACCTGCGCATTCGCAATGATGGGCTCGCCCATGGGAGTGGACCATGCAAAGTTTTGGAGCCATTCCACCAATCACATGGCCAGGTTTTGCTGACTGTACCAGGCTGGGAGGGCGCATCCATTTGCCATGCAGTGCGTTGGATCCAAAATGGCGACCGCAATTTTTTTTTGAAATCATTGCCCAAAACCCCACCAAAGCACCACAGAAACATGCGAAAATTAGCTATTTTAAATGCTTGAATTTTTACAGTAGCAGCAGTGGGTTTTTCTTGCAAAAAAAAGTCTCCGTTTATTTTATTTTATTTTATTTTATTTTTTTACACCTGCACATTTGCAATGATGAGCTCGCCCATGGGAGTGGACCATGCAAATTTTCCACCAATCGCATGGCCACTTGGCCAGGTTGACCACAGAGACTTCTGGGATGTGCCAATCGGGCATAAACAGCCCACTAATCGTAGCCCAAACCCGAAGCCTAAGCCTAAGCCTAACCCATACGCCAGTACACTGTCCTTCTAAGTGGGTCAGAGAGGCACCCAGAGGTGCACCCCAAAACTCACCCTAACCTCACCCGTAACTAGCCTAACCCTAGCCCTTGCGCTAACCCATCTTAACCCTAAGCCAGATCTACTTGCATTGCACTACATGCAAGTACGTGAGACACAGCGGGTGCAAAGAGTCTGCCAGTCCGTCACTTGTGGCTCTGGCTGACTCCTGCAGCTCCCTCCAGGAGCTTGCTACCCCCCCAAACCAGTACTAACGACAACGAAAAATGAAAAAACGAACCGACTAATTTTTGTGAAATTTCGTGAAAAACGGAAACGAGCCGAAACGGACTGCCTCCGACACACGACAACTCGAAAACGTCATTTTCCCTAGTCGTGCCCATCTCTAGTCTGCATTACAAAGAGCTAGCAGAAACCATTTTGTAGTGAATTAAATACCTAAGAAGAGTGGTTGAGCAAAATTAAGCATAGGGAGAAGAGTCTCTGGAGATTCTTAGTCATCCAGTGTGTCATGACTCAACTTCTGGATAAGAGAAGAGCTAATAAAATGAACCTGAATAAGGAAGTCAACTATTGGTTGCAGTGAGGCTGTTTGTTAATGTTCAGATCAACTCCAGTACACCACTCGATGTCTTCATGTGTATCTGACCTTTTCCATGATGTAACATGTTCTTCTTGTCATCACATGTTGATTAGTGCATACTGTGAATGACTAATGTGGGGTCACTGTAGGTGAGCATCAAGGTGACCAGTGGCTGGTGACAGCCTGGGACAGTAGTTCACTATTCAGAGTTTGGCAGTAGCTCAGTATAACACTATTGACAGTAATTCCTATTCAAGCTTTCCTTTGAATTTCTCTAAAATTTAAAGATAGGAATTTTAACTTTGATGTTAGGGAATCATAAGGTTCGAACTACATTATTGTGGCCTCAGTCCTGCGTGTAGTGACAGGGTTGACAGAGCTAGATGGCAAAACAGGCCTGTAATCGTGTAATCCTGTTCACCCTTCCTTTGGAATAAGTCCCACTGAATAGGTCTATAAATATGTGCCCTTAAAGAGCATAAATTGTCCTTCTTTAGGCTAAATTGAAAGCCAGTGTTGTGGAAATGCATACATTCAGTGTCAGCAGTGGCCCGTGAGATGCTGAACAAGCAAGCGAATCAATAGTGTATTTAAAACTGTAAAAAAAAAATCCTCTGATAACAGAATCCAGAAAATGGAACCTTTATATTATGTGAAAAGCAATTATTTTTAGATATTTAAAATTCCTGAGCTATTGCCTTCTCTAACTTCAGCTTTTATGTACCAATATGATTAGTCTGTCCTTCTGTAAATCACCTGTTAGAGAGTTGCTTTGGGAAAGAACGAAAGGTGCCAGGTGTCTAGTATTCCATGTCTTTATACAGACCAGTTCCATGTCTGAGGGGCTATTAGAGGATAATTTTATGTTCAAAGGTATTTAGGTCAAGTCCTGTTTAATGATATTAAACTAAAACAAGGAAGTTGGCAGAAAAAGCCCACATTTTTTGTCAGACACAAATGAATAAGGGGCAACCGTATCTCTTCTTCAAAGGTAAATGCGATAAGCACATGATTTATATTTTTTACATTCATATCATCAATAGAGATAATTTTGAAAAGCTTAACATTGTTTAGTTTTATAGTGATCAGTGAACTGTTAAGTTTGCTATGGAGTGCCAGGGTAAAGACATTGCGACAGTTGAAAACGTCTTTAGAAGATGTTATTTGACTGCAGGCACTTTGTTAGTACAATACAGTTTTTTCCATTAAAATATTTCTTGACAAGAAAATACAATATAGCTTTTTCTTGTTGATAAATATTTTTTCACCTGACTGGAAAGCTTATTCTAAACAAACATACCTGTGTGTAGGTTTGTCATGTAATTGTTCTAGAGAGCTGGCTAGGACATCTAAAAGCACAGAAACATAAGATGGATACAATTTTCAGTGGGGAGATACTTTAAAAATGTTGATAACCTTTTAACTGTTCTTTGGACAGATATTCTTTAGGAGGAACTTGTGTTCAAGGATAGATGGCAAGAAGAAAGCAGGGGTAGGAGAGGGATAGATGTGGGGAAGATTGTAGAGGGTGGGTAAGGGTTGAGGATTCAGCAGGGTGGTGTCAGTCTTTTTTATTTTTATTTATTTTTATTTTTTTTTATTAAAAAATTAAACAACACATAAATCCCCCACAACACATTGTGCTTAATTATCCACCACCCTCAGGATTATATAACTATATACTTTATAACATTATATAACATTACATTCATTACAATCACATGTTTTATCTTAAGCACCTGTCTCCTTCCAAAACTGAATTGATTCTTTAGATGGAAAATAACCTTTTTGCTTTAGGTCAGTCTTTTTTATATTAATGTTAAGTTTAATTTTTTAAAATAGAAATTATTTAATATTTTTTAAAAAGGAGGAACTTGTATGCAAGTATGCTTTAAAATGTGCTTTAAAGTATGCTTTAAAATGTGAAACTCAAGAATCAGAAGCAACCTTAACATCACAGAATGAACGTATACTTTTTTAAAAAAATTGGGGTGGGGCCATTGTGGTGAAAATACATTCACAAGTGATGAATCCTACACTTTTTCCAATCTCTTCACATTTTGTTTGAAGAATATATAAGCCTTGTCATTTCACATCCCTGTTCTTGTTCCTTTGAAGCCCCTTGGATGAACCAAATGTCTGGCTAATATGCTATCTGGTTTGCAAATTCCTTTCCAGTGCTGCTTCTTTAGACTTATGAGTAGACATGGGACAAGTCATAAAATGGTGATTCATTTTATTTTGTTGATAGATCATGTATCACAAATTATTATTTTTTCCTATGATTTGAACAGATAGAGCATTCTTAAAGGGTAAGATACAGCCATTCTTCCTTAAGGGGCGAGCAGTTTTGACAGCAGAACCGCCCTTTACTGAGCCTGTCCATCCATTCATCCCCCTTCCTTCCTTCCTTCCTTCCTTCCTTCCTTCCTTCCTTCCTTCCTTCCCTCCTTCCTTCCTTCCTTCCTTCTGCCTCCACTGGTTACCCAAAAGCACAATTTGCAGTTACAGAGAGATGTACATATACAGAAAAAATAGAAATAAATCACGGTGCATATTGTGCTGTGACTCTCTGGCAGAAGGGTATTTTATAACTTGGTTCCAACCAAAAAATATGCATCTATGGTTAAATAATACATTATTACATTTGTGTCACAAAATTTAAACTTTTTAAAAAAGCAGAACACAGTATAACAGTGACTTGTTTTGATAGTGATTTCAAGCCCTAAGTCTGATTACTTTTGGAACCAAGCATTTGATAATTTTGATCCATTGAAGGAACTCTGTATTCTTCTCATATTTATTTTTGCCTCCTTCAGATTAAAATGGCATTAAGATGTTACCATAGTTGAAGGCTAAACTGATGTTTGTAACATGCTATAAGTAACGTTTTAGTTAGTAAACAAAATATCTTGCCAGCCATTCATTCAATATCCCATGAACATTCTCTCTCTTTTTTTAATATTGCAGACAGACCTATGTTAGTGGGATTACAGACACAGAACAAGAAAGGATTAAAGAATCTGCTGCATATGTTGCCAGAAGGAACCTTTTTGCAACTGGGGAAGGAATAACTACAACTAGAAAGGAAACATCTTCTGTGGAGGAAGAAACATATGAGAAGTCAAGAAAAGTAGCAATACGTGAAAAAGCTGAACGATTGTCCCTAAAGAAAACGGTACTAAATAACCATATGACCATTTGCTGTTGCTTTATTATAACCATATTTACAGACTGTTGTGTTCCTTGGTTAAAAAGAAGAAGAAGCATATTCTTAATTTCCAGACTCAAATCTGCAGGTAGAAACATGTTTGAGTATAATTACATTACTTCTTCAGTCCTCTAAATTCAGTTAAATTTAGGCACTCAATATGATGTAGGATAATGATGATCCATTCGCCACTAGAACTCTGTCTGCTAGAGACAGTGGACCAAATCTATTGCACCATGACTCAAATGGTGTAACATTTGGTGGTAAATTGCTGCAAGTTGCAAATTAGTGTAGGCCTGTATCCATGGGATTGAATCCAAGGTTTGCCACAATCCTGTATGCAACTTACAAGGGCATTCCCTTGTGGACTTTATCTTGCCCCTTGTATTTTGTATTTATAGTTCCCTCCTATCCACAGTTTGAAGCACCCATAGTAGATCCTGGAATGGATCCCACAGGGTTCCTATTGTATTTGCTGCATGCTGAGTTGGATTGCTCTGTATGTAACAGATAATGTGCACACTGATTTTGTGACTGGCAGCAGTTCACTGCCAGAATTACATCATTTACATTGTGCTGGCAACAAGATTTTGGGCAATGCATTTATTAAATGCACAGAATGTAATGGATTTCCAGGTCTTTGGATTCATCACGCAAGCCTCTATATCAGAATTTACCACTCAGTACAATGCTTTTGTTTGCCAACATATAGTTCTGCCATTTTTAAAAACTTTGCCAATGTTCTTTCCTAGAAAACTATAAAAGATTCCTGTTACATTTTACAGACTAATACATTGTTTTGACATATTTTATATCCTTGAGTACTCTTCATCAGATGCATTTTTTAGACTCAAAGCTAATCCACACAATATTGTTCCAAGTGCCTGGAGTGGGGAAATATAGAAAACAGGATACTTCTGTTTCAAATTAGGCAAATATGAAAAAAGTTGGATAAGAACATAAGAAGTCCAGCTGGATCAGGCCAAAGGCCCACCTAGTCCAGGCCCCACCAGATGCCTCTAGGAGCACATGAGACAACTAGATACCTGTCTCCTGATATCACTTGTCTGCATTTAGCATTTTGAAGTACCCTTCTTTGAAGCCTGAAGATAACACGTATCATGGCTGTAGTGTGACTGCTTACTCAAATCTCCGCTTTCCTGCTGTCACGTTTGCCATGCTGCTGTAGTTTTACCATATCCCAATGGCAACTATGTAAATCACCGAGATTACATATCTGCTTTTCATTTGAACACTTCATTTTCATTTGATGCCACAAGTAACGTTGCAGAAAGCAAACATATTCTGGATGCCAAGGATCATGCTGTATGCACATTAAAATGGTGCTTGACTTTAAAAAAAAGTTTCCCTCCAATTCTTTGTTTCAGTCAACATATGCTGAAGAGTGAGGGGAAAATATCCTCTATTATGAATTGACACTTGCTCTGTGAACAATTTTAAGATGAACTGTTTGCCTTCCAGTTAAGAGAGACAGAAGAATTCCACAGAAAGCTGAATGAAGATAGCCTTTTACATGCTCCTGAATTTATAATCAAGCCCCGTTCACATACTATTTGGGAAAAACAGAATGTCAAATTTCACTGCACTGTGACTGGCTGGCCAGAACCTCGTCTTACATGGTAAGCTTGCTTTGTCAGCATTGCAAATTGCTGATTGTATACATGAATCTAAAATAGGTTAGAAAATCTGCTCATCTAATGAGGAAAATGAAACTTGTGACTGAAAAAAGGTTGCATTATTAATTCTTTTTAGCAATAGCTTAATAAATGTGATTCATGCACAACATGATTCAATCAAGTAAATTTATGTATCTAATTTTTGATGTTTTATTTTAATTCATGAGGTAATCTGTGCTTGTACTATAATCTATATTTACCATGGAATACTCTGTATTTGATTCTCCTTTTTACTATTGTATGCAAAGGAATAGTATGTTTGATTAAGTTTATTTGAATGACATGTAGATGAACACATGAAAGACAAGACCCCTACCACTTTATCAACCTGTTTTTAGAGTGCAAAGTCCATGTGGATTCATCCTCCATTCCCTCGGTGTATTCGGAGGGTATGCATGCATGCATGCATCTGTACATTCTCCCCCCACCCTTCTCTCTGTGTCTCAATCTCTACTCCAGAGTTTTTAAAAAACCAAGAGCAGTTTACAATATGACATCTAAAAAGAAAACAGTGTGTTTTCCACACTCTTCCTTCTGGGCAAATCTATAATTGATGTAGGTAATTTGTATAAAGTGCAATGAATGGGCCTTTCCTAGTATGCACGTCACAAGTGCATATGGATCTCTGGACGAGGGGCAAATAAGTTCTATTACCTTTCTGATTCTCTTGGTCTTATGTCTTTTAGGAGGTTCTGTTTCAAAGTGACAAGTTTAGACTTTCCATCACTCTTGTGTTCTTGCTTACATAAAACCGTGTAATATATTGCTTGGAATTCTATGCATGGTTATTTGGATCCAGTGAACTCAGTAGGAGCCACTTTTGACTGAACATGCACAGACTGCAGAGTATACATTTAGCTGCAGTGGAAAGAATGAGGGACAGGCTCTGAACAGGTGTTTTGCTCTGGGACAGGAAAGGCAATGAACCTGATCTGACAGTTGTCATACATCACTTGTTAAATCAATGTCACTCATGTTCTTGAACCAAACAGCACTTGTATGATCATGGAAAATTTATAAATACAATGGAAAACCTTCCATGGTCTCTTGAAAATAAATCTTGATATTATATTGTGAAATACTTCATTTAATTAGGCTATTTTATTAGCATCTCTGGAAAACATGACATGGAAAATCTGGAGCATTGCTTTATCTCTCATCATTTACTAGGATGGTAGGTGCTGATGGGAACTGAAGGCCAACAACATATCAGGCTAAGTCCAGGCAGACCTGGGTTCTAAACTTAGCCGTAATGTCTATTGGGTAACTTATATCTGGGATCTGAAGGGCAAACGATGTCTGAGGGCCAAGAAAGATGTTATTAGAGCTGAAATCAGATTGACTAAAGTAGTCTGAGAAATGAGATTTGTAATAGAACATGCTTAAAGGCCTGAAGGAGAATCACAAAACAAAACAAGCTGATATAGAAGGTTGGAAACGCCCATGCTGTGAGAATTAAACAAGGAATTCTCTCTTCTATTTGTGTGTTGTCTTGTCTATAATGTACATTGTTGCCTTACAGAGCTTTTATGAGGACAAATAGATGTCCTATTTAATCATGGCCCAACACCATGTGTAAAGGATAAGGAAACAATTTGATCAGGCC
The DNA here is from genome assembly GCA_029282475.1 of Phrynocephalus forsythii. Taxonomy (NCBI): domain Eukaryota; kingdom Metazoa; phylum Chordata; class Lepidosauria; order Squamata; family Agamidae; genus Phrynocephalus; species Phrynocephalus forsythii. Next base: position 62,369,425 of record JAPFRF010000003.1, read on the forward strand.
AACTAATGGGATTGGCATTTTGAGAGATGGAGGCAGGGAAGCATTTCCTAAAATATTAATGATGTGAATTAAGTGATTTCAGTATCAATCTATCCAGCTGTGATTTTTTAAAAAGAACATCTCAACACTGTATTGCATGGAAAATGGAACCTTGTAATCAAGAGTGCTACACTTTTACACTTAATTCCATTCAAACTCATTACCTGAGTGTGTCTAATGTCAACATATTTTGATAGGTTCATCACATCTTTCTTTCAAATTGCCTTGACCAGCACATAGATATACATTGCACCATATGATACATAAATAGGTCAAAAAGTTATAAGGAAAGTTCCATTGTTGCTGCTCTAGAATGTTTGATTTGAGATTTTTTCATTAACAAAATTGTGTGCTTTTTCTCTTGACCCCACTCTCTGTTTTAGACATACTTTTCAAGCATTAGAGTAGAATCAGTATTAAATAATGTACTATTTTTGAAGAGTTCAGCTGTTAACTTTATTTTAAAGTTCAGTAATGTTTATATTTAGCATGCATCTGTGTATGCTGGTCTTCTTTCTCCATAATATGAGGCCATAAAAGGCAACCATCAGTGCGAAGATTGATATATGAAACAATTATCATTGTGATTGTGTTTTGGAAGAGCTAAATATACCATAGTTGGTTGTAGGCCAACTATGTGTCACTTTGTTTGCCAAAATGGAGTATACAAAGAATATATTAATTTTTGCCTACTGTTTTTATCCTGTTCTGTAATATGTGTATGTGTGCTTAGAGAGTGAAAATGTGAAATAGAACTAAAGATATGCAAATGTCCAAATTAGAAATAATGGATAGTTTGATCAATATACAGCATTTATCTCCCTTTCCCTAACTCTCAAAATATCAGGGTTACCCTAATCAGATTTTCTTCCTTCCTTACTTGAGATAATAATACATAGAATTGAATCATAAAGTAAGAAAGCTGACTTTTTATACATGTTCTTTAATACTGAATGCATATTTCTATCCCATCTTTCCACCCAATACCCTACAGTCTATAGCAAAATGTTAAATTAAAACCTGTATAATTGCACCAGAAAATAAATAATAGGGTGTGCACTATCCTTGAACAAATGTAGATGTATGAGGATGGGCGTATGTCAGAGCCAAGAAGCCACAGACATTAATGGGACTGGATCACACTCCCACAGAGGCACATTGCCCTTTGAAAGTCATCCACCCTTTCCTTCATCCTGGGCCTCACCAGTTTGTGCAATACAGTGGCTAGGTCCTCCTTCTAAAATATAAGGTGCAACTGGATAACCATAGTAGCCATCCAGGCACCCAATAATAGTGTCAGATCTAGAGGTGCCCACAAGTTGTAAGTCTGAGCATATGGGTGGGTGTGATTGCTTCTCAAGCAGGTTTTACATTGTTTGTTTGTTTGTTTGTTTATATGATTTTATACCGCCCATCTGGCAGTGAGGTCACTCAGAGTGGTTTACAACAATTAAGTTCAAATAATGCATACACTAAAACATAAAATACAGTAACATAATAAAATAAAAATGAAATTAATATCTCATACATCATCTGTTCTAGTGGCTTCCATCTTGTCTAGATTAAGTCCCAGTTTATTCAGTTAGTATGTTGAATAAGCAATACATTCAAACTAACAGTTTAGAAAACCAACAAAGGTAGGCAGCTGTGATTGACATGAAAATAATTCAGCCACTAAAGTTTTGCTATGATGATTCATTAGGTCCTTCTCTTGGTCCAACAAGACCCATTGAAATCAGTGGCTAAAAACTAGTGTTGTTGAAAACTAGTTGCTGAAATCTAAAGGGGAGGGATATTTGAGAACTGAGCATACATTTCCTGGACTCAATTCCCAACATCTGCAGGAAAGAATCCTGCTTGAAACCCTGACACTCTTTGCAACAGTTCTCCTCTAAACACAACTAAAACTGGGCGCAACCCATTGTTTCTCATGTATGACTTGACCCCATCTCTAGCTTGATCTGGGATCCTCTGTGTAAGCGGGTGCTCAGGGTGAAGTCTCCCTGCCTGGTTCAATGGCACACAAGTATTCCTAGTGAGATGCTTTAAATAGTGCCAATCAGCTGTTCAAAATGTGCAGCAGGTGCCTGCGTTGAGTCTCCAAGCCTGCTTTCACTGCTGAACAGCTGGTGGTTGACACCCTCAGAATCTGACTGGAGTTACACATATTTTTTTTTTTTTTTGCATTAAGGTTTATGGACACATTTCATCTCCATGTTTCTAACTTATTCTACAAACATTATTTCTTTGTTCCATAGGTACAAAAACAATGTTCCTATCAATGTCCATGCTCATCCTGGCAAATATGCAATTGAAAGTCGATATGGGATGCACTCTCTGGAAATTAACAAGTAAGGGAATAGCAGTTAGCTTAACAGATATTTTCCATGCTGGTTTAGAGTGTTATAATAATGTCCATGTATGTGTGGGTATGTCTTTTGATGGTGGGGCCATAGAATTACCCGTGTTGAGCATTATGAGATTTGACAAGCTTCACTTCTTTCTGCTTTAAGCAAGATTATTTTTCTCACCTGACATCTGTGTCTGTATATTAATATCTGGGAACATGTTTTCTTGCATTTAAAATGTAATTGGATGAGTGGCTTTTAGACTTTGGAAAAGGATAGACCTTTTTTTGATCCCTTGCCATCTACGCTTCTCCAAATGGCAAAATAAAGTTCCCCAAATGGCAACAATTGATAGATTTACTTGGGAAATTTTGTTACACGAAGGATTTACATACATACATACATACATACATACACCTTTATTGGCATTAAAAAAGCCAAAGAAAATATAGCTCAACCAAAACAAATGATGGGATTCAAACAAATTATTTAGGTAATTTAGGTACGAAGGATTTTTGTTGCTTTGGGTAAGGGCATGTATATGCCACATGGCTGAAATCTGGGGACATGGTTTACACCTGTGCTAGAAACAATGTTGAAGATGGGAAAAATTAATTTCCCCAGAAAATGGCCCTACTGCTCCGGGCAGTCTTAGAGCTGCAGTCTTTCCAAATGAAACTTTTATCATCTTCTGTGATGGCTCTTTTAAGAACATCTGGATCATGGGATTAGTATCATCAGGATTTGGTGGTCCATATGTGACTGTGGGGAAACTAAAATATCTCTTCTAACTTAAGTATGGGAAAGCTAGGAAGAATATTATGACTCTTTTGTTGCTCTTTTGGGCAGTTACAGAAAAGAATAGTTCACAAGCAACAAGTCTTGTTGATGCTGGGGTTTTCACACATTCTGATTTCCCATGACTGCAGGAGTCACAAGGAAACCTGGCGATCCTGCTCAAGCTACATTTTTTGGGATGCTGTAACTAGAAGAACAAAACGTGTTTATGTCTGTGGGATGTAACCCTGGAAAATGTGGCAGGAAGATCTGGATTCAATGTTCTCTTTACCCATTAGGACAAAAATAATTTGTCGAAACTGCCAAAATCATCCTGATCTGATTCCATTAAAAGATATGTTATGATATAACTACTCTCTGATGAATTTTCAATCAGATTGAAACAATTTACATGTTATCCTGAACAGTTTTTGGCGTTAGGAATGACAGTATAATGAAAAGTTAGTAAAGCTTTCTTCTTGGTAGGAGGCAGAAGGAACCATTTATGTTATATATGAATCTTTGGTATATGACAAGGGTGTAAATCAGGCATGTCCAAACTGATGTTTTGGACCACAACTCCCAGAATTCTAAGTTTAGACTGCCAATGTCAAAGGACTGTGGGAGTTGTGGTCAAAAACATCTGGAGGGCTAAAGTTTGGACATGCCTAGTGTAAATCTTTGGTTCTTCACCATGTTTGCTGTGCACTGCCCAGAGTTCCCATGGGAAAATTGGATGGTTAAGAAGCACAAATATAAATAAATAAATAAATATTTTTAGATATCAGTTCCTGGAAGCCCAAGGCAGCATGGCTAATGGCAAGAGCTTTTATTAATTTTAGTTTGGAACATCTAGAGAACAAAGTGTTTTCCATCTTTCATACAATATTAGAGCTACAATATTGGAGCTTCATTTTGTGATGTGTTTCCAACTGGGAAAGCTAATCCCTCCCAAACTAGCTCAATCCCCACTCCTAGTGTAGCTGTACCCTTATAGCAAAGAGAACCAAATGCCTCCATGTGACTTCACAGTGAGAGAATGTGAGTTGATTGGAATTTCCCTCACTGTAAAGCTTTCCAGTTCATGGTTCTACTATATCAATACTTGGATCCTTTTTATGTTCTGTATTTGTCTTTAGAGTGTGAGGTAATTGGTTTTGGGTGGTAAATGGAATATACTTATAAAAATCCTTTTGCAACTGAAAAAAAAGTCTCTAATCACACTTCTGAGTTCCTTTCTTTCCATTTTTGTGTGCTTCTGCTGGAATCCTGCCTCATATTTGCTGATCTAGTTTTTTCACTGTTAGGCTAATGATAAAAATAAGCTGTGCAAGCATCTATTTTAAATATATTATTCATAACTGCTTGAAATATCTTTATAGATTTTCTGAGCTCTTGCTGTTCTTTCTCATGTTTCCTTTCTTCCTCTTCTCAAAAAATAAAAACATATAGAAGAGAGGTGTTAGTGACATTAAAAAGGAGAGAAAATATTTATCTCTGTGACTTTAACCTTGCTGCAGTTAGCCAATGATACCTTTCATAATATTTATATCGGTGACAAGAAACACAAAACAGAAGGGAGACGTATGCTATCTGAAACCCCGCTTGAGGTTAGACTGTAGTAATGGTCTGGGTCAAGAGGACAGGCAAAACATGCTGTAGAATATACACAGCAGCTGAGCCAGAAGAAGCTGCAGGTTACCATACCTCCTTACCCTCTTTTCATTTCATGTGTGTTAATTTATTAGTTACATTACATGCCATCTTTTCTTCTCAAAGCAGTCCTTGTTTTAGCCTCTCAGCAACCAAGAGAGTGGGTGAATTTTATAGCTCAATGGGGACTTAAGTCTGGATCACTCACTTCTTCAGCCAGTGCTCTAACCACTGTAGCTACCTCTTGGTTTTCAGCAGGCTCAGAAGCCTTAACTCTCACACAGCCAGGTTTTTAACTTATGTGCTAAGCCTACATTGGGGTGCCCAGTGTGGTGTAGTGGATAGAGTGAGGGACTGGGATTTAGAAGGCCTGGGTTTGAGTCCCCACTCCATCATGGAAGCTCACTAGAGGTGAGGAAGTGGTAAAGCCACTCCTTAAAAATTTTGCTTACCCTGAACACTCTGTTGGGGTTGCTACAGTATAACATGGCTCTGACTTAAAAGCACCTGACAGCAACAAAGTCTACATCAGTACAGCTGATTTACCACTATAAACAATTGCCACGCCATGTGTAAGCACTGAGAAAGCAAGAACAGCCAACATGTCATCATGTTCTTTATCCCATGAAATTGGACACTTGAATAGGGCTACAGCCACTGTAGATGGCATGGGGGCTTTTTTCACTTCTTCATGGACCCTCATGGTCTGTACTCATCAACTTTTTTCTTTGGTTCTTTTGTTTTAGAGTTATTTTGAAACCACAGATAGTTACAGAAGGATATACAAGCCATAATATTTTTAGTGATGGTGGCAGACTATTAGCCATACTGGGTGGGTCTGGGGGTGGGGGGCCTGCAAATGCCCATCAAGAATTCAGTCTACAAGTACATATTGCAGATAAAATAGTTTGGTGCTTGCCTCAGAAATCAGGTTGATTTTGTTATGGTATGGCGTCTTGGTTTGAAACACAAGCACCAATGGATGTAGGAGCAATGGATGTAGGAGCTGCTAAGTAGATAAGCTAGTAGTTGTTTCAACTGGGGAGACATATTTCCTACCACTGTCTTGTTAATCTTAGTCTAGGGGGCACACTGGTGGGAGCAAGTCCAAAATGTTTAGGGGTGGCCAATGAGGTGAAATGCTATGAGGATTTTGGATTGTGAGAAAGACTGCTGGGATGAAATTCAAGGAAACTGGGGCGTATTTCTCTTGGATGATCTGATACAGCCATTTGTAAGATAGAAGGCAAGGGAGAGAAGGAGGGAGGTATGATGGCTGATCACGTGGCCTTATCTGCTGTGGTTTCCCTATAATGTGTGTTCCAGTTATTTTTTCCTATATCTTGCAACTGAATTTCCAGATCATGCAATAGAAGAATATTCATCATGAATAAAATTATTTGTTTGGTATTTAAAGTGGGGACCTGTTTCCAGCTGGTTGGCATCAATTGGCAACCAGCTGGTTGGCATCAATTGGCAACCAGCTGGTTGGCATCAATTGGCAACCCCCCCCACAGAGTGTATCACTTAGTTGACATAATGAGGGTAAGAAAGTAGCATTAAATCAATCAAGCATTCTAAATGTGTGTATGTGTTTGAAAATAGCATAAGTGTTGGGGAAATGGGTTGCTTTCTCCACTGATCTTAAATGTCCTACTTAATAAGATCCAGCTACATCCCCACATGATTCTTGAAAGCTATTTTCTGAGAAAACACAGTTATTGCTTATGCTGAGGAATAACTGCATTCTCCAAAAAGCAGTAGACAACTCCCCCATTTTGAAGAAAGATGTCTGGATTCCTTTATCATACACAGGGAGAAAGGTAGGGTAGGAAGTAAATGAGCAAACAGGTGAATACTAACTGAATTTTGTTCACACATGCATCCTCTCACACACTGAGAGAATGTATTTTAAGTATCTTAAGACACATGTACATAAACTTAAAGGTTTTCTTGATTCTCGTGTGAGATTTTTACAATCGTTTTGATCTAACATGATTAGAATTCTAGTAGAGCCCTCAAAATGACAGGAAGGTGCCTTACAAAACAAAACCTGTAAGATTTATGATCAAAATTGCTTCTTCTTAAAATTATCTTTATGATGGTAGTTATCTATTAAACTTGTCACTTAACTGTTATTTCTTTTCTTTGAGCCAAAATTTGAATAGTGAGAATGAATTAATGTTAGTTAACACTTCTTTTTGTTTTCCTTTTGTGGTGGTAGACATAAAATTATGAACTGACTTTGGATTTTTGAAGAACTCTTTTTGTTTTAAATAAAATATGTGGTAAAGGAGTTGATTTCTGAATCATTACCATTTTCTTCACAAAACTGAGGGGGTGATCAGTTGAGCATATAGCTCATTATTTGCTTCACTTTTGGTGCAGTTTGATTTGTACTATTGTCCAGTGACCACATGCAATGAAGCTTACTCTTTTACGAGCTGTTCTCCACCTTTCTGGCACTAGGCTAGGCCTCCAGTTTCTTTGATGCTATTGAGAGTACTCCTAGCTAAACCATTGTGCAGTCTGTGTGGTTGCTTAATTCATTCCCAAATAAAGCTGTAGGTAGTGTTCTCTTTGGCAACAAGCCTATGAGATATATAGTGAGTCGTGACAGTAGAAAGGATGGCAGAAAAACCCACTCCTCAATTTTCATCTTCTCACACATATTTTAAAAATATTCTACCAAGCAATGGAGTACTATTTCTAATATAAGGGAGTTGTACCGGTGTAGCACTATGCCACTGACTAAAACAAAGAGAAAGAGAAGTTGCCATGGTCTGTGGAATGAGTGGATAGCAAAAGGTAGGGATGCGTGTCAATAATTGCAAAGGGGACAAATTGGAGCAATCTGAAGTCCTGTCTGGATCTTTTTCAAGGGAGAAGAAATGTCCACCCATGTGAATGGAAGGATCACTCCACTGTGAGATAAAAAATGTGCTAGAGATAAGAGCCGTTTAAATGTGAGACTGCTCCATATACCTTTAGTCATGTCATGAGAAGGTGAAAGTAGCAGAGTTATGTTCATCTGAAGTGCCTGCAAAATAAGCAGTTCCCTTCATACTATGTTAAAGCAAAGCAAAATGTAAAGTGCATAGCATTTAGAGTATTCTGTGGGTGGTTTACTATTTGATTATAAAAACTACACATTGCCATTCCAGCAAGCTAGATAATCATTCTGTTGACCTCAGAAGGATGGAAGGCTGAATGAACCTTGAGCTGGCCATCTAGGATTGAACCCTGGTATATGTGCACAGTTTTGGCTGCAGTACCACAATTTAACGTCCTTGGCAGATATCTCTAAGGGCATAAATTAGGCCCTGGAGTAGGAACTGGCAAGCACCTCCAGTATTCCTGCCAAGAAAACTCCATGGACATGGGGCCATGGAGAGTCGGTCATGACTGTAGCAACACAACACAACACAACACAACACACACACACACACACACACACACACACACACACACACACACACACACACACACACACACACACACACGGCTAGTACTGCTTACTCTCCAGAAGGTTGACACCCAAACAATGGTTTGTAGCAACCATGATCCCACTAGCAGTGCTGGTTGAAAATGTTCGGAGTTATATAGACACAAAAACATCTGGAGATCACTAGGCCGCAGAAGGCTGGCATATACCTTAAATGACTTATTTACAAATCATCAGCTTTGCCAGCTTATTGGTTCTATGTCTGACATCTAAATGCTATCTTGTGTAATTAATGTGTACTCAAATAGATTACATTATACTTCAATGAAGCATTTCCATAATGTAATTTAGGATAGATTCTGACCTTTTTAGAAAAAAATTAAAAGCCCCATATCCTGCTCAAACAATTTCTATAGCATTATTATTGCCAACCAGGTCATTAAGTAAGCATTTGCAATTGCTATCTCATTGTTGCCCTGTCTTCATGGTTCATTCTGCTCTGAAAGTATCGTTAGAAAAGGATAAATTTCTCAAATCCTCAAGAGCATAAGTCTTTTGAGCACTTAACCAAAACTATCAGGAAGAATAAACAGGTCTTTCAGGCCAGCATTGTCATTCTGCCAGACAAGGGTTAATTAATATGCCTCGGATAACTCCAGTACTTTCCTTGAAGCTTTAGATCTTCTTCTTTTACATTTATTATCTCAGTGAAATTCTCAAGTCATGGACTTAAGTTGAATTTTTAAAATCTCTGCCACCTTTTTATAACTATGACAATTCTATATTCCAGAAGTTACATGAAGAAATGTGTGCTGTGAGATTTCATTGAATGTATACCCATGATTTATAAAATGGACATCAGATCCCCAGTGTAGCATCAGATTTTCTTGTCTTAGCACCTCTCCAAGCATTGGCTCAGATCTCAAGTACTCTGAGCCACGTTCTGCCTCTACAGCAGACTTTTCCTGCCTCATATCCTTCTGCAGCCCCCAGATATGGCCCCCCGCCCCCCCCCCCAAAAAAAACCAACCCAGCTGCTCTGCTTCAGGGAAACACGATGGCCGCCCACAAGTCCTCGGGACAACCGCAGGGGCCTTTGAGCGCCGGGCTTGACCGCTGGCTTGTGCGCCTCTGACCGCAAATGACAGCCGGGTATTGATGCATCGATACGCCGTGGTAATTTTTTTTAAAAATAAAAGAAAGCAGAAACCGGACGTCCTTCTGGGTAGTAATGGATTCATCCTCTGTGAGGACAGAGAAAGAGGGGTGGGGGCTTGACCGGCTTCGTTCAAGGAAGGCAATCCCGGGGGAATGGAAGATTGTTGAGGATCCTTCTGGCATTCTGTGCTCTTTGTCAAGGGAGAGGGGGAATGGAGATAGTCGACAGTTCTCTCCTCTAGAGCACAAATGGACAGGCTTTCCACTCCAACATGGACATCTTGGGATCCAAGCTATTTTTCAGTGGTCGTACAGTGAGGGGGGAAATTGTTTCTCGTTCCTTCATAAAAATTCACTCCCTACACATCATCTCAAGTGAATTCTAAGATTCTCTGCTCCAGCAAATAATTAGTAATCATCTGTAATCTCTTACATAGTTTTACAAAACACTAACCAACTCCCAAAGAGTGCTTCTGGAGTTTAAGGTGGGAAGGTTCTTGTATAAGACCTATATTTTTCATGATGCAACACAGCATACTGCCCTTTTTTATTCATTGACAAAATACTACCCTGTCCCATAAATGGAACCAAATTATACCATGAAGAAAAACAGGCCCACAAGAAACTACTTTAGAGGAGAAATTTGTTCCCAAGAGGAAGTGTTAAGAACCTGAGGTAAGGCTAAAAGAATTGAAAGACAACCCCTTTTAACAGCTGCTTTTCCCATTTCTCTTTTTGTTGAACCCTTCAATAACATCCCAGCACTCTCCCCCTTTTACATCCTTTCTAACGACTTCCTATGTATTTGATCCTTACTACCCTCCTGCAGTTCTGAAAGATTTTGGCTGATGCCTGGTGTCTACTAAATACAATCTGTAAATTCTTTGGGTGTGCAAAATATGAGATTAGCAGAGAAAGTGGCCCTCTCTTCTAGTGGCTTTTGGCAAGTAAAGATGGAATGTGAGGTGTCTGCATGCATTAGAGATGCTGTTGAAAAGTTGGTAGAAGAGAGATCAGAGATGAAAATCTAGCAGGTGGTACAAAAGTGGGTAGCCGTCTTGGTTGCTGATGAGTGGTCATGAGTAAATAAGACAAGTCCGAAAAACTCATGTAACTTTAGTACCATATTTATACGCAGAATGTGTGGCCGGATATTTATTGGACATTACTGGACAAAATTCAAAGATCTTATTTTTCTTTATCAAGACCATCAGCTTTTTAATTTTATGATAAGCGTACTCATCCTTCTCACTCAGATTATACTGCAAGTGATCAAAGTCTTGGTAGCCATGTTCTTTTAGTATGACATGTTTAATTCAGTTAGATGAGCAGTGCTACAGGATAGAGAACATACTTAGCCTTACTGTGTAAGATTTTGCTTGGCAATGTGTGGAAGATATTTATTTTAAACATTTCACTTTGGGTGACCCTTAACATGATGCCTAATGCTTAATTCTTTTCAGATGTGATTTTGAAGACACTGCACAGTATCGTGCTTCTGCAATGAATGTAAAAGGAGAACTATCAGCTTATGCCTCCTTGGTGGTGAAAAGTAGGTTCACTGCAAGGGCAGTCTATTGATTTTTTATGTTTTATATTTGGAAAAATGTTATCTTTTGATATGCCACTTCCTTCTGTTTGATGTCTAATTGGAATTCTGTTGCTTTTCTGCCATTAGGATATAAGAAAGGAGAGTTTGATGAAAGCTTTTTCCATGCAGGAACTGTTACACTACCCTTGAGCTGTAAGTTCACAATTGATTAATTACGGTAAAATGTGGGCAGATCATCTGAGAAAGTAATTTTAGTAGCATCTGTTTATGAAAGTTCTGCTTATGGCTGTAAGCAGCTTGAGCAAAATGTTATACCATCAGCAGAAGCAGCAAACCTTTTGAAACTAGTAATTATGATCTAATAGTGAGGATCCAACATTTTTCAAAAAATTACTTTTTTGAAGGTTTTATTAAACGTCTTCCCTCCCTCCCTCTATTTCTTTATTTTTGGAAATATGATGCTCTTTTGTCCTGTTAAAATCTTCAGTTATACAGCCAGCATCTTCTTATTCTGAGTATATTCAAACTGCAAGTTTTCTATGTGAAACGTAGATTGAGCAAATATTTTGTAGAAAGAAATTTAACTTAATTAAGGTACCATTATAGTTTCTGCCTCTCTCTGGTATGTGTTTTAAATTATTTTCCCCTATCACACCCATAGTAAAATTTTACAATTTAGCATGGCAGAAAACTCAAACTCACATGCCCTATGCCAGTGACGGTGAACCTTTTAGAGACCGAGTGCCCAAACTGCAATTCAAAACCCTCTAAATTTTTTGCAAAGTGCCAATACAGTAATTTAACCTGAATACAGGTGGCTGTGAAGGGACGATGTCAGGTGCCCACAGAAAGGGCTCCAAGTGCCACCTTTGGCACCCGTGCCATAGGTTCGCCATCACTGCCCTATGCTTTTTAACATCTCTGTGAAACAATTGGGTGAGGCAAGCAAGGGGTGTGGATTGAGGAGGCAACTATATGTGGATAACACCCACCTCTACTCTCCTTCTTCATCTAATACAAGAGGAGCAGCTGATGATCTGAACCAGTGTTTCAAAGGCAATGGGCTAGATGAGGGTCAGTAAATTTTGATTCAATTGAGACAAGCCAAATATACTGGCTGCCACTGGTTTATCATTCAGTTGGGAACTGTTTTACTCCCTTTAAACATTCATGGTCTGAAGATAAAGGGTACTGTTAGAACCAATACTATTGTTAGAGATGTAGGTGGTTTCAGTAACTCAAAGTGTATTGATCAGTGTAGGTTGTTATATCAACCAAAACTCTACTTGGACGGATATAACATTGCAACGATTATTCTTGTTCTGGTAACATCCTCTTTGGACTGCTGCAGTATGCCTTTGAAAATGGTCCTGAAACTTCAGTTGGTGCAAAAATGGGCAGCTTTCTTGCTATTTGGGACTAAGTCATAGGTGTCAAGTTTTCCCAGGTGCTGGCCGGAATGGGAGGAGAGAGTTGTGATGTGTGTGTGCCAGCGTGCATGCACCCAAACCCGCACTTGCACACATTGCTTGAGATGGGGAGACAAGGCGGGGGGAAAAGCACTTGCACTCACACACACATGCCTCCTCCCGCTCATCCTGCTAGCATCTGGTCCTGGCTGGATCGCTTTCTCCCTACCTCGCTCGGGCTCGAAGCTTGGTGGCTCCAGTGCACGGCGGAGGTGGCTAAGGGACAGAGGCAGAGCAGCAAGCCAGCAGCCCCGGCCAGAATCTGAAGGCTTGCCACTGCCACTCTTTCCCGCCGTCTTCTTGGGCGATCCTTTTTCCTCTATGCCACTGGCCAGAGTAAAAAAGGGGGACTTTTCTGGGGAAAAGGATCCCCCAGGAAAACAGCAGGAAACAGCAGTAAAAAATGGTAAATCCCACCCAATAAAGGAGACTTGACAGGTCTGGACTAAGTATTTTTTTTATTATGCCCGCCCATTATTATACCCAGTTCAAACTGCTGTTGAAAGCTCAAAATGCATTCAGATCAGTTTAGTTAAAGAAGTGCTTCTTCCCCATTTACCTATCAAGACTAGAGATTGTTGTTTTGTGTTTCCAGCCCTTCCCTTGCTCTCCAGGCAGCCAACCACTCATCAGCTCTTTGGAGAGACTCTCCCTTCTGCCTCCCCACTGGTTAGCTGACTGAGGAGACAGGGAAGGGCCAGTTGGGCTCCAAAGTAGATTGGTGCACTGACAATGAAGAAGGACCCCAATAGTGCACGGAGCCTGGTAAGTGGACTGGGTGGCTGGGAGGAGTGGAGAGGGGAGACAGACCCTAGTGCCCTGGGCAGTGGTACTTCCTGCTTTGTGCGAAGTGCAGAGCAGCAGAGAGGAAGGAGCTGGTCACAGGAGCACAGAACAAAGGGCAGAGCTAACTTCTTCTTTTTGCAGGAGCAAGGGGCGGAGTTTTAGCTTTAAATAGCTGCTACCAGCAGTCTCTCAGTCCTCTTCTGGCAGAGCAGCAGAGAGGAAGGAGCTGGTCACAGGAGCACAGAACAAAGGGCAGAGCTAACTTCTTTTTGCAGGAGCAAGGGGCGGAGTTTTAGCTTTAAATAGCTGCTACCAGCAGTCTCTCAGTCCTCTTCTGGCAGAGCAGCAGAGAGGAAGGAGCTGGTCACAGGAGCACAGAACAAAGGGCAGAGCTAACTTCTTCTTTTTGCAGGAGCAAGGGGCGGAGTTTTAGCTTTAAATAGCTGCTACCAGCAGTCTCTCAGTCCTCTTCTGGCAGAGCAGCAGAGAGGAAGGAGCTGGACACAGGAGCACAGAACAAAGGGCAGAGCTAACTTCTTCTTTTTGCAGGAGCAAGGGGCGGAGTTTTAGCTTTAAATAGCTGCTACCAGCAGTCTCTCAGTCCTCTTCTGGCAGAGCAGCAGAGAGGAAGGAGCTGGTCAGAGGAGCACAGAACAAAGGGCAGAGCTAACTTCTTCTTTTTGCAGGAGCAAGGGGCGGAGTTCTAGCTTTAAATAGCTGCTACCAGCAGTCTCTCAGTCCTCTTCTGGCAGAGCAGCAGAGAGGAAGGAGCTGGTCACAGGAGCACAGAACAAAGGGCAGAGCTAACTTCTTCTTTTTGCAGGAGCAAGGGGCGGAGTTTTAGCTTTAAATAGCTGCTACCAGCAGTCTCTCAGTCCTCTTCTGGCAGAGCAGCAGAGAGGAAGGAGCTGGTCACAGGAGCACAGAACAAAGGGCAGAGCTAACTTCTTCTTTTTGCAGGAGCAAGGAGCGGAGTTTTAGCTTTAAATAGCTGCTACCAGCAGTCTCTCAGTCCTCTTCTGGCAGAGCAGCAGAGAGGAAGGAGCTGGTCACAGGAGCACAGAACAAAGGGCAGAGCTAACTTCTTCTTTTTGCAGGAGCAAGGGGCGGAGTTTTAGCTTTAAATAGCTGCTACCAGCAGTCTCTCAGTCCTCTTCTGGCAGAGCAGCAGAGAGGAAGGAGCTGGTCACAGGAGCACAGAACAAAGGGCAGAGCTAACTTCTTCTTTTTGCAGGAGCAAGGGGCGGAGTTTTAGCTTTAAATAGCTGCTACCAGCAGTCTCTCAGTCCTCTTCTGGCAGAGCAGCAGAGAGGAAGGAGCTGGTCACAGGAGCACAGAACAAAGGGCAGAGCTAACTTCTTCTTTTTGCAGGAGCAAGGGCGGAGTTTTAGCTTTAAATAGCTGCTACCAGCAGTCTCTCAGTCCTCTTCTGGCAGAGCAGCAGAGAGGAAGGAGCTGGTCACAGGAGCACAGAACAAAGGGCAGAGCTAACTTCTTCTTTTTGCAGGAGCAAGGGGCGGAGTTTTAGCTTTAAATAGCTGCTACCAGCAGTCTCTCAGTCCTCTTCTGGCAGAGCAGCAGAGAGGAAGGAGCTGGTCACAGGAGCACAGAACAAAGGGCAGAGCTAACTTCTTCTTTTTGCAGGAGCAAGGGGCGGAGTTTTAGCTTTAAATAGCTGCTACCAGCAGTCTCTCAGTCCTCTTCTGGCAGAGCAGCAGAGAGGAAGGAGCTGGTCACAGGAGCACAGAACAAAGGGCAGAGCTAACTTCTTCTTTTTGCAGGAGCAAGGGGCGGAGTTTTAGCTTTAAATAGCTGCTACCAGCAGCACGCGCCTTGCGGCGCGTGCAAACTAAAAAAAAAAAAAAATAAATTCCGGGTTTAATTGAGTTCCCAAGCCAAGCAACTCCTCAGGAGGTCCTACACTTCCTGACGTGCTTGTAGTTGGAGTAGAGGTGCTTTAGCGGCCCCTACACTGTTAGATTTTGACTAAACAATAAAAGAAGTAAAGAGTCTTACTAGATTAAAAAAAAATTCAAGTTTACATTTTTGGGACCTTGAATACATTTTATTGTAATCGTTAAAATGGAGTTGCAGGGAGCAGCTGTAGTTACCTGCAGTACTTGTGCCATGTTTGTTATCTTGACAGAGCGTGTGCAGAACTACATCTGCTGCAAGTGCAAGCTGGTAGCGCTATTGGAAGAGAAGGTCCAGCAGCTAGAGGCTCGCATAGTGGACCAGCAACAGATTAAGGAGCTTGAGCAGTTCCTGGACAGAGCGGAACAGACTATCCAGGTCCAAGAAGAGACAGGGCACACTTCAGAGGAGGAAGTCACTCCCCCAACTCAGGAGGTGGATGGTTGGAGGAATGTGACTCAAAGGAGTAGAAGGCCAAGGCATTGCTCAGAGAGTCTCATCTTGCACAATCAATTTGAAGCTCTTTCCCTCAGCACACCTCATGAGGCACACATAGAGGAAGAAGTGGTTCCGCCGGAGGATCTCTCCCTCATCACTATTGATGAGATACAAGATCAGGTACATGTTGATGAGCAGGCTGCAGGAGAGAAGCTCATTGTGCTAGGGATTCTATCATTAGAAATACGGAGGGATGGATTTGTGAGGAGCATGATAACCGGATGGTCACTTGCCTGCCGGGTGCAAAGGTTGCAGACATCACCAGAAATATAGATAGCTTCTTAGAGAGAACTGGGAAGGAGCCAGTGGTCATGGTACACGTCGGTACCAATGATGTCGGGAAGGCCAAGCGGTCAGTCTTGGAAGCCAAATTCATGTTGCTAGGTAGAAGATTGAAGTCCCGGGCTTCCAAGGTAGCATTTTCAGAAGTGCTACCTGTTCCTCGTGCAGGTCCCGCCAGGCAGGCAGAACTCAGAAGCCTCAATGCGTGGATGAGGCGATGGTGTCGAGAGGAGGGCTTTAGATTTGTCAGGAACTGGAGAACATTTTGGGACAAGCCAAACCTCTTCAGGAGGGATGGGTTGCACTTGAATCATGATGGGACCAGATTGCTGGCACTCAACCTCAAAAAGGCAGCAGAGCAGCTTTTAAACTGATAACTGGGGAAAGCCGACAGGAGCTGTGTGGCATCCGGTTGGAACACCTCATCCTCGGGAATGAGGTTGGAGAGGGTAGAGAATCACATAGAGATGACATAGCAGGTATTAATACTGGCAGAATAATGGAATGTGACAGTTCGTCTACTGAAAATAAAAGCTGTGGGGGGAGAAGAACAAGGCAGCAGCTGTTGCGGGACCCACTGTACAAGTGCTTCTACGCCAATGCTCGAAGCCTCCGAGCAAAGATGGGAGAACTTGAACATCTGGCAGCTAGGGATAACATTGATATAATAGCCATAACAGAAACCTGGTGGAATGTGGAGAACCAGTGGGACACAGCAATCCCAGGCTATAAACTCTATAGAAGGGATAGAGAGGGGCGGGTTGGAGGAGGAGTGGCCATCTATGTCAAAGAAGGCATAAAATCCAGCAGAATGGAGATTGACAGAGGGTCTGACTCCGCCATAGAATCACTGTGGGTTAAACTACCAGGTCCAAAGAGTGATATGATAGTTGGAGTATTCTATCGTCCACCAGATCAAAAACTTGAGGGGGACCTTGAAATGAGGAGAGAAATCATGGAGGTGGCTAAGAGGGATAGGATAGTAATCATGGGGGACTTTAATTATCCCCACATTGACTGGGCCAATGCGAGCTCCGGGCAAGAAAGAGAAACTGGGTTTCTCGACTTGCTGAATGACTGTGCCTTAGAGCAACTTGTCATGGAGCCCACCCGAGAACAGGCAACTCTAGATCTAATATTGTGTGATACTCAGGACCTCGTCAGGGATGTGAATGTCACTGAGCCTCTGGGGAACAGTGACCATGCTGCAATTACCTTTGCCATGCATGTCGGAGGAAGAGTGTCAACCAAATCAGACATAAAAACCCTTGATTTTCGAAGGGCAAACTTCCCTCAGATGAGGAAACTAGTTAGAGAGAAACTGAAGGGGAGGGTTAGAAGAATCCAATCTCTTCAGAGTGCATGGAGCCTGTTTAAAACAACAATAATAGAGGCCCAGCGCAAGTGCATACCACAAAGAAAGAAGAGCTCATTTAAGTCCAAGAGGACACCGGCATGGTTAACGAGTGGAGTTAGAGAGGCTCTAAAGCACAAGGAGAGGTCCTTCTGTAAAAGGAAATCCTCCCCAAATGAGGAAAATAAAAAGGAACACAAACTCTGGCAAAAGAAATGTAAAAAGATGATAAGGAGGCAAAGAAAGACTTTGAGGAACGCATGGCTAGCAATATAAAGGGTAATAATAAAAGCTTCTTTAAATATGTTAGAAGTAGAAAACCTGCCAGAGAACCAATTGGGCCTCTGGATGGTGAGAGAGGAAAAGGGGAGGTTAAGGAGGACTTGGACATTGCAGAGAAATTGAACGAGTTCTTTGCGTCTGTCTTCACGACAGAGGACCTTGAGCGGATTCCGCTGCCTGAGCCGCCCCTCTTGACTAAAGAATTAAATCAAATACAGGTTAAAAGAGAGGAGGTTTTAGGACTAATTGATAAATTGAGGATTAACAAGTCACCGGGCCCAGATGGCATCCACCCAAGGGTTATTAGGGAACTGAGAAATGAAATTGCAGATCTCTTAACGGTAATATGCAACTTGTCTCTTCAAACGGCCACAGTGCCGGAGGACTGGAGGATAGCGGATGTCACACCAATTTTTAAAAAAGGAAGGAGGGGGGACCCAGGAAACTACAGGCCGGTTAGCCTTACATCTGTCCCAGGAAGATGGTGGAAGGCCTCATCCAAGAGAAAATCTTAAAACACATAAAAGAACAAACCTTGCTGAGAGAAAATCAGCATGGCTTCTGTAAGGGTAAATCTTGTCTTACAAACCTTTTAGAATTTTTTGAAAAGGTCAACAGGCACGTGGATTTGGGTGAACCGGTGGATATAGTCTATCTGGATTTTCAAAAGGCTTTTGACACAGTCCCTCACCAAAGGCTGCTGAGAAAATTGCATAGTCAGGGGATAAGAGGGCAGGTCCTCTTATGGATTGAGAACTGGTTGAGATCCCGAAACAAAGAGTAGGTGTCAATGGGAAATTTTCACAATGGAGAGAAGTGAAAAGCGGTGTGCCCCAGGGCTCGGTCCTGGGACCGGTGCTTTTCAATCTGTTCATAAATGACCTGGAGACAGGGATAAACAGTGTTGTGGCCAAGTTTGCAGATGACACAAAACTTTTCCATGTGGTAAAAACCAGAGAAGATTGTGAAGAGCTCCAGAAGGATCTCTCCAAACTGGGAGAGTGGGCTGAGAAATGGCAAATGCGTTTTAATGTAACCAAATGTAAAGTAATGCATATTGGGGCAAAAAATCCAAACTTCATCTATCAACTCATGGGCTCTGAGTTATCCGTGACGGATCAGGAAAGAGATCTTGGTGTGTTGGTGGACAGCTCCATGAAGGTGTCTCCCCAATGTGTGGCAGCAGTGAAGAAGGCCAATTCCATGCTAGGGATTATCAAAAGGGGATTGAAAATAAAACAGCCAACATTATAATGCCGTTATACAAAACAATAGTAAGGCCCCACCTGGAGTATTGTGTACAATTCTGGTCACCGCATCTCAAGAAAGACATAGTGGAACTGGAAAAGGTGCAGAAGAGAGCGACTAAAATGATTACTGGGCTGGGGCACCTCCCTTATGAAGTAAGGCTAAAACAATTGGGCCTCTTCAGTCTGGAAAAAAGGCGCTTGAGGGGGGATATGATTGAGACATACAAAATAATGCAGGGTATGAGTAAAGTGGATAGAGGGAAGCTCTTCTCCCTCTCTCAAAATACCAGAACTAGGGGACATACACTCAAATTGAGTGCTGGGAGAGTAAGAACTGACAAAAGAAAATATTTTTTCACCCAGCGCGTTGTAAGTCTATGGAACTCCCTGCCACAGGATGTGGTGATGGCATCTGGCCTGGATGCCTTTAAAAGGGGATTGGACAGATTCCTAGAGGAAAAGTCCATCACGGGTTACAAACCATGATGGAGATGGGGCCAGATGCAGGGGAGTGGTATCAGGAGACAGATATCTAGTCTCATGCGCTCCCTAACGCATCTGGTGGGGCCGCTGTGAGATACAGGAAGCTGGACTAGATGGGCCTTTGGCCTGATCCAGCATGGCTCTTCTTATGTTCTTATGTTCTTATGTACCCATCTCTAATCAAGAGATATATTATGGCTATATTACCTTAGGATCTTAATTAGAGTGCATACAATTGTGATTGACTGTTAATGTATTTTATATTATATAACATATTGCATTTATATTGTGTACTGTCCAGCAAATGTTGGCAGTTTAGAAAACACCACAGTGAGTGGATTGAGATGCCTAAATCAGAACTGGGAGCAAAAATGTACATTTTAATTTATCTTGTCCATTTTGGGGGGACTTCCAAAAGGTGAGAATTACAAGACTCTCTATTTGTTTGCTCCATCTGATGAGTATAACCCTTTGATTTCCTCTCATCAAAAGAATTTCACTATTTGGTAAATCATTTGGTAAACTGACTTGGTAAGGAAGGATGGTTGAAATGGGAATTTCCCAATGTTTTTAAAACGAATGTGTTGCAACAGAAATGTTTTTTTATTTTTAACCCTTTTTGTATAAAGCTTGTAAGAGCCCTCAGGAAATGTACAGAACATTTAACACCTTACAAAGTTTTTTGGCAAAAAAGATTTTGACATTTAAGCTGGAATGGTTTTGGAAGGGTTCAAAGTTTTGTTATTTGATTCCTTTTTAGTGGTCCTCTTTAAGTTTACCCTTTATCTTTTATTATCCTACTTCAATTATTGTTATCCACCCTGAGTTCCATTATTGATAGTAATGCATGATTCACAGTTAATATGTAAATGGATTTCACGGGTAGCTTCTTATAGATATTGCCCTTCTGATAGAAGGAAAGCAATATTGTGACTGTCCTAGAATGATTCAGTTTTGAAAACAGAAAGGAAAAAATGCCTATTTCTGTTTTCATGCAGTTGGTGTTACTCCACATGGCTATGCTTCCAGGTTTGAAATCCACTTTGTGGATACGTTTGAGGTTTCCTTTGGAAGAGAAGGTGAAACGATGAGTCTGGGCTGTACAGTTGTTATTCACCCTGAAATTAAACGTTACCAGCCAGAAATTCAGTGGTACAGGAATGGTGAGTACATGTGGCCAAGCCTAAACTGGGTTCATTGTTTCACTTCAGCTGCCTCTGCATTTGTCATTTTTCTTTGTAGAACAAAGATATTTCCCCTTTGGGGAAATAGGTGCGGTATATAAGTTTGAAAATAAATAAATAATAAATATGAAAAATCCCACAAAAATGAGCAAAATGTTATATCTCAGAGATGGGAAATTGGAGTTGAGGAGAAGCACCTGTTGGGCTTAATTTCCTAGAATTTTATTTATTTATTAAATTATTTTTATACCTATTAACCGGAACTCAGGGCGGGGTACAACACATTGCAAAAAGAAAACAACAACTGTCCAAACCTACAAACCCCAGACGTACCCCAACCAAATACAAATAATAAAGAACATAATAATAAAATAAAATAAAAATAAAAATAAAAATAATACCATAAAGGTACAAAAATAGTAAAGATAAAATAAACTCTAGCCCTTGTGAATTTTGATACCTGGGGGTGGGGAGGGAAAAGAGAGAGGGTGTTTTCCCATCTGTGAGCCGAATCTTACACTACGACTAATCTTTGTACAGTATTGTCAGATTGTGGTGCAAGTGGAAGAAAGGTGATTGCTTCCCCCGACCTCTGGGTCCCCAGGGGACTGCACCTTGAAAACACACCATTGAGACTCAGCCTTAAACTTCAATTTAAGAATAACTGGAAATACATTTAGGAGATTGAGCTGTGACTCGATTACAAGAAACCTAACTTGATTAATTATATGAACAATGTCCAGTTAATTATAAGGCAGTATATCTGCATAAACTTTCATATGAATATAATGGCAGTTTTGAAGAAAATAGCATTTCTTTTTTTTTTAATGATACAAGTTGTTTTATTTTGGACAGTTTCTTCATTCCAGAAATAGTTCAACTTTTGGGCAAAATGATTCCCTTAGGTTCTGTTAAGTTGCATCTGTTTCACTTGTAGGAGTTTTGATTTCTCCATCCAAATGGGTCCAGATGCACTGGAGTGGAGAAAGAGCTACCTTAACACTGACTCATGCTAACAAAGAAGACGAAGGCCTTTACACACTCCGTGTGGTGATGGGAGACTACTACGAGGATTACAGTGCTTACGTTTTTGTTCGAGGTAGGATCTGGTTGTATTTAAGACCTTTGGGGGGTTTTCATATCAAGAAGCTAAGTATGTACTCATTGGGATAGAAGTCCCAACCCTGGTATTCACTTTATGGCTTCAGCACTGCAATCTTGCCCATGTTTACTCAGCAGTAAACCCCCCACTGAAACCAGGTTACTGTGTGCAGGATTGCAGTCTGATTTGTTTTCTTTTCATTGAATACACATCCTGTTAAACCAGAGCAGCTCCTGGGCGATCACAGTCCAGAGAATGCTCTCCAGATGTCTGAGCTTAAACCAACATTTCATTCCCTTAACACATTTTTCTTCAGTAGCAGTAAAGAGAGTAGCTAGAAGGCATATCATTCCAGATAAAACAAATGGAGAAAGAAGTGCAGGAAAAAGGAATTATTGGCAGAAAACCAGTAGTGAGTGGCTGATCTGCAACACAGTATTATTGTTTAAAATCCAGAGAATCCACATCAAGAAACTAAGCAGCTGCTATCAAGTCCAGACACCAGTGGAGGAGAAAAGAGAGAGAGACTGTAAGAATCTTACAGTACTTGATTCCTAGGCTCTGAAAAATAGGAAAAGTTGGCAAATGCCACAACAAATATTTATAATTCAAGCGGTATGGTCCTGAGAATTGGCTTTAGCTAGAGAAAATGTCATTACTTTTTGAAAGCTATAACATGTGGGACATGAACTCAACAAGCCTAATGCTACCCAAGACAGCATCTCCATGCTGGAAAATGTTACAATCACAGAAGGATAAAGTACTTGTCTACTTGTATCAGCTGATGCGCCTTACAAATATTTCCCACCTTAATATTATGAGATAAACAGATAGCTGAAGGTGGTGGCTTATACCATGTAGTGACCATAAGAAGACTAAGCATGCCAGAATTCAAATGGGTTTATTTCTTGTGTTTATTTTGCAGGATTTATTTTCAATTAAAAATGAAAATCACAGCTGCAATTCTAGAGAATGCTTTAAATTTAAGTTCAGAATAGTTGCAGACAGTTCAATAAACACTGTGAGACTTCTACAGTGCTACCTACCTTGTATAAAGGAATTAATTTGTTCCAAATGAAATTCTGTTAAGCAAATGTTCCTTTATACACATTTCCCATAGGAATGCATAGAAAACAGAGTAATCCCTAATCGCGACCATTTTTATGTTATACGGATTTGCCCCATAGACTATTTCCCCTATCTCTAGAATTTTTTATGTTGTACAGATTTTATTTTATACAAAGTTTGTTATATGAGGGTCCACTGTAGTTGTTTTGAGTTTTTTGGGCTGTTTGGCCATGTTGTGATTAAGCATGCGCAAGATTGTGATAGATGAATTGGCCAATGTTATTTGTTTTATTTAGCTGCCTAGATGCCCTAAGCACATCCAATCTCACCTGATTTCGGAAGCTAAGCAGGGACGGCCCTGGTTAGTACTTGGATGGGAGACCTCCAAGGAATACCAGGTGCTGTAGGCGCGTTGAGTAGGACTCCAGTATTCCTGCCAAGAAAACTCCATGGGCATGGAGTCATGAAGAGTCCAGTCGATCATGACTGTAACGACACAACACACACACACACATTTGTTTTATTTACTTAGATCCTTTTTTAAAAGTTCTGTAGTTCCTCGGGAAGAGAATATGCCTTCAACAAGAGCCTGAATGTCTCTTGAACAAGTGTGGGAGTGATCAGGTTTCACTGCTTCATCCAGTGACTTTCAGTCTCAGCCGCAAAAGGCAGATGAAGAGTTTAATGCCAGTCCTGGGGGCTCACCACATTCCTGGCTCTCTGACCAAGGCCAGAATGGCGCCAGCTTGCCTTGATCAGCAGAACCTAAGGAAATACTGATAACGTTCCTCTTGCACAGCACACCCAAAATTACCCTGAAACATTCATTCCCAGGGGCTGGTTATTTGTGAGCATTGAAATGCAGGAGCAAGTGGATCAGCTTAAAATGTTTACATCAGCCAACTGTAACCAATTTTCCATAAGGACTCAATTAGATCTTTAAAATATTTTCCTTTCAAAGAACAAAACAAAAGTTTGGAAACTGTCTGGATGCAACAGCCTAGTTTAAGAACAACCTTGAAAGTTAAATAAATATTGGACCCTGATGAGTTTTCCTTCCACTGAAATTTGGAATGTACTATACTAAAATAAGTAATAGTTGATTAGGCCCCTTTGAATCAATGGAGATTTGGTATCTCAATTGATTCAGTGAGTCTACTGTACAGTGGACCCTCATATAACAAACGGGTTGTCTAACATAAAATCTGTAAAAAATAAAAAATTCCGGAGATAGGGAAAATTTGCTTAACAGAATTACCTATGGGCAAATCCGTACAACATAAAAATGGTTGTGATTAGGGATTACTCCATTTTCAATGCATTCATATGGAAAATGTGTAAAAAGGAAAATTTGCTTAACAGAATTTCATTTGGAATGAATTAATTCCTTTATACAAGGTACCACTGTAATTCAATTTACATTCCTAAGCAACATGATTTCAGCGTATGCATTTACAATATTAAGTATTCAGCTAATATTTACAACTAGTAAATTTTTGGAGTGTTAAAATCATATAGATAAAGCCTCAAATTTTGTTGCCAGTAGAGATGTACTTTGGCCTTTAAAGAATGTCTAGTTTAAATAAATGGTTACTCAGCTTTTTAAAATGCATATCTCTGTTTGTATAGATGCTGATGCAGATATGCCAGGAGCGCCTGGTTCTCCATTGGATGTTCAGTGTTTGGATGCTAACAAGGATTATGTCATCATTTCTTGGAAACAACCAGCTGTTGATGGGGGGAGTCCCATCCTGGGATACTTCATTGATAAGTCAGTATTGATGCGAGATTGAAATTACAGCTGTGCCAATGTGACCTCTTGGACAATATCAGTGTGTTTCCTTCATTAATGGATCCCAGTTTGCTATCTTGTTATGTTTAGTAGCTGCCACTTAACCTGCTGAAATTTACCAGCTAGAGGCTGGTTAAGAAGATATTTACATACAATTAAGGAATTCTGAGACCAGGAATTTGTTCTGATTGTCACAATACAATAGATCTCATAGTCCTGGCACATAGAATCCACTACTGGGGTGGATGTGTCATGTTGTTGCTATTGCTAAATATTGTGCCATCCAAAAAATGGCAGATTCATTCCACATTACCCAGATAGGTCTATTTAAAATCTGTTTTATGTCCCTCCTTGTTCAGTCTATCACATGGCCAAGAATGTGATATGCCATATGTTAGTGTTGGCGAACCTATGGCACGGGTGCCAAAGGTGGCACTCGTAACCCTTTCTGTGGACACCCAACATCACCCTTTCACAGCCACCTGTATTCAGGTTAAATTGCTGTATTGGCATTTTTGCAAAAAATTAGTGGGTTCTGAATCGCAGTTTGAGCACTCGGTCTCTAAAAGATTCACCATCACTGCCATAGGTTGTTAATAAACAATGTCAAATTACTACTCTTGGTTTAACCACAACTCCTTCCAGATATTTTCCTCCATGCATTTACTCTTTGCATGATGGAGGAATCAAATCAATATGCCTGCTGAAATGTTGTCACACCCCATGTCACCTGCTGAACCTATTCTCAGCCTCAACATGTGCACTTGAATGTTGGGGAAAGGGCTCATACAATGCCAAGCAGTTTCCATAGGTGCTCCTTTTCAGAGTCAATCCAGTAGAGTTGTAAGTCACATCTAGAGTAGGCCCAATGAATCGGTGGAATTTATAGAGGGGTGAACTCATTAAATCCCCACTGGTTTACTATGAGATTCCAGTCATTATGTTGTAAGAAATTATTTTATGCACAAGATTTTATTGCTTCTAATGTCTTGCTGATCAGTGTGTTTTGTTTTTTTATTTTTAAATTGGTCAGCTAAAAGCTAAATATGCCCTTCATCCTTTAGGCTGCTGCTTGCTCAGGCAAGAACCCAGAAGGAACTGTGTTACAGAAAATTTGTGTTCTTTCGGTTTATAGGGATGTGTTAATGGTATCATTTAATTTGACACAGATTGTTGGCTGTAGGCACAGAGATCAAGGCAAGGGCCCAGTCTTGCCCCCTCATTCATACCTGGAGTAAAATTATGAAGGAGAAAGGCCCTCTGCTGATCACTGGTGTAACTAGGGAGAGGCGGATGAGTGCATTTGCCCCTGGGCATGCAGCAATCTGGGGACGCCTGAAGGGGAAGCAGGAGGAGGAAGCCATGCGTCATCCTGCCAGCAGTCTTCCTTTTGCCCCGCCAAGGCTTGGTGATCCTTAGTTGGGAGAAAGGCGGAGAGGGAAGCAGGCAATTTCCCCCCATTTATTGCTCCCCCCCTCCCCCAATAAGGCTTGGTGATCATTAGCCCGGGAAAAGGAGGAGAGGGAAGCGTGTGACAGAGGTGCTGCTTGGGGAAAAAATCCCATCGCTTGCTTCCCTCTCCTTGTTTTCCTGGGCTAAGGATCGCCAAGCCGTAGCCAGGGGAAAGGAGTAGGGAGAAGCATGCAATGGAGGTGATGCTTGGGGTTAAAAATCACCTGCTTGGTGCTATCTGCACGCTGTGCGATTTGTGCAGGAGATCCTAACTGGAAAGGAGACCCACAAACAGGTCATGAGAAGGAGAGACCCTTCTTCCCCTCCCCCACTGTTTCCCCAGTATCTGGTCCCCTTCTGGGTGGGTGAGACACAGTTGGGGGGGCAGGAGAGGGTGCAAAAACTGACTTTGTCCCCAGGCGCTCCAAACTCTAGCTACGCCTCTGCATGTGATTAAAACTTCCTTGGTAATCTAAGGGAAATGAAAGCCGCTTCACACTTTACAGTTTAACAGGTACATAGGCCAGCTTCCAGTGGTGCACTCCCAGCAAATCCCACTGCTTCTTCTAGAATGGGCTCTCTTACTCTTTCTTACAGATCCCTGTGCAACTTAAGCATGTATTGTCAACATCAGAGAAACACACCCATCCAACCCAGGACAGCTTTTTAGGGTGCTGAAGGAAAATTCTGCTGGCCAAAGCCCTATTGCTTTTGCATGGTAAATCACACTAGACTAGGCCCTTAGTCAGTGGAGATGTAGTGAGTCTATTCATACATTCTGTTGAAATGCCCTATTATAACTTCAACTTGTTACTTAGCATAGTACGTTGCTGTTAGAGTAGGCCCATTTGATTTGATGAAACCTACAAAGGAGCTCAGTCACCAGATCTACATGGATTCAATAGGCTTACTCTAGGCATCAGGATTTGGGCCATTCTATGAGCACTGGATACCAAGAGTACCATTACTCTGGTCCATAATATTTTACTATGCATGGGGGAAAGGCTACAGTTGCTTAATGAGAGGACTTAACTTATGTCAGGATCAAGAGTCTGGTCAAGGGGGAATGGGAGCTGAACATGTCCATGGGATTCTTCCTTCCCCTGGTCTTTGCAATGTGTTTGGATAAGAATAGTAGAAGACCCCTGATGTCTAATACAGCATTCTTGTCTCCCAGAACATTTTTGTAGGCCTATAGGAAACACTGAGGTAGGCCACGAATGCTTCCCATCATTGTCATTACTTCACTGAGGGCCTTTTCACACGACCCCTAAGATCCGCTGGCCACTTAAATTCAGACCAGAGATCTTAGGGGTTCGTCACTCTTCCTGTGTCCCCACCCCTCCGCACTTCCTGGCTGCTGGCTGCGTGAGGGGAGGGAGAAAAAGAGAAAGAAAAGCATGCCGCTCACCTCCGTTCTGCCTTTCGCTCCTGCCGACAACATTCCTGTCTTTGTAAAAGTAGCTCTTAAAGGGGCGGGAGCCAAAAAACAACTAACAGAAGCAAGGAGAGCCCCGCACTCACTATCGTTACACCGGATCAAATAATTTTCACCTCCAAAGAGCAGGTACTTGAAAGGTGCGCTGGGACGCGCTAAAGTGGGTGTGGTCGCACTTAATTTCCTGTTAACTCCGGAGCTGGTGGGGAAACATTTTTAAGCTCCGGAGCTGGGAGCCATTTGCCCCGGAGTTTAGGGGTCGTGTATAAATGCCCTGAATTAGTTGGTGAGGATTTTTAAAAAAGATGTTTGTTTCCTTTATGTGAGAACACAGCAAAGTGACATCAAACAGTCACACAGAGTACTTCTAGCAACCTTTATGGGTTTTTAAAAATTGCCATACATGAGAATTCTCAAAGCAGTACTTTCAAATTCAAATTCCAAAAGCAAATAACGGGAGAGATTTGAGAGAGATTTGTCATCAGTTCCCTCTGTCAGTTAAAAAAAAGTCTTGCTTTTTCCTCTGCAGATGTGAAGTTGGCACTACCCGTTGGTCGCAGTGCAACGAGACTCCAGTGAAGTTTGCTCGCTTCCCTGTCACAGGATTAATAGAAGGGCGTTCCTATATATTCCGGGTCCGAGCTGTGAATCATGCTGGCATAAGCAATCCGTCTCGCATTTCAGAGCCTGTGGCAGCCTTGGATCCTGCTGATAGGGCTAGACTTAAAAGTAAGAACCGTCCTAATCTCATCCAGAAGCTGGACATTTTTAATTTTGGGAAAGTGCGAGTCATGCCTAAGTGCAATAAGCGTTCCACTAGAGGGCAGAACAGTAAAAAGAAACTTCCCCTTCAAAGTGAGATTTATCAGTCACCACCAACTCCTTTGTAATATAACCCATCTCTCTTTCCACCCACTGCTTTCATGTCATTATTTGAAATGCCTAACAAAAGGATCAGAACTGGGGCATTCTCCACAAAGAAGCTCTGATGTGTTGTTTTAACGTGTAACAGAGAACACATTTTGAGTGGGAGCTGTGTGCAGAAAAACAAAAAAACTACCCACTTAACGCCATGTTTTATTCAGCCCCATTTCTGATCCTTTTCATACTCTAATCACACAGCGAGGCAGTTCTCTCGACATCTCAGCCAAAGGAGTTTTTTTAAAAAAAAACCTCTGGTAATGCAGTTATTCTGAATAATTATTTGTTACCATTAAACTCTGAAATAGTAATCTGAAACCTACTGAAATATTTTTGGTGAAAACAAAATGAAAATAACCATGTTTTTGTCTTTTTTTTTTTTTACTTTATATTTTAAGCTTGTTTTCACCTATAATGCTTGCATGGATTAACACGTCAATCCCGTCTGCAACTTCAAATGTTTTTGGCCTCAGCGGGCTTGATATGGGACCTAAGCCTTCTTCTCTCCCTGTTATCATGTTTCAAGATTCTTTAAAAAAAGTAACAACAGTTGCATTCTACATATAGATTCAAGCCCCTCTTCTGATCCTGATGTTCATGTCATTTAAATCTAGTTTGTCATATACATCTTGAGAATGTATGTAAGCAGTCCTGTTTGATATATGAGCCTCACTCGGCTACAGTCAATGGAAGTGATGGTTTGCAGTTATATTCTTCTTGAGTCCTTTCTGTTTTCTTTTTCAAAATGCTACCGTCATAGCTAGAAGGACGTGGTTAAATTAAAGAGATAAATAAATCCAAGTCTGATTCATCTCAGGGCGCTATCTCACGGAACAGTTTGATCTGGTTTTTACTTCCAAGTAATCCAGCTCAAAATATGTGTTCCCATGAACATCAAGTTTTTAAAAAAGAAAACTGGTAATCCTCCCATCGGTGAGTTGAACCGAGCTTTCCATGACCTAGGGGTGATGTTGGGTATTTTAAAACCCGGTTATAAATTCACATTTTCCAACCTCGCATAGCTATGTGGGGATGCTGATTATCCGGGTGTCCCCCCCGCCTTTCCCCTATTAGCTGATGCTAACTTCTTTTATTAAAATTTAAAAATACTAATTTGGCTTTCCTTTCATCTTTAAAACTTTTTTTTGCCAGCCCCAAGCCCGCACTACAGCTGATGGGCGCTTGGGGTTCAGCCCCCCAAACAAGTTTATAGCCAATCAGCTGTAGCGTGGGCTTGGGGCTGGCAAAAAATAATTTTAAAATAGCTCATTTTCCTCCACCCCATCATGGGGGGGGGAGGAGCATGGGTTTTATTTGTTTGTTTGCTTGCTTGCTTTTGTTTTTGCTGAGCCCAAAGTGCTGTAGCGCAGACATGGACCTGGCAAAAAAATAAAAGTTTAAAACTCGCTCCCTTCACCCCAACCCATCGGGTAGGGGAAATAGAGCAAGCAATTTTTAAACTTTTTTTTTGCCAGCCCCAAGCCTGCTCTAGATGTGATGGGTGCTTGGGGCTCAGCCACCCCACCCCCCAAAGTTTACAAATCGGTCCTTTCCCCCCACCTTGGACTTGGGGCTGGCAAAAAAAAAGTTTAAAAATAGCTCATTTCCTCCCACCCCATTGGGTGGATGTTTAAACTTTTTTTTTTGCCAGCCCCAGGTCTGTACTACAGCTGATAGGCACTTGGGGCTCAGCCAAAAAAATGTTTAAAAATTGCTCAGGATCAAATTTAAAATGCAGTTTTAGGATGTGGGAGTATTAAGACTCGTTTACTAATACCACGCCCATGAGGACGCTGTAACCGAATCTTCAATCATGTGATGACTTTAGACTAAAAACATGTCTTTATATAAAAAATATTTTTTGCCCATGTGATAGTGCCCTATCTCTGTTCCAGGTCACCCTTCAGCCCCCTGGACTGGTCAGATCATTGTCACTGAAGAAGAACCTACTGGTAAATTATAAGTTTTTCTCAAAGGAGTTCAGTTTAATTCATTTATTTATTTTATTATGTCTTTTGGACAAATCTGCATTGCCAGTTTCAGCCATTTTTTGTCATGGTGTCAAGAGTAGTTTTTGAGGTGCCAATGATTTTCCTGCTGCTTAAACTAATTGCAAACACTTTGGACAGTGAATACTGAGTTTAGTCATGTTTTGTCTCCACCTACATTCAAACACATATTGCATTTATTGGAAATCGTACTCAGTTTTGCCTAATTCTTTGGATATATATACATTTGTCTTGACAAAGATAAAGACTTTTTAATCTAGCCAGCCCCTCATATGGTCCTTCCATTGATAAGGCTGTTTCCTTCAGCAGAACCAGAGGCAATCTCCTACTTCCTCTAACTTCCACGTGTCCCCCAAAACCTGGATTGTAGCAACAAGAGTTGATGGTGGAAATTTGTCCATTGGATTAGCAATCAGGAAATAACATAGCGTTTCCTTTAAACCCCTTGAGTTGACCTAGAGAAACCTATATACACAGCTTGGCATTAGTGCTGATAATTGTATTAAAGACCTGACTCCCATTACTCTTATTTTATACAGAAGGAATTGTTCCTGGACCACCTTTAGACCTCCATGTTACAGAAGCCACAAAGAACTATATTGTACTCAGCTGGAAGCCTCCGTATGAACGGGGTCATGAGGGTGTCATGTACTTTGTTGAAAAGGTAAAACCAAATTGCCAGAAACTAATTTCTCATTCATTTTCCCCTCAATCCATGTTTTATCCTCTAAATAAAAGTTTCACCCTGCTGTGATTCTCACTCTGAACTATTTTTACAGCAAGGACAAAAAACCAGAGGTAGCACTTACTGTTGATAGAAGAGAGCAGTGAATAGACAGGGATGAACTGAATAGGCAACATAGATAGCCAAAGAAGAAAAACTGGCCCCACAGGATTTCCGTTTATTTCCCCAAGACCTCCGTCATGAGCTGTGCTTAAGAACATAAGAACATAAGAACATAAGAAGAGCCATGCTGGATCAGGCCAAAGGCCCATCTAGTCCAGCTTCCTGTATCTCACAGGGGCCCCACCAGATGCCTCTGGGAGCGCATGAGACTAGATATCTGTCTCCTAATACCACTCCCCTGCATCTGGCCCTTGAAGTACCCTGGTTTCTCCATCATAGTTTGTAACCTGTGATGGACTTTTCCTCCAGGAATCTGTCCAATCCCCTTTGAAGATCCAGGCCAGATGCCATCACCACATCCTGTGGCAAAGTTCCATAGACTTACAACGCGCTGGGTGAAAAAATATTTTCTTTTGTCAGTTCTTACTCTCCCAGCCTTCAATTTGAGTGTATGTCCCCTAGTTCTGGTATTTTGGCTTCTTAATGCACTACAGAAATAGATTGCGACAAGACAGGGATCCTATAAAAATAGATAAGAGCAATAGAGCAATTGTCTGTGGCTTACATATACAGTGGTACCTCAACTTACAAATTTAATCCATTCCAAATGCATGTTCTTAAGTCGAGCTACTCTTAAGTCGGGGTGCCTATCTAAAAAATTGAAAAAATAAGTTAAAAATGAAAAAATGAAAAACATTATTTGTAAGTGGAGCAGACCATATCTAAAATTTGCAAGTCGGCAGTTAAAACGCCAACAGTTTTCCGCTCTTAAGTTGAGCTGCTTTTCAGTCGGGGTACCACTGTATTGATTAGTAACATCACTTGCTTTTCTAAATTTTAGAATTGGTTCCATGATAGGTTTCCTTAGTGTACTGGATTGGAAGGCCTGTAAGTCAAAGAAATATCATGGGAGAGGTTTTCCTGCCCACTGCGCCTCCTCTACCCTTCAGTGACACCCCTTAAGATCTTTTTCTTACAGAAGGCTCCTCAACCTAATGTGGAGTGATTCTACTTCTAATCCCAGCCTCTTCCATTTGACCTAGTTCTCTATTCCGCAGATACCTTGATCCATGAGGAACAGATTTTTGGGTGGGATGGAGGGAGAGGTCTTGTTGATGGAAGTTCTTAGACAGCAAGGTTCTTACTCTGCAGGATTCTTCACAACACCTTCAGTAACTTTTTTTTGCAGAGCTTGCATAAGTTACTTCTTGGATTTCCTATAAACCTATGGGGGAGTCTAGCAGTTATATTAAAAAGTAACATTTGCAACTGAACAAGAACTGTGATGAGAAGACGTTGATTCATGTCTGTTTATTCTCTGATTATTGTATTTATTCATTTCATTATGCTTTATTTCATATTAGGTGGTACAGTCACTTCCCTCCCCTATTTGTGGGAGGGGTCACTGAAAGTTCTACTATGTGGAATAAATGAGTCGTCTTTCTGATTCCCTGCCTTCCCTGTAAACTTCTTTTTCCTCCAGTTGCAAGGGCCCACAAGAGGCAATCCTGTTTGGCAACAGCCACCACACACTTCTAGCTATAAATGATCAAAATAGTCTTATTTTATTTTTCTTAAAAGTTTGTCCTTGTTTAGATGCCTTTTAAGCTGCCTGCCACAAAATGGTTTGGAGAGTCAGGAGGAACTGTAGTAAAATGAGTGCCTCCTTCTTTCTTGGTGGACAGCTGTAAGGTATCTAATTATTGTGAGAGATTTATCTTGCCCAGTTCTGAAACTTTGGTTGTAGTGTGTTGCAGGAACTGAAAACTGGCAAAGAGTGAACACAGAGATCCCTGTAAAGTCCCCTCGCTTTGCACTTTTCGACTTGGCTGAAGGGAAGTCCTACCAGTTCCGTGTCCGCTGTTGTAATTCAGCTGGGATTGGTGAGCCTTCAGAAGCCACTGAAGCTACAGTGGTTGGTGACAAACTTGGTAAGTGTACAGTTAGGGTTATAGCATTTCAGCAAAGGATGCCATTGAAGTTTATTATGAAGCTGTTTCCCCCTCCTTCTTACTTGAATAAGAATGTGTTAGTCTTTATTAATATTTATGTTCCCTTCATTTCCTAAAACGATCCTTGTAAAATGGGCAAAGTATTTCTAAGAATGGCAAATGGAGTAATCTCTGCAAGTGATCCAAAAGGATCCAACAGGCTGATTCTTCTGATGGAACAGCTCCCCTTAATGGAAAAAAGAGTGCTGCTTCCTCTCTCTCTCTCTCTGCTCCTGCACAGCCCTCTCTCCCTATGTGCCCTCAAAACCTGTAGTAGAGGTCTGACAAACCCTTGGGAGGACTATTAAATTGTCACAAAGAGCTGCAGGGAGAAATGCCTCTTCTTACACTACCAGACATCTCCTAATGTCATGTCAGGTTTGGGCCATAGGTACACATTTTCTAGAAAGTATGCATTTATTCTGAAATATTCTTATTTCACTGTTAATCCAATTCTCGAATGTATGTGTGTGTGAGAGAGGGGGGGAGAGAGAGAGAGAGAGAGAGAGAGCATGTTTCATGTTTTAAAAAAGCAATATAAATTATGACAATTTTTCATATTCAGCAAGCAATCAGCATTTATAGCTCCATACGACTGTAACGACACAATACACACCTAACTGTGGAGCCAGAGGTTGGGGGGTTTGATTTTTCACTGGAGTTGAGTCCAAAAATTCCCTTTCATGAATAGAGACAGTTCCTTCTGACATAAGACTTCTTTTCCTGAGAAAAAGATCTTTCATTAGGAAAAAAAAACTCCTTTCTGTTCAAAAGGAACTTCTGACCCAGCCCAGCAGCTTCCAGATGCTTTGAATTAAAGCTTCTATGATCCACAAGTGTTAGGCATGCTTTCTGGAGTTGATGGAAATTGCAATCCAAGGCATCTGGATGGCACCAGTTTATATACTCCTGTTGTAACCTATGGATTATTTTATAAGCCCCCACTTTTCAAATATATTAAGAAAATGGTTTGAGGGCCATTCCTTTTCTGGCCCATCCATGGTCAACAGTAACAGAGATGTTCAGTTTGGTCATCATCATCATCATCATCATCATCATCATCATCATCATCATCATCATCATCATCATTATTATTATTATTATTATTATTATTATTATTATTATTAATGACCACATAGCTAACTACACTGGATTTTGTAATACAAATCACTAGTTGAACGCTTCCCAAGCGTTTAGGACTATGCAATGCATTGGTGAATTATGCGAGCAGATCCCAGTAAGGTGGCTTTCTGCAGCTGACTGATGGTGACTTTGTCAACTCCAATTTTTTCTAAATACCTGCTTAGCTCTTTAGGCACCACACCCAACGTGCCGATTACCACTGGGACCACCTGTACTGGTTTATGCCAGAGTCTCTGAAGTTCAATTTTCAGATCCTGATATTGGGCAATTATTTCAAGTTGTTTCTCGGTGACTCTATTATCACCTGGTATAGCAACATCAATGATCCACACTTTTTTCTTCTCCACAATCACAATATCTAGGATATTATGCTCCAAAACCCTGTCTCTTTGTATTCAGAAGTCCCAAAGTAATTTTTCATGCTCATTTTTCATTCACTTTTTCAGGCTTATGATCCCACCAGTTTTTTGCTACGGGCAGATGATAGATTATTTATAATAATAATAATAATAATAATAATAATAATAATAATAATAATAATAATAATAATAATAATAATAATAATAATATATTTTAAAATGATCTATCTTGATTTGTTTGTAATTATTCATCACTTCATGAAATTCAGTGTCAACATAAGAGAAAAACAGGAAAGAATGATTTTAATGGCAACAATAGTGGACATTAATTTTATTTGGATTAATAGCTAATTATTCTTTGTGTCCCAGAGACTAAGACACTATAAACATCCAGCCTTTCCCTCTTATGTGCCTATTATTTTTAAAAAAACAACTGATCAATAGAATAAATAAATGAAATGACTCAATTTAGTTATGGTTCTTTTGTCTCTAGATATTCCTAGTGCTCCAAGCAGTGTTATACCCACTAGAAATACAGACACCTCAGTAACACTTACTTGGACAGAATCCAAAGATGCGAAAGAGTTGGTTGGGTACTACATAGAAGCAAGCAAAGTTGGATCAGGTCACTGGGAACCATGCAACAATAATCCAGTGAAAGGCAAAAGGTAGCAAATTGATTATTTGATGACAGTCTTGCAATTCATGAGACCTTGGAACTCAGAATGAACACAGAGTTATTGCTTTGGTATCCTGAAATTAAAAATATTGAAGGGAATGGTTTTCACTAACATCAAATTAATAGTCTTGGACTATTATTGTGGTTTTGATAAGTATTTGCTTATAGGTACAAGCTTCTTGTTACACAAATAAAAACAGATGTGATGTCTCCTCAAAAGTAATGTGTTCTTTTAAAAGCAATACAGTGGTACCCCTACTTTTGAGTTTAATACATTCCAAATGCATGCTCATAAGTCAAACAACTCGTAAGTAGAGCAGCCATATCTAAAACAAATAAAATAAAATAAAATTGTAAGTAGAGCAGACCACATGTAAATTTTGTAAGGCAGCAGTTAAAACGCCAACTGTTTTCAGCTCTTAAGTCAAATTGCTCATAAACAGAGCCGCTCGTAAGTAGAGGTACCACTGTACATATTATTGTCCAAATGGTGTCTCCATTTCGGCAATGGTGAAATACTTGGAAGTAGTCTTGTGGAGTCTTTTCCGATGACCTTTATATTTTTGTGCAGTTTGTCTAATTATGAAGTTTGCTTTCTCCCTCTCGAGGTTCCAGTGCAGTTTATCATAGATGTTTTCAAGACAAGACAAAGCTTTGAAAAGTTTTTTGGACCATGATCTGTATGTAGAATGCTGTATGGGAACTTCTAAGACCTGTAGTCCAGAATGGTAACTGTTAACAGGGTTTGGGAAATCTGACATATTGTATATAGTTCAGAAGTGGCTTCTTCCCTGTTTTTCTTAAGATTCAATTGTCATGGACTATCTACGGGGGAGCATTACATTTTCCGTGTCAGAGCTGTTAACGCTGCTGGTCTTAGCGCGTACTCACAGGAATCAGAAGCAATTGAAGTCAAGGCCGCTATTGGTGAGTGACCTCCTGGTTCCATAGCAGAAGTGGAAATTAATGTACTTATTATTGTACCTAGGGATGTGATGTGATCAATTATTGTTTTATTGACAGTATTTTTTGCATATATTGACCATGTATTAGTAATAGTTGAACTTCATTTTCATCATTTCACAGCCATCTAGTTACAGTTCTCACCTTCACCATGCCAGCCTTCCTTCCTGTAACCCTGTGTAGAAAGTACGCTCACCTCCCATCACTATGTCAAATGACCTGGTAGACTGATTCCATAGTGTGGTATCTGATTCACCTCTAACAGGCCCTTAGCTTGCAAAATGAACTGAGATGTCTATCTGACTTCATTCATTGACTCTGCTAATACACTTATTCTGATCACATACATGCTCTGAAGTCTTCTTTAAATTGCATTTTGTCAGCCAGAAATTTGGCATGGCTCACAAGTGCATTGATAACCTTATAAAGAAGCATTTTCTAACTTTCCAAATGCAACTCTAAAGCATGCATTTCTGCAGTTCTTGATTTTACAGATGGAGAATTAATTCACAGGATCTAACAGTAATATAGTGTTGTCTTTCGAGACAATGGGGATGTTTAACATCCTACAAAATTAACTGCATGCAAATAGTAACTACTCAGAGGTATGACATACTGAATACTGACAAACATTTGATGTCAATCCAACCATGCTGCATTCTGGAATGTAAGTGTAACACCTATGTGTCCTGTCTCTGTCCAGCTATGTGTCCATTTCTTCATTCAGTTGAATAATGGAGAATTAGGAATGAATCAACTCTAATTGCAAATGTCTTTGTTATTTTCTGGCAACTATAGGGGGAGGATTGCTTCATGGTGTATGTCCTGGACTAAGTGGTAAAGCTGATGGACTAACAGACCACACTGCCAACTGGGAAGGCATGCATGAGTCCTCCCAGCCTATTTTTGACACAGATGCTTTGTTAAAATGCAATGCTAAATCTAACAGACAAACAGTGCCCAGTAGATCTGGTAAGCAGAGGAGTCCAACAGAAAATAAAGTGAGTGAAAAAGATCCTACTCCTTCATCTCAAAAAGCAACTACCAAGCAGGCAAGTAAGTCTCGTCCTGGGGATCGCTCAGCACTGGAGAGAATGAAACAGAAAAACAATATAGGTGAGCTTTGCCGTGATTACACCATATGAGTGCCTTCATTTCAGAGAGATTTCACCATGATCATCAAGCTGCAAATGGACATCCCTGCCAATGCTACATTTGTCATTCTCTTCATCTAATAAAAGCTAAGCTTTTCATGAAAAGTGACATATACATTTATGTATAGGAATCTATGTTGCATTTAACACCATGCTGGCATGTTGTGTTTGTTTGCTAACTTGACTCAATTAGAACTGTTTAAACTTATCATTTTTCTTATTAATATATGTGGTATCTAAGTCCATATGGCAACATTTATTGATTCAAGCCCCCATTTTTTCTTTTCCTTTTTCTTCTCTTCTCTTTTCTTCTCCCTTGTTATGATACAGTATTTTCTGAATTTTATGTTAAATGTTTACTACAGAAGGCGAGATCAATCTGAGTGCTAAATCATTTTGTACAATTGTAAGCAGACAGTTACTTTGTAGTAGAAAGGGCTTCTCGCTGAGGATCTGGCCCATTTTAATTGATCTGTGATCCACTTTGAGACCTTATTCAGATTACGTTGGATATTTTAAATTAATAGAAGAAAAACTATATGGTCCCCAATAAGCCAGGATATTGTAGGAAATGGTCAACATGGCTTAGCACAAAAGAACAGCACGCTGGTACATGCTGCTAAATCAGTCCTTTTTAAAATAAGGGCAGCTAAACAATTCTCTCCATGATCTTCCCTTCTGTAATTCCTTCTGTACTTTATTACAGAATAATTCCAGAGTAATTTATTATTATTGGCTGAATTCAACATTCAGCCTTATATTCGTTCTCTAGTTCAATTCAGTGGCTTGCTTCTGCCTGGAGAAATCTATTGCTGACTCATGACTCATATTTATATGTATTATATCAATGATTTAAAAATTGTTCATTGAGAAACATTTTGCATCTTAGTCCATCAGACTGGTCTTAGCCCAATATAAAATTGTACATTTATGTTTGCACACAAACACACAAATGATGGGCGTACGTCTTGCATATGTTGGTGTATGGGTGTACTTACCTACGCACACATATACACAGAAATCCCAGATATTACATAAATTCAAGCAAGCACCCTCTCTTAAAAGCACTTAGAAAGTCAACTGAAATTAATAGAACTTATTTTGAATGGATCAGTATTTCATGGAGTCTACAGAGGGGTGTAGGATCTGTTGTCTTAGCACAATGCAATTCAAATAGCTATAAGGTATCTTTTGAACAATCTTTCCTTGATCTAGTCTGCTTCTTATGTCTTTCAGTAATTGAACTATAAACAGATCTTAGGGAGAAACATGATGTATAAAGACAATTCTAGATATTAGTTAAGTTTCTTTTTTCTAGTTACATTCATTTAGGGTAAGATGTGCTTCTACAAGAACATTTGGCAGCTGAAAATAGAATTCTAACTAAATGACATTCAAGAGGTGACTGGTTCATAACTGAGTTGTGTCTTCTAAGCTGTGGATCAGAAATACATGGCAGTATAGAAATAAACTAAAGTATTATATATGCATGCTGTCACTGGACAGATGTTTATTAGGAAAAATATTGCTCCCCATATTTTCAGTCAGCATCCAGCTGGACTGCTATGACTTACAATGTGCATATATACTTACTTTAAGATAGGTGTGCCAAAATAGATAATTATAGCATCTAAGTAGCACTACATTATCAAGCATAAGGGATAGAAGAAAGAGGAGCATGGGGAACTGACAAAATAAACTATTTTGATTCAGCAGAGCAAAAGATAAATGATTGAAATCAGAGGTTGGATTTTTCTGAAATTCTCCAGTGGTTTTCATGGAACATTTTAATTGTTCAGAATGAAAGTTTATTGTTTTAAAGAGTTGTAGTCATAAGACACTTTCACCCCACACCACATTATCTTCTAAATAAGTTCTTATTAGATAAGTTGCTGAAGCATAGCCAATTCTACATTTTAAAAACATTTTTTTAAAAATTGAAGGGCAAAAATTCCAGGATGAATC
Source organism: Phrynocephalus forsythii (assembly GCA_029282475.1). Classification (NCBI taxonomy): domain Eukaryota; kingdom Metazoa; phylum Chordata; class Lepidosauria; order Squamata; family Agamidae; genus Phrynocephalus; species Phrynocephalus forsythii. Next base: position 62,408,782 of record JAPFRF010000003.1, read on the forward strand.
TGAAGAAATCCATGCAGATGTTCACCTGAGTAACTGAATCTTCTGTCCTGAAAATATTTGTTTTGTTTTGAAATAGCTGTTCCATCACCACCATATGACATCTCAGTGCTGGAAAGTGTTAATGACTCAATGGTTCTTGGTTGGAAGCAGCCCAAAGTTATCGGTGGAGCTGAAATAACTGGCTATTATGTAAATTACCGGGAAGTGATTGGTGGACAACCTGGGGAGTGGAAAGAAGCTAACATTAAAGCCGTCAGTGAGCGGGCATACAGGGTGAGAAAATAATCAAATATTGTAGGACAAAATTGGGGTGACCTCTCTTTTCAGCGCATCTCACCTTATTCATGGATCCTTTTGTCAGCTTCCAGGAGCTATAGGTACAATGGACAGCCACAAAATGTATTATTTGTAAAGTTCTAGAAATTGGCTTATTTTAGAAATCGAGCCTATCAACTGACTGATTTTAAGCTTACGAAGAGCATTTTGATTGTACACAATTTGCCATTTGTCCTTGTCTCGTGTTTTTCTGTCTGTACTTATCCTACCAATTAGATTAGAGTTTCTTTTCAGTCTGGTGGTTTGCAAGCTTGCGTCAGGAAGTCATTGAAAAGTTCATTGAACAGTTAGAGTTAGCCAAGCCATACTTGCTCCTCCTTATATTCACCAGAACTGAAATGCAGTCAGAAGTAGAGATGGGCACGAATAGAAAAAATGGAGTTTCGTTTGTCGTTTGTCATTTAGAGGTCCGTTTTGGTTCATTTCCGTTGTTTGCGAATTTTTGCAAAAATTTTGTTTTCATTTCATTACCATTTCATTACCATTTATTCCAATTTTCCAGGATTTCTTTAGCATTTAAAGCCGCTCACTTCATTGCTCTAACGGAAACGAAATGCACGACAAAAAATTCCCGTGTTTCTGTTTGTTTTGTTTCATTTTAGAGACAAATTTCGTTTGTTGTTTCATTGCATAACGAAACAAAATCTGAAAAACAAAAACGAAAACTTGTTCGTTCCGTGCCCATCTCTAGTCAGAAGCATGAATGTAGTTCTTTTCATGATAGAGATCAAGAATGGTTTGACCAAAGCTAAAGTTTGGAATGAAAGCTGGTATGGAACAATGGGCAGAGGTCAGAAGACCTGAGTTCACCCATGGAACCCAATTACAGGGAATGATAATGATAAAGTACACCCTAAATGTGTCACATACTTTGAAATTTTCTTTTAGGATTGCTATATGTTGGAAGTTAATTGTGCATGAAACACCACAACTAGTGTAACATGGCACAGAATAGAAGTTGATATTTTTAAAACGTGATATTGTTTTCTGTCTACTGATTTTCTCCTGATAATTTAAGAGTTTCCAGTAGCCTGGTCTAGAGCCCATGATTTTATAATATAGTGCAGTATTGGTTTTGACAGTGATGTCTGAACAGAAAGGAAAATGTTGACAAATCACAAATTTGAAATCAACATCACTGGGGATGTTTTTCAGTTTGTTGGAAAGTTGGAGTTACTGTTTTACTATGAGTTGGAAAGTTGGAGTTACTGTTTTACTATGAGTTTACTTTGAGTAATGTTTGCACATTTCAACAAATCTTAAATTTTGAATCAAAATTTCAAAATCAATACAATGGGCTGAAATGTTGATCCAGACTCCTGTGCACAAGGCTTTTATTGAGAAAGAATGGCCAGATTTCATTCCAAGGCAAAATAAGTGAAGTTACAAATTGATATGTGTCCAGAGCACAAATCACACTGGATGGAATCACTGCAGTCTCTCCCCGTTGGAAAGAAAAAACTATAAAGATGCCTCTTACACAATCTCTGAAGATAGATGTCCAAACTTTGGCCAGTTTATTCTCTTCTTCCGTATCTATCATGTTTCCATATTGTGTGTGTGACATGCTGTCAAGGTGTGTCCAACTTGACTTTCGGTTCTGGCCACGCTGCAGCGAGACAACTTGATAAGTTCTGTAATTTATCAGGTTGAATTCTCCCAGATTGTGCCTCTTAGAAAAGAGGCAAGTCTCCTTGAAGGGGAGACATAGAGGCACAACCTGTTTGACCATGGATAAAGAGGCAGCGGACTCCGTTTGTCCAGGAATCATCTTATCTCCCACTGGAGGAAAACTGGATGCCATTAACTAAGTTGATGGCAACGGCAAAGCTCTTGGCACCGGACAATTTATAGCTGTATATTTTGGCACTTTACTGTCGTGAGTAAAACTGCTCTTCTCCCTTTATCCCCCTATGCAAAGTTTCATCTTGATGATGCTTGGAACTTTTTCTTCAAATCAACACTAATCCCCTGTCTAAAAAGAGCTGCATTCAGCAAAGCGGGTTGGACATGTGAAAGACAGAGCTACTTGAAGAATTGATTGGATTCTTTGCCTTGTTGCTTTTCTGGGCTGGTAGAAGAGAATTTGTAAAAAAGAAAACCCTTCTTTTGCTTTTTTTTAAATGGGAGACTAGGAGAGTTGCACTGATGAGGAGCCTAGAAAGCTGTTTTTCAAAGGACTTACTCTGACCTTGGAATGGACACAGCATGTTTTCAAAATAAGCCCCGCTGTAGAATGAAAGCGGATCTCTCTCTCTTTCTTTCTTTCTTTCTCTCTCTCTCCCTCCCTCCCTCCCTCTGCTCTTCTTTTTTTTTAAACGCATCTCCTTATTTTACACCCCTTTCTCTTGGAAACTGAGAGGCAGAAACTACAATCAGTAATGTGGTCACAAGGACAACTTGTAAATGAACTTCTTTGTGGATTACAGGCAATTTGAGAATGTTTTAAATCACAGACTGGGCAATATTCCAAATCAAACCAGGATATAGAATCACGGTAGATAGCGGAAAGACCAAACTTGATCATGTTACAGAGCCAGAACAGAGAGCTGATTCTAATTTATAGACAGTTACAGTATCTGTGCAGGATGAATTTCTGGACAAACCAATTCCAAATCCAGAGAGGAAGAAAATAAATATATCTGTCTGATAAGATGTGGATATCAGGGGGGGGGGGGCAGCCCTGGAACTTTCCATCAGCAAACCAATAAACAAAATTGAAAAACAACACATGAAGCCAATGAACTTAGCAGAAAAATAAAATTCAGAAAGAGAAATATTGGCTTAATTAAGCAATCACATATTTATTTATTTTTAAGTTTATATACTGCACCAATTGTCCCAAAGGGGACTCTGGGCAGTTTACAAACAGAGCAACACAAACAATTAAAGGACTTAAAGGAAAACCTATAGACCAAGATGTAACCCCTTTATAATTGCCCACAAAGCACTAACTCAATTATAGAAAGCCTTTGAAATCATGTAATTCTTAGAACAATAGATAAATATGCTTTGTTAAGGATGTATTAAATTAGTTAAAAGTTTTTTTAAGTCACATATTTAATTGAAGAATTAAAATATTAGGACTGAGTATACTGCTAAGATCAGACAGATAGGTTGTTGCAATATTGTACAGTGGACCCTTGTATAACAAACAGCTTGTATAACATAAAATTTGTACAACAAAAAAATGCCGGAGATAGGGGAAATTTGCTTAACATAATCACATATGGGGAAAATCCGTACAACATAAAAATGGGATCACTGCATTTTCAATGCATTCCTATGGGAATTTGAATAAAGGAAAATTTGCTTAACATAATTTCATTTTGAACGAATTAATTCCTTTATACAAGGTACCACTGTATTTGGTTATTTCTAATCTACCTTTTGCATTAAATGAAAATAGATATGGGCTGAAATGTTGGGGAAATAATTGTGATTGACCTATGTAACATGACAGGTGATAAGCAATATATCTGTTTTACTGTGGAGAAAATAAATAAAAATTAGATTTTAAAAAGATGGATCCAACTTATGTTGTCCGTTTTCAAAATATGTGAGATAGTTAAATAATGGTTATATCAGTGACACCCCCCAGTGAGTTCTCATGGTTGAGCACTAATTTCAACCTAGGTTGTATCAACCACATAATCCTCATCACTGCAAAAAAGGGCCTTTTTACACGACCCCTAAGATCCGCTGGCCACTTAAATTCAGACTAGAGATCTTAGGGGTTCATTGCTCTTCGGGCGTTCCCACCTCCTCCGCACTTCCTGGTTGCTGGCTGCGTGAGGGGAGGGAAAAAAATAGAAAGAAAAGCATGCGGCTCACCTCGTTCTGCCTCTCATCTCTGTAAAAGTAGCTCTTAAAGGGGCGGGAGCCAAAAAACAACAAACACAAGCAAGGAGAGCCCCGCACTCACTATCCTTACACCGGATCAAATAATTTTCACTGTCCCAGAGCAGGTACAAGAAAAGTGCGCTGGGACGCGCTAAAGTGGGCGGGGTCGCACTTAATTTTCTGTTAACTCCGGAGCTGGTGGGTAAACATTTTTAAGCTCCGGAGCTGGGAGCCATTTGCCCCGGAGTTTAGGGGTCGTGTATAAACGCCCAAAGTTATAGCTGTTTTGGTTTTTCAGTGCAATTTAGTGAGAGGCTTACAAACCAACCCCAGTTTTGAATGCACATAAAATTGAAAGGGGCATAAATAGTTCCAGACTGAATCAGCATATATTCCAAAGCCTCAAATCTTTCACCATTTATTTTGCACGATTAAAAACACTGAGACGATGATATGTGTGTGTTCATTAAAAGGGAGCACAGCACATTAACCATATTTTGTCTGTGGTGCAGGTGCATGACTTGAAGGAAAACATGACCTACCAATTTCAGGTGGCTGCTGCTAACCTAGCCGGGCTCAGCAAACCTTCTCCACCTAGCAAGTCCTTCAAGTGTGAAGAATGGACCATTGCTGTTCCAGGTAAGGAACAGGAGGGATTTTTTTTTTTTTTTTTTTTTTAGAATTGAAGGAGCTTTCTTCTGTGTTTAAAACATCCCCAATTGAACTTCACACCACTTATTTATCTATTTATTTCTACTCCCACCAAGTCACTTGCTGAAATCTTTAGGAAAATATTATCCTGAAAGTGTTAAGCTTTTCTTTAAAAATGTTAATTTCTGAAGTTAAATCCCATGGAAGCCAGCTCTTGGTAATCTAAAATACTGTACCTATCCTCAGTCTGAGGGGATATTTAACATTGACCTTTATAAATTGGATTAGAAGACTGGGGTTTTCTAAATGTGCATATTGATTTTGCAAAATGTGCCAGATGAATAGAAAAGTAAATTTAAAAAATGAAAGTACAACGAAACAAAACAAAAACCCCACCCTAAAAAATCTCCAGTGAGTAAACATGCCAGCTTTTTGAGAACTTAAATGAGACCTGCACCCTTCCACAGGATGGTGACATGGTACCGAAGAGTACATAAAGAGGGTTGAATAACACTGTAACATGAAATTTCTCTTTCCTTTCTTCTGTCTTTCTCTCTGTTTGTAATATGCATCTACACTATATAGTTGCAGCAGTTTTGAGTCCACTTTAAGTTCTTTGGTTCCACCCTGTGAAATCCTAGAATTTGTAGTTTGGTAAGGTTTGCCCTAAGCACATCCGATCTCGCCTGATTTCAGAAGCTAAGCACAACACACACAAGGTGCTTAGAATTCTACACCAGAAAGTACTCAAGTTCATACCTGAGCGATAGCAAAGAATCCAAGTACCTCACTAAATCCCAGGAATCCATAAGACAAAGCACTGGCAGTTAAAATGGAGTAAAACTATTTTAATTATGTAATGTAGGTACATATGTATTTGGGTTACTCTTAATTCCACTGCCTTTTGTTTGTTTGTTTGTTTGTTTGTTTCTACAATATCCACATTCTCTTGAATATACACTAATCTTCGTTGTAGACCCAATTGTAGCTTTTGGTTCATTTTCCAGGACCTCCCCATGATCTGTCATGCAGTGAAGTTAGGAAAGACTCATTGGTTTTATTGTGGAAACCACCAATTTATGTTGGCCGAACTCCTGTAACTGGCTTTTATGTTGATGTAAAGAAAACAGATGAATCAGATAAACACTGGAAGAGTGTGAACGAGAAAGCTACTGCAAACAAATATTTCAAGGTATGGCAGTTTAAGGACAAATTATGTCCTTACATGATCACTGGTACCAATCACTATTACTGTATTTTTCCATGTATACAACATTATTTTTTTCAAAAATCATGGCACTAAAAATTAAGGAGCATTGTATACATGGAAGTAAGCCTTTCCCGACGGGTGGGGATAGGATGGTGGAGAACTCAAACTGACCTTGCTGTTTACTTTACTTTCTGTGTCATGAAGACTCCTCTGTGCTTTGTTTTTGCAAGGACCAAAACCTTCTATGGGAGGGGGAGCTTGGGGGTGGAGCAATCCATTAAGAACTGCCTTTCCACACTGAAAAGAAGGATCCAATCCTGCAAAAACAAAGCAGAGTGGAGGGCAATCAAGCGCTCCCAGGGAGGAAGTGAAACAGCAAGGTCAGTTTGGATTCTCCTCCACTCCACCCCCTACTGTTTACTATCTCCTGCTATTTTCCTTTTCTTTCGGGGAGCATTTGATTGCCCTCCTCTCTGCTTTGTTCTTGCAGGATTGGACTCTTCTTTTCAGCTTGAAAGGCACTTCTTAATAGGCTGTCCACCCCCAAGCCCTTTCCCACTGAAAAGAAAGGTCTGTTCCTACAAGAACAAACCATAAAAAAGTCTTCAGAACACTGAAAGGAAAAGAAAAAGTGTGGGATGGAATGGGATGGGGTGGGGTGGGGTGGAGGAGAATGTAAGGAAGATTTATTAATTTTATTAATTTGGGGTCTTAAAAGTGGGAGGCATCTAATATATGGCAGCGTCTTATAGATGAAAAAATACGGAACATGTGTGTTTTATTTTGCTAGTTCTTTCTTTTGGGTGATTGATTGGGTTGTCTTTTAATTTGGGTTACATGCATATAAAACTACTCCAACAACACTGGGAAGAAATCTGATGCAGTACATCACAAGTTAAAACTAATTATCTATGTGCGCTGGGCAACTGTGGACTCAGGCTAATTTACACTATTCAGAGAGTGTAGCACTTGAGACTGCTTCCCAAAAACAGAGAAGGACAACGAAATCTTCACCATCTGAAATCTGCCACCTCAAGCCAACTTTATAAGGTTGCAGGCTTGCTTTGAACAAGAGAGAGGCTGGCCTCAACATCTAGCCATGGTTATTTTTGAGATTCTCCTGTTTCTTCTGCAACCCCTGCTCTGCTATGCCCAGACTGATGAAGAATCCTGCATTACTGTATTTGAAAGCTTGCTTCTTAGTGAAATTTGGCTGCAGAGTCAGAGATCAGGAGGCCAATTCCCAGAAGCCTCTCTGCGCAGACTTAGCTACATTGTATGGCCCCAGAACGTCCCCAGAAGAAGAAGGGAATGGAAAAAAACATTTCTGACTACAGTGGACCCTTGTATAACAAACAGTTTGTATAACGTAAAATCTGTACAACATGAAAAATTCCGGAGATAGGGGAAATTTGCTTAACAGAATCGCCTATGGGGCAAATCTGTACAACACAAAAATGGTCGCAATTAGGGATTATTCCATTTTCAATGCATTCCTATGGGAAATTTGTATAAAGGAAATTTTGTTTAACATAATTTCATTTGGAACAAATTAATTCCTTTATACAAGGTAGCACTGTATTTAGTACCTAGAAAACCCTGGTAAGGGTTCCTGTTATGTCAGAATCATCTTGACGGCACATAATTTTATTAATCAGGGCATCATCCAGTATTATCTTTAAACTGTACAAGGATGATGTGGTTTTTGTTTTGTTTTTGTTTGAGAATGGAAGTTTTTTTCATTAGTGGCCTCGCTGCCAGATGGGTGGTATAAAAATCCAATAAATAAATAAATAAATAAATAAATAAATAAATAAATAAATAAATAAATAAATAAATAAAATAGTGGCTCTTTGGTCTGCTGACATAAAGAACTAGTAACTCAGAAATATATTGTAGTGTCTTCCCTGACAGCTACTATGTATTTATTCCAAAGTTTTTCACTGATAGGAACAGGCTGGCCTGCAAGCAACCACCCTTTGCTATTGAAAGCAATAACAGTACCACACACTGCTTGTTTGAGGCCAGATTAAGCACTTGCCTAGATTACCTCTACACAGCATGGGAGCATTTTACTAGTCCACATGGCTTTGTAGCCTATCACCTGTGCTTTCCCAGTTAAGTCCAGTAGCTCTATTTCTGGAGAACAAAAGAGGCACTGTGATCAAACAACATAATCCCACTTTGCACTGGTTTGTCAGCAATATGAGTTTGCATAGTGCAGGGACATTGCTAATCTGCACACATGGTATGAAAAAAGATATTTCATTCCTGTTCCCCTGTATTGATTCTCTCTAGATCAGTGGCTTGCAAGAAGGCACTAGTTATGTGTTCCGCGTCCGAGCAGCAAACAAAGCTGGCGTTGGGAAGCCTTCAGATCCTACAGACCCTGTCGTAGCTGAAACCCGACCAGGTTTGTTAATGTTCCATTGTTGTTCCCTTTGCAAGGAAAATAGACTTCTCTATATTATGTGTCAGAATGATCAGAAACAGGACCACTGACTAGAAAGCTGTCACTTCATGTGGTGAACTCATCTGTGAGTTTCATTGATTCAAATGGACTTACTCTAACTGCAAGTAACTAAAGTAGGTTGCAGCTAGAGTTGTTGTCTTCCACTGCCTCCTGAAGTTTGGTCAAATCCATGTTGGTTGCATTGATGACTCCGTCCAACCATGTCATTCCCCGCCGCCCACTTTTTCTTTTGCCTTCCATCTTTCCCAACATCAGGGACTTTTCCAAGCAGTCCTCTCTCCTCATGAGGTGGCCATAAGTACTGGAGCCTCAGCTTAAAAAGCTTTCCTTCCAGTGAACATCCAGGGTTGGTTTATTTCAGGATGGATAGGTTTGATCTCTCTTGCAGTAGGCCCCTTTAAACCAATGGAAATTATGGGGGAGCTGATGCATCAAATCCCCACTGATGCTGTGGGCTTTCTCTTGTGTATTTGAGACACTAAGCAAAATAATTCCAGCCACTAACTCTGGGACTATTTATATAATAAAAGAAAAGGTTTGAAATTTTCCCTTCCAGATTTTAGTTACATTCAGCATCTGGACAATGTATGTGCCATATATTTTTACTGCTTTCCTTTGATCTTCTAGGAACGAAAGAAGTTGTAGTTGAAGTAGATGACAATGGAGTTATTTCACTGAACTTTGAATGTGATCAGATGACGGCAGATTCTAAATTCATTTGGTCCAAGAATTATGAACCAATAGAAGATGATTCCCGATTAACCATTGACACTAAAGGGGGAAAGTAAGATGTTTTAAACAAAACAACCAATCACTATATTGATTATTTTCTTACATGTCCCTTATGCTCTATCCTGTTTCAAATTAGAGTCTATTACTAGGATGCCAGTCCGACTATTAAAAAACTTTATATGGTCCAAAGAGATTATTCTGAAATAATCCAGGGTTTCAGTCTACATGGTACCTGTTTATTTTTCCTCTTTGTGGCTTATAATTTCTCTGAGGTATGTGTTCCAGCAGACTGGTTTGGGGAGTGTGTAATTTATTTATCTGTAGTCTGCAGAATAAAGGGAAGGATTAACATCTTTCCCCTGCACCATGGAGCAGATTCAACTCACCCTGGATGCCTTTAAGATATTTCATGAGGAAAGTTTTCCACAAATCCTCCATGGAACATTTAATCTGATTCTAATATGTTATTTTTCTAATGCCTCATATGTTAGTTTGCATTATTTACAGTGGTTTAGATTTTGCTCATAATGCCCGTAGCAGTTCTGTCTACTTGGAGGAACATTCCTTCAAGATAAATAGAGCTGACTGTCTTGCTTGATGCAGCAGTCGCCTGGGTACATGCTCGCCGGCTATTGCAAGTCTATGGGAGCTTTCACTGATATCATTTGAATGTGTATCAATTGCTCAAACAGAACTGTTTTGTCTTAAAGGTCAAAAGCTATTTTTAAAGACCTTGGTGAGGAAGACTTGGGTATTTACTCCTGTGTTGTTACAGACACAGATGGCGTTTCATCAAGCTACACAATAGATGAGGAAGGTAACCTTTGTTTCTTTTTATTTATTGTTCCCCCATTCACATAAAAGTATACTGTTATACATATTTTCCTATGGTCTCTTCTACATCTATTTTCTCTACAGCAGCAATTGTATTTTTACAACTTTTACCACGTACTTATATTTCAAAATAGCTGGTAGGCTTATGAACTATTTAAATAAATTACAAACTTTAAAATATAAACCATTAGCCATGATCAAATGTTTCAATCCAGTCAAGAAAGAGGTTCAGCCGTTCTAGGGTACAAATCTTAAATCTTGTACATGTTCCTTTAAAAGCCATTCCACCCCCCCCAAAAAAATATGTTTTTTTTTAAAGATCCATATGATGTCTTGTATGAATTTATAAATATAATGAAGCTATATCACATTACACTGAACATCTGTTTTACCAGTTCTTTTTTATGTTCCTAGTCAGTGGGTCAGCTTCCCATAAAATATTTTCCATACCAGGCCTAGCATAACTGAAATCAATTATCTATCAATTAACTTTTCATTTGCACCCACAGACACTGTTGTTGTTGATGTTGTTGTTGTTGATGATGATGATACTACTACTACTACTACTACTACTACTACTACTACTACTAAATAATAATAATAATAATAATAATAATAATAATAATAATAATAAATAAATTAATTAAATTAAATAAATAAATTAATAAATAAATAATTAAATTAAATAAAAATAGCTTACCACAATGATGGCTTTTATCTCTTGTTACTTTTTTTGAGAATTCGTCACTTTGGGGACATTTCAGCACATTAGTTCCCCATGAATAATTTCACTGGGTTTGTGGTATTGCTAGTCCCAAATTTGCTTTCCAGTCTATTTTTGATCCATGTTTGAGGTGTCTCAAATGGATGGGCAGTCCATTCCCCCTTTCCATATAGTTGTAATTAAGCTATCTTAAATGTGGACCAAAACTAGACTGGAGAACTCATCTGTACAAGTCAATATCAGCAAAAGTTGGAGAAATAAATATTAAAACCATACAAATATAGTACTTGGGCCTTACTAAGTTATTTCACTGCAGTAATAATACATCACCAATATGCTAAAGGCAGTGTGGTGTGTGCCAGTGCCTGAGTCAGAAGTTTCCAAATCATGTCACCGATTTTGGTGACAAAATTTGTCACTCATTCAGTGGGTCATGTCCTGTCAGTATCATTCTTGTAGACTGACATATTTTCATCTGATCAATTCACTGGATGTTATTCCTTTTCTGTATTTGATTTAAATCTTCAGTGTTTACAAGGTTTCTACTGGTCAGACTGTCTCTGTTTTGTATGTTGCATATAAAAGTGATACAATATATTATATTGCAAAAAATCATAAATGAAAATGAGCAAATATATTAAAACATGTGATTGTTTCTTTTTCTTTTTCTTACATTGTTCTGAAGAAATGAAGCGTCTCCTTGCTCTCAGTCATGAACATAAGTTTCCTGGTAAGTGTTAGCCAAATATGAAGATAGCAGCATCCAGCATTAATATGAATATGAGTATTTGCAACTGGAACTTACAACTCCAGGCTAATACAGCCTTTCAGATAACACTGTTCCATGGAACATATTACTTAAGGAGTATGACTGGCAGCTTAGTTTCTTCTAAACAGTAGCTCAACAGCTAGTATCAACATTATGCTAACTAAATTTTAGTATAGCCAGAAATTCTTCTTCCTCCTGGAATATTACTTTGGGAAGAGTCATTTAGCCATTTGAAAGAAAGCAGTCACGGCATCAGCAACTACATGGGACTTTTGGATTTGTTTGGAATATAAATCCCATAATTCTCCATTCTGACAGACCCACACCAAAATTTGGCTCACTTGGAGAAAAAGCCTTGCTAATAAACTAGAGGCCTAGGTCTGCCTTAGCTTTCTATGCAGAAAAGGGTCTTGTCTCCCTGTTACCTGGAGCTTCTTTTCTGCACAGAAAGCAGGGCAAAGCTAGGCCTTGAAATTTTCCTACCTAGGCCTTTTCTCTAAGTGAGCCCCACAACTTGTTAATATACCTCCTATATCTCTGTAGGAGTGAGCAGTCCAGTAGTAAAAATAAATAATCTAAATATCCCATGCTTATGAGTAAAATGCTGCAGCTATAACTGTGCTCTTGGGTTCAATCCCAGGTAGCTGGCTCATGGTTGACTCAGCCTTGCATCCTTCTGAGGTCAGTAAAATAAGTACCCAGCTCACTGGGTGGTGGTGGTGGGGACAATGTGTGGCCTGTATAAATTAAAATCTAAACCACCCAGAGAGTGCTTTCAGCACTATTGGACAGTAGTTAAGCAGAACACTTTGGGGAAAAATACTTTTGAATAAAGAGAGAAAGTAAAATATTGAGTCTAGCCTTCTCTCCCATTGTAATCTGTAATGAAATGCTATACATTCCAAAAAATAAAAAAATATTTGGGGAAGTACTCTCTTATACACTATGTCCAATGAAATAAAATATTAAAGTATCATAATAGACCTGATAATAAAGCAAAAGTGGTGCAGTAGATTATCATTTTAAAAGGAAAAAAGAAAGGCGAAAGGGCTTCAAGTTGATAGAAGCACTAAGGAATGTAGGAGAAAAGTTATTTGGGTTTAGAAATTACCTAAGGCCATAAGGCTGCCTCCTTTCTATTTCTTTTTACCGAATTTTAACAGTAGTGCTGTAGATGAAAGGGGCATCACAAAACATCTTGTTCTCTGCCAGGAGAGGGTGTTTAGTCCTTTCTAATTGAGGGCTTTTCATTTAATTTTATTCAAATTAACATGGTGTTACATTTATCATTCACGCACCAGCTACAAAGATTCACAAGAAAGAACACAAAAAGTAAAATCTTTACTTGGAACGTCCTGCTTCTTCAAAACCATTGAGTTGTTTTCAGCAAGGCTGTGGGAGATTTTCTAGTGTCAACTCTAGCCCATACTGCTCTGTTTCCATAGTGACAAGATGCCAAGTAAACAGGATGCCAAGTAAAAGCTAAATGTGGAGATTTCATATATGTACTTCGTTTCTATTTTCTTCAGGAGAAAACTCTTCCTATATTTAAATCATGTCTTACAGGAAACTTAACACTGATTATGCAAAACAATGTATTGATCTGTGAATTACGCCAATTCTGTTCTGCACTAGAAATAATGTATATCAGAAGGAAATTAAATGTATCTGCAGTGTTTTGAAGAGTACGTTGCCTAGAAAACAACAAAAACAGAGAAACTGGCATTTGTTTTTGTCAGTGAAAACCAAGGCCAGTTTGGGTACTCAATGTGGACAGCTACAAAGCTGCCCAAACACAGGGGCCATAATGAGGTACATTTTAAGGAGGAGGTATAGGTGACCACATCCCAGTCTACCACAACCTCCCATTACTGCTTGTGCCCACTGCTTCCACTTCTTGTACACGAATTAGTCAGATATGGAGTCCCATTTTGCCATTTTGCTCCTGCAGCAAACACCTTTCACCTCAAGCACTGTTTGCTGCTACAGAAATACTGTCAAGACCATTACCACGCTATCTTTATTCCTAGTCTTGCACTGAAAAAGGGATTCTTCTCAAGGCAGTGTGGCCAGGGACAATACCAGAGCCTTTGTCGCTTGACCACAACAGTGCCAAAGAGCATCTATAGGGCAAATTTGAAGGTGAGAGATTCCAGCTGTGCCCCCCTCCCACAACACGCCAACCTTAATTTTAAAATGTTTTATTAACAAGTTGTGGGGAAAATGACAGGACACAGTTTCAGTGGGTTGCAGCAGAATTGTATTGGTACACCATGAAGGAGCAGATACATGAATAGGGTGGCCTGCTTGCCAGTTGACACATACAGTGCTACCCTTGCAGAGTAACCAAGGATTGGTAAATCAAGTTGGGTCTAGGCTCTAAACCCCATCAGACGTGAGGCCATTAGTGGGAACCTAACAACTTCCCTGGGAGGGGCTGAAACAACTCCTGCTAGCATTGCATGCCACTTCTGTCCACCTGTTCTGTTACTCCATCTGGGAATATCCAACCTCAGATAGGGCTATTGCTTGACTGCTTCACCTAGTACCTGCTGCTATGCACAAGAAAACGTCTTTTGCTGCAACCAGCAATGCCTGTGACAGATATATAGAATTACATTTAGCCCAAATAACTCAGTGGTTACATGCTACAGATCCTTCATAACTCATTACAACCATCTACAGTACTTAAAAGGAGAGCAGGTGGATGAAAGTCCAAGGATGACTATCAGTAGGGAAGCTGTGGAGCTGCTTAGCAGACTGGATGGAAGGCTGCCTTCTTCCTGTCTGCAAGCTGGACTATGTGCCCAATCTATGATAGGCCACAGTTTCTTTCCCGCCAACTGCTCCTGGTCAGCTGGTTCGGATTCAGGTGCCTCTGATTGGGCTGCCTAGAATCCATTTGCTTCTTTAAGGTTTGTTATATTGCAAGCTGGCCAGGTTAGCCCTTTGGTTAGATGGGCAGTATAATAAATAAATAAATAAATAAATAAATAAATAAATAAATAAATAAATAAATAAATAAGCAAGCTGAAGTGGAGTTCCTGAGCACAGCAGCATGGTGATGGCAGTTTCAACAACATGAGGACTTGCTGGATTGCAAACCAGGGCCTAAGACAGGCATGTCCAAACTTTGGCCCTCCAGATGTTTTGGATCACAACTCCCACAGTCCTTTGCCTTTGGAAATACAGGCTTGGAATTCTGGGAGTTGTGATCCAAAACATCAGGAGGGCCAAAGTTTGGACATGCCTGGACTAAGATAAAGCTGAACTGGGTGGGTGGGGGCTGTTTTAAAAATAAGGAGCTACAAAAGAACAGGAAAGAGGTTGTGCAGGAAAGGTGAGAAGTCAGCAGCTGCTGCCATCATTGTCTTAATTTGTTTCTGCATATAATAATTCAGTGTGCCTGCATAGATAAATAGGATACTGTTAATGATTTCCATTGAGTTCCTTGTACCATCTGCATAATTTATTGATGGGAAATTTTGTGAAAGAAAACTCAGCAGATTTATCTTGACAAGAGAAAGAGTGAAATGTTTAATTTGTATGATTCGGCATGTATATAACAAACTTTCATAGAGTATAGGTGGATTAATGTTAATGCAGAGAGAAAAATCTCACATGTCTAATAAAATACAATTACATACATGCTTAGTGATTTAAAAAAAAGGAAATGTTACAACAATTCTGGTCACCGCATCTCAAGAAAGACATCGTGGAACTGGAAAAGGTGCAGAAGAGAGCGACTAAAATGATTACTGGGCTGGGGCACCTCCCTTATGAAGAAAGGCTAAAACATTTGGGCCTCTTTAGTCTGGAAAAAAGGCGATTGAGGGGGGATATGATTGAGACATACAAAATAATGCAGGGTATAAGTAAAGTAGATAGAGGGAAGCTCTTCTCCCTCTCCCAAAATACCAGAACTAGGGGACATACACTCAAATTGAGGGCTGGGAGAGTAAGAACTGACAAAAGAAAATATTTTTTCACCCAGCGTGTTGTAAGTCTATGGAACTCCCTGCCACACAATGTGGTGATGGCATCTGACCTGGATGCCTTCAAAAGGGGATTGGACAGATTCCTGGAGGAAAAGTCCATCACAGGTTACAAACCATGATGGAGATGTGTAACCTCCAGGGTTTAAACCAGGGTACTTCAAGGGCCAGATGCAGGAGAGTGGTATCAGGAGACAGATATCTAGTCTCATGCGCTCCCAAACACATCTGGTGGGGCCGCTGTGAGATATAGGAAGCTGGACTAGATGGGCCTTTGGCCTGATCCAGCATGGATCTTCTTATGTTCTTAACATCCATAAGGGTAAAACTCATATGGAAAATAAAGAAAAAATGCATGCTCCTGCTAATACAATATTTGTCATTTTAAAAAAAGTTAGATTTAAAAAATATTAATACCTACAGTATATGTTGATAATATCTACAAGATGTCTGAAATGAACCATGCTGCATATTAGACAAACTTACAAGCTTAGGTGCCATCTGCAGATAAAGCCATGGCATAGAATCAAAGCCTAATCTCAATTTACTTCATGTTACTAAAGAAAATTCATACATGACAGTCTGTCCATTTTACTGAGCCCAGTGTTTGCTTGGCATTCATCTTTTATAGAATAAGCCAGCTCAATCCAACATGCGTAGGACTTTAGCCTGGAGCTTGTTGAAAACACATGGCTTGGAAACAAGTGACAAAAACCATTTGTGTTTCACTCTTTCTTTGTTACAGTCATTCCACTTAAGTCTGAACTGGCAGTTGAAATTCTGGAGAAGGGTCAGGTGCGATTCTGGATGCAGGCTGAGAAACTATCTGGCAGTGCTAAAGTCAACTTTGTATTTAATGACAAGGAAATTGTTAATGGAGAGGTAAGCTAATGTTTGATCAATACTAAAAGTGATTAGTTGCCACTTATGACTGATTAAAATTTTGAATTAGAATTTCCAAATATATTCACACCCTAGATTATTACTGTAGGTATCAGCACTGGCTTTTGGTGAATCCAGTTTCAGAGGTTCTCTGTATCCACTGCAAGGTTTAGTCTGCAGCACAATGAACCATGTAGTTTCAGGGCACTTTGGGGAAATGGGCTTGCCCAGAAGGAAACCAAACATCAAACTATTATCAGTTCACTATTTTTATGTGGGCTATAACACATGCATCACAAATCCCAACTTTTCCACATGGACTGATTCTTGGGTTGATTTTCCCCCTCCTCCATGTTTGGTGAAGATTGGATTTGGGTTATCCAAGTTATAGCTCCCCCAAAGCAGTCTCCCTCAAAAGTGCTGATCGCCTAGTTCCTCACCTAGCACATTCCTGGAAGGATCTGCCTTTTTCGGGATGAGGGGGGGCTATAACTCTGTCCCAAATCCAATCTTCATCAGACTTGGAGGGAGTGGCCAGGAGAGTCAGCTGAAGACTCACTGCAGGCTTGGCATCTCTAACTCAAGTGGGGGCTCTTCTACCACTCCTAGAAGACCCAAACTGCATGAACTGCAAAATCATGTGTTTCGCAGAAAATTGTGAATGTTCATAGCTTGTGAATATTGACCAACCACAAACCATCATGAACTGCTGCTTTCCCGGTTGATGCTCATTAGTCTGCTCTGCACCTGACAGAAATTACCCAAATTGCTGAAACATGTTTAGACACAAGGTTCCAGACTTCTTGTGCGTCTCTGTAAATTCCACAATAATTCCCAGGGGGAATTCAGTACACCTCTGAAATTGGACTCTCCAGATGCCACTGGTATACCTCCCTGTATTGTGTTACAGTATATGGTTTCATTATTGCTTTCAGAAACTGGTTTTGTTCTTGTATTTTTATGATTTTATTCTCTGGTTTAATGGTTTGAAATATGTCAACATTTAGCAGAAGAGTAGAGTGCAATTGCTGTGTATCATATTGGGCATCTGCTGAACAGGAGATCTGGTCATGGTAGCAGTGTGTGAGTGGGCTGGTTGCACAAGAGTCTGCATCACAACAATGGAGATGAGTTTTTTCTCAAGATGCTCACCACTTGAAAATGTGCTTCTGTCCTGGGTACACCCCAGAGCGCAGAGAGAACTCCTAGTTCCCTGAGCTCCTTGCCCTCTGAAGATGCCAGACACAGAGTCTGGTGAAATGTCAGGAAGAAGAACTCCCAGAGCATGGCCAAACAGCCCAAAAAACTCACAACAACTATCAGATCCCAGCTGTGAAAGCCTTTGAGAATACATTGCTTCAATCCTGCTTTAGCATGATGGACTTTCTGCTCAGTGACAGCCCAGTAGAATACTGTGTTATGTAATTTTGTAACTGCAATTTAACATCACAGATGAAAACTATTTAAATAAATGTATAGATAGCTAGAAGTAGAGGAATTGAGAAAAGAGTAGCTAGCAATCACTGCACACAACTCCGTTGAGAGAAGGGAAAAGTAGTCGTGTTGTGATTAATGAGATAAGAAGATAATCAATATTATTCAAAATTGGGTGTTTGTGGAACAGGCTTTCCCTGTGCTTGGTTCAGAGAAGAAGTTACACATGGTCCAAAAATTTAGTTATTGAGATGGAGTCATCAAATCATTGGAGGGTTGGAGAGCAATGCATTTTGGAAGCTGTGGGGTGTTTTTTTCTGACCATGTTTGTGTTTGTTATTGAAGAAATACAAGATGAAGATTGACCACAATTCTGGCATGATTGAGATGGTTATGGATAGACTGGAAGATGAGGATGAAGGCACCTATACTTTCCAACTTCAGGATGGAAAAGCAACTAACCAATCTAGTCTTGTTCTTATTGGTGACGGTAAGAACCTTTGACATGTCTATTTTTACAACAAAATAACATGGTTTAATAGCTGTTGTGAGTTTTTCAGGCTGCTTGGCCATGTTCTGGAAAATTTTCTTCCTGATATTTCACTATTCTATCTGGCCGGTATCTTCAGAGGGCAAGGAGCTCAGGGAACTAGGAGTTCTCTCTGTTCTCTGGGGTATAGAAAGATGGTTTAACTTTGACTTGAACAATTTTTCCTTCTTGGAAAAAAATTCGGATAATACAGTTATCCTGATTTATACAGTCATTGTGAATTTTATTTGACATTTCATGATCCAAGGAAAGCCTTGTAAATTAGAAGATTAGTTATAACCTTAACTTCTAGAAGTGCCACACATAAATTAATTGAGATACATCATATGCTCAAGGGTGTTGTTGGGCTAACTGTGGAATTTCTGCAAGATCATTCTGTATAAATCAATATTATGTGTGTGCTAGACAGGGAGAGTTACTTACAGCCTTGGAACAAAAAATATTTCTGGCTAGGTCCTTCCTTTGAATGAGACTTGTGTTGTTGTTTTTTTAACAGCAGCCTTTCATATTATATAGCATAGTACTGTATATTGAAATAGTGATGGATTTGTAGAGCATGTGTAGACTGTTCAGAGGTAGGTCACTGAATAGGGGACACAAATGCTATTGCCACTATGCATAAAAGGTTTGCTGCTTTGGAGCTTGGCCAAAGTACAGTACTTCATAATGGCTTTCCAGTGTGCAGTGTTCATAAATAGTAACTGTATGATCAATATTTACTGTTTGAAGTTATTGTTGAACAATATGACTGTGCATTAGCATGTAACTCCCACTTTAAATGATAATAATTGATTTTATAATGATTATAAATATACCTGCTTTTAACAAAGGTAGTGTCATAATATTATAATCCCAGCCAATCACCCTTAGCATTGAACAAGTTCATTTTTTCATTAGGTCATTATAAGAGCATTTGCTATATTAGAACAAATTTAGGGAGCTCTAATGTATGATGGCAAGAGCTATAAAAATTCAGAATGTTCAAATTAGGTGTTTAACACATGTCAAAATGTAATAATATGAAGTCTAACAGATAGTTTATGTTTGTCTACTGCAAGAAAACTAGAAAAGTCTAGATATAGATTTTCATGGGAAGCAGTTCACTTCATCATATATAGTCCCTGAAAGCTTATAGCAAATACTGTAATAGAATAGAATAAAAAGTTATTGCCATTTTACACATGCACAATATGTACAGCAAAATTAAGTGCTGTTCCAGAACTACAGGAACCAAAAACAAACAAACAAACACATAAACACCATTCTGCATTAAATGACCTAAAATGCTTAAAACCTGCTTGAAGACTTAAAATGTTAGTTTTATAGGGGATGGATGGCTCTTCACAATATTAATAATGAGGATGGCATAGATGTGCTTGGGTTAATTGCATTGTGAATTACATTAATTCAGAATTAGTGATATTAATTCTAATGAGATATGAAACTTCTTGTAGAGTATATCCTTTTGTTCAGATGCAGGATTAGTCATTGCTCAGATTGGGGGCATAACACATATACTGCTTCATTAAAGATGGATCTAATGTTATATTATTTCTTTTTTGTAAAAATCACTGGTTTATTTTACCTCTTTTGAAACACACTTCTTCCATTCCTTCATTTGGAACACTGACTCTACTTGTGTTTTTAAGGTTTAAGTGACACATTAAGGGAAATAGATATTTTCTGCTGTTACAAGGTTTTCCCTTCAGGAAATTCCTCAAAGCGGGGAATGTTTGCTTCTTAGTGACCAATCAAAAAAGAAAGAAAGCTATTTTGCAAAAGAAAGCTCATTCTAGGACAATCAGAGGTCTTTTGCCATTTCAGGGAGTTCATTTTCTACTGACATGCTAACTGTATCTTTTGGTTTGGGTCTAAGAAGCACTTGTACATAAACAGTTCCACCAGAATTCATTTCAAGTCTAGCTGTATTTTGATCTGTTTTTTTTTAATCAGTGTTCCAGAAACTACACAAAGAAGCAGAATTCCAGAGGCAAGAATGGTTCAGGAAACAAGGTAATACATGTATAAACATTGTATAAACTGAAGATGATCACATAAGTATCTTACATGATTTAATTCAGTTATATATGTTTGAGATATATTTGTCATGTAATAGCAGAAATATTTATTTCATAAATTATTCAAAACAGGTCCACATTTTGTTGAGTATCTGGGATGGGAAGTTACTCCAGAATGTGATGTGTTACTGAAATGCAAGGTAAGGAAATGCTGCATTTTTGGCTAATATTTAGTAGTAGAAGCAAAAGCAATAGATATAAGCTCTATTCTCATCTGCTCGTTAGGCACGTTCACAGAGGGCGCTTTTACATGACCCCTAAGATCCGCTGGTCCCTTAAATTCAGACCAGAGATCTTAGGGGCTTGTCGCTCTTCCTGTGTTCCCACCCTGGCTGCTGGCTGCGTGAGGGGAGGGAGGAAAAAAGGAAGAAAGACCGTGACTCACCTCCCGTTCTGCCTCCTGTTCTGCCTCTCACTCTTGCCGGCTCTTGCCCGGCAACATTCCAGTAGCTCTTAACTCTTATGTAGCTCTTAAAGGGGCGGGAGCCAAAAAGCATCAAACAGAAGCAAGGAGAGCCCTGCACTCACTATCGTTGCACCGCATCAAAGATTTTTCACCTCCAGAGAGAAGGTACAAGAAAAGTGCGCTGGGTCGCGCTAAAGTGGGTGGGGTTGCACTTAATTGTTTGCAAACTCCGGAGCTGGTGGGGAAACATTTTTAAGCTCCGGAGCTGGGAGCCATTTGCAGCGGAGTTTAGGGGTCGTGTATAAACGCCCAGAGTCAAGGATATTTCTCTTGGATCCTAAGTGTTATAACTTGGAATTACATGGCATGGAAGATAGTGAAAGGTGGAGAGGAAAATACAATCAAAGGACTAAATAAGACTTTGTTTTGCTGTCAAGGCTGCATGGTCCATTATGAACAGAACAAAGGAATCTCTACTTTTAATACAATTTACAGTTTGCTTGCTGTTGGGATGGTGATTGTCTCAAGGAGAACTACCAAGAAAGAACAGAATGAAAAAGTGGCTTGAATAGATTTCCACGGCTGCTTGAGACTTTGCCAGCCATCTGATGCAATCTTGCGTGTAAATACCTTTTCTACAAACACGAAGGCATACCTACCATGCCTCTATTTTGTTTCAGGTGGCTAACATTAAGAAGGAAACACACATTGTCTGGTACAAGGATGAAAGGGAAATCATGGTTGATGAAAAGCATGACTTCAAGGATGGGGTATGCACT
This sequence comes from Phrynocephalus forsythii, assembly GCA_029282475.1. Lineage (NCBI taxonomy): Eukaryota > Metazoa > Chordata > Lepidosauria > Squamata > Agamidae > Phrynocephalus > Phrynocephalus forsythii. The sequence goes on from JAPFRF010000003.1 coordinate 62,430,478, forward strand.
CTGCTGATAACAGAGGTAAGGGGGTCCTTTGTCCCTTGAATGAAACCAATGTGGATGAGGAAGTATTCCTAAAGGAGCAGTATTTTCAGAGAGCTAAATATTTGTGTGCCGTATGTGGGACAATTATGGCAGATGCTGCACAAGAGCAACGTGAAGCTAGCTTTTTCAGGCAGAGGACTCCAAGGGAGAGGGTGAAGTAGAAAGTTATGTCTGAATGGGGCAGCAGTACTTTTCAAGTGCCAGCCCATGTAGTGGCATATAGGAGTGGGAGGGTGCAATCTGGCAATTTTCCCCTGGCAGAAAAATATCCCCTTTCGGCAGTGAACATGAAAAGCATTGGTGCATCTATTACACAGAGTGTAAATGCACTGATTAGCATGCTAGGGACAACATGTTACAGCGTGCTGAAACAAATGTGGCAGGATGGGTAGGGTAACTGAGGCTATCCATGGATTAATGAATGACGACTCTCACTATCACTGACCACTAGCCCTGTTTCCCTTAATGTGTCACTTAAACCTTAAAAGCACAAGTAGAGTCAGTGTTCCAAATGATGGAATGGAAGAAGTGTGTTTCAAAAGAGGTAAAATAAACTAGTGATTTTTACAAAAAAGAAATAATATGACATTAGATCCATCTTTAATGAAGCAGTATATGTGTTATGCCCCTAATCTGAGCAATGACTAGTCCTGCATCTGAACAAAAGGATATACTCTACAAGAAGTTTCATATCTAATTAGAATTAATATCACTAGTTCTGAATTAATGTAATTCACAATGCAATTAACCCAAGCACATCTGTGCCATCCTCATTATTAATATTGTGAAGAGCCATCCATCCCCTATAAAACTAACATTTTAAGTCTTCAAGCAGGTTTTAAGCATTTTAGGTCATTTTAAGCAGAATGGTGTTTATGTGTTTGTTTGTTTGTTTTTGGTTCCTGTAGTTCTGGAACAGCACTTAATTTTGCTGTACATATTGTGCATGTGTAAAATGGCAATAACTTTTTATTCTATTCTATTACAGTATTTGCTATAAGCTTTCAGGGACTATATATGATGAAGTGAACTGCTTCCCATGAAAATCTATATCTAGACTTTTCTAGTTTTCTTGCAGTAGACAAACATAAACTATCTGTTAGACTACGAGTACTCGTAATCGGGCTTTCTCGGTGGCGGCCCCTAGCCTCTGGAACTCCATCCCCTCTGAAGTGCGCTCTGCAGAGTCCCTGCTGGCCTTCCGGAAGGCTTTAAAAACTCATCTATTCCGGGAGGCCTTTGGCGATAGTTATTAATTTCTTTTTTTTTCTTTTTTTTTTCTTTTTTTCTTCCTTTGCTTTTCTTTTTCCGCCATCGTATCGTGTATTACCAATAATGTTAGGTTTTATGATCCGTTGAGGTGCCTCTAGGCTTTTCTTTTATGTATTGCTGTATTATTTGTTTTTATTGCATACTGTATTTTCTTTGTAATACTTGTACCCCATTGTTGTAAGCCGCTTAGAGTTCAGAGCTGAAGATAAGCGGGATATAAATAAAATAAATAAATAAATAATATTATTACATTTTGACATGCCCTTTAAAGCCCTCTTATTTCTGGATTTTTGCTTTTACTTTAAAGTCTTATTTTATTTTATTTTATTTTATTTTATTAAGTTTAGCCTCTGCTCCTGCTTCTTCACTTGCTGCAGTATGGGGGATTATGGTCTTCTTTTAATCTATCCATTGGTGCATTACACTTTGAGGGTTCCCGTTGACCAACATTTTCCAGGCAGTGTAAACAGGTTAAATCTTTTTCTAGAACAGAAATGGGACACCACAAGAAGCCTCATATATTCCATGGCTATTTTCTTTCTATCCTCCTTTAACCCAAAAACATTGCATGAAGTTGTTAGATGCTACTTGTAAAGAAATATGTTCTGGTGTTTTGTTCCTTTGTGAATTATTGTGTAACATTTGAAATCAACATCAAAGCTATTCTTTGTATCCTATAAAAGAAAGTCATTAAAAGGTCTGCTGCTTATATACCACCCCATAGCACTTTAAGCACTGTCTGCTTGATAATGCAGGCTGTATATTGCCCACCCCCCTTGCATGTGCTAGGTACTCAATTAATGGACCTCAGAAGGATGGAAGGCTGAGTCAATCTCGAGCCGACTATCTGAACCCATTAACTCGGGTTGTGATCAGAGGGTACTGCAATTTAACCACTGCACCAAGAAGGTTTTACTTTGTGGCACAGTGGTTAATATTGGTTAATAGTAAAACAAAGTAAAGGTTGAGAATCCCCTTTTGAATGGTTTAATGACCACATGGAGAACATATAGAAAAAAATTGTCACTGAAGGGCTCCCCATTATGTTTAGTAACAGACTTGGAAAATTTTCCTACAAATTTGAAGCATTATTTGGAACTGTTTAAAGCTAAGAAAATAGCTAGATTAAAAGACTGGATGGCTAAAATTAGATCAACCCACGACATAAAAAATATCCTGCAATCTAGTGATTTAATATGGATAAACTACATCCAGTTAGGAAAATGGACAAAGGACTGGGTCAGAAGAAACAGTCAAATTAGAGAATGTACAAAGTTTGAACAGTTTTTACTATCGCTGGAATCTGACCAGGATAATATAGAGAAAGGAATAGTACGTAAAATATATAAAATAATAGGGGATTCATCGGAAGTGGAGTTAGATTTTCTGAGAGTGTTCTGGAATCAAGATCTTAATGTAGAGATAAAGAAAGAAGACTGGGCGAAAATTTGGAATATGAGAATCTTGAGATCATTATCAGTTAGGATAAAAGAAAATTACTTTAAACTGGTTTCTAGATGGTACTTAACACCAATTAGGCTGAACAGAATGAATGCTGAATACTCTAAGATGTGTTGGAAATGTGAAAAAAAGATAGGTACATATATGCATCTCTGGTGGGAATGTGAAATAGTTCAGAAGTTCTGGAAAAGGATTTTTTAGAGCTAAGTGACATGATTAAGTTAGATATTGATTGCAATCCAGAGACAGCACTATTATCATTGTTAACTAGTAAAGATTATGATGTTACAACAAAGGAGCTAATAGCAAATTTTATGACAGCTGCTAGATTGATTATAGCAAGAAACTGGAAATCCAAACTAGATCTCAAGATGGAAGATTGGTATAACGAACTTTGGGATATAGCCATAAACGATTGGTATAATGAACTTTGGGATATAGCCATAAACGATAAATTGTCTTGTAGCCTAAAAGTTAAACGAGGAAAAATGAAAAAAGACGTTTTTTATGACATTTGGGGAAAATTTATAGACTTTGTATTAGTTGAAGGGAAGGGGAAAGAGTCGACGAACACTTCAAGACAGTTCTGGAGAAGAGGACTTTAAGAAGAATACTAGAAAAACAGAAGACGGAGTAACAAGAAGAACTCATGGATGGTCCCGGGGGGTGGGGGTACACTTGTGTTGTTAATTGTTATCTGTTATTTTGTTTGTATGTAGTATAAAATTAAATTTAAAAAAATTTTTTTAAAAAAAGAATAATCTTCAGACAGAATTTTTTTTTTAAAAAAAGGTTAATAGTAAGCATTAGAGATGGGCACGACTTAGCGGTATTCCCGTTTCTGTTTCCGTTACTCGTTTCCGTTACTCTATGGAAACGGTAACGGGAATTACTCTGCCAGACTTCGAGCTCAAACCGACGAACGAACAATTTTGGTCTGATTTGTTGTGCTTGTTCCTTGCATCGCGATCGCGATGCCACGCGGCACAGAAAAAACGTTTTTAAAAGTTAAAAAAACCTGGTTCCTGGCCAAAAAGCAGGCGGAAAAATGCCTGCCGTGCCTCAGGGCACCTACCAGAGGGGTTGTTTCTGGAGGTCCCCGGCCTCCCCCATCCCCGTCCTGGGCTGCTCTGGTGGGACTTGCCGCAGGCTCGCAGGCAGCCAGCAAAAAGCCCAGTCTCACTGGCCGCCGGCCGCCGCAATTAAAGCACAAGCAAGCGGCACGGATGGCACAGGAAAAAACTTTTAAACTCTCCCCCCACCCATTCCCGGGCCAAAAAAGCAGGCGGAAAAATGCCTGCTTGACTAAGGGCGCAGGCACCTACCGGAGGGGTGGTTTCTGGAGGGGGGGTCCTGCCTCCCCCCTGTCCTGGGCAGCCGGACTCGAGTCGCCATGCCATGCGGTGCGGGCGGGGGATCCAAAATGGGGCGGCGAACGCAATATTGTTTTTGAAATCGTGGTCCAAAAACACACAAGCACAACAGAAACACGCGAAAATTTATAAACTGCCAGATTTTTCACAGTAGCAGTGGGTTTTTTCTTGCAACAAAATGTCTCTCCTCTCCTCCTCTGTCCTCCATTGATTTTTTTTTTTTACACCTGCACAATGATGGGCTGGCCGAGTGGCCAGCCATGTGGGAGTGGACGACCATGCAAATTTTTGGAGCCATCCCACCAATTGCCTGGCCACTTGGCCATGGAGACTTCTGGGATGTGCCAAAAAGCCCCCTAAAACCTGCTCTAGCCCCCTAACCCTAACCCTAATCCTTGACTCCTTACTTACCCATACATCACAGACTGTCTTCTTAGTGGGTCAGAGAGGCACCCAGAGGTGCAACCCACTAGCCCACCGTAACCTTACCTGTCACTAGCCTAACCCTAGCCCTTGCACTAACCCACCTTAACCCTAAGCCGGATGTACTTGCATTGCACTACACGCAAGTACAATTCCCTTCTTTGTGAGACATGGTGGTGCGAGAGCCTTAGGCATCACCCTATGGCTCTGGGTTCACTGCCATCACTAATCTCACTGTCTGCAACTGGTATGCATATCCATATGGCTATGCATGCATTTTGCAGCAGCAGGTGAGGAGGGGAGACCCCCATGTTGAGGGGTCTCTTGGAGCCTGCTTCCCCTTCCTAGTGGGTGAGGATAGGAGGCACCCACGGGTGCCTCCAGGAGCCCACTTTCCCTTTATAGCACGGGCCAGAGGAGGCACCCACCCCACAGAGGTGCCTCCAGGAGCCCCCCCCAAAAAAACCCAGTACTAACGACAATGAAAAAACAAAAAAACGAACCGACTAATTTTTGCGAATTTTCGCAAAAAATGGAAACGACCTGAAACGGAACCGGCCCGACTAACGACAACTTGAAAAAAATTTTTTTCAAGTCGTGCCCATCTCTAGTAAGCATAGTTTGCCAGTCTAAACAGGCATGGAAGTTAAATAAAATGCTTTTGGCACACTTGTTTATTTAGAAGTAAGTCCCACAATATTCACTGGGGATCAGTCACAGAATAATGTGCATAATATTAAGGACTTCAAGAATACGAAAAAGAAAAAGAAGGGAAAAGGGAGTTAATTTGGTTAAAGTATGTGTTATATTAAAAGCTGAAACAAAATGAGAATGGAGATTGAATAAAGGAACATAATTGTTGGCTGAGGGTATAAGGTAACAAAGGGCGCTTTTACATGACCCCTAAGATCCGCTGGCAACTTAAATTCAGACCAGAGATCTTGGGGGTTTGCTCCTCTTGCTGTGTTCCCACCCTTCTGCACTCTATTGTTCCTTTCTGCATGAGGGGAGGGAGAAAAAAAGGGAAAAAAGAATGCAGGCTCACCTCCGTTGTGCTGTCGGGAGCAGCCCCGGAAGCATTCCAGTCTCTTAAGGGGGGGGGCAAAAAAACCAAACAGAAGGCGAGGACAGCCTGGCACTCACTGCTTTACAATCCGCATCAGAATTTTTTTTTTACCTCCGGAGACCAGGTACTTTTAAAATGCGCTGGGGCGCGCTTAGGTGGGCGTGGTCATACTTAATTTTTTTAAAAGTGCGCAGCTGGTGGGAAAACAATTTTAAGCTCCACATCTGGGAGCCCTTTGCCTCGGATTTTAGGGGTCGTGTAAAAGCGCACAAAGATTGTCTCATTAGAACCTTTTCAATTCTTTCTTTCAGTATAGTGAACTATATTATTTCCATATAGCATGAAATGAAAAGAAAACTAATTGGAAAATAAATTAATCACTGAAATTCCCCTCATGGAACAAAGCTGATAATATTCAGAAAGAAGATACTCACAGATCAACTAAGAAAGCATTCGTCAATAACTTTGCTGCCAATTAACAGGGAGTAATAAAAGGTGCAAAACTGACAAGCAGGGAGCTTTTAGTTGAAGGCAGTGGAGGCCTGAAGACCTAAAGAGTACTGTGCCAATTCACCACTGAATGTTTTAAAACACCACCACAATCTTGGCTGGTGATATGCTGAACAGAGAAAAAGAACTTCTTTTTTAATTGCCAGGATTCACTCATTTGAAAACATGTCATTGGAAATTCTGTAACAAGTGAGTGAACAAAGGATGGCAGCCCTGCACTAGACTGCTAGTGTGGAAAAAGCCAGAGACGGGTGCAAGAAATGACAATGCTAATAAAAAAGGCAGAGATAATTACCCAATAGGAAGCAAAAATAGCAGAAGAGGAATGGGGGACGGGGGGACTTCACTTGAACAAAGGACTCTTCTTCAGCTAAATGACTGGGGAAAGGGAAAGGAAGTCACTCTGGCCACTTCCCCAGACTTCATTAATTCAGAAGGCCCCTGTCATGAATAAACCCAGCGACCTCAGTATTAGAATATTTGTTTGAAAGCACCATTTAAGAAATTCTCACTTCCCATTGGTCTGAAGGTCTGACTTTCTCAAACTGTTTAAAAAAAAAAGATCCACGTGACAAGAGAGTCAATTAAATCCCATCCTAATGTACCTAAAAGGAAAAGTTCTCACTAGAAGTTGGTTAGATAGATATTAGAGCAAAATCGGGCACTTTTCATTTGTGTTTTTAATTTGCATAAAATGTTCAGCTTTAGAACCTTAACTAATTCATTTTGCTAATGCATCCCCAAAACATATTCATAAAATCTTTAATCTGTTGTGTTTAAGTTTACCACTCTGATATGCTGAAGCACTGATACAAAGCCAGTGCACTCAAATTAAGGGCTCTTCCTTGAGATTGATTAGAGGGATGGAGGTAATGTTGGCCATGTATGCCTCATCAGGGTAGCCAGGCCCAGCAGGAAGACTGGACAGTTTGTCTCAGAGGGCCTAGAGGGTAAATAGTACTAGCTTCTCACTTAACACTGCCAAATACAGAAGTAGCAGTGTTGCCAATTAAGTTCAAGACTGATGCTAGTTCTTTAAAATGCCAATCAAAAACATAAATGAGAGGGGGAAATGCAAAACCAGATTGGATGTTGAAAGTCTTGATGTCTCCATCCATTTACTACTTGTGATGGGGAGAAAGAATCAGCAGGTATTCAAATGTGGTTCCTTCAGATGACTTTCTGTTGGGTCATGACTGTTGCACAGCTTTGATGTTCTGCTAATACAGTATTTCTTTTTGCTATGCCCCAGAAGTACCAAGATCCACGGAGGAACACATCTTCAAGTTCCCATAAAGTTAACCCCTTTCTCATTAAGTGGAATTTAAAGTCTCCATAACTCTGAGACATTTACTGGAAAATCAATAGTTTCTTTGTTTAAAGTTGCTTGAAATTACAGACTTGTATATTCTACTTTCTTTACTACACACATACCTGTACTTAGCAAACAACGGAACAGATCATCAGCAAACGAGCAACTTGCCATCAGTTCAGGAAAGTGAAGGAAAAAGGACATTCTGCAGATAGGCAGGGCTGTCTTTTAATTTCAAGGCTGGAAGAAATGATTGGTTCGTGCAAAATAGAAAGACAATCACACCAGCCTTGAAGAGTCCTTCACACAAGGTTTCAAACATAACGCCAACAATAAAAGGATGTAGCCACTTGTGTTTGCTGAAAGCAAAAGTAGGAAGAATAATTTCAGTCTTCTCATTATCAGACTTAAACTCCAGCAGTAAATTCAAGCCTGCCTTTATCTTAGGCCGTTACTTCACGAAGTACTTCGCTTCGCAGCGGGATTGCCTTCGCTTTGAATGCGAAGGCGGTCACGTGGTCTCCCTTCGCCCCCAAATCACCATGAAAGGATCGAATCCATTACTACCTCACGTGCTCCCTTCGCATTCGGAAGCTTACTTGAACGTCCGGTTTCTGCTTTCTTTTATTTTTAAAAATTACCACGCGTACGATGCATCAATACCCGTCTGTCATTTGCGGTCAGAGGCGCACAAGCCAGCGGTCAAACCCGGCGCTCAAAGGCCCCTGCGGTTGTCCCGAGGACTTGTGGGAGGCCATCGTGTTTCCCTGAAGCAGAGCAGCTGGGTTGGTTTTTTGGGGGCGGGGTGGGGAGAGGCTTCTCTCAGCTTCATCGCCCTGTGTGCCCCGCCGCTCTCTGGGTGGGCGCGGGGTGTCTCTTGCAGCGGCCGCACCGACCCCCTCCCCTCCCTCTGCGCAGCCCTTCGCCATCCCTTGCCAGCGGAGGGCTCCGCTCACATCACCCGGGAAACCCCGTGTACAGAAGGCAAGATCAAAAGAACGAATAAATATCTATGCATTGGCATTTTGGAGAAAAAATAAGTAAAAAAAAGATAAATATATATATTAACTGGCCACACGTGACTTTGGATGCGAAGCGGGATGCAGACTTAAGAAGATTCCCGGCCTCCGGCAGGGGAATCTCGCCCCCGCTTGGAGCACGGTTTAGGGGGCGTGGTCGGGGTGGGAATCCAAAGAGGAGGAGCGTGCGGACTGAAGCGATCGATCGCACGGAAATTAGCTCGCTGCCTTCGTGAAGTTTATTCAGAGCTCAGAAATTATTAGTAGATGAAGGCATCATTGTTTTTCTTGAAGGAAGAACGGATGAGTTAATTAAATAGAAATTGTACTCTTTAAATATTTATTCCTATAAAGATATAGGTTGCTCTCTTCTACCATTCTTTCTTTTTGTCATCCATGTTCCTGGAGTGCTTTTTCTGTTGCTACTAAATTATATTGTTTTCTTTACAGTTTTCTAAGAAAGATGCTGGTATATATGAAGTAATACTGAAAGATGACAGAGGAAAGGACAAGAGCATATTGAAGCTTGTAGAAGGAGGTAATGTCATCTCAAATTGGATGGACCTTAATCCTGTGTATATTTGCTTGCAAATAAAGGACTAGTTCCTTTTTAAAATTTATTATGTATTTTTACCCCACCTGTCTCCTTGTTTGTGAACAGGACTTGAAAGTCCTGTTCAATTTTCCTTAGTTGGAACTAACACTGGATTTAGCCTAATTCCCACTAAACTGGTTTATTCTCAAATAAATAAAAGATTGTGGCCCTTAATCCTAATAGAAGACAGTAAAATGGTGAAAATGATTATTTCTCCAGAGAGTTTTATTGCACATAATTTGCTGAAAGCAAATAAGAACAGAAGTATTGGACTCCTTAAAGGAAGATCTGAGTGTGAGTTTTCATAGATTACCATGCAGTTCCTCAGAGATATGAAGTTCAGTATTTAACTACCAGTTTGTATGCAGTTTATATTGTATATGAAGTGGGAACTCAATGAAGATGACTACAAACACAGAAAATGACATTTTAAATGGCAGTTGCATTATTAACACAAATAGTGAATCCAGAAGGTGTTGTTCCAAACTTGTGGCTAACATTTCACTCCATGCTTCTGAATGAGTGAACTGTTATCCATAAAAGCTTAAATAAATTCAAGGTGCCACAGTGTCCTCGTTTTATTGTTTTATTTGCCATTGTGCTGGAACAGACAAACAAGGCTACCTCTTTAAAAGTGTTTCAGTGCTGTTATTCAGAGAATAGTCCTCCATGCAAAAGAGTGAGGTAGAAGATTATTTACCTCACCACTCCTCTGCTGCTTCAGGCTGGCCATGGTGGAAGGTGTAATAAAGCTTTAGAGTCCAGCAGATTTTTAATCCCACCCTCTAATCCCTGAAACCAGTTAGAGGAATTAGCTATACCAGGTTCCATCCTGGAGTTGAGAGATAGAGTGGCAATATCTTAGATTAAATTAGGATATGCAAATTTAACAGAAAATGCCCTTCTTTTATGAAGAATGGCCTCTTTCTTGGTGTTCCTTAGCCTCCTTTTGAGTGATGTCTGTCCTTATTTTTGATGATGGGGCAGTGGCCACCCTACTGAGGAGTTCAATACAGGTTGCCCCCAGGGAAATGGAGATGGTTTGAATGCAGCAGACCCGAACACTGAAATAATTTTCAAACAGGTAACCAGTTCAACCTGTTTCTGCATATATGAAAAAAGAAAGAAAAAATAATAACTAGAGATGGGCACAAAACAATTTTTTAATTCATTTTGTTATTTGTTGTTCATTTCGTTAGGGAAAGAAACGAATAACGAAGGGACCCATCAAAGGAAAATGAAACAAAACGAAATGGAAATTTCCATTTTGTTTGCTTCATTTTTCGTTCTGGTGTACCTTTTCCTCCTGGGCCAGGTCAGGGGGAAAATAAAAAATAACAGAGGCACTAGCGCCTCTCAGCTGTGAAGCACTGGCCCCAAGCCAGCGCTTCTCAGCTGTAAAAAAAAAAAAAAGAAAATGGAAAAAAACCCCTGCAACGGGAACTATTTAAAATAATAACCCCACCCCAAAATAAATGTGTCCCTCGGCTGCGCCTGGCAAGAAAAAATGAAACAAAATTTTAAAAAGAAAAACAAATGAAATGAAATGCGAAAAAATTTTTTGAAAAAAATTGTTTCGTATTAAATGAAACAAAATGGGGGCCGGGGCAATGAATAACAAAACAAAACACCATTTTGACATTTCATGCCCATCTCTATTAATGACTCTATTGTGGTACCTCAAAGACTAACTGGAGCCACCTCCACAACTCCCCCATTTTGGGGCCTACTGGCAATAGAAATGTCAGCAAAAGACCATATGTTGCTGTTTCAGTTACTGCAGCAAATGGTGTTCCTTACTGCAAAATTAGGGTACATTAGATCCAGACTAGCTGTTTTGGCACTTGAGGCAGAAAATCCTACAAGAACCTTTCTCCATTTCCTTGGCAATAAAATGCAACAGTAATAATTAACCATTTGCTGCCTTTTTGTGAGCCCTTAACTGCACCCTGCAGTCATCTTTTTGTGTTATAATAATGCTGGCTCTGTACCAGCAGCAGACTTATACCTGTAGAGGTATTTATGATTATTACCAACGATACCATAGAGTTTGTATCCTATTCTTCTATTGGTGCAAATCTTTTAAAAAAGATGTCTCTGTATGTTAGCCTGTTATTGTACATGGAACTTTAGCATTCAATCAGTTTTCTAGATAGGCTTCATAGTGGTGAATTGTTTCTGTTTGCAAACTTGAACTCTGTCTCTAGAATGGAAAACTAAGCTAACATGATAGGGTCAGATCATGCATATTGCCACTTCTTACAATGTTAGCTCTCCAGGCATGCAAATATTTCAGAGTTACTGCCTCAGAAATAAGACATCAGAAGAAAGCTATTCTTATCTGCCAGTGACCAATTGTAAAACAAAAGCAGGCTTAATGTATTCTCAAAGGCTTTCACGGCCATGATCTGATAATTGTTGTGAGTTTTTCAGGCTGTTTGGCCATGTTCTGGAGGTTTTCTTCCTGACATTTCGTCAGTCTCTGTGGCTGGCATCTTCAGAGGGCAAGGAGTTCAGGGAACTAGGAGTTCTCTCTGTGCTCTGGGGTATAGAGTGAGTGAGACTCACTCACAGAATCTGGCGAAATGTCAGGAAGAAAAACTTCCAGAACACAGCCAAACAGCCTGAAAAACTCACAACAACTAAAAGAAGGCTTAATTTGCTCAGTCAGGCAAGCCCTGGTTCCACTGCTGTACTTGAGTCAAACTTGGGTTAGAATAACAGTATTTTCCCCTTATGGGAGATGCATCTAATGATGTGTTTGACTATGCTGCTACAGGTAGAATCCAGGAGCCCTTGGGATATGATGGCATGGAGAAGTGGGACACTCAGACCCATATCCTCTGTTTTGAAGAAACAGCTGCCAGTGCCTGCAACATTGCAGGGGATTTTAGGACATAGCTCCTAGAACTGATTGCTTAGCTGCCTTAATTAGTTTAGCATAGAATGAGTGTTTCAATGTATCAAGCACAGAATGTATGCATTTCCAGTGTGTTCTGTGCTATAAAGGAATGTTTTCTCGATATGTGGCCAAACAGGAAAAAAGGGGGCTAAAAATGACACTAAAACCAGGGAGGATGCGTACAAGCCCTTTGAGAATATTAGTGACCTGCTTCATAAAGTAACTCAGATTTCTTACAAGAATCCACTTGTGAGAATGTGCCAGATTACCCAGGGAATTTCGGGGCAGGGTTCAGTCATAACCAGGCATGGCTGATCTGGGAACACTAAGTCTCTGTCTCTGGATTTGTTTCCACAGCTTTTGCAGATTTGATGACGGAAGTATGCAAAGTGATTGGTAGGTATTAAACCCTGTTCCTGATGAATGACTCACTTGTGCTGCTCTGAGAATGATTCCAAGAGACTACAAAAACATGTGTTGCACTTTCAGCTTTATCTGCAACAGACCTGAAAATCCAAAGTAATGAAGAGGGTATCAGGTTATATTCCTTTGTTAACTACTACTTGGAAGATCTGAGAGTCAGCTGGTCACACAAGTAAGTAAAGGAGTTCTTGCTGGTGAGTGACACCTTCTCCAACAGCAACATTCTATACCTGTTTAAATTTAGGAGATGTTCACGCAGAAGCATGTCACCCAGGCTGCTTTGGGATCAGCTTAACACAAATAGCTTGCACACTCTCTACTGCAGCCACAAAGAGAATGCAATCAGTATTCAGCGTATAGGGCTGTTCTGAAAAGACCTACAGGCCCAAAGGTGAACCAAGTAAGATTGGGTAAAAAAAAGTAGCACAGTCCTAAAGATGTTTACCCAGATATAAATCTTTGCTGACCTCTGTAGTGTTTGCTCATGAGTAAAAGCTCATGTATTTGCAACCTTAGTTTGACTCATAGCCTGGAATCCTGCTTAACACCAGTGGAGTGTACCATGAGATCTCCTGCTTGTAGAAGCACTGCTCTTATACTAGTGGAGACCCCATTTACAAATGCCTCAAATGCCTGGATGGGGAAATCCTGAGTATTTTCTTGCATAAGGTCTGTAAAAACAGTTTGCCCCATGAAGATTGCATGAGCAGTTTGACCAAAAAGGAACCTAGCCACAATTTATTGTGCCAATGTTAATGCTGCATCATTTGGAACTCCAATTAACCTTTCCAATTAGAAAGGTAAACATAGTACAATAGTACAACCAGGGCTTGCCAGACTGAAGCACCCAAAGATTTTGCTTAGTAGTGATAATGGCATCAGCTGCCTACTCCCACCTCTGATATTGCTTCTGAATATAGCTCTATGTTGTGGTTTGGATTGGCAATGAAAATCCATCAGCTTTATATATATATCTGCCTCAGATGTGGATAGAAACTATTAGAACTGGTTTGTTAATATGGCTCCATGCAGCTTCCTCCCTTTTTTGGATGCTCCTCTGGAGTATGATTATATAGGGACCATCATTTTAAACCTGCATTAGGGACAAGGGCATCTCATCCTTCTCTCTTCTATTTCTTACTGTGTTATAGTGGTGGGATGGAAAAAGTAAAGATGTGCAACTGCAATATAGTATCTTTTTTAGGACAGTCATTAAGAGAGAAAATGTAGACTTCCTGCAGCACCTCCTGAGAAAATGTCACGTAAAATATATTGATTGTCAGAGGGCTTTGTCTTATGTAGGTTAATACGACTAAGAGGGCAGTCTCATGTCGTCTAAAAGCTGCTTTTCCAGCAATCAAAAGCACCTCTTTTAAACGTGGCCTCATAGGCAACTGGCTTTTCTGAAAATAAACTTTGGCCATCCAAGGGCATATCGGGGGTGGGGGAGAAGAGAAGGGTACATCTGCCACAGGCATGGAAATCTGGGGGCACGAGGAGGGGGAGGAAGCCCTGTGCCCTCCTGCCACCGCGCGCCTGGCAAGTGGCAAAGCAAGCAGGCAGGCAGGCGAGCGTGGTGGCTGCGGCGCCCTCCTCCTCCTCCTCCTCCTCCTCCTCCAACTCCCCACCGCAAAATGGAGGGTGCAGTGTTGGTGCTGGTACCCTCTAGCAACTGCTTAGACCCAAGCAGGCCAACAGGGGTCCAATGCTCTATCAAGGTGCCTGTCCCAGCATTAAGAGGCTGCATCTGGGAGCCACCAACCATTTTAAAATGTTCCATAGTGCCCTTGAACCATATGATTTCGAATGCTCCGTGGCATGATGGGAAATTTAAAATGGCAGTTGGTGGCCCTGAAGCACAGAAGAGACCTCCCTTCTCAAGACCCCTCAAAACATAGAGATGGTAGATCTATGTTGGTTTACCTATCCTGGGATTCATGGATCTCTGTGGAGAAGAGCTTAGTGGTATCAGAACTCTTTCCTGTTGGATACGTCTAACTGTGCTGCAGAGCTCATGGAAGAGAGTTAACCTGACCCCTCACATGCTGTCTTCAATAAATGCAATGCTCCAAGCTAGTCTTTGTTGCGAAACAGAAGCTTATCTGCAAGGGATAAATTAGGTGAACTTACTGTATGATTGGGGATAGTGAACAGGAAGGTGTGTGGTGGGTTCAGAAGAACTGCTAAAAGCTCATTGGTCTGCTCACTTGGCCTTGCCTTGCCTAGCCTTGCCTTTAAGGTTGATTGACTAAATGGGCCAGGCATCCTTTCTAAATGGCTGAGGATACTGAGAGGGGATATACATTTCCTCTTGGCAGCTGATGCAATTTAGGTCCGTGTTTTTATGTGAAAAAGATCAGAATAAACAGGCTTCACGTTTTAGAGGAAGCATTTCCAGTTCTGTATGCTAGCAATATCAGCATCCAGGAGTGTCTTTGGAGATTTGTAAACAGCTGTAGCCACAGCAGTTTAAGCTTCCAGGGACCTTCTTGCAAAGGAAAGAATCCTAGGTTTGCACTTTCACCCCTAGAATCAGTCACTGCTTGTGAGAAGTGAGGCAAGCATAACACTAGCCTAAATGAATGTGGGTACGTAAGTATTTTATAATTACAGAAGTAACACTTGTGGGAGGGTTCTCTCACCAGGCACTGTAGTTAGAAAATCGTCTCTACCCCAAAGGCAACAGAAGGAAACAGCATGTTTTCTGCAACTTGGTTCAGAAAGAAAGGAAGGTTTAAATAGAGCTTGTTATGCTGGAAACCTTTGTGTACCCAACAGTTGCTTTAGACACATAGAAAGTACCACTGATACATCTATCCTTGAATAATCACTCCTATCATAGTGAGTCTAGGCCTGCAAGGGAATAGTATGTGCTGAAGTTCGTATTTGACAGGTAGAGTTGCTCCAGGCTTTTAAAGAACTCTTTTGAAGTCTTTTTTTTTGGGGGTTCCTTTGAAGTATGTATCATTGTCTCTCCTTGGAAAAAATAGGACTAGAACATTTTCAGAGAAGAAATTACATTTCCAGAAGGGTGGGCATGTTAATCTGTTACAGCAAAACCAACCAAGGTTCTTTGTGTGTGTGGAAATGATAAAATTCTAGCATATGCCCCATTAAAGGGGATGCATCAGCCAATGAGATCTATCTCCGCTGACATAATAAGAGAGCATTCTTTTCATTTGTCTAGTGATGTCAAAATGAAGTATACAGAGAGAGTCAAGACTGGCATCACTGGGGAGCAGATCTGGCTGCAAATCAATGAGCCAACACCCAATGACAAAGGAAAATACATACTGGAGCTCTTTGATGGTAAAACTGGACACACAAAAATGGTGGATCTTTCTGGACAAGGTAAATACGTTACTTTACTTCTATCTGTGTTAATTTGTGTGCATAAACTGAAAACATTGTGAGGCCCATTAACAACACCTTTTTTACAGTGTTGTTAAGTACTGTGGGTAACCTTCTGGTATTGTGTTCAGAGAGCTCTGTTTTGGACTAGAGGCTGCATCTCAGCCAATGATGATTCTCATGTATGACTCCCAAGAATACATAGGGCTGATAAGCTTGTAGATGAGGTTTCCATGTCTACGTCCTGATTTCTGTGGATGTGTAAACTTTCTAGGCAAGAAGATAATGGTCAAATAACTTAAAAGTTGTGAAGCAACTACTGTTGCTTTCAATTATAGCTAAGCATCTTATGTCACTCTCATAACAAAGTTACTTGATGCTAAAGTATATTAGTAAATGCAAAAAGGTATTTGCTGAGGTATTGATTAAAAAGGCTAATCATATTCCATAATATCCTCCAGTTTTCTGCCTGTGTATGGAAGTGTATGAGAGAGTGTGAGTGGAAGAGATGGGTAGGGGATCTATTTCTTTCATTCATATATTCTTCAACAGCAGAATATATGTTAGCCATGTCACCACTGGCTAACAGAGCAGCACATGCTATACGCAGCCAAAGAAGGAATGTTTTTCTGGCACTACAAGAACATATGGTTGGGAATGTTAGGATACATAAAGGGATACTATGTTTGCACATGAGCTCCTTGTTCTGTTTGTTGTGTGCTTTGCTGTACAACCTTTTAGGAGAAGGTAAAGATAAAGGTTCCCCCCGCATATGCATGTTAGTTGTGTCTAGGGGCGGTGCTCATCTCTGTATTCAAGCCGCAAGAGCCAGTGCTGTGCAAGTCCATGGCCATGTGGCTGGCATGGCTGCAAGGAAACACTGTTTTACCTTCCCGCTTTTTACGGTGGTACCTATTTATCTACTTGCATTTACATGCTTTCGAACTGCTAGGTTGGCAGGAGCTGGGATTATCAGCGGGAGCTCGCTCCGCTGCGTGGCACCTGGGATTCAAACTGCTGAGCTGCCGACTTTGCAGTCTACAGTTTCAGTGCCTTAGTCCACTGAGAAAGTCAGCACATAAACAAACAAACAAACACTGCATTCTACATAAAATATGGAGGGTTTCCCCATTGGAGACTATGCTTCTTATATGAGAGATTGGCCATACCTGTTTCTTAGTCCTTCTTAGTTTCTATTGTATTTGCAGACCAGCACCATTCAAAAATAATAGCCCTGCGCTTGTGGACATCTGGATTGAATTTTGAAGTGTCTCAGTTTCCAGTATTGGCTATTATAGTAATTGGGATATGTCCTATTACAAACATGTCTTGTTCTGTATATTTATTCAGAAGCGAGTTCTGCCATTTATTTATTTATTTATTTATTTATTTATTTATTTATTTATTTATTTATTTATTTATTTATTTGGAATATTTTACCTCACCTTTCTCCTTGGAAAAGGACCCAAGGTGACTTACAATAATGAGAGAGAATATACAGTCCAGAACATTTAACACATATTCAAGTTAAGAACAGGGATTATTCCCAATTTCCCAAATGTGCATAGGAATGCAGTTTCAAACAGTAAATCAGTGTTCCTGTTTGAATCTGTCCAAGATCTGATGGAACATTTCACTTTTTTTCTTGCTGTAGAAATGCCTTGTGCTTCCATGCCCCTATAAACATCATAACTCAACCCATCTTGCCCTTAAACAGTCCCCAGCAAAAAAGATATATTGTTGTAAACTCATGCCATATTTAGGTTGAACCCAGTGTCTTGATATTCCTTTGGATATGTTGCAAAGAGTTCTAATCTGGATCAGATTCTTAGTACATGTGTTCTGTAAAATAATTCTAGTTGCTTCCATAATTGGTTTTTAAATGTTCCAGCCTACTCCTAAGTCCACAGATAATGGAATATAGGAATGATCACACAAGTTGACAACATAAGGGTTGCTATTAATAGAATGTTGTTCTTTCTTTTTAAAGCATTTGAAGAAGCCTTTGCAGAATTCCAGAGGTTAAAGTAAGTATTGTTCACAGAAGACACAATTTTCCTTAGATAATGGCACTCCTTGCTGTAAAAGTTACTTTCCTTTTCAACTTTTATTATTACATTATCCAAAAGATGCAAGGGTACTCACTGTCTTTTCTGTTGAAGTACAAGGTGTCATAATTCTTTTGGTGAAACTCTATAATCTTCAGATATCATAAGAAACTGCATTGTCAAAGTAGGGCATTCTGTAGAGAAGTTTTGTTCATCTATTTAAAGAGATGCAAAAAAGAGTAACTTTTCTGTCCATCACCATTCCCTTTATGAAATGAAACTGAGTTTTCTTTTTGTCTGCTTCCATTACAGAGCACTTGCCATTGCAGAGAAAAGTAAGTGATTTTAATTGATCTCTCTATTAGGAGGATGTACAAGGCAGAATTTACTTAATGGCATGCAATTATTATTGATATAAGGATGTAATACTTTTAGAAGAGATAGCTGTGTTAGTCTCTGCATATTGAGCAAAGACAAAAGAAAAATAAAGAAGACAAAAATGTTGTGGCATCTTGAAGACTAACTGCTATACAGTAATCTATTTTAATGTAAGATTTGGTGGATTCCTCTGATACTAGGATGTAATACTTGAGTCCTTACATTTCCAACTGCTATGAAAAATGAGACTTGTAATCAGGAATTTCTATGCCATATATCTAATGCACAAATCCTGAATCAGGTTACAAGTTTCAAAGCAGTTTCCTTTAAAAGTTTTGCAATATCTGTTTATCACCTGGTCATCAGGTAGAGTAGATCACCCTCCAGACAGGCTTAACTGGTCCTGAAGTATTATATTTTTCTCCCCCTAGCCAAAGCAAGGGCAGCCCTTGGAAACTCTCTCCTGCCAATCACATGCAAGAAGCTCAACTTTCCCTACTCTCTTTGTTCAAACTGTAGACAGTACTGTTTCCTTCAGCTCCATCCTAGATGGCAGAGTACGACCGCCTAGCCTGGATGTCTACTTAATGGTCATCCATTGTTACATCTTTGCATACTCTTCCTAAATGGTGTTCTTATTTATATGTTTTACTTAATTTACTCAGTTCCTCCTCCATTGATTAAAGCACTTCTGGACTTTTTTTTTAGCTGTGCACATTTTAGCTGCTCACCTGTTAACATGGGCACATAGTTGTATGCATATTTTATTGTCCTGAAGCACCTCTTAAGTCCTGGAAATGTGCAACATTTCTTGTTGCATCCCTGGGATGTGAGAACATTCTTCTTTCATTGAGATCATCAAATCCATCAAAGGTATTTTCTGTCTCTGAGAGAGAAGCAGGGAACTGGCAGTTCCATGCCTCACTATGGATGGAAGATATTCACACCCTTCACATACCAAGGAGGGCAAGCGGCATTAAAGCAGTGGTTCTCAACCTTCCTGATGCCGCAACCCTTTAATACAGTTCCTCATGTTGTGGTGACCCCTTGCCCTGCTTGGAAGAAGCCACAAGCCCCCTTTGGCAGGCCACTGCCACATGTGCCATAGAGAACTTCCCTCTACAGGCACCCTCAGCCAATCGCAGGCTCCTGTGCCATTGACTGACATCCCCTCCAACCTATCAAGCTGTAACTCACTCTTCCCCCCCTTCCTCCCCCCTCCTCCTCCAGACCCAAGTCGTTTGTGCCTTTTTCTTCACTGGCTCATGGCGACCCCTGTGAAATGGTCGTTCAACCCCCCCAAAGGGGTCCCGACCCCCAGCTTGCGAACCACTGCATTAGAGTGTATCCTCTATCAATTACTTGCTTTCCAGTGAGTTATTGAGTAATCTCACTTTGAGATGGCAAGGGCCATCTTGCTGTTATATTTGACTGGACACCACAGGGGTTTCCTTCTCTCTCCTAGTTGCCTCCCCAATTAAAATATAGCTGATTGCTTATAGTTCCCTTATCTTTCCAACCAATAGAATGAGGAAATGAGGAGACACTTTCCAGTTGAAATATCCTGTCATTGAGCAGAGGTGATAGCAGTATCCTCTTAGAAAGCATCTGCCTGGATATGTGTAGGACTCTCACCTTTCCTGGTTGGTGTCTGTGAAAATTCTGAGTCATCAATGTGAGGTTATCTGGAAGTTGAGTCATGGGAACTGGACTTTTTTTCTTGTGTGACTGAAACGTTTTGCTTCGTCAGACTGACAAAGCTGCTTGGGTGAGTAGCAAAACGTTTCTATCTGGCAAGAAAAGAAGTCCAGTACCCATCACTCAACTTCCAGCTTACCTGGTGGTGTTTAGTCTTAACTTATAGCATTGCCAGCCATTAAATTTAGAAGCTTAGAATCACAACCTGTGTCTTGCCTGTAGTTCTGTAACACGTACTGTCCTATCATTCACTAACAGAGGCAGTGGTTGGTGTCATTTACAACATATTTGATGTTACTTTCATTTCAAGTAAAGTAGGCTAAAAATACTTACAATCTCCATTTGCATGCATCAGTGGTGGCTTTTAGAAAAGGTAGATAGAAAGACTCAAATCCGGGGCAGAATTTATCCTTCAGATGGTAAAGAAAAAATATGAATGTGTTTTCCACCCTCCAGATCGTGCCCGGGTGCTCGGAGGTCTGCCTGATGTTGTTACCATTCAGGAAGGCAAGGTACAGTAAACCACTCAATATGAAATGTTTTAAAAGGCAATTCTGTAGCTTTCTCTTTTTTTCTTCCTTTTTTCCCTGAGAAGAGAAAGCTTCAGTTACTCAGAGGTTCTTGTTTAAAAAATGGCACTTCTTCTGGAGAACATCATTTCACTGTGAAAGATAGTCTGACCTTCTATATTTAGAACACATTAATATAAGTAGAGTATGAAAGAATGAAGAAAATGACAGTCAAGCTTTAGGCTACAATCCAACATACCTGCTTAAGCCCAATGATTTTCAATGATCCTCACAGTGTTTGAAGGCTAAAGTTAACTAGCCAGTTCTGTATACAACATATGAATAACGAAAGAAAGGCCACCTTTGCAATAGTTTGAATTCCACCACCACCTGCAACAAGCAGACAGATAAGCCTGAAATGCTTTAAAACAAAGAAATACTCAAGAGGAGTGAAATATTACCTAATCTAAAATACAAATTCTCAAGTTACTTAGATAAAGCCTATTTAACCCAATGTAATAAATAAGACCCAACTCTCTAATCATAAATACATTAACGGGTAAGCTTCTTTCTTTCTTTCTTTCTTTCTTTCTTTCTTTCTTTCTTTCTTTCTTTCTTTCTTTCTTTCTTTCTTTCTTTCTTTCTTTCTTTCTTTCTTTTACATACTTACAAGAAGAATAGTGAAAGCCGGCCAATAAATCTAGGCCTCCTTTTGCAGCTAGGATTTGAAATGAGGAAAGAAATATAGGCTCACCATTTTCATAAGCCAAAAATGCATATCCTACATCACATATACAATGTTTACTTCTGGACCAATCTAAAATTATTTTGTTTAACACAATCACAATTTTGAACACTAAAGAAAAACCAAACCACAATTTAAAACATTGCTTAATTTGTAATAAAAGGGGGGCAGCGGCTCAGAAATAAAAAGCATCTACTTTGCTGTGCCATTTCAGCAGCTAACTGTCTTTCAGTTGTCTTGGAAGGAACCCATTTATTCTGAAGGGCCTTATCCTAAAGAGACACACCTACTTCCTTCTGTACTCTGAGTACTGTCACGACTCCGAGATCTGCAGACACTCATTTCCTGTCACCAGCCTTGAGACTGCTTCTAGTGCTGCTTGATCTGTGGGAAACAAAATTGAAACTAGACAGATGGTGGGAAAAGAAGGAAACTCACCAAATCTGTATTGTTGTCGTATAAATGATCGTGCATTGCTTTGAAAGTGGAAGGGCAGGGACCTTATGGGGCATGTGCAAAAATACTGTGACTTATGTTGTGGCTGCAACAAAAGGTAACACTAGGAACTGAGAAAATATCTCTCTGTGTGTCTCTCGGTCTCTTGGTCTCTCTCTCTCTCTCTCTCTCTCTCTCTCTCTCGGTCTCTATCGCATGAGCACTAAGTGCGGATGATAATAAAATGTGTACTTTCTCCAAGAGTGGTCACAGGACATTAAATGTACAGTTACCGCCCCCACGATAGCATTTTTAGCCTCTTTTTTGTGCCCCCTTTTGCCAGATGCTCATCAAGGCACTGTTTTGAAAAGCTGTTTGCTGCAAAACAGGTGAAACCAGAAGATGCGGCTTTCTGGAGTTCACACGACCTTTGCTTTGCATCAAAATGTGCATCAGCAAGTGAAGTCATTTGATCAAACCCCTAGTGGCGGTGCAGGAAGATGTGCTTGAGATGTGCTTCAGGGGACATGGTCGAGAGGGGTGTTCAGAACATGCGGCTGGCCATGGGGGCACGATCTTTAGATGCAAATTCAGTAAAAAAAAAAAAAGCGTGCATTTAAGTTGACTGTGATAGAGGCTCTCTCTCTCTCTCTCTCTCTCTCTCTCTCTCTCTCTCTGTGTGTGTGTGTGTGTGTGTGTGTGTGTGATTACATGGATGTGCGCTTTCTTAAACCCTTGCAGTAGTTCTCAGCCTGTGGGTCCCCAGATGTTCCTGGACTGCAACTCCTAGAAGTCTTCATCACTAGCTGAGCTGGCCAGGGAGTAGCAGTCCAGGAACATCTGGGGACCTACAGGTTGAGAACCACTGCTGACTCCTGTTTTCATTTTCTCAGCAAAGCTAATTTCAGTTTTATTAGGAATTTCAAGGAAACTGTACAGAGTGAACTCCATTCCCACATAATCTGTCATTATATCCAGATGCTATTCTCAGACTGAAAGGAACACCAGGAGAGCCAGTTACTGGTCTCCTGCACACCATATAGCTCTAGCCTCATCAGTGGTCTGAGAATGACTCTGGAGTACATCACTGGTGCTGTCATAGGCTGGTAGATTATACATCTCGTTATTCTCTCCACCCCCAATCCCTCCAACTTTATAGTTTTTATATAGTATTTAATTTTGGCTATTCTAACTTACATAATGAAACAGTGTTGTCAAAATTCCTTAACAGGATAATAAAAAAATCACTCTAACATGATTTTTTTTGGCATTTATGGCTGTAGACATGGTGGTTTTATACAGTGAGAAAATTGGAAACACATTTCTCCTGGCCAGTGAAACTCTCAGGTTGAAATATTGTCTATCTCTAATTTCAGCTGGACTTTACAATATCAATTCCTAAATAAAGACTTTTCCCATAAAAATATTAAAAACTGCCATCATGCAGCAGTATATGCATTCAAGAAGTATGCAATTTATACTATGAGAGTATAACACAAGCACTGTTGTAACATGTCTTACAGTACATTTTGTGTGATGAGAGCAAATGTAAAAGAGGCAACGTCTCCATAACAGCCCTCATTCTAAAAAGAAAAGTCTGTAAGGGCCTTTTCACATGACCCCTAAGATCCGCTGGCCACTTAAATTCGGACCAGAGATCTTGGGGGTTCGTTGCTCTTCCTACGTCCCCACCCCTCCGCACTTCCTTGCTCCTGTCTGCGTGAGGGGAGGGAGAAAAAAAGAGAGGAAAAAATGCAGGCTCACCTCCGAAGCTGCCGGGAGCCCCGTCATCATCCTGATTCCTTCTCTTAAAGGGGCGGGAGGCAAAAAACAACAACAAACAGAAGCGAGGAGAGCCCGGCACTCACTCCCTTAAATCCGCATCAGGGATTTTCACCCTCCGAGAGCAGGTACATGAAAAGTGTGCTGCGACACGCTTAGGTGGGCGTGGTCGCACTTAATTTTCTGCAAACTCCGGAGCTGGTGGGGAAACAATTGTAAGCTCCGGAGCTGGCAGCCATTTGCGGTGGAGTTTAGGGGTCGTGTACAAAGGTTCTAAGACAGGAATGAATAATCTCATTAGGGCTAAGGGCCATTTTTCAGACTTCCTGGCAGTCTGAGGGCTACATTCCCAAGAAATCAGGACTCAAAAGGGAATGCTGTGACCCAAGAAGCAAATTAGCATATTTCATTCTTATTATTTTCCAAAAGGTCCTTTTAAAGAAATGTTTTTACACTTCAACAGTTGCTACAATAGGTTTTTGTGGATTTAAAATGGGTTTAGCTTTAAAGAGTGGGTGTTTTTTTTTTAAAGTGACATCCCCCTTGCATCCTCTACCAGCCTAAAAATAAGAGGCATATGGGAGATCTCAGAGATACTGGAGTGTCCTTGGAACATAGGAAAATGTACTCTAGTTGGCACAAAGGGAAGTTCTGATAAAAAATTGACAGTGCCGATACATTTTGGTGGTGGCAGAGAGCTTCAGGGGATCCAGGAACCACACCAAGAAGTGACCCCTCCTCTCAATATATCTGAAAACCCTTTGTTTCTTAATGATAATCATTTGATAGAACTGCATGTGAAAGCCTTCATATAGATAGCACACATGTGGATGAAACCATATACGTTTAGAGAACTTTCATGGGCAAAATGTAGGCAGGAGAGATTGGTTATCAGTGCATAAACGTTATGGGTCTCACAATCCCAAATGGGATTCCACAAATGCATGTTCCCCGCCCCTTTTTCCTCCTCGTCCCCAGAAACAGAAATGACAATCTGTGTATCTATATACCACAAACCCCTTTTCATTTGATGTCATTTCAAGTGTCACAGCTTCTATGTCATGATTCAACAGATATTGGGTACTATTAGAGATGGGTGACACTTCAAATTCTCAGCTGGAGAACTCTAGTTCTCTAATCAGGGGTGGGTAGGATGGAGAGAGAGTTCACTAAAGCTCTCTGGGGAGGATTGTGTAGATTGAAACCATGAGAATTAAAGCAGTCCTTGGTACATAACAGTACCAAACTGGTGCAATTATTCAGTATGAATATAGACCAAGTTAGACTAGGTGCTTGTTTAAACATACGTCTGATGTCACATGTTGTTTCACCACTGGTATTTGTTTTGCTGAAACTGATGTTTATTGCTCCAGGAAAATTACAGGTTCAGGCTAGTATGACTAATTGTTTGAGCCTATGTGTTTCTTGCTTTCATCCAAATGACTATTGTGGACATGGAAGTTACCCCAGGAAACTTTCCAGCCAGCCAAGCCTTGAAGCTTTCATGGAAGATGGAAAACAACCAGGATCTTGTTGAGAAGTCCCTGATCAGCATTCAGGTTTTAACTCTGGAGACTTACAATAGACAGCTTGAGGCTATTCACATCTCCTGAGTTGGTGGTTTAGCAACAGGCATCTTCCTTCATTGACCCAGACCCTGTTAGCAAGTTTGTGTGAAAATGGAGGGCTGTATTTTGACCCCAGAGCAGCCCAATCCCAAGTTTCTTTCCTTGTAAGACAGCCTTAATGCTGATGCAAGAGTTGTGGCAGATGGTTTTATCCGTCTTTAGTTCTTCCCCTTGGTTTTAATGGCTAACAGTGGCACAAACGGGACAACATCATTTGCTTTCCTTTAATATGTCTGGCAAGGATCATTTTACTGGGAACAAATGCCTGATTGGTAGATGTTTCAGAGTGGATTATATTTTACCTTGTTAAGCATTTTAAAAGGACACTGCATTTCTAAAGCAAGAAACAATTATCAAAGAGGGAGGAGACAGTGTGTAAAAGGGTATGCTGATATATTTAATGTGATTGAATTTCAGTGCACACAAATACAACTAGAGAGAAACTGAAGACCCAGACCCAGAACCATCTTCATCTGAGTGATTTATCTATACTTAATTTTTTTTATTTGTCCTTGAGCTAGGATAGTGGGGAAAATGGCAGAATTTATTGATATTATAATCTTATCTCTCTTTGAGGTTTATCTGGATGCTCTCTGATAAGATGTTTTTCAGTGCATAGGACAGCTTTCACCATTCACTCACCTTTCCCACACTGCTTTCAGTTCATTCACCCAAGAATGCCACTTTTTGCTTCTTTCTAAATCTTTCCAAGTTTCCAAAGAGCCTCTCTAGTTCTTATTTCCTTTTGCCTTTCATTCCCATAGTGCAGGCATGTCCAAACTTTGTCCCTCCTGATGTTTTGGCCATAGTGCTTCCTTTATGGAGCTGAGAGCACCCTTATGTATTTATGCTTTCAAGTCACTACCTGACAAGAGTTAGTTCTGTTGAGTCAAACACTTTAGACACCTGCAGTCTTGGAAGTTCTAGTTGGTAAGAGTAAGCAAGCACAAGCTTTCTTTACTGCTGATTTAATGACAGCAAAGGAACTGAGGAGTGTTTCTGGAGTGCAAATACCACATGCTTAGAATCCCAACATTTTGTTGGCAGAAAACAATGGAAGGGCAGTAGCTATTATTTGATTGACCTATTTATAGGAGTAATTTGTTTGATCACTGATGGAGATTGTTTCAATGGGTGTTGCTCTTATCCGATTATGCAATTCTGAAAATCCCTAAAGGCCTAATTTTGTGGAAGTGCCATAGCAAGATCTCACATAATACACTTAAGCCTGGGATTCCTTTGAAGTCTGAGCTCACAAACATATTTCTCTGATACATCCATGCTTTCATGAAAGGTTGTATACAACAACTGTTCCTGTCCTAAAAGACAACATTCACAGCTTAGTAAATTTATCACTTATGCATAGCCTCTGCTCTCATCCTCTTCAAGTATGCATTAAATTCACAGTTTCTATCCTAGATAGTTTAAATAATAGTTTACCACAATATACAAATTGTGATTTAATGTCAGTTTATTCCCTAGGATGTGAAAGTAGATCCTGATTTGTTCAAACGTACTGAGAAATAGCTGTATGGAGAGACTATGACAATAGCACAAATCTTGTTGTGTGAAGTCAGAAACACATGAAAGCCTAGCATTTATTCTCTTTATAACAAACCATGGTTTGTTAAGTCAAAACTGTTATATCTGGACCACTGCTGTCCCCTCAATAAGCTGGGCATTATCTATCTATGCACTTGAAAGTTGCACCTTTGCTACTGATGTTATTAAACCATGTGCAAATTCTTAATCTTTCAGAGTTATGTCATTGTTTTCTACTTCATCAGACTACATTGCCATTTCTATCCTCCAGAGAAAAATAAGTACATTTTCCCCCAAGCCACAACTATTTGTTCAACAACTGTAGACTCTTTATTTTTCCCTGTGTATTCTGCTTCTCCCATCTCCTTTTCATCATGAGGACATCAAAGAAAGAGATAGTGATAGTGATAGTGTGTGTACAAGTTGCTGCTCTGTTAGTTAAGCTTGGATTATGTGACATGGGTTGAGGATGAAGGTATGGGAAAGAACACCTTGATCAGAGTCCATTATGGCCATAATGGTTCAAACCATGTATTTTGTGTTTTCATTTATCCCAGGAGGAGTAGCTGGAGGTAGTAGATGTACTTGGGTGTCAGTAGGCTTACATTGAATGGGCAGGTTTGTGTCTCTGTAGGAGTAAAAACTATTTGCCCTCTAAATTCCATCACCCTGAGTCAAAGCCTTAGCATGGTTTTTTCTGCCCAGGTTGATTTAAACATTGTTCACCTAAGGCAGTGCTCCCCAACCTTTTTATCACCGGGGACCGTTTTAATTTTTCCCTGCCCAGGTTGATTTAAACATTGTTCACCAGTGGCGGGCGCGCGCGATGCAGGGAACTGATGGCGGGGTCGCGCAGTAGTGTGGCGGGGCCATCCAAATCATTATAGATTTGCAGTGGCGGCGGCGCGCTGATGTTGATGGTGGGGGGCGATGGCGGGGGGTCGCGCGCGGCGGGCGGCGCTGATGGCGGGGGGCGATGGCGGGGGTCGCGGCGGCATCATGGCGGGGCGGCGCGATGGCGGGGGTTGCAGTGGCGGCAGCGCGCGATTAGGGGCGCGGCGGTGATGGCGATGGGCGATGGCGGGGGGGATTCGGCGGCGGCGGCGGCGATGGTGGCGCGATGGCAGGGCAGGGTGGGCGTGATGGCGGGGGTCACGGCGACGGCGGCGGCGCGGTGATTGCTGGGGGTCGCGCGCGGCGGCGGCGGCGGGAAAACACCGGGCCGGCCTGCGCCGCCCCCGCCCACCTCAACACAGGCGCGGCGGCGGGAAAAGACCCAGGCCGGCCTGAGACGCCCCCCCCCCCTAAAAAGAGGCACACATGCACGGCGCCCCCCTCCCCCTCCCCCAAAAAGAGGCACGCGCGGCGCCGGCCGGCCAAAGCCCGGCCCAGCCTGAGCCGCCCCCTCCCCCAAAGAGGCCCAGCCGGCCTGAGCCGCCCACCCTCCCCCCCCTCACCTCAAAACAGGCGCGGCCTGCCTGCCTCGCCGCCGCCAGCCAAGAGCCCGAGGGGTTCGGGAGTCTCCGGGAGAAAGCGGCCCTTCCGAGCAGGGCTCCTTTCTCTCTCTCTCTCTCTCTCTCTCTCTCTCTCATTTCCGGGAACCGGGCCGCCGCCACAGGGGAATGATTGGAAGTTCCTCGGGAGGCGGCCCGGCGTAGATTGCTCCACGGACTGGCACCGGTCCGCGGCCCGGGGGTTGAGGACCACTGACCTAAGGGAACTAGTGTCAGGCAGTAGTGTTTTGCCATCCAAATCATTATAGATTCCTTGAAATCCTGCAGTAGAATATGGGAAAGGGCTCTACAATATTAGATATATGTCATCTTTTCCTCAGGGCATCAATTTTTATTTTTAAAATCATCTTTGCAGATGTGCTGAACAGCAATGTTCTTGTGCCTTCTGGCCTAATCACAGCAGCATATTAGAATAATGTTCATTTGTTCTCTGGAGAGGCTGCAACAGGCACTACAGAAGGCTGCCGAAGGGGGGAAAGGAAGGAAAAATCTGTGGTGCAGGCAGTCTGCACCTTCCATTCTTACCATGTTGGATTTCACCATATATTTTCCTTGCATTCTGTACTAGTGTTTTAGTAAACAGTTATAAAATAAGTTAATCATTGGTGTTGAATCTGGTCACATCCTGAGGGTGCATATGTCTCAAGTATGTTGGAAGAATCTATTTCTAGGATATATCTGCACTGAAGAGGCTTTGACAAACCAGGACATGACCTTTTCCTTCTCTTCCAACCTCAGAATAATTTCTGGTAAAAACGCTGCATCTTTAAACAATTGATAGTGAAGATGTTTTCTTTCCAGACAATCCATATTTGCTCTTTACAAAACAATATCACCCATAAGACCTTCAGGAAACAGATGTCAGCTGTTTTGGTTAGGAGTTGTTCCTGACGAAAGAAAAAAAAGGGAGTATTGATTTCAGATTAAAAGCAAGGCAATTAGATGGGCAATTTTATGAAAAACCAGTGAAAACTGCTTCAAAGTACCTGAATCACACCGTAATTGTACATTTAACTGCTATTTAAAGATTTGAAAGCCTAACAATCTCTTTTGTGATTATAAAAGAAATCTTCTTAGAACAAAAAGAATCAAGCTTGTCAATTGAAGGGCTAAATTTTCACATAACTCTAACACTTAAATGTGTGTTAAAGTGAATGTGCAGTCTATGGCAAGCCTTTGGAAGGAAAAAAAGTGTAGTTTGCGATAAACCTTTGGAAGAAAAATATGTCTCAAAACTGATACTGTTTCCCCCCACCTCCCTAATATAAATTTAGAAATGTATTTGTGTCGTGTTTAAATATTTTATGTGTGATTTAAAGAAAGGTAAACATAGTCAGGGAGCATACATATTTAGAATATTCATTCATAGTAGCTGTTTATAATTTCTTTTATGTTTCCTGCAGGCACTTAATCTTACCTGCACTGTTTGGGGAAATCCTGTTCCAGAGATTTCTTGGCTGAAGAATGAAAAGCAGTTGGTAGGAGATGACCACATCATACTGAAATTTGAACACGGAAAACTAGCCACTTTCATCATCACTGCCGTCAGTACAGTAGACTCAGGGAGATACAGCCTTGTAGTGAAAAACCAATATGGTACAGAGACAAGTGATTTCACTGTAAGTGTGTTCATTCCTGAGGAAGGGATGGAGATCCCCCATCCAGAGCCCAGTAAAGGAGATAAGAAAAAGAAGGTATGAAGCTAAGCCGGAGAAGGACAAATGCTGGGAAGAGTTAGAATTTCTTTCTGATTTAATGATGTGTGTGTTAAACTGGTTTGCCTGTGCATAGGTGGTAGATCTGCCTCCTTCCACTCCCTTTCTTTGAGCTATTATGACTTACTCATATCAAGCAAATTGGGCTAATTGGTCCCCAACCACTCTTGCATTTTGTTACAGATATGCTTCTCAAGTTTGTCTCAGTCAATCTTAAACAGGAAAAAATAAATTCAGTGACTGCATGTAATAATGATGGTGTGGCTATTTTCCAGGTGCTGGTGTTCAGAAATCAGAAGCATGGTAGTTCAACTCACTTAATTAATGAGGGGAGTGAAAGGATAACATATACCTGTGGTTAACCGGAGGTGCTTTTCTCACCAGGGAGTTAGAGTTGGTCATATGTGTAGCCTAATACCAACTGAGTGCACTGTAGTATAGGACTAGAAAGTGGAACTACTAAACAGAGAATATTAGAGAGGAAAATGTATGTGTTGCCATGATATTAATGCACAATATTGTCAAAGTATTTAAAAATAAATAAACCAAACACTTTCCTTTCACCTTGTTTTCCTGTGTTTTACTTATATTCCCACTATTGTGTGTTCACCAGCCCTGTTACTTCTGTCTTGACTCACTCACTTTCTTGCAACTTTATCACTGTTAACTAGGTTTCCAGTGCATTCCCAGAAAAGAAACAATTATAACCTTTTTGTTTGTTCCACACTACCCTCTTCCTGCATTGCTCTCACTGCAAAAAGCCATTTTATCCACTTGAACTTGTTAATAATTATACATTATATGGAACTGAAGCCACATTATTTTATTTCTTAAGAAATTTTTTTAGTTGATTGTTCATTCACAATTGGAAGATTAATATTTTTTCACATAACAGAGGAATAGAACTGAGAGGACAGAACAGATTTAAGCACATCTATTTAACTGGTGGGTGGGTGGGGTATAACTCCCAGCAAACTTTTGTCTATCTAGAATCTGGGACTTGTAGCTTAGAAAAGTATCTTTTACAAGCTCTGGGTTTGAGCATTGTCAAGAAAATTCTCCAATAGAATTCAGCAATCTTACTGAGTATATGTTATTTTAAATTGTATCATTTGAGGTTTTATAGTGAGAAGATGGGATAATATTACTAGTCAGGAAACAGGTCTAGTTCCCATTCACCAGTTAACCACATTGTGAAAATAGTTCATAATGTAAGAGCAAAGCCCCAGAAAATGCAGGGGATTATGAGCTCAAATGTACACAAAGAGGGTGAAAGATCTGGGTAGGCTCTTTGGTGGAAAACAAAGGATTGGTATAGCAAACTGTTCTGAACATTTTAAAGGGTGCTTTTTGCAACCATATCATTAGAATTGATATGCATTTTAGAAATGGGCAATTCGTTTCAGAATCTAATGGTTCCAAAACCACCCATGTGAGGCCAGGTGCTGTTCGGGAGCCTCCGACACACAAACAGACAATCTCTTACCTTGGTCTGGGCTTGTGCCGGGTTAAACTCCAACAAGGAAACAGGCTGTAATGTCATCTTTGCTTCTCTATGGTGCTGGCCAATCAGACAGGGAGGTGGGATGATGCCTGTCCCTGCATAGCTTCTGATTGGCCAGCACCACAGAGAAGCAAAGATGAGGTCGCAGCCTGCTTCCTTGTTGGAGTTTAGCTCCATGCGGGTGCAGACCAAAGTAAGAGATTGGCTTATTGTGTGTTGGAGGCTTCTGAATACCACCTGGGCTTGTGCCCATCCCTAATACCCATCCCTAATGCATTTTCTACATTCTTGTAAGACAAATTCACTCCTGGGTTTCTGCACGCCATTCCTTTTGCACATTAATCTTCTTCAATGCATGTATCTAAACCATTGGGAATCCATAGATTATGGAGTCTTCCAGTTAGATCTTTGACATAGTAAGTGTCAGATATGAGAGAACCAGAGAGGTGAGTGCATTTCATTGAAATCCAATCAAACTATTTGGTTTGCATCTCAATGTTTATAAGCATGTTATATTTCAGATTCAAAAAGAACTTTTCCTAGAAACATCTTGTTACTTGATCAGATTGGGATGAAACTGGCAATTTGTTCAAAAGAGCAGGTGTGGCCACTGAGAAAGCCTGGTTTCTCATAACAGTTTTTGGGACTTCCCTAGGGGTGGCCACCCTAAGTGCCAACACTAAAGAAGATCTAGTTGGATGGGCATCTATTAATTTAAGGGACAGGTGCTCCATCATATATTTGAACTCCGTCAGTTCAAATCCATGCAATGGGATGAGCTTCCTTTGCTTGTCCCAGCTCCTGCCAACCTAGCAATCGGAAAGCACAAAAATACAATTATTTTATTTATTTATTTATTTATTTATTTATTTGCTTTATATACCACAACCATCTAGCAAAAAAGCTACTCTGGGCGGTTTACAAACATATACACAATATAAAAACAGATTAAACAACTTAAAATAGTAAATAAAAATGAATCAATCAAACCAAATAATCAAATCACAATAATAAAAAGAACAAATAAACAAATAAGCACAAAATGGATTCACAATTCAAAATAAGAACAAATGGGAAAAATGGGAAAAAAGTAAATAAATAGGCACCACTTGAATGGGAAGGTCAAGGTGTTCTGTGCACTTGCACGTTTAGTCATGTTGGCCACTTGGCCATGGAAATATGTATATGGACAAATGCCAGCTCTTCGGCTTACAAAGACCACTGACCTTTAGAGTCAGAAATTACTAGACTTAATTGTCCAGAAAAAAAAACTTTACCTTTTTACTCCTTCCAGAAAAGAAGGATTATTCTGGACATTATGGCTAAACCATGATTTGGCCTTTCAAAATGGGTTCTTGTTCTCCTCCATTCTCTCCACTGACTCCATTTGCCTATTCAGGCATTCATATGAATATATGTCAGGCCCAAAGGATAGTGGTCATGTAGGAGTTCAGGGTAGCTTTGCCCCCGTGTGCCATGTCCACATGGAAGCTCTGCAGACCCATTCCTCTTAACAGTCTGCAGTGCACGGGCACTCTAAATACCATACATCAGCATTAGAAGTACAGTGGAACCTTGACTTACGTCATTAATCCGTTCCAGTGGTCTAGACTTAAGTCAAACATGACTTAAGTCAAACGAACGTTTCCCACAGAAAGTAATAAGAAAGCGGATTAATCCGTTCCAAGTTCTGAACAACTCTATGCTTACCATTAGAGTCCCACAACTTTACAGCTCCCCAACTAAAATG
Organism: Phrynocephalus forsythii; assembly: GCA_029282475.1. Taxonomy (NCBI): domain Eukaryota; kingdom Metazoa; phylum Chordata; class Lepidosauria; order Squamata; family Agamidae; genus Phrynocephalus; species Phrynocephalus forsythii. The sequence continues at coordinate 62,463,472 of JAPFRF010000003.1, forward strand.
CTTCTATTGTGGACCAGACTTCTGCAGCCCAAGTTTTTACAAGACTGAGCTGACTGTCTAACCAGCGAGGCCAGCCCTGAGCTCCCTGCACTTCTTCTCCTCCGGCAGCGGCGGCTTTGGTGAGGCCGAGGACCAGCTCCAGGTGCTCTGAGCTGGCCTCACCAAAGCCGTCTGCAAGAAGGCAGGAGCAGTTTGGAGGCAGCAGCCGCGATGCTGGGTTGTGGCTGCCGCCCAATTCCGGTGCCTTGCGCCGGAGCTCCGAGATGTAAGTCAAAGCCTGTGACTCAAGTCAAACAGGCCCCTTCTTGCTGCAAGTCAAATATGATGCAAGTCAAGCAGTATGTAAGTCAAGGTTCCACTGTACTTCCAGCATTTTTGTGATTGGCAGCCCATTATCAGGCCAGTCATGGAAACACTACAAGTCTCATTCATTTGAATGTTCCTAGGGTACCAAAGAAGGCTTTTGAGGTGAACATACAAAGGTCTGCAGGACCTATTGTGTTTTACATAAGAACATAAGAAGAGCCATGCTGGATCAGGCCAAAGGCCCATCTAGTCCAGCTTCCTGTATCTCACAGCGGCCCCACCAGATGCGTTTGGGAGCGCATGAGACTAGATATCTGTCTCCTGATACCACTCCCCTGCATCTGGCCATTGAAGTACCCTGGTTTAAAGCCTAGAGATTACACATCTTCATCATGGTTTGTAACCCGTGATGGACTTTTCCTCTAGGAATCTGTCCAATCCCCTTTTGAAGGCATCCAGGCCAGATGCCATCACCACATCCTGTGGCAGGGAGTTCCATAGACTTACAACGCTGGGTGAAAAAAATATTTTCTTTTGTCAGTTCTTACTCTCCCAGCACTCAATTTGAGTGTATGTCCCCTAGTTCTGGTATTTTGAGAGAGGGAGAAGAGCTTCCCTCTATCCACTTGACTCATACCCTGCATTATTTTGGGATACTTGGGCTGAATTATATGCATGCCTCTGTGTCTACTGCTCTTTGAGCCTTAAGGTTAAATGCCAAATAGAGCCATTTAGTTGAAAATCCCATGGACATGGAGTCACGAAGAGCTGGTCACGACTATAATGATACAACACATACACACATACACAGATGCAGCTGCAGCCAAATTGGAAAAGCTGTGATTACCAGCAATTGCCGTTAGCCTTGAAACATGAACCTGAAATGGGTATCACAATGCTTTGAAGTGGGAGTCAGATTCAGATTTATAATGATGATTGTGTAGAGCAGTGGTTCTCAACCTGTGGGTCCCCAGATGTTCCTGAACTGCTGCTCCCAGAAATCCTTTCCAGCACAGCGAGTGGTGGAGGCTTCTGGGAGTTGCAGTCCAGGAACACCTGAGGACCCACAGGTTGAGAACCACTGGTGTAGAGGAGGGAATTAGGACAGAGGGAGGGAGAAAAAGGCAGGCCTTCAGCCTATTCCAAGCTGTCTAAACCATACAGCTTTGTAAATGCAAAATATATCTTTGTATAAATAAAGAATTTAAGGTAAAATTGCCTAAATGAAAGAGAAAACAAATGATCATGGGAAACAAAGGTTTGCATCCAGTGGTGGTTTGGAATGTCTCTCTGCCAGAGTTAGGAGACTAACTGATCTGCTCTCCTCACTTCATTTTCAACAAGCTTTCCTTGGAGGATTGGAGACCTTTCTACATAGAATCTGGCATGAAGAGTTGTAATACTCATAAATAAGGAAAATATTGTTTTTGATGCCTCAGAAAGCTAATTGCTGATGTTTATAATTCAAAGCCATTTAAATGTTGCTGAGGTCCAGCATAATGTTTCAAGAGTCTTGTTTTAAGTTACATGTCAGTCACCATTAATTTGATGAACAGATAGTCCAATAGTATTCACATCTACTGTGCTTGGAAATAAGCCCCACTGAATTTAGTATATCCAATCCCAGGGAAGAGCAATAGATTGTAATCTCTGTTAATTTGGTGTGCATTTTCCCACTCAGACTGTAGATATATATATACACTACACAGTATGAAATGTAACATCTGTCTTTAAACATTCAGATCAGGGTTTACAAACTGAAGTGGAGTTTTGGCTTGTCTTTGGGTAGAGACCCCCCATGCAGCTTGGAAGCTGCTTTTGAATCTGGAAACAATTCCAGAAGCTGTGCCACAGATGAAATAATGGTCTTCTGGTTTACAAAGAAGTTATTAAGAAATCCATTGAGTGTATAACTTGTGAATGCTGGTCACGAGCAGTAAATCATTACTATTCCTCATAGAATTCTAGATTACTAAAGATTCTTGTTTGTCCATTCTTTTGCTTTGCTGTAGCTGATTGTTTCTTCTAAAGAGGAACAGACTGGGGCTGCACATGTTGCTGACATGCAGGGGTTTTGCTTAAACACAGAAACCTTGGGGGAAAAGAAAAATCTGCCTGTCTCTAAAGAAGGTAAGAGAATATAACTGCACAGAGTTGAGTACATGAAGAAAAACTCACTACTAAGTGTAAGGCACAAGTTATAGCTCAGTGGGTTGGAACACTTAGTGGAAGACCCAGGATGTAGACTTGAGAATTCACCACTGCTTCTTCTGGGAGGGGCCCAATGAATCAACCAGATTTTATGCACTAAAATGGTTAAGATGTTTGGCTACCAGTGTAGTCTTCAGCAAACCTCATGGTCCTAGAGCACTACTTCAAGGAGGGGCTAGTGAACCACTTCCAAATAATTTATACATAGAAAATCTTAAGAAAACTAATTTAGAATTGACAGTGGCTCATGTTTATCTTGATTATTCCCTTTCTCTTTTGAGATTTCTTTCAATTTTAAATTAAGCTTTTAAAATTATTATTCAGATATATTCCAGGAGAAATTTATCTGCTGAAAGTTACATTTATTTCAATGGGAAAACACTGAATGCATGGTTAATATGTTGTGTTATGTGCCATCATGTTGAAATCAATTTACAGTGACCCTAATAAGGCTTTTAGACTGTCCAAGTGAAGTCTTTTAGAATTAGCTTTATCAGTTTTGCTTCCCTCCAAGTGAGTTTCCCTGGTTAAGCAGGGATTTGAGACTAGGTCTCCTAAATCCTAGTCTGCCACCCTTTCTAGTACACTACAGTAGGTATCCTCATTCCTAAGACTTGCATAGTAATAATGGATTTTAGATGCTTAACTTTGGCTGGATTGTGCCCATAGTTGCTTAATGTAATGTGCTGCCACAACACAAGACTGATTCTTCAAGAGATATTCCTTTACTTGATCATACCTCATCAAGTACTACTTTTTATATTTGAATTGCGACCTGCCAAGTCTTTTATAACATGAAGTTGTCCAAGAATACTCTCAAGATGGACTTATCTTGCAGTGAAATAATAGTTATTATACCTACCTATAATAAGTCAATTCCATGTGCAAAATAAATGCTAGAAGCTAGCTTTTCTCTTTTAATGGATGCCTCAAGGTGATTTATTATTATTTCTATGCCTTGAGATTACAAATCTGAAACATCCGCTCATGTCATACTTGAGCCTAGCTGAAACTTTTAACCACCTTGCTAGCATCAACAAACAATCCTGAGCACATTTAAGTCGAAACCAGATCCATTGGAAACAGTGGGACTGATGGCTAGCATACCCTACACGAGGGCTGTCCAACTTTGAACAGGCCAGGTCTACTTTTCTGGCCTACAGTGCTTGAGGGCTACTACACTAATACCTCTACTTACAAATTTTATCCATTCCGAGCACATGCTCATGGCCCTTGAACTGCCCGCTCAGCTAAGACAGTGGGCTGGCAGACCCAGAACTTTGCTGGGGCAGTAGTGATCCTTGGGATGGGGAAGGGAGAGGTGGAGAACTTATCCCCTCACATTTTTTATTGATGCCTGATGGGCTACATTTGAACCCTTCGCGGGCTACCAGTAGCCCGTGGTCTACCTGTTGGACAGCCCTGCCCTACACCATGTTAACATTTTGTTATAGTGGTTTGTGCCACACCGCATATATAATCATGCAGCAGAACCTTGCAGTAGGTCCCAGCACTTAGTTCCCAATAGATATACAGTATGTTGAATGAGCAGCTTAGAAGGTTCCACACAAAGTGATTTAAACATATTTATTATGCATGCACTTGCATGGGAAGCTGCCTTATACTGAGTCCATCAAGGCAGGTATTGTTAATGTTGACTGGCAACAGATTTCAGTTTTCAGACAGTCTTTCCGGTGATACGTGGGGATGCTGAGGACTGGATCTGGGAGCTATAGTCCCTCCTCATGTCAAAGTTGCAGAAATTTATTTTGATTAATCTTACCGGATTAGCTAGGAAAAAGCTGTAAGTGAATAAGTATAGCTCTGCCAGTGCCACTGGAACAATAAGGAAGAAACAGCAGGAGGAACTAGGTCAGGCTAAGTTGCTGCTGTTTTTGGTTGCACTATGGTGGCGTCAGTGTTACTACAGTAAGGGGAGCACATAATGCCAGGAAACACACACACACACAGAGAGAGTATTCTTTTTGCTCCATCAGATTTCCTTGAGCCACAAGTAAAAGAGATTATTGCTACAGAAGAGACACCTGATCCAAATGAAGAGCCAATTATAGAAGACGGAGATGACCCTGGAGACAGTTGGCAATCAGGAGGGACTTCAGGACCTTCCCAGGAGTGTGGCAGAGCAGTGTGCTAGGAGGTGATGAAGAAAATCCTTGAGATTTGTGAAGAGGAGGTGAAGAAAAGTAACTACTAGAAGCTGAGTCATGGCAACTGGACTATTTTTTTCTTGAGAGATTGAAATGTTTTGCTGTTCATCCAAACAGCTAATGTTTCAATCTCTCAAGAAAAAGAAGTCCAGTTGCCATGACTCAACTTCCAGATAAACTCACCATGATGATTGAGAATCTTCACAGACAAAAAGTGACAGCTGTAATTGGAAACATTGGGGAACATGGACCCTTATGTGGTTAATGTATGGTTAATGTGTTGCTTCATATTATTATATTGCCTGTGGTGTAATAAACATTTGGCTCCATTGGATGCTGTATTATTTTATGATGTAGTAACATTTGATACAAGCTGTGCTGCTGTCCTGAATTCAGACAGTATAGGATGCAAAGCAAATGAGGCAATATCTCCCGAGAGAGCAACTTCTGTTGGTGTATGAATTCCAACTGATGGTTAAGATCCAGTTTGAATTTCAGAAGTTTGCATTGCCTACAGTTAAGACAGAGTATGGTATTTGCCCCAGTTTCCAGAAACTGGTGACACCGCAACAGTCCCCTGGCCTCGTCTTCCAAGTCCCTGGCCCACAGGGTGCTCTTGAAGGACAGAGATGTGCAAACCATATGGCCTGTCTTGTACTGCTGTTTTGAGTCCTTAGGTAATAGAACTCCCTTGAAAGATGGAGACGCATGCTACGTAACTTGTCTTGTCCTGCCTAAACTATGTTTATGTGCCTCACTTTGGGAGGGTGTTATTCTACTGTGGTGTTGAAGTAAAGGTCACCTGTGGTACATAGGCTTCTGTATATAGAATGGAGTGATACAAGCACAATATCTCTGGTCAGCCCTGGTGCCTCCATGAAAACAGAAGTACTGTACCCATAATCATGAACTTTACCTTATATATTTTATGCCTCTTGCTTTACTAACCTTCATTAGTTACATTTTTATAGTACAAAATATATTTATGCTTTGTGTAAAAAATGCTTTGATTGTAAGCCGCCCAGAGACCTTTGGGTAGTGGGCGGCATATAAGTTGAATAAATGAATAAATAAATGAATAAATGAATAAATAAATAAATAAATAAATAAATAAATAAATAAATAAATAAAATCACTGTAGACAAAACAAAACATGCTCCTTTCAGTAGCAAGAAATATGTTACTTTAAAAAAAGACATTGAATAACAGTGGTCCTACCCATATGTCTTTCTTCATATACATTATAATTATTCATATTTGTTCATCAGGAACAAGGGGCTTTCACTCTTTAATAATGGCAAAATGTGAAAAGTAAAGATTAAAGCAGAATCCTCTTCCCTACAACTCAAACAATTGTTTCCTGTGCCATGGGGGGCGGGGGAAGGTTTTGGAGCTTGTGCTCATCCACCTGGGTGAACAGATGCACCAGACCCAAGCCATTTGTGCCCCTTTCTTCACTGGCTCATGGCACAAACATCATGTAACTGATATATTATATCAGGATTCCTCTGCACAGCAGATGCAATCCTGTACATGCAGTTCAAAGATGTCTCCACTTTTTAATGGGGTTGTTAAACTCTTTGAATATGAAATATTCAAAGTCTGAATTGTTGTCTGTCACTAGACATGTTGATCAAGAACATGTTTTCAGCATCTTGGTTAGCATGCTTTTTGACCCTGCGTATACCAAGGTTTTCCCTAATCCCACTGAAGCCATTAACCCAAGCCCATGGAAGAAAGTTGTGCAAAGTCATCACTTTAAATTCCATGTCCATCCAGTTAGGGGTGAAAGTTTCCCTCCAAAACTCCAAATTACTACTGCCTGTCAGTGGAGCAGCTACTGCCTGCTCCAGATGAACCATGGTCTGACTCAATGTAAGACAGTTTCCTGTGGTCTAACTTACTTTAAAAAACATAAATAGAAACCTACATACAGTACAACATGAGAAACATTAATAATTCATGCACAAAATACATGTGTGTGTGTGTGTGTGTGTGTGTGTGTGTGTGTGTGTGTGTGTGTGTGTGTGTGTGTGTGTGTGTAGGCTAGCAGATTAACACTGAATTTGTTTACTTGTTCTCCAAAAGTCCAATTTGTTCTGTGTGATTAAACACCAAGAAACAGATGCAATAAAAAATCAACAGGAAACCAGAAAGGTAGTCCATATGGACTATTATCCTAAAATAAGCATGTTTGGAAATTAAGTTTTGATTTAAGGCCAACTCTACTGAAGCCTCTACAAGCATACTGTAGACTCCTTTTCTAAGGCCAAGTATTAAAAGTTCGGGAATTAGAATGTGCATTATAGTGGCTACATTAAAATCATAGGTTTTTAAATCTCTGGCACTTTAGATTTTTAAAAAATCTGCATTACTAAAGCATCCTTGAAGAAAGTCGCTTTGCAGGGTTTCTCTAAATTTATGAGGACTCAACTTTGTAGTGTAATACTTAAAGTGCTCTACTGGCACACACACCAGACTCATAAAAGAGGCAGGCACCATGGCAGTACTTGAGAGAATGGCCGCGTTCCAGTAAATAAAAGCTGAAATTCCCATGCCTTCTAGTTACATCAACAGCATGATGTCACCACCACCACCATCAAATAAATGGGTCTTTAATTCTACATGATAACTATACTGCAGCATTTCCAAATGAACTAGTTGAAACAATAGATTTGGCACACTTCCATCTTTTCTGTGACGATATACTCATTATTATAATATATATATGAATATGATCATAGCTATATTATTTAACAAAGGGTAATTTATTCTCAGAATTTGAAACACATCTGCCATCAACAGAGTGGAGAGCTCTGCCTCACCAAAAGCTAGAAGGTCTAGTAAATTTTTGTGTAGATGTGGGGAAGGGTCTTAAAATGGTGTCTCTTATGCTAACCAGGAATGCTTTACAAAATGTCTGTGTCAATAGATTCAAATTGCAGTCTAGTAAATGTTTGTATCTGCAAATGTTTTTGGATACATTTTTGGATACAAAATCCAAATGGATTTTGGAGATTTTTTAAAAGTGAAGCTGATCATATCAGTCTATTGAAATATCCAAGATCCTCAGAACTTAAATTTAAATTTAAAAATTGTGAAAATAAAAACCAAATGGTGCAATTTGAATGTAACCATTTAAGCAAGCACTAGAGCAAGGAGAAATTTTTAAAGTGCAGGGACAGCAGCCTGCAAAAACATGTGGTACTGAGGGGAAAGTTAATAAATTTGGTAATGAAATTCAAAAGGGCCCTGTCTGTTTTTATTGCAATCAAAGTGAGCATTTCAAAAGGGACTGTTATAGTTTAAAAAATAAACAGCCTGACAGTCATCAGAAAAAAGTGTTTTACATTGAAAAGGATAAGAGTGAAGAGGCATCAGCAGACAGGGAGAACAAAGTAACCAGAGAGGGGGAATTGGCTGAATGCCCAGAAGTCAAAGAGGCTAAAATAGTACATTGTTACTTTATTAATTCAGGAAAAGATTTGTTGTCAAAATCTGGGGAAATTATAAATATTAATGGGAAAAAATTATATGGGATTAATAGATTTATGTTCCCAAATTTCTATTGTGCATCCATCTATTTTGAAATCAAGTAGCATAATAGAAGGGAAAACTTTTTTGGTTAAGGGTTTTTTGGTTAAGGGGCTTGGTCTTGAACTAATTAAATTACCAGTGGCTAAAGTCAATATTCAGTATAGGGATTGGACTGGCCAGTGGGAGGTAGCAGTTTCAGACCAAATTCCTGCTATGTTCCTGATAGGTCTTGATGTCATAGACCATGTACAGAGTGCAAATGTGGTAAAGAAATAGAAGGGTGTGGTGTACCAAAACTAGAAAATAAGAAAATTATCAAGAATAGAGAAGATTTACCACAAAATAGTGTATTAAATTTAGTTAAGAAAGCAAATGAGGAGGTCAAAGAAACAGGCAGTTTAACTGTCAATAACTGCCATGACATGACAGTTGCAGTAGAGCGGGAAGAGGAATGCCTAAAAGAATGTTTGAGGGCTGTAGATAGCCAAGAGCTACCAGTGAGACCTAAGTCATTTGAAATGGAAAACAACCTGATATATAAAGAGACAGATTTGAGTCCACAGGGGAAAAAAGGTGGTTTACCTAGTAAGTTTGTAGTGCCTAAGAAATCCAGACAACAGTTATTTGAGAAAAGCCATAGAAATAAAGTTAAAGGACACAGAGATATGGCAAAGATAAAACAAAAGAACCTGTATCTACAACGGAAGGGTGGCTGGAGTTTTAAGAGCCTCAGCAAAGGTTTTAAAATACCTAAGGGCATTTATACACGACCCCTAAGCTGCGCTGCAAATGGCTCCCAGCTCCAGAGCTTAGAAATGTTTCCCCACCAGCTCCAGAGTTTGCAGACAATTAAGTGCGACCCAGCGCACTTTTCTTGTACCTTCTCTCTGGAGGTGAAAAAAATTTGATGCGGATAAGAGTGCCGGGCTCTCCTCGCTTGTCTGTTGTTTTTTTGCCTCCCGCCCCTTTAAGAGCCCCTTGAGAAGGAACCAGGAAGTAACGGGGCTCGTGGCAAGTTCGACCGGCACCGGCAGGTTAGTAAAGGCTTCTTTTGTCCTTTTTTTCCCTCCCCCCCCTCACGCCGACAGGAGCAGGAAGTGCTGAGGGGTGGGGACGCAGGAACAGAAATGAACCCCCAAGATCTCTGGTCCGAATTTAAGGGACCAGTGGATCTTAGGGGTCTGAATGCACTATCACAATTCTGTGAGGAAGAGCAATTAAAGCTCACTTATCAGAAAACTAAAATTGTGGCCTTTGCTAAAAGACCCAATATTTACTCTTGGAGTATCAATGGGCACAAAATTGAGCAGGTTTCCTCCTTTAAATATTTGGGAGTAGTTCTTCAGGCTAATGGTAGCAGAAAAGCCCATGGAGATTATGTTGCCAACATTGCTCAAAGAAGTTCTCTAGCCATTCTTAAATATCTCAAGACAGCTGGTGGCCAATATATTCTTGCAGCACTTAAATTATTCCAAGCCAAGTCAATTTCCCAACTTCTATATGGTGCCCAATTAGGTCCCCTTTCCAATTACGCTCCACTGGAACGGGTACAATCTAAATTTGTAAGATCGGCCTTACAAGTTCCCAAATGTGTCCCAAATGTTACTCTCCGATTAGAGTTAGGCCTCATGAAAGTGGAGGCTAGAGCTTGGGTGGCTATTCTTACCTATTGGATTAGACTGCATTTCTTCCCTAAGGGTTTAGCCCCCCTTATTAGAAAAGATGACTTTAAATCCAAATGGGAAGGGGCTATAATATCAAAAATCCTATCCTTAGGTCTGTCCCAAGACATCCTTTTTACCATGACGTATGATAAGGCCAAAGCAGTTATTAAGCAGCGGGTTACCGACTCAGAACGACAACTGGATCTAGCTAGCTCCCCTGCCTTTATTGTTAATGACTCCTGCAGGTATCTATCTTTCCCAATGAGATACTTAGCCAAGCTTGAGATACCCACCCACCGGAGGGCCTTTACCTTGGCCCGATGTCATGCCCTCCCTTCTGCTGTTCTTGAGGGACGATATCGGAGATCTCCCTATTCGGAGAGGCTATGTCCCTGTGACTCTGGCGATATTGAGTCAACAGAACATGTACTTCTTCACTGTTCCTTTTATAAAGACACCCAGGCTAAGCTTATATCTCCAATAAACTATAAATATCCAGGATGCTCTGGTCATTATTATACTCAATTACTTCTATCAGATATGAATTTTTATAGTGTGGCCAGGTTCTGCGCCGCAGCGATCAAAATCTGCAGGACAATGACCAGCGTCATCAATTAACTAAAAGTACCACTTAGGATACATAGTTCCTAAGTATCAACAACTCTTGATTAACAAAAAAATGTGGGATGTCTTATGTGTATGGAACAGTATGTATATATAGTATGTACTCTGATGTCTTTGTATATGCCTATCTTGATCTTCCTCTATGGCTCGTTGACATCACTAATTCCTCAGATACTAATAAGGTATAGCTTTGTGATGGTCAGGATGGATTTGTGGGCAGTTTTTATATTATATTATATATTTTATATATAATCTATTTTATATTCTATATTTTATATCTTATCTATTTTACTACTATTTATATACCTTATCCTATTGCTGGCCACTGACCGTAATAAAGTTTGATTGATTGATTGATTGATAGGGGTCGTGTGAAAAGGCCCTAAGAAAGCTATTAACATAAGTCATTTCCAGAAAAAGATATTTAGAGGGGTGATTTTACTTAAGACAGAACAAAGCAGACAAAAACATGTGAGAAGGCGATTCTCAAGAAAGTATTTAGAAAAGGAGAATATTATTTTGAGAAAGATTAGTTGTTTGAGAGACAGGCCAAATAAAAACTTAAGGAGTGTAGAGTCTAAAGAGAAAATCTACAGTAAAATAAAACATATAAAAACTAAAGCCAAAACTTCCAAAGAATGGTGGAAACAGACTTCCAAAAGTGTGATGGTGTTATTAAGCTTTATATGGGGAGGTCTGAGAACAACACTGGAAGTATGGTTACTGATGCTGGCAGTATTGTACCAAGTTTTGGCATTAATCCATGGGGGAGATCAAGTGAAACGGCTTAGAACAACAACAAGAACCTGTTGCGTACCAGGTGAGGATTTACCAGCAGCGCTAAAAAGGACTCTAATGAACTGTACCAGGAGTTATGTTAGAGGGACGAGTCGCATATTCAAAGAACTCAAAGAAAAATGGCATCAATTTAGTTTGAACTGGGCTTTGAGTTTTGTGCCAGAAGAATTTATCATCCACGGCGTGTCATCGTACAGCAGTTGCAGCAAGAAACGGAAGACATCCAACTACATGGACTATGGTTAAATAATAATAATGTAATATTGTTATTTTATTGCTTATGTATCAGGAAGTTGTTGTTTTTTTAAAAAAACTGTGGAAATGTAATGTCAAAAAAATGTGAAAAGCGTAAGTTAATATGTTAACTATAAAGGGAAAACGTAAGGTAATGTATAATTAGAGTTTACTATAAGTTAAAAATGTTTATGTGATATTTAGAATGTAAATTAAGTATATTGGTAAGTAAATAACTTAAAATGTATGCATAATTATATGGTTACAAGATATATAAAGGTAGGTTTAATGGTAGGTTTAACTCCAGGAATTTAATTTTAAGTGGGCAAACTGATTGGAAAGTTTACCCTCTTAAAATTAGTTAATTGAGGGGGAGGTATGTGGCGAAAAGGGTTAATACATGTTTGAATATTTATTACTCTAATTTGAATAGCCAATCACTAAGCAGGTGGGAGTGGCTAAGAATGTTATATATGGAACGTAATGGATGATGAGCAGAAGAGAGTTTTGAGTTAAGTTTGAGTTGTTGTTTAGTTCGTGTTAGAGCTGAGGGGAGAGTCAGTTATATTGTCAGTTGGTCAGGTGGGACCTGCCACTGAAAAGGGTCTGGTTTAGGAAGGAAACACTTTATTATAAGATTACACGTATGCAACTTTGGCTAAAGCTATCAAAATACTGATCATCTAATTGTAATCCAATAAATGTTTCATGTTTGTTTTAAAATTACATTACTTGGTGTGACTCTCTCAAATACATAGAAGTGTCCAGTGAATCTGGTGGTGGCAGCGAGTGAGTGAAAACCCAGTGTGTGCAAGGGGCACGTCACACCCATCCCCACACTGTGATTAATGTTAGTATGACTATGTAAACATGACTAATAGGAGTGAGAGAAGCTGGTATGTTCTATTGGTACCATTAAATCAGTTTTGCATCCAACCTGTGTAGAAATTCTTTTATGACTCTATTATGCTGTTTCAGAAGCTGATATAGGGGAAGGGTAGGAGTGAAGCAAGCGGCATAATTTATGGCATGCAGAAGGATTGTTAAGGCAATGTCCTTTATTTCATGGCAATATTAAAAGTAACAGAAGATACAATATGGGTGACATCAACATCAAATATTTTATAGTGCTTATGACACCTATTGGATGATAACCCCCAGGATGTGATGTTTAGATAGAAGGCAACTGGTCAGATGAATCTTAAACATCAACTCTGGCAACTGAACAGTATCTTCCATATCACCTGAGAGTAGCAAGATGGCTTAGGGTATAGAGGCCAATTTCCAAGAAAGAGAAAATGGCCTTAGCACAATTACCTGACAGACTCCCTCTGCTCCTCGCACCATCTACCATCTCAGCAGGCTGACGTATTCTGCTTAGAGGTGGGCACCATACGAAAAATGATATGCTGTTTCATCATTTCGTATGGTTTCAAAATGTTTTGAAGCAAACCAAAATGGCAGTGTGTCGTCATGGATGGAAACAAAATGATGTTTTCGGTTTGGAGGAACCGAACTGGGGAGCCGCCGCTGCCTCTCACTTCAGGCAAGGGACTGCAGCAAGATCTGGCAGCTGTTTCCCTGCTCGGTCCTTGTCACCACCACCCATCTGGTTTTGACAGCGCCTGCCCTCTCAGAACTCTGCTGTGAACCGGAGAGCGGAGGCGGGAGGCTTTTGCAGCACAAAATTCAAAAGCCTCCCTCCTCCTCTCTCTGGTTCTTGCCATGGCCACCCAGCTGGTTTTGACAGCTCGAGCTGTGGGGAGCAGGGCTGGCTTTACTCCTAATAAGTCGTCCGGTGGCCCCTCTCTCCATAGCTGTCAAAAAAAAAAAAAAACACAGCTGGGTGGTGGCAACATTTCTTTTCCCATTTAATTTCATAATTTTTTAAAATCATTTATGAAACAAAGCAAAACACAATGAGAAACTAAATGGTATTTTTCCGTTTCATGTCTATCTCTAGTTCTGCTTCATTCTGGTCCTGTTAATACAGTGGTTCCCAACCTGGGGGTCGGGACCCCTTTGGGGGTTGAACAACCATTTCACAGGAGTGACCATGATCCAGTGAAGAAAAAGGCACAGATGGCTTGGGTCTGGAGGAGGAGGGGAGAAAGAGGGAAAAGAGTGAGCTACAGCTTGATAGTTTGGAGGGGATGTCAGTCAATGGCACCGGAGGCTGCAACTGGCTGAGGGTGCTTGCAGAGGGAAGTTCTCTAAGGCACCTGTGGCAGTGGCCAGCCCAAAGGGGGCTTATGGCCTCTTCCAAGCAGGGCAAGGGGTCACCACAACATGAGGAACCGTATTAAAGGGTCACGACATCAGGAAGGTTGAGAACCACTGTGTTAATACTTCCCAAACTGTGGAGATTAATGATACTGTGACCTTAAATGGTATATCAATGTGCCTTAATATGACACAATAACATAGCAATAATGAATGTTGCTGTGATTTCATATGAAAAGCAAACTTCTAGCCTTTGTTACTTAAACAGAGTGTATACAAATCATATATATCCAAACTCTGGCTTGTGCAGTATAACAGACTGAAGTTCCATCTATTAGAGAAATCAACATCCTGCTTTCTGTCATTCCAGTAACCCGTGGCAGGATCCATTGTATTATTTCCTTTTGCAGTCTGAGTATAGGCAGTTAACTTATGACAGAAATAAGTACAATAGAAGAGTTATACTGTAATCTATACTCTTCAGAAAAGAAAAGGAAGAAAGAGGGAGGGACCCATGCATGACTGATGAACTCTACACCCTGCTGTATAAATGGGTAGAAGAAAACAATAACTTTATTGAGCAAATGGCTTAGATGTTATCCTTAGATGCTAAGGGTCAGAGGTAATTGGATTTGGACTCCAAACAACTTGGAAGGAACTGGGTTGCATTCCTCAGGCCCTAAGTACATTTTACATTTATTGTTTACAGTGGATTTCTAAAAAGTGTACCACAAAGTACATGGAGGTACAGTATAATGTTTTAATCTACTGATCCTGACAAAAAAATCCCCACGCTGCAATTAAAGGCAGAAACTAGGTTGCCGAATGGATGTTAGTATAGAGACAGCGATCCCAAAATGTTATTTAAAGGCTTCACCCTCTACCAGACAAATGATCTGTGTATATTAAAACGTTCGGGACAACAACAACTGGACTTCCCACTGTGAATCTAAATTGTACCACCCTCCAATTAAAACAATGTATGGGTGTATGTGCACATGCTTTTGTATTGTCTGGGAGACAAAGGAGCATCAGCACATTATTTGACAGTTTATTTGGATAAGGGGCTAGCTAAAATAAACTGAAGGTCCACAGGATTAACTGAGATGCTTAGTCTGTCTCCACCCTGGCCCTGAGGGCTTGCTCCTGCTCATGATCGCTGCCAGCTCTGTTTTATACACATAGTAATCATGAATAAATCACCCTGGCAATGGCAAATCATTGAAATGAGCTGAATCATCACTACACATTGGATTGTATTCATCCTCTCCTGGCAGAGAAGCAAGAGAAATACAGTACAGGCAATAAGGCAATAAGGTGTGTATACCTCTAGATGACAGCTTTTATCTGAACTCCTCCCCACCATGAAACCTTCCTTTCCCATTATTTTATGCTTAAGAGAAGATTTTAAGTAGCAGGCGGTCTTATCTGCAATGGTGGACAGCAGGCCATGACCACTTTATTCCCACAAGTGCGCTTCTTGTGCAGCTGCAAGTGCCTGCTTAGGGACTGCCTAGATGCCCTAAGCCAGGCATGTCCAAACTTTGGCCCTCCTGATGTTTTGGAGTCAACTCCGAGAATTCTAAGCCTGCATTTCCAATAGCAAAGGACTGTGGGAGTTGTGGTCCAAAACATCTGGAGGGCCAAAGTTTGGACATGCCTGTCCTAAGCACACTGAAGCTAAGCAGGGTCGGCCCTGGTTAGTACTTAGATAGGGGAGCACCAGGGAATACCAGGTGCGGTAGGCGCCTGGAGTAGGAAGTGGCAACCCACTCCAGTAACATGGGGTCAGGAAGAGTCGATCAGGACACTGTAACGCCGCAAAGCGCACACACTTAGGGACGACGGCCTACAAAATGTTTTAAAAGGACCTTTCTGGTCCAACCTTTTGCACCTCTGAATGGAATAAAGATGCAGCCACGTGCAACGCCAGCAGCACCATACACACAGGGCCACAAAAAACAGCACGAAGGGGGGAACCCAGGATGGTCCGCGTGCACAAGGCAGGTGAACCCCACGACGGGGATAGAGAAATATATCCCCCTCACATCGCAGGTCCTTGGACAACGAGCGCACAGCTACCCGCTCCAAGCTGTGTAAGGTAGACGGAACGTCTCAGAAGGCGTGACACGTATGCAGGCCGAATGCATTCGGGGACTGGAAGCGAAGACACGCTTGCACGCCCCCAGCGTGTACACCTGATACACCCCGTGTCACACTACATCCACGCGCTGGCACACGCGGGCCGCGTTGAACCCCGTCTGTTCAAGGATGAGACCCGGGAGGGTTCATTAAAATAAGCTTCCCCTAACCCCCCCTCCAAAAAAACCCGAAACCTTCCTTTCTTCCAGCCCCTAATTAGCGCGGGCGGGGAAGCATCGCAGCAGGGAGGGAGGCAAGGGCGCGCGCGCCCTCTCTCCTTCCCTCCTCGGTCACGTGCACCCCTTCCCCCTCTCCCGGTCTCCCTCCCTCCCTCCCTCCGTCCTCCTCCACCCTCCCTCGCCGGCTGCTGGTGGTGGTGGTGGTGCGGCGGCGGCGGCGGGGAGGAGGAGCCAGCCTTTTTTCCGCTCAGCGCGCGCCTGCCTACGTCACCCTCCCCGCTCCCTCCTCCCCCCCCCCCCACCCCCACCCGCCCGTCCGAGTCGCGCGCCGGCTGCCTTCGCTGCCTCTTGACTTCGCTTCATTCAACCGCCTGCCTCGAGCGTCGCCCAGGGAGGGAGGTGAGCGGCTGGTTCTCCCTCACGTCGCCTCGCGCCTGGCCCGGATTCCGTTGAGCCCAAGAGGAGGAGGAGGAGGAGGGGGGGAGGGGGAGAAAAGGTAAGGCGGGAGCAACAGGGGTGGGGGGTGGGGGACTCCTGGGCTCTTTCCCTTCCTCGGCTGAGAGCGAAGGGGTCCTTGGGTGGGTGTTGTTGAGGGAGTCTCCCCCCCCTTGCCTTGTGTTGGCTGGGCATCCTTCCTTCCGTCCGTCCGTCCGTCCGTCCGTCCTTCTCCCCGGGCGGACAATGCGCGCCCTCCTCCTCACGGGCGCCAACCGGCGACCCTCCTCCTCCGCCTTGGCGTCGTTCTAGGGACCGTCCTCACCCGCCCCGACTAGTTGCGAGTCTGACCTGTGTGTGTGTGTGTGTGTGTGTGTGTGTGTGTGTGTGTGTGTGTGTGTGTGTGTGTGTGTGTGTGTGTCCGTCCGGCTGTGGTCCTGTGGGTCCTCACTTATTTACTTCCTTGGGATTAGGTCCCACTGAAGTCATACGGTCGAGGTAGGCTCCCCCCGCCCCCCTCACCGCCACCCGCCGCCCCTTTAGTGGTTTTTATCCTCTGACGGGAGGTATGCGAGGGCAGTGCTTTGACTGGGCATACCTTCCGATTAAGGGCGGTAGATTTCCTCCCTTTTAAAACAGAGACAAGCCTTAGTGTGTGTGTGTGTGTGGGGGTTTTCCTGGCCCCACAGCCTCCTTTCTCTGCTGTATAACTGAAGAAAGGGGAGGGGGGGAGTCAGTGGAAGGGTGATGTACAACCAGTGTGGAAGGTGATGCCTTACCATGGGGTCTGGGAATTATAGAGGATGAGGCCGAAACGGATTCCTTATACAGTATTCATCCCCCCCCTCCTGATTGCCATCATGGCAGTGTTGACTGTACAGTACCCATTAAGTCAATGAGACTGTGGCTTGTGGATTTTTCCAGCAGCCTCGGGATGCAGCCTGTGAATAGTTCAGGCTATTCTAATCCCCTTGGGTTCAGTGGTAGTAATACAGGAATGTATAGGAGCTGATTTCCATGTTCATGTTGATTCTTCATGCTGGGAAATCCCGGTGAGGTCCAGAAGCTGAACTGTTTTTAGACTATTTAGCTGTGACAAGGGGTTGCCTGGCGTGCAACATCAGAAGGCTAGTCTACATTGCAGTCCCTCTAGTAACTGTTTATACATAATTTATTTCACTAATCACTCATTGTTCGTATTGCAGGCTTTTAGAATTATGTAAAGTTTATTCATTTCATGTTTTAAATTTTATACATATTTCATACTGTCTTTGCCAAGTCTTTCACAATAATGCTGTATTCCGTTATGCCCTACAAAATAGATAGATAGATAGATAGATAGATAGATAGATAGATAGATAGATAGATAGATAGATAGATAGATAGATAGATAGGAGCCAGTGGCTTTTTCTTTTCAGTTTTGCTTGCAGTGGCTTTGTCTTTGATTGTCTAGCTTCAGCATTTAGCTGTCTGATCTGTCATTACAGCTGATGATATTCCTTATTGTGATGTATGTATGCATTATATGGTAGGAGTTTGTTTGACCTGTAAAGTTATTAGGGTTGAAAACTCCTTGGGGGGAAATCAAATCAGTGAATGAAAAGGTATGTTGTATCAGTTTTCTCAATTTTTGGTCGACTGCAAGTGTAGCAGACTGAATATAATCTGCGTATTTTATTGTGTTAAGTTTTCACTATACTGAAGAAATACCTAATGATTTTTTGTGAATATTGTTTCATTATTACCTCCTCATGTTGGTGTGGTGTTCTTTTTTTAAAGACATCATAAATATTTGAATAGTGTATCTTGTAATTTTGGGATTAGCCAAGCTGCTGCTAATTATTAATATATTTACTGATAATATAAAGTGTTCTGCTTCTGCTTATATACAGCCCCATACCACTACAAGTAGTCTCTGGGCGGTTTACAATTTTAATTACAGTGTGCAGGCTACACATTCCCCTCCCCAGCAAGCTGGGTACTCATTTTACCGACCTCGGAAGGATGGAAGGCTGAGTGAACCTTGAGCCTGCTACCTGGGATTGAACCCAGGTCGTGAGCACAGTTTTACCTGCAGTACAGGCATTTAACCACTGTGCCACGAGGCTATGAAAATATGCTTTTGTTCCTCTGTAGAAGGAATTGTGGTTACGTCCATATGAAGATAATTTTGCTTGCCTAAGAGTACTGAAAGCATTGAAATATTACCAATGACCTATGATCCTTAGATGTGGTTGTATGTTAAATTTCCCAGTTACTACAAATATTCGATAATGGGGAATTCATATCTCTTTACTATATGTTGAGACTCTCTCTCTCTCTCTCTCTCTCTCTCTCTCTCTCTCTCTCTCTGTGTGTGTGTGTGTGTGTGTGTGTTGTGTAGTTACACTCATGACTGACTCTTCATGACTCCATGTCCATGGAGTTTTCTTGTCAGGAATACTGGAGTGGTTTGCCAGTTCCCACTCCAGGCGCCTACAGCACCTGGTATTCCCTGGTGGTCTCCCATCCAAGTACTAACCAGGGCTGACCCTGCTTAGCTTCCAAAATCAGGTGAGATCGGATGTACGGCATCTAGGCAGCTCTTGAGACTCAATATTATATCAAATTGTTAAATTACCAAGAAATTTGGGAAAGGGGAAATTGGCATAATCTGCAAAGATATGCAGATTAAAAGTGTTCTGCTTATACGTATACCACCCCATACCACTTCAAGTAGTCTCTGGGTGGTTTACAGTTTTAATTATAGTAATGCAGGCTACACATTGCCTCCCAGCAAGCTGGGTACTCACTTTACCGACCTCGGAAGGATGGAAGGCTGAGTCAACCATGAGCCTGCTACCTGGGATTGAACCCCAGGTCATGAGCACAGTTTGAAAAAACTAATATATTTATACTCATTCATTGATAAAATCTGTTTTAAAAAGAGAAGCACTCATCTGGATCTCTCACTGTGGTAAGCCAAGGTTCTTTAGAATCCCTAGCTTGTCATTTATGAACTGTGTACCAGCGCATGCTGCTGGATTGTTCCCATTGGCAATGGGATCAGCTAAGCAGACTCAATAGTGTTTCTATTTGTGTTACATATTCTTACATTTGAATGCATGCTTCAAATTTAGGGGAGAAACAAATCAAAGGAAGTTGTAGATTCACATATTGCTGCAAGCCAGAAGGACTGTGGCTTTTTAAGGAATGGCCAAGTAGGGTCTGATCTCAATCTGTCTCATTTGTGAAAGTGGTGTATGTGTATCTTCAGATTGTTAAGAAATATGACGATAGGAGGCACATTTTAAAAGCATTTGCAAGCAACCCAAAGAGCCATCATTTGACTTATATGGAGTTCAAAACAAAACAGGTATAGAAATCCTTTGATTTAAAAACTAAAGTTTTCTGCTTGTCACAGTTGAGAATTTCAGTAAAATCAGGCTGCATAGGAGACAACATTTTGAAGATTTGTTTCTTTACTATGTTGTGCAATTTGGGGAAGGACTAATTTTTGGCTAGTTTTTCTAAGGTTTTCACAAATTATTTACCAGCAAACAGAGGGGAATTGAACTCCCAAAATGCTGGCTCTACATCCAGGTAGCCATGTTATAGACCTATCTAGCCAACATGACATTTACCAGGACTCATTATTATTAGAGCATACTGGGTGGTTCTTTTTTGTTGCATTTGTTGCCAATGGTCTTATTTTTCTCAGCCCTGTTTGCTTTATGAAGGATGGTTCCACTGAGAACAACAGCAACTTCCTTCTCCATTTAAAGAGCAGCCAAGTCCTAGGCTTGATATTGACTGGGGCCACTGCAAGGGGATGGGTTAGGCCCTGTTATCATCCCAATCCAGACACTCATCCATCTTCCTTCTCTTCACCTTTGTACTTAAACCAAAAACACATTCATAATGTCTGTCTACTTGGGGATTCACAACCACAAACTGAGGAATGGTACAGCAGGAATGTCATGTCTGTTTCAGCCCTCTGAAATGAAAAAATTATCAACTGAACAGCTTTCTATCACCACTAAAGGTGATAGAGATGTAAAATTTCTAGAAACTTTGGAGAGAAATGGGGGAATCTGCTTTTTCCTCAAATTTTTCTGTTCCCCCCTCATAGCCCCCCATAGCTTCAACTTTTCTGGAGATTTTACCTCTCTAGTCTACAGTATGATTACTTGTACTCCAGTGTATCCCTGCCTTCTACCAAAGAACACTGTAATCAGTGTTAGTTCTCCTTGAAACCCAGCAATAATAATAACGAACAAAACTTTCATAATCATTTATTTATTTATTTATTTATTTATTGGACTTATATACCGCCCATCTTCCCGAAGGAACTCCGGGTGGTTTACAACATAAGAAATATTAATAACAGCTATTAAGTAAGGCAAATTAAACAGTTTTTTTAAAAAACTAGTTTATATTCAGTTATTAGACTCAATACTAGATACTATTTGTATCTTCAGGTTATCTGGAGTTTTCAAAAGTGCTGGACACATTTGGATTTCAATTTAATCCAACAGGATCACAATTCTTAACTTTAGTAAACAGTAAACAATATGTTGCTAAAGGGATATGCACTGTGTTCGCCAAAATACCCAGAGCCTTCACTATTACAGTAAACCATACTGAGACTGTTATGACAAGAATAACATTTGTATACAACTTTAAAAACTCACTTAGATCCACTATTGTACAGTGGAACCTTGACTTACGTCATTAATCCGTTCCAGTGGTCTAGACTTAAGTCAAACATGACTTAAGTCAAACGAATGTTTCCCATAGAAAGTAATGGGAAAGTGGATTAATCCGTTCCAGATGATGAAAAAGACCCCCAGAAAAAAGCAACTTAACACAAATTTGACTGGGATAGGAGATTCCTTCTGGGGATGTAAATGAAATGTCTCTTCAAAGAGAGGAGGAGGCAGTGGAATTATAGTCCACAAGTTATATGCCTCCACTTTTTAAAGATCATAGCAACAATGTCTAACATTTAAGTTTTACTGATTTTTAACCTGACGTTCCAAGTTCTGAACAACTCTATGCTTACCATTAGAGTCCCACAACTTTACAGCTCCCCAACTAAAATGCTTCCATTGTGGACCAGACTTCTGCAGCCAGATTTTTTTACAAGACTGAGCCAACTGTCTAACCAGCGAGGCCAGCCCCGAGCTCCCGGCCCTTTATCTTCTCCGGCAGCAGCGGCGGCTTCGGTGAGGCCGAGGACCAGCTCCAGGTGCTCTGAGCTGGCCTCGCCGAAGCCGCCGCTGCCGGAGAAGGGGAAGAAGGCAGGAGCAGTTTGGAGGCAGCAGCCACGATACTGGGTTGTGGCTGCCGCCCAATTCCGGTGCCTTGCGCCGGGGCTCCAAGATGTAAGTCAAAGCCTGCAACTCAAGTCAAACAGGCCCCTTCTTGATGCAAGTCAAATATGATGCAAGTCAAGCATTATGTAAGTCAAGGTTCCACTGTATGTAAAAAGGCATAACAAGTATATAAAAACTGGAAGAAATATATTGTTCCTGGGGAGTGGGAGACTTTTTGATAATGGCCTTGCCATTGGTGGGTTGTCTTCCCCAGGGAAATGTGGCTGACATTAGTTGCATGTATGTGCCATGTTAAGGTCATCCTCTTCCAGCAGTTATTCACATCTTGATTTTTAATTTTTAGTTTTACTGTTTGTTTTAGTATCGATTCTCAACACATTAATATTTTAATATGTGCCCAATTTAATATATTGATACAATTTTGGTTAGTTTTATTCATTTATTTTGAATATATTGATTGGTTTTGTTTTTATATTTGTAAATCACACATGGGTATTTGTTGTTGGGCAGTGCATAAACATTTTAAATAAAGGAGACAAAAGAACCTTCAAAATGTATTTTGTTTATTTGCCTGAAAATCTTGAAGCAGAATAGGAAATACTTTTGGTTTGTTGCTATTATATTACCCTATGAAAAACCCACATCCATAGAAAAAAATGTTCATCTGAAACCGTTAACCTGGTAATCGACTAGACACAGATTATATTAATTGTGTTATATATTTATTAGAAAGTAAAAAAATATTGCTCACTATGGAACTCTGAGTAAAGATTTCATGTCATATACCTACAGGCCAAGAGAAAATAGGAGGAGATGATATTTGAAAAGAGTTTCCATATTCTGGACATCTTATTTGTGATGAAACTGTCTCCTGGCTCTAAACCTGTTAAAAGTCTTGAGTGCTATAGGAAAAAGCAGATTGGTTGCCATAGGTCAGGGCTGCCCAACTTTGAACAGGCTGATGTCTACTTTTTCTGGTCCAGAGTGCCAGAGGGCTACTACACTAATACCTCTACTTATGAATTTTATCCAGTCCAAGCACATGCTCGTAAGTTAAAAAAAAAATGTACGTAGAGCAGCGGTTTCCCATAGGAATGCATTGAAATCCGTTCCCTCTGGAATTGATTGATTTTCAATGCATTCCTATGGGAAGACTGACCATACACATGCTTCCCTTGCACCCCCTCGATCATCTGGTCAGTGGGGAAACAGGGGACCACGCCATGGCCCTTGAACTGCCCTGCTCGGCTGAGACTGTGGGCTGGCAGACCCAGAACTTTGCTGGGGCGGTGGTGGTCCTTGGGATGGGGGAGGGAGGGGTAGAGAACTTATCCCCTCACTTTTTTATTGGTGGCCGGTGGGCTACTCTTGAACCTTTGGCGGGCTACTTTTGAACCCTTCGCGGGCTACCAGTAGCCCACAGTCTACCTGTTGGGAAGGCCTGCCATAGGTGATGTAATAGCAACACATGCATCTTTTTAAAGGTGAGGTAATTGAAGAATGCTTTTGCTCGTGATGGATAATCTTTGTTCTCTGTACGTTTCTGATATAATTGGATAAATTACTTTCTGTAGTAAATTCAGAAATATTTTATGTTTGCAATTCTTGAAGTTGGCTGGTAAAGGTTGCATATCTTCATAACCAGCAAATTTTTACAAGATGGGAAAACATTTGGACCCCATGGTTATGTGGTGGTGTTGCAAAGGGAAAAGGAAAGTGCACAGTGTGGGCTGGGCATAGGAGTTTTAAATTCTTTTTTCATAACAACTCCCAGAATTCAACAGGAATCTCCTCTGCTAAAATTCTGAATGAATGATTGATCCAAGCTCTCAGAGGAATTTCAGGATCCTCGCTCGCTTCTGCCTTTCTCTGAAGACATCGATTGAAGCATAGGCATGGGTAGAACTTTCTAAGTTTCATGGGTACAGCAAAACATTAGGGGAGTAGTGAGTTTATTTGAGAGGCACTCTACAGGACCTGATGAACAGAAAAATGATATACAGTATTTTTAAGACTATATTTTTGCCTAAATTGTTAGACTAAAAATTGAGGGTCATCTTATACATAGAAGTAAGCTGAGGAGAGAAAAGCTTGTTGCAAAACTGTAATTTTGGGTTGGAAAAGTGGGGATTATTTTATACATGGGGGTGCCTTATAGTTGGAAAAATATGGTATATGATGGAGCTGGATCCAGATTTTATCATTTTTATTGATCCATTGATCTTTTGAAATTATAAAGCACTACTGAAATTATGTGAGGAGGACTACTATGGATAAAGACATAAGTTTGAAGGATGAGTTAAAATGCTGCAAGTTATGTTCAGTTTGTCATATCATTCATCAAAATGGGGGAGAAAGGTATCTGTGGGACAGCTTTGTGTAAGAGAGTAACAAAATAATTTACTATTCCCACAGCTTGCTTGTGTCTGCAGTGTATTTTAGTAACACCAGTAACAATGTGTTCAAGAGAGCTTTAAAATGTTTCAGTGGAAAAACTTAAACTTCAAAAATGAGAGTTTCTCTGTTCTTGATTCATATTTTGTTCAGTGTTTAGGGTAGAAGAATGAATAATTGAAAACATTACATACAGCAAATGCATGATGAATGTAAGGCAGATAAAAACTTACTGGGGCATTGTCTCTCTCCCCCCCAACTACTCAATGTGCTTTCTGGGGCCACTGTCTTCAGTATGGCTCCTGCTAGATGTTTGGGCTGTAATTGCAGTGTCACCCTAAGATATCAGAGGGAATAATCAGGAATTATAGGAGTGGCACTACAA
Source organism: Phrynocephalus forsythii (assembly GCA_029282475.1). Lineage (NCBI taxonomy): Eukaryota > Metazoa > Chordata > Lepidosauria > Squamata > Agamidae > Phrynocephalus > Phrynocephalus forsythii. Next base: position 62,488,090 of record JAPFRF010000003.1, read on the forward strand.
AGCCTGAGAAATTCTATATTCAAGTAGGCTGAATAGGCCTTAGTGATTAATGATGGTTAATAGAAGACTATCTTTAAAAAAGTCAGTCTCCTCTTCATCTCCCATGTACAGATGTTAACATTTCAAAGAGTTTATATCAAACTAAGGATTGGATTTTTAGCATACACATTATTTTTATAGTTTAATTAGGTCACAAAGTGACCTAACTTTCCTCTGCACTGATACTTAGTTTCCCTTTCTCTGGGCAAAACATTGATTCCGTTCTGAATTAGTCCAACAAACATTTCCAGTTCAGTTCTTGTTATTTGTGGTATTTTTGTTTCTTTTTTTTTTTTTTTTTTGTATTTCAACTGTCAGCCTGCCTGTTTTTTATCTGCCTAATCACCTTGCCTGCTTGCTCTTTTGCATATTGTTTACCATCATCTTCACTCTAGTCTAACCTTATTCAATCAGTTTTCTTGGCTCTGACTTTGCGTGTCATCTCTTGTGCCCTTCGACCAATCTATGATTGTGTCAGTCCTGCTTTGCCTTGTCTTCCAGATCTACTGTTTATGTTAGCTATGGAGACACACCTGCTGTCATATATTTTCATATGTCTTGCAATGTTGAGGTGCCCTTTTCATATCCCCTGCTTCCCCATAGAGATCAAAGTGCAGGTAAGCAGCAGAAAAGCTAATGGCTGCAAACAGTGTGAAGCAGACCACTCAGGGAAAAGGAAACTTACTATACTTCTTTTACCTTATCTAAAGGTTCACAGTACATGTCCTGCAATAAACAACCTTATGTCTGTTTTGCTTGCCTGTTGGCAAATGCCTGAAGGGAGCCTACAAGTTCAGGGGGGGAAATGTGGTACAGCAATCTTGAGATAAAATAATTTCAGAATGCAGGTAGGAGAAATCATGTGGTCATTTAAGGGAAGAAAACACCATGTGATTTTGTGTAAAACAACATCATTGCCTATCACCATAAACAGATTATACCCATGTTGCTTATCACTTGCACCAAGAGTTGTGTCAATCCACACACTGAAGATTCTACATGTTAGCTTCCTTGAGATTAGGCCTTTTAAAGTTGTATTCATGTTTTGCAAAGAAAAAGAAAAGGCTGGAATATTATGCTCTTCTAGTAAAATGTTTGTCTAAAAAGCACATGTAGGTAGAGCTTTGAGGTTTTTAGTATTTTGATATTCGATTGGACTGGTAAATTATTAGTTTGGTTTACCTTGGTGGCAGTTTTACATGTGGCTCATTTCCCATGTACTTGTATAAGCAACATGTAAGAGGATCCTTTTTATTTTATAATTAATTTAAGGTGTTTATTCTGTGAAGATTAGAAGGAATAATTAGCATTTTCAAACTTTTATTTCTTGTAGTAGGGAATGCTAGTGAGACACTAGTCCTCCTCATTCTTGTTAGTAGATCTTGTCAGTAAGATTTGTGTGTGTGTGTGTGTGTGTGTGTGTGTGTGTGTGTGTGTGTGTGTGTGTGTGTGTGTGTGTGTGTGTGTGAGAGAGAGAGAGAGAGAGAGAGAGAGAGAGAGAGAGAGAGATTCAAATAAGATAAAATAAGATAAATTTTATTAATCCCACATCAGGAAGATTTACTTGTTACACAGCTCCTTATATAAAGAACAAGCAAGAAGGGTAAGTGCACAAAAAGTGTAAACTGCTTCAGATTGCTCAATATAATGATATTAGAATGTACTGTACAGGACGGCAGTCTGGGTAATGAATAGAGTGAAGGACCTGAGTTTTAATCCCTACCCAAACATGGAAACTCGCTGTGGTCATTGAACTGGTATATGCATTATTTAAATATCTCATTTACCTTGAAAACCCTATTAGGATCTCTATAAGTCAATTCTGACTTGATGGCACTTAGCAGAAATACATTATTATAAAACATACATAAGTATAGTAGTGAACACTAATACAACATATTCCAAGACCTGATGTAGCAATACAAAAGAATGTGGCATGTAAATATCTATTTTATGCTTTGTTATTTGTTGCATATGTTGAATATATAATATGCCACATTTCAAGTACTGTATTGTATATCCTTAAAACTATATACATTTATGTAAAGTAAAGTGTTGGATATTTCACTGGACTTATTCTGAAGCAGAATAAGTCCAGTGAAATAACCAACACTTTTAAACTTTTAACTTTTTCATGAAGAAAATGTTTGTCTTTTGATGAAATTATCTTCACTGCAGTTTACAATAGGGTACAAAAGTAATGAAGGTAATGAAAGCTTTTAGAAGTTCTGTTTATAGATCAATAATAAATATTTGGACCATATAGTAGAAGCCAAGGTCTAAGAACATTCTTCACATTTGTAGTTTCTCATGTGAAAATTCTTCCTGTGCAGTGCAACTTAATCTTGGCATTATATGTGGCTGTTAACAGATCTGATTAATTGGACCAGAGAATGCCTCTAGATCTCGTACATGCGTGTACATGATTGCTGTTCAGGTATATATTTATAGACTCTATAAGCAATGGTAGAGTGAGAAATCTGGAAATTCAGATGCTCATCTTACAGTCCCTTCATAGCTCTCCCCCATAGAATAGAAAAACAGGCTTTTAGATTGGTGCATATCAACAAATGAAGAGAGGTATTTTGTGATGGCTCTGATTTGACCATTCAAACCGTTCTCAAATACTTTGCACTGCAAGAAAGATAACTTATAATAAGGTACTGTTTCTGGAATTGCAGCAAAGTTCAGAGGGAACAGGGAAAACCTGGGGGGAGGGGATGAGTTTGGCAGATGTTGTAGATCCTGGTATTCTGAAAGCACTAGGGATTTCACACTGTCTGCACTGGCTCTACTACACCACTGCTTTCAAGTACTGTAACTCTAAGCTGATGTTTGATATAAGTGGGTAAGAAAACAAGCTGTTTTCTAGATCATGGCAGGAAAAGCTTATTGGATGTCTGTGTCATCAGTTTGTCATGCTTAAATGTCTTTATTATGTTTCATTACTTCATAGCCTTTTAGGCTAATCATTATTTTTTGTTTTGAATATTTTATAGCAGACTATAAATGCCATGATTCCATAGCTTTAGACTATTGAGTGTTAGAATGGTACCAAACTGCTATATCTCTCTAATGTAGGTGTATATTTGGTATCAAATGTGTACATTTGGAACTACATGCAATGTACATTAGCCCATATGCATAGGAGTACAGCTGGAGCCTACTTTCTAGTTTTTCCCCTATAAACAAATTACCTTGATAACTTTTATTGGATTAATGAATGTTGGTGTAATGTTGTGCTCTCCAACTAGCTGCAGAGTAGATTCAGAGGTTTACCGACAGAATTGAGATTATGCCCCTGTGGCCAGGGAGAGGTTGAATCATTGAAGCATATGATGTTTCATTGCATCTGATACCAGGATACCTGCCAACATCAATTAACCCCTTTTCTTTTCCCCCCACCCCAGTTGTGACAATCTGGGCAAAATCCAGCAGCTGCTGGGTGTCACTAATAAAGAACTTGTGGCAACAATTGCCAGATACATCAATTTCCTCATTCAGAGGCGTCACATTAGATTGCCAAACACTACTGAGATCTAACAATGTTCCCTCCGTATCCTTCAATATATGTTTGCTGTTAGATTTGTATTAGCACTTTGCAATGTTTTATGCCAATAAAGTTTCTGAAACTGAAACTGAATTTTGGTGCTTGAGAATATTTTTAAAATAACTGAATAGCAAAATTGTAGTATTGACATTATATAACATAGCCAGCTTTTCAATTTATAAGATGGGCCTGTGTTCTAGATGTTAAGCTCCAGTCCAAAATCATCTAGTTTCTGTTGCAAAAGTCCTAACAGATTGCAGTTATTGATGAAATCCTTCAAATCTGTTTTGAAAAATTGAAAATATCCAATGTAATCTGACAGGCAAAATAGGCAGACATGAAGTAAATGCAACTTCAGGTTCTATAAATACAGAGTAATATTTTCTATCATTGTGTCTTCTGTAGCCTTGAATTATGAATTACGTGGGACAACTTGCAGGACTTCTGGTTACTGTGAAGGAACTCTACAAAGGCATTAATCAGGCTACACTCTCAGGCTGCATTGATGTTATTGTAGTTCAGCAGCAAGATGGCACATACATGTGCTCTCCATTCCACGTCCGATTTGGAAAGCTTGGTGTCTTACGTTCCAAAGAAAAAGTGGTGAGTACTATTGGATGATGAGCATAATAAACATTGATCAACCAATGTCTATATCTCCTGTTGGAACTTCCCCAGCCTGCTCCTCTGCTAGGGCCCTGCATTTAATCTTCCTCTGCCTTCTTCACCTAAAGGAGTACAAACTGAAGATAGCTAAGTATACTTTTTGCTTCTTGGATTTCTTTAAAAACAGTTCAATTGACTCCATTGTATTGTGTTAAGTTCTGGCATTCCTGTTCTACTATTGTAACAGAATATAAATATTTTCTGAATACTTTTTCTATATTATGTATGATTTATACCCTTCAATTGTGTTTCTTCTTAATTTCATGTATTCTGAACTTAGGCTTTCAAATACTTTCAAATACTTTCCTTTCTCTTGTAGTCCTATCCCTTGGGTATAGTCTCTTCCCCAGTCTTTAGTTGTCCTTTTCTGTATCCCTTCACATTCTACAGCATCCTCTTTTTTTACAATAGAGAAATAAGAATTTCATACATCACTCCCAATGTGAAAAGGATATTGTTTATCTGTGCAAGATTATTGTAGTATAACAGCTTTGTGTTTATTTTTTTCTAAAATCAATTTAAATTCACTTCCTGGTGCATAATTTGCCTTTTTTACATAGGCCATAGGACATTTTCATTGAGCCATGACCCCAAGATCTTGTTCTGGGTTAATCACAATGAGTTCTGACCTTATAACTCAGCCATTCTAAATGGGGGGGGGCATATGATTCCCTAGGGGCCTTTCACACATTCGAAGGTGGTCACAGACTGGAAACATTTTATTCACACACCACCTTATAAGGTTTGTTATGCAATAAATACAATCCTAATTCAACTTATATTTCTTTCATATTGTGTTTGTGGCTGTAGTAGTGAATTACTTTGAATATGTGAATATATTTTTTTTTTAAATAATTTTTGTCCTTGTACTGAATCTCTTTTGCTATTTCTACTGTTTATTTCTCTAGTAAGGGAAAATTATATTGGCACTTTATTGGATTTTTCAACTTGAAATGATGTGATAGTATTAATAAATTTGTCACCTCCTGTGTCCCAAAACAGGTTCTTTGGGATGATGGTAGAGACACAGCTTTTTATTTAATTTTATTGTGAGAATAGGCCATTTATTTTTGCTCCTCATTTCCTGTTTTCCCCCTCCCAATCACTTTTTTCGTAATGATTGTTTCTCTTCTTATCTTTTATCAGCTAATTTTAAGTAGAAGATTTGAGTGAAGGACTTAAGAAGTCAAGTCAGTGGTTTAAGAGAGTAAAATATTGGGATCTGTGAAAATCATTTGGGGTTTTGGGGAATCTCCTTGTAATCATCTAAAACTTGACCAAATATGCCAAGACAGCATTAAACTTATATGCTAAACAGGCCCTATGTCAGTGATGGCAAACCTTTTAGAGACATATATGCCCATAGAAAGGGTTCTGAGTGCCACCTTTGGCACCCATGCCATAGGTTCAGCAACACTGCCCTATGTTCAGCAAGTACATGCATCTGTCTGGTTGCATTTAAGAACCAAAGTGAAAGAAACTATAAAATATACAAGTACAGTATGTATTTTTTACCTTACAGTCTTGAGAAGAGTAAAAGCCTTTCCAATTGAACTTAGAAAGGTGGCAAGGAATGAGTAGTTTGTTCCTGGCAATCTTTTGCTCACAAAAGATTCCCAAGTGTCTGGCAAAGTGCTAAAAAAATTCCCATAGGTGATTTTTGGGTGTCTTGATTGATTCAAATGAAGTGTTGTGAAGTCGGTCATTTTCACTTATCTCTTTGTGTAGATATGAAAAGTGTTCCCATTTCTTTTTCTTACCTTTCTTAGTCCTCACTATTTTTTGCTGAATTGCAGTAAACTTCTTCAATTATATTACTATGATCTAGTCAGCTTATGTGAAAATGAGTTACATTTGTCTGTGTGTCCTTGGGATTCCTTTGATGTCTCAGAGGAGAGAGGAGAGACTGGTTGTGGACCAGAGAGTGTGACAGAGAAATGAAAGCAAATAAATCTGACACCTCTTGGGTTCAGTTCAATTTGGACAGATGAGGATACATTGTGTTGATAGTAAAGTAGTTTTTAATGAATTTTTCATTTAAATGCTAAAATGATATTCATTTTCCACAGATTGATATTGAAATTAATGGAGAAGCAGTTGATCTTCATATGAAGCTGGGTGATAATGGAGAAGCTTTTTTTGTACAGGAAACAGAAGAAAAATTTGTAAGTAGCATAGTATAAAAATAACAGTTTGTGTTAGTTCTAACATTTAGCCAGATATTACCCAAAATCCTAATAGTTACACATACTAGCATAATGCAGTTAGTGTAAATCTCACTGGTGAACTGCCACAAGTTGGCAAATTAGTGTAGTCATTTCTTGTTGTGTCATCTCAGCACACAATTAGGGTTGTGTGGGGAGGTAGCAGTCCAAGATAGACGGCACCACAAATTATGCACACAGTAATCACACAAGGAACAACTGATGCATTGAACATTCCTTGCTGGGGTTCCAGGCAGTTTTACTAATTCAAAATTCTCACTTCCCCCTAAGTATTCTGATTTCTTGGCTGCTGACAGCATATTAGATTAAAAAAAATATCCTGCCATTTGAAAGACAAAAGGGTAAAGGGTACTGATAGGTTACAGTTAAACAAAGCCAGGAACACAAAATAAACATTACTCTTTCATGCATCCTTCTTTCATAAATATGGATCATTTGTACTTAAGAGGCACTCTTTAGCAGTTGCCAAAAGAATACAAAATAAATGAAAAAGAGACTTTTCTGTTTTAGCTTTTTGCCACAGATTGCTACTGATTGTGTTACCTGTTCAAAAAATGTAATAGATTTCTAACCATTGTGTGTTAGAAGATAACCTTTTTCTAGATGCATATTTGCACTTAATAATTATCAGGAATTTTACTTTAACTTAACAGTTATCTAGGAGTTTATATTATTTATCAGTTCCTGAAGGAAACAGATTTTTTTTAAAAAAAGAAGTGAGAAGTTTATTTCTTGGGGAAAGTATAAACACCCTTTCTTTTCAGATTTCCTAACTTTACAGTATTAGTATGAAAGAGTTGTCCTTCCCACTACCACCCGCAGTTGTTTCAAGCTACCAATTTTTCTACTATCCTCTTTCTTATTTTCTGTTCCTTCTTGTCTGTAATTCCCTCTTTCTGTCTCTTTTCATAGTTTCACTTCCTTATTTCTTTTCATACTTGTTTTGTGTCCCATCTTGCTTCTTTCAAAACCTCTTGATGAGGCACTGCCTGGATATGGGAAGGGGTTTGATCTGCAACTAATATTGTGGGGAAGAACCTGAAATACACTGCATGCTAATAAAGGTTAAAATCTCATTAGGGGCCAGATGGCTTTTTCACTGTATTTTTACTCTATGGTATTAATGAACATTTTCATCACTATAATTACACCTGTTAATTACACAATTAACTGCACCTGTTTTTTGTAGCTCAAGTATAGATCAGTACAAGGGGCATGGTACCTCAGCATGCTAGAGCTCTGAAACTGTTGGCTGCAAAGATGGCAGCTCGGTGGTTCGAATCACGGGTGCCACACAGTGGAATGAGCTCCCATTGTTAACCCCAGCTCCTGCCAACCTAGCTGTTTGAAATTAGATAAACAGGTACCACTGTAAAAAGTGGGAAGGTAAATGGTATTCAGTGCACAAAAATGTGCCAGCCACATGGCCACGGACTTGTACGACTCTGGCTGTTTGGCTTAGAAACAGAGATAAAAGCTGCCCCTAGAGTCAGACACAACTAGCATGCATGTGCGGGGGGAACTTTTACCTTTACTGTACATCAATACACCAGCAGAGAGTTAGATGCTGAAGTATCAAATGCAATAATTATCCTTCATTGTTGGCGTTTTTTAAAAAGTACTTTAATAGTATTCATAAAATTTATTTCAGATTGTTTGGAAGATCAAAAAAATAAATGGGCATACATATGGAACTACATAAAAAAGGATGAGAGTATCAGGTGATAGGGCAGTCAGAAGATGCAATGTTATTTCTGAAAAGTCAGCTGTTGCATTAGCCATCACTACAGTTGACTAGGAATCATTACTACTGAGGGGGAAAGAAGTGTGGTATTTTACCTGTTACAATGCCTATTAAAGTAACATTACAGCTTCCCTTTGTGCAGCTGTGATGTGGTCTGCTCTGTTTTAAACTGTTGAACAAGTGTCTGCCACTTCATATAGAGAAGCACAGGATCTGTGTTCTGTTACTTCCAAGTTTTAATATCCAAACCAGACTACTGAATTTGATTTAGAAACTCATTGTTGAAGCCCCTATAAGAACTTTGACTGACTCCCTCTTAGACATGTAAAATTTCCAGAAATGTTGAAGCCATGGGAAAAAACTAGAGAGAAATGGGGGACACAGTTTTCACTCTGTTTTTCCCCAAAGTTTCCAGAAATTTTACATCTCTACTCCCACATTTTCAGCAAACTGATGTTGATTTCATATTTCATTGTTCACAGATCTGAGTATTGCAACATTTTTGTTCATTACTTTGAAAGACAAAACAATTGTAACCAGCATTTACAGAAATATAATCAGAATGAGAAATGTAATCATGAGGAATATAGGCTGGGTAATGTTTAAGACCATTCCACTTCAAAGTTATATCATTCATTGTTCAGAAGAATTTGGTTATTGATTTAGCTGTTGTTACTGTAGTACCTCTTAAGACAAATGCCCCTTAAGGTGAAAAATTCATAAGACGAACAAAATTTCCGGGAATAGGGTTACTTCACAAGACAAAAATTACCTATGGGGTGCTTCACAAGACAAAAATCTGTTCCATACTTTGAATCAAGTCACCCAGGATGCATTGTGTCCTGTAGTTTGTGGAGTGGTGGAAGGATATTTTTTTCATCAAGTTTTGGAGCCCATCTGGACATTGTTTTGCAGCACTTTTTGGACTTTTAGAACTTGGAAAGGTAGGGAGCTGAGATTTCATTGCTTTCTTTTGTGTTTTTGTATTGTTTTCCATTGCACTTTTGATGGGAATGACCTGGGATTCGTCTTGCTGGTTTCTTTTGTCCATCTTTGTATTGTTTTCCATTGTACTTTTGATGGGAACAGGCTGGAAGTTGTCTTGGTGCTTGCTTTTGTCCATGTTTGCATTGCACGGCGCGGGGTTAGGGGAGTTCTGGATGGTGGTGGTTCTGACTGCATGCCTTTAAAGTGCACTTTATAAAGAGGTCTGGAAGGGGGAATAGCTTTTTTTGGCCTTCTTTCAGATCTCATGAATGGATTAATCAGTTTCCCATTCATTCTTATGGGAAACTGCATTTTGCAAGATGATTTTTTTCATAAAACAAAATGACTCATAGAATGAATTGAATTTGTTTTAAGAGGTACCACTGTATTAAATTTGTAATTAATTCTCTTGTTGTCCTATTATGATATTTGAGAGTGGACACTAGAATTGGACAATGAAAGAATTGATCACAAATGTAGTAAAAGCTAAATCAATAACAGCAAAGAATTTAAAAATCAAGTGCAATCTGTAATTAAATGAATGGTGTAAAAACTGGAACATAACTAATGATAAATTAACATATAATAGTAAAGTAAGAAAAGGAATGACAAATAAGAGTATGTTTATAGATATATTGGGATAATTTATTGGTTTTGCAGTAGCAAAGGGGAAGGGATCCTCAGTGTATTTAGCTCCATCAAAGGAAGTATCTCTTTTGGTCCTATTGGAGGGTTGCGGATTTAGTGTATATATAGATTTTCTTTAGCTTTGTTTTTATGTCTGTTGTTTAAAGTTTATTAAGATTTTTTTTTAAAAAAGAGAAGAATAGCAAGTATTTTTCTTCATTTTCTGGGCAGAAAGTTGAACTCAATTCAGTTGAATTTAGGAATGTTCATACATATGCTTGGTCACTCGTTATAATGAATATATATACCATGTTTTGTGATGATTTGTAATATATGTGTGATTCATTACTAACTTTTTTTAGGAAAAAGTTCCTGCACATTTGGCAACATCCCCAATTCCCACAGATGCTCAGTTCTTCAAAGATACTGATGATGATTTACTAAAGTTTGGTGAAAATAATAGAATGTGTCCAAGCTCAGAAAGCCCACAAATTGTGGAAACAGAGCCTGTTTTTTCCTCTGGGTCAGTGAAGAAGAAGAAGCGGAGGAAAAGAAAATGCAAACAAGATATGAAGAAAGAAGATCAGATCTCTTCTCCTGGAAGTGAAGAAGTCTTTGAAATGGAAATAAGTTCAGATGATGAGAGAAATATTCAACCTATTAGGTACAATTTTAGGTACTTTGTAATTTTTTTGGGGGAAGGATGTAAATTGTTACATTATGGAAAGCTCATAAGTGATAGTATTTTAATCACTGTTTAAATGTTTTAACTACTGAATCACTGGAAAGTAGAATTCAGCTAAAGTAACTGCCTATGTCTATTTTAGTTGGCTGGAAAATAGATGATTAAATACCATATTTTTATGTCTATTAGACAGAAGACCCCCCCTTTCTGAACCCAAAATTAACAAACTGAAAAAATCCTGCTAGAAAGCTGGTGGTGGTGGAATTGGAAGCCATCTTTTCAGCGGTGAAAGACTCGGGGGGGGGTTGGCAGCCCATCAAGAACTGCTTTGGTCTGCTGAAAGAACAGCTCTGATTTCATAAAAATCAAACCAGAAAGACATTTTGGAAAGGTGAATGGCAGTGAAAGAGCTACCAGAAAGATGTGCTAGAGGTGTGGGCATGGGGGAGGAGTTATTTTACTGTTCCACAGTTCAAAATATTGTTGACCTTCCTTGTTTCAAAATACAACTCCTACTGAAAATGAGGTGCTGCCATTTGGGAGATGATAGCACCTCGCCAGTGCTGCGGCCGTGTCTCAGCTGTCCATACCTCGTGGCACACCATGAAGGTCCTATTGGGAGGATTGAGGCTGGGAGCCACTGGTTCAGCCATCCTGCTTGCTGACTTGTCTGGGAGGACTGAGGGCATAGTGGCTGAGCTCCCAATGGCAGCCTGGGGCATTTTAGCTATGTCTGGAGTGGCCACGGGTCTTGCTGCATACCACCTCCACCTAGATTTGGATGCTTTTGGGATGCTATCTGGCTGCCTACACTGGACTGGCTGCCCTGTCTCGATTAGCTTAAGGCTAGGGGAGGAGGCCCTTTTCCCTAATTTAACATCTTGGTTATCATCTTGGTTTCTTGAGACCAGCTTGGCTGTGGATGCGCATATTTATATATTATTTATATTATATCAATCTATTTATATTAATAGTTATATTAATTTATTATTATTAGGTTCTGTTTTGGTTTGATTTTGTTAATTTGTCTTAATATTGGTTTGCTGTAATATTGTTTTGTGTTTGTTTAATTGCTTTATTTACTTTATTGCTTGCTATTCCCCCCCTTTCCCCTTTCTCCTTGGTTGCCAAGTTAGCAGGGATTGCTATTCCAATGATGTCTGGCCGTGTGAGGTACGCTGAGAGCTGGGGGATTAGTTGGGTAAGAAGAACTAGAGCCAGGCAATTGCTGCCTCTTCCCTGTTCTGATCCCTCAGCTCACTGTAACGTACCAGGGAGCCATACCATCAATGCCTCTGACCTGTCTTGCCTGCTGGTCAATGCCAGGTCAGTCCACAATAAGATCCCTGTCATCAAGGATGAGTGGTCCGACTCGGCTTGTTTTATGGAGACTTGGGTGGGTGCAGAGGGAGGGGCTTCCCTCTCCCAGCTGTGCCCTCCCAGGCTTCATGTCCAGTTCATGGGTAGGTCAGCGGGGGTGGGGTGGCCATCGTTTACAGGAAATCCCTTTTCATCAGCGGATCCACAGCGTTGGTGAGTCCAGGTTTAGAATGCCTTCATCTATTGGTGGGTCAGCAGGACAGATTTGGCATTGTGCTGGGATACTGTGCTCCCCGCAACCTGCATAATCCCTATCAATGCTCACTGAGTTCATCTTGGCAGCATTGTTGAGCATTGAGAGTCCCCCGCCTTTTGGTGGTAGGGGACTTCAATGTGCATGCCAAAGATGGGCTGTTGGGAGTAGCTCTAGATTTCATGGAGTCCATGACCTCCATGAATCAGTCCCAGCATGTTGTTTGCAGAGCATACCTTGGACTTGTTTTTTTCCTCCACATCGGTGGACTATAATCTGAGGGTTGGGGACATTGTTCCTCAACCTATGTCATGGTCAGACAATCATCTACTGTCTTTCTCCCTGTCGATTGCTGTTCCACCCCATGGGGACCCTTGACCCCTTGGTTTCTAGAGGCCTTCAGGGAGCTTCCTGACGGTCTGGCTGACAATCCGGTAGAAGCCGTGGTGGAGAGGTGGTATGTGCTACCCAGGCCATTGATCAGATTGCCCCCAAGCATCTTCTCCATTGTGGAGCTTGCTCCTCACTGTGGTTCACAGCTGAGAGCGATGAAGCAAGAACGAAGAAGACTCGAGCAGATGGAGAAAGGACCTGTCGGTGTCTAGTCAGGTTGCTGTTTGTTTACTGACCAGGCACTATGTTTGGGCAGTCAGGGAGGCCAAAAGATCTTATGCCTCCCTGAGAATTGGTACTGCCATGAAATGCCAGGCAGAGCTGTTCCAGGTGGTTCGAGACCTCATCAATCCTGGTCAGTCGGGGGGGGGGGCTGACAGGGGTTGGTCCTATATTTGTCAGCGGCCTTTGATGCCGTTGACCACTGTATCTTGCTGGATTGGTTTTTCGAAGTAGGGAATGGAGGTACAGCTTATAGCTGGCAATCTCCCCCATGCTGTTTAACATCTATATGAAGCCACTGGCTGAGATCATTAGAGGATTTAGAGTCTGCTGTCATCAGTATGCTGATGACATGCAGCTCTGTCTCTCCTTTACCACCTCTGCAGTGGAGGTGGTGCATACCCTTTACTCCTGCCTGGACGCGGTCATGGAATGGACCAGGACTAACAGGCTCGGAATCAACCCAGAGAAAACTGAAGTTTTGGGGCATCCTCAGCTGGGTACAGTGGCCCTCTCTCCAATCTGGAGGGTGTCACCTTCCATTGGTGGCTAGAGTGAGGAATCTGGGTGCGATCTTGGATCCAGCCTTATCCAGGTGATGGTCGTCCCCAAGTCCACCTTCTTCCAGATACCTGGACGAGGCATCCTTGAGAACAGTTGTGCAGGTGCTTGTGATCTCAATAATAATTTATTGCAACACTTTCTACGTTGGGTTGCCTTTGACCCTTATTTGGAGACTACAGTGGGTACAAAATGCAGCGGCCAGACTGGTGATTGGTGCGGGCAGATATGACCACAACACCTCAGTTCTGTCTCATTTGCACTGGCTGGCTGTTGTGTCCCGAATAAGGTTCAACGTACTGGTTTTGACTTAGGAAACCCTCCATGGCTTGGGACATGAGTACCTGACAGAGTGGATCTGTCAGAGGTCAATGGAGGCCTGACCCACCAGAATGGTGCAAGTGCTTTCACTTTGGGTGGCCACTCCCAGGGAGGCCTGGAAATCGATCACCCAAAACTGGGTCTTCTCTGTGGCCGCCCCTACTCTTTGGAACAAACTGCCGAGTGAGATTCACCTAGCACAGTCTCTGCCAGCCTTCAAAAAAGCACTTAAGACCTCATTTTTCAGAGAGGCATTTGGCAACCATTAGGGTTTTTGTTTTGTTTTCTGTCATCTTGCTGAGTATTATTATTTGTTTTGTTCTGTTGTTTTTATTGGTTAACGTGTTTGATATTTGTTTGATTATTGTTATATGTGATTGTTGTTCACCGCTTGGGGTTCCTTCGGGAAGATGATGTGGTATAGAAATATATATATATAAATAAATAAATATATAAATATAGGTATCTTGACCAGTTTTCCTTAATTTATTTTCTTCTCTTTAATACAATTAATTACTATATGTGATTTGGATTGCTCTTGGAAAGTCCATTTCCAACATGCTGTCTCTTTTTTCCATAGAAGCCCCTCAGATTCTCCACCAAAGAATGGGGAGTATAAGGAACCATTGATTTACCACTCAAATGATCATTACCCTTTATCAGATGGCGACTGGTCACCTTTGGAGAAGTAAGTAACTTTTATCTGTCATATTTTAATAATTTGTAATAGTGACATTCTGGAATATTGAATTTCAGATATAAGTATTACAGAAATTAGAACATTTTGCTATTTACAGCTGGGCTCTACATCTGTACCTTGCCATCGTTCTAAATTTTCATTCATCTGAAATTAGATGCTTTTCAGAAAGTGTGAGAAACTCCTTCCTAGGTAATGTCTGGAATGTTTTTGTGGTGTTTTGCTCCTTCTGCCCCAAATTATTGACACCTGCTTTATAGTCTAACATTACTGGAACACCGAAGCAAATTATCACACAGGGCAAGTGTCATCCTACCAAGACTCATATCACTACCAGGCACCCAATGCTAAACCTGAAGAGAAAAACATCAGCTTTTCACCAGGACTAGTTTAGATAGTAGGAAGAGAGAAACCAAATGAATATTGTTGGTAGTGCCATAGTGATGGCCTATTCCTGTCATCTTACTGATAGGCCCTCTAAAATCTGGATCTGGCCTGTGTGGGTGGGTAAAATGACAGTGAAAAGTAGGTGGGCATCTATAATCACATTGGACAATCCAGTGAGCCTTCTTGTGTGTGCCTTTAAAAACATAGTAAAGGTAAAGGTAAAGATTCCCTACCACACATGCATTCTAGTTGTATCTGACTCGAGGGGCAGTGGTCATCTCCATATTCAAGCCAAAGAGCCAGTGTTGTGCAAGTCCATGGCCACGTGGTCGGCATGGCTGCAAGGAAACACTGAAACATGAGTCTTCTACAAACAAGGAGGCTTCCTAGTGTTAAGGCTATCATCTGGTTTTGGACATCTCAAATAATATACATGCATTAGTACTAATAATTCATATTTGATGCAGGAATTCCAGCAGTCAAGTATTTATTTATTTATTTATTTATTTATTTATTTATTTATTTATTAAGCTTATATACCGCCCGTCTTCCTGGGAGGAACTCCGGGCGGTTTACAACAAGAGAACAACAAAACAACGGATTAAAATACCAGCAAATTAACTAACTAGCTAAAATAAAACAATAAAGCAATATAAAACAGAACAACAACAGAACAGTAAGGACCAAGGATGCAGATGGCGGGGGGACTTTGTTGGAGTCACCCAAACGCCTCCTGGAAGAGGAGAGTTTTCAGTGCCTTCCGGAAGGCAGGCAGGGACTCTGCTAGGCGCACTTCTGCTGGGAGATGATTCCACAGGGTCGTGTATGTACTAAATATTTTGTTTAGGTTTAGTGTGCTCTCCTGTTTGCATTTTAACCTGCAGAATATGAGCATTTGGGTAAAACAGAGAACCTTCAATTGTAACCATTTCAAAAATAATATATCTCTCATGAGGACAGTAATGTTGGAAATGTATGGAAATCTGTTTAAATTTTACAGGCTTGCCTTGAGTTTTAGTTTTAATCACTAGTGTGGCTTGGGGAGGGACAGGGGGGCAAAACCCCCAGGGCTCAGAGGTCTGAGGGCACTGGAGGAGCTGGCAAGGCTGAGAGTGCGCCCCAAGCTCCACCCACCAATTAGCTCCCGCCCCCCCGGAAAAGAAAATCAGGAGCCCTGCCATTGGCCTTGGCCCCCTCCCCTCCCCCTGTTTGCTGCCCCAGGTGGGTCTTCTACTGAGCACCTGCCTGCCAGGGCTGGCCAGGTGCGGGAGTGAGGCATTGCATTGCCGAGATCAGTGGGAGCCAAAAGGCACATTGGGAGTCCACTGCCCACAGAGAGTGCCCCTTGCGTGCCCAGCCCAGGGCACTCTCATGCACCTCCTTGAAATGAGGAGTGGGAGGGGAGTGAGGAGGAGGAGGAGGTGACGTGCCAGCGAAAGAAGGTGAAGACAGGAGTGTGTGTATGTGTGTGTGTGTTAGGGTTGAGGGGGGGGAGAGAGTGCCTCTTTGTGGGAGGGTTGTTCTTCCGGTGAGGGACCATCAGACAACAGGTGTGTGTGTGTGTGTGTGTGTGTGTGTGTGTGTGTGTGTGTGTGTGTGTGTGTGTGTGTGTGTGTAAGGGGAGTGGGGAAGAGAGAGGAAGGCCCAGGGACCATCAGAGTGTATGCGCGTGCGGGCTCCCTCCACTTCCTCCTCCTGGAGAATAAGATGCATTTGGTGGGCGGGGCTGGACACCTAGTGAGGAAGAGTGTGGGGTGGGGTGGGGAAAGAAGGTAGATCACCCCAAAAGGTGAAAAGCCAAGGGGAGAAGGTTGTGGGGTAGTTGAATGATGTTAGATAGCTGAAAGAGGGGTAGGGAGCGGAGGGAAAGTGTCCCACAAGTGCATGCCAGGGTAAGAAAGAGGTGGCCTTAAAAAGCCCCTTCCAAGCAAACTATTCTATGACTCTGTGATTCCCTGTCCGAGATGCCTGCCTGCCTTCCAGATCCAGTGCTCTCTCGTCTGGTCGATTGCTTCTGCCTGGGACAGGTGGCTGGGGTGCCTGAGAGGCTTGGTTGGGATGCTGGGCCCTGGTGGCCCCCTTTGCGCAACATTTAGGCTTGCCGATGGCTGGGCGAGAGCCCCTTGTGCCCTTTCCACTCAATGCTGAGCCTCTGCCAGGGTCTGAAGGCAGCCCACAGAGAGAGGCAGGGCAGCCCCCCAGCCCCGCTCTTGTTAGAGGGGGATGATGATTACTGGGACCCTCAACATCATCACCACGCTGTCGCGTTCAGCTTTCAAGCATGACAGTGCCAAGCCCAGGACTTCCCAGAGCTTGCCGGTGAAGACAAAGGGCAAAGGGGGTGGGGTTTCAATCCCAGGTGCAGGCTGCAAACTGGTTGCCCCCAAGCTGTTGGTGCATCCTCAGAGTCCTATGAGCTGACTACACAGCCAGAGCGTGCTGCAGACCCTATAGCCAAGTTAAGTTAAGCCTCCCCCGCCCCCTTCCTACACTTGGCTTTTGTGGGCATGACACCTTGTTAGAAGGCGGCCAGGAAGGGGCTTAAAATACCCTAGTTATGCCTCTGTTTTTAATCCCCCATCTCAAAGTCTTAAACTCTAACCTATCTTTCTGCTTTTACACTGAATAAATGATTTTCTACTAAATGAGAAAAACACTTCTTGAAAGGAGCTGCAAATCATATGTTCTAAATCACAACCTTTTAAAATTTTATCAGCACATTTAGCAAGACAACGTGTCCTAAAAGTGATTCAGAACTGGAGGTTAAGCCTACAGACAGCCTGCTTAGAGTAGAATCGCATATGGAATGGACGTGGGGAGGATTTCCAGAATCTACCAAGGTAAAGTTATTTGCTCATTGGCATGATTTCTAAAAAAGCAAAAACATGCAATCCATTAACTACTAATAGGTAGCAAGGTTATGAACATAAAACAAGAATGTGAAAGTAGCTCCCCCTTGTGGTTCACTGTCAGTTCTTTTTTAAAAGCAGTTGTATTTCCTACTAGTAAAATAATTTCTGTATACCCTATATTAGAATGAGTCTGAATGAGCGAAGGAATCATGTATGGCTCATGTTGCAATGTTCTGTATTTGTGAAGTCTAATAGGCACTTAGTTATGTGCAGTGGTAGATAGCAGTTGCCCTTGGTAAAAAAACAAGAAAATACATGTAAAAGCTATAAACAGCTGCAAGTGTAATTGCTTTAAATGGGCACTTCAGGTTTTGTGAAATGTATTTCTACTTATGTTTGAATTGCTTATGCACATATCACCTATAAAATGAATTAATGCAAGCATTCAAAGTAAGTGTTCATCTTGAGGTATTGGGGAAAGCTCCTAGAGACAGACAGGTTCTCTTTATGTCAGCATGGGTTTGACCCATTATTCAAATATGAATACGTGTTTTCCAGTAGTACTAGAAGCCCCCATCTTAGTTTTCAAATAGTCCTGCTGCTATCTTGTGTTGATGGCTGCCTAACTGAAACATGCTGTTTAATTACATTTGTTTGTTTAAAGTATTTGTAGATGGCGTTAAATGGCCTCTAAAGATGGCTTCCAATATTAAATATAGCTATTACAGTGTTTCAGGCCTAAGTGTCATTGAATTGTGACATACAGTAGAACCCTGACTTACAAGATAAATGCGTTCCGAGCGCATGCTCATAAATCACTAATCCTGGAAGTCAGGCAGTGGTTTCCCATAGGAATGCATTGAAAATCAATTAATCCATTCTGGACGGAACAGGTTTCAATGCATTCCTATGGGAAACCGCTTTAAACAATGCCCACCTTTCACCCACGACATAAGAACATAAGAACATAAGAAGAGCCATGCTGGATCAGGCCAAAGGCCCATCTAGTCCAGCTTCCTGTATCTCACAGCGGCCCCACCAGATGCGTTTGGGAGCGCATGAGACTAGATATCTGTCCCCTGATACCACTCTTCTGCATCTGGCCCTTTAACTACCCTGGTTTAAAGCCTAGAGATTACACATCTCCATCATGGTTTGTAACCTGTGATGGACTTTTCCTCTAGGAATCTGTCCAATCCCCTTTTGAAGGCATCCAGGCCAGATGCCATCACCACATCCTGTGGCAGGGAGTTCCATAGCGGCGTGCCATGTTTAAAATGACTGTTATCCACCGTGGCAAGCGCTTGCTTCCGTGGCTAAAAGTCATTTTAAACATAGTGCGCTGCTTCTCCCGACCCCCCTCCCACAAAACGGGGGAAAGGCAGGCATTTTTAAAAATCACTTTTGAGCCACCGACCCAAGCACTTGGGTCGGTGGCTCAAAGACATTTTAAATGACCCACCAGTCCTCCCCCCCCCAAATGTGCCATTGTTAGTTGGGCAAACCCTATCTTGCTCATAAGGTGGCGGCCGGGGGGGAATGGAAACGTGCTTGGAAGTCAGGATTCTCTGTTGTCAGGTGTTTCGGAAGTCGGGGTACCACTGTATCAGGTTTTACCAATTCAGATTGCAGGTAAAGCTTTCACTATTGAATATTTTTCATAATTAATAATAACACCTTCACATACTTGTTTTCTAAGTTATTGGCCCAGGTTAGTAAAAATTTCCCTTGAATTCAGAATTTTTTTGAACAAATGAACAAGTCTGAATTAATGTAGAAGCACCTTGCATATTTTTTCAGATTTTTCATCAGTTCAACTTTGTGCTGACATTGTAACCTTTTTAATACTTAGAAATACAAGTTGCAGTCATTGCTGGTGTTATAGCTCTTAACTGAGCTGGCATTGTTCTGCATTAACAAAATAAATAACTTTAGAATATTACAAGGATATATCTTTAGAAACTTCAGAAAATTACAAGGATATAACTTCAAACCCTAGGTGGGACACACAACTTACCAATGGAATTATTTTTGAAATATTTTGTACAATTTAATTTCACCACTGTTAAAGAGAGAGGTTTAGATCATCTGACCTGCTAAACTCTTCATGTAATTTTAATACAGGTGATGAAGCAAATTTTGAAAAAAAAAACATTTTTTTCAGATAAGCAAGAAGGAAAAATCAGAGCACCTTAGAACAGCCACAATAACTCCATCAGAAAAGACTCATTTCAGGGTCATATCCAACACAGATACAGTTGAAGATGAGATTTTGGTGAATGATTCTGTCTGTACAGTACTAAAACCTGAACCAAGGACTCATCCTCTACTAAAGGGACTAGATATTAAAGAGAAATTTACTACTTCAGCAACAGAACCTGTTATAGAAGTGCTTCAGAGTTCATCTCCGACAGACTCTGATGCTCTTCCTAATCCATTGGTGGGTTCTACATCAGACGTTAAGCCACCAGCAAAACTGGATTCTCCATCGAAGAGAAAAGGTACATACTTTTTCTTGATGCTATCAGGCTTCATTTTTGCTTGTTTTCAAATCTTGGTCCTTCTTGAGAAAGATTCTTGTATTTTATTTATTTATTTATTTATTTATTTATTTATTTGTTTGTTTGTTTGTTTGTTTGTTTATAATGTTCTTACTTTACCTGTTGCCTAAAAAAGGGCCAAACCAGCTTACCTAATAAAATAACAGCAACATTTGAAAGCTGAAAACAGTGAAGAATTAAATAACTACATTTAAAATTTTTGATAAAAGCATTGCTAAAATAGATTTAAAAGGAACAAAAATACAAACTATTCCATTTTAGAACCCCTCTTAGATAGCCAGTCACTAAGGGAAAGCCTGTCTGAAGAGAAAGACCTTTACCTCCTTGCAGAGCGACAGCAAAAAATAAAAATAAAAGGAAAGGGAAAAAAAAAAAGAAAAAAAAAAAAAAGGGGGGGGAGAAAAAAATGGGGCCAGCCTGGAAATTCCAGTCTAGGACCAGTGACAGAGAAGGCCTTCCCAATTATCTTAAGACCCACGGAGAGAGATAATTTATTGGAGATAAAGCCAGCACTTTGATTGGTCTTGGAAACCAGTGGAGCCAGTGGAAGTGCAGTAATAGTTTCCCTCTCTGTGATGCATAATACATATTAAATAAAATCTATATACAGATTCAAACTGAATCTCTCCTGATTTATGTCTCTCATTTTAACATTGCAGTAGTAGTCTCAAAGTCAATTTCAGTTGAATCCATGGACCCTAAGTATGTGAATAGAAGGTGATTTTCTTATTCCTTCCCCATGTTCCATTGACCAGATTGAGAGACCTTCCTGAGTGAGGTGCATGGCTCATTTTCATTTATCAGGAGTCATAACAATGATCTCCTTTTCGTGGAAACATTGCCACCAGTTTTGTTACAATGTATGGCTGTGAGTATATGTTCAATTGATCAAAAAGGGCTTTTTTTTAAAATTCAGGGATACATAAGAGAAGCCAGCACCAAGGGCCTGATGACATATACTTGGATGACCTAACAGCTTTGGAACCTGAAGTTGCTGCTCTTTATTTTCCGAAAAGGTACTTTCTAATTGACAGGAAGTCATAATGTATGCCACAGTGAAATGTTCAGTTATAGATAGTCTTCAAATGAATAAGTAGTTCATACTGGGCATTCGCTTTTGAAATTTGCATCAGGTTCTGAATTATAAAGAAAGTCAACAGAGAAATAAACGTTTTTATGCATCTCTTCTAAATACAGTAGTACCTTGAGTTACGTCCCGCTTGACTTGCGTCAAATTTGACTTACGTCCACTAGGGGTCTGTTTGACTTGCGTCCCAGGCTCCGAGTTACGTCTCGGAGTCCCAGCGTAACGCCTGGAATTGGGCGGCCAACCTAAATTTCTATGCTTATCCGTTCCGGAGGTCCAGGAAAAAAGGCAAAAAAAAAGCCTTTTTTCCCTGAGACCTCTTTACAAAGTGCACTTTCACCCCCTCGCCCACTCCAATCCTCCCCAGGGCCCCACCTCTCCTCCTTTGCCACTGCACACGGGCGACGGACACACCCAGTGAAAGCCGTGCACCTCTGGCGCTTCCTCTGCCCGCCCCTGCCTCTCTTCCTTTGCCGGTGTCTGCAGGCGCCAAGCACCCAGGAGGCGGGCAAGCCGGGAGAAGCTGCTTGCATGGCCTTCCCCCCACGCCCGGCTCTCTTTTGAAGCTGGCGCCACTGGCGCTGAAGATCCAGGAGGCGGGCAAGCCGGGGGAAGCCCCGCGCCTCTCATGTGGGCTTCCCCTCCATCCCCTGATTCCCACTTTTTTTCCTTTGCCGGCGTTGCCGGCACAAAACACCCAGAAGGCAGGTGAGCCGGGAGAAGCCCCACGCACTCGTGCGGGCTTCCCCCACCCCCTTCCCTCCTGGCCCCAACCTCTCAGGCTCGTCGCTGCTCTTCGCCCGGGCGCGCAGGGCTCCCTTCTCCCACTCCCTTCCCTCCCGGCCCCAACCTCCCAGGCTCGTCGCCGCTCTTCGCCCGGGCGTGCAGGGCTCCCTTCTCCCACCCCCCTTCCCTCCCGCCCCAATCTCCCAGGCTCGTCGCCGCTCTTCGCCCGGGTGCGCAGGGCTCCCTTCTCCCACCCCCCTTCCCTCCCGCCCCAATCTCCCAGGCTCGTCGCCGCTCTTCGCCCGGGCGCGCAGGGCTCCCTTCTCCCACCCCCTTCCCTTCCGGCCCCAACCTTCCAGGCTCGTCGCCGCTCTTTGCCCGGGCGCGCAGGGCTCCCTTCTCCCACCCCCTTCCCTCCCGCCCCAATCTCCCAGGCTCGTTGCTGCTCTTCGCCCGGGCACGCAGGGCTCCCTTCTCCCATCCCCTTCCCTCCCGGTCCCAACCTCCCAGGCTCGTCGCCGCTCTTCGCCCGGGCGCGCAGGGCTCCCATCCCCTTCCCTCCTACCCGCAACGGTGAGTCCTTGATGCCAGGCAGCTGCAAGGGGGGCCAGTGGGGAAGGGCAGGTGGGCACTGCCGCCGCCGCAAGGGGCGGCCTCGGGAATCCCACAGCCCCCACCTCCTCCGCTTCTGTCCCCTCCTCCTCCTCCTGCTTCTGCTGAGGGTGTCGCTGCACATGCAGAGGGCAGTTTTCTGCTGGAGGGAAGGCAGGAGTGGGTCTTGGGGTGTGCGCCCCCCTCTCCAAGCAGGCAGGGAAACTGGGCCATGGAGAGGAGCCCTCCTCACCACCCCCGGCCCACTTGGCAAGGGAAATGTGTGTGTGTGTGTGTGTGTGTGTGTGTGTGTGTGTGTGTGTGTGTGTTCTGAATGGGGGGGTCCTCCTGTCTCCTTGCAAACCTTGAAGGGAGAGGAGGGCAGGGACTTAGAAAGGGTGTGTGGGGCTTTCCTACACCCTCAAGGCTGGCTGTGGCAGGACGATGGGTGCGTGGGTGGGTTCATGCTGAAGGAGGTAAATCCACAATGCTATCTTATTTCTTTTATAGTACAGCATGAATTATTGCTGTCTGCTTAGACAGTCAAATTGCTGTTTTGCGGGGTCTTCTTCATCGTCTGGAACGGATTAATCCACTTTCCCATTACTTTCTATGGGAAAAGTTTGTTTGACTTAAGTCATGTTTGACTTAAGTCTAGACCTCTGGAACGGATTAATGACGTAAGTCAAGGTTTCACTGTATAAGCATTTTTGGCCATGAACATTTTGGCAAATTATTTCCGTATATGTTATAGTTTGTACATTTCTTCACTAAAAATAGGCATTGTGCAGAATGTAATTGAGTATAAAAACCTTGCAAAATTGTGCTGAGGGAGTAAAGACTAAGAGGTAAGTGTTCTGGTTCACCTATTAAGGCTAAGTTTGGAAAAAAATACAAATGAACCAATTTCTCTCCAATCCCTAATAAAAGACTGTTTTTCTTGTTTTTAGTGACTCTGATCCAGGTTCCAGACAGTGGATAGAGTCTGATACCCTCTCTGGTTCCCAGTCTCCACAGTCAGTTGGAAGTGCTGCTGCAGATAGTGGTACAGAATGTATGTCTGATTCTGCAATGGACTTGCCCGATGTCACATTATCACTTTGTGGAGGTCTTAGTGAAAATGGAGAGATACCAAAAGGTATGCAGAATTGTCTTAAGTTTATTGACAGGTTAACTCCTGCAGTTTATGGCTTTGAGAGCTGTCTTTGCTATGGAATAACACACTATATCAAAGTACTGTATAAGATATGTATTATCATTTATACTTCTAAAACTAGACAGGAAGCTGTCTTCCTGAAAGTATTTTCACTTTAAAAATGCCCTAAAGTTGGTAAAAATCCTGTTCTATAAATTCCATCTGTATAAGAATGATGCCATGACTGGCAGGGGGAGATTTACTATAATTAGAGTTCCTGCATGTGTTCCAGGGATTATTTGATTCTACTATAAACACACACTCTTGCTCATGAGCTGTGTTAACCTAGGGCAGAAACAGGTGCTCTTTAATTGCTGAATATTTGCCTTTGCATCATCCAGAAGATTGTTGATAAGTAAATAGTTCTTCTCTGTACCAGAGAGCCATGGCTTGTACACAGTGAAACTCGTTACCCAATGGATTGGATGAGCCATGGGTCAGAAGCATACATTCTTTGGTGATTGAAAAAATAGCCCCTGCCAGTGATTTCATCAGTCTTATTCAGGTATAATTTAAATAACAGGGTTTTGCCCATCAAATAATTACTTTAAGTAATTTAATGATGCAGTTCATGACAGCTAAGCAAATGTGTATGAAGGACAATGAAGCCATTTAGAAACTTAATAATCAGAAGTGCAGTTTCTAAATTCATTTTACCAAAACTACCCCAAGGAATTATCTTCCAGAGTCTCTCAATTGAGTTGTCTACAAAGTAGAACACTTGTGATAAGGTGTGATAGTATGCTGCTGTAACTGGAATGAAAGCTTTTTCAATAGTATTTTTTCCTCTACTGTGAATTATTTCCTAAATAAAACCCAAAACCCCAGACATTTCCCGGGGCTTTTTTACATTAAATACTATCTTCCTTTAACCTTGCTGCATATTAGGCACTAACATAAGTGCCTAAAGAGGTACAAATAAACAATTTGTGGTATATTTGGTAGAGGGATGCCTCCAGGAATAGCTTCACTATGGGAAATAGCATAATCACCAAAGTAAAGCATTATTTGGAAAGAGGACAATTTTTATGGTATGTGAACTGATAAAATAATCCTTTATTGCAGAAAAGTTCTTGGAGCATATCATTACTTACCATGAATTTGCTGAAAACCCAGGACTTATAGACAACCCTAATCTTGTAATAAGGATATACAACAGGTAATACTTCTTGAAAACTATCTGGATAGCTTTTGATCCTTTCCTCAATGTGCCTCCTGGCAGAAGATCAACCCCCATTGAGCCTTGGACAGACTGCATGGTTCTAGAGTGCTTCTGGAAGGAGATGAGAGTGACTCAAACAAATGACATATCATTTTGTAGTATGTTAATTTATTTCTGTTTAGTGTATATTTTATATTTCCCTAATGAGAAACTGTCCTCTGTTTAATAGGTATTATAATTGGGCATTGGCAGCTCCCATGATTCTCAGCTTGCAGGTGTTCCAGAAGAGCTTGCCACAGGTAATATAATACAGTAAATACTCAAAAATGCAGGGAAATAGGCTACCAGTTTTTATGGAGCACAGAAGTGGGGGTGGCAACAACATTATTCTCTCCTCCCAGCAGCGTCATATGGAAAGCAAGAGTCAACATAGTGAGGGAATAAGGTATACAAAGTGTCTTATAATATGTATTTATTATGCCCTATACCAGTGGTGGTGAACCTTCGGCACTCCAGATGTTTTGGACCACAACTCCCACAGTCCTTTGTTGTTGACAATCTAGGCTCGGAATTCTGGGAGTTATGGTCCAAAACATCTGGAATGCTGAAGGTTCGCCACCACTGCCCTATACTGTAACAAAGGTGGCAGACCTCTGGCACTCCAGATGCTTTGGACCACAACTACCAGAGTCCTTTGTCACTGGCAATACAGACTTTGAATTTGGGAGTTGTGGTCCAAAACATCTGGAGTGCAGGAGGTTTGCCACCACTGCACCTATAACATTATGAGGGTAAAATCACCAACTAGGTAAAAAAGGCAAGGTGTGATACATCAGTATCTCTATTGACATGACTCCACTGCAGGTGCATGGCATGAGTCAGATGCATCTGATGCCACATACAGTACATCCCTCTGAACATTCCCTGGTAAATGATCCAATATTTTTTCCATAAGCCCAATTGACTCAGGGTTGGACAAGACAGGGAAATGAACCCCATGAATTAAATTGTTTATATAGACCTTGACTCTGTGTGTGTGTGTGTGTGTGTGTGTGTGTGTGTGTGTGTGTGTGTGTGTGTGTGTGTGTGTGTGTGTGTGTGTGTGTGTATATAAAGGGATAGAACATGTGCAGATAAGTACACTCCTTCCTGTACATTAAATGTTAAATTTAACATTAGATAAGTTAAATTTAATTGTGATGAGTAGAAATGCCAGAATGAGTATATGCTACTATCAGATGATGCCTTCTGTGAGCAGATGGCCACACAGTCAAAAGGGAGAGATGTAGTAGTAATGGGGGATTTTAACTATCCTGATATATGCTGGCAGTCCTACTCAGCTAGGAATGCAAGGTCTAACAAATTCCTTACTGCCCTTGCAGACAATTTCATGGTCCAGAAGGTAGAGGAGGCAACCAGAGGCAAAACCATTTTAGATCTGGTCTTAACCAATAAGGAGGACCTTGTAAATGGGGTCAAAGTGGTGGGATTATTAGGTAAAAGTGACCATGCCCTCTTGGAATTTGTTATACAGTTGGAAGGTGAAGCTAAGCATAGTCAGACAAGAATCCTGGACTTTAAGAAAGCCAATTTTTGTAAACTTAGGGAATTATTGGCTGTGATTCCATGGACTGAAACACTGAAAGAGAAGGGAGTCCAAGATGGATGGGAGTTCCTGAAAAGGGAGATATTAAAGGCACAATTTAAAACTGTTCCAACAAGAAGAAAAAATGGGAGAGGTCTAAAGAAACCACAGTGGTTTACTAAAGAACTTTCAACTCAGCTAACTATAAAGAAAAACAAGTACAAGGAATGGAAAAATGGGAAATGCACCAAAGAGGAATATAAACAAACAGCTAATATATGCAGGGGGATGGTAAAAAAAGCTAAAGCACAAAACGAACTTAGACTTGCCAGAGAGATTAAAGATAGTAAAAAGGGTTTCTTTAGTTATGTCCGCAGCAAAAGGAAAAATAAGGAAATGATAGGCTCTCTGTGTGACAATGATAACCAATTACTAACAGGAGACAAGGAAAAGGCAGAACTACTCAACACATTTTTTGCCTCAGTTTTCTCCAAAAAGGAAGAAAGAGATCCGCTGGGACATAGAGTAGATGAGGTAGGATGGGAATTGCAACATAGAATAGGTAGGGAAGCAGTACAGGAACATCTGGAAACATTAAATGAATTTAAGTCTCCTGGGCCAGATGAATTACACCCAAGGATATTAAAAGAACTGGCAGAAGTAATTTCAGAACCATTGGCAATAATCTTTGAGAAGTCCTGGAGGACAGGAGAAGTCCCCATCGATTGGAGGAGGGCTAATGTTGTCCCCATCTTCAAAAAGGGGAAAAAAGAGGACCCAAATAATTACCGCCCAGTCAGCTTGACTTCAATTCCCGGAAAGATCCTAGAGCAGATTATTAAGCAGTCAGTCTGCAATTATCTAACAAACAATGCTGTCATTACAAGAATTCAACACGGGTTTCTTAAAAACAAGTCATGCCAGACTAATTTGATCTCTTTCTTTGATAGAATTACAGGCCTGGTGGATGAGGGGAATGCAGTGGATATTGCTTATCTGGACTTTAGCAAGGCCTTCGATAAGGTTCCCCATGATATTCTTGCTAAGAAGTTAGTAGGAAGTGGGATAGATAGTGCTACTGTTAGGTGGATTTGTAATTGGTTGACTGATCACACCCAAAGGGTGATCATAAATGGCCTCTCATCAGCTTGGAGAGACGTGACCAGTGGGGTGCCCCAGGGTTCTGTTCTGGGTCCAGTGATGTTCAATATCTTTATTAATGACTTGGAGGAAGGAATAGAGAGTATGCTAATTAAATTTGCAGATGATACCAAATTGGGAGGGGTTGCTAATTCCCCAGAGGATCGGATGAAAATCCAAAAGGACCTTGACAGATTAGAATGCTGGGCCAAAGCTAATGGAATGGATTTCAACAGAGGGAAATGTAGGGTGCTACATCTAGGAAAAAAGAATGAATTGCACAGATATAGGATGGGGGACACTTGGCTAGAGAATAGTACCTGTGAAAGGGATCTGGGAGTTTTGGTGGACCACAAATTGAACATGAGTCAGCAGTGTGATGCGGAGGCCAGGAAAGCCAATGCAATTCTTGGTTGCATCAACAGAACCATAGTGTCTAGATCAAGGGAAGTGATAGTGCCACTCTATTCTGCTCTGGTCAGACCCCACCTGGAGTACTGTGTCCAGTTCTGTGCGCCTCAGTTTAAAAAGGATGTTGACAACCTCGAGTGGGTGCAGAGTAGGGCGACCAGGATGGTTGAGGGTCTGGAGAAAATGTCTTATGAGGAACGGCTTAGGGAACTGGGAATGTTTAGCCTTTCAAAAAGAAGACTGAGAGGGGATATGATAGCTATGTTTAAATATTTGAAAGGATGTCATATTGAAGAGGGAACAGGTTTGTTTTCCATGGCTTCAGAGACTAGGACTCGGGGCAATGGTTTCAAACTACAGGAAAAGAGGTTCCATTTGAACATTAGGAAGAACTTCATGACAGTTAGAGCTGTTTGGCAGTGGAATATGCTGCCACGGAGGGTAGTGGAGTCTCGTTCTTTGGTGGTTTTTAAGCAGAGGCTGGATGACCATCTGTCGGAAATATTGTGAAGGGGTTCCTGCATGGCAGGGGGTTGGACTAGATGGCCCTTGAGGTCTCTTCCAACTCTATTATTCTATGATTCTATGAAATGTTCAGCTCTGGAAATGCATTAGTTAGTTAGATGTTAAAACATTTTGTGGCACGGGAAAAAATGAATTCAATATTAATGTGTTAATTCTATATATTAGTTTTGAGCTCTGGATGCAATGTTATGTATGTTGTAACCAGAAACCAACACTGTTTATGTACACTAAATTTTAACTGTGTTTAGGCTACAGTTGAATCCTGGATAAAAGACAAAATGCCAAAAAAATCTGGGGGATGGTGGTTTTGGCGTAAGAAGGACAGCTTGATCAAACAGGTAAAATGAATTCACCAGCTGGCAGTGCTGGGTCTGATCAGATGTAATACCCCTAGCATTTTAAATAATAATGTAGGAATAATAATGTAAAAATAATGTAAAATAATAATACAGGAATCAATGAAATGCCTAAATTTCACTGCAGATGCCTTTATTTCCAAAGCTAATTTTAGCTTTACTATCTAGAACCCTAAACTTGAATTCATTCCATCCTGCAGTAACTGAAAGATGAGACCATGGGTTGGGTATGTGCCTGGGCAGGAAAGAACAAATAGCCAGGAGTGAGCGAGTGAATGCCAAGCAGGCTCTGGGGGCTGAAGGGGCAAGACTGAGTGGAGTTGGCAGCCTGAGATGGGTAGGGTGCCAGGGCTCCCAGTTATCGGAAGAGATGCTGGTGGGAGGGGAAGGGAAGGAAAAGAGAGGTGAGACGTAAGTCTTCTAGCTAGGCAAGGCAAGAAGGTAGGGGGATTGAGGGAGAGCAGATGGGTTTCATTGCTCATAGCGGTGGCGGGCGGCTGTTTCTTCTGCAGCTGCCAAGGGGGATCTCCGCACCTCTCCACCAAGGTGTGCTACTGCATCACCTGGTCCACCATCTGGGAAGACTGAAGGGCCAGGGACATTCCTTGCCATTCAAGCTTATCAGTCAGTGCAGCAGCATGCCTGGTGCAGCAGATCCGCCACCTAGGAAGCTTGAACAGCTGCAGACACCCCACTCCCACCCCACCGATCGCCAACAGCAGATTACTGAATCTGTGCATGGTGAATCAGTGGATACGGGGCTGCTACTGTATTTCTCTGAGTGGTAAATACTGCACCCAACCCCACATGATGTGGATTGTGAAAACTAATGATGTGGATTGTGAAAACTAATGATGTGGATTGTGAAAACATTGTTGATGTGGTCTTAATGTGTTTTTCATATGCTAGCTTCCAGAAGCAAAAGAGGGAAAATCTGAAGTTCCCAAAAGTGACTTGTCGACATCTACAAAGGATCAAGTTGACAATCGGTATGTTTCCTTTAAATGAATATATGTTTAGTGGCAGTTATTGAAGTTTGAAGAGAACCAGAATTGACTACAGAATTATATAAGCTATGTCTTCCATCACTTGTAGGCAGCCTAGTTTTCATGCAGAATCAGCCGGGTTCAATCCCTATTATCTTCAGGTAGGAACTTGGGAACTGAAAATGAGACTTAAGTATTTAGTGGATTCCACTCCACGTCAGCAGGAGGTAGAGTAGCTATCTCACCTCTGTCTCTCTTCCCTGTACAGCTTCTCTGTTGAGCAGAAAGAAATGCAAAAAGCCTTATGGTTGCCTCTCCATTGGAACCTGCCTTCTCATGCACCTTTGTGAGCCACAGGAAATCCTAATGACTCCCTCATTGGGAAGTGGGGCACTTGTTGATAAGCAGGAAGGTGATGGGGGCCCTTTACCTCCTATTGGTGTCAGGACTTTCACTCCAATAATTTGACCCTGGGGGTTTACTGACCTATGGAGCTGAAAGTTCTGAAACTATGAGAGTCTCATCCCTGTCTCTATATAACTCAGGGGTTTTGCTCCAAGTCAGTATGGAATGACATAGACAATTAAAAAGCAGACTGCTGTGACAGTTCATCATTATAGAAATTTGGTACTGTAAATATAGCAGATGCTCTTTTTTATTATTTCAAAGCTAGAATAATAAAGGTGGGATTCAATAAAAAAACAACTTCAAGCAAGTAATGGTTAAAAAAACTTACACGCCCACTGTTTTAAAAGCTTAAATTATTCAGAAGAATGTTTTGCAATTTTCATAATGAGAAATACACCACTCAGAATCTTTTGAACTTATGCTAATATAGGGGCCAATCTCCTCTAATTTGAGTCCACACTGTGATTCTTTATGTCAGGCCTGCACAATGTCAATCGCGGGCAACCTGTAGCCCGCGTGGACATCAGAAGTTGCCTGCCAGGTCCCCACCAACCTCCTGACATGCCACCAACAGTGTTGGGTTCAGGCCGCCGCTGGGGAAGGGAAGACCACGTCTGGGCTGCACCCCCTCCTCTCATAGTAGGGGAGTGAGAAAGTGCACCAGTGCTCCCTCCTCCAGTGCTCAGCTCTGGCTCGTCTCCCCTCTGATCGCCAGCTGATCGACGCTGGGGGTGGGGCAGGGGCAGCTTCTCACTGGGCCTCCGCAGCTCGAGCCGCCTGCTTCCCGGGGCTCTGGGGGGAGAGCGAGTGCAGCATAGCCCTGAAATCTCCTCTCTGATCACCAGCTATTGACACAGGGTGGGGGGGGCTGGTTTTCTCTTGCCGTCTGAGCCTCCGAGGCTCAAGCTGGCCCCTTCCCGGGGCTCTGGGGGAGAGCGAGCACGGCAGCGCTCTGCAAACTCTCCTCTGATTGCCAGCCGCTTGAGGGGGTGCAAAGGAGGCGATCTGCCTTCTTTGCACCCCCTGAGTGGCAAGGACATGGCACGTTTTGGTGGCAGCCTTTCCCTGCCTTTCCCATCTATGTGGCTTCACTCAAAGAACCACCTTTACAAATAAGTAACTGGTTCTTTTCCAAAGGAAATGTCAATTACTTATGCAGCATGATCCATTAGTGTCTTCATGACTACCCTAATCCAAGTTGGAAGTACATTTTTCAAGACTTTTAAAAGATTTTGATACTTTTAATATTATTCTGGATTTCCTCAATCTCAGCACAGTCTATACTTGTCCTTCAAATATTTTATTACAGAAGGGTTTTGCAAGTTGTATATTTGCAAGAATCCCTTTAAATCATATCTAAAATGTCTCATACACCTTACTGTTATGTTTTTGTTATTTGATGTTAGGCCTACAAATGATTATTCTTCTAGTGATGATGAAGTGTCACAAGAACTGAAAGAATCTTTAGAAACAAATTCTAGTTCACTTGAACATCCAAGCCATGGAAATGGTACCTCTTATAAAAAGTCACTTCGGTTGTCTTCAGATCAAATTGTAAGTGGTGCTGTGTTCTTATAACTGCCATCATGATTTTAAGCATTTCCATATTTAATTGAACACAATTTTCCATCCGAGAGGGGGCCCAAGTAACAAATAATATTTCTAGGATTTTTTAAAAAATATAATTGGATTTAGGTCAGTTTTTGCAACTTCTGAAGACCTCCAGCACTGGGCTGCTTTTCCATGTCCTTAATTTAGGCTGATTATTAGTAAGTTTTGAGTCAGAGGAAAGATCTTAATATATAAATAAAGATTCATGTTCCCAACATGATAGCAACACAATCATGGGGTTTTAAAAAGTGTTTCTCCTAGAATATAATTTGTTATAATAACACTGCTAGGTTGTTAAGTAATTTATCATGTTCAGAATATTTGGGAACTCCATCCACCCTATTTCTCTTTATCTCTCACACACAGATCTCTCTGAGTCACACTTACTCCTTCTGCAAAAACCATTGAGAGGGACAGAAAGGACCAGTGGGCTTTTGTGGTCATGCAGTTGTGATATTTGTGGCATTTTAAAATATACCATTGGAATCAAAGTGTGCATAAATTTGCAGACTAACATTTTTTATCAAGGTTAAAATTAAACTTATCTTGTGTGGAGTAAAATACTGTAAAAATAATGTAGAGAATAATGTCAGAAAACAAGGAGCTGCTTGGCCTGCATCTTCAGAATAGGAATGGGCAACCGTTCAGCATAAGCAGCCCTCTTTTCATAATTTTCAGGTCTCTAGACATACAGAAAGACCACCCCGGCTAGAGAAAAGTGTCTGGCAAAAAAGGATTCCTCTGGGAGTGTTTTTCCTTTAAAACAAAGTGTAGAGCTATAATATATTCTCAAAGGCTTTTTATGTAGAGCTATACTTTGTCTTCTCTTCCCAATGTTTTTCTAAAACAAAATTGGGAGGTGGGTTCTAGCCATTCTCAGTTTTAGTGGGGAGGCCTCGGTGGCAGATTTGGAAGAGGATTAGTCTCTGTTGCTCTCCCCAGAGCTTGTCCACACCCACTAAGAGAGGCTCCCATATATTTTTTAAAATTATTCCTTAACTACTGTATTGTTGGAGAGCAAATTGTATTCTGGTAGTTCCAAAAAGAATCATTGACCTAGAGGTTCCAACATCCTTAGGAATTGTCCCTTTGCTTGCCCTGACTACTTTTGTACAATTTCTGTAACCACAGATGCCATTCACTAAAACAGAGAGCCAACATGTCCTCTGATTTTCATCCTTACTGTGTGGGGCTCTGGTCCATGTGTGCAGAACCCCCACCCCATGGGGTTTCCATCCCAACAAAAACAAAAATGGTGTGCATACCTTATAGTGAACCTTACACAGAACTGAACAGGCTTTAGAGAAGAGGAGTTTTTCACTGCAGCAGAGACTCAAGAAGGATATGCCATTGGTTAAGTCCAGATGTGATTTAAATAAACATATTAACTGTTACTTGCATGGAAATCTTACTGCTTTACAAATCTCACAGTCAGGCTTAACAGCCCAGTCTTATGACTGTACCATTTTTATTAGCATGGCAGTAGTTCTGCTTCTACCTTGGTATTAAACTGGGGTGATTCATATATTATAAGAGAAAATAAGTTCTGGCACAGTACTCTGAGTTGTTACAGGGTACTAAAATGTAACTTCTATTTCTTTGATCCCTTTTACCTTAGCTTGGTTTGGTAAATTTTCTAAGTATGATTATTCTGTTTTAACATTATAAAATGTATTATATACTACTGGCTGTAGTTGTTGTACTTGGTAATTTCCAAGAAGTTATGCCCAGGAAGTCCACAAAATGTTTGATTGTATAGTTTAGTTGTGCAGCTCTGCATGCAGAACAGCTGCGGATATAACTTCATCTGTAGAACTTGTGAATTCTGAAGGTATTTTGTAAAATTTATGCAGGTATAATTAAGCAATAGGATTTAGAGTTTTAAAATGTAAAGTAATTTGGAGGGGAAATGACACTTCTTTTTTTGTTAACAAGCTTGTACTTGTTTATTATTAAGGAAAAACTGAAGCTTAGAGATGGACCAAATGATGTTGTGTTCAGCATTACAACTCAGTATCAAGGAACTTGCCGTTGTGCAGGGACAATATATCTGTGGAACTGGAATGACAAAATAATTATTTCTGATATTGATGGAACCATAACCAAGTAAGCTGGAGAATGATATTATGTCTTAATAAATCACAAAACCATTTCCACCTCATAAGCCCAATTTTAATACTTTATATATTAATGACTAGTAATTTTTCTTAAATCCTGCAATACACACATCTCTCTTCTTTCAGTCTATGTAGTTATTTAGCTGTTAGAAAAGCCAGTGTTTATTTTCTAAAAGTATTGTGGTTGGTAAGGTTTGAATTGCCCTGAGTACATATTTGTCATTTATTTATTTCCTTTTTATCTATTCTTTCCTCCAGTGAATGTAAGACAGTATATGTGGCTTTCTTCCTCCCCACTATATTCATTCATTCAATTTATATACTGCCCATTTGACTACAAAGCAAAGTGTTCTGCTTATACACCATCCCATAGTGCTTCAAGCACTCTTTGGGCAGTTTACGATTTGATTATGCAGACTACACATTTCCCCCCAGAAAGCCGGATACTCATTTTACCAACCTTAGAAGGATAGAAGGCTGAATCAACCATGTGCCAGCCTCCTGGAATTGAATCCCAGGTCGGGAGCACAGTTTTAGCTGCAGTACAGGCATTTAACCACTGTGCCACAAGGCTCCTCTGGGCAGTTTACTGTAGAATCTAGTGTTGGTTGTTTTCATATTTGATCTGATGAACACATTTGTATCTTTTCTTCAGTTTCTAAACTTTATTCTTGGTTTAGGTCTGATGCTTTAGGACAGATTTTACCACAGCTTGGCAAAGACTGGACACATCAGGGTATTGCAAAACTCTACCATTCTATTAATGAGTGAGTACCTTGCCTATAGAAGAGTTGTAGAAGAAGGGCATAAATGATTGTGTGGATTTGGATAAAATGAAGTTTGACATTTTCACGACCTTTTTATGGGTTAGCTTGAAGAGATATATTTTAGAATCCAGTACTGTAATATGGAACCATATTACTAATTTGCTCTCAAAATATATTTCAGTTTAGAGCAAAATAGGAACTTAAGTAAAAAGAGTTTCACATACAATAAATGGAAGTGTTCTGCTGTAGATCTTAGCGTGCTATGATAACAATACATTGTAACCCTGCCAATAATGTATATACAGTAGTACCTTGTATAAAGGAATTACAGTAATTCATTCCAAATGAAACTCTGTTAAGCAAATTTTCCTTTATACAAATTTCCCATAGGAATGCATTGAAAACGGAGTAATCCCTAATCATGACCATTTTTATGTTGTACAGATTTGCCCCATAGGCAATTCTGTTGAGCAAATTTCCCCTATCTCAGGAATCTTTTACGTTGTACAGATGTTATGTTATACAAACTGTTATATGAGGGTCCACTGTACAGTGATACCTCTACTTATGAGTTTAATCCATTCTGAATGCATGCTCATAAGTTGAACAACTCATAAGTAGAGCAGCTATATCTAAAATAAATAAATAAATAAATCGGGAAAAATAAAAAAATGTAAGTAGGGCAGACTGCATTTAAAATTTGTAAGGCAGCAGTTAAAACGCCGATGATTTTCTGCTCTTAAGTAGAGTTGCTTGTAAGTAGAGGTACCACTGTATAGGGTTTCTAATGAACAAGTAAGATAATGAAATTTCAGTTGGAAGACTTCAAAGTAAAGCTTCTGGTTATATATAAAAGTAATTTTGGTAGACGCTTGAAAGCTTCCTGCTTATTTTGGCTGGAAAGAAGCACCACTGATTATTTCAAAGCAGCTGCTGTTGTGATTGTATACACGTTTTCCTGAGGGTTACGCCTTCTTATTGTTGACATCCTCTTGGTGCTACCATGTTTCAATGTTGGAGGTAGCCCTAACTTACCCTGTATTTTCCTCAGCCTAGTGTATTGCTTCACTGGTAAAAATACCTTGTAATCAATGGAAATGACAGTGCTGATTTGCTTTTTAAAATGAATGTAATTCAGATATCCTGCCACACTATTAGATAATGCCTGTTTAGAGAGTAATTGCATTACAGGAGATGATGAACTGACAAATCTTTGTAAAGAAAATAGTATCTGAGTGGTACCTTTCTATCTTTAAGTTTCTGTCTCATCCAAAGTGATCTTCCTGGCCCAGGATTTGACCTGAATACATAATTTTCCCCTACCTCTAGGAATGGCTATAAGTTTCTGTATTGCTCAGCCCGTGCCATTGGAATGGCAGATATGACAAGAGGATACTTACACTGGGTCAATGACAAAGGAACAATTCTGCCCAGAGGGCCATTGATGCTATCTCCCAGCAGCTTGTTCTCTGCCTTTCATAGGTATGTAAGCAAATATAGCTTAACATCTTTAAAACTGATACAGATATTTGTGTGGAAATTGCAGCAGGTTCAGAATGTGGTGGCCATGCTCAGATGTGAATCAGTTTGACCACATCTTGGCAGTTCTAATTCTCCTCCACTAGCTCCTGGTTGTTTCCCATGCCCTTTTCACAGTGTTAGTGCTAGTAAGCCCTTAACAATTTGGACTCTCACGATCTATCAAAGCGTCTCTGTCTCAGAACATCAGCCTCTTCTACCCGTTCACCACAGGCCTCAGGTTTGCTACACCAGGGGAGACTAGGAAAGTCACTGGAAACCGTCACCTGCTTCATGGAGTAAACTCCCTGTGGAAGTCCATCAGGCTTCTTTCTTCTCATCCTTCAAGAGCATGCTAATGACATTTTTGTTTCAGGAGGCATGTAGAGGCATCCTCCCTTAAGTTTTTTATATGTGCTTCCTTGAGTCTGCCATCATGTGGGGTTTTATTTGAAGTATGTATTTATTTTATTGGTTTTGTTGTACGGTTGGAGTTATTGTTTATTTTATCACTATGAACTGCATGTTGTCCCACAATAAGTCACTTACATAATCTACAAAATAAATAAAATTGGAGGGGAGGGTTTTGGCAGGTTACTAAAAGAGTGAAATGAAATAACTGATTTTGATACTCATTAAATGTAAATAAACATAATTTCACTGATTTACTGTAAGTTTTCTCAGTATATATATGCTCTAATGTATTTTGTTATATCTGTTTAAAAGGCCTTGCTAAGAAGCATAGTACTTGACCTGTTATACTTCATATTCATATTTCCACAAAACAAAACAGAAACCACTTGGTTATTCCCTTAAACCTGGGAAGACATTATTCCTAAACATTGTCCTAATGTTATACCACAACTAACATCTAAATCATTGTTAAGTGGAACTAACTATATACATTTCCACCTCCAGGGAAGTGATTGAAAAGAAGCCTGAAAAATTCAAAATTGAGTGTTTAAATGATATCAAGAATTTATTTGCCCCACGTGATCAACCTTTCTATGCTGCTTTTGGAAACAGACCTAATGTGAGTTGGCACTGCCCCAGAAACAATCAAAGATTTTCTCTTTTTATACAGGAGTTCTAAATATGTGTAGCTTTTGAATATATGTAAAATTTGTAAAAAGATAAATTGGACTCACTGGGATAAAGATCCAGAAAAGGAGGCTTCAAGCCAGTGTGGTAAATTAACCTTTGTCTCAAGCAACTTTTTCAGGATTCCTATCTTTTCCCTGTTCTGAATTTTGTCTGTCTACCTGAATGATTACTGCAAAAAAGATAATGGGCATAGACAAGGCCGTTCTCACTGAAGAATGAAAGGGACTTCAGCATTTAGTGAATGCTTTTCCAGGCTTCTAATTGCACCCAAGTTTCTGTTTCTATTGAGGTTTGGAGACATGAAGCTGATACAGTGGCTTAGATTTCAAATATAATGTTAACTTCTAGAAGTTCACAGAAAGGACATTTATCATCATGTTTTCACCCTGTACCCCAAATCTTTCTCAAAATGGTCAGGAGAGTTTGCTGAACGGGGGAACAGAAACTTGCCTTCAATGAACTTTCTTTAGTTAAGCTATCTTCATAACCAAATAATGAATCATTTAGATGTCTGTGTACTTGGGCTGTATATTTGCTTGTGAAAAAGAGTAGTCATAGCTAGAGATATGCATGGCAAAAACATTTGTTTTCGTTTCAGTTTGGGTTCTTTTTGTTTCTTTCATTGTTTCTTTCTCTAAGCACGGAAGTAATTGCTTCTTTTGTGTTTTTTCATTTCATTTTTCTTCATGTTAGTCCAAAATAGCCCTAAAAATTAAAAACTGTCCCCAAAACCTGAAACAGTTCAATGATGAGCAACAAACAGCCACCAGGAACCTGTAAAAATAGCCTCAAAATGGGTGGAACCAAACACACCCCTCATTTTTTCCGAACAGCCCTGCTAGGAAGCTCTCAGTCCCCTTCCCTCCAAATTTTCTCTGATGTTCTCTGATCAAAGCAGGGCTTGCCACGCCATACCCTAGGCAAGACATAGGGAAGTCACTGCTGTCATCATATTCCTTCCACCCCTTAGGCAGAGACTTCTGCCTTCTGCGGGTTCAATTTGACTGGACGATGTGTGCTCCTATTTGTTCATTTTTCATGCTTTTCAAGGACACCACCACCAAGTGCCCTTCTCACTGGGACACAGGTGGGTGTGCTAAGGAGGCATTCAAGTGATGAGGTAAGGAGCGGAGGCAAAAGAGCGGAAGTCTCTCCCTGGCAGCCTCTGCTGCTTCAGCAGCATGCAGAGATTACAATAGCTCTTTTCAAATATATTAAAGATATGCAGAGGTGCAGGAACTCTTCAGAGTCATCCAAGAATGGAGGACACCTACTAATGGGCTCAAGTTACAGAAAGATTTAGGCTGAATATCAGGACAAGCTTATTTGCTGTTAGAGTAGTATGACAGTGGAACTAATGACTAGTGAAAGTGGTGAGTGTTACAAAACTAGAGGCATTCAAGATAAAATTGGACAGTCATCTATGAGATCTGCTTTGATTTGGATTCCTGCATTGAGCAGAGGTTATGAGACGATGGTTCCTTCCAATTCTTTTATTCTGCGATTTCTCTCCCAATGGCAGAGTGAGACCTCAAGCAGACCATTGAAGGTGGAGAGCATTAGTAACAGAGCCTCCTGAGGGACAAATATGTATTCCAACCAATGGAAGTCCTTATAATGATTCAGAATTTCTGCTTCCATGGAAATTCTGATTGGCTGCTGACAGCAGCCCTTTACAGTGCTATTTGATGGGAAATTTATATAGCATTTGACAGACAATAAGTGAAAGGAAAGGGTAAATCAAAGAGGAAATTTTGAAAAATCGCAAAGCTCCTGTTTCCCTCTTTCATTAACCCAAAGCATATATGTTTAAGTTATCTTTTGGGAATCAATGAAGCACACACACAAAATAAGAATGTCAAGTGCTTGTGTGTTTTAATTCATGGTAATATGAAAATCCCATCCCTAATCAGCAGTGCCAGTATGAGCTGGCACATGTAATGGTCAATTCTAAAGTGGCACTAGAGGCTGTAACTAAAATGAAATTATGTTGTGTATTTGTTGCCCACAGGATGTCTATGCCTACATGAAAGTTGGAGTTCCAGTGTGTAGAATATTCACAGTCAACCCAAAAGGTGAACTGATTCAGGAGCAAACAAAGGGGAACAAATCTTCGTAAGTATTTGGGTTTTGAAGCACTCTGATGAGAAAGTAGTTAAATTACTTGGTAACAATAATGCCTGATATACAGTTTTACTGTAGTGTAAAATCCTTACTGACAACCTTTTTAACAAATTTAAATAGGAAACTTATTAAAGAAATGAGAAACTGTAATGAAATGAGAAAATGGCATACCTAAAAATGATTAAAATTCTGTGGGGATTTTTTTTTAAAGTCAACATGCACAATGCCAGAGGTTAGCATTTCTTTTTAACATGATTGTATTCTATTTAGGCTGCAGTCCTGTACATACTTGAGAATTAGTTTCTATTAAATTCAGCTGGTTATGCCTCTGTTAGACATGTATACTACTGTCTTTTAAAAAAGGGATAAAGAATGATTCTTTTTTTCCAATGCAGATATTGCAGACTGAGTGAACTCGTGGAACATGTGTTTCCACTTCTTAATAAAGAACAGAACTCTGCTTTTGTATGTCCAGAATTCAGCTCCTTCTGCTATTGGAGACAGCAGCTTCCTGAGGTGAACATAGAAGACTTAGCTTGAATAGCACTCTGCACAAACCCTCCTCCTACATACAACTGTCCTTTTGGTACCATATGTCTTACTAAATACAGGAAGTGCCATTGGTCTGGCACACAACAGTGAAATGCAAGGCTGATCTCCCTCTGTTCTTCAGACATTCTCACTGATTGATTCAAGGCTTTGGAAAGATTGCTATCCTTGGAAATAACAGACCCATCTAGATGTCAAGATGATAAAAGATGGGAATTGAATGCATCTTCACATATACAGATTACAGTGGATGTGTGTGATGTTTCATAAAGTAGTCTACTTAATATATTATCTCAAAAAAGCAAAAGAAATGTGTAGAGTTGATTGCAAAAACTATGTAAAGCCCTTTTCATTGATTGTATCTAAGTCAGCACTAATGCCGTTTCCAGAGGCATTCAATATTTCAGTTCTGTAAAAAATTATTTTGTCAAAATGTCTGTATGTATATAGTGGATATGCTGAGTTTTACTGTGTCGTGCAGGAACTAAGGTTTGAAGTGGGGATGCTTATAATGACCTTCCATTCATGATTGCTCTGCTTCATGAAGTTTTTTAAAAATATTCCACATTGTGATTAAGCTGTCTCAGCTGACATTTGCTATGTGTCACATCTTTTTTTATTCCATAAACTGCTATTTGACATTGGAAGTCAACAGAGAGCCTTTTCACACGACCCCTAAACTCTGCGGCAAATGGCTCCCAGCTCCGGAGCTTAAAATTGTTTCCCCACCAGCTCCGGAGTTTACAGAAAATTAAGTGCGACCACGCCCACCTAAGCACGTCCCAGCGCACTTTTCAGGTACCTGCTCTCCCGGGGTGAAAATCCCTGATGCAGATGTAATGTAGTGAGTGCCGGGCTCTCCTCGCTTCTGTTTGTTGTTTTTTTGCCCCCTGCCCCTTTAAGAGATCTGAATGCTGCCGGGAACAGAGCGAGACCGGCAGAACGGAGGTAAGCGGCATTCTTTTCTTTCTTTTTTTCTCCCTCCCCTCACACAGACAGCAGCCAGGAGTGCAGAGGGGGTGGGAACACAAGAAGACCAATGAACCCCCAAGATCTCTGGTCCGAATTTAAGTGGCCAGCGGATCTTAGGGGTCGTGTGAAAAGGCTCAGAGTGGTAAGATCACCTTTGCAGAAATCTCTTAATCACATTAAATATGTGTGCAAATGTATAGAAAACTAGGCAGCTTGCATAGAAAATTATCAGGGATTAAGTCTTGTTTTATACCACGAAGGTACTGTATATTGTTAATCTTTTAAAACTGAGACAATAATTATGTGTACAGAACTCTGTATCAGGGTCTGTCAGACTTACAAAAGTGGCACCAAACAATAGGATCCAAGTACAGAATGCTGTGCATCAGCTATAAATTTCATGTCTGATAACTAAGATTATAAATATTATTGGTCAGCTGCATAGTGTACCTATAAACAGATGCAATCCTGATTGAAATAGCTGGTTGCCTTACATTCTTTCACCTGTTTCCCCCCATTTTGCATAAAGCTACAAAATGAAATAATATATGTAAATAAAAAGCTGATGCAGTTAGTTTTCAGCCAACTTCCTGCCAGACAATCATATCTTGCTATGAAACCAGCAGAGATTATTTGACAAAGCTGAATTTTAGGTCAGTATTTAACAGGTACTTAGGCTTAGATCTCGAAAACAGACAGAGATGTAACACTGGTGCCACTTGGGAACAGCTATTCCTTTTTGCATCACCTGAAGCTTCCACATAAACAATAGCTTTATATAGGCTGCGATAGTCCTCCAGCTCCCATAATTCTTCACTTTTGGCTGTGCTGGCTGGAACTAATGAGAATTGTTATACAAAACATGCAAAGAACCACTGGTTTTGATTGCTAATATAGATATATTGAAAAGATATTTTCTATACCAGATATGAACTGCTAAGATTAATTTTTAGGTTAACTGCTGAATATGGTTCTATGCTGAATATGTTGTAGTGACACAAGATAGTACTAGATGTTGCTCTTGTCTTTGGATAATTTCATTCTTTAGGATCTTTCACAATGTTTAAATTAGTATTTTGATTCTTAAGGACTATGATCAGGAAACATAATGGAAAACTCAGAAATTTCTTATCTAATTTCAACAGTAGCAAATAGAGATGTACATTTTGGGTTTTTGAACTACAAGTCCCACAATTCTCTGTCTTGAAAAACCCATCTGCCAGTCTCAGGCCATACAGACACCTCAATTATGCTTGCCTGGAATTTCATTGCTGTGATATTGCTTCCTATTTGAAAAGAAAGTGGCCTTGATGATTGCTGGAAAGCTTCCTTTTCCAACAGGAAGTTAGGCCTGTCCCACCCCTAAAGTCTGATAGCTGAGCTTTCTCTCCAGTTGAGTACAGTTTAGGTGGCTGTAAGGTATGGGTCTGAGATTCTTAGATTCTAAGAATGGAGAATTATGGAATTTGTAATATAACACTCCCTTCAAATGTACCTCCCTAGTAGTGACATGTATGGAATATAGCTTATTAAACTTCCTTGGTTGGTTTGGTATGTTTGATAAGATTCTAAAGTTACACTACAGCTGTAGGACCTATGGCTTCCCAGATGTTGATTTCCATTTCCCATCTACCTTTGTCAGCTTGGACAATGAGAAGGTGTAATGGGTGAAGGAATTCATCCACATTTAGAGGACTGAATGTTCCCCATCCTTGAGCCAGGGATTAATTCACTAGAACTATAATGCATACATTTCCCAACATAAGTACAAATTGGAAAGTTCTTGTAAATCAAACCTGCCACTAATGGATAAAGTTTATACCAGAATATAAACTGTGTTCACTTTACTTCCTTGCAATCTTTAAAGCACTCTGGAAGCTTGGAGTCTGCTACATGACTATTCTAGTTTGAGTAGAAAGCCTTGATTTATTCCCTTATATACAGTGGTACCCCAACTTACGATTGCTTCAACAACCAAAAAAAATTGACTTACGAATGCTGTCCCCAGCTCCACAAGATAATTGACTTTGACAGGTTGAACCTTTCAAAATTGGCTCTCTTGCGGGGCTGTGTAAAGCAGTGTTTGCTGCCGATCGCCATCTCTTCCTCCTCCTTGATAGCTTCGATCTCTTTTGCTGAGATTGAAGCAACCAAGGAGGAGGAGGTGGTGTCAGTCATCAGCGAACGCTGCTCTATGTAACTCTGCAAGACAGCTGACTTTAACAGGTCGGACCTATCAAAATCACCTGTCTGGCACGGCTGTAGAGAGCCTTTCCTGACCAAAGATCAATGAGTCCCTGCTCTTCACCCAGCCCAGGCAGCTTGGAAGGGAAGTGCTTAGCTAGGGGTAATTGCTTGCCTTCGCTTACCTCCAGGCTAGGCTAAGATCAATCGGCCCCTGCTCTGCCCAACAAAGTGTTGGGCAGAACAGAGACCAATCAATCTTTGGCCAGCCTGGGCAGCTTGGAAGGGAAGCACTGCTTCCCATGAAAGGCACCCAGGCTGGCCAAAGACCAATAGGTGATCTCCCTCAGTTAAGGGCAGCCAAAGGCTGCTCCACAGCAGTGTCAGACAGGTGATTTTGACAGCTCAGACCTGTCAAAAATCACCTGTCTGGTGGGGCTGCAGAGAGCAGCCTTCCGCTGCCCCTGATTGAGGGGGCTTGAGACAGCCTCCCTGTGGGAATGCACTGAAAACCAATTAATCAGTTCTTTTTTTGCCTTTTTCCAAACTCTGGAATGGATTAATTGATTTTCAGTGCCTTCTTATGGGAAACCACTGTTCGACTTATGAAAAATTCAACTTCCGAAAATGCATTCGGAATGGATTAATTTCGTAAATTGAGGTACCACTGTATTTCACATTTTTGTAACAGTTACATTATTAATAGTAGATCAGCTTGCTCCTTCAGAAAGCAACAATAGCATTCATTGGCTGAAGTGAAAAAATGGCATTTGTCTTTGAATGCTAAGAATCTGCAAAATGCTTCTGGAAGAATTCCCCTTCATAATTAAAACCAGTAAGTAAAATTTGTTACTTGTATGTTTAATGCTGAAGAGCTCTTGAGTCAACTTGATCCAAATACTTGGAAAATAAATATGCACTTTTAAAAATGGTATGGTATTGTTTATCATCTCTTGGTCTCACTTAGGATATCACTATGCAGACCATTACACAGTAAGTTTGGGTCTTACCTCAGTGACTCTAGAGCAGGCTAATAGTAAACAGCAATATTAGGGCAGTGGCAAACTGTGCATTGGAGCTCCTTTTGTTTCTGTTTCCTTGCTGTGGTGAAAATGGATAGCTTGAAACTGGTTTTGGGAAACAAGGCTTGTACTACATCTATTTCAGATCAGCATGTTGGTTTATTCTTTCTGTGAAAGAGACTGATTTGTCTGTAAGAACAAGCAATCTTATTTTTTAAAAAAACAAGTATACATTTTGTTTTACTTTTAAAATGTATTTGAACAGTTTCTGCTGCAGCATTCTAGTTACTTTCTTGAACTTTGTCATATAAATTGAGTATGACTGTTTAAAAATAAATCTGTGCAACACAAGTTAAAATATAACAAGGCAAACTCTGCTGTGCAAAGAAAACAATCAGTTATTTTGTATCACAATGTATAGCTTGGGATTTAAATGTTATGTTCAGCCTAGTATGTGCAGGAGTATGGGTGTTTCAGAGAGAGAGAGAGAGCATTCTTGGTACATAAAGCAGCAGACATGATCCTTGAAAATACTGGTCTGTTGCTATTAGTATACTGTTTCAAGAATTTAGTCTTATTTGGAAAAGTCTTAATTATTAGATTTGGAGATATTCAAAGAGAATTCAGTTTATGTAGTATGACTATGATGTAGGATGATCATTGAAGTGTTAAATACCATGAATAGAGCTCTTAATAAGAGATATGCATTGGAACAAATGCCTTTTGAACATTGCTTTTTAGCTAAGAAAGTTGCTTTTATTAATCAG
The DNA here is from genome assembly GCA_029282475.1 of Phrynocephalus forsythii. Classification (NCBI taxonomy): domain Eukaryota; kingdom Metazoa; phylum Chordata; class Lepidosauria; order Squamata; family Agamidae; genus Phrynocephalus; species Phrynocephalus forsythii. Next base: position 62,533,087 of record JAPFRF010000003.1, read on the forward strand.
CAACATGTTGAGATAATGGTTTTAGAATAAATCTACATATTGATTGGTTCTGAATGTAAGGGGAAAAGAACTCTTCAATACTTTCTGTTTAATTGTTATGAACAATTTTTTCCTTTAACTAAACTTTACTTGTAAATCAGTGAACATTCAGGCACGGTGTTTTTTGTAAAGACTGCTTCTGTTAAAAAATCACTTTGTTGTATTTAATAAAATTGACAGTAATACTGCACCTAAACTGGTTTCTTCCCTATGCATTTAAAATAGCTTCCTATAGAACTCAAAATGATATTTGGCCTTATATGAATACACATGGTTATAATATGAACAAGGCAAACAAATTGTTATTGTGGACACAAGATGAACTTGTTTGGTGATCTAGTTCAAAGTCTCTGTCACCAGATGAATCACTATCACAGTTGAGATAAGATCCATTTTGAAAAAGCTTTTCCTTCTGCTGTAGAATCTAAAATGAATACTGCAATCCACAAGCACTATACTTCCCAATCTTAAGTAGTAGCATCACAGTCTATTTTTCTAATAGTAAGGAGATAACTATAGGAACATCCATCACCTGAAAAATGGGGTACACAGGCTGAACCTCAGGTTGTGCACAATATTAAGAAATCAAAATGACATTAACAGTAAAGGAAATAGGTAGTTGATCACAACAGAAGTAGAAAGTCCAGTCTCTCCCATTACGTGCAGTGCAACCTTCAATAGTAATGCTAATCTGACAATGTTCTTGCCTAAATTCTATTACATTTGTATAGCTTAACTTCCAGTTAACATTATATAGGAAAGTTATGTCCAAAATGGAGAAGTCAAAGCACTAGGCCATACCCTAGAAATTCTATAGTAGCAAACAGTGACAAGTAGCTTCAGCTTCAATATACTCTCCAGGAGAGAGTTCTGTCTTCATTTTTAAAATAAATATTAAACTGGAACAATTGGCATCTTAATAAAAACCTGTTATTTTTAATAATTAAAACAAAAATCTCCCATAGCTATTACCTATTGCATGCTGAGTTGTACAAATCAGTATGTAACAGATAATGTCTATAGAATTTCCTTCAGTTGGGCAACTTGCTTCTAAAATGTATATGCCTTTTGCATAACTGGAAAAAAAAAGGATTTTGGCTCATATGTATTAAATTCATAGCATTTCCTCCCTATATTGTCAAGCCGTACACTATAAAGGAGTATATTGCTAGAACATAGTTCTTACGAAACAATAACTCATGTGTACAGAAAACATTTTTTCTACAGCTGATACATTGGCATAAGAGTGTGAACTCAGCATTCAGGATGAGATTTGTTTCATGTTGCCTGGAAACAAATCTTTGGGGACTTGTTCACAGAACTATAAAATAAAAGTATAGCACTTTTTCAAATCTAAAGTCAGATGATTAATGGGATAATCTCATGAACTCACTTCATGGGAGATCTTTTCTAGAAGAACAATTTAATACTACTAATAGCTCAGGCAGAAAAAAAAAGAAAAACAGGGTGTGTCATGTTCAGCTGGGTTTGTTTTTTAAAAGCATAGTCTGCTACCAGGAAAAGAAATCATGACAGGGATGGACAATATTTATAACAGATGTTCAAGGGTTGTTTTCTCTCCTTTTTTTTCCTCATATGACAATGCATACACACTTGTAACAACTCAAGCAGTAGTGTGGAAAGAGGAAAATATTAACCTATAAGAGCTACAGTTGACTCAAGTGTCAGATGTATTACCAACACAGCACCAGGTACTTTTAGTGACAACAGGGAGAAAATGGCATTGAAGGATTCCTCTAAAAATGTCTGAAGTCATCAACATCTAACTTCCCCTAGCATAGTGGCAAAGACATGGTTACAGATCAGTATGTCTCTTCTGAATTTTGTGTCTGCAGTGAACTCATGAGGTGGCCTCAAGCAAGTCTCTGCCAGACTCAGTGTTTCATCAGCAACAGGTCAGATAATACTAATGTACATACATGTCTCAAAGGTACAGGTACTACCACAGTGCTGCAGATACCACTATCCTTGGAAAGCCATTAATTCAGGTGAATGTCCTACCCCTTCTTTGGCAGTTCTTTTTAGTCAGAGAAGGCAGTAATGCTTGAGATTTTCACCATGAGCCATACCCAAGTTTCAGTTGTAGTCTGCAATAAACATGACCAGTGGAACATGAATTGACAGGGGTGGAAATGCCCTTCCACTTCCTAGATCATATACTGTACTGTACAAAAATTCCATAGTTCAAACTTATGGGAACTGAGGCTCTAATTCTTTCTTTTTGTTCACCATTTACAGAGATAATGAACAGCAACTTTAAACGGTGTGATAAAGATGATGTATTTCAAAATTTCCTTGTCTCAGAATGTCCATTATGTGCTTTCTCTTATAACTCGGTGAATGTTGAATGATGTATACATTGGATACTTTGCATCAATATACATCATGGCTACTTTTCTGTTTCATTGTGCTTAAATACCCACATCCATGATAAAGGCAGATGAGAGAAAAATGATACCGTATGTACATTTCTACCCAGATGGAAACACTTTTAATTAAATGGGGCTCCTGTTAGATAAGTGTGTACAAGATTATGGCAGTGTAAAGATGGCAACTGAAGCTGTGGGGAAAAGGAAACAAATGAAATCTTACCACTTCACAATTTATTACCATTGCTGCCTTCAAGGCTGGCTTACCCCTCTTTTCCTCAGACATCGCCTATGCATGAGAAATGGAAGGGTATAGGAACACCCCACTGAATGTGGAATACATTTCATCAGAGTCTGTGTAGGCCAGCTTGCCTCCTGTAACTACAACACTGACTTCTGCTCCAGATTTGAGGTGAAGAACAAGATGGAAAGCTCCAGTCCCGCCACATGTCCGTTTCCCCGACCTTGGTTTGTGATATTCAAGCAGCTCTCTTCTATAGCCAGCTGTGTGGAGGTGAGCAACACTTGCATTGGAAACAGAAAGCACAGCTTCTACATAATCATCCCTCTCAGGAACTAGAACAGCTGTAATCAGATAACGACCTTCGTAGGGTGATGTAAAGATGCCTGCAATAAAAGTAGACCAGATACGAACAAAAGTTCAGTATTGAGTGGAATATGGTCAATTCTTACTGCTCTCCCCACCCCACCCCAGTTTTGGAAGTAGATAAGAAATGAAGCAAAACAATCCAGTTGAAATGTCCACATTTTCATTTGCTTAATAAAGCAGGAGCATTAGTCACATAATTAGTCAGTTTAGGCTACAGATGAACTCATTCTTCCTCATCTCCACATGCTTATTGTACATTTTTCTTCACTGAGCTGATTGTGATTTCATTTGCTGTTCCCAAATGCATACAGAGCAATGTAATTTTGTCTGCTTCTAGGGAGTGACCCACAAATGAATTCTCCCATTTTGTTATTTTAGTTGAAGGATTATTTTGGTGGCGGGGGAGTGAGCATTTTAAATGCTTAATTTTGCAGAGGTTGGAGCAGCTACAGCATCACCTTTCTAGGAAGTAAGAAATATTTCAGCCTAGGAAAGAATATCACCTGGAAATATTATTATTATTATTATTATTATTATTATTATTATTATTATTATTATTATTATTATTATTATTATTATTATTATTATTATTATTATTATTATTATTATTTAACCACACAGCTATCTACGCTGGATTTTATATTACCAATCACTAGTCAAACGCTTCCCAAGAGTTTAGGACTCAGTGATGTATCGGCGAATTATGTGAGCAGATCCCAGTAAGATGGCTTTCTGCATCTGACTGATGGTGACTTTGTCCACTCCAATTTCTTCTAGATACTTGCTTAGGTCTTTGGGCACCGCACCCAATGTGCCATTTACCACTGGGACCACCTGTACTGGTTTATGCCAGAGTCTCTGAAGTTCAATTTTGAGATCCTGATATCGGTTAATTTTTTCAAGTTGTTTCTCAGTGACTCTACCATCTCCTGGTATAGCAACATCAATGATCCACACTTTTTTCTTCTCCACAATCACAATATCTGGGGTATTATGCTCCAAAACCCTGTCTGTCTGTATTCGGAAGTCCCAAAGTAATTTTGCATGCTCATTTTCAGTCACTTTTTCAGGCTTATGGTCCCACCAGTTCTTTGTTATGGGCAGATGATAGTTCTGACACAAATTCCAGTGGACCATTTGAGCAACTACATTATGACGCTGTTTGTAATCAGTCTGAGCAATTTTCTTGCAACAACTCAATATATGGTCAATAGTTTCATCTGCCTCTTTGCAGAGTCTACATGTGGGGGACTCAGCTGATTTTTCTATTCTAGCCTTAACTGCATTTGTTCTGATAGCTTGTTCTTGAGCTGCAAAAATCAGGGCCTCTGTCTCTTTTTTCAGTGTTCCATTGGTGAGCCATAACCAAGTCTTTTCCTCATCTACTTTTCCTTTGACTTTTTCGAGGAACTGCCCATGCAGCGCTTTATTATGCCAGCTATCAGCTCGTATTTGCATTGTTGTTTTCCTGTATTGACCCTTTGTTTGATTTACTTTAAACACCTCCCTGTTCTTAACCTCCAATAATGCTGGCTCTGTACTATTTTTTACATAATCTGCCAATGCATGCTTCTCTTCTTCAACTGTCTGCTTCACTTGCAGAAGACCTCTACCACCTAATTTTCTTGGTAAATACAGCTTGTCAACATCACTGCGTGGATGTAATGCATAGTGAATGGTCATAAGTTTTCTTGTTTTCCTATCTAGAATATCTAGCTCCGTCTGAGTCCAATTTATAATGCCAGCGGTATACCTGATGACCAGTATGGCCCAGCTATTAATGGCCTTGATGGTGTTACCACCATTCAGCTTACTTTTTAATACTTTTCTGACCCTTTGGATATATTCTTTACTGACCACATTTTTCACTTGTGCATGCTTTATATTATCTAATTCCAGTATGCCCAGATATTTATAGGCTTCAGACTGATAATACTTAAGAGCTTGTCCATTTGGCATTTCAATTCCTTCACTCTCAATTATTTTTCCTTTTCTCAGTGCCACTGTGGCACATTTGTTTAGTCCAAACTCAATACTAACATCGGTGCTGAAAATTCGGGCTGTGTTGGTCAGTGAGTGTATTTCAGTTTCTTATTTTCCATACAACTTTAAGTCATCCATATACAATAGATGAGAAACTTTCCCCGACTTTTTAGCAGTTTGGTAACCTAAATTTGTCTTCTGCAAAATTATTGAGAGGGGAATCAGGGCAATAGTAAATAGCAGAGGTGACAAAGAGTCACCTTGAAAAATCCCTCGTTTGATGCTAACCAATCCATAGCTTTCATCCCTGACAAACAATTCTGTTTTCCAGTTCTTCATCACATTTTCAATTAGGGCACTAATACTTTTACATATTCCAATGGCATCCAGGCACTTAATAATCCAACTATACGGTACTGAGTCAAAGGCTTTTTTAATAGTCAATCCAAGTCATATATAAATTAGTTTTCCGGGCTTTACAATTGTCTAGGATCATTTTATCAATGCGTAACTGATCTTTTGTGCCTCTACTTCCCCGTTTGTTCCCTTTCTGCTCTACTGGCATGATGTTTTTTGCTTCCAAATAATCCTGGACTCTATCAGCTATGATGCCTGTTAGCAGTTTATACATAGTTGGTAAACATGTTATTGGCCTGTAATTTTCAGGTATTGCTCCTTTTGTTGGATCCTTCTGAATCAAATAGGTTTTCCCAGTTGTTAACCACTCATTAATATAACCTGTTCTCAACATTTCATTAAATTGTTGGGCCATTTTTCCATGCAGACTGGTCAGGTGTTCAAGCCAAAACCCATGCAGTTGATCATTGCCAGGTGATGTCCAGTTTTTGACTATTTGTACTCTTTTGGTGATCATATCAGCTGTTATTTCTAGTTGGTCCATTGTGCACTTGGAGAATTTCTTCTCAAAATCTTGGACCCATCCAGCATTTCTATTATACTCTTTCTCAGTCCCCCATATGTCTTTCCAAAACTGAATGGTTGCCATTTTTTCAGGCTTTTCATCTTTTTTACCTATCTTCTGATTTAAACTCTGATAGAACTTTCTTTGATCTGATTGAAACAACTGGTTGTCTTTATACTGAGTAAATCTAGCATCGTATCTTTCAATTTTTCTAGCTGTTGCTGTTATTTGCTGCTTCACTATTTCCAATGCTTCTCCAATTTTCCTTGTACTTAGCCAGTATTTTTTAGTCAAATATTTCTTGAACTTACCATTCTTTAATTTGTCCTCCTGCAGGTTTTTTAAGTTACTCGCATCTGCTCGGAGTCTTTTGATTTTAAGCTCCAGTCTGATTTTCCACCGTGGTTTCTCAATGCATTTTTGGGGGGGCTTCAATTGTGGAATCCCTAGTTCTTCCGTTACTATTACTGCTGCACTATAAGCAAGCTGATTTATCTCTTCAATTGACCTTATCTGGATTGTTGCAAGTGCTGAGTTTACATCGTTCATCAATTGTACCAATTTTGTCTAGGCACAGTCTTTAAAATTGGGAGCCTTCCCCTCTCTTCACTTAATGCAGCATGTGTGAGTATTTTATTCTTCACTTCTTGCTGCCTAATAGTGAGCTCTGCTGGTGTTCCAATCCTATTTGAACCTTCTTTTGGTTCAAAGTTTTGCGCAACATCCATATTTTCTTCAACTTTTGACTGTTCAATGTCCCCAGGTGTTATTAATCTATTTTTTTCCTTCTATTTGGATAATTTGTTGACCTCCAATTTCACAACTCCTCTGTATTTCTTCTAGTTCAACTTTACTAAACACCTTGTTTCTGATAATATATCTTCGCTGGTCAGCTAATCGTAATTCAGTTATCTTGGAGTTTGGATATTCTTGTTTCCATAACTGATGCATCCGCTTTTGGTAGCCACATTTTTAAGTTTCCGCTCTATAATAGCATTTCATGATTGTCTGATTCTCTGGTAGAGTATATTTCTGCCGCTTCTGAGATGGTTCAGCTTCCAGTAACTCTACAGGCCCATGCCCTGGTTGCTCAGCAATGGGACCCGTGACCTGTAGCCCATTTATCGACGGATGTCTAGGTTCGTCAACACCCATCACGGTCCTTGTTAACCCAGGCGACAGCCGAGCCGGTATAGGCTTCTTTATATTGTATTTCACCATGATTCATGGGTTGTTGGGTGCGCTTAGTTCTGTTCCTCAGTCAAGACCTCTCTGGTAAGGTTGGACCTACTGGAGCAGTTAAGCCCCCCACCACGACAAGGCGGCACCCTTGGGGGGATTATTATTATTATTATTATTATTATTATTATTATTATTATTATTATTATTATTATTATTATTATTATTATTATTATTATTATTATTATTATTATTCACACAGCAGACAAGATAACTACGCTGGATTTTGTATTACAAATCACTAGTCAAACGCTTCCCAAGCGTTTAGGACTATGCAATGTATCGGCAAATTATGTGAGCAGATCCCAGTAAGGTGGCTTTCTGCAGCTGACTGATGGTGACTTTGTCAAGTCCAGTTTCTTCTAAATACTTGCTTAGCTCTTTAGCCACTGCGCCCAGTGTGCCAATTACCACTGGGACCACCTGTACCGGTTTATGCCAGAGTCTCTGAAGTTCAGTTTTCAGATCCTGTTGTTGTTGTTGTTGTTGTTGTTGTTGTTGTTGTTGCAGCACTTTGGAACTACTCAGAAGATAGTGAGTTTTTTATATTTTTGCAAGACAGTAGGCCAACCCAAAATCTGGAATTCTGACCTTGGCTGTGACCTTCAGACTCTATAGAAGGGATGAGCTATGCGGAACTCTCCAGATGTTGGGCTGCAGCTTCTTTCAGCCCTCATCTGCTTTGTCACCTAGGACTGATTGGAACTGAAATCCAAACACAGTTGGAGGAAAATACAATCCTTGACCTTAATGTCTAGAAACTTAGCCTGTGTTACATTTACTCATTTGAATCCCAAACAAAAACGAACGGCACTCTGTAAACCAGCTCCATGAGTATAACCGACACAAATACACTACGCATACTTGGTCAAAGTTAACTGTTCTTAATCAAGGGATTTCTGCTTTGGGTTTTTTATATAAAAAGAAGAAGCAAAATGCCAAGAGGAGTACGAATACTTATCTTGACTAAACTAAATGAGTTGAAATTTGTAGGATCCTTTGATCACTTATCTGTAAACTTCCTGAACTGGTCCTGTGTATTACTGCAAGAACGTCTAATATCACTGATCACAGCAGTGATATTATGAAACGAGAATAAAATGACACTGGAGGAAGCAGAAAGCTCAGAGTGTTTCCTCCAGAACTGGGTGTGGCTTGGCTTGCTAAATTACCAGCATCTGCTGCCAGCAGCAACAGTACTCTTCCCTGGAGGAAATTTTACTTTTGCATACCTATTGAATAGGGTCACATTATGGTCTAGTTCACTCGTGGTATTCATTTGGGAGCAGCTGTGTCACAGAAGGCTAACCCAGTGAAGAGAATACCAATATCAAAAACCAAGAATGAAACAGACAAGTTTTTGATGCTCCAGGTAAACTGTGACCCAGTTTTCATGATCAGATACAAGCCAACAGAAGTCATGGCAATTTCTCCCCTGCAAGTGAAATGTATTCAAATTGTCTAAATGTACTTTTATATTTGCATTGTCTGAAAAGAGCAAATAAAATTATCTGCAAGGGACTGAATTGCCATGTCTTAATTTATTGGTTTTCTTGTGGTACAGTTCAAGTCATGCCTTAACCTCAATAGGGTAAGGGTAGGGAGTACCGTGAGCATTATGGTTTTAGATTAGGCTTGCAAAGAAAAAGGAAGAATGACCAGATGCAAAGAATAATAGTTCACGTAAGTCTGTAACAATTTATAGGAAATTATTTTGACACCCCCCCCCGCAACGGTCATTTTTCTTATCCTGCATGACAAGCAGCATAGTGCATCAAGAATCCATTTCTACACAACTCTGTGGAAACTTCCACTTTTAAAAAAAATCACGTTGTCTCAGAAGGAAAAATGGAAGTGTGAACACACATAGTTAACAAAAAAATAGAAGTAGGCCACTATTTGTATTTAAAGGTGAATCCAATCTGAAAAGGTTGAAGAGTGATGCCTTAATTTGTACAGCACCAAACATGCAGAACACTTATTCCAGAGGCATGAACCAGATATGCCTTGTGAACTGTCCTACCTGTGTCAGGATTATAATAGTTTCCATCATTAACAAGAACTTTGTTAAACTTTACAACACCCATGCCATTGGAGAAAGGCTTCTGAGTGAGACCAGCAGAGAAGGATACCGGTGAAGCTAAAACAGCTCCTGGAATGTAGAAATGAACACAATTTAGACTCATGCAAGAAAAAAAACACTGATATAGCATGAAAAATCTTTTGTTCTCAGAAACTTCAGCACACTTTTGAAGCCACAACGTCCTAACAATATCACCACTGCTATGATTAACCTGAGATCATCTATTTACATTTAACCTTACCAATAATCTACAAATGGGACTGAACCACTTACCCTGACCTATTCAGCAACCTGTCAAGAAGAAATTCCTGAGCTGGCTAATGATAAATGATGGCTCAGTCTTATCACTGAGCCAAAACGGATTGCCAGTTGCTGAGAGTAGCTGAAGCAAATCAGTCCCCTGAATGTGTGACTTGTGGGAATGAAAGGCAATTCTGATCAAAGGCAAAATACTTCTACATCTCCCACTCCCACATGATTAATATAATTCAGCTGAAAGGGGCCTATATGGCCATCAAACCCAACCCTCTGTGCACTGCAGAAATCCAAATCAAAGTATATCTGACAAATGGTTGTCTACTTTTCTTTTGAATCCCTCCAGCACTGGAGTCCTTAGTACTTCCTGAGCTAACTGGTTCCACTATCATATGGCTACAACAGTTAGGACATTTTTTCCAGTTATTACATGTCCTGCACTCTGGGATGGTTGAGAACAGATTCTGCTCCTCCTCTGTATAAGTGATGCATGTGCTGCCCTCTGGATTCTGTGGAGGAGATGGGTAAGAGGAGGAGGTTGGCCAAGGTGACATCCATTGTGAACAATACCTCTCACCCACTGCACCAGACAGTGAAGGTTTTGTATAGCTCCTTTAGTGGCAGACTTAGACATTACCAGTGTGGGAAGGAGTGCTACCGCAGGTATTTTGTTCCCACTGCTGTCAGACTCTAACTCTGCAGTCTAACCTGATATTCATATGGGGGTATATAGTAGTTTCTTTCTTCTTTTTCACAGTTAATTTTTATATCTAAATTTTATAGTGTATATTTGTATACTGGATGTTTTTTATTTTATTTATCTAATCGCTATTATCTATTTTCTTTCTCATGTTACACTTTTTGTGCACCTACCCTTCTTGATTGTTCTTTATATTGGGAGCTGTGTAACAAGTAAATTTCCCCAATGTGGGATTAATGATGTATCTTATTTTATCTTGGAAAAGCTATAATTCCAAATACTAGTCAACCTGGATTAGCTTGTGTTCCCCAGCTGCACTTTGTACTAATCAGTGTGTCAATCGCTCACAATATTTGTAAAATTTTCTATCACATACAGTATGCTAACTACAAGGGTTAACCACACCAATCCTCTGCCAATGCAAGAAATTCACAGCAGAAGCATCCTTGAGAGATGACTATTCAGCTACTGTTTAAAAATTATCAGGAGAGAATTTCTATCATCTCCCAAATTAAACCATTCCACTAACAAACAACTGTTGCTATCACTAAGTTCTTACTAATGTTAGTTAAAATCTCTGTTCCTACAATTTGAATCCTTTACTTCATATTCTACCTTTTGTAGTTGCAAAAAACAAAACAAAACAACTTTGCTCCTCCTCCCATGTGACAGCCATCCAGGTATTTTAAGAGAGTTATCATATTGCCTCTCAATCTTCTTTTCTCCAGATTCCAAATACCCATATCTCTCAACTATTCCGTAGACAGCTTGGTTTCCAGATCTTTGCTACCTTTGTGGCCCTTCTCTGGATATACTCTAGCTTCCTGCGATCCTTCTTAAACTTTGCATAGTATTCCTGGTGAGATCTGACCAAAACAGAATCGATTTGGACACTCTGCTTCTGTTAAAACACCCTAGCATTGCTTTGGCTGCCACATCATACTATTCGCATACATTCAGCTTGTGGTCTACTAAGACCTCTAGACCCTCTTCATAAATATGGGTGTCACCTACCATGTTTGTGCAGTTGTTGTTTTCCTGCCTACTGCCCTTTAATGGTATAAGCTGCATTGAGTCCTTTTTAAGAAGAAACATGGACTAATAACATTTTAAATAAATATTAAATAAACTTTACATTGTTAGAACCTATCCATATTAAATAAAAATACAGATGGTTGGCAGAATACTATGTTTAAAATATTAGTGCACATTTTGCATGTATTAGTACTACAAACACAATTTTTGGATTTTTATATAAGCTTATCTAAAGTTGAATATTTTCATAGCTATTTTCTTTTATTCTTGTAATGTAATTAGTCTGTTGTGTTACATACAGTATTTGATGGTCCTCTCTAATACTCCATTCATACTATGAACATCACCTCATTAATGATCTGTAATTTGCCACCAGGACTTAGCAGTTTGCCTTACATGAGCTTAAGCTGGTAATAAGATTCTGGCCAATTTGCGACACATTATTTCTTCATTTTTTTCCTTAATGAAAAAAAGGTTGAACATGGAATAGCTGCACAAGGCCTTAAGCTATTAAGCATGTGAGCAGTAGCTACCATCTGGTCTGGAAGTCCCTTTAGACATTTAGATGATAGCACTCATTCATTTCAAGGTAACTTACCTCCATAGGTTTACAGCCTGATTAAAAGTTATATAATGTGAGCATTTCTACTATGTTCTGTATTTACAGTTATAAGTAATATTTAATACATTTAAGTGCAGTATAAAATCATAATAGTTTACAGCTATTCAAATCTTAATCTTAATTTTAAAATCCCAGTAATGATCAAGCCACAAAGAACTTAATATAAGCAAGATAAATTTATCCAAATGTTAGGAGCACTGAGTTGAACTCTTTGCATATTTTATAGGACTCTCTTCATGTTTTGCACCAACAGTCACCTCTAAAGAGAGGTCTGGAACATGTCAACAATCAATTACATTACTCAGCTTCTGATCCTGGTGCATTAATATTCTCTTTAGGTAAGCTCCTCTGTGCCTGTCCTTGTATGGTGATAATAAAGTGTACCAGACGCAGATGTCTGGAACTGTATGCATCTTATGATGCAAAATACTGCTATTAAAGCAGTTGTTCACAGCCTTGGGTCTTCAGATGTGCTTGGACTACAATTCCTAGAATTCCGGGCCAACTTGGATGGTGGAGAAGGCTTCTGTCAGTTTTAGTCGAAGAACAACTGGGGATCCAAGACTGAGAACCACTGTATTAAACAGAATACTGAAGATACAGTAAGACCTCACTTTATGGAAATAATCCATTATCCATGAAGTTCCATCAAGCAGAAATTATCTAAAGCGGATCTGGATAGGGCACAATGCAGAGCAATGCATCCTGGGAAACAAAGTTCTTCAGAAAAATGCATAAAACAATTTATTTACATTAAAATTGTGCATTATTTCCAAAGGACTTCCTTACGTCCTTCAGAAATTAAGTAAAATGAGATATTTTTTAAAGTGAGGTCTTATTGTATTCTCCCTCTGCTTGTTGCACCGCTACTTGAAATATTGCAGGAGATCACTTTCGGATTTTGAAACTACATTAGAAGTGTGAACCTTCCAGGAACACCCACTCTCTGAAATAACAAGGATGAAACCAAATGCTTCAATAAACACCAGCAAGCCATTTAAAAGTATTACTCAGCACTAGCAAATTCAGAGCAATACCTGGATTACCCTGTGTGGTCCTAGATGGAGACTGTGGTTTTGATCTTGATTTTGGATAACCTGCAAAACAAGTATGCATGAAAAGGATACAACACTACATTGTTACATCACCTCACACTGTTCCCGCTGCCCTTACATGTTCATTCTATCACTACTACACTACTTTTTTCAAATGCTTTTTGGAATGTTCCTTTTGAAGCCAGTGTCATCTCCCCAAAACTGAGTTGTTTTATTATTGCTCTCTGTGACAAAGATCTGGACTTGAAGAGTTTTCATTCAGATTGCAGATCATATTATTTTAAATATGAACTGCTGCAAGGCCATCAATTACTTATTAGAATATATGCGGTTGCTCTAGAGGCTTCCTTCTGAACTATGGGGAAAAAGAACAAATGTTGGTTCTGCTACCAAGATTATTTCACGGGTGGTACTAAAATTTAAGCTTAGTTGTGAGAATTAGAAATTAAAACTTTTGTTCTGTTTTCAGAGCCAGCGTAGAGCTTATGTGATATAATAAGAAGGTGGATTTGAGAATGTGTAAAGTTCTTTAGTAATTAATAAGAAAGCTAGCTCCCACATATGAGATAAAGAGAGAGCCTTTCCCTAAGAATGTGTTTAGGCAAGTGTCAGCTCCTGAGTCCAACAGTGCCTAACAACACATTTGTGAGGCATCCCAGTACTAGAACAGAGAGTTACAGTCTGTACAGTTACATTTGTTACAGTCATAAAGACAGCAACCTGTGGTCTGAATGAGGCCTGAAATTTTGTCCTAAGGCATCACCGGCTGAGACCATGAGCCAACCTGTTTCCAGTGTTACTATTTTACTCACAGCTGATGTGAGCCTTCTGCATGGCTGCTGGGTACTGTTGGGATGCATCTAAATTGCTGGCATGGATCTAACAGTCCCCTTTTAAAACCAAAGAATCTGGTCAATAGATTCCCACCAGATGATTGAGCAATAACAGGACAGAATGAGTCCTTACGGGTAGGGGGAAAAACACCTTCTAATATGCTCACCTGGTGCTCCAGCATATCCTTCAGAAACAGCCATACGGTTCTGGCCATCTTGGCCATCTATACTTTTGGGCCGACCTTTTCCTGACATTAAGACAGTGCCAGGAGGGCCTGCTTCTCCAGTTACCATAAATATCCCACTTTTACCAGGCAAGGAAGGCATTGCTGATCTTGATCCTGGTAATGGTGGCTGTATAAAATCTGGCTGCATAGGCACTCCTTGTAATGGTGGTTGTAGGATTACTTGTGGGTGTGACGGTTTTAAAGGTATTCTTAGCTCTGGAATCTGAGGTTGTGTTCTTGGATGTGTTGGCTGCAGATGACCTCCTGGTTGTGGCTGTAACGGAATCCTTGGCTGTGATGGAGTCAGAGGTGTCCCTGGCTCAGGTGATTGTAATGGTTTTCTTGGATCTGATGGTGTCAGGGGGACTTTTCCATGAGGTCTCCTTGGTAACAGCAATGATGGGTTTTCAACTAAAAGGTTTGAGGGTTGTGGAAAAAGATACATAATAGTTAATTTCTGTGGAACAACATGTTTATAAAGAAACTGGAAACATAAAAACAGCAAAGCAGAACTGAAATCTGATGATACGCTTATGTTTTCAAAACAAAAAGAGTATACTAAGCAACCAATCACAACCAAAAAATCTTGTCTGAATCCTTAAAACATCATGGAGCACCATTTTAAAGATATACTTCTTTTGGTAATATTCTTAAGAGATGATATTAGTATTATATTGTTTAAATGGTATTTAAAATTACTTAGTGAAGGTCACCTATAAATGCATGTTGACTACAAACTGAATTAAGAATTCATCATATGGAAGTAACCATAATTACCTAATGGAGCAAAGAACTGTTGTGACTATTAGCAAACCTTAACAATATATTCGGAACTGCATAATTGGGGAATTTAAAATAGCAATAACACATCATTGAAGTGGTAAGTGTAAATGATTAGTGATTGTGTCAGAAATCACATTTAAGTTTCATAAATTTGTACATTTCTAATAACACATACAAGTTGCTAAATGCTGAAATGTTCAAAATGCTTATGTTCTGTCAAGGTTGTGATCTGTGTTATCTGTGTTGCACAGTACAAATATACATAATTTACCAGTGCTCCTACAGAAGCTAAACAAACAAACAATTTATTAGCAATTGCTATAATGCTAATAAAACAGGTTACAATGTGGAGTAAATAGAAAAATGCTACCACCTGGGAAATTTCCCATCAGTAGGTCAAATATAATTTTAGTAATTCTCAAGGCAGATCTGTTAAAATCAATAGACTATGGCAGCCATGAGTAACTGAAGCTCAGTCAAGTTCAAAAACCTGTTCTTCAATCCTCGCTCTCCCGAAGGGTAGCGCCCTTTGGGAAAGCAGGAATCAAAGAGCAGGCTTTTGAATTTCCCATGGCCACAGCAAGGAAATTCAAAAACCTGCTCTTTGATCCTTGCTTTCCTGAAGAGTAGCACCCAATCTGCCTCTCTGCCCTGGGCAGAGAACCTGGATGCCCAGGTCACAGCCATGGCCAGGAGTGCATTCACACAATTAAGGCTAGCACACGTTGTGCCCATTTCTTGAGAAACCTGTTCTGGCCATGACGACACATGCCCCAGTGACGTCCCAGCTAGACTACTGTAATGCGCTGTATGGGGAACTACTGATGAAAAGTCACAGAAAACTTCAACGGGTCCAAAATGCAGCAGCCAAATTGCTGACTGGGCGGGGTACATGTATCATGGGAACCCATGAAAGGGCCTTCTTGGCTGCTGCACCCAGACTCTAGAACTCCCTCCAACTAGAGGTAAGGACTGCCGCATTTCTGATGTCTTTCTTGAAATACCCAAAGACCTTTCTCTTCAAGCAACCTTTCCCTGAATGATGGACCACCTATTATGCACCTTTGATATGAATCTATATGATCACATAGACTTTGTGTTTATAACCTCTTATAACCTGTGTGGTTTCACTTACACTATGTTTTCAATGGTAGTTTCCATCACTCAGAGAATTTTACTCTCTTCTTAACTGCTCACATTCTCTTGTAGCTTTAATGTAATGTTGCTTTTAATGCTGTAAGATGTCCCTCAATTCCCTGTTTTCAGTACTTGAACATGTCTTAATTGTATTGGACTGTATATTGTTCCTCATTAATGTAAGCCGCCTTTTCCAAGGAGAAAGGCGAAGGTAAAAATACTCTAAAATAAAAAAATAAAAATAATACACTATGTGGAAAGCCAGTGGAAATGGCAGCAGCTTGTGGGCTCATTTGTAGCCCCAGCTTACTCTCAAGTTACACTGCTTTTGGGATGCCCAGAGCAGTATGACTGGAGAGTAAACTGAGGCTATGAACAAGCACACAAGCCACTGCCTCCCCTTCGCCCGGTTCTCTGCATGAAGCACAGTGGTGTGCTCCGAGCAGGGAGAGAGGGGAAGTGCAGTGGCTGTGGAGGGGGGAATGTCACGGGCCCACAGAAAGGGCTCCATGTGGCACCTCTGGCATCCATGTCATAGATTCACCAACACTGTTCCATGGTATTTGCACAGAACTGCAAGACTGAGCAAAGCAAGTTCACACAAATTAAAATAGGTTCAAAAAGGGATGCCGTCTGTCAGCCAACCTTTGAATGAGTAGCTGAAAAGTAATTAAAGCTTCATAGATATTCTAAATTCTGAGAATCAACATTCAGAGAATGTTGGAAGTCAGTGTGGTTTCTTCCAAGACCCTTTGCACTCAAATACAGACAACCAAACAAACATATTGCATCAATTATGAAGGCCACACACAATGTGTCAAAAATGCTTCTGCCTTTAAATGTGGAAAACGTGTGGGTATAGTCTTTCCAAATCATTGTTTATGTAAAGTTTTTAGGGAAAGAAAACACCAATTGCTTTCTTCTATTTGACTATATTTGCACCAGAGTGCAAAAACACCTGTAAGAGCTAGTTGTTAATTTTCCTTGCATTGTTCCAATAGTAAAATATGGTGAAAAAACAGCAAATCACTTCTCACTCTGAACTCAAATACAGAAACTTGGGTACAAAATACAACTGCTTTGTGTTACTCAAGAATGGTGCATTGCATGGAAATGAGTGCCTTTCTCTGCAAAAATATGTAAAGCCAATTGGACTGGACAAGGAATGTGTCAAGAAAATAAGCAGTTAAAACATCTACATGAAATCCACAAATGGTCCAATGTCTTATGCATTGAGCATTCGGGTGTTTTCACTGGACAGCAATAGTGTAGAACAAAACTCTGTCTCCCTTAGTGTAGTTGGCAGAAAGGAAATTGAAGATTGACTGGACTGAAAAATATGTCCTTCACAGACTGCCCTAAGATGGATCTGTGTGCTTCTGGTAGACATGAAAGAGGATAGAAAAGAGGACATTAAGAAGACCATCATGCATCATCCAGATGAAATATTGTTTTTAGTTGATCTGCCCAATCTTTTCATCAGGCAAGGTTTCTCTGAGTGAGTGGCTGCCCAAGTGGTTTTTTTAAGTGGCCCATTGTACCTTACTGTTTTGAATGTGTTTTGGTATCGCTTATGCTTTTTATTGTGTTATTTGTTTGGGCCTTTTTAAGGAGTTGTATATTCACAATTTTTAGCATCAAAATACTGTCTTTTTTAATGAGGTAAGCTACCTTGGGTCCTGTTTAAGGAGAAAGGTGGGATAAAATATATTTTAAATATAAAAGTATTGTGTACTAATTTAATACAATCATGCAAATTCAAAATGCATCTGTATTTTTCATCACAGTATATACTTAAGAGCAGAGTTCTTAAAGATTCTATCACACTGGACGCATTCACAGAACAAAGGGAGTACTGGAACCCGGGCCATCATCTGTAACCTGATTGCTCTTTGCTAGCAGTAGGAACAGCTATAGCAAAGAGGTGTGAAATGAAGCACAGATCGGGTTTGTTTCTTTCTCAGCATACTGCAAGAGCACTCCAGAAGCAAACTTGAAATAAACCATTCATTTTGTCTCTGTTTGTCAGGACGGAAGGTTCAACTAGGAACAGCAAAGCTCTTTGTTTGCTTGGTTTCTTTAGCTACCCCCACTGCATGGGCGAGCAACTGGGCAGAATGCCTGAGCATGCTCCTCACACATGATAAATCTCTGGCCTGTTGTCCTGCAAACACACCCTTAGGGTTAATTTATGCTTCTGTTCCTCCCATTTTTAAAAATGAATAAGAAACCATTTTTGCATTTTTTCCAAAGAGAAATGCATAGAATGATAAAACAGCATGCCTAATCTGTAGTACTGAGTATAATTCAGATGAATGTATATGAAGATGACACTCTTCCTAGCAACTAAAAGCTCTTTCTTATTTCTTCATTATTCCACAGTAGAAATCAGAGCCCAAAAGTGAGCTTTGATCCCTTATAGTCCCAATCTGGACTGGACACTCTGGGCTAACATATTTTAATTTATTGATTCAAATCCTCCAATCTCCTTTTTGTAATAAAAATTGCAGTCACAGGGTTCTGCACTTCAGACTAAGCTGACACTGGATTCAATCCCTCAACCCTGCAGGTTAGAGTTCCAATTCAGATAATGTCCCTTCCATGTTAGTCTAGAGCAGGGGTTCTCAACCTTGTACCCCCAGATGTTCTTGAACTAAAACTCACAGAAGCCTTCACCACCAGCTGTGCTGGCCAAGATTTTTCGGAACTGTATTCCAAGAACCCCTGGGGATCCACGGTTGGGAACCACTGGACTAGAGCAGAAAGGGAGGGGGTATGCCGTATTTTTCTGTGTATACCACAATATTTTTTTCCTAAAATCATGATGCCAAAAATTAAGGTGTGTGGTACACACGGAAGTAAGCCTTTCGGGGTGGGTGGGTGGAGAAGAACCCATCTTGCTTTTCCCCTCCATGGTTTGTTTTTTGCATGATTGGCTCTGTCTTTCCTTGAGTTCTTCACCCCACCCCCATCCTATGCTGTTTTCTTTTATTTCCCCATTCTAAACACTCCTCTTGGCTTTGGTGAGTTTGTTTTTTGCAGGATCAACCTCAGTTGGGCTTGAGCAGCCCATTAAGAAACATGCTTGGAAAGAGAAGAAAAACATCATGCCCTTTTTAGCAAAGCAAAAGTGTTCTGCTTATATACTGCCTCATACTCCTTCAAGTAGTGTCAGGGCAGTTTACAGTTTAATTACAGTATGCAGTTGCCCCCCCCCACAAGCTGGGTACTCATTTTACTGACCTTGGAAGGATGGAAGGCTGAGTCAACCTTGAGCCTGCTACCTGGGATTGAACCCCAGGCCATGAGCACAGTTTTACCTGCAGTACAGGCATTTAACCACTACACCACAGGGCTGCCCCTAGCGTGAAAAGGGGTGGAGGAGACTTCAAGGAGGATTTATTAATTTTATTTGTTTCAGGGTCTAAAAAGTGGGGGCGTCTAATAAAAGGTGGCATCTTATAGATGGAAGAATGCAGTACCTTTCTAGTTCTATCTAATTTGACATCTGAGAAAGTCAGAAAAGTCACACAAATGAACACCCACGTTCTAATAGCTAAAGACGTCCAATCCAAAAACTTCCATGCTTCATTCATTACAGATTTGGTCAGAGGTGCCTCTCCCATCTGGAAGTTGAGTCATGGCAACTGGTTTTCTTTTCTTTTTAGATAGAAATGTTTCACTACTCATCCAAGTAGCTTTGCCAGTCTAATGAAAGTTGGTGCAATTTATATTTCACCATGGTTTCACACCACTTTGGTCTGGATAGGTTTGTTAAGTGACAATTGCCTGGTGGAGGTGTGAAGTGCTTCTAATTTGTCTCAGGATTGATGAAACACCAGCATGATAAATGGCAGACAGATTATGCCCAAGTCCACAACCCCTGTTGAGGGAGAGATTTTCAATATACACCAACTATCTTCTCTGTCTAATATGTGTACATTCTCATATTTGAATGAGTGTCTTTTATCTTATAAATGAAGGTACACACCTCTGATTCTGGTCCTGAGTTGTTGCCCCTCCTGTGCTGGGCCATCCTCCTGTTTAGTGGCTGTTTAGTTTTTACATTGAAGAACTCTGCACATTCCTCACTGTATTGGACCACCTATACTATATTGTTCCTGTTGTGTTTTGGTGTCAGATCTTTTGGGTGGACGAGTCTCTGCCTTAGTGCTTCCAATCAGTCCAGACCCTTTTTACCAATTCAAAATTCCCACCCTCCTCCATCCTGGGGGTTCTGTTTAGCTGCTGACAGGAGCCCTTACAACATCACTGGAAACGAAGTTTCCCAAGAAATTTTACATATTTTACATTTTACATGGGGTGAAGGGAAGACAATACGGAAGAAGAAAACACAGATGAAATGTATGTGCAGCACTCTCCAGTGACCACACATAGTGTTTCAAAAGCTGTCTACTGGAAAGCAATGTAAGAATCATGAACAACAACAAAAGTGACTCTTCAGGGTTTTTCACCATTGGTGGAAATACTGAAATTCAATTTTGATGGAGTGCTTTGTAGTAAGTGGTGCTCATGTCTTTTGGGCTTGTGGTACAAAATTATATCTTGGACTGCTGCTTTGAAAAACCTACAGAACAATGATAAAGGAGAGCCCACTAGTTAGCCAATACATCTGTTAGTAATCCAGACAGCCAGACCGAAATTAATCCCAGGTGTTGCTCTGCTGTAGTTAGCTCACTAAATTACAAGGGTACATTCAGAACAGTCTCCTTCTAGCTTAATGTCAGGCGGACTGTAAAACAGACGCATGTCTCCACAGCCTGCAAAGCAGCTGAGAAGGGAAACAGTATTTAGATCATTGTTATATTTGAAAATAGAATGTCCCCAGGGTGCCATCTTTTCAAGCTGTGTTCATAGATTTGGTTTGTTATTGCCAAACTTAAAGGATGACACAGCAGGGGGCCACATGCCAAGCAGTGTTATTTCTCACTTCTTGGTCAGATGCTGGCCTATTTGCCTCCAGATTTAATTTGCCTCCAGATTTAAAGTGTTAATACTTAATCCACCTTTTGTAGTGCCAAATACAAAAAAGGTGGGGAGGGAGTTCAACTTTTGATTTGTGTGTGTGTGTGTGTGTGTGTGTGTGTGTGTGTGTGTGTGTGTGCGGGCATGCTTGCTCACACACTGGAAGCATGATTTTTCTTTAAAAGGTGAAACTTTTTGTTGTTGTTAGATAGATAGGATATTAATTAAATAAGTACCCTTTCAAAGGCCCAAGGATCTTGTTTGCCAATACATCTTGGCCTCAACTTTGGAGTTCCCAATGCACGTTTGATATTGGGGTAAACTTGCTCTCCCCAAGTTCTGGCATGCTGTCTCCAAGGCCAGATACAATGGTCTCCCTTCCGCAATGTTGGAAGGCTGCTATCACAGCATTCCTTATGGGGACTGGCTGTTTGCCTGTGGACATGAAGTAATTGAGTCTTTAACCCATGTCTTGTTTTAATATAGCCTCCACAGAGATAAGTGTAATAGCATTTATGTCCTATTGCAGTATAAGGAAATGCCCAGGAAGGCAATTCACGTTGTATTTCGTGTATTGGTTTGCAGGTATAAGCCAAACAGTCACAGAATCTGTTGCTAAAGTTCTTGTTTTCTGTTGTTGGATCTCCTAAAAAGGCCTTATTAATCGGACTGTTCTTTATAAATACAGTTTGTGCATGTTTCAATAAATATTTTTGCATTGTTCTTATTGCTTATAATGTTTTAACTTGGGTCTGTGACGATATAATAAAGAATGAATGACTTTGCTTCACAATAAAAGAAAAAAGAAAAAAGGGGATAAAATTAGTCAACAGTAACTGAAGCACAAGTTTCATGACTCACACAAATGACAGATGATTTGTCTTGCTCTTGAAATTGTAAAATTAAAATCTACATATTTTAAATTGAGATGTAAAATCTAATTGAACTTGATGACTTTAGTGAAAACTGAGAAACATAAACATTCAATGCTATGATGTATACAGCTTTTAAACAACCTGATACAGGGGAAGAATGGATACATGAGTGTGCATGTGCACCCAAATTGTATCTATGGTATTTTAAGAGATGTTTTTGTTACAATACATAGTAAATGTTCTGCAGTATTATGCAAGATAATCATCTGCTATGTACATGAGGAACAATTTATATGCATATGCACCTGCATAAATATGTCTTATTCTATCAGCTTTTTAAAACCATTTTCTGAATGAAAAATTTCATAGTACACTGATCTTTTGCTCCTAATTAAATATTCTTTTTTATTAACAATATCATGAAATGCTACATTATGAATCATACACAATGAGAATGCTTTCAAGTTTAGGAAGGAACATGTCTTTAATCTGCAAATGATATTAGGAAGTCAATCAATTTAAATTTGTTCCTTCATCTAATCTGACACTCACTTCCAATCTTATTTATTTATTTGATATTTATCCCACCTTTCTCCCTTTGTGGCGACCCTTGGCAACATACAAAAATTTAAAATCAACAATTAGTTAAGCCAATTAAGTAAGTTTTAAAAACTATAATATGTATTTTTTATGATAAATATAAATTTAAACAAAATTTAAGAATGAAGCCAGAGTATTCTCAAAGGCTTTCACGGCTGGGATCTGATAGCTGTTGTGAGTTTTTTGGGCTGTTTGGCCATGTTCTGGAAGTTTTTCTTCCTCACGTTTTGCCAGTCTCTGGGGCCAGCATCTTCAGAGGGCAAGGAGCTCAGGGAACTATAATGAAGCCAGCCATTGTGGAAGGAAATGGCTATACAGTAGTAGGATTCTAGTTGTAAGTTAGCAGAGATTTCATATACAGTGGCACCTTGTATAAAGGAATTAATTCGTTCCAAATGAAATTCTGTTAAGCAAATTTTCCTTTATACAAATTTCCCATAGGAATGCATTGAAAACAGAGTAATCCCTAATCACGACCATTTTTATGTTGTACGGATTTGCCCCATAGGCGATTCTATTAAGCAGATTTCCCCTATCTCCGGAATTGTTTGTGTTGTACAGATTTTATGTTATACAAACTGTTTGTTATACGAGGGTCCACTGTATAAAGTTGCTCATCTTCTAATAATACTGTGTATTGTGTTTTTAAGGCTTCCTGTTCTCTTCCTTATTTTGAGACCATTTTATCCACTAGCAGGGGTCACGTGAGACATTTTTGTATTACCAGATCACATACATTTCTGCTAATAACTGTACAGAAGAAGCATGTAGTCCAGGTGAATATTCCTTCCGTTTAATTCTTGTCCTATGCAGAAGAATCTTTTTGTCACTTGATGGCATAGACATGACTGGGAGCGACAGCCATTTTTAAACACTTCTAATGTATTGTGGATCCTGGATGGCTTTTGGTCCTAGTATCCTACCAGTTTGAAAGAGCTGTCCAGCACCACTCGGCTGAAAAGCCTTTTACTGAAGTGTAGGCAAGACAAGGAACTTGGTTCTGCATGATAACTGAATATGATGAGCAGGATGTATTTATTATCTGAGTGTTGTTGGAGGATGTCCACTCTATGTCAAATCTTTCTGTTGTGTCTCAGCAAAACAGATGCCCCACTACCTCAAATGGAAGCACTGAGAAAGTCATGACCAAATAAGGCCTGGTCCTAGGTTTATACAGTTTACACAATAACATTCATTAGCCCATCATCATGACGCATGTAAAATATATTTGGCTCCATGATGTTTAAAGTAAAAACTGAAGCCAATGCTAGAACATTCTGGCTGCATAATAGGATACATTTAGCCTATTTCAATGTTCAAAGGAAGTATAATAATTAACAGGGGATTGTTTGTTTATTTTTATAAGGTCTCACTATATTCCTTCCCCCAGTTAAATAAACAGAAGACTGTTATGCCTGGGGTTTTCCAACTACAGTGTCATCATGTAAGTGGCTCAATATGTTTAACATGTTTCCACAGATGCATGAAGATGAAATTATGTTTGGCTATAGGTGTTAAAAGTTGACAATTTTTCTGAGATTTCGCAAGCCCTCCCAAGAGCATTCACTCTATTGACAATATATATTAAGACATTTTAAAATAGTCAGTGTTCTGTTTTGGTGCTCATTTCATCTGTTCAGTATTACTGAACATAGTGAGAATTACTTCAAAGTAAAAGTAGAGACTGAGCTCCCTGTTGCTTTGCAGTTCGTATATACTTTGAGTTGGAAGGTGAAAATATAGACCCCAAATTTCCAAACATGCAGGTTCATCTCAAAATATATTTATCTCAAGACATAGTAGCTCCTCAGTTCATGTAGTACAGTACTACGCCAGAAGAGTATCCTGATGTGATGTTGGCTGTAGAGAGCTGGTCATGATTACTTATCACTGTAATATGGTTTAAATGGTTAAATGAAGCAAATAATGCACTGGAAGAAGCAGGCAAGGAGGTCATATTATAAAGGAGAGGACATAAAAAGAGGTAGGCTTTCTTTTCTTCTCTGTCTAATGATTGTTGCCAGGCCATTTCATTTCAGAAAGGAGAAAAGAATCCTGATACTTAAATGCCTTCATTTTCCACTGAATTTGCAGAAGACGACTGGAGAATTTGAAAGTAGAGATGGGCACAAAATGAATTTGTTATTCATTTTGTTATTCATTATTTGTTTTGTTATGTAACAACACAAATAACAAACTGCCCCTCAAAACAAAACAAAACAAAACAAAAAATTTCATTTTGTTCCATTTCATTTTTTGTTTCTCCATCTGTTTTGTTTTTCATTCCCCCAATCCAGCTTCAACAAAAATGAAATAAAATGAAAAACAAAATGATTTTTAAAAAAATAATTTCAAACAAAATAAAATGAAACAGAACGAAATGAAAAAAATGAAATATTTAGCATTTCATGCCCATCTCTATTTGAAAGCTTAATAAATGTTACCCAACCTTGCCTTTTGTTCCTAACCTATGAAGAAAAGCATTGATTTGACCATTGATTGCAGGGGTCCTCAAAGTTTTTGAACAGCGGGCCGGTCCACCACGCCCCAGATACCACTGGGGGCCAGACCACAAGCAGGTGGGCAGGGTGCAGGAGGAGCAGTGGTGGGGCCTCAGGGCCATGGAGGGAGTAGGAGACCTTGCCGCAGCCTTCCTGTTTTAAATTGCCCCACTTGGCTGCACCCGCTGCCCTGACCATCTGGGCGGTGGGTGGGAGGTGTGGGGGGACCTTGCTATAGGCCTCCCACTCTGAATGCCCCACTAGCCAGCATGCTGATCATCTGGGCGGTAGTTGGGGGGAGTGGGAGGAGCGACATAGCCCACTGCTTTGAACTGCCTCAGCAATAGAAGCAGCTGTGGAGGCTTGATTGCTCACAAAGCAGGGGGTGGTGTGGGGGGTTGCAATTGGTCCCGGGGGCTGGATTAAGGACCTTGAAGGGCCGCATCCGGCCCAGGGGCCTTAGGTTGAGGACCCATGATTGATTGCATTAAATATATCAGTACTTACTCTTCTGCAAAGATAATATAAGAATTATACATGACCTAATTAAAATCTGGATATGGTAATACCTTGGATAACGAATGCCTCTGATAACAAATAATTCAGATAGCAAATGGAAATTTCCAGGTATAGGGCTGCCTCAGATAACGAATGTTCCCTATAGACATCCTGACTTATAACAAAAAGGTGTACCCAGAATGCATTTCCATTGCTCTGCAGGAAAGAACAGGCTGGGGTTCTCCTGCTGGATGTGTTTGTGCATGTTTGCATTTTCCCCATTGCATTTTGGTGGGAACAGGCTGGGGTAGTCTTTCTGATTTCATTTCTCCATGTTTGCATTGCACTGAAGGGCATGGTGTTCTGGGTGTGTGTCTTCCAGCACTGCATGCCTTTTTCCAAGGAGAAAGGTGGGGTAAAAATACTCTAAAATAAATAAATTAAATAAATAAAGTGTACTTTATAAAGAGGTCTTGGGGGGACCGGCTTTTTGTCTTTTTCAGACCTCCAAAACAGATTAATTGGTTTCCCATTCATTTCATTGGGAAACTGCATTTTGGGTAGCAATTTTTTTGATAACAAATTGTCTCAGAAAAGGAATTAAATTTGTTATCAGAGGTACCACTGTAAATTAGCATTGGCTTCTATGAAAGAGGCAGCTTATGTCATCAAATGTTAAAACAAGTAGGGTGGAGCTATCTGTTTTTTACCATCTGCCTCAAAAAGCAAAGAATCTTTTTGCAACAGATCTTAAGGAACACAAGGCAGGAACACAAGGCAGAGTTGGAGTTTGTGTCACAGCATACTATTAGCATCACAGAATCAGAACCATATAAGGCCATCGGGTCCAACCTCCTGCTCAGTGCAGGAGACCAAATCAAAGTATATCTGACATGTGGTTGCCTAATTTTCTCTTAAATGCCTCCTAGCATTGGAGTCCTCACTACCTCCTGAGGTAATTGGTTCAACTGTTGTACTGCTCATTTCCCCCCCTGATATTCAGTCTGAATTTTGGTTCTCTTAACTTAAGCCTATTAATATGTGTCCACCATTCTGGAATGACTGAGAACAGAGTCTTTTACTCCTCTGTATGGCAGTCTTTCAAGAATTTGAACAGTGCTATCATATCTCCCCCAGTCTTCTTGTTTCTAGGTTAAAGATGCACAGTTGCTTCAATCTGTCCTCAGAGGGCTTGGTATCCAGTTGGAAGATCATCATTGTTGCCCTCCTCTGAACTTGTTCCAGTTTACTGGCATCCTTCTTAAAGTTTTGCATCCATAACTCAACACAGCACTCAAGATGAGGCCTGACCAGTAGCAAATACTGTAGAGAAGGACTACTACCTCATGAGATTTAGAAACTATGCCTCTGTTAATACAGCCCAAAATAACATTGTCCTTTTTTGAAGCTACATCACACTAATGACTCCTATTCAGTTTGTGATCTACAACAATTCCCAGATCCTTCTAGCTTGTGGTGTTACTGAACCAAGTATCTCCCATCTTATAACTGTAAATTTTGTCCCCATCCTCCACCTCTGGGACAGAACATTGCTCTTATTCCTGTTAAATGTCATTTTGTTGGTTTTAGTTGAATCCTCAGGTCTATCAATATCTTTTTGAATGTTTTTTCTGTGTTCCAGATTATTGGCTGTTCCACCCAATTTTGTGACATTTGCAAATTTGATCAGTATTCCCTGCACTTCCTCACCCAAGTCATTAATAAAAATATCGAAGAGTAACGAGGCCAGAACAAAGCCTTGAGGTACTCTACTTGTTACTTTCTTCCAGTTTGAGAAGCCACTGATAAGCACTCTCTGAACATGATCTTGTAGTAAACTGAGTATCTATCTAACAATTGTTCATCCACCAGGTAAAACTATTTACTTGGCTTTAATTTTACTTAATTTGACTGTTCCTGTTGGTTTAACTAAATTCCTAGTCCCAACTTGGAATGGAGACCCGCCATACGACTGCACATGCTTTTCTCTCTCAGCTAAAAAAGAAACTCTTTTGAGTTTTAAAAAGTCAGAAAAGGAGAAGAGGTCACAGATTGCCTATGACTGTCCTCTACTTTAAGAGATGGGCCATAAATTCCAAACTGCTCACTCAGGAGGAGCTTGAAAAACTGCTGTTATTTCCATCCAAGAAGCCAAGCTGGACTCTTCACCATCACCCATATGACTTGGAACTACCCACAAGAACTTGATGCACAGCCTTGAGGAGATGAGTTATCACTGAACACTTGCTGCTTGTTTTTTGGTTTTGTTTTATATTCTTAATGCTCCATTAAAGGAATCACCTGCTTCTGCATCTTGCTTTTTATGATTTTCCACAAAAGGCTTTCAGCCTGTATTCACTCATCCATGCCAACTTGTAAAGGCATTTCACGTAGAAACTGTTGCAATTTGGCCTGCAATTGCCAGAATCCCCCAGACAGCATAGTCATGGTGGTGGGATTCTGGGAATTGTAGTCTAAGATCAGTACCCTGTTCAGTCTTACCACATACTGAATGGAAGGTGTAGAAATGGACACTGCTATTTAAAAATATACCAGTCACACAATCAACACAGGATAGAAACCTGTCCATATAGCAGCAGTTACTTCTGCAGTTCCATTCTATGCACAGCACATCTGAACAAGATGATTTTGCATGCTTTGCTTAGATCTGATAGCTGTTACTGAATCTGTCCAAAGCAGCTCAGATCTCTGCCTGAATGCACTGATTTGTGGGTGTGGAATTCCACTCTATCAGTATAACAGACTTTGGGTGTTTCGTTTCAGAAGGGGTCTGGTTCTGAAATGAAACACGGCAGCACAGTTGCCATTTGGTACTAGGACCCACCTTCCAGTCTCTTATCTTGTTTTGGGTTGCACGGTGCTAAACTCCAATAAGGAAATAGCTTCTGATGCCTCATCTTTCACTATACCTGGCACTGGCCAGTCAGGAGCTATGCTGGGACATGCATCATCCCGCCTCCCTGTCTGACTGGCGAGCGCCAGGGAGAATGAAAGATGATGCATCAGAGGCTGCTTCCTGGTTGGAGATTAGCCCCGTGCAACCCCCCCCCCAAAAGGTAAGAGACTGGTTGATTTCATTCTGGACGGTGGATCCCTGTACCAAATGGCAGCTGTACTGCAGTGTTTTGTTTCAGAACTGGACCCTTCCGAAACAAAACACTCATCTCTATAACAGACCATAAAGCACAGCAATAAAAGCAACAGCTATTTCAAAAGTAATGTCTTGTACTCCTTCAAGGGAAACTACAGGATCACACTGGGCTCAAAGTGGAAAGATCTCAAAGTTTTTAAAATTACAAACAAAATTAAACAAACCAAAACAGATGAAGATATGGGGGAAATAACTTTTGTTCTCCCCGATGTGCAGCAAACCTGTTATTTTAAGTTCTATTTCATTTAGTCATGTTATTATCACCCTGTGTTTTATAGTAAGGAAAAGACAGGATAACTTACATGTAGCAGGATGAATTTTCTTCAGGTCCTGAAGGTGGTCCTTTATGTACTGAGAAGAATTCTTGAGGGTAATGATATCTTTAGAATGGGTTGTTACAGTTCTGTTCATTTTATTCACACAGTTCCAAAGACTGGAGATATGTTTGTTTAATCCCTCCTTTATCCTCTGAAGGCTGCTAGAGACGGAATCCAGCTTGCTGCAGGTTTTCTCAACGTTGGACACCCTTCCTTCCAAGTCTGAGACACCAGGAAATTTTTCCTTACATTTGTGAAATACTTTTTCATTTAGCAATTCCATCCTTTCCTTCAAGTCATTACAGCAACTGTCACCAGCGTGAATTGTACGACTTGCTACTGTTTTCTGTATTTCATCTATTTGCCTGAACACACCAAGCTGTGCCTTTTCACATGGAGAGTTGACACCCAGAAGCTGCTCTTTGCAGCTGTTCAAGCCACCCTGAAGGTTTCTCACATCTCTATCAATGGCACTCAGTCCATAACGAACTATTCGAAAGTCCTTCTGAAGTTTCTGAATGTCACGTTGGCTGCCTTTAATTAAATTAAACTTTTCATTTAGAGAGGCATTTAAAGAATTTAAAAGGTCTAAATTCTTATCTGTTTTAAAAAACAACAGATCATATTTACTGTTACAATTTTTTATGCCTTCTTGGAGTCCTTCCATATTTGCTGATACAGATTCACATTCCTGCTGGCAAAGATTTTCAATGTTTTTTAATTTGTTCTTTACCATATTAATCTCAGATGCAAGCCACTCATTTCCAGATCTTGAGACAATGTGTGAAACTGATCCTTGACCAGTATGTGTTTCATCTGTGACATTAGCAACATGCATGAAAGTAGAACCGAATCTATTTTCCAGTGCTTGAAGGTTTTTGTCAAATAATTTTTTCACTTCATCTACTTCATTAGCTATAACACCACGGAGAGTTTCTTCAATATAAAAACAATGTTCTTCAGCATTTTTCTCTGTCACATTGATCCTTGCTTCCATTTCCTCCCATTTTGCATCAAAGTTGTTTTCTGAGTAAGGACTAGAAATGTGCTTTATTTCATTGTCTAACCTGGCATTTAAAACTCTATGTGCTTCTGTAGTTTTGTCAATCTTTTCGTTCAAACCTTTTAACTGTTGTTCAAAGTCATGACGTTTAGTATCTTGGCAACACAGTGACTGGTTGGATGGTGCTTGAATTAGACTCTGAATATACTTTATTTCTTTTCTCAGTTCGTTTTCTTTTTCTCCCACAAGCTCTCTTATCCCTGAGCAGTTGGCTTCATGATCCTCACAGTGCTGCTGAAGATCCAACAGTTTGTATTCACAGGAATTCTTCAGATCTGCCATTTTCTTTTCAAATCCTTCTAACATTTCCTGTCTCAGGGCTTCAAACTTAGCATCTATGTATGCCAGATATAACTGGCTAGTAGGCATTGTTATTGTTGGGCCTTGAGCCACTTCCTGGAGCTGCTTTAATTGCCCTTCATAGTCATTCACCTTCCCATTCTGTTCATCCAACTGGTTATTTTTCGCCTTCAGGTCATCTTTCATTTCATCCATATCAGGTGTCATGCTTTCTATACTAGACTCTCTTTGATCCTTATTCTCAGTTTCACTCTTAATGGTATCATCAGACCTTGGATGGTCATGAAAAGGGTTCAGCCATGAAACAAGCATCTGGCTTGCATCTTCTTGTTCGGTAAGCTTGGGGTTTTTGTTCACACCCACTAAAGAGGATTGAAGCTCTAGCACAGTCTGTGTGAGGCGGAACAATTCATCCTCAAGGAACTGGATTTTTTTATCCTGTGCATCCTGTTGTTCAAGCCTGGGTCTAGAATCTGGGGATAGAAAAGGAAGAAATAAGTGAAGCAGCATTTTAACTATTTTCCTCTGACACTCAGATATTTAAAAGAGACTGAATAGATCAGTGCTTAGCTTCGGTAATGAACTGGATGAGGAGGAACAAACTGAAACTAAACCCAGACAAGATAGAGGTACTTTGGGTCAGTCAAAAGGGAGATCAAGGGATAGGAATGCAACCTGTACTGGATGGGATTACCCCCCCCCCAAAAAAAAGGTGTGTGCAGCTTGGGGGTGCTCCTGGACTCATCTTTGAGCCTAGATGCCCAGGTCACAGCTGTGGCCAGGAGTGCATTTACACAATTAAAACTAGTATGCCAGATATGCCTGTTTCTTGAGAAACCTGCTCTGGCCACTGTGACACATACCCTAGTGTCATCCCAGCTGCACTACTGTAATACATTCTGTGTGGGGCTACCAATGGAAAGACTCAGGAAATATCGCTTCTCGGCCTTTTGGCTAAGATCAAGTGTAGGAAATTTCAATGGGTTCCAAAATGCAGTGCTCAGATTGCTGACTGGGATGGGTTACAGAGATCACATTATATCCATAGTAAAGCAGCTCAACTCAGGTATTGGGCACAATTCAAGTGCTGGTTTTAACCTACAAAGAACTAAATGATCTGGGTCCAAGCTACCACGAAGATCAAATCTAGCAGTATGAACTGGCTTGGCTGCTAGGTTCATCAGGAGAGTCCTTTCTCTCCATTCCGCCACCTTCACAGGTGCGCCTCATAAGAACACATGAAAGGGCCTTTGTTGCTGCTCCCTGACTTTGGAACTCCCTCCCACTGGAGGCCAGGACTGCCCCATCTCTGCTGTCTTTCTGGAAGCAGGCAAAGATCTTCCACTTCAGGCAAGCTTTCCCTGAATGAGGGACTACCTATTAGGTGACTTTTAGATGGATTACCATGGATGAAGACCAGTGTTTTCCATGTTAGCTTCCACCACTCATAAAGGATTTTCTTTTCTTTTCACGTGCTCTTTGAAGCTTTAAAGTTTACCTTTGAATATTGTAAGATGCCTCTTCTATTTCCCCGTTCTTAACTTGAATATATCTTAAATGTTTTTGGCTGTATATTGTCCCTAATTATTGTAAGCCTCCTTGGGACCTTTCCCAAAGAGAAAAGTGGGGTAAAAATATTCAAAATAAATAAATAACTTGGCTGACATTCTTTCATTTTGGTACTTGATGCATATTAATACTAAACAATAGTTAGAGATGGTTTGTGGGTGTCATTAAATCCTGACTTAGCATTATGTATTTGAGTAGAAAGGAGCCAAAGAAATATCTTATGTCAAACCTTCTAAACACACACATCCCCAACTTTCTACCTTGGAGCATGGTCAAGAAGAGGAATAAGCCAGGATTCAAATTATCTTTGCTAGCCTCTTGCTATGTGTCAGCCAGAAATTGTGGTTTAATATAAAACTTTAGGTTTAGTATAAAAAGTAGAACAGTCAATAGTTAGTTTTACATTTCTAGATTGTTCTGATGGCCTTTTTAGCTATTGCCTAGATCAGTGGTGGCCAAACGTCAGCTCTCCAGATGTTTTGGATCACAACTCCTACAGCCCTTTTCATTGGCAATACAGGCTTGGAATTCTGGGAGTTGTGGTCCAAAACGTCTGGAGTGCCGAAGTTTGGCCACCCCTGGCCTAGATTCTTATCATCAGAGGAATCTGCAGAAAGGGAACTGGCTCCGTTTTCCCCCTCCCCTCTCAATTATGCATCAGGAGGACAATCCAATATGCACTTTGTGCAGGCTGCTATCTGCTCTCACTCATAGTGCTACACTATGATGTAGTGCTATGTGCAAGTAAACACATAGCCTATAGATCATTTGTGACTTCTTCCAAATGTGATATGCTTGTTGGGAGAATGACTTGGCAAATGACTTAATAGGTGTCTGCACATGCTATCAATGTGACAAGTGAGATATCCCACAGCACACACTTAATGTAAATATGCTATATGTGTTAATGTAAATATGCTATATATGTACAACATGTCCATATATATCATTTTGGGTGAGGAACCAGCAGCTTGCAGGTCAAATTTAACCCATAAAGCTTCAATCTTTATTCAGATTGCTGCCATTTTGGAGACCCTGTTCAATCCCTTCCAAGGCAAAAGGGTCAATGGCAGTCCTAGAAGTGAAATAATGAAGATAAACTTCAAAAGAGACGCTAGAAAGAAATTAAATTGGATGTATGTTCACGTGTATGTGGGGAAAGAGGAAGAATTTATAGGCAGGCTCTGGCCTCATATATGCCTCACTCTGGTCATCCCACTATCTCTTTGACCAAATTCTGTTCTATCACTTGTGTGTGTGTGTGTGTGTGTGTGTGTGTGTGTGTGTGTGTGTGCAGAGTGAGGCATATATACACTGTATAAACCACCCCATTCATACATTAAAAAGAATATTATTTCTCAGCCCTGCAGATACAACTTTATTTATTTAAAATTTATATACTGCCAGCTTATAAAACTCATGGCGGTTTACAAACAAGTACAATAAACAGATAAAGTATACAAATATAAATAGACAAACAATAAACAAACACTAAAAAGATACCGGGATCCAGACAGAGCCATACAAGTAATGAACAACAAAAATCACCCCAAGGCCTCCTGAAAAAGCCAGGTCTTCAGTGCTTTCTTAAAAGTGGGCAGAGATTGTGCCAGGTGGACCTTGCTAGGGATGGAGTTCCAAAGTGAAGGGGCTGCCACAGAGAAAGCCCCATTCCATGTTAAATCTTTCTGGTCCTCTCTAGGAGTGGCCACTTGAAGTGCAGGCACCTGGAAAGCCCTTGTGGGATGGGCATTTACTGATCTGGGGAAAGTGTACTCCGCCAGATAATCAGGACCCAAGCCATGGATGATTTTGTAAACCAAAAACAATGCCTTGAACCTGATTTGAAACGCAATGGCCAACCAATGCAGGCAGACCAGGATTGGGGTGATGCGGGCATAACTACCTGCACCAACGACCAACCTGGCCACCACAACCTGCACCCACTGCAGTCTCTGAACCAGGCCCAAGGGAAGCCCCATGTAGCATGCGTTGCAGTGTTACAAGACATGCAGTGTAAATCCACATAATTATAAAATGTTCCATGCTTTTGCCTACATAATGATACAGCAATCACCACCTAACCCAAGGAAGCAGTGGGAGGCTGATGAATGACAAAGGTACCATAAAGCATGCTGAGCATGAGAACTGCTCCATAAAATATCACAACAAATACTAGGCAGGCTCACTCATATCAAGATCCAAATAAAAAGTTACCCAAGTTTGTCTTCTTATCTTCGGGTGGTAGTTCTGCTGGGTAAACTACCGGCCTTGATTTTTGTGGCACCGCTTCTTTGCAGTCTATACCCATATATCCAGGGCAACACCTCCATTCCAACTCAGTTACTGTCTTGTATGCTATTTTATATTTAGGTCTGAAACTCGTACGATATCTGCAATAAATACAATGAAATAGACACAATGAAATTAATCCAGTGAACTTTACCTATCTTTCAAATAAACAAACAACCTACATAGCACTATACAACCTGGGTCCAAACTACCTCAAAAATTGAATCTCACAGTATGAACTGGTTCGAGTGCCAAGGCCCTTCTCTCCATCTCTCCACCCTCACAGGTGTCTGTTTAATGGGAATACATGAAAGGACCTTCCAGCTGCTGCACACAGACTCTGGAACTCTCTCCCACTGGAGGCCAGGACTACCCTATCTCTGTTGTCTCTGCTATCTTTCTGGAAACAAGCAAAGGCCTTTCTCTTCAGGCAAGAGTTTCCTGAAAGATGGACTACCACTGTGTCTTTTATTTGACTCTACCATACATGGCTACACAGACTTTGTATTTATAACCACTTATAACTTTGTGTTTATCTCTCTTCCATTGACACTATGACTTTAAAATTAGTGATTTAGTCTACCATATGCTAGGAAGGAGAAAAAGATGTTTAACATATATTTAGTGTATTCATTGTCTTCAAAAAGAAGCAATTAAGCATTTCAAAGTGTAATTAATATTCCTTTGCTTGGACTACAATCTCACATCAGTACATTATATACATTACCCTAAAGCTAAGTATTGAATTCCATATGTCTGCGGAAGTGGCTTGTAATCAATGGAGGCCTATGCTGCTATTAATTTTAGTCTATAAATTGTTATAAAACCTTTAAAAATAGATCTTGAAACAGGTTAACATGGTGACCTCTTTGAAATCTGCAAAAGCATTCCTATTAAATCTTTAAATGACAACATAACACACTGAGCAAGCTTATGCATGTTTATTCAGAAGCCCTACTATGCTCCATTGTGTTTATGTTTTAAATATTAGCTGAAGATTCAAAGAACATAAAACACAAACAATTCCTGCAAGAGACTATGGAAGAGTGGGGGAAATCTAACATCCTAGCCCACGTATGACTTTGGCTTGTTCTTTTCTCTGTAATGTAAACCTACCTATTACTACACATATAATTTTGATAAACCTTACTGCTGCAGTCAGTGGAATATAAAAGATCATATTTCTGAAAAGGTTTCATGAGATCAAAGAGTTATCCTACTATGACAATATTTTATTCTAAATTTGACCTGAACCTTGTGCACAGATGCAAATCTTTGTATATACTGTATACCAGACATGTCCAAACTTCAGCCCTCCTGATGTTTTGGACCACAACTCCCAGAATTCCAAGCCTGTATTTCCAATGGCAAAGGACTGTGGGAGTTGTGGTCCAAAACATCTGGAGGGTGAAAGTTTGGACATGCCTGCTGTATATAATTTACAATATATGGAATGAGGCAACTGAGTCAAGTCAAAAAGACTTTTGCAAGACTCACGTTTCATTAATTCATTACTGCTCTAAGTAATTTCAGTTAGTTGTGTAATTACGTAAGAATTTTTGAGATATCGTCAAGAAATCTGGTATTTTAACAGCATTTTGAGCTTGTTTTAAAAACATTATTATAAAAATATATATTGGACTAATTTATCATTTAACTGTTCACAGTGGAATGTGCATCTATGATTACAGCATTCCACTTTCCATCAAGTATTTAATTAACTAAAGTGCTTGGATA
Source organism: Phrynocephalus forsythii (assembly GCA_029282475.1). NCBI lineage: Eukaryota > Metazoa > Chordata > Lepidosauria > Squamata > Agamidae > Phrynocephalus > Phrynocephalus forsythii. Next base: position 62,568,910 of record JAPFRF010000003.1, read on the forward strand.
TCTACTGTACACTTCCCTAACAACAGTCAATCTACGATGTATGGAATATCACTTTACCAAATCATCTATTACAATTTGTAATGCTGTTCTTGTAGCTTTCAAATGTCAGTAAAATCATATGGCTTTCAACTTCTGTAATCTGTTGGATGTATCAGAAAAGTATTTGGAATTCACTAACCTGGCAAAGAAATTACACTTTGCATTTATTTAGGGAACACTTGTCACTGCAACTCATTAACTCGATGATTTAATTCAGCTCCAAGGGTTATAACAACTGTTAATCAAGAATGAGCTATAGTCTCATCAAGTCATAAATAAAGTTCCAGAGAGGCACAAGCAAGAGGTTGTACTAGCAGTGCTTATAACAGTGTGATTCCTAATTTGGAATTGAAATTCTTGCCCTCTCTTTTGGCCCTTATCTCAGTACTCAATGAGTCATCTTCAAGGTTCTAAAGGCTTGGTCTCTGTGAATCATTGCCTCAGAAGGATGGACCACTGCATCGAACCTAATTTACCAAGCATGACTAGTTATTGTGAAGTAACTCTATATGGGGAATTATGAAGTAACTGTTAATAAGGGGAAATGTGATTCACTCTTTAAATATGGTGGTCTTTGCCACTTTTTTCCACAGATTACACTGAAATAGAAAGTGTTATTTTTTAAAAAAATATGGACAGTGCTTTGAAGTTCATCTTATTTGGTGCACAGATGTGCATGAGTCAAGTTTATATGATACATAGGTCCTGTGTCATGAAATGCCCTAGTGCAAGCATTGGAGGGTTTATTCCCTTGAGAGGGTCTGACCTTGCCCTGCTTCCTGTGTACCGTTGTTCATGCTGCCCGCTAAACTTTGTGTGTATCCAAGTCTGCCTGTGATATAGCTTCCTCTTTATTGGGCTGGCAGTCTCAGAACTTGATAGACACAGCTTGTAAAAGGAGGCAATGTAAGAAAAGCACCAACATTCATTCATTCATTCATTCATTCATTCATTCTGCATGTAGTGCATGGAACTGAACGGGATGTGAGGTGTCTTCCTCCATCAATTTGCTATGTCCCAACATACTTTGTGTATGCTTCCCCCTGACCTTGCCAAGGTACATACACGTGGCTTTCTGCTCTGACTTTCTGAGTGTGTCTGAAGTTAACTCTCAGAACATACCCCTTTCTGCAGCTAAAATCCTATTTGTGCAAGTTATAGCATGTAAATCTATAGACATCATCAGCAGGGATAATGTCTCATGCCCTAGCTACTTCCTGGCTGGATCACTGTAATGTGTTCTATGTGGGACTGCTGATAGGAAGTGCCAGGAAACCTCAATGGGTCCAAAATGCAGCAGCAAGATTGATGACAGGCATCCCATATCCCTCCATTACAGCACCTCCACTGACTGCTGATTAGCTTCCCAGCACAATTCAAACTGCTGGTTTTAACCTATAAAGTCCTAAATGGTCTGTGTCCAAAGGTCATATGCTCCCACTGCGGTAGCTCAGGTGTTAAGATTATCAGGAGACACCTTTACTGGTGCATTTGATATTGACAGGAAAGGGCATTCTCTGTTGCTGTTTCCAGACTTTGGAACTCCCTCCCACAGGGAGCCAAGCAAAGACCTTTCTCTTCAGGCAAGCCTTCCCTCGATAACTAGCATGATAATTCTGATTCTCTCTCTCTCTCTCTCTCTCTCTCTCTCTCTCTCTCTCTCTCTCTCTCTCTCTCTCTCTCTCTGATATGCATTACTGGCTTGACTGGATTTTTAGTACTACTTATTTTTCCATTTCTGTATTTTCTATTTTTCAGAGTGGCTCTTTTTTTTTAAAAAAAAAGATTTTTTTAAAAAAATCTTATCTTTAATATTGCCTTTTAATTATTGAAAAGGCCTCTTTAGTCATTGTTCTTAGCTTTATTGTCTTTTAATTATGCTAACTACCATTGTGTACTCATTGTCTTCAAGTTTAAATATTGTCTTTCAATGTTGTAAGCCACCTTGGATCCTTCTCAAAGAGAAAGGAAGGGTAAAAATATTTTAAATAAATAATAAATATTTAAATAAACTATGTTGAGGAAATTAAACATTTCTTACTTCTTGAGGCTGGTGGACTGACTCCCTAAATGAAATCACCGTAAGTCAGAACTGACTTGACGGTAGACCTTAACACTAACAACACCTGTCATGAAGCACCCACAGCTCCTGTGTAATGCCTTTCATCATCAGGAATCTGTGAGCCCATGGGACACAAAGAGGAAAATTTTAATTATTTAAAATAATTAAAATACAATGAAAGGTTTGTGTAGACATGTTAAAATTTTTTAGAGGTTTTAGGATTCTGCAAGATGCTTTAGAGCAGTGGTTCTCAACCTGTTCCTGGACTGCAACTCCAAGAAGTCTTCATCACTAGCTGAGCTGGCCAGGATTTCTGGGAGCTGCAGTCCAGGAGCATCTGGGGACCCACAGGTTGAGAACCACTGCTTTAGAGTTTAGTCAAAATACACAAAATAATTGCATTTCAATGCATGCATTTGACACTAATTTGTTCTAACTTTCTTACTTTTCCCATGTGTATCTATGTTTTTATACAGTGTTATAAAAGGCAGTGAGTTAGTGTGATGCCCTGCATGGTGATAGGACTCAGAAGACCTGGGTTCAAATTCCTGCTCAGCCATGGAAGCTCACTGAGGGCATGGGACTGGTAAAGCTACCTCTTAAATATCTAATTTACCTTGAAAACCCTATTGGGGTCACTATAAGTCAATTCTGACTTGACAACACATAACAAGTCAACTCCAAGGCATAGTGGAAGGTGGCTCCTGAGTTAGTGGCTAAGTGCACAGCTGGCAAAGCCACACAAAAGCCTTGTGTTGGTTCTGAAAATCTACATGAAGCTTAACTAGACTTATCTTCCTTAACTCCCTTGTTTTATACAATAAAAGCAAGATTTAGTGAGTCTGTCTTACATTACTCCAAAACATGTTCTTTCACAGAGGACAGGATAAATGTTTTTCTGTATAACAGTTGAAAACGCTCAGTACCACTCCCTTATATTTGTCTCTTTGTTAGTGATGAATCCACAGCAGTTAAACATTTTCAAACAATGAAATCATTTGCTCCTTGAGGGATTTAGTTTATTCACTGTTGCAAGGTACATAGCACAAGAAGACGGAGCACGCACAAAAAGCCAAATACTGCCCCATTTTAAATTTCTGATTTTTTTTTCAAGGCTACTTCCTAAATCTTTCTTGTAAATAGTCAATTTTAAAAATGCTTTGTAGTCTGTTGGGGATTTCCATTGATTTCTTAAATGCTAATTTGCTTTGCAAACATCAGTGAATCAATTCATGCACAGAAGTGCTTGAAGTTGTAGGAACTAGCAGCTGCATTTCAATCACTGGATCATTTAAAAATGCACTGAATGATTTAGAATTGCTTTACTAAAGAGCATACATGTGAAGTCAGGCACTGAGCGCATGAAGTAAGGCAGATATCTATAGCCTTACTATAGATATCCGAGACTGTCAATAGCTAAGAAGTGAACTTATTCCAATCTCTTATTTTCAATCTTCCCCTTCTCCTACAGTTCAACTTGATGTGCATTAAAAAGAAAACAGAACTGCCATTTCAGCAAATCATGAGATCTAGAGAAATAGAATAAGAAAAGAAAATTTGTGCATTTACATCTGAAATTATTTCATTTCATTTTAGGCTGTTTTGTAGGTGGTCCTTGCATTTTCCTTCAGTTTTATATTTTTCATATATTAGTCCATTCATTTTCCATGGAAGGGAAAGACCTTGTTCAAGTACAGTGGTACATCTACTTATGAGAGGCTCGACTTATGAGCAGTTCATCTTATGAGTGCGACCTGTCTGACCTGTCAAAATCAGCTGTCAGTGGAGAGCGGAAAGCAGTGTTCGCTGCCCATCACCACCTCTTCCTTCTTCGTGGTTGCTTCGATCTCTGCAAAAGACATTGAAGCAACCAAGAAGAAGGAAGAGGTGGCCATCACACCTCCCTTCCAACCGGCCCAGGCTGCACAAACATGCATCGATTGGGTGCATGCTGGCATGGCTTGGGCGGGTGGAAAGGAGGTGTGTGCATGCTCACGCAGCTCGCCCCTCCCAACCTGTCCAAGCTGCCCAAACATGCACCTGTCCCAGGGATTGGTGCATGTTCATGTGGCCTGGTCAGGGGGGTGGATTTCCCTCCCAACCCGTCCGAGCTACCCAAACGTGCACCTGTCCCAGGGATCAGTGCAGGTTTGTGCAACTCAGCCATGTGGGGGGGGGAAGCATGCTTCCCTCAAAACCCACCAGAGCCATCCGAACATGCACCTGTCCCAGGGATTGCGCAGCTCGGCCAGGTGGGGGAGGTGGGCTTCCCTCCCAACCCTTCCAAGCTGTGTGAACATGCAGGCTTGGGTGGCTCGGCCAGGTGGGGGGCCGAGTGGGAGGGAGGTGGACACTTTCCTCCCAACCCAGCCGAGCCACTCAAACATGCACCCATCCCAGGGAACGGTGCATGTTTGCGTGGCTCTGCCGGGGAGGGAGGCGGCGTACTCTCCCAACCTGGCCAAGCTGTGCAAACATGCAGGCTTGCATGGCTCAGCTGGGGGTGGGGGAAGGCAGGCACTTCTCTCCCAACCCAGCTGAGCCACCCGAACATGCACCCATCCCAGGGACCTGTGCAAGTTCACGTGGCTCCACCGGAGGTGGGAAGGTGGGCTTCCCTCCCAACCCAGCCAAGCTGAGTGAAGATGCATGCATCCCAGGGATTGGGGAGGGATTGCAGTGGTGAGGGGTGGGTTTCAAAGGTCTACAGCTGAGCTGTCATCAGCTCTAGCCCATGCACTGGCCACCGTGACCCCCTCGCAGTGGCGGGGTTGGGTGGGAGCCAAGCTGCCATCAGCTGTAGCCCTTTGAAACCAGCTCCTCCTCTTCCTTTTCACCTGAGTCTTGGCACAGAGACCTAGGTGAAGTGGATATGGCTGCCCCCTCAATCAAGCGCAGCCAAAGGCTGCTCTCTGCAATCCCCCGAGAGCCGATTTTGACAGGTCCAAACTGTCAAAATTAGCTGTTTGGGTTTGCAGGAGAGTAGCCTTCAGCTACCCTTGATTGAGGGGGTTGGGACATAAGAAATAATAATACTGTAATAATTAGACCTATTAAGGAGCTCATTTATATTATAATAGTTTTAAAAATTGTATTATTTCAATGCTGCACACCCAGGCTTGGTGCCAGGCTTTTCTGTGCCCTAGGCAAGACTAAATACTTGCACTCCCCTCCAACCAATGTTCAAACACAGACAAACTGTAGGGAAATGTGCCTCTCTCGGGTCACTTCTACAACCTCTGAGGCCAGTTTTGCGACCCTTCAGGTCTGCGCTCTAGGCAGTCGTCTAATTCGCCTAGTGGTAACTCTGGCCCTGCACATACCCAGCACAATAGACTTTCTGGGACTGGATAAGACAAAGGAAAAAAGCAAGGAAGCAGGAAGACAGTGACTGCCTGGTATACAGAGGCACCCACTCATTAGGGCAACCAACAACAACATAACACCAGAGAAAATGACCTGGGTGGCACCAACTTGATCACAAGCACCATCTACACAGCCTTGTAACACAATAGCTCAGTCACAAAATCCATCACTGATCCCACAAGGCAAACAAAATAAGTGTCATTTCACCCACCAAAATATTTACCTTTTACAGAATAAATAAGCAGTAGATTAACAAATAACATTTTTTAAAAAATCCAAATAGGGAAAGCACTCATTCTTCTCATATCTTCTTTGAGTCCAGAAGGCAGCAGCAAGCAGGCAGGATAGTAGCAAAAATTCAGAAAGGACCAAAAGGAAATGAAACAAACAAGCAAAAGAACCAAAGAGGGCAGAAATTGACAAACAAACTGGAAGCAAGAGAATAATAAAAATTAAAACATTCCAAAGGAAGTAAGTATGCTAACTGGTGGCAGCAAAGAAATGAAGGGGTGACTGTGACACTAGCAAATTACCCACACCAGATCACTGGTCAATTAGGACTAACATAGAGGTTGTAATGTTTAAAAAATAAACAGAATAAGTTTATTGAAATACAGCAAGATAGTCAAACTTCATGGTACAGTAACCCCCCGCCAATCGCGGGGGTTAGAGACCCACCCCACCCGCGATGCAAGAAAATCCACGATCTGCGGAAGCGGGGGGGGCTGGGGGTGGGGCAGCATCTTACCTCCCCGCCACCGCCTGCCCGCATGGTCCGAGGCTTCTCGGGAAGCCTGGTTGAGCTGCACGGAGCGACCCGATCGCTCCGTGCTGTCCCTCCCAGCTGCCCTGAGCCTTCCTGGGGGAGCCTGGTTGAGCAATGCGGAGCGACCCGATTACTCTGCGCCACCCCTCCCAGCCGCCCCGCCCTCCCGGCCGCCCCGAGGCTCCTCAGGGGTGCGTGGGAGGGCAGCGCGGAGTGACCCGATTGCCCCCTGTCACCCTCCCACGCACCCCCAAGGCTTCTCAGGGGTGGGGGGCGCTGTGGAGCAACCCGCCCCCCACCCCCATGGTGCAGGTACTGCGATCCCGCGATGTAGCGGGGCCACGGTACCTGAACCTTGAAATGGCAGGGGGTCACTGTATTGCATTGGCCATTGTGATTAAGTTGTTGCAAATAAAGTGTACTTATGACCGTGTCTTGTTTCTGTTTTGACTACAGCAACTATCAACCAATTAACTATAATTGCTTTAGTTTGTTATCACAACTTATTCTTTCCTATCAGGCCCTAGCCCAAACTAACTCCTGACTCCCAACCAACTGACTAATCAACTGAATTTACTCCACCACCACCCTCACACACATCAAGGTTGCATAGATATTCTCTAGCCCCTTCCATGAGCTTGGTGATTGGCTAAGCCAAACATAACAATAAAGATTCATGACTATCTATCCCATTTCATCACAGTGACTCCCCAACGACTCAAGAAAAAAAAAGAAGGAAAAATGATGCAGGGTCAGGCTGCAAAAGAAATCCAAGGGCACCAGGAATTCAGCACCCAGTAACTCCATCTACAAGGAGTACCTGAACCAAATATTTCTTATCTATTTCCAGCCCCTTGTACAGATTCAAAATTTCTGATGTTCTAACTATCACAGTTAGAAAGGTCATATGAAAAACACGACATAAAAAACATGAAATATTTATGTACTTCTATTTTGTAAGCACCAAAACAAAATACAGTGCCACCTTGTATAAAGGAATTAATTCGTTCCAAATGAAATTATGTTAAGCAAATTTTCCTTTATACAAATTTCCCATAGGAATGCATTGAAAACAGAGGGATCCCATTTTTATGTTGTACAGATTTGCCCCATAGGCAATTATGTTAAGCAGATTTCCCCCATCTCCAGAATTTTTATGTTGTACAAATTTTATGTTATACAAACCGTTTGTTATACAAGGGTCCACTGTACAAAAAAATACCCTGTTTCACATTTTAGGTCTTTTGTTTAAACAGAAAGGTTCATCCCAAGTCATAAGCAAAGCTAAGGTGTGGGGTTTTTGGTGGGGAGGAGATCTTTTTGTCAATTAACAAGCCAGAAAAAGAACCCAGGATTTGCAGTCATCTTAGCAAATGAACTGAATTTATTCTAAATCATCATCACAAGCCAAGAATCAACCTTGTAAACAAAATGCTTGTTTCATCCTGCTCCAAGCTTTATGGGAATAAAAGAGGTCATACTGTACATGTAAAACAGGCATAGACCACCTCAGCAGGGATGAAGAACCTTTCTCAAACGTGCTGTCAGCCCAAGGACTATGTCCTGGATAAAGGCAAAACCAGAGACTGATTTAAATATTCAGCCATAAATCAATTGCCCATTTCATAACACTGCCCTCTCATAACTGTAACACTAAACCATGGTCTAGCATTAGATGTGAATCTTTCTTGTCTATAGAATCTATGTGGCCACAAACACTGCTAGGTAGCAGAGATACACGCCCAAACTCTAAAGCAACAAACACAAACCTTGAGACAAAAGTGAGACAAGGTTATGTGATACCTTTTACTATTCGCCTATAAAGGTATCACCTCGCCTTGTTTCGCTTTTGTGTTTTGTAATGGATGCACGGCTTCCCTTTTTTACAAACCTTGAGATAAACTCCTGGGCTTTCTGTTTCCAGGAGGTTAGCGCTAATCTGTTGCTACAATAAGAAATAGCAAGCTATTTCCGATAAACATTCAACACTGCAACCCACAAAAGTTTGTCAAATAAAACATGTTCATCTTTAATGCAGTACTAGATTGTATGCTATTTAACTCTCCTATTGCTAGCAGCAAGAAGCAGCTGTATCCTATACAGCCCACCTCTTCTTGTTTATCATCACCAACAGGATGGTTTCCTTCCTCTCTACACCTTGTTCTGCCGATTTCCCATAAAAGGGAAAATAAATCTTCTTAGTGGATTTGATATTCTTCCCAAAGTAACTCCTTTTGGAAGGAACTTCATTTTAAATAACGAGACACCTGACAAATGAGTCATTAACCTGCTGCAGGAAGGAAGGAAGGAAGGACAGTCTGGAATGTACCCAAAGAGATCATGGCCAGGATTTCTCTAGATAGCTGTGTGGATACCACTGCATTACTCCAAATGACCTTAAACAAAAACATACAATACTGTATTTTTAAGGCTGGCAGGGTCTAAATCAAGTTTCAACTGGGCTATTAATTTCAGAAAATGGCAAATATGCTGAGGTGGTCCGTGCCTTATAGCTTCCTCATATCGCTATGAAGAATTCCTATGTTTTTCATCATTATAGGATTTCATCATTATAGACATTTTCTTTTTTTATATAGAGAATCCTAATTATATTTTGTCAACAAAATCATTTGTTAAATATTGTCATTTGTGTCCAGCCGATCCAAGTTCCTCCTTACCATTCATTTCAGAAGTTATTAGGTTTGATCACATAAAGAAATCAAAAGAAAACACTTAAGAACTAAAGTCTGGGGATGTCTGTTTTTTTTTTAAAAAAGTCTCTATTATAAAAAGGAAGAGACCAGTTCTACATACCTATGTAACATTTAAAACCTACACTGAAAGAAGCATGGCTAGTCTGCTGTGCAAGACAGAAAAACAGGGAAGAAATAAGCGCTAAATAGGAAACAGTTGAACTAGCAAGCTTTGACATTTCCTCCCATCTAACTAAGCTAATGGCTTTAATTTTTATGAAAGGATTTGTCTAAATTGAATACAAGAAGCAGCTTTAAAAAAACACCATCAAACATTATTAAAGTACAAATGTATGCACTCCATTTGTACTGAGAGGGAGTTTTGTCTGGATTTTTGGAATTATTTTGTTGAATTATGAATAGTGAATGAAATAAACAAATCACTGTGCAAATCATATGAAAGCATGTATTGTACAGTATTTACAGACAGACAAGCAAGATTAGGTCAAACACTAGTGACCAAAAATGATCATCCCACCCATCTCTCTGAGGTCAACTAATAAACCTGCCAAAATGCTGAAGTGTGTGTCTAAGACTCTTCAGAATTTCCTTTTTATTTCAGTTCATGTATCTCAGTTGCACAGCTCACTTAGTCAGAATATTGGACCCTACACAGAAAAAGTCATCTTTGACTTTTCCAATACTTCTTGCCCACATCGAATAATCTTCACTCATAATTTATTTGAACAGATTTTCAGTGGCTTGATACTGTTAAACAAAGCTCAATGTTTTAGTTTGAGCTGGATAACAATAGGCCCAATCCAATTTTCCTTGTGTTACTATATTTTCCAATGGGTCTTCTCTTTTCAGGATATGTGTAAAATAGTTGTATGCCATGAAGTAGCTTCTGGCTTACTGCAACATATTTATTTTTTCTTCATCTGAAATTAACCCAAATACAGTTGTACCTCGATTTACGAATTTAATCCATTCTAAATGCATGCTCCTAAGTCGAACTACTCTTAAATCGGGGTACCTATCTAAAAAATTGAAAAGATAAGTTAAAAATAAAAAAATGAAAAAATGTGTACGTCAAACAGACCATATCTAAAATTTGTAAGGCGACAGTTAAAATGCCAACAGTTTTCCGCTCTTAAGTCGAATTGCTCTTAAGTCGATCTGCTCTTTAGTCAGGGTACCACTGTACCTATTAAATATAATGTGTTCTGCATATAAACTGAATAAATAAGGGAGATAAAATATTAATTTTATCTCACACTTTTATTTATTGGAAGCCATTTTGTTTCTCCATATTCTGTCCAGAATTGTCCAGAATTTACATTAGACACCAGGACAATCAACAGTGTAACATGCATGCCCACACACAAAAGGAAAAAGCAAAGTGTGCTGTTTATATATCACCCCATAGTGCTAAAACCACTCTCTGGGCAGTTTACAAGTTAATTATGCAGGCAACACATTGTCTCCTCAGTTTTCTGGGTACTCATTTTACCAACCTTGGAAGGATGGAAGGCTGAGTCAGCAACCGAGGATTTAACCCCAGGGTCATGAGCACTGTTTTGGCTGCCAAACAGACCACTGCAACCACTACACCACAATTATCCATAGCTTTCCATATCCATCCATTCAAAGTATTTGCTGTAATAAAAAAACTGATTTTCTTTGATTACAAAAGCCAGTGTATAACTGCAACATATCTTGTGTCCCATCCTTTTCTGAGTTCACCTGAAACATTTGGTATTTTTTGCTTTATGTGTTGTGTATTGATCTGTATTCCTATTATCTGTAATTGCTTATGTTGAAGTAACTGCCTTCCTGTTCCAAAGGGAACAGGCCTATTGGTTATTTCTAGTTGCTGCATTTGGATCCTCAATCCTATTGGTTCCTGCCAAAAGGCAGCTTTGTGATTGCTTGTAATTGTTCCCTCCAAAATGTATCTTTTCCTAGCCTGTCCTCGTTCCTATAAATGTAGCTCCCTCTCCCCAGTCCCTAGTCTTGTTTTCTCCCTGAATAAAGAGTTGTTACAAGAGAAGCTGTCTCCAGCCTACTATGTCACAGAGCTCAAATCACTTGCTGAAATCACTAAAACCCACACTTTTACACTATGCATGCTCAAGTCTTTGTTATAAAATCTTAAACTTAACTTTGCTTGCATAAGAAAATAATCCAATGATTTTATGGTTAACGAAAATTTTTGGTATTTCCTTTCTTCTGGATCAAAAGGTATATTAAATGCTTGTAAGCCAGTGTTTGTCTTGCACATTGGATGGCATAGTCTTCTCAGTATTTGGACAGATGCAGTCTGTTTAATTTGAAATGGCTCTGTTGATATCCCACCTATTGTTGTGACTTATTTCTTCTGATTGCTTTGAAAGCATCTTTGATTTCACTTTCTAAAATTGCAGGTTTAGGATTCTTTTCTGTACTGTACTTTGGTTTATCACTTCCATATTTCTCTTTATTTTATCCTAACATATTCCTGTTGATCCCTTCAGCATCCTTAATCTAGGTTTCCTTTTTCTTTTGATTCCCTACATTTTACTGAAAATATTTCTTTTTTGTTCTATTTCTTTGCAGTAACTATAATAACTGTTATTCTTGTCCCTAAGTGAAAGTTGCTGAAAATCTGTACACAGAATTCTGACCATATCTTACAATTGGTTACATTTGCTTCTTCTATGCTGTTGACACTTTTAAAAGTTTCAACAGTCATCCATCAATGCTTTTTGTTTGATTAGAATAGTCCATATTCACTTTTACCAACTAATATCTCTGGTTTCAGTTACAATTGCTATGGTTCATAGTCAACCTTTCTTCTGAGGGGGCTATATATAAGAACATAAGAACATAAGAAGAGCCATCCTGGATCAGGCCAAAGGCCCATCTAACCCAGCTTCCTGTATCTCACAGGGGCCCCACCAGATGCCTCTGGGAGCGCACAAGACTAGATATCTGTATCCTGATACCACTCCCCTGCATCTGGTCCTTGAAGTACCCTGGTTTTAAGCATGGAGACGATACATCTCTACCATGGTTTGTAACCTGTGATGGACTTTTCCTCCAGAAATCTGTCCAATCCCCTTCTGAAGGCATCCAGGCCAGATGCCATCACCACATCCTGTGGCAGGGAGTTCCACAGACTAACAACACGCTGGGTGAAAAAATATTTTCTTTTGTCTGTTCTTACTCTCCCAGCCATCAATCTGAGTGTATGTCTCCTAGTTCTGGTATTTTGTGAGAGGGAGAAGAGTGTCCCTCTATCCACTTTACTCATGCCCTGCATTATTTTGTACCTTAATTGCCACAGCATTGTGGTACAATGATTAGAGTAAGAAGCACTGTACTACAACTCTTTTTACTGTGATGTCCTTCTCTTTCTCCTCTTCCTTGTTATAAACAGTCACAAGTATGGCTACAAGAATAGAAACAGCTTTGCTTTCATATAACATATTCACACACACACACACAAAATCTCAAAATTTGTTTTAATCTCATTTTCCAAGGAAATAGGAACACGTCTTCTAAACTGAACCCTAGCTAAACTCAGAAATCCAATAAAATTATGAAATGACAATTCTGTTAAGATAATAATATTGCATGTTGAGTCACAGGCAGTTCTATTCACATAATTAAATGATGAATAAAAATAAAATCAGAAACTCATGATTTTACTGTTCAGTATTTTTGTGATTTTCTCTTGAAGAAGTATAAGTCAATTATTTTTGTTAAAAAACTTAACTATCTTGCATAGGTTTGCAGAATATTTTATTACCATACCAATATATTTTGTACACTGTACACATAATTTTCTATTTCTGTATGATTCATCTAGTCTCTAACTATTCTCTCTGTACTTTATTGTTGTGCCTTTATTTCTAGTACTGTAGACAGCTGAAAGTTCTGTTTCTTTACAGCAGCACTACTGTATATTTAAAGAATAGCTTGAGAATACTAATTTAACAAAATTGCCATTTAGGGTCTTGAGTGGGTGTCATTTAAGGTCTCTTTCTTCCTGTATTTTGTTTAGAGCACTAATGTGAGCCAAAATTCAGGATAAACTTCAAACACAAATGTTACTTTAATGAATATTTTTCACATAATTATCTTCCCTTCTAATCTTCCCCATTGACTAGCAATTTCAACAACTTTGTAATTCATGATATGAAAATAATGCAAGAAGCAGTTATAGCAGTGAGCATCTTGCCAACACATCCCCTCTTCCACTGGGGAATATTAATATATTAATAAGTTGGCTTCCTGTGTTTGTCCAGTTGAGAGGCCTAGTTTACTGCTGTTAGAGCAACTTGAAAAAGGAACCAATTACCTTGAGAGGTGAGGAGACCTCCAATGTTGGGTTGGCACTCAAGAGAAATTCAGTCAACCACCTGGCAGATATCCTATGATTTGCCTTCAGCAGGCAGTTGGACTCAATGGTATTGTAGGCCCCATTGCAGAATCATGATTATATGACTGCTATTTTTTCTTATAACAATAGACCAGTCAGTTGGGCCAATCTTGGAAGCATAAAAGAAGAGGCAAACAATCTAAATTTGTATATACATGTGTATTCAAAGAGAAGAAGTTTAAGTGTCTCCCACACCTCTGAAAAGCTCCCCTATTCTGTGTGTTCATTCTCTCGCTGGTCATGCTATGGGTTCTATTCTGTTCTAAATGCAGGGAACAATATATTGGCCTATAAATCATAAAGAATCTTCAAACTGTAAAAGCAAACATTGCTTAAAAGGGAAAGATTAGTTTTTCACCTGCCTTGCAAAGAAAAATGAAAGAAAAGATGGAACCAGGCAAATCTCTATGAAGAAACTATTCCATAGTGAGAGTGCCTCCACCATGTTCTCCTCTTAGCTAACCATCCAATTCATTATACAACAGCATTTTAAGCACCTCTGAATAGCAGCCTAATGACCGAGCATGCAAGTAATAGGCTGACATCAGTTTTACTCAAAGGAAAACCTAGTATCAATATGGAAATGACAACACAAAATGTCTTTTATTGCTATCAGCCACCATGGGAGCACCTGCTGAAAATAGCGTAAATATGATATGAATTGGCAATTATGTACAAATGTACTTGTTCATGCATTTTGTTCAATGGTGCTCATTCTCAAATAAATGTGCACAGGACTGCCATCTCAGTTTCTGCTCGTGAGTCAATTTTCCATTCATTATTCCAACTTGGCTCTTGTTTTACCAAACAACATTAGACAATTAGAATTATATGTAAAGGATATCATTCCAATAGTAGTTCACCACAACTTCCTTTTATTGAGCTGTTGTTTATATTCAATTTAGTTTTAGCTACTCTTTTTGGCAAAGACAAGCCAAATTATTATTTGGCAAAAAACAACAACGTACATTTCAAGGTCCAAATGTAGAAATCCAAGATACTGTACAATTAAAACTACAATCCTAAACATACCTACTAACAATCTTTAAATCTTTACAGGACTGCACTAAATTTCTTTGTATTCTTATCAGAATTTACGTCTATGGCAGTCATTTCAGAAAAAGCAGCAATTCTTCTTTTCTTCCAGATGAGTATGTAGAAAACTTAAATGCAGATTTGAACAATATCATCATAGTATTTGCATTCTTCCAGATGCAGTCATACTTTGGCCAAGCTAATTTAAGGGTTTCAAGATACTTGATTTCCATTGGACGGTAATGCCAAAGTTTCCATTCTTAACACTTATTCCAGGAGAGTTAAACTGAAGCCAATAAGACTCAGTATTATGGTGTGGTTCCAGTTTCCCTTCTTTTTGGAGTGAAACTAGCAAGTCTAGAAGCTTGCAGCCTTACAATAAGAGGTGGACACTGCCAAGGAGTAGCCAGAAAAAACACACACACACACACACACGTGTGCACACGTGCATACAGAGAGGGGGGGAGAGGGAGAGAGAGAGAGAGAGAGAGAGAGAGAGAGAGAGAGAGAGAGAGAGAGAGAGAGAGAGAGAGCTACATTCTAGTTAAGTAGCAAACATACATCTTGTAATACTATGATACCAAATTTATAGTATTGATATTTGGAAAATCAAAACATTAAAGTGATGTGGGTTGAAAAAATTGAGCTGTGTATAGACAAGACTCCTGAGCTTTTAATAACAAAGTGAATGAAACTGAAAACAGTTGAATTGCTCAACCTGCTCAAATGCTGAGAGTAAAATGTCTATCTAGACCTCCCAGGTTGATAGGACTGTAATGAGTGTGTTCTGCTACACATGGCAAAAAAATTCTTGAGAAAAAAAAACTAACCCATTTGGTTAACTACTTCAGAGGCTGAATATCCTGTTAAAATTATAACCTGATTTCGGAAGCTAAGCAGGGTCAGTCCTGGTTAGTACTTGAATGGGAGACTACCAGGGAATATCAGGTGCTGTAGGCACCTGGAGTAGGCAAACCACTCCAGTATTCCTGCCAAGAAAACTCCATGGACATGGGGTCACAAAGAGTTGGTCACAACTGTAACAACAACAACAACAACAACAACAACAACAACACAACAACACACACACACACACACACACACACACACACACACACACACACACACACACACACACACACACACACACACACACTTTGATTCCAGGTTTTTTGTCCTTTTGCATCACAAGGCAAAACCCATTGCAAATATATCAGTTTAGAATTACTGGTACATGTTGGCTTCTTTCCAGTCATTTCAAAATGAGGATCTGGACTGATTTACAGTGAATTTTATGATTTCTATGGAGTTGAGTGGAGGCCAAGGAGTGTACTGTAATTCCATTCAACAGCAGGTGCTCACAAAGCCTGCACACACAAAAATTAATTCAAAAAGTTTTTTTAAAGGTGCTAATTACTGTAATCTTGATTAAATTTTAATAAAAGAAATCTTAACTGATGCTACATTAGTCATGCAGGGATAATGTTTTAGCAATTTCTTCCTTTTATCCGATTAACGCACTTTAACTTATTGCATGATTTGCTGACAGAAGAGTCAACATGGCTCTAAGTAGTTTCAGCTGCCTTGTGCTTGCATTTTTTAATGGAAACTTTGTTTAATTCATGTTGTGGTTTAGAAATCAGATGTCTGAAAGGGGTGCACATGTCCATGAAGTATCCTTTTGGTTAAAAGTTTAAGAATGAATAATCCCACAGTCTGGCTAAGCTGTGTGATAAAGTATCGGTATTTTGTTTCTACATATGGAAATATCTCATTGCTGGAAGGATGACCAAATACTACTGAACCCACACATTCCCCTTTTTGTCTTCTCCTGTTACTTACACTGGAGTTTGTGGGCAGGGCACTTGATTCCAGGGACAACTGTACTGAACTTGAACATAACTCTCAGTGCCATCAAGCACAGAGCAGGTCACATTCTTGTTCACAATGAAGGCACACCAGTTTCTGTAGGAGAAAAGAAAAGATGAGCAAAACAGATGAACTGCTACAGCAGAAAAATGGAGGTTACCTACCTGTCACTGTAGTTCTTCGAGATCACGTCTGTGGATTCACACAGTGGGTTCTGCTGTGCCTGCACAGTAGTCACCGGCATGTCTTCAAGCTCTTAGTGCATAGGACCTCCCCCTTCCCGCGCTGCCAAGCTCAGTTCCCCAGTGATCCGCTGCTGAAAAATAAAGAAGAGACAGTGATGGATAGAGGGGAGGCAGGCGGGAGGTGTGAATCCACAGACGTGATCTCGAAGAACTACCGTTACAGGTAGGTAACCTCCATTTCTTCTTCGAGACGTCTGTGGCTTCACCAGTGGGAGAGTAGCCAGCTCACTTACCGGAGGAGGGCCTTCACTGCAAAGAAGCATCGAGAATAGCCCGTCCAAAGGAGGCATCAGACCTGGCCCTGGTATCAAGTCTGTAGTGTTTAACAAAGGTAGAAGGATTGGACCAGGTGGCCGCCTTGCAAATGTCATCAACGGCTACTCCCCTGAGGAAGGTGGTAGAAGATGCCACGGTTCTACTAGAGTGGCCTTTGGGTATGCCAGGTAGGGAAACAGAAGCGGCCTCGTATGCCAGGCGAATGGTGTGTGTAATCCATTTTGAAATAGTCTCTGAGCAGACAGGGTCTCCCTGTCCAGGGTTAGAAGGCCTGATGAAAACTTGCTTGGACTTTCTGAAGGAGGCAGTTCTGTCCAGGTAATATAGGAGAACCCTCTGAACATCCAGGGTATGTAATGACTTCTCCAAAGGTGAAGAAGGTTCGGGGAAGGTAGGTAGTACAAGGGGTTGTCTAAGGTGGAATTCCGAGGCAACCTTAGGGAGGAATGAAATGTCCGGGTAAAGCGTGACCTTCAAAGGATGAAACTGTAGGAATGGAGGATCAGTCCTTAAGGCTGCAAGTTCAGAAGCCCTTCTGGCAGAGGTGATAGCGACCAGAAAGGTCGTTTTAAGTGTCAACATAAAGAGAGTCACAGAAGCAAGTGGTTTGAAGGGAGGTCGCGTGAGCCTGGTAAGTACTAGTGAAAGCAACCACTGAGGAACAGGAGGTCGTATCGCAGGATGAAGATTCCTGATGCCCCGGAGGAATCTCTTCAAGTCCGGGTGTTGAAAAAGTTTAGCAGCTACAGAGTGGGTAGGTTGGTGAGCCACTATGGCTGCAATATATACCCTGAGGGTTGGGAGAGACAGTCCTCTATTTGAGAGGGTGAGAAGGAATTGAAGGACCGCATCAAGGGTAGTGGGAGAGAGTGGTAAAGAGCGTTCTTGAGCAAACCTGGTGAAGGCATTCCACTTGTAAGTATAAAGGGCATTAGTGGAAGGTCGCAGTGCATTAGCCATTACATCAGCTACGGTGAGTGGAGTCTCCAAGCCGTGAGGCAGAGGGAAGGAAGGTCCGGATGAAGTATCTTTCCGTTGTGTTGGGACAGAAGATCGGGCAGGATCGGAAGGTGAAGATAATCGGTTGCTAGGGATTGCAGGGTCGCGAACCACGGTTGTCTCGGCCAAAAGGGTGTGAGTAAGATGAGATTGGCGGAGTCCTGCATGGCTTTGATTATCGTTTTCTGATTCATTGGGATGGGCGGGAATGCATAAAGTAGTTCTTGGTGCCACTGAATTGCAAAGGCATCTCCGAGGGAGTTCTGTCCTTTGCCCGCCCTGGTGCAATAGCGTGGACACTTCTTGTTGGATGGGGAGGCAAAGAGGTCCACGAGGGGCCAGCCCCACCTGTGGCAAAGTTGTAGGAAGACTGTGTGGTTCAGTGACCACTCGTGGGTGTTGGTGGCCAATCGACTGAGGACATCTGCTGTTTGGTTGTTCTCTGAGGAGACGTGTATCACTACTAGAAAGATGTGTCTCTTGCAACACCATTCCCAGAGTCGAATGGTGAGGTGAAGTAGGGGCCTGGAGTGAGTTCCACCCTGCTTGTTGATATACCACAGGGCAGTGGTGTTGTCTGTAACGATCTGAACCATCTGATTGAGGAATAGTGGTTCGAATGACCTCAGAGCTTTGAAAATGGCTAGAAGCTCTAGGAAGTTGATGTGCCTTGCTTTTTTGGTGTCGTTCCAGGTCCCGTGAGTGCGGATGTTTCCACAGTGTGCTCCCCATCCGAGCGGATTGGCGTTGGTGGTGACCGTCTGAGTGATCGGGCATGGCGTGAAGGGTTGTCCGACGGAGAGGTGAGTAGGGGACTTCCACCAGCAGAGACTGAGGAGGACCCGTAGAGGTATGCGGATGGGTTTGGTAGGGTGGTCCCATAAGGGGTTGAATTGGTCCAGCAGGCAGGATTGTAGGACATGAAGGCAGAGCCGGGCATGTGGGAAATGAGGTTGTCGACGCCATTAAGCCCAGGAGATGTTGGACCGTTCTGGCCCGTACAGTGTGGTTCAGGTGAAAGTGGTCGATAGCCCTGCATATCTTCAACTTGCGTTCTTGTGGGAGGAATGCGTGACCTTGTGTGGAGTCCAGCACTGCCCCTATGTATTGGACTACTTGGCAGGGTGTCAGGCAGGATTTGGTGTGGTTGATTTTTAGTCCCAAGGTGGTGAGGATCTGGACTGTGTAGGCGATGTCTCGGCTGACTTGTTCCTTGGTTGGGGAGACGACTAGCCAGTCGTCGAGGTAGGGGAACACATTGATGCCCTGGAGGCGAAGGAACGCGGCGACTGGAGCGAGACATTTGGTGAAAACTCTCGGGGCTGTGGAGAGTCCGAACGGTAGGGCTTTGAATTGGATGGTGCGGTGAGCAACTCGGAATCATAGATATTTTCTGTAATTCCTTTGGATGGAAATGTGAAAATAAGCATCCTGAAGGTCTACAACTGCAAACCAGTCTTCCCGATGAAGCAGTGGAAGGATGTTGTCCAAGGTGGTCATCCGGAATCGGGTCGGAGAGATGAAAGAATTTAGATCTCGCAAGTCGAGAATAGGGCGCAGTCCACCGTCCTTTTTTGGGACAGTAAAATACTTGGAGTAGTACCCTGAGGTGTCTGTCAGGTCGACAAGCTCTATGGCATGTTTTTCCAGTAGGGAGTTTACCTCCGTCAATAGGGCAGGCAAGGGAGCTGTGGTGATGACTTGTCCCAAAGGAGGAAGTGTGTGGAACTCTATGGCGTAGCCCTCTCGAATGATGTTAAGGACCCAATCGTCGGAGGTGATCTGGGTCCATCGGGGAAGAAAGGGTTGCAGTCGTATGTCCGGATGATCCGTGGGTATCAAGGGGAGGCAGTCAAAGATTCTGCTTGCCCTTACGGTCAAAACGTCGGCTGGGCTGTGGTTGGCGAGGCTTTTGAGTAGTCTGCCTGTAAGATGAGGTTGAGTAATTCTGGCAAGGGCAAGATTGTGGTCTCTGTCTGCACGGCTGAGCAGAGCGGTGCCAAGAGTGTTGTGGGCGCCTATAAGTGGATTGAGATTGATAAGGCTGGTTTGAGATAGATTTGGCATTCTTCCTCATTTTAATGAGGTTGTCGATGCCTTGATTGGTAGTGGATGCGAAAAGGCCCTCACCATCGAAGGGAGAGTCCTCAATCCTGTTGCGGGTGTCATCCGTTATATAGGTGGTGCGAAGCCAGGCATGGTGTCTGAGATGGATAGCCGTGGCAAGTTGTTTAGAGGCTGCATCAGCCAGGTGTCTCACTGCAATTGTCTCATAATCAACTAGAGACATGAATTTGGAATGAAAAGGAAGGAGTTTGGTCTTGTGTTCCTCCGGAAGAGAGTTGATGACAGGAAGAACTTCTGTGAGGAGGTGCCGAGTATAAGCCTCCATAGCGCATAAGTAATTAGATGTGCGGAGGGAAAAAGAGGCCAAGGAGTAATGGCGACAGCCGATGAGATCAAGTTTTCGGCCCTTTTTGTTACTGGGTGTTGCAGCGGAGCGGCCCTTAGCACGGTTCTGGACAGCATCCACTATAACTGAGTTTGGAAGCGGGTGCTTGTGCAAAAAGGCCATCCCTTCTTCATGAGTTCTGTACATATTGTCAACCCTCCTAGGCATGAGAGGTATGGAGGAAGGTGTAGCCCAAGGTTCCTTAATGCACTTAAGTAAGGAAGGGATGAAGGCTAATTGTAGTGGTGGAGCCTGATTTTTATTCAAGTGTCCAAAGAATCTATCATTGTCGGAGGCATCATCCTGTTGGAGTTGTAGCTCCATGACCTTGGCGATCTTATGTATGATTTGTGAATAAAGCTTCATATCCTCAGCAGGCGACAGGGGTTGAGAGTCGACGACATCTGACTTCGGGGTAGGCAGGTTGGTAGGGGAGGATGATTCAGAGTAGTAGGAGTAGTCATCGTCCTCGTAATCCGAAAGTTCAGGAATCGGTTCATCCATCGAAGTCGGGGATTCTGCCTGGGGTCGATGATCGCAGTAGTCCTGAGCCTCTAGCCGAGGTGGGGATGCCGTAGGCGGTCTACGTGGCAGCTGTGACTGTGACTGTGCCAAAGAACGGTTGTCTGGCTTCAATAAAGTAGGAGGTTGTTCAGTCGAGCTCTCAGTGTGTGGTCGTTTAGCAGGAGGTGAAGGAGGTCGATGTCAGTCACAGCCACGGTCCTCAGTAGGAGAAATGGGAACCTGGATATATTTCAACCCTTTCCAAGGAGGTGGAAGGGGGTCAGATCTAGGCTCGTCCGTTGGGCGACGAGTACGGATGTCGACATCCCCACAACGTCGTGGTGAAATCTCCACTTCAGACTGTGGGTGCCATCGAGAAGGTGGTTGAAAGTCAGTGGAATGTTCCCCCCGAAGATCGTCGTCAGCATGATACCTGGGAGGCGATGGCGGCGGGGTGGCGTGGCGCGTGGTGCGCCGTGGGGGAGAGTCAAAGTGACAGCAGCGACGTCTGGGTGAGCGATCGACTTCGTGCTGATGGAGACGTCATGGAGAGTGGTCGGCGTCATAATGGACTTGACGCTGTGGAGAATGCGACGTCGTGCCGAATTTGGCGCCGCGGGGAGCGCTCGACGTCAGGAGGGTCTTGACGTCACGGGGAGCGCTCAACGTCATGATGGGCTTGACGTCACGGGGAGCGCTCGACATCTTGGCTGGCTTGACGTCAGGGGGAGCGCTTGACATCATGGCTGGCTTGACGTCGGAGGGAGCACTCGACGTCATGGAAAGCTTGACGTCGCAGGGAGCACTCGACATTGTGGTGGGCTTGACGTCGCAGAGAGCACTCAGTGTCGTGACCGGATGTGTGCCGCGGTGAGTGGTCGACATCCCGATGGGCGGAGTGGTCATCTAGCCTTTGGCAATGGCGGAGACGTGACACTGGAGTAGGTGACTGATGCACGTGATGGGGGTGGTGCATCTCGCCCAGTGATGTGGTGGCACGGTGCTCAGGGGTCTGAGGGCGGTCTTCTGTATGAGACTGTAGGCGGACCCTCTTATCCCCGCCGTCACGTTTAGGCAAGGCCTGTTTGGATTCCGTTAAGGCAGAAATGCCTACGGCATCAGTGGTAGACGTTGAGTAGATTGGAGGTCGATGAGTCGAGCGGTCCGTCGTCAGGGGCGCAGAGGAGTCTACCCCTGAGAGATGTGATGAGGCAGGGCTGCAGGCATATTTGGCCACAGCTGAGAAGTCGTGGGAGTCATCTCCCCAGGTCGAAGAATGTGGGGACCGCGGTGAAGTCGCCGGCTGTTGACTTAGAGGGAGATGTTAGTCTTCCCTGTTCCCTGAAGCCGGGTCGTAGCCAAGGGGCGGATCGGGCAGTGTGAGCAGGCGAGGCATGAGTTCTCGCCTCCTTTTTATGTTCCAGTGGAGGAACTGAAGCTGGTTTTGGGGGCTTTTTTCTGTCTTTCGGGGGGCGGGCGGCATGGCTGGGGAAGAAGGGTGAGCCCGTTGTTGGGGCTTCTGCTTTTGCGGGCGAGAAGAGCTGGAGGAGGTGGATTGTTCCGGCTGAGTTTCCATAGGGGCTAGAGACTTCTCCCAAAGGTGCACCCGAAGCCGTCCCAGCCGGTGTTTTAAGGCAGTGTTTGTAAGGCGCTTGCAGTGTTGCCACTGATTAGGTTTATGCGCCTCTCCCAAGCAGTAAAGGCATAAATCGTGCCCATCTGCTAGGGGAACCTTGTTTGGTCAGGCCAAACACCTCTTAAAGAGGGCGGCAGAGGCCATAAAATGGCGCCCGGGGCGGTTGGAAAAGGGCGGGAAGCGACTCACCGACCAACGACCAAATGGTTATAAATTGAGGAAGAAAATTACCCCGAAGGGTGAAAATAAAGTTCTTAAAGAAATAAGAGCAATCTCGGAGTCAAAGACTCAAAAAGGAATTCTTTCAGCAGGAGCTCGAAGAGAGGTGACCGGACTGAGCGGCGGAAAAAATGGAACTGAGCTCGGCAGTGCGGGAAGGGAGGAGCATGCGCACAGAGGAGGGGGAGGTCCTATGCACTAAGACAGGCCTGCCCAACAGGTAGCCCGTGAAGGATTCAAAAGTAGCCCGGCAGCCATCCACAAGAATTGTGAGGGGATAAGTTCTCCACCTCTATCTCCCCCACCCCAAGGACCACCACTGCCCCAGCAAAGCTCTGGGGCTGCTAGCCCACTGTCTCAGCCGCGCGGGGCAGTTCAAGGGCCATGGCACAGAAGTGAGTGAGAGTTATGGGCGGCAGCAGCAGTGGCAGCGAGGGGGCTGGAAGAGGGAAGGGTGAAAACAGGAGGAGAATTAGAGTCAAGTCAGGCCACGGGCAGGTTGGGAGAGAAAGTGCACCTTTTTCAGAAAGTCTTCCAGTAGCCCGGGCTAGTGGAAGGGGCAATCTGCGCAAGCATGCACTCGCCTCCCTTGCACCCGTCCACACCGGCTCAAGTGGGTGTAAGGGAAGCATGTGCATGGTCAGCCTTACCATAGGAATGCACTGAAATATGTTCCCTCCAGAAAGGATTATTGATTTTTAATGCGTTCCTATGGGAAACCACTGCTGTACTTACAATTTTTTTTACTTATGAGCATATTCTCGGAACAGATAAAATTCATAAGTAGAGATTTTAGTGTAGTAGCCCTCAGGCACTTTCGTCTGGAAAAAGTAGACCTCGGCCTGTTCAAAGTTGGACAGCCCTGCACTAAGAGCTTGAAGACATGCCGGTGACTACTGCGCAGCCGCAGCAGAACCCACTGTGTGAATCCACAGACGTCTCAAAGAAAGAACAATGAAAATTATTAAACCATTTTTCTAAGCGAAACATGCACTTTCCCATTTAGGACAGGGTCAAGTTAAACCTGCAATAATGTCCCCAACTCCAGCTATACAAGGCATACAGGGCCAATGTTCAAAACCATGCAACATCCAGTGGAGATGTAGGGAATGCTGTTGAAGAACTCAGTATTTTTTTTAAAAAAAACCAGAGTACTTGATTTTTAAAAAAATGCACAGTTCTAGTCAAAAGCAAATTTCAACAATCCAAACACTAAACAGATCTACAATTTTCTGACTATAGTGAACTGATGACTACAAAACAAAGTCTGGCATGGCAAAAGTAAACCCTCTCATTTCAACACAGTGTGTTTGAACATGTGATGAAACAGCTACTTTTTCTGCTCTTATTTTCTGTGCATCAGTATCTAGACAATGCCCAACAACATATTGTGTTCAGTTACAGCTCATAATGTGTTGTCCTGGAAGTTAAGGAAACACTGCCCTTCTACAACTGAGCATCCAGGAAGGAGGTGGACTAAAAAATATAACAGCAGGGATGATGAAAGGCATGCATGTGTGTATGTGTGTGTTGTTAGCTTCTCAGCAGCTGTGCAGGTACAGTGCTGATTCCATTCATTCCAGTCATGCCCTTTTTTACCCTCACTTTACATCACCCCCAGCAAAGATAGCCTTTACTACTCACACCTTCCAGCCCACCTCTTCACCAGACACCATGTGACATCCAAATTTCCAAAGAACAGCTACAATATTTATCTATAGGGTCCCTTCCAATTCTGCAGTTCTAAGATGCAGTAATCAGTTCCATATATCAATGCTTCTCTAAGGCTGCAACCTGGAAAAGAAGTAATAATCCTGGCCTTTGTCTTCAAGGACTAAGGGACAATGGGAGTTGTTCCTTCTGCCTTCTGGGCAGAACATTCCAACTAGGAGATGACCAGCCTGATCAGCCAAAGATAGAACAGCTGCAAGGAACTTGTTTCTTCTTGTTTTCCTGCCAGAATGAGAGATGGATCTTACTGCAAACTGGTCTGAGATTTCAGAACCAAACAGATGCACATGATGACCCCAGCCAGTGATAAGGCTTGAAGGATATTAGATTGTATGAGGGTGTTGCTACTGAAACAGCCTGCAGCAAACTTTAGCAATCATTCCATTGTAAAGGAAGGGGGGGATCTAATTTTTTAATTAAAAGAGTAAGACTCTTTAATTTTTCATTTCTTTATTTATTCATTCACAGCTATTATAGCACACCTTTTCATAATAAGACTCCCAGGGCATTTTATGAAACAACTAATGAAACAGTCCATGCCCTCAGGCTCGCAATCTGAATAGAAGGAATGACAAATAGCGCATAAGGACTGGAGAAGGGAAAGAGGGGAAACTGAAGAATGAACTTTCCCATCACCTCAGGTCATATCAAATATATTTCTGCCACATGCCATTAAATTCAGTGTATACACCACAGGTATGGCTTACACCTGGTACCAGGGGCCCTAGCCACTTCCCCAGGCCCCTTGTTGCTAGATCTTTTTTCCAGACATGCATTGGTGCCAATTGCAGGTTCTCTCCTAAACTTAATTGCTGCTCAGAGTGATTTTCAAAGGAGATTGCTGCTGGGGAGGAAAAGGTCAACCCTCCCCTCTTCACATTACTAAACCACTTAATCCCCCTTCCATGACAATTATACTCAGAAAACAAAAGGAAACTTTGCACTGGTGCTTAGGGGACTTTGTTCCCCCTGTATGAAGTGGGGGCATTTTCCCTCCATAAGGTAAGGAGAAATAACAGAGAAGGGATAGTGAGAAACAGGTGGGGAAGAGAGAGAGAGACAGACAGAGAGAGAAGGTATGTTTGCTGCTTTCCCAAATGTTTTAACATCTTGGCCAGGTGGTCCTTCTTCAGGTACACAAATGCTCTTTCAGTCATTATCTTGTGAGCATGATCTTTGTGTGTCTCCCTGTCCAGCAAGAAGGCAAATTTAAAGGTAGTACTTTGGGCAAGTCTTTCTAGCTTAGTGTTATGTGTCTATGTTAATGGAACAGGGAGGGTACTGGGGAAGAGCCCTAAACCCCCAAAACACTAAGATATAATACTAGAAACCATCCAGAAGGAGAAGGCAATCCCTCTGGTGACTCATAAAGGCAGCGGAGACATTCCTCAGATTTGGAGATGTACACCTGCTTTGTCCATGAGCTTCCCCTGGTCATTCACCCTCCTCCCTGTATTGGTATAGTGTATGTTCTCCACTCCCATTATAAAGCCTTTCTATCTTCCCCTTAATTCCCTGGTCCTTGACCAATCCTTCCCTCCACTGCTTATTCTTCCCCAAACTGCTTGTTCTGTCCTTCAGTGTCTGCAACTACTCTCCCTCCTAGCTTTTTTTCTTACACCTTTAACTCCACCTTCTCTGCCCCATGCTGACCCTCACACCACCTGCCTAGCATCTTAACTTCTCTCTCTCTCTCTCTCTCTCTCTCTCTCTCTCTCTCTCTCTCACACACACACACACACACACACACACACACACACACACACAGAGAGAGAGAGAGAGAGAGAGAGAGAGAGAGAGAGAGAGAGAGAGAGAGAGAGAGAGAGAGAGACTTGAACTTCAAGCCAGGAGCAGAGTGAGAACTGCTGGAGCTGACAACCTGATTTGGCTGTGAGTTGCTGCTGCTGCAGTGTCAAAATTTTTCAAAACTCTGTTTTGGTGGAAATCTTGTCAATTTAAGGTGTATTAAAGGGCTCAGGGAAAAGCCTGCCAGCTGCACTTTTTTGGTGGGTGTGTGCGTGTATGCATTTTTGCATGCCTTTTCCCAGCCTCAGCAAATTGTTATTGAGGACAAACTACCCACTGAGTCCTGCATTGAGGTAGGATGGTTTGAAGCTCGGATGTAACATTTTAAATATATATTTGGCATTATTTTGATAAGCCTTAACCTTCTGTGCAATTTGTTTTCACCCCCAATAACTTTAAAGTTACATAGAGAACATGTGGGGATTGGCTACAAATATGTGTCCTATTGGTATCAGATCTTTTAAGCCGGGTAAAAGGGACTGCAGTAATCAGTTGTGAATCCCTGAATGCAATGATATAAGCACGTACTTGTGAATTCGTCAGATATGCTGATGATATACACATTTCTTTCAAAGCCCGAGGGAACCCATCACGAGTTGGCCACTGAGTCAGGGGCCAGAGCTGCTGGACGCTTCAGGCCTCCCAAGCGTCCCCTTGACCTGCAAATGCATCCATTTCCCTTGCTCCAGCTTGCCCATTTTCCACAGGAAGTTGGCTCGGATCTGAATTTTTCAGCCTCCCGGCGCTGTTTCCCCGTCTGACCACTTCCCCGAGTGCGTCCGGAGCTGTCAAGCGAAGGGCTGGTCAAGCTCCGGGCGCTCTCGGAAACCACCTCGAGGAGGGTGGGTGGGTTTTATGTGCCTCTTGTCGCCTCGCACGAACTGGCTGTGAAACGGGACACTTCAAGTGTAGCCGAGGGCGAAACTCACCGGGCGTCCGGGGCGCCGCGAGGTGGGACCAAGAAGGAGGGGGGGGGCACTTACTTGTTTCTGACGCCCGGGCGACCGGAACGCGAGTGCGGGGAGGCCTGGCTGAGACAGCCGCCCAGAGACACGAGGAGCGCGACAAGCCAGCGCAGGGGCTTCGGGCGCCTCTCCATCCCGGCCGCAGCCGGCGCGTCGCGGGCTGCCTTGGCTCGAGGAGAGAGACGCCGCCGAGGTGCGAGGCGACGCGCCCGAGCTGCGCCCGCCGCCGTCCGCTTTCGCCTCCCGGCTCCTTTCCTGCGCGGTCTTCCCTTCCAGGCTCGTCGCGCCTCGCGCTCAGTTCCCCCGCGGGCTCCACTCCGCTCCTCTTCTCCTCGCAATGCTCCCTCACTGACGCAAGGCTTCTGGACACCCCATTCGCCTCTTCCCCGCTACCCTGCTTCCTTCCCAAGTTTCCGCCCTCCCGTTCACACGCCCACCGTCTTGACCCGGAGAGGGACTCGCTTCCCCACCCCGCACCCCCCGCGCCTCCGCCTCGCTGGCCGAAGAGCGCGCCACCGTCCCTTCCTCGTTTCGCACTTGGTGCGAGCGGGTGGGGTGGGGTTCGCAAATGACTTCATGGCGTCCCTGAGGGAACTGACCCCCCAACAACTCACGCGCCCGTGAGAAAGTGCCTCGTGGCGGGAGGCGCCGGCTGCTCGCGGGAGTTCTGGCGCCCTCAGAGCGCACTCACGAACCCCCCACCCCCACCCGTGTGTGTGTGTGTGTGTGTGTGTGTGTGTGTGTGTGTGTGTGTGTGTGTGTGTGTGTGTGTGTGTGTGTGTGTGTGTGTGTGTGTGTGTGTGAGAGAGAGAGAGAGAGAGAGAGAGAGAGAGAGAGAAGTGTAAGTGTACACACACTTCAGGTTGGCGCACACGCTTCTTTGTATCCCCTGGGTGGAATCCTCGAGGACGGCACGTGCCGCCATGGGGAGTGAGCGCAGACGGAAGGAATCAGCCCGGGCGGGTCTCCGCGCACCCACGGCTTCGCCAAGCCCGGCCGCCCTTTCTTTTGCCCTCGGCTGCGAAGACGGGACGAGCCGCCCTTTTTGCGCCACGAACGCTCTTGCGCAACGCCGCCCGCGCATCCAAAGAGGAGAGCTCGAGCGCGCCAGGCCGCTGCACGGACCGCCCGCCTTTCTCTGGCACGCCGCTGGAGCGGGCCGTTGCACAAAGCCCTGCACCTGATCGGTAATAAAACCTTCCTTGGGCAGGGTGACACGTTACAGGCGAGGCTGTTAATCCCCAGATGGAGAAAAGGCAACGCCGAGGCCTCTGCTTATGATACAGATTCCTAGGCGGTTCCCCAGCTTTTGTTGGGAGCGGGTCGCGAGGTGAAAAAGAGTCAGGGCTCTGGAATGTTAGCCCTGCGCAGTCAAACACCTTCTGAAAGAGAGAATCGATTTCCTCTTCCAGGCAGCTGTTAAAAGAAGCCCCGCCCTTTTCGTTTAAGGGTTAGCTTCCCCTGTGCTGCAAACCTGATCCTCCTCTTATATCAGATGTCAGAGGGAGGGCGTGTTGTGTGAGCTCCGGGGATGATTGATTCTTTGAGGTAGCTTGCCTTTGAATTACAGTATCCCCTTCAAAGGTAGACATGGCAGGACAGTGTCGCAACAGGTTCCTTGACTGCATAGCGTTGTCGTTGGGCTCACAGTTGTGGGACAAATCCATTTTTTTCTGAATAATTTTCTTTCCACTTTATGATTGAACATCCTGGCAAAGATTGATCTGTATTTCCAACTCTAAAGATGTTCCTAGGGTGATATATAGACACTGTATATACATTCTCTCTCTCTCTCTCTCTCTCTCTCTCTCTCTGTGTGTGTGTGTGTGTGTGTATGCTGTATACTGTATATATATATAAAGATGAGTGACATTTTTTAAAATCACTGATCAACACCTGCCAAGTTAATCCGCAGTTGCTCTGGTGGCAGCCCTTGCTGGTGGGCATCTTCCCTGATCTCCTTACCAGGAATCCTACACAGGAAGAGCATGATCAATAAATATACAGGTGCCTCAGGGCAGACTTTGTTGCTAGTGATGTGCAGGTGGGGAATAAGACTGCAATATGTACTGCTAATTGCACCTTCTATCCCAGCATGGGGAAACCTGCAAAATTGTATCCATTTTTCTCCACCATAGGCATTCTGGAGAACAAAGAACATGAAGTTACTTATAATTAGCATGAATGGAAGGGTGCCCTACCTGCTCATCTGAGGGCACTTGGGAGCAATCAATAAGAAAATCAACTTATTTTAAACACAAAAAGAACCCTGCCTTGGGCTACAGAGTGATGGTTCCAGAGGATGTAATAATCTGAGCCCCCTAAACTCCCAGTAGTTGGACTACAAATTTCAAAATCCCACAGCTAGCACAGCTGGTTACATTCCAGAAACAACTGTTACCAGGATAAAAAGTAACTATCTCAGGACCTGCCTGTTTGCCTACCAGAAGAAAGTACAGGAGTTTCTACAGACATCAGAAGAGAGAGAATATGCTACTGAGGGGGGGGGCACTTGTGAGGGTAAAAATCTGCCTTCTACTCAGAGAACTATTATGAGTTACAGTACTTGTATATACCTCAGAGTGTGGGAAGAATTGAGGAGTCTGTAGGCCAAATTCCCTTTCCCAGTATCTATGGCTGGCTGAATCCCACCCCACAACAAAGCATACATAGTAAATGGAAAGCTGAAGTCGCAAAACATTCACTTGAAATTTTGATTTATGAAATCATAGGGTCTAAACAAGGGTCAGGAAAGCCTGTGCATTATTTTAATGTCTATCACCATACAGATTTATTTATTTATTTATATTTATATGCCACTCCCTTAGTGCATAGTTTCTCCATGTTAGAAAAAAAGAAGATCCAAACTAGAAATAGACTGATGCTCCCTAATGCTTTTGATTCTGGAGTTTTCAAATCTGATTTCAGGTAACTGCTGATCTGTTTCATACAAAAACCAAACACTATTCCTGTAACCCCCTTTTTTATCAGGGGGAGCATTAAGGGGCTCAGTGAAGTCTGCATGCCATTTGAAAACTTCATTTTCCCCACCCTAGTTTTATGGTGACACAATCTGGTTTTATTGCAATAGACTGATAGAGATGTAAAATTATCAGGCTTTTTTTGACTTCACTTCTCAAAGTACTGACCAATGGAACATATTTCTTGCCTTAATTGGGATGATATAGACATCTATCACAGCTACGTATTTTAAAAATCACTTGGTTAGAAGTGTGGCACAATCCACAATAAGCTTGGTCTTAATATGACCTCACTGAATGAGCAGTCACTGCGTACTTTGAAACCTGTTCTTGGTGAAAAAAGAGAGCATCCAATTTAATTTTTATTTTCATGTTGTAATTCTATTGGCTGGGCCTGCTGCCCATACACACATATCCTGAAAAGAAATAAAAGGACTCGTATTATCCTCAAAGACTAGTAAATCATCATGTGCCTCAAGTTCTGCAAAAACAAACTGTCAAACTAATGTATTTATTGAGTTCTTTTTGGAGTGACTAAGTGTTAACAGTGACTTAATCAAAATAACAGGAAACCCTGTCATGTCTTTATATAGTAAATATCTGTCTTGATCTAATATGCTGCCAAAGTGCAATCCATTTGGAAGTTCTGCTGAAAACTCCCCAAACCCACTTTTGAATTCTGTCTCAAAGTTCTTGTACCCACTTAAGGTAAGGGTATTTCTTGTATCACAAGAGAAAGAAAGGTTAATTGTGAACTGGCAATCACTTCCTTGTAATAAGAGTAACATAACATTAAATCAGGCAGTTTCTATCTCCTCTATTTTTCTCCACCCTTGAGGGACACAAAGGGAACAAAATAACACTATTTTCCATAATTGTACTTCTCTGGTGTTTCTTAAAGGGTAGTTATTTCCTTCGATTTGTGGTGGAAGATGAAGGAATGTTAAATTTCATTTAATTACTAGGTAGATTGTAATTTTAAAAATTACATTTAAACATTAAATATTAGAAACATGATGCTCTTGCTAGCTGCCAGTCAGTCGTAGAACTCTTTAATACTGAAGAGATCCAAATCTATGGGTAAAATAATGTGTTTCTTAGGTCTCATTAAAATGTTACAACATAGTGGATGGCTGTCCTGTTTTTATTTCTTGATAGGAGTTCTAGAACAGCCATTCTCAGTGGGGCCCCCAACACATTTGAAGATGGACATAACTGATACTTCACGTCCCTCTCGCTGCAGTTCCAGGCCCCACTGGAGACTGGTTCGAAGGAACATTACCTCACATCCTTGTGGGGTCAATCCGAGCTCGAAGGAACGTAACCTCATGTCCTTGTGGGGTCAATCCGAGTTTAAAGGAATGGAACCTCACGTCCTTGTGGGGTCAATCTGAGTTCACCCCGACCACACCCCCTGAACTGCGCTCCAAGCGGGTGAGAGATTCCCATCCTGGAGCTTGGGAATCTTTTCAATCCACTTCTCGATCCGTGTTGAAAACCAATTTCAACACGGAGGCAAGTTCACCTTGGCTCGAGGAAGGACATGAAGTATAGATTCATTTATTTGTGTTGCATCCTTGATTGCACACAACCAAAGGCTTTTTTGTTTGATGGGGGACCTAGACCCTGAAAAGAGCTCCAAAAATGGCTGTGCCCCTCCAAAGGGTTTTTTTTTTTAGAACAGTTGCTCTAAAGAATCATTCCTTGAGCCATAGAAAATGAGGAGAGGTAACTAATAGGATGATAATGTTACTGTGTGTAAATAAAGGAGGTCAGCTTATGCTACATGCAAAAAAAATTCTGAAGATCCATCAAAGTCTGAATACACATTCCTTTTGGAAGTGAAACATACTTGATTGAGCTGCCTTTGAAGATAAGATGAAATTAAGACTAGGGGCTAGTGGAACCTCTATATCTGGTATGTACTTTGTTGGGCACACTCATTTATTGCACTACCTTTGACAACAGAGAACTGCCATAAGTGTAAGAAAGAGTCCAAGGGGAAGCAGAAATAAACACATATTTACTCACTATTTCTGAACCTTGTTTAAATGGCAAAGGTCAATTTGGTGAACAACCATTTCGGCTGCCTTAATATACAGGCAACTCCTTTTCCTGGGAGTTCTTCTAAGACCTTGCCTAAACATTTTCCAGATGGAGAGTAAATCTCGTCTATTTTGAGATGCTGTTGTGGTTTCTCCAATAAGCATGTAAAATAAAAAATTGTAGCAGGTGCAACATGTTATATAGGGGCAAAACCAACCACACTTGCTAGGCTTTCACTTTGTATCTGGTCACTTAGTCTTGATGGATTCCAGAGCTTGTCAGAAGGAAGATAAAGCATAATTTCTTTTAAGACAAAGTGAGTGGATGAAGGACATGCCAGGCCACTGGCTGCTTGTGGCAGAAGATTACTTGTACAATTACTGTATTGTGGTTTCTGGGAGGGATTTTTATTCCAATGAGACTGTACATATTTATTTGGCTGGCAAATGTCTATTTTTATTGTAAAACAAAAACATAAACCCAAAACTTGATCCAATGACAACAAGAATGCTAGAAACATTGCTTTAATTATCTTTGGAGCCTGGAGTGTACATTGATTCCATAAATGGCAAACTATCTTAGGAAGGCAACCATGTGGACTTCATTACTCAGATACATGACTCTCATGAGTCTTTTCTTTCTCTAACAATTATCCCACTAAATACATAGTTAAGCAGACATGTCTGCCCACAAAACAAAATAATTCATTTCAGGACCAGTAACAACAACACAGCTCTATGCAGTACAAACCTTACATTGGGTTTATCTGTGCACATTACAATTTAAGCAGCTTTCGATTAAAATCTGCTCACTCTCAATATTTTTTGGTGATACCAAAACAAAAAAACAAAAACATTTTTCTTTGTTCCTAATATATGTTCTCAAGTAATTTTGAAATCCTGATCTGGGCATAGAAAAGGAAAATTGAAAATACATAGGCCAGCATTCTGCTTAGTGGAAGGGGTGGTGATGATTTAAGTGTTCCCATGCTCTGGCAGCCCCCTTGTTATGCAACTAGTCACAGAACTATTGGCATGATCATTCTCACAAGTTGTGCAAGACTGAGTGTGCAAAGGGGAGCTTGTAAGAGCTGGGGGAGGGTTCATACATGGAGCATGGAGCACAAAAATGTACTGTTGTGTACTGAAAATTCATTCTGTAATAAACCCTTTGGCTTTTAGAATGCTGCAATATTCTTACTCACGTTTGCTGCATCAGACAACCACAGTGACCACTCTTTGGAAGTAATAAACAAATATGAATTCAAGTAAGTAGAATCATAGACTCATGAAATTGTAAGGGGACTATAAGACCACTGAGTCCATCCCCCTTCTCAATTCAGCAGTACAAATAAATGGATACCTGCCAGGTGGTTGTCTAAATATCTGTTGAATAACTCCAGTGTTGGAGCACTCACCACTTCTCGAGGTAATTGGTTCCATTGCAATACTGCTATAAAGAAAGTTTTTCCTGAATACCAAAATCTGGCTTCCTGTAACTTGTGCCCTGCTTGGAAAACCACCTCTTTGAATCTGCAATTTATAAACAAACTCCAGCTTTCTGAAGGCAGAGTAAAATATAATGCAGATTTATTTCTAAACAGAATGACAAATTAAAATAGATCTGAATTATAAGCATATTTTCCCTAAAAGCAAAAAATACTACTCTAAGTAATCTTTCCTAACTTTTTACTGAAATCCATGGCTAAACTACATAATTCTAAACTCTAACTAACAAAGAATCATGATGAAATAACATCATGTGACATCAAATAACAAAGAAATAACAAGGAGTCCTTTAAATACATTAGAAGAACCCAACTAGGAAAGCCATTGGACCATTAGAGTAGAATGGAAGGCAAGGGGTTATTAAAGAGGAAACAGAGATTGCAGAGAGACTCAATGAATTCTTTGCTTCAGTATTCACTGAAGAAGACAGAGACCACATGCCCCAAATGGAGCCCATCTTCGTAGGGAGGGAAACTGAAGAATTAAGCCAGATAGAAATAACCAGGGAGGAGGTTCTTGCATGTCTTGTTAAACTAAATGCTTACAAATCACCAGGACCAGATGGCATCCATGCACAAGTTCTCAAGGAACTTAAAGATGAAATTTCTGAGGTCCTAGCCAAAATATATATTTTCCCTCAAATCAGGCTGTGTGCCTGATGACTGGAAGGTAGCGAATGTAACACCAATCTTCGAAAAAGGATCCAGAGGTGATCCAGGAAATTACCAACTGGTCAGTTTGACATGTGTCCCAGGTAAAGTGATGGAAACCATCCTAAAAGATAAAATTAATAGGCACATAGAAGAGAAGGTGCTGCTGAAGGAAAGCCAACATGGCTTTTGCAAGGGCAAATCATGCCTCACTAATCTGTTGGAATTTTTTGAGAGTCAACAAGCATGTGGATAAAGGAGATCCAGTTGACATTGCTTATCTGGACTTTCAGAAGGCTTTTGACAAGGTCCCGCATCAAAGGCTCTTGAATAAACTTGCCAGTCATGGAATAAAGGGACAGGTCCTGGATCAGCAGCTGGCTAAGGGACAGGAAACAGAGGGTAGCACTAAATGGACGCTCTTCCAAGTGGCGGGAGGTAAAGAATGGGGTCCCCCAAGGTTCAGCACTGGGACCCCTGCTTTTCAACCTCTTCATAAATGATCTAGAAGTAGAAGTAAATAGCAAGCTAGCCAAATTTGTAGTAAAAACTGAGAGAGATTGTGAGGCGCTCCAGAGGGATCTCTTGACACTGGGGTAGTGGGAAAACCAGTGGCAAATGAGCCTCAACATTAGTAAGTGCAGAGTGATGCATATTGGGGCAAAAAAAATACATTTATAAACCGATGGGGTCTGAACTCTCTGCAACAAACCAGGAAAAGGACCTTGGTGTCCTGGTGGACAGCTCAGTGAAGGTACTGTACATGTTTCAGTGTGCAATTTTAACAAGTTATTTAAAACATGCTTCTCTAACTTACAAAAAAGTTTCTTGCAGGCAAATCACAGCTAGAACTTCAAAGTGCCTTGTCACTGTATTTTCTAATATGCTGAAAGAGAAACCATTCTGCTATGCAGCATAATTGTTTTTAAAGCACAAATGTAACTGCAGCATTAAACAAAGTATGTCTTGCTTTGCACAGTTTGCTTTCAGAATGCTTCCCTGCTCTGATTAGGTGAATCTATCTTTGGAACATGGTTGTTATCTTTTGTATGCATGTTCAGTTTTCATGACTCCTTTCATTAAGATACCAGTTCTGAAAAATGTCACAGCTTTCATTTCAGTACACTCTACAACTGGCAATGCTGGGAATGACAATTTATGTATTTTAGAGTACTGTAACATAATAAAATAATATACACAATTTCTTTTCTCGTGTTCTCAATTATTGATACACTGTCTTTCAATCTAAAGAATATACTGTATCAAGAATTAATTACAGATCTCAAAAGCTGATCACTTTGTATTGTTATCATTTTTCAGTACAGTATTACTGGTGCTTGAGAGCAGGCCTAAAATTAAGAATCAAATACTGAACTAAAACTTTGTGGGTGAGATGACATGTTTGAAATATCAGGCTTTTTTCCAAATAGCAAATTAGCAGCTTTTGGCAATAGTTTTAAATTTGTTAACTGAATAAATTTGTGGAAGCTTTGTTGTTGCTGATGGTGGTGGTTATAAGCTGCTGAATGAAAAGAAACAGTTAAAAGGCTGTGTTTTCCCCAAGATCACACAAATGTAAGAGTGGGAGATATCTTTTATTGAACCACTAAAAATCAAATTTCCAAGTTTTCATGGAGAAAATTCTACTTCTTAAGGCTTAGCATAACCAGACAAACGGTAGGCACGAGTCCAAAACTTGACTCTGCAGATATGCTCTGAAAGGTGAGGAAAGAATAGACACGAGTCCAAAACTTGACTCTGCAGATATGCTCTGAAAGGTGAGGAAAGAATATATTGCTGAATTTCCCCCACGGTTATGGGAGGTGAGAATTTGCACAAACCCAGTTCTTACTTCAGGTTTGCTTCAGAATTCCTTCAAAACTGGGCCATTGGAGTTTTTTTATTATATTTGCATTTGCTGGCACATACACAGACTGAACATGAATTAATGAAGGTACAGAATTAAAACACCATGTGAGGATGAGGGCAAGGACACTCCAGTCCTTGCTGGAGGGATCTCTCACCTCCAAATGGGCAGAGATCTTCCCACATCTAACTTTCCAGGGAGTTATACTGCAGAGCCAGTGATTCAGAGTTAATTTCCCACCGTGTCTCCTGCAAGTAGGGCCAGCCTGTGTGAGCTAGGGCAGTCCCACAGTATCAGGGTACCTCTAGAAGTAGGGAATGGCAAACCATTTCTGAGTATTCTTTACACAGGAAGCAGTGAAGAGTCACCAGAAGTCAGAACTGACTTGAGGGCACATCAATGTTCTTATTATGTTAGCAGGAAAAGAGTGTGAAAACTTGAGACCACCTTTGATAGGAAAGAAACATTAGGAAAGGTGACTGCTTTATCCTTGTAAAATTGAAGATAAGGTGGATCACATCTAAGGGCACAAAGTTTGCTAGGTCTTCTGGCAGAAATGATAGCCATTAAGGCTGTTTTGAATGTAAGGAGACATAAGTCACAGAAGCCATCGGCTCAAAGAGAGGCCGCACCAATTGGCAGAGTACCAGGGAAAGCAACCATTGGGGTGGTATAGGCTTTCTATCTGGGTAGGTGTTCCGAAGTCCCTTAAGAAACATTTTCAGTCTTGGATGACTGGGTAGAAATAAGGTGCCGTGAAGAGGTTTATTAAAGACAACCTTATCAGCTTATTTTAGGGACTGCTCCCAAAGTACCGGTAATAGGTGTAGCTAGGTTGCATGAGCTTGTGATCTTGTTTTTCAAATGCTTTGTAGGTCTGAGAGATACATTTAAGGAAATAAGTATTCTACCCCCTACTGATTTTGACCATTTGCCCTCTGACAAAGAAATGACCAGGCTATAACTTTAATGGTAGATTTATTGTAATTGTGAGAGACAGCATAACAATAACAAACACCCTCAAAAACTCAGTTCTTCAAAGTCAATATATGGATTTGCATTGTAGTGAGGGAAATGATTATTCAAGCCCCTATCAGCAGAAGTTGTTTAAGTACTTGTTGGCAAAGCCCTTATTGGCAATCACAGAGGTCAGACGTTCCCTGTAGTTGGCCACTAGGTTTACACACATCTCATGAGGGATGTTGTCTCACTCCTCTTTGCAGATCTTCTCCAAGTCAGGAAGGTTTCATGGCTGATGTTTGGCAACTCGAACCTTCAGCTCCCTCCACAGATATTCTATGGGATTAAGGTCTGGAGACTGGCTGGGCCACACCAGGACCTTCATGTGCTTCTTCTTGAACCACTCCGTTGTTGCATTGGCTGTGTTTTGGGTCATTGTCATGCTAGAATATCCATCCATGACCCATTCTCAATGGCCTGGCTAAGGAAAGGAGGTGCTCACCCAGGATCTGACGGTATATGGCCCCATCCATCATCCCTTCAATGCTGTGGTGTCCTTTCCTCTTAGCAGAAAAAACAACCCCAAAGCATAATGTGTCCACCTCCATGTTTGATGGTGGAGGTAGTGTTCTTGGGCTCATAAGCAGCATTCTTCTTCCTCTACACATGGCGAGTTGAGTTGATGCCAAAGAGTTCAATTTTGGTCTCATTTAACCACAACACTTTCACCCAGTTCTCCTCTGGATCATTCAGATGTGCATTGGCAAACAGCAGACAGGCCTTTACATGTGCTGTCATGAGCAGTGGGACCTTGCGGGTACTGCAAGATTTCAGTCCTTCCTTCACAGCGTAGTGTGTTACCAATTGTTTTCTTGGTTACTATGGTTCCAGCTGCCCTGAGATAATTGACAAGTTCACCCTGTGTAGTTCTGGGCTGCTTTGTCACCATTCTCATGATCATTGCAACTCCACAAAGTGAGATCTTCCATGGAGCCCTGGAACAAGGCAGATTGACAGTTGCTTTGTGTTTCTTCCATTTACGAAATATTGTGCCCACTGTTGGCACCTTCTCACCAAGCTGCTTGGTTCCCAGTCCAGCCTTGAGCAGGTCTACAATCTTGTCCCTGACATCCTTTGACAGCTCTTTGGTCTTGGGGTTGGTGGTAAGTTGACAGTCTGCTTGCTTCTATGGGCAGGTGTCTTTTATAATACAGGCACTGTAACAAGATGGGATTAGGAACACTCCCTTACTGAGGTGTTCCTCATATCAGCTCATTACCTGCATATAGTGAAAAGACACCTGGGAATCAGAACTTTTGCTGGTTGACAGGGGCTTGAATAATTATTTCCCTCACTACAATGCAAATCCTTATCTGCCTTTTGGGCACTGTTTTGTTGTTGTTATGCTATCTCTCACAGTTACAATAAAACTACTATTAAAGTTATAGCCTGGTCAATTCTTTGTCAGAGGGCAAATGGTCAAAATCAGCAGGAGCTAGAATACTTATTTCCCTTACTTCCTCACTGTATGAGTTGCTCCAAGTCATTTGAGAAAGACTATATGTAGAGGCAGTCTCTGCCCTCCCTGCTCCCATGGAGAACACTTGTTGAAAAATATATTGAAGGCCATAAGAAATGGGCAAGATGTGTAACAAAAGCAGAGAAAACAAAAATGGAGCAGTGAAGCAAAACACAAATCAAGCTAACAGTAAAAATACTGGGTGGGGGAGGAAAATGAAAGGTAAACTACTCAGCTAATATTTTTATTACTAATGATCTTGCTTTGATGGTGGACAAAATGGAACTAAGGGAATTGAACTGAAGTTACTCAACTTTAGAAGATTCTGGGCATGGTTCTGAGCAAGTGAAATATATGTGAATCACAGAGACCAAAAACAAAATTCATGGCTGTTTCTACCTGGTGGAAATCTTCTTTAAACCTCTTCTCTTGAAAATACATGCAGTGGAGACTTAAGCTAGTCAGAATGTAGTAAGGCTAGATCAGGAGGTTTCTTTACATGTTTTGGACAGTAGAGTGGCCTACAGAGCAAAAGATATTTCTTGCAGCTTTAACCAGCAAAATAATTGGTACAGAGAGTTGCAGGACTCAACTATATCCTAAAAATCATTGAGCTTTCTCAATATACTGGGTATTATTAGGTGTTTGCTCTTTCTTGGAGGTCTTATCACAACAGATAGAGAACAAATATAAAATGACTTTATTGTGCAGATTCTTTAGTTACTTATAACTTCCATATATTTTCCCTTCCTTTTAAAATCTCCTGGATTAGATTCATGACTCATCCTCTGCACAGTACAGTGTTCAACTCTACAAATTTAAACTACAGAAAATATTAAAGTGTTATGTCACAGTCATGTCACCAGTCCCCAACACACATTGATTGTTAGTACTTTTCCAAACTCAATTCAAAGTTTGGGTCTTGAATTCTAAACACTGAACAGCCTCGAAGAAGCTTATTTGGACCATCACTTTCATCCATGTAGTCCTGGAGCACCCTTGAGTGTCTGCTGTTCAATCAAGACGGTATGCACAAGTGATAATGCTTTATCTGGAGTGGTCCCAAAATCATGGAAACCTCTTCCTGACACAATGTCCTTACTGTGCTAGAGTTAAGCAAAGCCGGACCTTTCTCTTCAGTGCTGTTTTTAATCAATTGTTGCAGTTGTTACTTCTTAACATTTACTAATCACAGTTCTAAATCTATTTTCTCTTGATTTTATGCTCGCATTTTCAAACAAGCATATCCAGTTCTTTAGAGTAAATTACAATGAATTAAAACAAGGGTACGGAGTCTAAGATGGGAATAGGTTCATTATAGTTCTTAATTTGCAGTTAGGCATGACCCACCATGAACCTCTGGAAAAATGAACTAGTTCAGAGTTTCTGTTTCCGGTTTGTGTCGGGAGGGGGGCTATCTACTCCGGCTGCCTTCTCTGCCATGGGCACATGGTAAGAAGTAGTGGCAGGCTCTTGGCAAGGAAATGGAGTCTGCTATCTTTAAGAATGGCATCCATGTTGGTGGCAGAGAAAGGTAGGTGGAAGTGATGGGGCAGCAAATGGAGGTAGGCGGGTGTTCCTTTTGGCCAAAACAAACAAAATGCCAACAGGAAAAAAGATTGGCATTTGGGATCCCTGAACTGGGTCACGAAACAAGCCACAAACCACCCTGGTTCATAAGGGTTTTTTTTTTTGGGGGGGGGGGTGTTGTGTTTTGCTTGCTGCCCATTCCTAGTTGGGAAATTTTCTACTTTGTCTTTAAATGGAACCACAAAATTCAGTAAATGGAGCCTGCTACTAGTAGTGATAGCCCAGTATGTCAAAGGATAAAAGTTGAATGGTCTATCACATCTTCATTTTATGCATATTCATTACTTCAACTAAGATATTTGCTAAAGTTTTAACATGGACAATGGATTTTTAAGGTCTTTGCATGTGGGCATAAGATGTTACCAATATTTAGTGGAACTAACTGAGATGTTTTTTCAGTTGGCATATACAACATAAAGCTGGTTTGGAACAATGTAAAATATAAAACAATGTTTTTTTTTTTAAAAAGCTCCCATTACATTTTCAGCAATATATTTTACACACTATACTGTACTAGAATTTTTTTTAGTATTGTAATAATTTTATTGCAATGTGTGTAGAAATTCATAAATAAAAATGCATTACTTCCACATAGCAAAGTCTAATAAATGAGGCACAATAGAAATAAAAAGTACAGTATACAAATCAGCATACAGCTAGCTGTTGCTAAAAACTAGAACATTTTTATCAGTATAAAATGTTGACAGTAACATTACTTTTTTTCTTTCATCTTATACCTATCTCAGAATGCAACTTTTTTACATGTGATTAGTCTGTTTTCTTTCTTTTGGAAGCTTCATTCATATCAGAGGTAAGAGCTGATGTTTGCTGCTGTTTCCTCGTGGGAGAAGGTGTGACCCATTCTTCCTGTCTATAAAAATATGCAAAAGTTACTTTAGAAATGAACATAAGCCAAATTGTAAAGCATCATTTATCATTTCTTTTTTAAAATATAGACTACAAATTCTTCTAATGTAAATTCATAATATTATTAGTTAATCTTACATACAAACTAAGGTCAAAAATAAAAAATGGGCAAAAATAAATACAGTACAGTAGGACCACCGTATCCACTGATTCAGTTATCCACGGTTGGCAGAGAGAAAAACCAACAAATAATTCAGCAGCCGCAAAGCAAGCTACTGCCACAAAGAGCAGCTGTAAAGCAAGCTACTGTCATAAAACAGCAGCCGTACCTCAAGTTACCGTTACAAACAGCAGCTGTAAAGCAAGCTACTGTTGCAAAACAGCAGCTGTAAAGCAAGTTACTATCACAAAACAGCAGTTTTGGGGACATTTTGGCATTCTCTTATCCACGGTTTTCATTATCCATGGCAAGGCTTGGAACGATTCCCCAGCGGATACTGGGGTCCTACTGTAACGCTAAACAACAGAAAGGAAACCAGAACGATGTAAATTAGCAGCCTTGTGGCACAGTACTGCAGTCAAAGACTCTGCTCATGACCTGAATTTGATTCCAATGGGCTTATGTAGCCATCTCAAGTTTGACTCAGCCTTCAATACTTCCTCAGCCCATAGGGATGATGCACATTCGAGCAGGCCAGGTGGTCTGGAAGGGAGGCGCAATGACCACCTCCTCCTCCTCCTTGGTTGCTTCGATCTCTTTTGCAGAGATCGAAGCAACCAAGAAGAAGGACGAGGTGGTGATGGGCAGTGAATGCTGCTCTCCACTCCGGACTGGCAGCTGACTTTGACAGGTCTTATCTGTCAAAGTCAGCTGTAGTGCAGAGCAGCGAACAGTGCTTGTAAGTCAAATTGCTTGTAAGTAGAGGTACCACTGTATTTATATTAATAGGCCTGTGGTTGCATAGTCCCACCCCTTTTGCAAGTCTTCCAAACAGAAAGCTTTGACTATTGGCCCCTTTACCCCAAAGCAGAAGTTCAGGGTGCTTTCCCCTCAGTTAGAGTTTCGTGCAACATAGTAGCAAAATTCAGTTAACCACAGGTGCCAAGAAGGAGAGGAAGATGGGTCACCTGGAAGCATAGAAAACTGATCCACAAATAAGTGTTATCAAAGCAAGCGTTCTCTCCCTTCCTTTTGATCTCTTAAGCATTCACACTAATGGGTAAAGATTAGCCAGAAAACCTCAATTCGTTCTCACCTTTTCCTTTCCTGATGTCATCCCTGCTATTCTTTGCTACTTCTCTGTACTCTTCCTTTGTAGCCTGGGCTTCCTTCCACATCCTATATTTATCCTTTTTTGTTTTCAGGTCCTGCCTGAGATTTTTATGAAGCCACAGAAGTGATTTACCATTCCCTTCTTCTAGGGGTGCCCCAGCTTGCCCAAGGCTACACAGACTGGCTCTTCTCCTTGAAGGCCCAGTAGGGAATCAAACTTCCAACCTCTGGCTCTGCAGCCAAATACCTTTCCTTCCAATAAAGTCATAGAGTGAAGCCTAAAGGTTGATAATAGACATGGGCACGACCAGAAAAAATGACGTTTCAAATTGTCATTTGTTGGAACGGGTCTGTTTCGGGTCGTTTGTTTGTTGCGAAATTTTTGAAAAATTTGTCATTTCCGTTTGTCGTTTGCACCGCG
This sequence comes from Phrynocephalus forsythii, assembly GCA_029282475.1. Lineage (NCBI taxonomy): Eukaryota > Metazoa > Chordata > Lepidosauria > Squamata > Agamidae > Phrynocephalus > Phrynocephalus forsythii. The sequence continues at coordinate 62,611,681 of JAPFRF010000003.1, forward strand.
ATTTAACTTCCCAGAGCATAGGGGCGTCCCGCAATCAGGGCCGGCGCTAGGTGTTTTTGCGCCCTAGGCGGCGGGTAGGGCGGTGGGCGGTGGGCAGGGGGAGGTGCGGGTGGGTGGCGGTGGGCCATGGGCGGCCGGCGGCCATGGGCGGGCGAGTGGGTGGGCGGTGGCGCGGGCCGCAGGCGGGTGGCGGTGTGGGCGGATGAGTGGGCAGTTAGGATATCACTTAGGATAGAGGTTCTGTTCTTGGCTTGCACCCCAAATGTGTGAGTGTGCAAGCAAATTGAAGTTGGGAAAATAGAAAATAAATGGTAGTATATAATATATATTTAAAATAAATCCACACCTCCCACTCCCAGTCGAACCTCCCCCTTTATCCAATATCAGAAAAAAATCCTCAAACCGCCAGAGAAGAAATACAATTAAAGAATAAACTGCTATTCCCTTCAGCAGACAAAGCTGCAGGGAATCAAAGAAATTATTTTCTAAATTCAATTCCCTCCCTGCCTGCCTAACTTAAATCCTAAAGCCTCCAGCCTCCCTCCTCAATCTCGATCAGATCACACCAGCAGCCAGCCCTCCTCCCTCAACCACATCCATACACCCGACTGCGATTTCTGGAAGGTGCCTCGGCTTTTTATGCCCTCCGAGACATCCAGAAGTGTCAGTCAAAAACCTGGCAATGCCATTGGTGGAATGGTTCAAAAAATTTGCATGGTCCCATCCCATGCCCAACCCAAATGGGCAGGTCTAAAAAAATAAAAAATAAAATAAAATAAAATAAAATCAATACAACCTTTTATTGCTATAAAAAACCCACTGCTGCTACTATAAAAATTCAGGCATTTAAAATAAATAAATTTCATATGTTTCTGTGGTGAAATGGTGTGTTTTTTGACCACGATTTTTCAAAAGAAAAATTGCGGTCGCCATTTTGGATCCCCCCCCCGCATGGCATGCAGCAAGACAGACAACGAGGATGACCCCCCCTAGCCTGATGCAAGCAGCCCAGGACAGGAGAAGAGGGGGGAAAGGCCGGGGACCCCCCAGAAACCACCCCTCTGGTAGGTGGCAAAGCCTCAGGCAGGCATATTTTCGCCTGCTTTTTTGGCCAGGAGTCGGGTTTTTAAAAAAAAACTGTTAAAAACTTTTTCTGTGCTTCGCATCGCGCGATTGCCGCAATGCCACAAACGGAAATGAAAAACCCAACCAAATTTTTCTTTTTTCGGTTCGAGTTCGAGTTCTGACGGCTTAATTATCTTTACCGTTTCCATTACGTAACCGAAAACGGAAACGACAATTTCGCCGAGTCGTGCCCATGTCTAGTTGATATCGTCACAGCACCTACTGAAGACTTTGATGCATACTCCTTAACATGTTGGGTGGAATTAATTTGTTGCTAAGAAATACTACCTGCCTCTCTTTTTTATATATCTCTTTTGTTGTTGTTGTCAAGTATAACATCATGTCAATATTATGTTCAGAATATATTTTCTTCTCCCTTTCAAAAGCTAAGTGTGCCTAGAGGCACTCTTCTTCCATATGACTGATCTCACTTAAGTCTGTGAATGCTGCAAGTGTATTATCTGTTTGAACCAAGGCCAGGATGCCCAGGAAAAAAAAATCCCAGTAGGGAGTTACTAAGACTACCTGATATCTTTCAGTTCCTACCTGATCCTGGCTCTTGACTTGGTAGCACAGTGGGTTGGAAGGCGTAGAACACCCAGAAGCCAAAGGACAAACCAATACGTAGTATAAAACAGGCCTGCCTAACAGGTAGAATGGGGGCTACCAGTAGCCCGTGAAGGGTTCAAAAGTAGCCCGCCAGCCATCAATAAAAAACATGAGGGGATACGTTCTCCACCTCTACCTTCCCCACCCCAAGGACCACCACTGCCCCAGCAAAGCTCTGGGTCTGCCAGCCCACTGTCTCAGCCAAGCGGGGCAGTCCAAGGGCCATGGCACAGCCCCCTGCTCTCCCTACTGGCCAGATGACCAGCGTGCCACTGTCTCGTGACCAATTGAGTTGTTGGTGCAGAGCAAAGGAATGGGAGTGGAGGGGACAGTGAGGGGAGGGGTCATGGGCATGCCCACTTCCTTTGTGTGGTGACATCCCCCTCTTCTCCCCCCATGGAGAATTCCTTCCTCCCATCCTCCTCCTCCTCCCACCCCCATAGCTGCTGCTGCTCTTCCTGTTCCCCTTCTGAGCCATTCCCTCCTCCTTGTGCCACTGTGGTGATGTGATTGCCCCGCTGCTGACTTGGCCCATCCCAGCTGCACAGAGAACATGGCAGAAGTGAGTGAGAGCTATGGGCGGCCACAGCAGTGGCAGTGAGGGGGCTGAAAGGGAGAAGGGGGGAAACAGGAGGAGAAGTAGAGTCACGTCAGGCCCTGGGTGGGTTGGGAGGCAAAGTGCACCTTTTTAAAAGTCTTCTAGCAGCCTGGGCAAGTGGAAGGGGCAATCTGCGTAAGCATGCATGGGCTTCCCTTGCACCCATCCACACCGGCTTGAGAGGGTGTAAGGGAAGCGTGTGCATGGTCAGCCTTACCATAGGAATGCATTGAAATATATTCCCTCCAGAAAGGATTAATTAATTTTCAATGCGTTCCTATGGGAAACCGCTGCTTTACTTACAATTTTTTTTACTTATAAGCATATGCTCGGAACAGATAAAATTCAGAAGTAGAGGTTTTAGTGTAATAGCCCTCAGGCACTTTCATCCAGAAAAAGTAGACCTCGGCCCGTTCAAAGTTGGACAGCCCTGGTATAAAACAAGTTCATGATGAAATTCTGGTGGGACAATCAGAAAAAGTAATTCAGAAGAAGCCAAGGAAAAGAAAATGTTTATTCTGTTTTAGTATAAACCTGATAAACAAACCTGTATAACTGTTTTGCTGTTTCTCGCCGCATCCTTTTTGGAGGACTTGGACAGTAAAGCAAATCATGTTCTTCTGGGTGAAGTGCTGTTTTGTGATTCGGACCTGGTGAGCCTATGCCTATAAACATCATAGATACAGTATTTTGTATAACTCGGGTGGTTATTAAATAAATAGTTTAGAACTATTTTAACTCAATTTTGAACTTAAGTAGTTGCAACTTTGAAAACAGGGCAACACATCTCAAGTATAAGCTTTTAAAAGATCACATCAACACAAATTTCTGTGTAACACGGGGGTAGTTGCAGTTTAAGACCTGAATCTTTTTGCTTTCCAGAAGGGTACAATCCTTGGTTTGTGGAACTACATGTTACTTCTGGCTTTGTACTGTGCAAGATGAGAATACCTGTCTGAATGAGGGGACTTCTGCTTAGGCAAGGGAATAGTGGGAAATACTGAACCATTCACAGAAGGGACTATTGTGTGAGTATTTCTGCTAAATCAAATTCTGCCCTAGGATTGTTATCCACAAGTAATTTGTTGTGAGTAATTCACTAATTTCCAAAGAAGTAGCTTCCTTCAGACCAGTTTGGTTCCTCCACCTGCAGCATGGACTGAAGGGTAACAAGTTGATGAGTGTAGCCCATTTTACAAATAGTGGCAATAGTAATTAACATCACATTGTTAACAAGAAGAATGAATATACATCAGACAAAAAGTAATGGTCCCTGATTCACTGGGGAGTTGATGTAATCAATGGGCTCTGGAGGGTTGGGGTGGTAGGGTGGCAGCAATCACGGGGCTGCCATTTTCATCCCAGTTTTTTTCTGTGGGTCAGTGCAGGGTAGCTGGTGTATTATCCTCCTTATTCCATACTGTGGCAGGTATGCTGAATTTGTTCCAAATCAAATTATGTCTGTTTGGTTTGTTATAATCATTCCTTTCTACATTACATTCTAAAATATATTACACTAAAATGCCTTAACACACAGTATGTATCTCAACTTTTAATTATGCACCATTTATCAGTGTATTTTCTTGTAAAAAGAGTGACCAATTGCGATGAATTTCTACTCAAAATTAAAATCAAAATGTACTTTGACATGAATTCTTAATATTTGTACTGAATTTCCCCTTTAATGTAGTTCAGATAAACACATTCTAATTAGTTAATTGTCAGAAAAAAAGTAACAAGGGACATACCTAATTTTTGCTCTATTAATGTAAGTTTATTTTCTTGGTCTGCAAGCTCTTTTTTCTTTTCTTGCATTTGAGGACTCTTCAATGATTGTTCTTGCTCTTCAAGTTCTGACCTTGCTTTGTTGAGCCTACTCAGAGCAGTAAAATATAGCTGAAGAAGATCTAACAGGTGAAAGAAGAGTAGAGTAAAAAGGCACAAGTTTACTTGTTGCTATTTTCGTTCCAGAACAAATGAGTTCAAGACTGCTCCTGTATTATTATACTGGCAGGACTTGCAATTGAGCAGAAGCTCACTTCCATTTAAGGGACAATTCTCATTACATAGCATAAACCCCACTGAACATCGACAATTTTTTTTGCTGCAAATGCAAAGATTATAATACCAGTTTTCTTCATTGTAGATCACTGCATAACCATGCCCAGCAGTATGTCTTGCTTTATTCTACACAATTTCACAAGATGCTGCTGTACTAGAGATAGATCTTTTAACCAATCCTAAATTTTATCTTTCTGTTGTCTAAAGCTGCAACATCATGGTGGCACCGTGTCACAGAATTCACACACTATCTAATTATGATGGTTGATATACCTGACAGAAAGCACTCTACCTCCAAAACAATGTATCGTAAAATTAAATAATTATATGCCATCAAATAAATCTGATTTATGATTACCCTTTCCAGAGAGATGGTTTGGAATGAAGGAAGTTGCTTAGGGCTGAACAGGGCCCAGAGGTTGATTATTTACATGTAAAACCTGGAAAATAGCCTTGTGTATTTTCTTTATGTTTCTTTGTTTAATTTCATACAATAAAAATTAATTGAAACTAATTTCCCAAATCATTCTGCAAGTTTTCTTTACTAATGATGCATTCCATTGTTTCATGATTAATTACATTTAATGAATGGCAGCAGCTCAAAGGCAAACAAATGGCAATGTATTAGGTAAAAATAGGAACAGAATTTGACACAAGTAAACATACAGAGTCTAGCAGCTATTCTGACTTATTAGAAGCAACAAATGTTTAACATAAATATTCTGGAAAAGCATTTGATATATTATCCTTCTAACATACCTATCTGTTCAGAAAGAATATTGTAACGCTGTGGGAGAGGTGCTCCAAAAACCATCCCTCGCAGCTTATCCATAGGAGGAGCTTTATTCTGAAGGCCGCCAAACTTTCCATTGCTTCGAATTCTGTCTCCGCTTCTTGTCAGCAACGTTGGACAATGTGTGAGTTTTACAACCTTAAAAAAATCCAGAAGTGATGATCTTTAGGAAGTCATTGGCCAAAATCCTGTTTCTTTGCATAGCACCTCACACTAGATTAGGCCCAATGAATCAGTGAGTCAACCGTTCTATAAATCCCATTGATTCAAATGGGCCTATTCTAGTTGTGACTTACTGTGCTTTATCAAGTAAGTCACAACTACAATATGTGCATTTGAATCAATGGAAATTCTGAAGGGTTTAATCCCCAAATTCCCACTCATTCAATGGGCCTACTCTAGTAAGACTTAATACAGGGGTGCCCAAACTTTTTGTAAGGAGGGCCAGATTTGGTGGCTGAGAATATGTCAGGGGCCGGTTGCTCCTCGACCCTGCCACCCCACTGCAACCCCCACCCACTGACCCATAAGCCCCACCCACTGACCCCTTGCAACCCCACCCACAGGAAGGAAGGTGGGGACCAAGGGAGGGAAGGAGGTGGAAACCAAGAGAGGAAGGAAGGAAGGTGGGGACCAAAGGAAGCACAGGAAGCCATGGCCACCGCAGGGGAATGTGTGGGTGAAGGAGGGGGAGGGAGGGGTGGGCCAGCCAGTCGCGGGCCACTCAGAATGGCTTGACAGGCCGGATTTGGACCCCCGGGCCAGACTTTGGGCAGGCCTGATTTAATAGAATAACCACCAGAATTCCAGTCACTTGATCATAATCCTATTGGACACTGTTCCCCTGTCTGGCTATTACCTACTTTATTGGGGCAAACTTTTCTTAGTGATTCCAGGTGGAAAACCACATGTAATGCTTACTATCGGGTTCTTCCAACATTAGCCAAAATTTAAAATTACTGAGAATACACACCTCTTTTCTGTAATGATTAGCAGCATCAAGATTGTCAATAATAATGGTATCTCCCAAGAGCATCCCAAATACTGTAAAATGAAATAAAACAGAGAGACTTTAGTCCAGTGTTCAGAACATCAACTACTCTGCAATCATGTTTCCTTTCAAACCAATATATTGTGAGGCTTAACACAGACACAGAATACAGTGCTGAAATCTTTACATAGTAGTTCATTAAAACTTTGTAAGACAATATAATAGAAGGTGAGACCAACTACAATCAAGGCAATTATTTCTGAATGTACCACAGGAAACTATTAAAAAGCCATAGGGGTGCTGATGTGTGTAATTTTTTAAGGTGCGGACTGTGCCTACTCTGTGTTATGAACTCTGCAGCTTCCATTTTTGGAGATGGCTAACATATCCTATGGGTATGTGATATGTTCATAAGACTGAATGTAGCAAGTTCATTTTGATGAGATTTTTTTTGCATTTGAGATCAATTATGAGCTATTATGATGCACTATTATGAGTCACTATTATCAACAGTGTTGTCTACTACAAGCATCCTCCTGGGGAGTACCTTCTGGATGCTGGGTGGGACTGTGAATGTTATAGTTTGAAGGCATCAGATTTGGGAAGGCTGGTCAAATGAACAGCATTTTTCACAGAAAGCCTGGGTTAAGATCCCTTTTCAGCTATCAACTTCACTACGTGTCATTTGGCCATTCACCACTTGAGGTGCATAACCTTTTTGATCTCTGTGGTAGTAGCACCTGGCAGCTAGAAGGTCAACATGCATGTAGATTAAAGGTGGGCTTTTCATTTTGGAAGTAGTCACCTTACGAAATGGAACACAGGAGCCCAGCTGGTGCTTGGAACCAGAGGAATGCAATCAAACAATCCCTTACCTTGTGCTGGGCTCACATGGGGCTAAACTCCAATGAGGAAGAATCCTTCAACATCATCTTTCCTTCTCCCAGGTGCTGGCCAATCAGGAGCTGTGCAGGGGAATGCATCATCCCGCCTGCCCATCTGATTGGTCAGCACCTGGGAGAAGGAAATATGACATTGGAGGCTTCTTCCTCATTGGAGTTTAGCCTTGTGCGAGCCCAGCGCAAGGTAAGGGATTGGTTGATTGCATTCCTCCAGTTCCGAATGCCACCTGAACTCCTGTGTTTCGTTTCGGAAGCTGACCACTTTCGAAATGAAAGCCCATCTCTAAGGTAGATATAGATGGATTCACAGATACACACAGAGACCTGCTGAGGAGACTGATTTCATTGCAGCCCCGCCAATCATGCCCAAAATCATTGAAACAAAGGCAGACTGCTTCAAGGTCACTGTGGGAAATGGCCTACCCCTCTCCCAGTAATCACACCTGAGGTGCTTCTGGGTTCCCTCCCTTGAATAGCTGCCCATTCTCTAGCCTTCCTCTTCTAGATAAACATGAAGATGCGAAATGACTGGAATGGGACTATTATTATTATCATGTGTTTTATTATAGGCTGCTTTTCTCACGCTATGGGGACTCAAATGGTGTTTAATATTAAAAAGAATAGAATTTAAAATACAGTGACATATACATTAAAACAACTAAACTTTAAAACCAATTAACTCAGAAGAATTAAAACAGGTAAAACTTTAAAATCATATTAACTAAAAATGTCATTCAGGGACAAAGACATGATTGTTAAAAGCCTGCCAGAAAAGGTGGGTCTTTCACCTGTCAGCAGAAGGATAAAAGGTGGGGGGAGCCAGACTGATGTCTTGAGGTAGAGCATTCCCCCACCTGGGAGCTGCCACAGAAAAGGCACTCTCATGTGTTCCTATTGACTATGTTTGCACTGGCAACGGGGCAAAAAAAGAGGGCCTCCTCTGATGATCTTAATTACTGAGAAGGGTCACACAGGGAGATATGGTCCTTCAGGTAGCCTGGACCCAAGCCATAAAGGGCTCTTTAAGTAATGATGAATACTTTGAATTGGGCCCAGAGACAGACTGGTAGCCTTTTCAATTGTTGTAGCAGAAACATTATAATATGCTCCCTATAACTCACCCCTGTCAGCAGTTCTGACTGCTGCATTTTGAACCATTCAAACATGCATATGCCCATTCAAGTGGAACATATTCTTAGCACTTATGTTATCTAGATTATCTTTTCCAGTAAGAGTCTGGAAAAGTCCTGAAAGGTGTTATCTCACAAACTGTGATCCTTCACTTGGGTTGAGACAAGGAAAAGCTTAATAAGTAACCGCTGAAGGACTGCTTCACAATTGGGCTCCTCTAGCTTACTGGACTACGTAGGACTAGCAATTTCACTGCAGAGTCATTTTCCAGGTGAGGAAAAGCAGCTAATATTGTGGCTTCATTTGTCGATACATAACATTTTTGGGAATTTGCACATGTCCTTTGGCTTACACAGCCCAACAGAGTTACTGTGAGGACAAGAGAGAAGAATGGTACAGCACTACAACAGCCTGAGTTCCTTTAAATACTATTTCGACATTTAAAAAAATTAAACAAAATTAGAAATAACATTCTACAAAATCTCTCCTTTCCTTGGCACAAAAGTTAGGAAAAAGTGGAAAGGGGCAGGAAGACTCCTATGGAATACATCTCTGCTTCTGACACTAAGGATTTAGGAGACAAGCTCTGCCATACCCTTGCATACTGTTAGCCAGCCTGGAGTTGAGAGAACATCCTTCCTATCAATACATAATTTTTATTTTATTTCTCTTTACATGAAAATACTTTAACCTCCCTCCCACATGCCTGTTTGTAAACAATACAACTCCACATTTCATTCTATCCAGAAAATTTACCTGTCTGGCAATATTCTGCATGTTCTGGAAATATTAGTAATTTTCTGGCAAACACAGGATTTCCCATAGGCTTGAAACATCTTTTTCCATTTCGTAAGTGAGGTAAAAGCCTGGTTAAAAGTTTAGAAATGTTATTTTTATTCCCTTTGATCTGTCTGCTATATATGAACAATCTTGTCAACACCTGGATATTCTGTTGCAGGGAGCTTGGATCTCCATTATCAATTAGGACTACAATATAACACACTGAAGCCAGAGTTTTATGAGGAAATTAATTTTAAAATATGACAATAAAGTCACCCTCAGAATCTTGGGGATGTAGTCCACTTCAAACTATTCTTGTCCAACTCTTAGAGCCTTTTCACACGACCCCTAAGATCTGCTGGCCACTTAAATTCGGACCAGAGATCTTGGGGGTTTGTTGCTGTTCCTGTGTTCCCACCCCCTCCGCACTCCTGGCTGCTGTCTGTGTGAGGGGAGGGAGAAAAAAAGGAAGAAAAGAATGCCGGCTCACCTCCGTTCTGCCTTCTCGCTCTGCTCCCGGCAGCATAGTATCTCTTAAAGGAGTGGGGGGCAAAACAACAACAAACAGAAGCGAGGAGAGCCCGGCACTCACTACGTTACATCCGCATCAGGAATTTTTCACCCCCGGAGAGCAGGTACTAAAAAGTGCGCTGGGACACACTTAGGTGGGCGTGGTCGCACTTAATTCTTTGTAAACTCCGGAGCTGGTGGGGAAACAATTTTAAGCTCCAGATCTGGGAGCCATTTGCCGCGGATTTTAGGGGTCATGTGAAAAGGCCCTTAATTCTTTTAAGCAGAGTTATGAAGAAGAAAACAAACAAACACAAGAAGGACAATACTTGGCTCAGTACCACTACAAGTGAGAAAGATCTTGGAATTAAAGCAGAATGCAAGCTGAATATGAGTGAACATTGCACCATGGCTGCAAACAAGGGAAATGTGATTTTAGGATGCATTAATGGAAGTACAGTTGCCTGTCCCTCTCTATTTGGTATTGGTTAGGTCACAGCTCGAATACTGTGTTCATCTCTGGACACCACATTTTAAGAAGGATGTCAACAAATTGGAACAAGTTCAGACTAGGGCAACAAGGATAATCAGGGGTCTGGAAGGCCAAGCCCTATGAGGAAAGATTGAAGAAGCTGGACATGTTTAGCCTTGAGCAAAAGACTGAGGAGAAATATGATAGCACTTTTCATATATTTAAAAGATTATCAAATAATGGAGGGACGGGATCAGTTCTCAATCATCCTGAATGCAGAATATATAATAATGGACTTAAGGTACAGGAAAACAGATTATCAGAATTTTTTTCTGATACTGAATTTCCTGGTGTTGAATATCAGGAAAAACTTTTTAAATGACAGAGCAGCACAACAGTAAGAACATTTACTTCAAGAGCTAGTGAGCACTCCAATGCTGGAGGCATTCAAGCAAAAATTGGACAACCCCATTTGTCAAATCTGCTTTGATTTGAATTCCTACATTGAGCAGGGAATTGGACTCAATGGTCTTACAGGTCTCTTCCAGCTCCATTATTCTATGAAGACTAGTAGCCTATAAAGGTATCACTGAGCCTGGTCTCACTTTAGTAAAAATGATGAAACACCCGAACACTCAGAACCATGAAATGAAAATCAAAACTTTAAAAATAAATTAGAAATAAAAGAATAGCATATATAAGGGAAGTAGAAAAATGATATATCAACCCGTGCTGCTGACTTCCCTGCTGATGCATGCCAGTATGCCACTATCAAAAAGAGCTTGATATTGGGGTAGACTGTCACAGCATTCAGGCCTTCTAAAAACAGCAGTCAAAATTTATTTATTTATTTATTTATACAGCTTATATACCGCCCGTCTTCCTGAAAGGAACTCCGGGCGGTTTACAATAAATGTACAAACAACAAATTAAAACAACAACTAAAATAAGCAATAAAACAAAACGGCTGCAGCAGATGGCGGGACCAAAAAAAAAAAAAAAAAAAGGTGTCACCCAAACGCCTCCCGGAAGAGAAGGGTTTTCAGCGCCTTCCGGAAGGCAGGCAGGGACTCTGCAAGGCGCACTTCTGCTGGTAGGTGATTCCATAGGGTTGGGCCAGCCACAGAGAAGGCTCGGGTGCGGGTGGAAGTTCTCCGAGCCTCCCTAGGCGTGGCCACACGCAGCATGTGCGCCCGCGACAACCTGGTCGGACGGGCACCGCTGGTCGATCCGCTCCGTTAGCCAGGTCCTAGGCCATGGAGGGTTTTGTAAACCAAAACCAGGACCTTGAATCTAATTCGGGCTGCAACGGGCAACCAGTGCAGACGAGCCAAGACTGGGGTGATGTGCAACGACACCAGCCACCAGTCTGGCTGCCGCATTTTGGACCCGCTGCAAGCGCCAATGAGAGTCAAGGGCAACCCCATGTAGAGCGTTGCAATAGTCCAGTCTAGAGATCACCAGCGCCTGGACCACAGTTCTGAGGGAGTCCTCATCCAGGTATTGACGAATCTGGGCAATACGTCGAAGATGGAAAAAGGCAGCCCTGGACACGGCGGACACCTGGGCTTCCAGGGTGAGCACCGGGTCTAGGACTACGCCCAGATTTCGGACACAGTCCGATGGCCTGAGGGAAACACCCTCCAAGGTGGGATACGGGCCACCGTAGCTGGATGAGGAAGCTCCAAAGAACATGACCTCGGTCTTATCGGGGTTGAGCTTGAGCCTGTTAGCCCTGGTCCATTCCATGACTGCGCCCAGACACTGATCGAGGGTCCGGACAGCCTCATCTGCAGCGGTAGAAAAGGAGACATAGAGCTGCGTGTCATCAGCATACTGATGGCAGCAGACTCCATGCCTCCTAATGACCTCAGCCAGCGGCCTGATGTAAATATTGAACAGCATGGGAGAGAGAGAGACGACCCCTGTGGAACCCCGCAAGGGAGTATCCAAGGGGCCGACATCTCGCCCCATGCTGAACCTGCTGGATGCGGTCCCGAGGAAGGACCGGAACCAACTGTGAACAGTGCCCCGATCCCAACCTCGGAGAGCCGATCCAGCAGGATACCGTGGTCGACGGTATCAAAGGCCGCTGACAAATCCAGGAGGACCAACAGGGAGGAGCACCCCCGCCGGCCCTCCGGATGAGGTCATCTTGCAGAGCGACCAAGACTGTCTCGGTCCCCGACCAGGCCTGAACCCAGACTGGAACGGATCCAGGGCATGCTAAGATAGGATTGAAGCCGGATCGCGGCCACCCTCTCGATCACCTTGCCCATAAAGGAACGTTATGGACAGATACTAGCCCGCGCTAAGCTCTTCAGGATGGGCTTTACCAAGACGGGAAGGGAAAATCCCTTCCCTGAAGGAGGCATTTCACCCTGAGATGTTCGTGGCAACTGCTTTCATGAGCCATGAGGGGCAAGGGTCGAAGGGGGTGGACTTGGGCAATTGGAGGCCTCAAGGGAGGTGACAGGCCCAAACTCAACCATGCGAGGAGACCGAGGGGCACAGCCGGGGGATGCCGAGAGTGGGCTATGGCAACAGGATTCGAAACCGAACGGATGGCCTCTATTTTCGATCGAAAAAGGCTGCAAAGTTCTCACTACTGAAATCAGTAGGAGGAGGCCTAGTCAGTCCAGGATTAGTGAGGTCGCCCACACGGAACAATTCCGCTTGGTGGTTCGAGGCCTCACTAATTCTCAGGGTGCAATAAGATCTTCTAGCAGCCCTGATCGCATGAACATAGCGCCTGGACTGTGCGATGACTGCAGCCTTCTTAATAGCCGTCCGGTTCTTCCTCCAGCTGCGCTCCAGCCTCCTCCGTTCATGCTTCATCGCCGAAACCACGGCGAGGAACGAGCTCTACAGCGGATGAGGCGCCTAGGGCGATCTGGTTGACAGCCCGGGATGTTTCATCAAACCATTGATCCACCATGGAGTCTACCAGATCGTCAGCCAGTCCGCCAGGAGGCTCCCGAGGACTTCCCGAAACCGATCAGGGTCAAGGAGTCTACGGGGCGGGCCCAAACAGTGGGCCAGAGGTCCCCGCGGGGTGGGGCGGCGATCGATACAGAGAAGGACAGCAGGTGGTGGTCTGACCATGACACGGGGTGGGAACAAGGTCCCACACCCTCAGACACGAATCCTCAGACGCGGAGGAAAATACCAGATCCAGGGTGTGTCCAGATCTGTGTGTTGGGCATAAAACATGCTGGGCCAGGTTCATGGAGGCCATGGACTGCATGAATTCCAGAGCAGCACCAGACAGGTCACCGCCAGCATGCACGTTGAGATCACCCACCACCAAAAGGCGGGGGTTGGGCAGTGGCGAAACTCAGTGAGCTCTGGTAGGGATTGTGCTGGGTTGCGGGAGCACGGTAACCGAGCACAATGCCAAACCTGTCCCGCTGCCCAACCAACAGATGAACACATTCCAACCCTGGAATCACCAACGTTGAGGCCCTGCTGATTTGAATAGTATCCCTGTACACGATGGCCACACCACCCCCCTTACGACCCTCCGACCTTCCTGCCCCCTGCACCAGAAACCCAGGCGGGCACAGCTGGGCGAGCGAAGCCCCCCCCTCTGCGCCCACCCAGGTCTCGGTAATGCACGCCAGGTCGGCCCTCCCATCAACGATGGTGTCATGAATGATGGGGATCTTATTATGGACCGACCTGGCGTTCATCAGAAGGCAAGAAAGATCGGAGGCGCTGGCGGAGTGGCTCCGAGGCACGTGACAGTGAGCTGGAGGGTCAGAACGGGGGACAGGCGCGAGATGTCTGGCCCGGGTCCCCCTTCACCACATATTAGGCTGTGGACCCTGTTCCCATGAAGCCTACATTAAGGTAAAATGTTAATCTCTGTCTTCACTATATCTATTTTTGTTCGTTACACCCGAGGCCCTGACAAGGTGCAAGAATCACAATGCCTCCACTGGGGGGGGGGAGAATGACCCAAATCGGGTGGAGCATTGGCCACCTCCATCTCTATTTTTCGTTCCTTTTTTGTTTTGCTTATCCTGTGGTCTCCTGTAGAGTCTCCCCTGTTCTGGCCTGCCTGCAAGGAGGACAGCCTCAATACACAAGTCAACCACCTTAAGTTCCTCACTTAACAACCAATTCACTGGATGACCTTGATGGAGGAATGGAATTCCATCATTAAGTGAGGAGTGCCTGCATATTTGAAACCAAAACTGCAATCTATATACACTGGGGTGGGACTAAATAAGATTTATTTCCTAATAAACATGGACAGAACTAGGCTCTCAGTCTACAAAATAAACAAGGCATTTCATTTCTTATTCTACCAAAATACTTATTTTAAAAATATGAAATATTAAAGATGCAGAACATGCAAAAGCCAATGCTACGAAGGATCATTTAAAACATTACCTGTCCCAGTCTGGTAGACTCTTCCTATAAATAGAATCAAGAGGCAATACCTGCTGCCGGCCTTGGGTTTCATCAAAGATACGACGGGCAGCAGAAGTTGTCATAGTAACTACACAGTCCATATCACTTGCTAAATGCCAAGATATTACTTTTGCAGCTTCATCATCTTCAATCTGTGCTAAGTGTGCAATCTGGCAAAAAAATTAAATAGAATAAAACATTAAACAATACAATTGAGAACAAGTTGTTTATAACTATGTTTTTTCAAGTGGTCATTTTTACCTTCATGCATGTGGCTTACTTCTGCACAAGAACAGTAGAGTCTTTTAGGACTAAAAATGAAATATTTTGGCAGGGGTCCATCCTACCATAATTCCCTGCCAGGATAAATACATGGAGAACCTGCCTGAACCTCAGTTCTGGAAATCCAGTAAGACTGGGAAGGGACCAAAAAAAGAGACAGCTTCTGGTGAAACTCCAGGGTTGAGGAGGGTACAATGTGTGAATGCATGGATGACCATGCAAAGAACCACTACCACAGGAACACAACCTATTCTTCTTTGCTGTGGACACTGTGCATCACACATATTGGTGACTATCAAACTCACAAGTGGATGTGATAGTCCAGCAGTAGCATTGGTACTGGTAGCGAGGTGACTAATTTTTTTGTAAGTAAGTAAGTAAGTAAGTAAGTAAGTAAGTAAGTAAATACATACATACATACATACATACATACATACATACATACATACATACATACATACATACATACATACAAGCTCTCAATTGCTGTCCAAAGAGGGAATGCCTGTTGTGTGCTTGGCACTCTAGGCCAGCTGACTAAATAATGGGGTTTTTTAGTAAAGTGATTTTAACCAGTATAATAAAATAAATAAGTAATAAAACAATAAAACAATAAAACAATAAATAAATAAATCTTAATCTTATGATTTGTCATTGTTATCATTGAAGCCAGGAAAGGAAAGGAAAGAACCCATAAAAATAAGTGCTCTAAAAGGCAAACATAAGCCTCTCATGTTATTAAAAATAAATTTACTGTATAATGGTAAGATAACGTATGAAGAAAAGCATTAGTTTAAAAGGGGGAAGAGATAAGCAAACATTAATTATTTGATATGACATTAAGTGGAGATTCACCTTTCCCAAAATCTCTTGATTCCCCTTGGGATAAGTGATAAGTGTACAAGTTCTTCTGGGCTGTTTCATTATGTCTTCCTGCTCAGACTTCTTCTGTTTTATTAGAGTGTCCACATACTGCAGCTGACAATTAAGACAACATATATATTTTACTTTATGACTTTTTAAAAAGGCAACTTTCATGAGTTCAGGCAAAATAATAAAGCAAGGCCACATTCAACTGGGTCTCTAAAAGGAGAACTATATATGCCACCATATTATTTCAGTTTTTTATTTTTCCTTCCTCCACCTACAAGATTTCAGTTTGAGTTCTACAGTTTAGGGATGGGCGACTCATTTCTGAGCCAGTGGGTTACAAAACGAACCATGCGAGCCGAGGCGGTGATCAGAACCATCTGATAGATGCGGAGCCAATTGCTTTACCTTTCTGTGGGATCACACAGGGTTAAACTGCAGTGAGGAAGCATGCTGTGACATCATCATGGTGCTGGCCAATCAGTCAGGGAGGCAGGATGATGCCTGTCCCTGCACAGCTTCTGAATAGCCAGCACCACAGAGGAGGAAAGATGACGTCACAGCATGCTTCCTCATTTCAGCTCAGCTCCGTACCGCAGAGAGAAAGGTAAAGCAATTGGCTCTGCGTATATCAGACATTTCCAAAAAAGGTAAAGCAATTGGCTCTGCACCTATCAGACGGTTCCAAGCACCACCTGGGCTCACATGGTTCGTTTCGTAACCTACTGGTTCCAAAACAAAATGCCTATCCCTAGTACAGTTCATAGGTCTCATTAAAGTTCTGAAATCTTTGTCTCATTTATTTACATCAGACACTTGACATATTAACAGGGGTGTGTACACTTTTTTATCCACTGTAGCTGCAGATAAACTCTACTTAATCAAGCACACCTTACTTTTGATTGGATCTGCACAGTGTTACTCAGCAAATGAAGATTAGAATTTTGGCTTCAGAACACTGTCAAGACTAGTGAGTTGTGGAATACTAAGGAAGTCACTTTATATTCTGATTTTCCTCATCACCAATGATATTATTTCCTTCAAATTAACAATATGAAACAGTAGCTCTACAAAGATCACTTGAAATTATATTTGCCTTATACCTGTTCCATGTAACATGCCACTGTGTGCAAAATAATTCAGGTTGTGCTACCTATCTGTCAATGCTATATCAAAACACTTTTATTGTTATCTCTAGTGCTCTGAGTTAACAACTCAATCAACAAGGTGGCCTTGACCAAACAGAGTGGCCTCCATACAGCTGAAATCTGAGAAGGCTGTTATATGGAAATCTCCTATTCATAGTTTCTCAGTCAGGAAAGATGGTATTAAGCTATCCCTTCATAAACCTGAGAGGGACTGGACAATGAATGAAAACAGGTACAATGTTTTAACAACTGCTTCAATAAATTTGAGATGTAGCAGTGTTTTCTCAAACTCAGTCTGTTAGTGAAAAATTTCAAATCTCCTACATCCTGCAATATATTTGTCAGTCAGTATGTAGGCATAAGGAAAAGAAGCATAAGCTTAAGATAAATACTTTTTCTAGGCCTTTCATGGAGCCATACTATATGATAATTTTAGAGACTGCAATGGTGAAAAACGAAAGTAAGTTGAAAAAGCCATACAGCATTAGTCTGAGGTATATCAATATGGTGTTTTTTCAGTTCATTTTTCAGAATGTCCTCTTTTGTTTCAGCTTCCTCGGCTTTACCTGAAACAAGAAACTGAATTAATATGATGCTTAATCCACATAATATTCATATCAACCTATGAAACCAACAATGAATGATGAACGATCAAAAGTTATATTTAATGAAAGTTATGAAACAGGCAGAACTTTTACTATTTACTTATGCCCAATATTTTCAAAGAGGACCCTTGTACACATTCCATTAAGATCCATTAAATAGTTTTGTGCCAATTACTGTTGTTAAATTTCTCCACAGACTTATGCAGAGAAAGGTTAGCAATGGGAACAAGAGGGATTGCAGCAAGCTTTCTCACTTGCTGCACTCATACAGCTTTCAACACTCTATTCATGCATGTCCCACTCCAGTTCACACTAGCTGGATACATTTTACTGGGCGAAGTAATACAATTGTAACAACAGTTTAACAGTACAACTCAATACAGTTGTACCCCAACTTAAGAAATCAATCCATTCCAACAGCATTTTCGAAAGTTGATTTTTTGTAAGTCGAACAGCAGTTTCCCATTGGAATGCATTGAAAATCAATTAATCCGTTCCAGAGGGACTGGATTAATATGTTTTCAATGCATTCCTATGGGAAGGCTGTATAAAACCCTGTCAATCACAGGTGACAGACAGTTGTGAAAATCAGGGTGTCTGTCTAGGCTGCATAGAGGAGCCTTCAGCTGCTGGTGATTGAGAGGGCAGCCACCTCCTCTTCACCCATGTCTCTGCACAGAGACTCGGTGAAGAGGAAGCGTCCCTCCTCTGCTCAACAAAGTGTTGGGCAGAACAGGGACCAATGGATCTTCAGCCAGCTTGGGCATCTTGCAAGGGAAGCGGTGGCAGCAGATCATCACTGCTGCTTGCCCAGCCCGGGCGACTAGGAAGGGAAAAAAATTGTTGGGCAGAGCAGGGACTGACTGATCTTCAACCAGCCTGGGCGGCTTGGGGGAAAGACAAGGAAGGGTGGGGGGAAGAGACGGAGGCAGAGATCAGCACCTCCTCCTCCTCCTCCTCCTAGGTGCTTCAATCTCTTTTGCAGCACCTAGGACAGTGTTGGCAAACCTATGGCATGGGTGCCAAAGGTGGCACTTGGAGCCCTTTCTGTGGGCCCCTGACATCGCCCCTTCACAGCCACTTGTATTCAGGTTAGATTGCTGTATTGGCACTTTGCGAAAAATTAGTGGGTTCTGAATTGCAGTTTGGGCACTCGATCTCTAATCGCCATCACTAACCTAGGAGAAGGAGAAGGAGAAGGAGAAGGAGGTGGCGATCTCCCTCAACCACGCCAGACAGGTGATTTTAACATATTGTAGCTTTCAAAATCACCTGTCTGGCACAGCTGCGGAGAGCCTTCGTAAATTGAATTTTTCGGTTGTCAAATCAATTGTAAGTTGAGATACCACTGTATGTTGAAAGGAGCAGGGGGCCAGTCTGTTCCAGAAGAGTAACAAAGAGTCTTCTGGCACCTTTAAAACTAACAGATTTATTTTAGTATGAATTTTCATATAATCCACTTCCTCAGATGCATGGAGAGCAATATTAATAAATATATTATTATTGATCCTGGCCATAAACAATTAGCCAGAATCAATAAACAAACTTGCTTGTTATCAGTAAGGTAGTTAACCTGTGATAACATCTATCATTCATTCCAAGTCTTCTAAGCAATTTATGCTGGGAGACAGAAAAGAAAGAGAAAAAAATGAGTCCCATGAATGAAATTTCTGTGGTCCAAAATACATACAAAAATACATTAGTTACTTACACTTTACTTCAGCAATAAGCTGATTAGTGGTGTCAATCCAACTTTTGTATGCATTTATTGACTGAGACAACACGTCCCTCTCTTTTGTAAGTGTTGCCATCTGTTGTTGTCTTTCATAACCTAAGCACAAAAATTAATCAATTTCAGTCCAGTCATTTTTATCTCCCCCCACAAATACGGGCTGCTGTTTGTGCTCTTACCAGGTGTTATGTTCTCCCCCATGCTGTTTAACATCTATGTGAAGCTGCTCAGGGAGGTCATTTGGAGTTTTGGAGTTAGCTGTCATCAGTACACTGAGGACACACAACTCTATATCTCTTTTTCCACCTCTGCAGTGGAGGCCATCCAGTCCCTAGAGCGCTGTTTGCCTGCAGTCATGAAATGGATCAGGTCTAACAGGCTCAAGCTGAATCACGAGAAGACCGAGATACGTTCTACCGGGGGGGGTGTCCTCTGATTGTTACAATGGCCCTCCCTCCAGCTTGGGTAGGTCTGCCCTCCAGCTGGTTGACAGAGTGAGGAGTCTGGGTGTTGTATTGGATCCGGCTTTGTCCCTGGAATCTCAGGTGGCAGCCGTATCCAAAGTGGCCTTTTATCAACTTCGGCTGATTGCCCAGGTTTGCCCATTTTTTGATGAGGATTCCGAGGGCAGTTGTGCATGCGCTGGTAATTTCCAGGATCGACTATTGCAATGCACTCTACATGGGGCTTCCCTTGACCCTGATTCAGATACCACAGTGGGTTCAGAATGTGACAGCCAGAACGGTGGTTGGTGTGGGCAGATTTGCGTGCATCAAACCTATCCTGGCTTGCCTGCACTGGTTACCCGTTGCCTCCCAGATTAGGTTCAAAGTATTGGCTTTGGTTTACAAAACCCTGCATGGCTTGGGCCCTGAGTATCTGGCGGAGCGCATCTCCCTCAGGTCAGCTGTTGCCTGACCCACCAGAGAGTCACAGGCCCTGGCATTCTGGACCATTGCCATTAAAGTGGCCCATGAAGCAGCTATGTGAAACTGGGCCTTTTCTGTTGCGGGCCTGTCATTATGGAATACCTTACCAAGCGAGCTCCGCCTGATGCCTTTCCTGCCTGCCTTCTGGAAAGCTCTTAAGACCTGGCTCTTTGGGAAGTGTTTGGTGACCAGTAAGGTTTTAAAGTCTTTGTGTTTTGTGTAGTTCTGCTGGGCAACTTTTTATTTTATTCTCCCTATATCTACATTTTGTTCTTGCCACTAATTCTTGGTTGTTGTTGTTGTTGTGCTTTGTTTTATTTACTACGTACACCGCCTTGAGTTCCCTTTGGAAAGCAGGCAGTATATAAATCTTATAGTAAATAAATATCCAAAAAGTAGGTAAAGAGATCACATACTGATACTTAATAGAAAGTAAACAAGAACAAGGGTTTAGAAGACAATACACCTTCAATATTATAACATGAAAAAAACAACAGAAACACTGAGACTCACCATTGTAAAACATAAAAGACAGATTATAAGGCTTCAGATGTTTTTTCAAAGTTGGTATGACTGGCTCAAATACAAGAATATATTCAGTACTATCTCTTCCTGGACTATTTTGTGCAAGCACAAGTTCCTGAAAAAGCAAAATATATGTCATCTCCTCCATTTGTTTAAGAATGCTTTACCGAATCCTATTTGTGCAAAATATTTAGATGTATCTTTATTTTATACTGAAGAATTTAACAGAATTACTTCATCATTCTCTGTAAAAAAATATCATGCTAAACAAAGTTAATTCCTATTGGTCTATAGTTACATAATTGTAAGATATTTTAAACAGCACCTTCTAAGTCAGTGTTGGTGAACCTATGGTATGGGTGCCAAAGGTGGCACTCGGAGCCCTTTTGGTGGGCATTCAACATCACCCCTTCACAGATGCCTGTACTCAGGTTAAAATGCTGTATGGGCACTTCACGAAAAATTAGTGGGTTTTGAATCGCAGTTTGGGCACTCGGTTTCTAAAAGGTTTGCTATCACTGTTCCAAGTAATGACAAACTTTAATGATATATTCAATAATCTTTTTTAAAAAAACACAACTGTGAAGTTATATACGGCTTGTACGTTCTTTCTTGGTAACAGTTTTCTTTATATTCAATGTTGATCTGTATTTTAAAATTATGCAAATGACCTATTCCAATTTCCCAGGTCTACAAAACAGGTATCAGGGGGCTCTCGGCGATGGGGAGAAGTGGCAATCCACCCTTTTCTATGCTTGTTAAAACATGACTCAGGCTGGTGCCACAGATAGCTGCAGAAGAGAAAGTCCACTGGTGTAAGACAGACAAGTCCATTGCAAGATCTTGGCTATTATATACTCCAAATTTCAGTTCAGAAGTATTATCAGGAAAAGTGCATTGATTACAGTTGTTTTGGAAGACTTACCTCAATTTCAGCAATTCCTTTGTGAAAAGGAAATTCAACTGTACTTGCTTTACCCTGGAACAGGGGAATATTTGTATCTTTCTCAACTGAACTTTTAATTCTCGCTATGATTTTTCCATCTAAATTATTTCCAGTACAGTTTTCGTATTTATCCTTAAATTAAGAAAATATCTGTATTAGATTTAATATTTTTTTTACCATGAATGCATATTTTAACAAATAACCAATAAAACTACCAAATAAAATTGTGTGCACATATTGTCTGTGCATCCCTATTGTTTCCACAATTATCTTTGGAAGTGAGATACAGGAAGCTGGACTAGATGGGCCTTTGGCCTGATCCAGCATGGCTCTACTTATGTTCTTACGAGGTGCCATTGTACTCTTAAAGAGCTAGGGTTAGGATTAGGGTAAAATAACCCAGATGTGTGTCCTCATTTAAAATGGAAAACATTTTCAACTTATAGAAAAACTATAATTTAACAGCATAAGTTTTCAAAACAATGTGTCTTGCATCTTTAGTGACTTTTAAAAAAACATTCCCAAAATTTTATTGCCATGATGTCTCAAATTGTGTAACTTTTGATGGTGAATTGCTACAAGTTACAAATTCATCATGAGTATTATTTGTTGTGTATTGATTTACATGCTTTGCCACAAGTGATAATGTCTGTATTGTCTTTGTAACTTGCTTCAATTCACTGCCAAAAGTTGGCCATTTACCTTATGCCTGCAAAAGGATTCTGGCCAGGGAAAGATCAGATTATGCCTGAAACCCGTTTATTTCAAAACTGTTAGATGGTAACAGTCAAAAAGAATCAGTGGACTATTTATACAAATTATACATCCATTTTCTAAGTAAGTTGCAGGCCAGTTAAAACCACATATTACCCAAAATTCAGCTTAATTACCATTATAATGAGGGTCAAGTCCTTGACAAGAGTGCGACTGCTAACAGCTGGAACATTAGAAACTGCAGGAGTATTTGGCAAAATTTCTGGCATCAACTGTGCTGGTTCATTAGGCACCACTTCAATTACAATCTTAATTAAACAAATAAAAAACAAAAAACTAACATTAAAGTGTGAAAAATGGTCAATACCAACTGAAATCTAATTAAAAGAAGCAACTAGATGGGTATTTTTCAAAGTACCTAGGCTAAGCTCACTGTTGCTTTCTATGTCTGTTTGCTTACTATAAGATTTTAGTGTTAATCAAAGGTAGATCCAATCTTTTAGCTTGTATGTTTTGTTTGGGTGGCAGAATTTGGGATTTTTTTTGTACAATTTCTGCTCAGATTCCTTTATCTTGCCATTACTGTAATTCTCTACATCAGTCCTTCAGAGCAATGAATGCACACTTCCAGATGACATCACTTATGATGCACAGAGGGGTGTGTTATATGGGAATGAATCCACTCCTTTTGTCTATCCACTGTTCACACTGTTAAGCACTACAAATGCACAATTTATAAATTGTCTTTTTAAACCTTTTTTTTCTTACCATGTCTTATCAGGCTCAGCGCTACTTCACCTATTAAACATTAAAAGGGGGTAAGATTTGAATGTCAACAAACAAATGAGGTATGGATGCCTGAAACATGCCATCCCGGAAAAGTGAAAAAATTATCTGTGAACTCGAGCAGAAATTTAAGTGCAAGGGTGGAGTTTTTATCAATCTGAAACAAACCTCTGTATGGTTAAAACCAGAGACAGAAATATATTCTATTGCTGAGGATAATTTTGTCATGTTCTGCTTGTAGGACCAATGTTACCATATTCTGTAGGTAAGACTAACGTCACAATTTGTTCACTCAAGGACAACAGGTCAGTTTGTAGATGATAACCTATGGAAGCCATTTAAGAGTAGAAACTACAATTTGGCCAATCAGATCCATTTCTACCCTCTTAGGAAGTTCACTTTGCAAGTATAGGATATCTTTCACACCTGTTATATTGTATACAGCAATTGCTTCATTCAGAACCTATGCTGCTGATGTGATATTAAAATATTAGCTGTACTGATTATCATTACACACACACACACACACACACACACACACACACACACACACACACACACACACACACACACACACACACACACACACACACACACACACACACACACACACACACATTCCAAAGTGGTTTGGGATATTTTGTATTGTTTTAAAACAAAGTAAAACTTCCTTTATGTTCTTAATTGCTTTCTCTTCTTCCTAGCATTTTCTCTTGGTCACCCATGTGGCTGCCAGCCACTGAATTTCAGGTGGTATACGGTTTGGGTGGAAGTGGAAGGTGCTGCTCTGTTGCTGTTTCAAGAAAATAAATTGTTCCTTTATGTTCAATGTTAAATACCTTCTTATGTTCTTATGTAGTTGTGCCTCCTTTTAATAATAATGTTGTGGGATGTCTTAAGACCATGACTTGGGAGAAAGTTACAATAATAAATACATTACAACATTTACATCAATAACTACCAATTTTGGATATGTAGTCTTATTCCTTTAGAAGAATTTCCCCTATAATAAATGTGGAGGAGAAGAATTGTTAAATTCTCTCTTTGTTATTGGTTTTCCTGATTTCTTAGATGAATTATAAATCACAACTATCATCTTGTTAATGATCAGCTAGTCCAATTTCAATAGTAAATACATTAGGGGCACATAATTTCACATTATGTGTTGTCTGCCTTGAGATATTATTTTTCCTTCACCACATCACATATTCAAAAATGTGGTTATTTTATTTTAAAATATTATTCTTAAAGGAATTTATTTCTCAGCTTTTTAAATCTGATTCAGCATCATTAGCACAATACAAAGCAAGCAACAAAACCCCAGAAGAACAGTAAAACAATGATAACTATCAGAACAAAAACAAGCCAATTATTTAACATTGAAATTTTTAAAGGAGCCTAATAATACAGAAAAGACTACCCAAAGTTATCAAGAGACTGAGAGAAGACTGTGGATTTGTTCATTTGGATATTTACCATGTATGTGATCTTAATTGTGGCAGCTCTTGAGGATAGAGACAACCCTGCAGATACCCATCTTTTTTCTTTTTAAAATCTACTGAAGATATTATTTGATTTGAGCAAACCCATTCCAAAATCCAACATAAATGATCAATTAAGTGGTTGAAATTCTACCAAAGTAATTGCAAAAAAAATCTATAGCAAACAATTAACAACATTCCTTTACATATGCTATTATGAAAGCAAACCTGTTCGCTGTTCAGAGTATTTATTTTGTCAACAGAAAAGGCAAACTGGATGCTGTATGTGCCTGCTTTCTCTGGAACCACTTTATCCCTAAATTAGAAATAATGAGTTTAAGGAATAAGAAGAAACTTATTTATATTTTTTGAACACTTTTGGTGATTAAATCTGGAAGCTTAAGGACTGGACTGTATGAAATATTCTCATTTTTCATCTGAAGATGTTCTGTCAGAGAAAGAAAATCTTTACATCCTTACATCCAAATAAAAGTTCCCTCTGGGAATAAATAAAAGTTCCCTCTGTTTTCCCATCTCATATACCATCCTGGCTGATTAAATTCTCATTCCCATACTGAAGATTCTAATAGCTTCTCCCACCAATTGTTTCACTAGTGCTCCTCTTATCTAATCATATGATAATTAGAGATGGGCACGACTTGAAAAAAAATTTTTTTGAGTTGTCGTTAGTCAGGCCGGTTCCGTTTCGGGTCGTTTCCGTTTTTCGCGAAAATTCGCAAAAATTAGTCGGTTTGTTTTTTCGTTGTCGTTAGTACTAGTTTTTTTGGGGGGGAGCGGGCTCCTGGAGGCACCTCTGTGGGGTGGGTGCCTCCTCTGGCCCGCTATAAAGGGAAAGCGGGCTCCTGGAGGCACCCATGGGTGCCTCCTATCCTCACCCACTAGGAAGGGGAAGAAGGCTCTAAGAGACCCCTCAACATGGGGGTCTCCCCTCCTCACCTGCTGCTGCAAAATGCATGCATAGCCATATGGATATGCATACCAGTTGCAGACAGTGAGACTAGTGATGGTAGTGAACCCAGAGCCATAGGTTGATGCCTAAGGCTCTCGCACCACCATGTCTCACAAAGAAGGGAATTGTACTTGCATGTAGTGCAATGCAAGTAGATCTGGCTTAGGGCTAGTGCTTAGGGCTTAGTGCAAGGGCTAGGGTTAGGCTAGTGACGGGTAAGGTTACGGTGGGCTAGTGGGTTGCACCTCTGGGTGCCTCTCTGACCCACTAAGAAGACAGTCTGTGACGTATGGGTAAGTAAGGAGTCAAGGATTAGGGTTAGGGTTAGGGGGCTAGGGCAGGTTTTAGGGGGCTTTTTGGCACATCCCAGAAGTCTCCATGGCCAAGTGGCCAGGCGATTGGTGGGATGGCTCCAAAAATTTGCATGGTCGTCCACTCCCACATGGCTAGCCACTCGGCCAGCCCATCATTGCGCAGGTGTAAAAAAAATCAATGGAGGTCAGAGGAGGAGAGGAGAGACATTTTGTTGCAAGAAAAAACCCACTGCTACTGTGAAAAATCTGGCAGTTTATAAATTTTCGCGTGTTTCTGTTGTGCTTGTGTGTTTTTGGACCACGATTTCAAAAACAATATTGCCTTCGCCGCCCCAGTTTGGATCCCCCGCCCGCACCGCATGGCATGGCGAGTCCGGCTGCACAGGACGGGGGGGGGGAGGCAGGACCCCCCCTCCAGAAACCACCCCTCCGGTAGGTGCCCTGCACCCTTAGTCAAGCAGGCATTTTTCCGCCTGCTTTTTTGGCCCGGGAATGGGTGGGGGGAGAGTTTAAAAGTTTTTTCCTGTGCTGTCCGTGCTGCTTGCTTGTGCTTTAATTGCGGCGGCCAGCGGCGAGACTGGGCTTTTTGCTGGCTGCGAGCCTGCGGCGAGTCCCACCAGAGCAGCTCAGGACGGGGGATGGGGGGGAGGCCGGGGACCTCCAGAAACAACCTCTCTGGTAGGTGCCCTGAGGCACAGCAGGCATTTTTCCGCCTGCTTTTTGGCCGGGAACCGGTTTTTTTTTAACTTTTAAAAACTTTTTTTCTGTGCCGCATGGCATCGCGCGATGCAAGGAACGAGCACGACAAATCAGGCCAAAATTGTTCGTTCGTCGGTTCGAGCTCGAAGTCTGGCGGAGTAATTCCCGTTACCGTTTCCGTAGAGTAACGGATACGAGTAACGGAAACGGAAACGGGAATACCGCTAAGTTGTGCCCATCTCTAATGATAATTATATAAATTGGCAAATCACTGCTGGATCACTGCTGTCTCTCCTGGTCAGGAGGAAATCACTAAGTGATATTCTGACATTAAAGCCTTTTCTTTACCTGAAATGGAAGAAAAGATCATCTGTATCATTATTTGTTTTGGTGTAGCCAAGTGTTGTAACCTTAAAAGATAAAAGAAAGACATGTAAGAGTCTCACAATCAAGCATATTTTAAAACAATCCTATTTTAAATCAGCACCTTAAAATATTTATGTGCAAATTAAATAAATAAAACTCAATGGCAGAGATAACTACTTAGCTAATTAAGACTGCCCAGTGAGAATTCTTCCCTCTACTTCTATTTCAAAGTTCACTAAGTTTTGTCCTTTTGCAAAAAATCATAATACACACTCATAATATGTCATATTATGAATTAAGCTTGGCAGTATATAAAACCATAAACAAACAAACAAACAAACAAATATTCCAATGTGTTTTCTTATGTACAATATTTTGAGCTGCTTCCAATAAAAATGAAAACAAAAAAATAGAAAGCAGCATTTTAAATACAATACAAATATTAATATAACAAACACAGCAGCAGAAGAACAACAATGTGAATGCCAGAGAAGCGTCTCTAAGGAAGATTATAATCACCCATGTACCTCATTTTACAGGGAATTCTGGGAAAGGGTCTTTAAAAACTTCATGGTTCAGGCAGGTAGTTGTGCATGTAAGCAATCCATGAGTCAATCCGGCCTAAAACCATTTAGGATTTTGAAGATTAATCCCTGGACTTTGAAACATGGGTTGAAAGCGACGGCAAAAGCCAAACTACTATTACACACAGGGGTTTCCCTATTCCTAAGAGTCCAAATGCCTCCTTAATGCTAGTTACTAGCAAGAAGAAATAAGCTGAAATATGTTCATACTGTATATTTGGTTTACCCTTTTGCCTTTGGTTTGCCCAGTATTGAAATGTACCCCGCTAAGATTTTTTTTTAAATTGACTTTTCCTCTCGGCATAAAGAGGATGTTTTCCTCCACTTTCTATTCTTCATGATAGGGTGATATAGGTATTAAAGCAGACATATGGAATCAGCATTGGTTTGCAGTTCCTTACATGTTGTAAGGCATTTCAAGCTTGTCATTCCACCTCATACTGTTTTTCTGAGCAGCTGCAGTAATACAAGGGAAAAATCAAAACCCAAACACTAAGCTTCAATAGCTGTTCCCAAACCTAACTGGAATTGGAATTTATCTGGCAGTCACATGTAAGCCACTTGTTAAACATTCTCATATAAATACAGGTGTTTTCAGTTACTTACATTTTGAGATACACTACTATGACCTTCCCAGATTTTCATACAAATTCTCCTTGGATTTATGTTTTTTATAATGTTGTCATCTTCAGAAACAACACTAACCATGAAATCTGTGGGAAGGGAGAAAAAAGCTTTTCTTCACAAAATATGGAAGGGAAATATTAATGAGACAACCATACAAGCCTTTGTATTTTCTAAGGAATTTATAAATATTTCTTCAAACTTAAGAGGGCATTCAAAAGTTGGGGCATTATCTGTGAATTCACACATATGGAGTTTCTGCATCTGTGCACAGGGTAACCCTAGAACATTCCAAAGCTCAGCAGTTTAGGTGGGTAGGCCTCCCTCCCATTGTACCACACATGACTCCCTCTCCCTAATGGAGGAAGAAAACAGAGGAGTAGCTACCCTGGGCTTGAACCTAACCAATAAATATAACTTGGTGGAAGAAGTGGCAGCAAGAGAAACTCTGGGGGAAAGTGACCATGCTCTATTTGAGCTCTTGGTGTAGCCGTGTGTATACACCAGACTTTAGGAAAGCCAATTTTAATATACTCAGAACAATGACAGGGAAGGAACCATGGCAGGAAGTTCTAACAGGAAAAAGCATCCAATATAGATGGAAGACTGCAAGAAAAAAGATGGAAGACTGCAGCAACAACCAATGTGATGTCACAGAAATCTCAGTCACCAGACCAAAGAAGAGCATCTTGAATTGAAATAACTTGTGACCTAGGGTGCATCTCAGGTACAGTGTGTCAAAATATTGCAATTAAAATATAGAGGCACACTTCCAAGTTTGATCAGGATGACTGTGCAGAACTTTCTGAGTCAGATAAAGTAGTTAGATCTAAGATATGGCAAAAACCAAACCCCACATGGTAGCAAGGGTGTGACATGGAATCAGTGGGGAAAAAGTGGATCTTGGGCAGCAGAGGAGGTGAATGGTGAAAAATAATGCCTCAAAAATCAAGTTGTCATCTTGGAAAAAGACTGTGTACAAGAGTTATGTTGACCATATAGAGAACAGGAAGACTAACATTACTGACGTTAGATAGTTAAGGTTGGACTGGTTGTTCCCCAAAATTAGGTCCCCAGATGTTTTGTGCTATAACTCACAGAATCCCCAGCATCAAAGCAAATTGGCTAGTACAGATGGGCACGAAACAGAAAAATAGTGTTTTGTTTCATTGTTCATTGCGGTTAGTTTTGTTTTGTAATTAATGAATTTTTAATAGAATTTTCATAAGGAAACTAAACAAAATGAAACAATTTGGAAGCTGATGCCACCCAGCTGCTTTTTTTTGACAGGCCAGGTTGTGGGGAGGTGGGGTGGGGCCCCCTCCCCACAGCCCAAGCTGTCAAACCCAGCTGGGTGGGAGTGGCCAGAACTATAGAGCAAAGCAGGGTTTTGAATTTAATGCCACCTGCTCCGCTGTTCTGTTGTTGCCACCGGCAGCCAGCTGGTTTTTTCCCTGACAGGTCAGGCTGTGGGGAGGGAAGCCCTCCCCCTCCTCACAACACAACCTGTCAAAAAAAAAAAGGCAGGCAACGGCAAATTAAAAACCCTGCTCCCCTCTCCAGTTCTTGCCCCAACTCCCAAACTGGTGTTTTTTTGACAACAGTCAAAACCAGCTGGGTGGCGGTGATGAGAACTGGACAGCAGAGCAGGGAAATTCAAAAACATTTACTCCTGCCGCCATCCGGCGGCTCCCCGGTTTGGTTTCCAAACTGAAAAAAAGTGGTTCATTTCATTTCATGACAACATGTGGTCTGCCATTTCATAACATTACAAATCATTTCGTAATGTTACAAAACAACAAAACAGCATGTTTTTTCATTTTGTGCCCATCTCTGTTGGCTAGTGCTACTGGGAGTTGAAATATGATAACAATTGGTTTTTGAGCACTAATGAGTCAGACAACAAAAAATGGTAAAGCCTTTACATATGGTTGGATCACAATGTCAATTCATTACTCGCCTGGAAAAATACTTCCAGCTGCAAAGGTAGCATTCTGGTCATACTGGACATTTAAATATGCAGGTTTCTCAGGGTCAGGCAGGACATTTAATTTCACTGTGACACTGTTTAGAGTGTTCTTGCTGTATGAGGCTTTAAATTGCAATGTATGTTCTCCCCTGTAAAGTATGATAGCAATTAAAACATTGACCTAATTTTTCCGAAAGGTTGCTATTTAAATAGATGTGTATGAAGCCATAAGCCATCTATATAAAACAACAAGGGTTATTGTCTCACATTTTAGAGTTGGATGACATCAATACTGGGATGACAATTTGGCTATTTACTTTTCATTTGACATAAACACAGTTTCAGAACAGGTGCCAGGAATTAGTAATGGCCTAGGTGACAGCTAAAAATCAATCAGATGTTATACTATTAAACATGGAGCACAATACTCAGTCTTCTCTAGACAGGGTTCAATGTCCCCAACCCTTGTTAGGGAGCAGGATCATAGCTCTGGTATGTTACTTAATTCAGTGTTGCAAACTGCACTAAGTACCCACTGGGTCCTTTATCAGCTCTGATTGATTATGTTTCTTGCTGATGAGAGGTGACTTGTCCAAATATCTATAACCTATACTATTTGGGCTGCATTACAGTAATGTATGAAGAGTTCCCCAGCCGTTAAAGCAGTCATGTCCAAACTTTGGCCCTCCTGATGTTTTGGACCACAACTCCCAGAATTCCAAGCCTGTATTGCCAATGGCAAAGGACTGTGGGAGTTGTGGTCCAAAACATCTGGAGGGCTGAAGTTTGGACATGCCTGCATTAAAGTATTAACTCACTTGGCACCATGTTCTTCTACATAACTGTTAATCAGCCTTTCTCTTGACCCCACCAATACCACAGGTCCATTTGATGGCGATACTTCTCAGTTGCTGCTTCGAGACATCAGAATTCCCTCCCACAAGAGGAAGGCTGGACTCATCTTTGCTGTCTTTCCAAAGCACGTGATGACCCTTCTCTTCATGCAAGCTTTCCCTCAGTGAATGACTGCATGAGTGGTGTTGTTAAACAGATTGTTGTACCTTACTGCTTTGAAAGTGTTTTGGTTGTTTTTATTTAACATGTAGTAGTGTGATATTTGACCCATTCTAGCATCTGTATACTTTAAATATTAAAATGTTTTAAATATTGTTTTTAATTATGTAAGCGACCTTGGGTCTTTTTCAGGAAAAGGCCGGGTAAAAGAGTTTAAATAAAGTAACAAGTTTGAACACTTTTTATTGAGTGTCCCAATCTTTGGAAGTCAGAAAAGTGATTTTTCTGGGGTAAAAATGTAAAAATCCCCACCCAAATAAAGTTACTTGCACTTTTACCTTTTTAGGTCTGAGACAAATCCAACTCTGTTCTCTTGTGTTTAAGAGAATCTGACCTTTTATGATGCCTGACTTTCAGTATTCAATCTGGAATGAATATTCCTGTTCTTCCGTTTAAATTTCTTCCTATTACTTTTTGTATGTTATTTTGTTTCATTTTATTTAATTCTTTAAATTCTTTTTGACTGTGCTACATAATCCAGACATAATGGGCTGAGTATAAAATGCTATTAGGTAAGTTTACAAGAAAGATTTTTCTAACAAATAATGAACACGAGACTTATTTATTTACATGTAAACAAATTAGGCTGGGATCAACATGTAGAACATAGAATCAAGACAGAAAGAAACTTGCTAAAGACCCAAGCTATAAGTATGTTAAACCAGGTGACATTTAAAGGGCAGTACAAATAAATATTCATGTGATATGAATAGACGTATACTGAATCTACTACCTTTCCTTTTTAATCTAACTTCTATCATAAAATGACAAAGTGCAACTTTTGGTGAGGCTTTGTTCTTTCTCCCTGACGAGATTCTAACATGAAAACGGTGTTTCAATCTTGAGAGACGGTGGCCTTACATCCATTCTACTAGACTGCACTGTTACTTAGATACATATAAAAACTGCAAGATAACAATTTGTGAAGTAAAAAATATACAGATTTCTCAGTAGCACCAATATATGTTTGAAGGGGGTTTGACCACTTACCTTGGAGCATGAATACTAACAACTCCAAAATTTGCTCTACCATTTTCATCTGTTTTATGGAGAAAGGTTGAAGGCGTCACCTGTCAAGAAAATTAATTTTTTTCCCACTTGAAACTTTCACATATTTTTCTATGAAAATCATGTGCTTTAAAACTGTAAGAAAGTAGAGTTGCTTACCCATAACTCTCATTCTTTGAGAGGTCATCCTGTAAATTTACACAGATTGGTATCTTCTGCACCTGTGCAGAGCCAACAGAGACTTTCAGAACTTAATTGAAAACACCTGTTGACCTCCTCCCCTATAAGTAAGACAGGCTACCATGCACCTTGCCTGCCGCTCATGCAGATACAACCATGACATGAGGGAAGGCTAGGCAGAAAGTGTGTGAATTTACAGGGTGACCACTCGAAGAATGAGAGTTACAGGTAAGCAACTCTACTTTCTTCTTTGTGGTCTCCTGTCAATACACACACACATTGGTGAGTATCAAGAGTGAACCTGGAGGTGGGGTGTCACAGCACTACAGATGAGGACAGATGTCCCAAAACTAGCATTAGCTGCAGCCCAGGCATCCAAACAAACGTGAAAGGGAAATGCAGGTGGCATCACTCATGTGCCCCATAACAGTATCTGGAATGCTATCTCCTGGCAGAAGGGTGTGGTGGATGCCACGGCTGTTTCGTAGTGTGCCCAAACTTATTCGGGGAAAGGCATCTACGCTAGCTTGCAAAAATAGTCCTAGCTCGCTTGAAAATAGTCTTAGAGGAGACAGACTTCTGGTTCTGGCCTATGCCGTAGAGAAACAATTTGATAAGTTCTGTGGCTTATCACGTTGAATTCCTCCAGAAAAAGGGACCCTGAAAAAGGGTAAGTCACCTTGAAGGTGGGGGTTGGGCAAGAGAAGCAGCGCCTGTCTGACTAAGAAGGGAGTGGTGGCAATCTTTTCTTTTTTTTTTTTTTTTTTTTTTTTGGTCCAGGAAAATGCCTCATCTCCCACTGTGGGAAATACACCCACAAGCTATATTTTCATTAACTGAAAATACCCAGCATCCCATCCAGCTTGGTGTACAAGAGGCCAACCCCAACAATGGGTAGGTCCTCAGTGTGAACATACATAACCGTAGTAGAGGCCCCTGCCAGGGAGGATGACACACAGCAATAGCTGTCATAGATTGCTTAGTCGCAGCACTCATCCTCTGCCTGGCATAAACACAGTCATCATGGCCTCCTGAAGGTATGCAAGGGCCTATGACGCTGCTCTTTTCGGCCGAGGTCCCAAGGGCTGCAACAAAGAATATCTATCCTTCCAGACACCTGCACCTGGGAGCAGGGTGCTCCCCAGGACTCTCTCCTCACCTCCAAGAGGGGTGGAGAAAACTTCCAAGTGGCCTAGGAGGTTGGTCCCAATTCATGTCCTCATGGACTTGGCCAGCCTCAAGAGGTGTCAACTGCTGCACAGCAAGGCCTAAAACCCTTGAAACCCCTGGAATGAGGTGGATATATTGGTTCAAATCCCCAATGGTGAGAGAGGATGCACAACGTACACAGCCAGCGCTGCACCCTAAAGGGGGTATTCTCGGTATCGTAACTTGATGCCGGGTCCTAGTACTAAGCGGTTTGTTTACCTCTGGGATTGATGAAGCCTGAATAGCCTGGGAATCCATGGGACTGCCATCGGCATTGTACAGGCGCCCAGTACCAACCGACGCCAAAGAAGGTGCCACAAGGGAAGCTGCTGCTGCCTTAGCCGCCCCAGGTTAGCATGCAAATGGTTGATGACAGCAGCCATCCACGGGAAATGGGTCAGTAAGGACAACTCAAGCTCAAGGCTCCAGCACAGGAGCGTGAGGCCACTGCTGCTACCGTTCCTCCATACAATGAGACTTAAGGCTCTCCTTTGAGAAGCCTGCTCAGTGGCAATGGATATCATCCTTTCACACAATGGGACATGGGGCTCTCCTACGAGAAGCCTGCTCAGCAGTGATGGATATGGTTCCTCTACACAATGAGACTTAGGGCTATCCCATAAGAAGCCTGCTCAGTGGCTATGGGTATGGTTCCTCCACACCATGAGCACTACTGGAGTGGGTAAGGTATGTCCAGAGTCAGCAATATCACTGAATTGCAGGGAAGTGGCAAGGGTTGGTGGATTGGAGACCCGCTACATCATCCCCAGAGGGAGAATTCAAGCCACTAAATGGTGCTTTGCGGGTTCAAGCCTCGGCATGGAGGTCGCAAGCACAGCATTCTCCATCATCGATCAGGGAAGCCAAATGTGTGCCTGAGAAAACACAAGCTACTGTGAATACAGCTCCTGGGCTTGCTCTGTTAGTCTCCTGCAGAGTGAGCAAGCCAAGCTAAGATTTCCCAAGCTAAGAAGCTACTGAGAAAGCTTCACTAGCGAAGGCAGTCTATAAAACTTAAGAGTGGTTCTGAAGGTTATGTGACCACTAGAGTAGGTTTCAATGAGCACTCAAGGTTTTCCCTTTTCCAATTTTGGTTTGGAAAAACTAGTCTGCGATACACAGAGGCTCATTAACAAACACAAAGCTTTTGTTTCCTTGTCAAATGGGGAAGGGAATGGAGAGGGAGTAACTCCCTACCCCAGAAGGGGAGGAGGTGGGGAACTAGGGAAGGAGAACAAAGTTGTTTAAGAAAGACAAAAGAAAAAGAAAGTTTTACTTTCCTGTTGCAGAAGTTCTGGCTCCAAGCAGCTCAAGCGGAGGCAAGAGAAGAACTGAAAGGGCGTGGTAGCCATTCTTATTTATATCAACAGGTGTTTTCAATTAAGCTCTATA
Organism: Phrynocephalus forsythii; assembly: GCA_029282475.1. Lineage (NCBI taxonomy): Eukaryota > Metazoa > Chordata > Lepidosauria > Squamata > Agamidae > Phrynocephalus > Phrynocephalus forsythii. The sequence goes on from JAPFRF010000003.1 coordinate 62,646,479, forward strand.
AGTCTCCAGCTGGCTCTGCACAGGCACAGAAGATACCAATGTGTGTGTATTGACAGGAGAGCACAACGAAGAATGCAATTTTCCATATTAATTGATGATATATCTTTAAAATTTTCACTCTAGAATCCAGATGGTTGGTTGGCTCTAGCTAAACAATTATGTAATCATAAAAATATAAAGAAGTGGCAGGAATCTGGTGACTAACTATAGGTAATTCACTACAGCCTGACAATTACCTTCCTCTTTTCAGTCTGAAGTATTTACTAGCTAGCTTATACTTCCTTAGCCCACAACAACATTATTTGGTTTACATTTATTCCACTATGTGGCTACCACTATAGGAGAGGTTGTACAGTGACCCCCCACCTTACGCAGGGGTTAGGGACCCGACCTGACCTGACCTGACCTGTGATAACTGAAAATCTGGATATGTGGATGCAGGTTGCGTTGGGGGTGTGGTGCCTAGCTGGGGGCTCTTGTACTTACCTCCAGCCTGGCGCTGCCCCGAATGGGCCTGCAAAGGCCTTCCCGAGCCTTCTGGAGGCCACAAAAGGGGCTCCCTGTGAACCGGAAGTGACTTCCAGTAAACCGGAAGTCGGTTCCAGGTCGCCATAAATCATTTCTGAGGCCAAGGCCTTCAGAGGCCTCAGAAATGGTTTTCGGTGACCTGGAAGTGACTTCCAGTTCACAGGGAGGCTCTTTTGGGGCCTCCAGAAGGCCCTGGAAGGCCCTTGCAGGCCCATTCAGGGCAGCACCAGTCCTGGGGTAAGTAGGGGAGGCCTGAAACAGGCCTTTCCCCTTACCCCAGGAGACCTTTTTTCATATACTGCGGCACCACGATATAGCGGGACTGCAGTATATGAACCACAAATGGGCGGGGGACCACTGTATTTGGATTCTTATAATTAGTTGTTGTTAAGTGCTATTAAGTCATATGATAACCGTATGAACCAGGGATCTCCAAAATGTCCTGTCTTCAACACCTCTGCTCAGTTCTCGTAAATGTATGCTTGTGGATTTCTTTAGGGAGTCATTCCATCCCATGTTTGCCTTCCTTTTTTCATGATGCCTTAAACCTTTTCAAGCATTCCTGTCTTTTCCAGATATTCTTGCATTCTCATGATGTGCCCAAAGTAGGACCTCAGTTTCACCATATTTGCCTCCAGAGATAACTCAAGCTTGTGTTGCTCTAGAACCCACTCATACATCTTTCTGGCAGTCTGCAAAGCTCTCCTCCCACACCATGTATCAAATACATTTTTTCCTGCTAGCTTTCATAACAATACATGGTGATCAGGAATACAATAGTGTGGATGATCCTGGTCTTGGTCTTTAGGAACACATCTTTACACTTGATGACCTCTTCCAAATCTTGGTCTTCTGATTTCTTGGCTGCAGTCTCCACTTGGCTTGTTAATTGAACCAGGGCATAAGAACACTTTTTCAATTTCAATTTCTTCAGTTTTGACATTAAAGCTGTGTAGTTCTTCTGTAGTCATAATTTTTGTCTTCTTGATGTTCAACTGTATTATGCTTTAACACTTTTTCTACAAGTCATTTCAAGTCATTGCTGTTTTCTGCTATTGAGTTGGTGTTATCTGCATATTTTCTAGTAAATTTCACTCCTCGGTCTGAATCTACTCGGACTTGCTGTATGATACAGAGTGAAATGAAAAGGGGGGAAATGCACCCTTGTCTAACACATTTGCTTATAGAAAACCATTATCTCTCCCCATATTCTGTCCTGATGGTCGCTTATTCTCATAATATGGGTTGCACATCAGGACAAGCAAGTGCTGAGGCACACCCAAATCTTTCAGAACAACCCAGTTTGTTGCAGTCTATAGGCATAGACTGATTTCTTCTGAAATTTTTTTGGTGTGTTCCAAAACATCAAAGTAGACAGTGTATATTTGAAGTATGATTTCAACTGCCTCTCCTTTTTGGAATTCACCTTGAATATAAGGAATTTTTTGCTCCATATAAGACAAAAGCATTGCGGTAGTATCTTGAGCTTCACTTTGCTTGCATGGGAAATTAGAGCAATGGTTCTTTAATTACTGCCGTCTTTGGCATCTCTTTTATTTGAGACTGGAATGTATATTGAACATTGCTAGTCTTTGGGCCATTGTTTTTATATCCATATTTGTTGGCATATTCTTGCTAGCATTCTTATAATCTTGTAGACTAATCTTTATATTATCATTTATCTAACTAACCATATCAATTATCTTATACAATCATGTATGCTAGGATTTCAGAATATTTTTAACAGTGGGGTGTAGTTTAAAAATTATTTACAAGTTAAAAGTGAATGCTCCTAGTTTCAAACAAGCTTATTATTCTTACTTCCATAGCCCTGTATAGCCTTGAGCTTCCACTGTCTACTTATGACTTCTCCCTCAGCTTCATTCTTCTTAGACATTCAGAGGTATCCAATTCGCTCAAAAGCCCCACTTGTTGCCTCTTCTTGACCTGTGCAGAAGACTGAGTTGCAGACTTGATAAAAATGTGAGTCCTAAGGTTGGATTTTTTAAAAATAAGAGAAGTGGCATCCTACACTTTTATGTATATACTTTGCCATCATTTTCCCTCCTCCAATTTTAACCTTCTCAGATATTCAAAGGCATCCTGGTCCCTTTAATACACTACACATTATTACTTCTTGCCCTGGATATTTAAAACTGCATATCAAAACAACTGCACAATACCAATCTCTTATTCCATTAAATTCCTTCTGAAGACCCAACTTTCCAGCAGGTTTATAGCAAAACTTTCTATTTCCTTAAGATGTAATTCTCATGCCTATTTGAAGATGAGATGCACAGGCATACAAATTCTTACCCTATTTACTTTCTGCTTTTACTTGTCTTTATTTTCACTCAGTCAAATTTATGCCATAAACTCCTCGGAGTGATAGTCATATGCAAATTACCTTTAAATTATTAGCTTTCACAAGATTGATTTTGACATTAGGTTCAGAAGATGGGTTATTCCACTGATCACAGAGCTGGACTATAAGAGGTTTGTGTAGATTTTTGCCATTAATCACTGAAACCATCTGGAAATAGAAAACGTATTACTGTTTAGAACTATAAAGCATGCATTAAATTGGGATTTTAAATTTAGTGGGTCCCCAAACCTCACTATACCAGAATCACCTTGATTAAAAACAACAACCTTACATTCATGTCTTCTGTAGATATTAGGCCTTCTAAGACCACATTTGAAAAGTGATATCCCAGTCAGTTCAAGAAAGACCTTCTAAGGCCTGAAAAGAGTCCTTCAAGAGAGTGAAATTGGTGTAGGGCAACTTTTACTCTATGTTACTTTTGGGTTTCAAGGTAATTAGAAGTGATGAGTGGCTCCTTCAAGGTCTGCGGGAGGGCAAAATAGTCCTGAATCGCATGGAATTTACCCATGCCTGCTATAAATGCATAGTATTTGTGCTTGTCATTAATAGCTGATGTATAATAAAGAGTTACATATATGGAAACTTCAATTGCGAATATTATAATGTAAGTGGTCCTTTTGTTCTAGTGTTCCAAGTTAAATAAAATTCAAATTATATAGCTAGTGCAATTGTCTTCATAGCACACTTGAGTTAGTATCATATGATGTTGACTTACTTCCTCTAATTCTGGCCAGTCCACAAGGGTCAGTTTTGCTGGAGGTCCTGCAATCAAATTTAATCTCAAGAAATGACAAAGTTCATGCCAGGCAAAGCATAATTCTTTGGTTTCAGGAGGGCATGGTTTGAATCTAATGCCTCTGACACTAATGGTTTGTGTATCTTCCTAGAAAGAAGTATATAATATAGTAAACTCAGAGGATTTTGATCTCAGCAAAGATGGGATGAACAAATTATTTAACAATATGCAAAGAAAATACATGTTTCAGGCACATCAATTTAATGCATACAGGGTTAAATGTGTACACATGAACATTTTCTGAATCCTGCATCAATGAAAAAAAGAGAACAGAGATAGGAGCTATAAGATATGGCAACAGAAAGACCTACAATACCATGCCTTTGAGACAGTAAGTTATAAGAAGGAATACTAGTAGTGCTAGAGAAGAAGGTAACAGGTAGATTCAGAAGAGGCAACAGCTGGGGGCAAAAGAAAGAAATAAGTTACAGGTGGTCTGTGCAGTGAAGAATCTAACAGGAAAGTAATTTATTGTATGGGCATATCTGCTTCTATGAGAGGGTAAATCTCTTGAATGCCACACACTTCAGAATGTGAGACCTGATATTTTACTCCACAGGCACTGAAGTATGGAAGGGTACTCCACTGAGAAGTATGAAACACAAAACACTAAACAGGGAAGCTTCAGTGCTCAGATAGCAGGGCTGCAGTCTGAGGTTTACTATGAAAGATTATTGCTTACAAAGGACATAGGGTTTATCTTTAATGAACCTATACGGCTATCCTGGATGAAACCTAATTTCAGGGCCTCAAATTCAAGATCACAACCTTGAATAACTCTTCAAAATGCAAACTAAAACTCAGGGTGGATTTGCAGCACTTCTGACACTGGAATTATCAATCGCCAATGCTGTTGGAACAGCATTACAGGGTGTTCTGTGAAACTGTTTAGGGATTTTTTTTTGTTACTCAGTAACATACTCAGTTTTCTCTTTATAAAGATTCAAGTAAAAATATTCCTGACTTTAGATCACAAAATAATTTTGCCACGCCAAAAAGCAAAAGCAAAAAGCAAAGTGTTCTGCTTATATACCGCCCCATACCACTACAAGTAGTATCTGGGCGGTTTACAATTTTGATTACAGTGTGCAGGCTACACATTGCCCCCCCAGCAAGCTGGGTATTCATTTTACCGACCTCAGAAGGATGGAAGGCTGAGTGAACCTTGAGCCTGCTACCAGGGATTGAACCCAGGTCGTGAACACAGTTTTACCTGCAGTACAGGCATTTAACCACTGCGCCACGAGGCTCCAAGTGAATTCATTTCTGTTTTTGGTTGATTAAAAAAATTCTTGCATGTTGCTTTATTTCTGCTGATAGCTAGAGAACCAATTGCAGAATTATGACTGTTCCTTCTGCTTTATTGTTTACAGTTGAAATGCTCCTACTATTATGTATCTGCCATATACAAATAAGTCTTACCATCTTCAAAGGTATGGCCTAAGACATTCCTGCTTCGTCTGTATATTTTTATGATGTTTAACTCTCAGAAGTACCAATCTCCCTCACTCTAAGATCAATCATCTTATCAGTGGAAATATACTGTATAGGGTATTAGGGAAATACCTGCCAAATGGTCTGCAAATCTGACTTATCCAGACCATTTCCAGAAATCGCCAAAGAAGCAGTGCAAGATGATGTCAGGTTCTGAATATGATTTCCATGCTTATCTGTAATCATTATCTCTTAAAAGAAAAATAGAAGAATTAGAACTTAGGAAAATATTTTAAAATATATGGTAAGCATATTTTCAATAGATTTTCAAGCAATTTAATATACAATCTCATAACACAGAATGATAGTTAATACCAAAGATGAGCAAAATATTGTCCGTTTAAAACATGTTTTTACAGATCTTGCTCCCTAGTGATCAATCACTTTTAAAGAATGGAGAACCTACTTGGAGTGATTTAACTTAAAAATGAATCATTTCAAGTGCAGCATGCCTTGATTTAACTAGGGGGAGGATACTGAAACGACCGGTGCATCCACAGATGATTGAGGACTTCACCTTGCCACAGACTTTTCACTCCTGATCTGCACTATGACAGCACTATATACCGTATTTTCCCTTCTATAAGACACACTTACCCCCCTCAACAGTAAGGAGAAATGTCTGTGTGTCTTATAGGGCAGATACACCCCCGCTGGGAGCTTCCATAGCGGCTGCTGTGAAGGCCGCCAGACCTGGTGCAGGTCCCAGGCCCAGTGGAGGCTTCCTGACCCAGCTGTTTTAAAAAAAAAAACTCCCTTGCATGATTGATTTGTTCCATAGAATAGAAGAGGAAGGAAGAGTAAAGAGCCCTACCATAGACCAAGGAGATGAGAAACGGGTTAGAGAGTAACCATCCACCATGATTATCATAGAGCTGCTCTTCAAGACAGGCTGAATGTGAATCCAGGGGAAGGAGCTCTCCCATGCAGCCGTCTTGAAGAACAGCTCATGGTAGTTGGTTACTCTCTAGCCGGTTTCTCATATCTATGGTCTACAGTAGGGCTGTTTACTCTCCCACATATTCTATGGAACAAATCAATCATGCAAGGGATTTTTTCCTAAACAGCAGGGTTGGGAAGGCTCTGCTGGGGCTGCAGCTGGGGCTGGGACCTGCCCCGGGTCCGAGGCCTCTGCAATGGTTGAAGGCTTCCCAGCATGGAGACCCAGGCCGGGACGGGGGGGCAGCTTATCATCACATTTTACTCTCCAGCCATGCCACTCCAGGCTTTCCAAGAGTAGCATGGCTGGCCAGAACGGCAGTATTATGTGTGAATATTTTTTTCACACACATGTGTGTGTTGTGTCGTTACAGTCGTGACCGACTCTTCGTGACCCCATGACCATGGAGTTTTCTTGGCAGGAATACTGGAGTAGTTTGCCAGTTCCTACTCCAGGCGCCTGGTATTCCCTGGTGGTCTCCCATCCAAGTACTAACCAGGGCCAACCCTGCTTAGATTCTGAAATCGGGTGAGATTGGATGTGCTTAGGGCATCTAGGCAGCTGCTACATACCCCTAAAACTAGGTGTGTCTTATGGTCCAGTGCATCTTATGGAGCGAAAAAATACGGTAATATACAAGAATAGAAGCACACTCATAATCTTCCTTGACATGATCAAACTGCTAGACTCTATTTATATTAGACTTAAGGATTCAAATGTTATAAGGGGAAGCCAACACTTCTGTAAATTCAATGAATCTACTCAAGTTTGGACTACAAATCATATTCAGCATAAGATTTTTGAGTCAATAATGCAAAAATTAAAAGATTCAAGCTATGAAAATTAAAAATCCAAGATAAAAAAGGATAAGAAATTATTAATGACTCAAAGGCCTCACATAGATATAAACTATAAGTACTACCACCTTCCAGTTAGCAATGGGCATTCCCTACTTCTCTCAGACAGCTTATCCTAGGCCCAGAATACATATCCTGATTTTCCAGAAGAGTAACAGAAATCATAATGCCTCATCTTCCCAATCTCTTGATAGGTATAACATCACAGTGGATCCATTTACATTTTCTCCACTATGCCATCACAGCCTCACTATCCTAAGAAACAAGAATTCTGCTATTATTCTGAATAAAAATTGGTTACAAAAATGTGCCGTAAGAGGCAAAATGTGCACAAAAGATGGTCATTAGGGAAAAGTTTGTATAAGATACATTCTAGAGAAAATGTATGCACAAAGTTTATTTCAAAAATTATGTACATTTTTGAGAAACACGCAGTCTATCAAAATGGGGAAAATGTAAAACTGAAAAATGAATACAGAATCAAACTTACAAGTCCACCCATGCCGTATTACATACAAGTACTTACCAATTTCACTTTGTAATGTTTTACCCATTAATAAAACATTTGAACCTTTTATTTTGCATTTGATATGTTTTGGTTCATCAGGAAGTGGTCTGAAAGAAACAAATAGTGACTTCTTCTAGTTACCCCTTTTACAGATATCCCTGTTCAGAGATAACTCTGACATTGCAGTGGTCCAAATCCTTTGCATAGGTATGCAAACAGCAAAGCTTTTGGAAGTGAACTGCCCAAATGAAGAAGTTACCATAGACATTTTTAATTATGTACTGAGTTGGATAATTCAGTTTATAAGTGATAATGTCTATGGTGATTTCTTAACCTACCTATGAAGATTATGCCACTTGCATGTAAGAGGATTTTGGCTACTAAATCATTACAATTTGAATTATTTAAAGATACAGAGCAGCATCCTCTCTGATTTACTTGCCAGATTCCTGCTTGTCGATATATCATATAATGTTATGCCTGTGTGAAGAAGCCAGTCACTATGTTCAGAAAACATGGATTGCAAAACTCAGATGCACAACTGGTCACATAGTTCCCGACATGTAGCGCACCTGAGAAAGCACTTAATGGATAGCCTTTCTGAATGACACAGGGCCTTTTCACACGATCCCTAAGATCCGCTGGCCACTTAAATTCGGACCAGAGATCTTAGGGGTTCGTTGCTCTTGCTGTGTTCCCACCCCTCAGCACTTCTTTGCTCCTGTCTGCGTGAGGGGTGGGAGAAAAAAAGAGAGGAAAAAATGCATCTCACCTCCGAAGCCACCTGGCTTCCTGATTCCTTCTCTTCCTGATTCCGCCCGGCTTCCTGGTTCCTTCTCTTAAAGGGGCGGGCAGGCAAAAACAACAACAAACAGACGCAAGGAGAGCCGACACTCACTCCCTTAAAACCACATCAGGGATTGTCACCACGGGAGAGCAGGTACATGAAAAATGCGCTGGGTCACGCTTAGGTGGGCGGGGTCGCACTTAATTTTCTGCAAACTCCAGAGCTGGTGGGGAAACATTTTTAAGCTCCGGAGCTTGCAGCCATTTGCGGCGGAGTTTAGGGGTCGTGTATAAACGCCCACAGAGGTACTCTTGCATGATGCCAATTATGAACACATAGCTACTCAACAGAATTTCAACCACTATGCATGGGATGACAAACATGTAAGCAATTTTCTCAATTTTCTAGAGTAGCTACTGGATGCCTCATCACCTGAATAGCTGCACAACCAGTGTGCACTGAAGTGTGATGAACACTCCGGAAAATGAAGAAAAACACTTATATGATTGCCACTCAATTTCAATGTGCAATTTCTGAAACTGTACTTAATATTATAAGAGAAAGTGTGGCAAACTTCTTGTTTCACTTCAGTTTGATTTGATTTGTTAGACTGAAATTAGGTCATTGCTGTATAGCTCCTTTCCTTCAGATGATAGAATGATAAAATGTCAGGCAACTTCATTATCAAGGCAGGAAAATGAGGAATTAAACTGCTCACCTATTTGAATAATTGCATAGCTAAACTATGTGTTTAACTATTAACTGGGTGTGTTTGGGATTAGCACATTTGGGTTAATTAATTTTGTCAGTCATGTAAAAGAAATTTGATATCTACCACAGCATAATGAATACCTGCTTTGGCCTACAGCTTGGAAAATTACTTTAAAGTAGTGATCACTTGTTACTATAGTTCCAAGTGCCCTATATCCTTTAGTTAATTACAATTATGGGCACAATTTACCACTACAGGTATAATTTGAAGTTAATTTTTACTTTTGAATTTCTGAAAATGCTTGCAGCATGGTAATAAAGGATTGTTCTACTTCTGCAAGTGCTGATGCTGCATAAGTGAACGATGATGGTTTTTTTTCCCCTGGAGATGATTAACCATACCATGGAAATGCCTGTATTACCACACTGGCTTTCTATTCAATGGAAGCTCAGCAGGATCCTAGCCTTTCAAAAACTCTGTCTGCCAAGTCTAGCACAGGACATCTTTGAACCACATGATCCTTTTTTAACCCTTTAGTGAGGCTACCCCATAAATACATGCAAAAAGTTTAAAAAGTTAGAATTGTGTCACAAAAGCCAGGTGCTCTATTTGGACCTTTCCAATTGAGGTTGTACTATTAACTTGTCTGTTGTTTTAATGCCAATAAAGGTCTCTTAAATAAATAAATAAATAAATAAATAAATAAATAAATAAATAAATAAAAATATTTGGACCTTGTTGTCATCCGACATCACAGTAGATCAGAGCCAAGAGTGCTGCTGGAGGGCAATGGCTGCACCTAGGGCTTTTGTAGCGCAATCTGAAGAGTGGCGGGCAGCCCTCATCTGTTGTTCTGCGACTGCCCTTGATTTGTCGTAGAGCGACAACAGTTGAGACCGTGCTGGTTCATGTATAGTGTCCAGGTGTGACTGCTTCTGGGCAGCCAGCACCAGATTGAGAGAGGGGCTCAGAAGTTGAGACAGAGGACCTGGAACAGCCTGAGGGGAAGGCCTGTTGAAAGAGGTTGTGCAAGTCCTTAGATGGATTAGGAACTGGAGAATGCTCCTAATCCGAGGAGGGCGAACTGAAGGAAGGCTGTCAGGACCAAGAGTTTGGTGGGGTCCCAAGACAGACCAGGACTGCTGGTGCAGATGGGAGAATCATCTCTTCCCTGTTTTCCTGTTTTCATTTTATTTTTCCAGCTTAGATACTGTAGACTTGACTTTAGGTATCTTTTCCAGTTTCGGGCCAGACTGGGTCGGTACTGAGCCATTTTGTCAGTCATGTAAAAGAAATTTGATATCTACCACAGCATAATGTGAGCTGTTTTCAAGTAGGTAAGTATTCAGATGATGTCATCTGTTCTTTAAAGCCTGTAAGATGAATCTACTGCAGAAAGTACAAGCGGAGGGCCAACGGTTCTCACCCAAAACAGTAGAGGCACTTTGAATGGCCGTTCATGAGAGGAATCCTCCCCTCACAGTCGGTACAGATTTTTAAAGGGCCCCGAAGGGCCATAAAGTAGAAAAAAAAGAGTCCACATAAGAATTAAGGAAAAAAACAACCCTAAAGGGGCTACAAACAAGATCTGTAGGAGAATCCAAGTGGAGACCAATGAAGGCAAGACCTATAAACACGGCAGTTGAAGGAAACTGAGGTGTTTGGGCAGGAGCGCCAGGGTACATATGCACCACAGGGTGGAGGAGACTAATGTTTCAACTTTATTGCTAGACAGTTCTGTGACCTTCGCATGTGCACACTGAAAACCTATCTGTGTGGCTTCACGAAGGCCACAAAGGAGAACAATGGATATGAGGGTCCTTCTGCAATTACAGTGGTACCTGTACTTGAGTTTAATCTGTTCCGAATGCATGCTCATTTAGTTGAACAACTCATAAGTAAAGCATCCATATCTAAAAAATCAAAAATAAATAAAAATTGAAAAAATAATTTAAAAATGTAAGTAGAGCAGACCTCATCTAAAATTTGTAAGGCAGCAGTTAAAACACCAACGGTTTTCTGCTCCTAAGTCGAATGCTTGTAAGTAGAGCGACTCGTCAGTAGAGGTACCACTGTATAAATAACCAGGCATGTGTAACAAATAGTTCCCAGCTTTATTCAGTCCTGCTAAACAGGAGAGACTGTGCAAGCGTGTGAAGGTTCCTGTTTGTATGTACTGTATCTAGTAAACAATGATGTAGTATTGCATGGAAAAGTGGTCAATATGTTCCTGCAGTAGTTCTTTTACTTGAATAGCTCAGTTTGAAGTGATAGTAAGAAATGATTTAGTACAAACTTATCAAGAAAAGTCTTGTTAAAGAAATACCAACCTGATTGTAAATGAACTTTCCAAAGATACATGCTCATCATGGAATGTGACGAGACAATACCGCCCCTCTTTAACAGATGTTGGCACTTTCACATCTGGTAATGAACCACTGACTAGTTGTTCTTCATTGACCTCTGGGGTCCAGTTTACCTAATACATAAAGTATTTTCAATCATGTCAGCTGTGATTTAAAGTAAAAAAAATTATTTGCCTTTAAAACCTTGTTTAAAGTTAATGACAGATTTGACAATGGATTATTTAATATAAATAGACAGCTTTTATTGGGATCACATTCAGGAAACACAGTCTAACACACATAAAAATCTGAATCCACAGTGCTAACACCCTCTCCAGCAACTGAGGTGCTATGAATTAATTTGAATTCTTCAAGAATTCTCCAAAAACCTGAGCTACTTAGTATATACATGAACAATTTTGGGATCACTAGAACTGGCACAGTCATAAAGATGGAATTGTAACAGTTAGCACCTTAAACAAATAAGCAAGAAACAAGCAAACATTAGTGTTGACCTTACATTCCATCATGATCTCTAAGACTGACTTTATTTCCTGCAAACTCACTCTAACTTCTAGATAATGCTCACCTTAATTATCAGACATATGCTCATTGAACCTTCAACCATCAATGGAAATGAAGCAACATTTTTTCTATTATGCACTTTTGTCCCATGATTTTGCATTTCTCTTATAATTATATATTTCATTTTATATTAGATAATAATTCATTTTAAAAAATTGTGTCATAGTTTTCTGAAAGCACCTACCTTTATTTTTTCAGCCAGAGTGGGAGTCATCATTATTTCTCTTTCTCCTTCATCGTATATTTGGAAAATAAGATTTTCCATCACATCACCTGCAACCCAGTTAATTTCATCCTGGTGTTTGATCTGAATAGCCTTTTCTCCTCCAACACTAAATATCTGTAGTTTTGCAACACGACTACTAGGAAACAATTTAATGGCCTTCTCCAGGGGTGGCACATTTTTACAACTCTAATAATAAAAAAGAAAGAAAAAGAACAAAACTGAGGCAGTAACATGGGAAATGGTATTTCAGATATACACTAGCATACTGTAAATCCACTTCCATTAATGTGTTATGTTATGGTGTTATGTTAACTAATCTTCACCAATTTCATATACATAGTAAAGTAATTATGGAGATTAAAATGGTAACAAGAAGCAATAGAGAGCTCTGAAATAGCTAATAAACTAATAAGTGTTTGTAATATTTAAGGAGATTAAGGAGCTTTGCAGAAGTGCTAAGAGAAATCCAAATATTCCTTTAGAGCAGGCCTGCCCAAAGTCCGGCCCGGGGGCAAAATCCTGCCCGTCAGGCCATTCTGAGTGACCCGCGGCTGGCTGGCCCGTCCCTCCCTCCCCCTCCTTCACCCCATGTTTTTTTAAGAAATCTTCTGCCAACACTGACACCGCCGGGAAGCTTGTGGGGCTCAGCCGGCCGGCCAGCCATTGCGCAGGTTGCTGCTGGCACCGCCGGCAACCATGTGAGGCTGGGAGCCGTGCAGGGGTGGTGTGCGTGTGGGCCGCTGCCACCCGCAACACCGGGAACCTTGTGAAGCTCGGAACACCGGCACCGCTGGGAAGCTTGGGCAGACGGGCGGTCTGCCGCCACCGGCACCGCAGGAATGTGTGGGGGTGGGCAGGCCAGTGGGCCTCTGCCACCGCCAAGGAGCTTTGGGGTGGGCTGGCGGGCGAGCTGTCGCCACCGCTGGGGAGCTCAGGTCACACAGATTGCCTCTTCCAAGGGGTGTCCTGTGGCCACGGCTCCCTGTGCTTCCTTTGGTCCCCACCTTCCTTCTTTCCTCCTTCCCTTGGTCCTCACCTTCCTTCCTTCCTTCCTCCCTCCCTTGGTTCCCGCCTTCCTTCCTGCGGGTGGGGTTGCAAGGGGTCAGTGGGTGGGGCTAATGGGTCAGTGGGTGGGGCTTGCAGTGGGGTGGCAGGGACAGGGAGCAACCGACCCCTGACACATTCTCAGCCACCAAATCTGGCTCTCCTTACAAAAAGTTTGGGCACCCCTGCTTTAGAGGTAACAGTTACACTTACTCTGAGTTTTCCAAATGTGAATTCATTCATTTATTTTATCTTTACTCTACTTATACCACATATTTAACCAGTGATCATTATGGGCGGTTCACAACACAATAATGCATAAACACAGTTTAACAAAGTTTTATAAATAAAACTAATTTAAATTAAATAACAAGGATATGAAAAATAATAAAAAGTTTTGAATTCAATGTAGGTTGGCATTTACATACACATAATTCTTGCCTGAAACACTTCCACTTTAAGACAGTGGGAACAGGTCAACATGCAATTGGTATATGAGAATTCAAAATGGGTTAGGTTTGAAAATGAAGCAAATAAAGGGATAGGAAAATTTGGTATATTTACAAATCAGGCAACTAGAGAAGACAAATTAGATATGGGACCTAGGAGAAATATATTGAAAAATTGGAAGAAGTGGCAACCAAAATGGCTAAAAGGAATATCCAGATGGGCACCAATGGAAACATTAGAAAATACAATACAGATTCTGGATGGTGGGAATTACTTAGGCAAAAAGGATTTAGAAGAATAAAAGATATGTATAATGGAGAAGTGTTGAAATCAATTCAAGTTTTAGAAGAGGAAATAGGTCAACAATATTGGTTAAAAATAGCTGGCTATTATAAGAAGGTTCAAAAATTAATAGAAGAAAGGAATATAGGTATAGAAGAACCGACAGAAGAAATTTACAGAATAATGAATCAAAACAAAAGAGGGCTAGCAGGTGTCATATATAAGAAAATGATTGCGGATAAGGAACAAGCAATTACGCAATTACAAATAAAAATGGGAGACAGAAATGCAAATAGAGCAAAAAGCTGTAAGAATTATTAACGGAATTACCAAAATAAAACTATACAAATTTAAGGAACTAGAATTGAATTTTTTTACTAAATGGTATAGAACCCCAGCCATGTTAGCTAATATGTTTTCAGGATTAAATTCCAATTGTTGGCATTGTAAGAAAACAAAAGGGTGGTACTCTCACATGTTGTGGAAATGCTCTGAAGTTAAATTTTTTTGGGGGAAATATTGTTAATAAATAAATAAATTATTCCCAGTAAATATAAAAATAGATACTGAATTAATGTGTATAAATACAATGGGAATAGATACAGTAGAGAAGAAGCATGCAAAATTATTAAAAGCAATGGTGTTAGCAGGTAAAGCAGTCACAGCAGCAGCCTGGAAAGATAAGAGTAAATGGACAGAAAAGAAACGGCACAACTATTTGTTTGAAATTTTTCAATCAGTTGTAATTTTTATTATTGATCAAGATATGCCATGGGAAGACAGAATAAAGAAAATCAAGGAGAAATGGACTATTGAAGATGGATAGAAGAAGAAAATGAAGACGTTCAGTGGAAGCTTCAAACTTTGTGCCCCTGTCTGGGAGAAAAAGACTGAAAATAATAGACTGGGGGGAACGGGATGATAAGAGGGGAAAATGTAAAATTTAGAGAAGATGAATATGCATAATTGAAGAATTTTATCAATAAACAGACTAAAAAATAAAAAATGCAATTGGTTTGTCATTATTCCCTATTATGAAAGGTGAGAATAGCATGAACCTTGTAGATATGTGCTTTTACACAATTTAAAAGAGTATCAGGATCATTATTAATCATGTTTTATAACTCTTTCTTATTCATGATTTCACTTTCTAAGATTTCTTTGACTGATCAAGACCATTGCCTCTCTCCATACTGTCAAGACAGCGAAGTATTCAACTATTCTAGACCACTATATGACAGCAATAAGACCAAATTTTAAATACATTTCTACTTACAGGTATTTCAATCCTTGCACTGAGTGTGTGATCTTTCTTTATATTTTGTACATGTAGAACTGGACCAGTTAAGATATTAGATCCAACACTGCTGCAATCAACAGCATACAATGGAAGGCCTGGAGCACCTGAAAACTAATACAATCAAGAATTTAAAACTTTCATTTATTTGTCTTTATGTAGGCACATACATACTTTTATTTTTGCCTCTCTAGCAAACAAATTAGTACACAATGTGGCTAAAATAAGTGAAGAATAAACAATTAAAAATAAATTTCATCACAATAATAAAGCAGATTGTTCTGCTTATATACTGCCCCATACCACTTCAAGTAGTCTCTGGATGGTTTACAGTTTTAATTACAGTAATGCAAGCCACACATTGGCTCCCTCCCCGCAAGCTGGGTACTCATTTTACTGACGTTGGAAGGATGGAAGATTGAGTCAACCATGAGCCTGCTACTTGGGATTGAACCCCAGGTCATGAGCACAGTTTTACCTGCAGTACAGGCAATTAATCACTGCACCATGGGGCTCTCTAAAGACTATAAATTCCTAAAAACACTGAAATGTAGAAATGATTGCAAGCCACACATCCAGGAGCAACACACGAAAAAATGCCTTCTCAATAGCATCTGATGGTGAAAGTTTAATGAAGAGGGCTTTTCCTGAAGATCTTCATATGTGCACACATACATAGTAAGACTGGTGGTCAACTAGATAGATAGCACCCAAGCTGTTAGGACTTTGAAACTGAACTGGAACCAGAAAGAAACTGGCTATTTGTGCAATAAAACCAATAAATCCTGGAGTGTTTATATATTATATATTCTCCCTAATAATGGGGCTGAGGAGGGTGTGTGGGTTGAGGTGCTAATCCCCCTGCCCTTTGGGCACTCGCATCTGCACTAATACCCCAGGCCAAGGGTCTTCTTTGCAAATGTAATCCCAATCCCCAAGAGGTTCAGGTTACTCAAGAGGGCCTTTCTCTCCCTGGAAGCCCTTGTTCGATTTCTTCAAGGCATCTCCCCAGGTATTGAAGACCTTGTCTACCAGGCTTCTTTGACCTTGTCTACCAGGACATCTGTTTACAAGTTCCCATCTGGACCCCCTACTCCATCTTCTCCTTCACTCCTGATGCTGTTTACCTCCCTGCCTTCCTTATATCCCCTGGGTCCCCAGGGTCTCTCCTTCTGGTGTGCAACAGTAATTTTCGTAAGCAGCAGCACATTTTTGTAAAGCATAGACTTCTTTGGGGTATTCTGGGGTGTATGCAACTTCACTGCATTATGTATGTGTCATGTGCATCCTATGCTGTGTTCTGTTTCCATTCTGACTACTTTTAAGGACAGAAAACACATCTTTTTAAACCTGTACAGTGGTAGTTCGAGGTACGAATGCCCCGAGTTAGGAAAATTCCAGTTACAAATAGAAATCCGTGGGTGTAGGAAAAATTTGAGTTACCAAAAAAAGCCTTTTTTGAGTTACAAAAGGGAAAAGGAAAGGAAAGATTCATTTTCAAAATGGCTCCTGCTTGTTTGCAATAGCAATATTGCAATCTTGTGGCCACCTGACTACCGGTACAGTGCTGCAATTAGAAAGAAGGAGCCATTTTGAAAAGGAAAGCTGAGAACCCAGGCTTCTTCTTTTTATTTTCAATGACCTTTTCAAACTGCCTGTTTTGGAAATACTTGGCACCATTTGGGGGACTTCTTTGGACTTCTTTGGTGGATTTCTCAAGTGGTTATAAGGTAGGTTCTGTTGTTTGCTTTCCTGTTACTGTGTTTTTGCTTTCTGGGATGGGGTGATTTCCAACTTGGAACAGATTAATCCATTTCCATTACATTTCTATGGGAAATTCTGTTTCAAGTTTAAAAAATGAGTTACAAAAATGCATTGGGAATGGATTAATGTCATAATTAGAGGTACCACTGTATATGGATTTTAACCTAACTTGCTTTGTAAATAAATCTTATGTGGGGACATAATTCCCCCACCCCTGCATACACTTGAAATTATATATTACCTCCACAATATGACAGTATTGTTATCAACTTCTGATACTTAAGACCTCTCATACCACACATGGTCCAAGAGAAAATAGCACTGATAGTGATACCACTGTCATCACCACATCCATTCCATTAGGTACTGTCCGACTGGTCATGCAAACATATAATATGCAATTCTGGCAGACTTCACCTTCAGTACCACCTTTCATCTCTGGTTCTTAATCAGGTACACAGCAACAAACTCAATCACAGTGGACACTGTCCAGGATAGCCCAATCTGTACTCATGGATAAAGAAGGCAGGAAGCTATATGCTGCAGATCAACACTTGCATTCTTTTGTAAAACACTCTCTGCTTTTCTTGCTATAAAGTTTGTATGATAGTGCACCAGCAACATTTCTTTTGAAAAGTTACTCAACTCCTCAATACTCTTCTGGAATTTTAAAGAATGTGGTTCTGGGCTCCAGGCAAAGACCACAAACTGGTAGCATAAAAAAAAGTACTACAACATGCCATTAGGTAAAGTGTGCAGCCAAAATTCTAGCTAGCACTCTAGTTCTGGCCAGATATGCCTGGCTCAGATGCTCATAGAGCCCACAAAGTAAAAACTGACTTCTCTATATCACTGCAGTCACTTCCACATATTTCTGTTGCTCACAAAACAAAAAAAAAAAAAACCCCACGATACTGGCCTCAAAGTTTACTATATTGCTCAAAGCACTGTATACAGAAACCACACTGAAGGTGAGAACAGGTTTAAATTTTGCATTGACAGACTCTGTTCCAACATATAAGGGTGTCTGC
Organism: Phrynocephalus forsythii; assembly: GCA_029282475.1. Taxonomy (NCBI): domain Eukaryota; kingdom Metazoa; phylum Chordata; class Lepidosauria; order Squamata; family Agamidae; genus Phrynocephalus; species Phrynocephalus forsythii. The sequence continues at coordinate 62,664,511 of JAPFRF010000003.1, forward strand.
CAAGGATGCATCCTATCAACATTTTTATTTAATTTTTATATAAATGATGTGGTGCCATTTATACACAATCAGAGTTATCATATGCCTAAGATTCTAAACAGAGAAGTAAATATATTATTATATGCTGATGATATGATATTGCTATCAACAACCCAAGTGGGTATGAGGAGACTTTTGAAAAGGTTTAATATCTATTGCCAAGAAAATGATTTATGCATTAATAATGATAAATCCAAAGTGGTGGTATTCGGCAAAAAAAGAAAAACTCATAAGTGGTCTATAAATTCTAAAGACTTACAGCAGGTTAAATGTTACTGCTATCTGGGCATTAACTTTGAGGCATCAGGATCCTGGGCATCGCAAATAAAGAAAAATACATTAAAAGTACGGGCCAGTTTACAATCGGTTAACAAACTCTTAAACTACAGTTACCCAGGCACTTTAATCCCAATTTTAAATTTTTTTAAAGCTAAGATCATTCCTATGTTAATTTATGGTGCTGAAATATGGGGTTTTGCAAACCTTAAGAAAATTGAACAGATTCAAACACAATTTTACAGGGCTATCATGGGAGTTTCACGTTCTACCCCAGCACATGTAATAAGAGCAGAACTTGGTGCAAAAACGATTTCAGGTCTGATTCTTGTAAGAATGGTAAAGTATTGGTGCAGAATAAGTAGCTTAAGTGAAGAAAGATTGCCCAAGATTTGTTTGGAGGAGCAGTGTGTTTCTAGGTATGAAAATTCATGGTTAAATAACCTGTTTAAGCTCTTTCCAAAATTTGGTTTTTCAGCTCAGGCTTTGAGTCCTTTACATGAAGATACAATTCATATTTTTAAGCAAAGAGTTTTTGATGTTGAGGCACAGATGGATATATCTGCTGTTGCATCTACAACAACAACAAAATGGTTGGCTAATACAAAACAGCTGCATCATTATGAACAATATTTAACTGTCCCAATGAAAATGCAATATAGGAAAGCATATACTCGCTTGTGATTTGAACAAATGGATACTATGATGAAATGGGGTAGGTTTCAGGGTATCCCTATAGATAATCGTTTATGTGTTTGTAGAAACCCTGCCCTCGAGGACTTAGCTCATTATGTATTAGACTGTCCCCTATATAGCAATATAAGAGAAAAATATTTATAGCACATTTTAAAGAAAGTGGAAAAGAGAAGCATCTCAGAGAAACTGAGTTTTTTATTATAAACATCCAATCTAGATATAATAAACAGAGTTGCAATATTTGCTTTTAAAGCCGCTATATGCAGAGCTAAGTATTTGGATGGTATAGGTGTAAAGTGCTATAAAGATTCAGAGGTTTGAAGACAGCCTCTTGGAATGCAAATTAAATGTTTTATGTAAAGGTTTTAAAATTGTAAAGTAAATACTTTTTAGGGGATTTTAGTAAATTGGTTTTAAGTAAACAATATTTTATACTATATTTTAAAGCATTAATATTAAAATGTTTATTTTATTGTATAAATACTGATTAATATGGCATGATAATATGGCTTGTTTGCAATGATCTGACGATTATGCAATAAATAGTTTTATCTTTATCAAAGGTTACTAACCAAGAAAGAAGTGCTACAATACCCTACTTACTCCCCAAACTTTGTTCTCACTCTGTAAATGACAATCTGCTATCTCAAAAGACAACAAATGTTTTAAAACAAACAACTTATAAATTCAAATCAAATATTCCTTAGCTGAAAGGTCAAAATATATGTTCTAGACTCACAAAAGTTACATAACATTTGCTATGCTGTAATTTGCAACAATCCAGCAATGAGATAACATGTCCAAACATCTTCACCAAAACTTAAGAAGGAAAACACTGACCTACCTTGCAATGGACAATTAGTTTTGGCTGTGATGTTATGTTTCCTGCTTCATCCAATACTTCAACATGGAAAGGAAAGGCTGTTCCATTTTCAATTTTCAAGATATCAGAATCTGGTTTGACTTTTAGCTTGTGAGGGGGGCCTATTGTATTTTCAAACTAGATTTTAGTTTCTAGTTATAATAATAGCATTCTATACAAAAAACTACCATGAAAGCACTGAAAAGGCAAGAAACAGTACTCCCCTGCCATTTCGCATTTCATATACTGTGGTCCCAGTATATTGTGGGACCGCAGTATATGAAACAAAGGACTCCTGGGGCAAGCTGCATGAGCCTGTCTGAGGCCTCTTGCACTTACCCCAGGCCTGGTGCTGCCCTGAAGAGGCCTCCAACGAGTTTCCTGGACCTGTTAAGAGACCCAAGAAGTGGTTTCTGGCGAACTGGAAGTCACGTCCAAATAGCTGGAAACCACTTCTGGGGCCTCCAACAGGCCCAGGAAGCTCACCGGACGCCCGTTTGGGGCAGCACCAGGCCTCAGGTAAGTGAAGGAGGCATCAGATAGGTCTCCCCAGTCCCGACCGGAACCAGCATCTACATATCACAGATTTTCCATTATTGTAGGTTGGGTCCCTAACCCCCACGATAGGCAAGGGATTACTGTATAGAGGGTAACTTTACTAATATCAACATAGTAACTTTTCAAATTGGTTATCTAAAGGGACCAAAAATGATAAGACGATTATTAGGCAGAAAAACTACAGCAGCAACTCATTAGAACAGGCATGTCCAAACTTCGGCCCTCCAGATGTTTTGGACCACAACTCCCACAGTCCTTTGCCATTGGAAATACAGCCTTAAATTCTGGGAGTTGTGGTCCAAAACATCAGGAGGGCCAAAGTTTGGACATGCCTGCATCTGAAATGAGTCTGTTTTGTTTAGCTCTTTCATCTCAACTGAACCCAGTTGGAAGTTTGTTTTTAGTTTAAGAGCTAATATCTGTGGAGTTTCTCAGTTATCCAGGTGAGGATATCCAGTTCAGTCATGACAACTGGACTTCTCGACTTGTAGGATCGAAACATTTCACTACTCATCTAAGTAGCTTATTCAGTCTGAGAAAGGTAAATGGGAGGCTTCAAACTTATAGTTCATCTTGTTTTCACCCCACCCTGGTCTAAAGAGGCTCATTAGATGGACAATGGCCAAGGGTGTGTGAAAGTCACACCTATGCAGCCAGTCCCAACATCCAAAAAGTACGCATCGTTAGCAGTAGCCTTCCTGGTGGAAGTGTGAAGTGGCTTTGAATTTTCTGGGGATCTGTTACACCAGCATAAATAGGCAAGAGGACTTTGGCCAATGTTTAAGAAAAAAAATCTGCTTTTTTGAGCAAAACCTATTAGTATGAGAAAGAATAGCAAAGTATAGCACACTGGATTCTATTATGGTACATCTACTTTTATGCAGTTCAGCTATCTGATGTTCTTTATAGCAGGCCTGCCCAACAGGTAGACTGCGGGCTACTGGTAGCCCGCAAAGGGTTCAAAAGTAGCCCGCCGGACAGCAATAAAAAAAGTGAGGGGATAAGTTCTCCAACCCTCCCTCCCCCATCCCAAGGACCACCACTGCCCCAGCACAGTTCTAGGTCTGCCAGCCCACTGTCTCAGCCGAGCAGGGCAGTTCAAGGGCCATCGTGCATTGAAATCTGTTCCCTCCAGAGGTTTTAGTGTAGCAGCCCTCTGGCACTTTGGGCCAGAAAAAGCAGACGTTGACCTGTTCAAAGCTGAACAGACCTGCTTTATAGGAAATGCTTTCACAAATTTCAAACATTTTACTTACCTGGGAGAAGTTTAATTTTTAAAACCTGAAATGCTTCCTTCAAACCAGGAAGAGCGACCTTCAGAGAAAAATTCTAACGAAAAGAAAATATTTTAAAGAATAATTTTGAAACATGGGTAGTTTTCAGAGTGAATAATATAGAAAACAATTATTTAAAAATATTTTTTCTGGAAACACACTTATTTAAAATATTTAGCATCATATAACTACTGGATTTGCTTAAACATGTTCAACCACTCAACTAAACCTTTAATCTCATCCTGTGTGTACACTATTTCCACTATCAATGCTACTTGAAAAATTATTACAATGTACTATTTTACAATGTTCAAAAAACAGAGCATGCCCACAGATTTCAAATGTTTTAATTCTGAGACAATAAAGCTGTTATAATACTTACTCACAAACCTTATAACAAGACTACATATTCACAGCCCTACAGTTATTACACAGTGAAAGAATTAATATATTATTCCTGTACTAGAATTCAATCAACATACCTTGCCCTGGCAACTGTTCACAAGGCCTCTGGCAATTACACCCTTAATGGCACAAGGAGGCCCTCTATCTACTTCTTGATACTGCAATGTTAAACCACTAGGGGGAAAAATTAAAATCAATTTAAGAATTAAAATGCATCTTTGAATAACAACTAAAAATATACAAAATGTTTACAAAAAGAAAAAGAACAATCAAGCAATAATCTGTCCCATTACTTTCCCATCATACCATGCAAACACAGACTCATGGAATAATTTAACAGACATTTTCCTAATTTTGTGCCAAAGAAAGTGTAATACAGACTCCATGTCGCAGCACTGACACAGGAAACAGCATTTTCTTAAAAATTTGTATCCACCCATTTTTTAAAAAATCCATTTTTAAAACAATAGAAATTCAAATGACACTTACCTAGCTTCAAGTACTGGTATAATATCATCTGGCAGAGGAGCAGAATTACCAAACTCATCTTGGACATCCAGAGGTATACAGAATGGAAGTCCAACCCGAAATGGACCATCCAAAAGGCCTATTGAGAATTTCTGAGGCTTACCCTCTGAGATATAAAAAAGGCATCATTAATAAGAAACACATTTTCCCAATAACATTGTTCTGCAATTTGACTATAAATATTCTTATTGTTTTTCTTTTAATGTTCAAGCTCCTTATTTGTGAAATAAAATAGATTAATTCATATAAGCCCCCACCCAACCCCACCCACAGATGAGAAGTATTTCTTCATAGATTGGCCAGGAAACTCATTTCTGCTTCATTCATACAAATAGTTTAAATTCTGTTGTGCAGCTCAACACATGCAATAGTGATTATATCTTCAGTGGCAAACAGTGGTTGACTGAAGGCTTCTTTCAGCAATTTGAGTGCACACAACATTTTACACTGTTTATGAAATGCATGCATTGTGAAATTGCCTTCCAGTAGTGGCAATTTACCTTTATTTAGCAGTGATTTCCCACCAGTGACAATACTGTCAGTCTTGTGTATGCACAGCAGTGCCAGATAATTTCAGCCAGTGTTTCATGTTATGGCAAAAAGGCTGATTGCTTTTAATGTAAATACCTATACTCGAATGAAAGCTTATTAACTGTTCATGTTCTCTCGTAGCTTTAATGTAATGTTGTCTTTCAGTGCTGTAAGATGTCCCTCAATTCCCTGTTCTCAATACAGTACTTGACTATGTCTTAATTGTACTGGACTGTATATTGTCCCTCATTACTGTAAGCTGCCTTGGGTCCTTTTCCAAGGAGAAAGGCGGGGTAAAAATACTGTAAATAAATAAATAATATATTGAAGGAGCTGTTGTGGTCCCATTAAATGAAAAGCAGAGCTTTTCCTGGACAAACTGAATTTCCATTCATTCCTTTATTACAATCAACAGGTCAGACAAAACTACTAATTATTCCTCCATCCATTGTTCTGTTATACTAAGACTAGAATGGCTCACTCAAACCATAATTGCTGGGACAGATGCTACTATCTAATCAGAGTAGAACATTATGTGCAATGCTTTGCAAATGGGTAAAGGAAAAAGGGCAAAAGCTTACAGTTTGAATTGGTTGAGTGCATCATAAACATTCTTTTAGATTGAATTAACACTTTTAGGAAAATTTTGAACACAATAGTCAGGTTTTAGTAACAAAAAAGGAGGTCAGGCGATGGATGTTGCACTACAACAATGAATCTTACCTATTACAGTAAATTTATAAATTTTAGATGGAAGAGGTCTTCCTGCATATGTGTCTGCGTTGCTTTCATTCAACACCACTTGAAGCTTCAGTGTGTAAGGTCCAAGTATATTAATATTTTCTGCATATAATAAAAAGATTAAAAATGAGATAATCAAAATATCGATTAACTATAGGATACATTTAAAGCATAAACACTCACCCATTTTTTTGAACCAGAAAGGCCATTTACCCCCATGCTGACTGATATGAGAAATGAGTTCTTTATCTCCACTGGGGGCTGAAAGGGAGGAAAAGAAAACAATTGTATAAATAGAGACATAATATCTCTAAAAACACAAGAATTTGAGCAAAATGATATTTATACAGACCTCCTTGTAAGAACTATAAATTATTTCTAAAACACTACACTGTTACAGAGAGTATCTCCATCCTGTTCTCTAGCTCAAGATACCTTCTAGGGATGGGCACAAAACAGAAACTTTGAGTTTTGTTTCATTCTCTTTTGTCCCCCCGTGCTTTGTTTCATATCGTAAGTAATGAAATTTTTCAAACAAATTTTGTTACTTACAGATAACAAAACGAAATGAGGTAAGTGAATCCCCTGGCCGGGGGCTGAGAGAGGAGCGTTGATGTCAGCGCTCCCCTCTCATCCCCCTGCCAGGGGATTCTCCACTGCCTCTCAGATGGCAGAGAAGAGAGTCCGAGTAGGACTTGCGCCACTGCGCCCGCCTCCGCTGCTGCCTTGCTGAGGCAGGCAAAGGAGCGAGCTAGGAAGCGAGCAATTCCTCCTCCAACACCCTTCTCCGCTGCCATTTTAAACTGGCTCCAGCCTCTGAGAGCTAGGTTGGAGCCCGTTTAAAATGGCAGTGGCAGCGGAGAAGAGTGCTGGAGGAGGACTCACCTCCCAGCTCGCTTCTTTGTCTGCCTAGGGGAGGCAGCAGCAGAGGTGGGTGCAGGGGTGTGAGTCCTCCTTGGGCTCTCTGCCCGCTGCCGCTTCCCAGCTGGGAGGTGGTGGGAAATCCCATGGCAGGGTGCCAAGAGGGGGGCGCTGACGTCAGCACTCCCCTCTCAGCCCACTGCCGGGGGATTCCCCATCACCTCTCAGCTGAGAGGCAGCAACACTTAAAAGCAGAACACAACAGTTTGTTTTAAACAAAAAAAGCTGTTTCATTTTGTTAGTAACGAAATGCTACCTCTTCGTTTTGTTTCATTACGTAACAAACTGACAAATCAGTGTTTCATTTTTTCATCTGGTGCCCATCCCTAATACCTACAGTTAAAAACTAGGCTATGCATATAACATGTATTTAGAAGTTGTGCTTCTCAAGCGGTGAAAAACATCCATATTTTATAGGCTGAGCACATAACAAGTGATAGATATCTAGTAGAAAAGGCAGATTTCAGAAAACATGGATTAGAGCCATCAGTACTATGGACAAGGTACAATGCTTCAGCTTCCTGAAGTCTTTGTACTGGCAGGAACTCTTGTTTTAGCCATTTCATAGAAGCCATAAGACATGGAACTTCTACTGTTACTGCTCCACCACAGATAAATTAAAGACAAAGGCTTTACACAATTTTATCCACCACACTCAATGATTTGTAGCTGCCTGACTGAGACCAACCACTCAGGATCTCAGGCAAGAGTTTTTCACATCTTTTGCTGGCAAAGTTTTGCTATGATTAAACCTGGAACCTTCCACATGCAAAGAACCACTATTGAGACATGAACACCCAACTTGACAATTTTTCATTATCAACTTGAGATAGACAATTTTTCAGTATCAACTTGAGATAGACAATTTTTCAGTATCAACTTGAGATCCTATGAGTTTAGCAATGAAATGCTTTTGAGTATTTTTGACAATTTCAGGGCACATTAATAATTATGTTTATAGGAAAAAGTGACATGAGGCCTTACAGTGCAAAATAACCTTAAGTTCCACAAGCAATTTCTTTGATCCTCCATGCCTTGAACCTGGAAGCTTTTGCATAGCCTCTCCTTTTTTATTCAGTATTTCAATTTTTAGTGCTCCTGTGGGAAAAAAAAACCCAAAGTAACCCAAACACTGTAAAAATATGTAAGATTTAGCAGATTTTCAAATCCATATCCCACTAGCCAGTACCTGTATTTATAAAAAGCCATATAAAAGTCCAGCTCAAGTTTTATTGAACAGACAGCAGGACAAGGCTGAGTAGCTCTTCCCTAAAATCACATAGCATCTTCCCACCAAACTACAGAATAAACATGTGTATGTTGCAAGCCTTTGGAATTACAGCAATGACCATGGAAATGTCCATGTTGTCGAGAATTCTGTGATTCTGGTTCTGTGAGGCACACTCTCTACAGATGTCTATGGCCATTAAGGAGAAGAGTACAGTGATATGTGCAACATCAGAGGAAGAACTACTTAGCATGAAACCTCTCTGCATGTACAATTTTGGGCAAGCAGAATAATGTCTGAACAGGACTTTAGAGTGAAATGTATCTGGAATTGACACTTACCTATGGGGGCTCCTGCATGTTTGATGTCATCTGGTAACAATTCATCCCCTTCAGGCCATGTTACTGACAATCTATCAGGAAATCTTAACAAAAAGCAGTTGTGATAGTGTAAGGTTCCCAGAAATGCAAATTTTAGTAAGTTGTCATATTAATTCATTGACAGTCCTCTGATGAAACAGAAACTGATCTCTGGTGAATCAGGTAATTGTTTTTTAAAAAGGCCTTTAAAATGTAACTGCTTTAAAGTCTGAAGCTGGTAGGTGGCAGCTCATTTGAGGAATTGTCCTTTCATCTCTCCAAAGAAGAACTGTTTTAAAATGGTACTAGCTCCAATAAATGTAAGCTATACCTTCTGTAAAAATGAAGATTCATATGTATACATAATCAATCAGTCAATTGATTGATTGATTGATTAAAAAAGTTATACCTTTGACTATAACTATTACGCCTGAGTGGCAGCCAAATATTTTCTACTAGGTCTGAAATCAGCAAACTGTTTGCAAATAACTGAATTCATATTGGCTTTTCATTGCTTTATTTAAGCTTACCTTGCCATTTCTTCCTCAATATATTTCTTCACTGCTGTGTCAGACGCTAAGCGATCAATTTTGTGTATTGGAATAACCTTTATTTCATCATACAGTGCCTGTGGTTCCTGAAAAAATAACTGTTTGTTTACTGCTTTTTGAAAAGGAATAAAAAGGAAGCATGGAGTTAAATTCTCATTATCTCTCTCACACTTGTACATTCTGTGTATACTTGTATCTCTTGACACTAAGGTAATTATGTCAAACATGAAGATAACAAAGTATAGTAAAGATATAAAATGGATTGAGTATTGAGGTAATCTCCCCTCTCCATAATTATCAGGGTTCTTGAACAGCAGACAGAAAGCCATAGAATCTTTCTTCTGCAACTTCCATATATAGTTTTGTTACCATTTTGTATATAGTCTGATTAAGCATGAATATTATAGTAGGTTGATTTAAAGCAAGAACTATTCACTTACCAAAGCTATCTGAACATCCCCTCCTGTAGCATATACATCTCCCTCATGGTCTCCATATAGAAAAAAATGTCTTATAGTTCCATGATATATTGGAAGTGTTTTAGTTGTTTTCACCTAATATGAGGAATCCAACATTCATTTAATGCATTTACAGATTTAATGTAATCCTATAAAAACCAAAATCTCACTAGTTATACCTATTGGAGCAATGCAATTAGCATAATAAATTCCATTGCCAAACTGCTACAATTTAAAATGTTAGCATGGAAATTTCCTGTTGTATCCCTTATTTTGCAATAGTAAATCCCTACACTAATATTTTAATTTGTTACAATCTACAAATTAAATTTATGCCACTTGCAATATGTCAGTATAAAAAAATCAGCCAAGATATTGGTAGAGTAATTCAATTTACATGACTAGTCAACCCATCACAAGCACTGCTTTGTTTAAAAGACCATTAATGTATCTCTATTTAATGTACTGTATATACTCGAGTATAAGTCGACCCGAGTATAAGCCGGGGCCCTAATTTAAACCCCAAAACTGGGAAAATTTATTGACTCAAGTATAAGCCTAGGGTGGGAAATGCAACAGGGCCTGGCAACTCCTCCTTTGTGAGCTGGGTGTGTGTGTGATGTTTAAAATGACTTTTAGCCACCGAGGCAAGCGCTTGAGTTGGTGGCTAAAAGTCATTTTAAACATTGTTTTAAAATGACCTTTTAAAAAGTCATTTTAAACATGGGGAAGGGGTCAGGAGAAGTGGCGCACAATGTTTAAAATGACTTTTAGCCACTGACCAAAACTTGCCTCAGTGGCTAAAAGTATTGTCCTGCATATAAGCCGAAGAACCCTTTTTTCAGCCCAAAATTAGGGCTGAAAAACTAGGCTTATACTCGAGTATATACAGTACTTTTTAGTTACAAAAAACAGTGGCTGAAATCCTGTTGGTTAGTGTATTTTATTTGCATTAGAATCGTCTCATTGAATCAGTGAAGGTTTTGTTGAGTCAATCCCTCCATAACTTTCATTGATCCATATGGATCTACTCTACTTGCTACCTACTACAGCACAGTGTGTTGCAGCTAGATTAGGCCCATTTGGCTCAGTGGAACTTAGGGACTCACTAAATACCAAATATTCTTAAAAATTCCTCCCCATGTGATAACTCTTCTCCATGCTTAAGGATGAAGCTTACAAAACTCCTCCCCATATGATAAATCATTTCCATACTTAAGGATGAAACTTTCTTTCTTTTTAAAATGCCTCTTTTCTTTTTCCTCATTTTCTTGGAGGAAAAACTGCATCATGTAGCTATTTTTACCTAATGGATACTGATTAAAGCATCCAAAAAAGTGAACATGAGCTAAATCTGGTTGATGTCTTGGGGTATTCCATAACACATAAAGAAGTCTCAAGTATGTCAAAATGATCCTGTTCTTGACAGGTAAAAGAAGGACAGCCATCAAAGACCAAGTATATGCATAATCTTTTTCAAGTTAGATAGAATAAGGTAAGTAAGAAATCTGGAAGGTCTTGATATGCAAGCATTGGAGCAGGTCACATGACCACAAGTGAGCCAATGGTGTTTCTCCCCCCCCCCCCGCTGGATTGTGGGTGATTATCTGGAATGTTCGACCCCAGGAGCCTCCAAAGCAGAGGGAGGAGAGAGGAATGCAGGTTTCCCTTGCACCAGTCAGGAATATTTTCAAAGGGAAGTACAGGTTACGGTTTTATTGTTCTTTACATTTATATTTCTATTAAATTTGTTTTCAACATCCTGTCTTATTTTCCAAACCATTTCTAGTCATGGGGCAGCTAGTTAAGTGTGTATATGGCTACAAGCTGCACTTTATTATTGTCACATTAAAAAAATAAAACAGTAAAACCCAGTTGTTAGTCCCATGCAGAACAGATTCCACAGCCAGTTACCTAGATTATGGTGTGGACATGGACTTCTAGCCAACTTATTTTGTGAATTTCAGCATTCTGTTGTACAGTATAGGATCCCAGAATGAATTATCTGAGTTTCCATTATTTCTTATGGGGAAATTTGCTTTGATATAACAGTGTTTTGGTTTACAAGCATATTTCTGGAAATAATTATGCTCGTAAATCAAGGTATTACTGCATCTTGGTTAATGAGTATTTTGTAAGACGAGCAAATTTTTAAATAAAAATCATATATCATATCATATCTGTCTAGAACTGAAGCTCATTTTACTAGTTGAATCAATCAGGATTAACAACAATAGTGACAATTAATACATTTCCTATCTGGTTTTACTGTTCACTCTGGATCAATCTCACATTATTCTAAGGCAAGTTTCAAACACAGAAGCAACATAGCACAATGTTTAAAAGTCTGACACAAACTTATGCATTGTTTTCATAGCCTATTAAGGAAATCTGTTTACATTTCTATAACATACAAAGATTTGTAATGCTGGAAATGAGGAGTGTGGAGGGCATTAACTATTTATTGCTTTCACTCAGCTAACATCCTAATGCTAGGATAACTTGATTTTATTTAGTTGTTGTTTCTGGTTTTATTATTTGTTTTGTATTGTTAATTTCTATGTTAATGTTTTATTTTATTTTTTGTTTTTTGATATTTATCTTTCTATCTATTTTTGCCACCCTGTTTTGCATTTTACCATTTGTACAAAGCCCAGAGTATCCTTTGGGCCAGATAGTTCATGCAGTATAATTTTTTTAAAAAAATCAAATAAATATATGATAAAATGTAATTTTATTCAGCTTGTCCTCATTTTCCACAATACTGTCTAATAAACATGCATTGTCTAAAAAGTGTATATGGTTTCAACAAACAACTTACCAGCTGTCCAGCTTGGTATGTTTTTCCATCCCACTCTATTGCCAAGTACATAGCCCAAGGACTCTGCATTCTTTTTGAGACTGCATCAGGACGTGTAACAATTCCTTTGAATTCAGTAAATTTTATCTGTTTGTCATATTTTTCATGGCAGTCCTTGAGCCACAATGCAAATTCTCTGTCAATTTTCATCCTCTGTTCCTGTGATGAATTTTGTAAATGGATTACAAATTCACTAAATTTCAGCATTTATAATTGTATGAAAATTCATTTATGCATTATTTTATTATCATTTGTAAAGAGACAGGATTTTATTGAATGATGGCTAAGTGAAACATAGTACAAGTGAAAAACAGTGTTCCTGGTGACAGAAATTTAATAAAGGAGACAGTGAGGATTCTGCCACCCAAGACAGGTAATGGGAACACCTATTCAGGACCATACGAAGTGCCTTCAAGCATGCTAAATCTGACGACCTCTGTCAAGTTCCCCAGTATGAAGACTGAGATTCCTGAACACTGGAGAGAAATCCATGTTGTACTGACCTTCCCCCCCTTCCAACCCTACTATGATTCTATGAGTCTTTGTTTAATCTGAAAGTTGGACATTGGAAACACGATTTACACTTGCAGAATATCCAGTATTATTTATCACATAGGGACATTAAAATAAGATGTGACCCAATGGCCCTACACTGCCATTGTGGCCAGCCAAATCCACAAGAACCCAAAGTTCAAGTGCCTGTCATCCTCATAAGATCCCCTCAGATCTTTTGACACTATGGCATATGTCACACAATGAAAACAAACAGCATGACTGAAAATGATGTATGTTTTAGAAAAACAATAAAATGGTACCAAATGATGTATTCACTCAATTTGACAAGGGAATAAATTAAACATGCTATTACCTGTCCATTGACAATTCTTGTAAAAAGCGTATTTTTGTCTTTTAACCTTATTTCCAAATCTATGAAAGTCAGCTTATTTGTGCTAACTTGAAATTTGTCATTTGTGAATAAGGCGCCAGAAATTCTATTGTAACATTCAATTGGAGTAATGCCTCTTTTCTTTGGAAGAGCACACCATTCAAACCTTTGGAGAAAATTACAACAGTTAGAAATATATAAATGATTAAAAGATAAATGAGTAAATTACATCACATATTAAAATCTTACTCTTCCACATTTGTATATGGTATAAGCCTTCCATTCCAAAAACATTCAAAAATAGGTCTTTTCCCTCTGGCTCCCTTTTCTATTATGAAGCAATCATCATCTTCGTTGTCATCATCAGCTTTTAATTCTAAATTCAAAAAACAAATGTCAAGTTATGATGGAGTGCAATTGGAGAATGTATTTATTCCAAACTAGAACACAATAGAAATAGCATTTTAAAGAATTATTCCTATTGACACAGACTACCTGTTAAAATTATACATTTATTTATTTATTTATTTATTTATTATTTATTTATTTATTTTAAGGCTTATATATCGCCCGTCTTCCCGAAGGAACTCCAGACGGTTCACAAGACGCAAATAAATTTAATACTTCTATTACATCAATAATTGATATCCCTATGATGATTTACACAGCTCATTTCTCAAACTTACCACAGACCAATGAGATATGCTCAGCACTCACAGATAAAAGAAGCCTATCTATCATATTATCCAATAGACCTTCTGTATTCTTCAGTACCATAGAGCTCAGGAAATTAAGATTACTCATTAAGCATAAGAAACCAAGTAATACCTCGGTTTAGGAGTAACTTGGTTTAAGAGTGTTTTGTAACTTGGTTTAAGAGTGTTTCTTCTAAATTTTGCCTCGATCAACAAGCAGCATCTTGATATACAAGCACTGTAGCAAGTCAAATGAACCAATGGTAGTTCTCCCTCCCTCAGATGGATTGTGGGTGATTATCTGGAACATTCTGTCTCAGGCAGCCTCCAAAGCAGAGGGAGGAGAGAGCAATAGAAGTATCCCTTGCACCAGCCAGAAATGTACAAATTAGGGTTTTATTTTTCTTTATGTTTATATTTTTATTTAATTTGTTTTCAACATACTCTCTTATTATTTCAAACCATTTCTAGCCATGGTGCAGCTAGTCAAGTCTGTATAGGGCTACATTTTATTATTGTCACATTTAAAAAATGGGATAAAATCCAGTTGTTAGTCCCAGGCAGAGCAGATTCCACAGCTAGGAATGGAAAACATGTTGTGGACATGGACTTCCAGCCAACTTATTTTGTCAGTTTTGGCATTCTATGTGTACAGTATAGGACCCCAGAATGAATCATTTGAATTACTTATGGGGAAATTTGCTTCATATAAGAGTGTTTTGGTTTATAAGTGTGTTTCCAGAATGGATTATGCTCATAAACCGAGGTATGACTGTATCTCATTGAACTTCCACACCATTCACTTCACGATTAATTGTACTGCTCAATTCCAGGTTTAACTTTATCTTGCTTCTCCATGCAGCATCGATCATGATACAAAGCAGCACTCACCATAGTGTGATTAAAAACATGATCACATTTTTATCAGATCATCGGTTTACACTCCCTATTCAAATAATTTTTAAACAAGAACTCTGCAGTATTCACTAAGAACTGAGAGTAAGCAAATACTAGCAAAAAAGGTATGAACAAGTTGTCTTATTTTATATCCAGATTATTATATAGAGCAAGATGGTATGCTTTAGTCAAGTGACAGAATAAAGCATAATTTAGTCAAACTGTCCTCGGCGCTCCCCAGCACTCCCTTGGCACTCTGCTCCCCCATGTCCTCGGTGCTCCCTGCCTGCCCGACCACCCACCCTCAAAGGTCTCCTATGCTGGCAGCGGCCCCAGGAGTCACCAGGCTCCGGGGTACGGCAGCAGCCCCCCGGGAGGCTGGAGTGGCGAAGGCCAGGTTGGGCCCCAGCCGGTGGAGGCTGCCATGCCGGAGGCCAAGGAGGTGTAGGACAGGCAGATCTGGGCAGCGGCAGCAGTCCCCCTCCTCCTCTACCACCTCCCCCTCCCAGTGGTGGTCATCCCCGCTGCTGGCCACCCCTCCCAGCTTGGCTGGCAGCCGAGGCCAAGACCAGCTGTGGGAGGAGGTGCCTGGCCTGGGAGAGCTCGGCAGGGCCCAGGCTGCAACTCTGTGCCCAGGAGGCTGGCAGGATCCAGCAAGCGCCCTGCTGGTGTATGAGGTGGGGGGAAATTCCCCTGAACATGCTGTCACACCAGCACACTGAGACTGACAGGGATCCAGCAGGTGACCTCCAATGGCACTGCAGTTGACGCGATGTGCAGGCCTGTTCTACAACAAAGAAAACCCAGTTCACAAGACTGGTTTATACCTTAGTGAGTATACTGCTGATAATCATGTAAACATTAGTATGCTAAAATTAGAAACTTACTTGAAGGAAAACAAGGATCATCAGGGTAGGTCTCTCTGTCATACAAGAAAGGATGATAACGTATAACGCCTTCCACTATACCATCTCCTTCAACCTGAGCCTTGAACTCAAAACTGTCTGCTGCGGTGCTTATATATAAAGTCTGCATGTCGTCTCTGATTTCTCTGAGATTCACAATCTTAGGTGCCTTTCCCCTTTCAAACATTGAAATCTGAAGTAAATAAAAAGAGTTTTCCTCTCCTATGAATGCATTTTTTTCTCCTAGTTTTCAACAAGGTATAAAGAATATTTTAATATGTTTTAACAAACTTTTCTATGACTGTTGAAATGTCATATATACAAAATAAAAATGTACTGCATTACTATATGTACCGCATTGTATTCAACAGGCTCAATGCAGAGGTGTTCTGCATTAGTAGAATGCTCCTCAGTTCTGAACAGAAGTTGAAATTCATACTGCTAGTATCCTACTGTCATGATTAAACCTCCAGAAATGTGATGGCACCTGTATATAAATACAAAGACCTAACTTCTCTCCTAAAGCTTTTCCAACTCATAGTTAATCTTTTTCATTATGTGGGAAAGAGAAACTATCTTTAAACACTGAACATTCCTGCTGCCAGATTAGATTACCAGCAGAAGATTTGTAATAATTAAAGACTTCATTCTTCTCTCCTATGGCTCCTACAGAGTTCATAGAATAAAAAGGCATTACACTTGTTTCCCACCATATCGTGGTTCATATACGGTCCCAGTACATCACAGGACCACAGTATATGAAGGCAAGGCTCCTGGGGCAACCTGTGTGGGCCTGTTTGAGGCCTCCTGCACTTACCCCAGGCCTGGTACTGCCCCGAGCGGTCTCCAATGGACTTTGCAGGCCTGTTGGTGGCCCCAGAAGTGGTTTCCAGTAGAGATGGGCACGACTTAGCGGAATTCCCGTTTCCATTTCCGTTACGCAACAGAAACAGTAACGGGAATTACTCCGCCAGAACTCGAACTCGAACCGACTAAAGAATAATTGGGTCTGATTTGTCGTGGTTGTTCCTGGCATCGCGGCGATCCCGCGATGCCAAGCGGCACAGAAAAAAAGTTTTTAAAAGTTAAAAAAAAACCCGATTCCCGGCCCTAAAAGCAGGCGAAAACTGTCTGAGGGCACCTACCAGGCCAGAAGGGTGTTTTATTTGGGGGGGTCCCTGCCCCCCTCTCCTTGGCTAGTGCTACTGCTGTGCTGCTGGTACCAGGCGGGGGGGCATAGTCTCGTCTGCCTTTGCCATGCGGTGTTCGGGCGGGGGGATCCAAAATGGCGACCGCAATATTTTTTTTTAAATCGTGGTCCAAAAACCCACCAAAGCACCACAGAAACATCGGAAAATTAGCTATTTTAAATGCTTGAATTTTTACAGTAGCAGCAGTGGGTTTGTCTTGCCAAAATACATCTCCGTTGATTTTATTTTATTTTATTTTATTTTTTTACACCTGCGCATTCGCAATGATGGGCTCACCCATGGGAGTGGACCATGCAAATTTTTGGAGCCATTCCACCAATCGCATGGCCAGGTTTTGGAGACTGTACCAGGCTGGGAGGGCGCATCCATTTGCCATGCAGTGCGGGGGGATCTAAAATGGCGACCACAATATTTTTTTTTAAATCGTGGTCCAAAACCCCACCAAAGCACCACAGAAACATGCGAAAATTAGCTATTTTAAATGCTTGAATTTTTACAGTAGCAGCAGTGGGTTTTTCTTGCAAAAAACCGTCTCCGTTGATTTTATTTTATTTTATTTTTTTACAACTGCACATTCGCAATGATGGGCTCGCCCATGGGAGTGGACCATGCACATTTTCCACCAATTGCATGGCCACTTGGCCAGGTTGACCACAGAGACTTCTGGGATGTGCCAATCAGGCATAAACAGCCCACTAACCGAAGCCCGAACCCGAACCCTAAGCCTAACCCATACGCCAGTACACTGTCCTTCTAAGTGGGTCAGAGAGGCACCCAGAGGTGCACCCCAATACTCACCCTAACCTCACCCATAACTAGCCTAACCCTAGCCCTTGCGCTAACCCATCTTAACCCTAAGCCAGATCTACTTGCATTGCACTACACGCAAGTACATTTCCCTTGGAGCGGGTGCAAAGAGTCTGCCAGTCCGTCACTTGTGGCTCTGGCTGACTCCTGCAGCAGCATTTGTGTGCCATGCAAACCATAACTGCAAGTGCTGCCTGACTGTGTCTCACCGACTGTTGCAGGGAAGGCACCCCAAAGAGGGGTGCCTCTGCCAGTCTGCTGCGTCTGCAATATGCATATCCATAGCATATGGCTATGCATGCCCTTTTGTAGCAGCGCTGGCGGGTGAGGATAGGAGGCACCCACCACAGAAAGGTGCCTCCAGGAGCCCGCTACCCCCCCCAAAACCAGTACTAACGATAAACGAAAAACGAAATGACAAATTTTTGCGAAATTTCACGAAAAACGGAAACGAGCCGAAACGGGCTGCCTCCGACACACGACAACTCGAAAACGTCATTTTCCCTAGTCGTGCCCATCTCTAGTTTCCACTAAACCGGAAGTCACTTCTGAAAACTGGAAGTGCCTTCTGGATCACCCGGTACCACTTCTGGAACCTCCAATGGGCTTTCCAGGCCTGTCAAAGGCCCCAGAAATGGTTTCTGGTGAGCTGGAAGTGCCTTCAGGATCACCCAAAACTACTTTTAATATGTTTAGAGCCACATTAACAAGATTCTAAGCCAAGTGATGCTTTTGGCTGAAACTCTGCCATAACACTTGTGCATACTCAATTGTGTGTGTTTGTGTGTGTGTGTGTGTTTATCATTTTTTCTCTTGAGTCTGCTGCTTAGAAAAGACATCAAGGAAGGGATGGTGGTGTGTTATACAAACCTATAGAGGACTATTTGAAGAACAACAGTATACAAAGCAACCTATTCTTTCTGGTCTCTGTGACTTATAGACAGAAAACTGAACATCTACTTAGCATCAGGATATAAGCTGTTTTTATTGAAAGAATTTTAGAGGCTCAAATAAGGTTCCCTCTAAGGTGTGCACATGAACACCCTACCCTTGCATCTGCACAGGTCTCCTCTACCCTAGTCCATCTGCAGTGGTTTTGTACTGATCAAAACATAAATCTAGTGTCCAACCACTAAAACACGTTTTTAGCTTATTTGCCCTCCAATAATATTATAGTTTTATGGAATTTATATGTCATTTATGTTGTTTATTTTTATTTTTATTATATTTACTGTATTTTATGTTGATTTTATTTTATTTTATGAGTTGTATGTTTGTTTTTTGCACTGTACTGTATTGTACTGTTGTTAACCGCCCAGAGTGGCCTTGCTGCCAGATGGGTGGTATATAATAATAATAATAATAATAATAATAATAATAATAATAATAATAATAATAATAATAATAATAATAATAATAATAATAATAATAAAGTTGCATATGGGTGGGAGGGACTCATTCACACGCATGTGGGTAAAGTTGCATGTGCAAGGAAGACAGACCCTGGGGACGTCACTTCCGCCCATGCAATGTTCAGCTGGCTTCCTCAGCCCTTCTACAAAGCAAATAAAAATAAGCCAGTCTGCAAAGTGAAAAAACTCCCATTTAAGATAAAATCTACTACTTTCACTTTCTGATGGAGGCTGATGGAGTTTTAAATGGAGATACGTGAGACTGCTGCTGTGTTTAATTTTGATTAATTTTGCTTATGCCGGGAGAGACAAAGACAAAGGCAAAGCGAAAGAGCATGTCTTCTACTTTAGGAAGGCTTCTGATAAAAGACTTGAACGGGCGTCTTCTCAGAGATATTGAGATCTAAGCCCCTCCCCGCCCCAGGAGCGGAGAGAGAGGGTCCTGGAGCTTCTCTGGGAAACCAGCCAAATATGGTGATTAAAACATTAAAGGACCTTTTTTCTCAGATGCTGAGAGACGTGGTGAAATACTTATCAGAACAATTTGATAAGAGATTCGAAGTTGTGGTAAAAGAAAATAAAGAATTAGGGGAAATGTATTATCAAAGGCTTTTACGGCCAGGATCTGATAGTTGTTGTGAGTTTTTCAGGCTGTTTGGCTGTGTTCTGGAAGTTTTTCTTCGTGACATTTCGCCAGACTCTGCGGCTGGCATCAATTCAGAGGACAAGAAGCTCAGGGAACTAGGAGTCCTCTCTGCACTCTGGGGTATAGAGTGAGTAAGTCTGGAGTTTTTAAAGTTGTGGGAAAGAGGAAACTTCATGGGGAACTCATTGTATTGTGATGAAGGGATTAAGAAGTTTCAATGCAATCAGGGGTAGCAATGATTCTTCTGCGTTGTTGATGGGTGTCATCAGCTGTTCTATTGTGTGAACTGATCACTGTTGCTTGTGGCTGGGTGGGAATCATTGAGTTTTGACCTTTTGCACTCTGTAGTTTTTAGTATTGGCAGCCAGGCTTTGTTGATTTTTAGACTTTCTTCTTTTTTGTTCAAACTGTGCTTATGTTTGTGGATTTGTAGATTTCAAGCTTGCCTCCATGGCTGAAAAACATTTTAAACAGCACACACCTTGTGGATTTCAAGCTTTCCTCTGTGGCTGAAAAACATTTTAAACAGCACACACCTTTCTCCCCCAACGAGGGCAGGTGAGGGGAAAAGCGTGAGCTGTTTAAAATGTCTTTCAGGCATGGAGGCAAGCGCATGCCACTGTGCCTGAAAGACATTTTAAACAGCGCCAGCTTTAACAGCAATGTCCCACAGGAATGCATTGAAATCCGTTCGTCCGGAATGGATTAAGTGATTTTCAATGCATTCCTATGGGAAAACGCTCCCCGACTTACAAGTTAACCAACTTACGACTGTTCGCTCAGAAGGGAATAATCTCGTAAGTCGGAGTTCCACTGTATGTACTTTTTTCTTTATTGTTTTCTTTGTATTGTTTGAAATGTTTTTTTAAAAATAAATTAAAAAAATTAAGAGAGCCCTGCCCAGCTGGGGCCAAGTAGATGAACCAATTTTTGAGGAGGAACTATTTCATTAAGTGTTAGTTCAAGAAGATGATGGAAAACAGTTTTCATATGATTTTAAGGCGCTTTGGACTGCAAATCCCATAATTCTCCATGCAGGAAGATATCCAAAGAAAACTTAGTATGTTCCAGACTGAGGGAAAAAACTAGGTGGGAAGCTTCAGAGGTCTAGCACAATTGTAGAAAAAAAAGTTCCTAGCTAGCAAAGCAGATGAGATGGAGTACAAAATTGTTGACAATTGTTGAAAACTGTAAAGGATCTGCGACTGTCAGTGTGATGGAAACCAACACAAAAGCTCTCGGCATCAAGGACAGAATTGATACCAAAAAAATCTGAAGTCACGCAGAGTGGATTAATATAAACAGAGGAAACATTTGGATAGCTGGTGCTAAGATGATGGACTAATCAATCAGGTGGTTGGCAGTATCTACGATGTCCCTAATTTCAAAAAAATTGACTTACAAAGGAAAATCCCTGGAAATGGGGATACTTCAAGATACAAAATTTTATTTGTTTTTTGAGTTACAAAAGGGAAATAGAAAGTATAGGTTCCTTTTCAAAATGGCTCCTGCTTGTTTGCAATGGCAATGCTGCCATCTTGTGGCCACCCCCTCTACAGTTCTGCAATTGGAAAGAAGGAGCCATTTTGAAAACGGAAGCTGAGAACCAGAGCTTCTGTTTTGGAATAACTTGCACAAACTGCCTGTTTGGGACCCATTCTGGAACTATTTGGCACCATTTGGGTGACTTTTAAAGGTAGGGAGCTGAACTTCTGTCGTTTGCATGCCTGTTACTGTGCTTTTTTGCATCTTGGGTGTGTGTGATTTCCCACTTGGAACAAATTAATCCATTTCCAATGCATTTCTATGGGAAACTTTCAAAATACGAAAATTTCAAGGTAGGAGAATGCCATTGGAATGGATTAATTTTGTAACTGGAGATACCACTGTATTATGAAGGTAGGCAAAGTAACAGGGGCTAAGTGTCCACAATAGCAAAACATGACAATGTCCCTTGAGCTGATGGGAGAAATTCTGAATGCTTGCACAATCCACTAGAGATGCATTTCTTCAAGATATCTTAAGACACCATATGTGCTTTGAGTGAATAAAAACAGCAACATTACAAATAATGAGTTAATGGTGGACAGGAAAGGGGGAAAAGATTAAAAAAACTTAGGGTAGTTGTAAGTCTGGGAACACTGGAGTGGTTGCACATTCCAACTGTTAGTGCTTATACAAACAAAAAAAGAAGTAAGCAAAAGCAGTAATAAGTACTCCTGAGTGTGCATGAGATGCAGAGCTCCTTGCCAGAAACTTCAGTCAGCTCTAGAATGTTCCAAATGTGACTGTACAAGTGAAATATCCCACATGTGTGAGTCAGAGAGACAATGAAGAATCCCAGTTCTTCAACCACTGCTCACACTTGCAATTACAGAATCATGTAAGTCCATCATGTGTTCTATCTTTATAATAAAACAAATATAGTTCCTACCTCAATATTAATATTGTTAAAATTTCTTGTCTCTGCCACCGGCAAATTAATATCATTTCCTTTTGGTCCATGGATATAATAATGATATATGTGTCTGAAATAAAAAGATGAATTCAAATATATTGCAAGATCACAATGAGCCATCCTAAATACTGAAGCAAGTTATTAGAATTTTCATTAAAAATAAACCACAAGTCTTTTAAACAGAAACCTGGACACATGATAGAAGAGATAAGCATACTCTGCAATTATTCACTGATTTGTGGAAAATTCAGCCTGCAATCAAAAGCAATCCTCGGTGCAACTGGACAATCACCTCACCCATGATGCTTATTTCAACTGAGGCTTTCTTATATATTTGTGTATTATGTCCGACAGTAGCTGAGGGTGAGTGAAGACAATTAATTATGTTTACCAGGGAAGAAAAGTCTTTAGTACCATCAGTTTATATAGGAAAAAAAGGAGCAGCTAACCTCAACCTATGAAAGAAATCCAAAAACATTGGTTGAATGAAAGCAAATGCAAACCTTCTTTCAGCTGCTAATACCACAATCTCCCCTCCAGCTTCTAACTTAATTACTGGATAGGGTGGTTTGTCTATCTATACGCCAACAACATTTGAACGAAAAAAACCATTTTAATGACCAACGCACGTTAATTGTCTTGTCCACAGGTGAAAATTGTTTTTCAAATAGTGCATATGTTGTGGTTGTACTCCAGTGATAATTACTGCAGTGAAACATTTTTTGTCTTTCTCTTCCATAATAAGATTGTGCAGGAATCGTTCATCATCGTTAACAATATGGGAGGAGTCACATGGCTAAGAGAAATGATTTAGAAACAAAAAAGACATCTGATAAGAAATAATATTAGTTAATTACACTTAGAAAATAATATACTTGGAAGCAATTGATGCATCAAATTTGAAAAAAAATGTTTTTTTTTTTTTTTTACTTTCTTCCTCAGGTCTTAATCAGGGAAGAAAAACAATTTGGTATACTTAATCTATCAATTGCTTCTCACATACTGGAGCAGCTAACTATAAGATGTGTTGTTTGTATGAATTAATATCTATGATGTTGACTTATCCATTTAAACTATCTGCTTGCTCATGCTATCAAATAATTTTGAGTTATATGGGTAAGTTTATAATAAAGATATGTTTAAAAATGAAAACAAATTAAAACATTACAATTAAAAGGAACACAAAGAATGAGCACAAATTGTAACAGCACCCCAACATGGAACTCATATTTAATTACCTTACCTTTCTGTTTCTAATGTACCCAGTATATACAGATTCTTTGTTCTTCTCTTTCTTTTCAAACTCTTCCTTAGAAAGCACAAGTTCATGAACATCTTGAGAATATGATGGTTTGCTTATCATCTGTTTGGGATTTTAAAAATTATATAGAATCTGAGCAATCTCAAAGTCACACTCCTAGTAGCAGAGACAGAGAAAGATACAGAAAATTCACATCTGCCGAAAATGACAGCAGATATAGATATCAATATCAATGTCCCTGAGAGGAAGCTGTCCCACATCTTAATTTCTTTATTAGGTATTTTTCACCGAATATTTTCCCAGCAGAGATATACTATTTGCTAGACCCAGGTGGCCATGTGTCTTGGGAGATGTTCTTATAAACATGATAGAAATCTATTTTTAAACATTCAATGTCAAAACATTACGATGAAAACGTTGGATGTATGAGGTTTTACTGTTCTGGTCCAGTACACTTCCACTGGGCTGCCAAGAACATCCCTCTCTGCAGAGTTTAAAAATCATGCACAGCAAAAGAGTTGCAAACAGTGGTTCAATTATTCAAAAAACAAGCTAGGATTTATTTGAAGTCAGCTCCAAAAACAAACATAGAGCTCTCTTACAAACACAGACACCACCCAGCAGAGTATCAGGAAAACAAAATGAAGTATGAGTAGAGGAGGCTGAGGACAAGGAGAACGGAGGCTCAAACATTCCTCCTTAAATACACAACACAACATGTGATTTTTCTACAGGGAGATAATTCTTTTCAGGATTCTTTCAGTTGCACCTTGTCAGCGTCTCAGGCTTCAGAAAACCTAACACCCCCTCACTGACAATGCTGTAACAAAATTGACAAATTTAGTTTAGTTTAATTTATTTACAAAATTCACTGACTCTCTGGAAACTAAGCGGTTTTGTAAATCCATCAGCTAAATTTTCATGACTAGGACAGCAATCTAGTTTTACAACTTCTGCTCTTACTGTTTCAGAAACATTTTTAAACCAAAGGAACATAAGAAGAGCCATGCTGGATCAGGCCAAAGGCCCATCTAGTCCAGCTTCCTGTATCTCACAGTGGCCCCACCAGATGCGTTTGGGAGCGCATGAGACCAGATATCTGTCTCCTGGTACCACTCCCCTGCATCTGGCCCTTGATGTACCCCGGTTTTAATCCTGGAGATTACATGTGTCCATCATGGTTTGTAACCTGTGATGGACTTCTCCTCCAGGAATATGTCCAATCCCCTTTTGAAGGCATCCAGGCCAGATGCCATCACCATATCCTGTGGCAGGGAGTTCCATAGACTAACAACACGCTGGGTGAAAAAATATTTTCTTTTGTCTGTTCTTACTCTCCCAGCCCTCAATTTGAGTGGATGTCCCCTAGGTCTGGTATTTTGTGAGAAGAAGAAGAGCTTCCCTCTATCCACTTGACTCATGCCCTGCATTATTTTGTACGTCTCAATCATATTCCCATTCAGGCGCCTTTTTTCCAGACTAAAGAGCCCCAAATGTTTTAGCCTTTCCTCATAACGGAGGTGCCACAGCCCAGTAATCATTTTAGTCGCTCTCTTCTGCACCTTTTCCAGTTCCACTATGTCTTTCTTGAGATGTGGTGACCAGAATTGTACACAATACTCCAGGTGCAGCCTTACTATCGTTTTGTACAATGGCATTATAATGCTGGCTGTTTTATTTTCAATCCCCTTTTTGATCATCCCTAGCATCGAACTGGCCTTCTTCACCGCTGCCACATATTGCACAAGTATGTAGGATTGTAGTCTGATGATGTACACAGTTGCATTGCTCATTCAAGTCAAATAAATATATAAATAAATAAAGGTTTAAAATGGTGTCTGGTTCAAGCAGTCAGCAAGAAGCAAGAAGTCTGTGTCTGTGTGAGAAAAGATAGATTAGGCCATGCCATGCTCTTTGATTAGCTTCACAGGTGCAAGGAGCTTCCTTATCAGCTGGGAACTAAGAGAGGAGAGGACTGCACTGTACCATACAGAGTCATACGGAGACATAACATTCTTTGCCAATGCCAATTAAGACATACCTTGAAGATGAGCGCATGAGAACTGAACGAAGACACAGAAGACACAAAAAATAATTGTTTTAATTAAATCTAGCCTTATGATTGGACAATGGGATGGAAAGGATGGAAAGGAGGGGGGCAACCTGCCGAGGGAAGTTAATGCTTTAAGTTAGAGACAATATAATAATGAGATGCTTTTGTTCTAAAAATGCTTGCTTAGAGCTTAGATGCTTTTTAGTCAGTATGTCCAATGTTACTTAGACAAGATGTAGTTAAATAGAATTCTTTATTTTCTGATTGCCAATAATTGAACCATGAACTGACCTTTGGCTGGCTTATTTTTGTAATGCTTTATTCCTCTATTTTTTAATAAAATAATATTTTTTCCAACTGGCTTGGTTATTGCCCACCGTATGAGTGAGACTATTTCCAGGCCTTGACCTACGAGCTGTAACTTCCACTGAAGGTGGAACTCGGCTGGTATATCTTAAAATATACAGCCTGTTAAGATTTTTACTGGTTTTTCAGAGGTGTTCTAAGGAAGCTTCTGAAGGAAAGCAGGGACTTTCCGTATACTGTCCTATCCCTCTTAGCCACCTCCATGATTTGTCTCCTCATTTCAAGGTCCCCCTCAAGTTTTTGATCTGGTGGACAATAGAATACCCCAACTATCACATCACTCCTTGGGCCTGGTAGTTTAACCCACAGTGATTCTATGGTGGAGTCAGACCCTCTGTCAATCTCCATTCTGCTGGATTTTACCCCTTCTTTGACACAGATGACCACTCCCCCTCCAACCCGCCCCTCTCTATCCTTTCTATAGAGTTTACAGCCTGGGATTGCTGTATCCCACTGGTTCTCTACATTCCACCAGGTTTCTGTTATGGCTATTATATCTATGTTATTCCTAGCTGCCAAATGTTCAAGTTCTCCCATTTTTGGTCGGAGGCTTCGAGCATTGGCGTAGAAGCACCTGTAGAGTGGGTCCTGCAAGAACAGCTGCTGCTTTTTTATTCCCACCCCCACAGCTATTATTTTCAGTAGACAAACTATCACATTCCATTATTCTCCCAGTGCTAATACCTGCTGTCATCTCTATGTGATTCTCTACCCTTTCCAACCTCATTCCCCGCGGATGAGGTGTTCCGAACTGGATGCCACTCAGCTCCTGTCGGCTTTCCCCCAGTTATCAGTTTAAAAGCTGCTCTGCAGCCTTTTTGAGGTTGAGTGCCAGCAATCTGGTCCCATCATGATTCAAGTGCAACCCATCCCTCCTGAACAGGTTTGGCTTGTCCCAAAATGTTCTCCAGTTCCTGACAAATCTAAAGCCCTCCTCTCGACACCATCGCCTCATCCATGCATTGAGGCTTCTGAGCTCAGCCTGCCTGGCGGGTCCTGCACAAGGAACAGGTAGCACTTCTGAAAATGCTTCCTTGAAAGTCTAGGACTTCAATCTTCTTCCTAACAACCTGAACTTGGCTTCCAAGACTGACCGCTTGGCCTTCCCGACATCATTGGTACCAACGTGTACCATGACCACTGGCTCCTTCCCGGTTCTCTCTAACAAGCTATCTAGATTTCTCGTGATGTCTACAAGCTTTGCACCTGGCAGGCAAGTGACCATACGGTTATCATGCTCATCACAAATCCATCCCTCTGTATTTCTAATTATAGAATCCCCTAGTAGAAGGAGCTTCTTTCCTGCAGCCTGTTCATCTACATGTACCTGATCCTGTATCTCATCAATTATGATGAGGGAGAGATCCTCAGGTGGAACCAGTTGTTCCTCTGTGTGTGCCTCATGATGTGTGATGAGGGAAAGAGCCTCAAATTGATTGTCCAATATGAGACTCTCTGAGCAATCTCTTGGCCTTCTACTCCTTTGAGTCGCATTCCTTCACACATCTATCTCCTGAGTTGGGGAAGTGACTTCATCCTCAGAATTGTGCCCTATCTCTTCTTGGACCTGTTCTGCTCTGTCCAAGAACCGCTCAAGCTCCTTAATATGTTGCTGGTTCGATATGTGGGCCTCTAGCTCATGGACCTTCTCTTCTAATAGTGCAACCAGCTTGCCCTTGCAGCAAGTGTAGCTCTCCGTGCGCTTTGTCAAAATGACAAACATGGCACAAGTGTTACAGGTAACTACAGCTGCTCCCTCAGACTCCATTTTAAGGAGGGCAGTATTCTGGGCCTTGAAAATTTTACAGTGTTACTAGCTACTAATCTAGAAATAATAATCTAGTACAAATGTTCCTCCTTTTATGTTGAAATAAAATCTCACGCGCCTTCACTTTTGCTCTCTCAGGAGTAGGTCTGCTTGGTATCTGTGATGTCACCCCTTTCACAGACTGGGTTTTCAAAGGCACAACTGGGTTTATTTCAACATCCCACTTCTGTGCCACCAAATTGTGACAACACCTCCCTTTTACACGTGTAATTGTGATAGAAATGGTAATGCTGCCACCTTTTATTCACTTAGTAATGCTGCCACCTTTTAGATCGTCGCCTTATGAATTGGGACCGACTCAGATGTATAATATAAAAATAATGACAAAGTTTATTGAGAAAATACTAAATATAACAATGTCTGAGGATGGTATGCATTGCCTTTAACATATAATAGATTTCATCAACTCTTCCAGCCCCCCTGTCTTTAATAACTAGTAAACAGTATAGCCCTCACTGCCTGACAAAACTCTCAGAAAACAGTGCTCTCTCCCAGCACTCACTCTCAAAACCTTCAACTTAACTTAACTCAACTCAACTGCCTCAACTGACTAGGCTTCACCCTTTTTATATCATACCATTCCCCGCCCTCCTGCTGGGATTGGCTGATGATTTGTATATTCATTACTCCTGTTTCCAGGGTTTTGTCACAATACCTCCCCCCTTATAAAGAAATTTTAAGGGAGTAAACTTACCTCGGTTTGCTCACTTAAAATTCTTTTCTGGAGCCTATTTAACTAATTCATACATCCTTCTGTTTATCAGCCTCTGCATATCTATAAACTTTTTTATAACATGTTCAACCTTATTAGTATATAATATCATTAAATGCAATAATTCTTTCTATATTATTACATTTTAAATAGACTATACTCTTATAACATTGGTTAACATCATAACTTCAATACCTGTAAAGACTTTATTGATCATACTAGAATCAATCTATGTTAAGATGCATAAATACATATATTTGGTTTACATTTTAAGCTATTTTACTTATCAATATACATACAATTTTATCCTTAACTTATATTCTAAATATCACATAAACATTTTGATTTATAGTAAGCTCTAATTATACATTACCTTGCATTTTTCATTTACAGTTAACTTACATTAAGTTATGATTTTCACATTTTATGACATTACATTTCCATACTTTTTTTAAAACAACACCTTCCTCTTACATGAGCAATAAAATAACAATATTATGTTATTATTATTTAACCATGGTCCATGTAATCAGTGTCTTCCACCTCTTGCTGCAACGGCTGGACGATGATACGCCATGGGTGATCACTTCCTCTGGCACATAAATTCAAAGTCCAGTTCACAGTAAATTGATGCCATTTTCCCTTGGGTTCTTGGAATGTGGGATTCAACTCTTTGACACCACTCCTGGTACAGTTCATTAGAGTCCCCTCAAATGCAGCTTGATATTCAAGTGACCACTGTATGACATACGGGTGCCTCGTTTTTGTCAGTTCAGTCAGTGGTGTTGCAATGGTGCTCAAATGTAGACTAACCCTCCTGTGATATACCACAAGTCCAAAAAAAGATCTCACCTTCTTTTTGTTGGTCTGTCTTGGCCACAAGTCAATCGTGTCGATCTTCTGCAGGGGGTCGATCACACCTCGTCCCACGTAGTGTCCCAGGTAATTGATTTCTGGCTTTCCTAGTTGCAACCTGGATGCTCTTTTCGTCAGGTCAGCCTCTCGGATCCACTGAAGCACGATGTTCACAGGCTGCAGCTGCCTTCCCCAGGTGTCTTTTGCAACCACCAAATCAGGTCTGTCATTAGCATTCTTCACTTCCAAGTAGAGTTTCTGCTTTATATGGTTTTCAGCTTCCTGCAGCTTTCTAAATTTATCAGCAATCTTATTCCCTTCTTGTATCAGTTGTTCCTTGCCCAGTGACACTTTGTTCCCATCCAGACGAAGTTGCTCATTATTTAATATTTCTTTTTCAAGCTCTGCTTTCATTGTTGTAAGTTGCTGTAAGCAATCTTCTTTACTTTCTGATGCACCAGACAATTGCATTTCCAAATTACATATTTCCTTTTCTTTAATGTTTTCCACTGCAGTAATTACTTCTAGTTCTGCTGATTTCTTCTGGAGGTCGAAAACAAATGTATCAGATTCATTCCTCCTTTCCTCCAGTCCCTTTTCCTTCATCTCTAAAAGTGCTTTCAAAGTTGAAATTTCACTTTGAAGTTCACCAATAACTGATGCCTGCTGAATTTTAGCTTCTTCAGCCCTTCTGCTGTTGCTTCATTTTGTTCTTTTCCAAGCTGTATTAATTCTTCTTCTTCTTTTAATTTAAAATATTTTTCCAGTCTGGAGTTCTCTGCTGGTACACGAAGTTCCTCACAAGCTTGTATCTTTTTCTCCTCTAGTATGAAATTTTCAGGGTGTTTGGGATTTAAGGGTTGTGTATTTGTTTCCATTAAGTCAAAACATCCCTTCATACTGTCATCTTGCCTTTGTTCTAGGCTAAAGTCTACTGCTAGCCCTTTTAGACTGTCAGCTAAATTAGCTTTTTCTACCATTTCAGACTGCTGTGATTCCCTCTCAAGTTCTCCTACTGACATTTGATTTATAACTGTGTTGTTTTCACTGCTTGGTTCAGCTTGGTGTGTCTTAGCTTGTGTTACTACAAAAGTACTCTGCACATGCTCTAAGACAGGGATCCTCAACCTAAGGCCCTGGGGCCGGATGCGGACCCCCAAGGTCCTGAATCCGGCCCCTGGGACCAATTGCAACCCCCACCTACTCCCTGTTTTGTGAGCAAGCCAGCCTCCGCAGCTGCTTTTGGACTGTGATCCGGCCCCCAGTGGTGTCTGGGTGGTGGTGGACCGGCCCACTGTTTGAAAACTTTGAGGACCCCTGCTCTAAGACATCTATTCCAATTAAACCTGCTCTTGGGATTTGATCTGCAACTCCTATTCTATGACTGGAGTTCAAACCATATGAGTTATTGCAGTCACCATTTGTAATGTCTGAAGAGACAACTGTTGTGGAGCAAGGGCTTGCTGTCAATTTTGAGGAGGTAGCTAGACTTCTGTTGATTGCACTGCCCAATTTTGTCACAGGAGACTGTCTGGGCCAAGTACCATCTTCATTCTTTACCTCTATTACCACCACCTGTCTCTGGTAGAGCCCTGCATCTTGTATAGTGCTGTCAAGTTTGCCTAACTGCTCATAAATACTGGTATTACTCATATATCTGAGCCACAGCCTAATTTCCTTCCCATCAGGAATATTAAACAGCTTCCGCATCTCTTTTCCAATAGTATCAATGGTATCTGCTTTGCTGAAATAACAGCTTATGAGATTATTAGGATCATTGTTTTGACAGAGCTTCAGTTCCAAACGATATACTTCCACTTTACAATATTTCGCAAATAGACCATATTCTACAACTTTTCTCACAATTGGCTTCTGCCCCTCTACACACCCATACCAATTTACTAATTTTTCCATGCTTCAGTAGGAACTAAAACATAATCCAATTTATCAATAAGGTGCTCTTTCAACATCTGAGTCTCTGAATCTGCAAAAAGCCCCGAGTTGTCAATTGGCGCTGGGAAGAGGTTAGGCTCTCCCACGTTATACTGGCCCCAGCTGTCAAAGCCCACATATTTCTTCCACTGTTTGAACCACTGGTTGTTAATCAAATACCAAAACTCCCCCAGCTGCAAAGGCGTCCCCAACAGCGGCTTAAGTTCAGACCCCTCACTGTGGGCCATTTTCAAATCTATTTTCTTGGGAGTTTCATTCAAATTATTATTAGTAGTATTTTCCTGACTAGCTAACTCAAGTTTTTGCATCTCTAATTGATATGCCATTCGCTCTCGTTCTAACCGTTCCTCTCTTTCTCTCTCTTTTTGTCTTTCTTCTCTGGCCATTCTTTCTCTTTTTTTTAAATGTCTTTTTATTGATAACATTCTTCAATTATACATTTTTTATCCTCTTTAAGGTTACATTTCCCCCCCCTCTTATCATCCCCCTCCCCCTATTTCATTATTTTCAGTCTTTTCCTCTCAGCCAGGGGCACAAGGTCTGGAGCTTCCACCGAACGTCTTCGATCTCTTCTTCCTCTATCCATCTCTGGTACACAGTCCATTTCTCCTTGATTTTCTCTATTTTGTCTTTCCACGGCATATCTTGGTCAATAATAAAAATTACATCTGATTGAATGATATCAAACAAATAGTTATACCATTTTTTCAGTCCATTTGCTCTTGTCTTTCCATCCTGCCGCTATGACTGCTTTGCCTGCTAATACCATTGCTTTTAGTAGTTCTGTCTGCTTCTTTTCTATTATATCTATTCCAATTGAACTTAAGCACATTAGTTCAGCATCTATTTTTATATTTACTGGGAGTAACATATTTATTTTATTAACAATCATTTCCCAAATTTTTTTAACTTCCGAACACTCCCACCACATGTGAGAATACCATCCTTTTGTTTCTTTGCAGTGCCAACAATTGGGATTTAGTCCTGAGAACATATTTGCTAGCATGGCAGGGGTTCTGTACCATTTAGTAAAGAATTTCAATTCTAGTTCCTTAAATTTGTATAGTTTTATTTTAGTAATTCCATTCATTAATCTTATAGCTTTTTGCTCTGGTATCTGCATTTCTATCTCCCATTTTTTTTGTAATTGCTTAATTGCATGATCCTTGTCCGTAGTCATTTTCTTATATATGACACCTGCTAGTCCTCTTTTATTTTGATTCATTATTCTGTATATTTCTTCTATCGGTTCTTCTGTACCTATATCCCTTTCTTCGATTAATTTATAAGCCTTCTTATATAGGCCAGCTATTTTTAGCCAATATTGTGGGCCTATTTCCCTCTCTAACTCTGAAATTGTTTTCAACACTTCTCCATTGTACAAATCTTTTATTCTTCTAAATCCTTTTTGCCTGAGTAAATCCCACCATCCAGGATGTGTATTGTCTTTTTCTAATGTTTCTATTGGTGCCCATCTAGATATACCTTTTAACCATTTTGGTTGCCACTTCTTCCAAATTTTCAAAGTGTTTCTCCTAGGTCCCTTTTCTAATTTGTCTTCTCTAGTTGCCTTATTTGTAAATATACCAAATTTTCCTACCCCTTTGTTTGCCTCATTTTCAAATCTGACCCATTTAGAGTTCTCGCTTTCTATTTCTAAGAATGTTTTCAACTGAAAGGCTTCATAGTAGCTTGCTATATCTGGTACGCCCCACCCTAATTCTGAGTTATGTCTATGGATTGTACTTTCAGAGATTCTAGTATTTGAACTGCCAAAAATCCATTTCCTTATTTTTACATTCCATTTTTCTATTCTTTGTTTGGTGATTTCCAATGGTAGGACTTGAAATAGATATATTAATTTTGGTAACCAAAATATTTGTACACTTCTAATTCTAGATGTTACATTTAAAGGGTCCCTTTTCCATCTTTTCTTATCTCTTATTATTTTCTTCCAAACTTTGTTGTAATTTACTTCCACAATTTTATTAATATTCTGAAATATTTCTATACCTAAATATCTAAATCTCTTCACTCCCAATCCTATTTTAATTAGTCTATTAATTTCTTTTTTTTATCTAAACTCACATTATGATACATTATTTCTGATTTTGTCATATTAATTTTTAAACCTGAAGTTATTTCAAAGTCTTCTAATATCACCTTAATTTCCTTAATTCCTTCCTTTGGATTGCACATTATTATAATTATGTCGTCTGCAAACAGATTGATCTTCATCTCTTCTTTCCCTATTTTACAACCTTCTATCCTTCCTGAATTTCTAATTCTTTCGGCTAATTGTTCTATTGCCATTATAAATAAAAAGGGTGAGTGGACAGCCTTGTCTTACTCCCCTTGTGATAGGGAATTGTTCAGTGTGCTCACTATTTATTCGGACTACAGCTGAACTATATAGATTTCTTGTATTGTTTTTATAAACCTTTGGCCCATACCATATTTCGTCATTACACACCATAAAAATTCGTGAGACAGAGTGTCAAAGGCTTTATATACATCTAATTTAAGTAGTCCTAATTTCTTACATTGACCATGACTTAATACATTTAGTATATTTCTAATTGGGTGGGCTATACTATTTTTCACAAACCCATACTGATCTTCCTTTATTAATTGTGGGATAATATTTTTAAGCCTATTTGCCATTATTTTGGCAAAAATCTTATAATCTTGATTTAGTAGACTTATTGGTCTGTAAGAACCCAGTTCCTTTGGGTCCCTCTGTGGTTTTAATAGTATTGTTATTTCTGCCTTCCTCCACGTGTTGGGTGCCTTACCTCCTTTTATTATATTATTAAAAACTTCTTGCAGTTCTGGTATCAAGATTCCCTTCATTTCCTTATAAAACTCTGGTGTAAACCCGTCTATACCTGGTGACTTACCTACTCTTAATCCC
This sequence comes from Phrynocephalus forsythii, assembly GCA_029282475.1. Taxonomy (NCBI): domain Eukaryota; kingdom Metazoa; phylum Chordata; class Lepidosauria; order Squamata; family Agamidae; genus Phrynocephalus; species Phrynocephalus forsythii. The sequence goes on from JAPFRF010000003.1 coordinate 62,698,657, forward strand.
TTTATTACCTGTTCTATTTCTTGCAATGTTATTTCTGCCTCAAGGCCCTCTTTCTCTTTCTCTTTGAGTTTAATTCCTATTAATTCTTCATACTCTCCAGTATCTTTTTTCTTATATAAAGTCTTATAAAAATTCATAAAGGCTTCTTTAATTTCTTTCGGGTTGTGTGTTATATTCCTGTTTATTCTAATAGCTTTCACTTTTTGCTTTTCCCTCTTAATTTTTAAATATTTTGCTAATCTTTTAACTGATCTTATTGTATTTCTCTGAAATTCATCCTTTACCATGACTTTTTTCCAAAGTGATTTTAAATCAAGGGAGTCTAATTGCTTTTTTAATTCTGTAATTTTCCTGCTTCTAGCCTGACAGAATGTCTGCAATTGTTGTGCTTGCAATTCCTCCAATTCTTGTATCTTCTTTTTTTGACATGTACCATCCTTTTTTTATTTCCTTCTCTTTCATTATGCAATACCCTCTGATGACAGATTTTGCAGCATCCCATAATATGTCTGTAGTGACTGTTCCTCTATTTTCCTGAAAGTAAAATTTTATTTGGTCTTCCATATATTTTCTATCCTTTTTAGACATAATCATGTTATTGTATCTCCACCATCTTTTGGGTTGATCTCCATTTACTTCTATTTCTACACTATTGGGCGCATGGTCTGATATCCATATTGGATGTGTAGTTATTCCTTTTAGTTCCCATCTGCTAGATTCATTAAGAATTATGTAATCCAAGCATGAGGCTGTTTTATGTCTGCTGGAAAAATATGTTGGTTGTGGAGTTAAGCCTAGTATTTCGTGTGCTTCTTTTAAAGCCCATTGTTTCCACTTAATTATATTACTTTTCGTAAAGTCTATATTAAAATCTCCTGTTATTATTACTTCTCCTTCTGCTAATTTCTGTATCTTTTTAAGGATTTTTATCAGAAATCGTTTTTGCCCTTTATTCGGGGCATATATATTTACTAATGTTATTACTTTGCCTTCAAAGTCATTTCTATATTAATCTGTTGGATCTCTTGTTTTATCTCAGCAATGTCTTTAGTTATTTTCTCCTGTGAAGCTAACATCAGAGCTTGGAATTGAGCCATTTGCTCTGACAACGCCTTAATTGTAGTCGCCATTCAACAGTTAGGCTTTCTTATCTAAAGAGTTCCAATAGCTTCTCCTTACCCGAATAGCTGCTGTTTTCCAGAACACCTTGTTCTTCGCAGCTTTAGGCACAGTTCCAGCTATTTTCAGACACTTTTAGCAAGCTAATTGCTTTCTTTTAGGTCATAAATCTTTCGTTTATACGGAGCGGGGGAGCAACGGCGTCTGCTTCTCAGGGCATGCGCACACCTCTCCCACTGGCCATTCTTTCTCCATCTCTCTTTCTTTCTCTTTTTCCCGTTCCTCTTTTTCTATTTTTAATTGTTGTAACTTAAACTCCTGTACCAACCGCCATTTTTCAAGACTTTGGTCCCTATCAGGTTCTGCATCTCTGGGTGAAATTGGTGTTTCCTCAGACACAATGGCTACAGCCCCCTCAGCTGCCATTCCCCTCTTTGCTTTCTTAGATTTTGCTTTTGGAACTGACATGAAATCAAAATCTTTTTATTTATGTGGTGTATATATTATTTCTTTCTTAAGAAAAGGTTAAGACTGGGTCACAGCTATTTCAATGGCAACTGTTAAAAAAATTTTTACCTCAGCTCTCTGACAGTTTCTGACCCCTGTTAAGCTACTGTTGCCAAGGGCAAGATTGGCACAGTGCCCAGACTTCAAACTCTTTCTTCCTTTAAATAATATCTCAGTGTTTAAAATACAGATTTAAATATATTTCTTCGGCTTTTAACCTATAACTTTTCTCTGGCTTCCACAAATCTCATATAAGGATTCCAATCAGGCACTCCTGCTTTACAGAACTTTTGCCAGCTTTAAATCTCCTCAGGTCTCTTCAGTTTCTGAGGTAAATTTTCTGCCCCCACAGACCTAACTTTGGAGATTTCTTTCTGTTAACGCCCAGGGTGATATTTCCAGACCTTTACCAAAGCCACCCTAAATTCCAGGGCAAACGCTTTGGGTCTTTCACCCCCAAAGGAAAATTTGTCTCAGCACCTTTTAATTTTCAGGCTGCTGGACAGCACAGAGTTCTGTGACTCTCAGGCAGTTTCCCCAAACAAACCACTGTAGATTTCAGTCTATCCTTTCAGATTTTCTCTTCCAGGTGTCCTATAATTGGTCAAGCCAGACTCCTTTTCCTTTTGGAGTCCTGGCCTCCAGACACTAACAGGCCCACCAAAGAAAATCAGATAGCACTACAGGGTTTTAAGTCTGAATTCCTCTCTCACACACAAGGGTTCCCAAGAACTGAAATTAGCTTCACCTAATTCTCAGTCCTAACCCCTTTTCAGAGGAACTTCCACAGACTACCAACAACACTTGAGGACTAACTTTTACTAAAACGTCTTCTTTTTAAACTTCCAGTTTCAGTTTCTTCACAGGGTAGAAACTAAATATTTTGAGCTGGTGACTTTTTCCCTCAGGCAAACTGGATATATTCGAAATCTGACCGCTGCCCACCAAATTGTGATGTCACCCCTTTCACAGACTGGGTTTTCAAAGGTACAACTGGGTTTATTTCAACATCCCACTTCTGTGCCACCAAATTGTGATGACACCTCCCTTTTACACGTGTAATTGTGATAGAAATGGTAATGCTGCCACCTTTTATTCACTTAGTAATGCTGCCACCTTTTAGATCGTCGCCTTATGAACTGGGACCACCTCAGATGTATAATATAAAAATGACAAAGTTTATTGAGAAAATACTAAATATAACAATGTCTGAGGATGGTATGCATTGCCTTTAACATATAATAGATTTCATCAACTCTTCCAGCCCCCCGTCTTTAATAACTAGTAAACAGTATAGCCCTCACTGCCTGACAGAAATCTCAAACAGTGCTCCCTCCCAGCACTCACTCTCAAAACCTTCAACTTAACTCAACTGAACTGCCTCAACTGACTAGGCTCCACCCTTTTTATATCATACCATTCCCCGCCCTCCTGCTGGGATTGGCTGATGATTTGTATATTCATTACTCCTGTTTCCAGGGTTTTGTCACAGTATCACACACCAGGCTCAAATACTGAGGCTGACCTTCTCCCCCAGAGGAATACACTTAGTGTAACTCCACCCCCAAGCTCAAGGGAAGGCTTAGTCTGGCCCCACCCCTGCTTCCTAGCTACTAATGGCTCTTTGTATTTAAATGAGCAGTTAAAGTTAGCAGAGGCAGAGGTAAAACAGCCCTAGTTGAACTGCTCCAACCCAGAAACTTACCAGTGCTGACTTCTTTCTCTTTCTCTGCTCACTTTCTTTTTTGCTCTCTCAGTAGTAGGTCTGTTTGGTATCACACACCAGGCTCAAATGCTGAGGCTGACCTTCTCCCCCAGAGGAATACACTTAGTGTAACTCCACCCCCAAGCTCAAGGGAAGGCTTAGTCTGGCCCCACCCCTGCTTCCTAGCTACTAATGGCTCTTTGTATTTAAATCAGCAGTTAAAGCTAGCAGAGGCAGAGGTAAAACAGCCCTAGTTGAACTGCTCCAACCCAGAAACTTACCAGTGCTGACTTCTTTCTCTTTCTCTGCTCACTTCTTCCTCTTTTGCTCTCTCAGGAATAGGTCTGCTTGGTATCACACACCAGGCTCAAATGCTGAGGCTGACCTGCTCCCCCAGAGGAATACACTTCGTGTAACTCCACCCCCCAAGCTCAAGGGAAGGCTTAGTCTGGCCCCACCCCTGCTTCCTAGCTATTAATGGCTCTTTGTATTTAAATGAGCAGTTAAAGTTAGCAGAGGCAGAGGTAAAACAGCCCTAGTTGAACTGCTCCAACCCAGAAACTTACCAGTGCTGACTTCTTTCTCTTTCTCTGCTCACTTCTTTCTTTTTTGCTCTCTCAGGAGTAGGTCTGCTTGGTATCACACACCAGGCTCAAATGCTGAGGCTGACCTGCTCCCCCAGAGGAATACACTTAGTGTAACTCCACCCCCAAGCTCAAGGGAAGGCTTAGTCTGGCCCCACCCCTGCTTCCTAGCTACTAATGGCTCTTTGTATTTAAATCAGCAGTTAAAGTTAGCAGAGGCAGAGGTAAAACAGCCCTAGTTGAACTGCTCCAACCCAGAAACTTAGCAGTGCTGACTTCTTTCTCTTTCTCTGCTCCCTTCTTACCATATATCTAAATGTTTTGTACGTCCTTTGAACTGTCCATTTTTGCTAGTTTTAGACACGGTTGATTATCACACCAAACAGCAATAGGTGTAATATCTTTTTGACACATATCTTGGGTTAAACATTTATAATATTCCAAGTCTCTACATGAATCAGAGCACAGAATTCAGCTTCTGTTGAAATAAAGCAATCAGATCTTGCTTTTTTGATTTTTGCCCAATCAGAGAATTTCCAAATTTCATAACATAACCAGACACAGATTTTCTGTCCCTTAAATTTGCCCAGTCACTATCTGTACAGCAATTAAGTTTTGCTTTCCCTTCAGCAGATAATTCAAGACATTAATCTTTAGTACTTTGTAAATATCTTAAAACTCTTTGAATTCCTTTCCATGCATTTATGCTACGTTTTGCTGTTTCTCTGCTAAGCAAATTAACAGCATAAGTAATATCAGGTCTACTCCACTGTGAAAGATATAACAGACTTCCTATAGCAAACTGAAAAACATCATAACGTTTGAATTCATCACTATCTGTAAACTCAATATTTTAACAAAACACATTTCCATTGGAGTTCTGACACTTGTGTATTCTGACATACCAAATTTTACCAGCATTTGTAATATTTTACCCCTCTGGTTTAACAAAAAACTACAATTTTCAGTTTTATCTATTTGAATACCAAGATATACTTTTACTTCACCAAGATTTTTAATTTTGAAATGTTTTACCAATTCTTCATTGAACTTTTGTATTTGTTTGTGTTTTTGAAGCATAAATTAAATCATCTACGTAAACAAGTAAAAACTCCTGATTATCTCCTGAACCTCTGAAATAGAGATGGGCACGGAATGAACAATTTTTCGTTTCCGTTATTTGTTTGTCGTTTCATTACATAATGAAACGACAAATGAAAATTGTGATGAAAATGAAACAAACTAACAGAACCACGAAATTTGTGTTCGTTACGTTTCGTTTTCGTTACTGGCAGCGTGCAATGAAATGAGCTGTTTTAAATGTTAAAAAACACCCTGGAAATCCATATAAACGCAGCGATAATTATTTATACTGTCTGATAATACCTACCGGGGGGGATTGGGGTCCTTAAAACGTGCATTTATGTCTTTTCTCAGATCGCTGTATGTTTTTCCTATAAGGGGAGTTAGGGGACATTGACCCAAAATGGCTCGCAGATGCCTAATATTGATTTCTTGGGTATTAAAACACCCCGGACATCCATAAAAATGCAGTGATAATGCAATAATTATTTGAAATTATTATCTACCAGGGGTTCAGGTCCTTAAAACGTTTGTTTTTGTCTTCTCCCATCGTGATGTATTTTTCTTTTCCCTTTATGGATGACAAAATGGATGTCGCCACTCCAGCCACAACATGGAGGCAAGCCATGTGATGGGATCATGTAAATTCTTGGACAACTTCAACCAATAGCATGCCCAGGTTGCAGACTGGGCAGGTCTGGCAGCCACAGAGGGCATAAAAAGCTCTGGCAGCCCCCGTCCTCCTTGCAGTCTCCAGTGGGAGTTAGGGTGGGATTGCTGTCTCTGTGACTCTAGCTTCAGTCCTGCAGCCTCCCTGTGTGCATGCGTGCATAACTCTCAGAGAGTACCCTCCCCTGCCCCGCAGGACTGCCTTGTGCACCCTGGGCAATGCCCGCCGCTGCCTTTGCAGCCTCCCTGCGAACCTAGTCTATACTGTGTCTCTGCCAGCATCAATTTTTTTTAGTGTTTTCCCTCTGGTCTGGGGCGTTGGGGGACGCCCACGCATGGAAATGCTTTTTAAAATCACGCAAAAAGCAGGTAGAAATGACAAACGAAAAAACGAAAAACGGAAACAATTTTTTTCCAAAAAATTGCGACAAATGAAAACGAAATGAAACGGACCTCTCAACGACAAATGACAAACGAAACACCATTTTTTATTCGTGCCCATCTCTACTCTGAAATATAGACAATTGTCAGCAATGTTTGTTCAAAAACCAATGCTCATTAAAGCATCTTTCAAAAATCATTCCAATTACGAGCAGATTGTTTGAGCCCATAAATGGATTTATGTAATTTCCATACCTGATTTGGATTATCACATTAAAACCTGGTGGAAGTTCCATATAAAGCTCCTCATTCAGATGTGAATGAAGATAAGCAGTTGATACATCAAAATGATTTACTTTTAATTCTTTCTGCGCACCAACTGCCAAGAGCATATGCAGAGTTTCACTTCTTGAAGTAGGTACATAAACTTCGGTATAATGCAACTCCTTTCTTTGTAAAACCTCAAGCTACAAGTCTAGTTTTATACTCTGGTTTACCAGTTACTGTTGGTTTAACTCTATATACCCATCTACAACTTACTGATTTTGCACCTGGCAGTGTTGTGATAGAAAATACACCAAGTTCTCTCATAGAATTCAACTCTTTTTTCATAGCTTCATACCATAAATCAGCTTCTTCCTGAGGTAATTTTTTAACTTCTTCAAAACTTTCTGGTTCACATTTTGCTAAACCTCCATAAACATTAACTGCTTGATATCTTTCAGGTGGTTTCCCTTTATTTGAACGTTGTGAACGCCTTGGTAATTCTGGCAAAGTTCCACTAGTTACTCCCTCTGACCAAGAACTATGGGGTGTAATCTGTTTTTCACTGTTATTGTCAACTGGGGGACTTTCAGATTCTGATTTTACATATCTTCTCTGTTGTATAGGTGTACTAAAAAATTCTGATTTAGTTTCTGATTTTAAGTACTTGGGTGAACACAAGTAATGTTCATTTTTATTTTTAGATTCTTTAGTTTGATTTGATACTGTTTCCTTTAACTGAACTTTTCTAGGTTCATCTCAAAATATATCAGTATTTCCATGAATTTTCCTCCAACCATCTTGTTCACAAAATTCAGCACTCCTACTGATCACAATTTTTGTTTGATTACCTTTTATGTTGATGAATCGCCAACCTTTTGTGTTTGCTTGGTACCCACAAAAATCATTTCTTTAGATTTAGGATCACCTTTCTTGCGTTGTGGTTTTTGCACAAGCACATAAGCCCGACATCCAAAAACTCTTAGATGGTCTATTTTTGGTTTCTTTCCAGATTACATAAAATATGGTGCGTTACCTACTGTTGCATTGTACACTATATTAAATGAATAATTTGCGTACAACACAGCCTCTGCCCAAAAACTTTGTGGAAGTTCAGAGTCAAATAGTAAAGCATCAGTGGCTTCCTGTAATGTTCTAAACTTTCTTTCTGCAACAGAGTTTTCCTGTGGTGAATAACGACAGGTAAGTCTATGCACTATACCTTTTTTCTTTAACCATTTTTCTAGTGTGTGGTTCACAAACTCACCACCATGATCCGATTGTATTTTTCGAACTCATTTCAAATGTACACTCTACTTCTTCAATCCAGTTCATCAATATTGATGTTGCTTTTGATTTTTCTTTTAGAAAGAAAACCCAACTAGCCCTTGAAAAACCATCTAGTACAATCTGCATAAATCTTGCACCTCCAAGTGATTGTATAGGCATGGGGCCACATACATCTGTATGCACAAGTTCAAAAGGTTTCTTATTTATTCTATAAGATCTAGGATAATTACAAGTTTTCACCTTAGAATGCTTACAAGCACAACAATCTAAATAATTTCAACAAGGTTTAAGCTTACACCCTTCAGTTAAATTTAGCATTTTACTTATATACGTAAAACATAAACGAGCTAACCTTCTGTGTAGAAGATGTGCACAATCAGTATGTGGGGCTTTATTCACACATTTAGTTTGCACTTCAGTATTTAAACTTCTACCTGCTGCTAGCTGTTCCTCATCCAAAACAAAAAGTCCTTCCTTACAGGAAACTTTTACCAATTCTCTCCCTTTCTTTGAAATAATGCAAACATTATCTTCAAATTCAACCTTAAAACCTATTTTTACCAGGTTTGACGCACTTAACAGACCATTCTTCATCTCTGGAAGAATAAACACAGAAAGGCTAGTTTGCAAACAATCAACATAAATGGTGTCTTTTTGCTTCATTTGTCATTTGCTGTTATCTGCAATTGTTACTGTTCTTGCAGTTGTCAACATTTTAAAGTTCCCAAGACAACCTTGAAACGTGTCTGGAATTAAATTGTGACTTGCTCCACTGTCAATTATCCACTTCATATTCTGGTGATTCCTTTAAGACTCTTGTACTGTCATTGCAGAAAGTCCTTTATCAGCACTTCTCCTGTGTTGTTTAAAGTTCCATTGTTGTTTCTCTGTCTTCTCTCTTGATTGCTTTGAAAAACAGCCTTATGTTGCTGAAATTCCTGTGGTTTTTCTGGACACTTTCCAATCAAATGAAATCTGCTTCCACAAAGAAGACATGACCTGCTTGTCATTGCAGACACTTGGGAAAATTCTTTGTTTGCTTGTCTGCCAGCTCCTCCTTGCTGAGAATTTTCAAAACATCCAACACTTGTGGCATTTGGATTTTCAGTTTTCTTTATCTGGTATTGAGACTCTTGTTCACACAATCTACCAGCTACATAGTTCATGTTTAACTGGTCTTCTGGAAACACTTGCAAAGTAAGAACAAGGCTCTCAAACTCTTCATGAAGGCTACTCAGTAGTGTATAAACTTTAATGTTTTCAGGAAAAACCAAACCCAGAGTTTCTGATTGTTTAAAGTAATCAGTCATTTGTGAAGTGTGCTCAATTACACTGTCCCCTGGTCTCAATTTCATTGCATGCAAAGAACGCATAATATTCACTTTAGCCCCAGGAGTATTTTTATGATGAACACGTCTAAGGGCTTGTCACATTTCAAATGCAGACCTGAGACCTTCAATATAGGACAATTGAGAATCTTTTATTGAAACCATTATCATACACCTGGCTTTTGTGTCCATTTTTTCATGCTCTCTATTCTGAGCATGCGCCTCTGCTTGTTCTTCTGCCGTTGCACCTGCATTGACCACAAACAACCACAGGTTTTTGCCTTTGAACATATTCTCACCAAACTTCCTTGGCTTCCAACCAAACCTGAGCTCTTTTTTTCCACTTTTCATAATTAAAAGCATTCAGCTTCTGAAAAGGAACTTGAAAGTTTTCTGCTGCCATTTTTATGGGTGTGTCTCTCCTCTCTCTTTAATTCTCTTTAATTCTCAGCTTCTTTTCCCCATTTTACTTCCACATACTTTTTATTCAGTAAAGGATACTGCAGTCCTGGGTTATTTTCAAAAATACCCGACATAAGATTTACCGTATTTATCGGCGTATAACACGCACAGGCGTATAACACGCACCTTCATTTTAAGAGGGAAATTTCAGGGAAAAAATTAAATTTCAAATAAAGAACTTTGAAGCAAAATAAGGGTAGCTCAGAACTTTTTTTTATTAATGTCTCATTCTTTTCACCGGACAGACTGCATTTCCTTTGATCGTTTAACCGGGAGGTTTCCTGAGGATACTGCACAAATATTGTATATTTTCCCCCCAACTCTCCACCCCACCCCACCCCTCCCTTCCCCTCCCCACCCAACCCAACCCGCATCTACCTGCGATGCATCTGATTTTTTTTAAACTCATTTTTTAACACCTCCTCCACCTCGCCGCCGAGTCCTCCTCACGGATTCCTTTGTGCCTTTGAAGGCAACCCCGTGGCGGGTGCCTCTCCCATGGAAAAAAAAACGGAAGGAAGGGGCCTCTAAAAGTACAGCTAGGTGACAGGTGGCAAGCGACTGGCCCCGGTGCCTCCTGTGCCTCCGGTCCCATGCCTGCCTGCCTGCCTGCCTGCCCGCGCCCTGGGCCGACGCCCAAGAGGCTCCAACCCCGGCTGCCGGGAAAGTTTTCACCCTGTCCGCAAATAGATTGCGGGGCGCGCGGAGGGGGGTGTCGTCGGGCGCGCGCGCTGCGTTTTGTAGGGAGCGGACGTGGGGGGGAGGAAAGGGAAGCGTGGACGCGCCTCCTTCTAAGACTCACCCCGCCGCCGGAGTTTTGGGTCCCGTCACAGGATCGGGAAAGGAGCCGCTGGGGAGCCTCCCCCACCCACCCCCTCCTCCTCAGGTAGTAGAAGCACGGCCTGGGCCGGGAAGGCACGCGGGGCTCAAGAGGGAGGGAGGGGGAGAGAGAGGGAGGGAGAGAGACCCCGCCCCCCTGACCTGGAAGGGCGGGGGGGGGAGAAAGGGAAAAGGGTGTCCTCGCTTCTGGGTCTGGCGTGGCGGTGGCGGCCGCTCCCTGTGAGAGAGGCCTGCCTTCCCCCCGTTCTCGAGCGGCTGCTGAGGGGGGGGAGCGGGAGTCGCCTCCGCTCTCCCCGACTGAGGTGGTTAAGGAAGGGAAGGCGCCGGCGCCGGCGCCCTTCCTGCCAGCCTGCCTCCCTCAGCACTTCCCCCCCTCACCCGCACCACCTCCAGCACCAGCGCTGCCTCCGCCGCTTGGACTTCCCCTCGCCCCACACCGGGAATTGGGGGGGTTGGCTCTGCCTGCCTGCCTCCCTCCCTCCCTAGGTCCCAGACTGCATATCGGGGTATAACACGCATACATCATTTGCCCCCTATTTTCAGGGGGGGAAAGTGTGTGTTATACGCTGATAAATACGGTAACTAGCCTTTTTCTTCTTTTAGCTAATGAGGCTATCAATCTTTACTTGTGCAGTTCCCCTGACTGAAGACTTTTAACACAAGCCTTTTTACAGCCACAGTTCACAATTATCTCTGATTTACAGCCAAGCAGACTTCTCTCACCTCTTAGCTGTTTTTCTTCTTATCTCCACATGTTGCAGTTGCTGTTTTCATAACCCATAACCTATGAGGTTTTACTGTTCTGGTCCAGTACACTTCCACTAGGCTGCCGAGAACATTCCTCTTTGCAGAGTTTAAAAACCATGCACAGCGAAAGAGTTGCAAACAGTGGTTCAGTTCTTCAAAAAACAAGCTAGGATTTATTGGAAGTCAGTTCCAAAAACAAACATAGAGCTCTCTTACAAACACAGACACCACCCAGCAGAGTATCAGGAAAACAAAAAGGAGTAGTGGAGGAGGAGGAGGACGAGGAGAACAGAGGCTCAAACATTCTTCCTTAAATACACAACACGTGACTTTTCTACAGGGAGATAATTCTTTTCAGGATTCTTTCAGTTGCAGCTTGTCAGCGTCTCAGGCTTCAGAAAACCTAACAAGATGTTCCCAAGGACAAGCAAGGTCCTTGTGTAGCTATCTGGGGATATATGAGACAGATGAGGTACAAATCAGCGAGGCCAGCTGACTGTAAAGTCGCTGAGCTGTGAAGTTGCCCTCCACCTTTGGAGTAACTTCCTTAACACACTATTAGGGCAATGCAATGCATTATGAATGCCAACTGCTGCATTTTACATTCAATTCTTTTTCCAAAGCACTTTTTTTAAAAATGACTTTACAATTATTAGTACAACAATTTTGCTCCCCAATTAATGTCTTGTATTTTTCCTGTCACATCTTCTTTTCAAAACCTACATGCCCAACAGTGGGATCCTGCAGGTTGCTAGGAGCATCATGGAGCAAGGTACATATATCCTTTCCTTGTTTCATAGATCTAATTAACTGAATATGCTTAACTTATTTGTAAATCAACTTATTTGCAAATCAGTGTTGTCATCTGCCAAAATCTCTTTCCACCATAATACGGGGCCATTTCCTGGAGATGCTCTGTGTCATCTGTGAGAAGTGATTTGTACTGGGCCAGAAGCATGCTATCTCTGGTTAATTATGTCAATAAAGCAACACTGCACAATGTTTTAAAAATAATTAACATACAATGACTAAATAGGTAATAAATATTAAATTCTACTTACTCTGGCAGACTGCCCAACAAAAAACACTGCTTGTTTTCCACCAACCCCAAAATATGATATATCGCTGTTTAAACTGCGAGGTGCCACAGGAGGGCGTACATATCCTGAATGATCACTAAAAAACAGAGACACAAATGGATAAAGTAGCAGAAATGTTAAAAATACAGCTGTTACCAATTGATACTTTAACAATTAATCAAAAATATCAATATCCAGTTTGTGATGGAATCTATGCAAGTAAGATATATTTTTCCCAAGTTGTCCTTTAAATCTCTATTATATATTTATTCCAATGTGCAGATATACTGTCACATGACATTAGCTATTGGGAAAACTGTGTTCTGGTGATGCTGTAAGCAATGTCATGACAGAGATATGCTTGGGATCACCTAGAATTTTGATCTTGTGTTTCTGTCATTAGAAGCAGGGAAACAGTGACCAGTGAGGAAAGGGAGAGAAAAACACTACATCCAACCTGCCAGAGATTCTATTGCTAAGGTTGCTATTTTTGTGCCAGTAGTTGTACTATGGTTTTTTGTTTTGTGCCATTCCTTGTTACAATACATACATACATACATACATACATACATACATACATACATACATACATACATACATACATACATACATACATGTATGAAGCTTCCAGTTGTGGACTCTAATTAAACCACACACTTTAAACTTTATAAAATGAGGGACATGGAATCATATATGCAAATTTCAAACACTTGCAAACTTATTTGGTGCTAGGAAATGAAAGGCAGACTTTGAAAGAGTGGCTGAAATCCTGTTGCTCTGTATAGTAAGCGGCAGTACAATACACCCTTTATCTATCTATCTATCTATCTATCTATCTATCTATCTATCTATCTATCTATCTATCTATCTATCTATCTATCTATCTATCTGTTTGTTTGTTTGTTTGTTTGTTTGTATGTATGTATGCCACCCGTCTTCCAGGTGGAACTCCGGGCAGTTTACAACAATCATATATATCAATAAAACATATTATCAGGTGTCAATACATAATCATCAGAAACAAAACTAATAATAAAAAAACAAAACAAAGCAAAAACAAACAAAACCAAAATAAAAATGGGTCAAGACAGCGGAAGGGGAAAAAAAATAATGGTCGCCAAATGCCTCTCTAAAAAGCAAGGTCTTAAGCACTTTTTAAAGGCCGGCAGGGACTGTGCTAGGCGAATCTCATTTGGCAGATTGTTCCAAAGTGTAGGGCCAGCCACAGAGAAGGCCCGGTTTCGAGTGACTGAGTTCTGGGCCTCCAAGTGTGAGTGACTCGGTGAATCAGTTTCTCCATTTCAGTTGATTCAAATAGACCTACTCTAATTGTGACTTACAATGTGAAAACGAGTAGAAACTATAGTTGGCCTATTTGAGCTATGGAAGTTATGGAGCAGATGACCCATCAATTCCCCACATATTCAATGGCCTACTCTACGGCAACGTACTATGCTAAGCAACAGGATTTCAGCCCCTAAAATAATAAACTGAATTATTCCCAACCTTCCACATATTGTTTGGACTTCTGAGCATTTAAGAAGGAATTTAAGGAATTTTTCAAACATATTTTAACCAATATCGATGAATTCCTAAGATTAATAATAGTTTATACCATACATCAGTTGGGACTGAGCTTACCCTGACTACTTCAAATGTTTCTTTTGTAAAGATTCTACGTTTATTTTCATAATGAACTTCCCTTCTTTACTTATCAGATTTACGGGAAGTTGCAATGTAAACACTAAGTTGGGAGTAAGTTCTATTTGGCCTTCATTCTGACTAAATATATTTCAAGAGTACTTTTAGACAGTTTGCTGCAAGGTTTGTTGACTCTGCTCCAGGAGTCAAAAGCACAATACCATGTCATTGTAATGAGATTATATGTACATTTTATACAAAATTAATCACTATTATGCATAGGTGGTTCCCAACCTTGGGTCACCAAATATCCATGGACTACAACACCCAGAAATCCTGGCCAGCACAGCTAGTGGGGAAAGCTTCTGGGAGTTTTAGTCCAAGGCTGAAAACCATTGTTATACATGATCACAACCTTTCTACTTCTCCTTGTCTTGTAAACTTTGACAACCGATACACAGCCCAATTATTGAGTTGTTTAGACGTCATGCCTCTTCCGTTATCAATAACAGCAACAGCTGGTTTTCCCTGGGTGTCATCGAATAACTGTTTTGAAAAGAAAAAGTAATGTAGAGATACATTATTATTATTATTATTATTATTATTATTATTATTATTATTATTATTATTAGTAGTAGTAGTAGTAGTAGTAGTAGTAGTAGTAGTAGTAGTAGTAGTAGTAGTAGTAGTAGTAGTAGTAAATAAGATTGCAAACAGTAGAGTTTTTCCTTAGTAACTTACCAGCTTTAACTGTATACTCCGGACACCAGAATTCTGAGAAGTGGCAGATAACGAGTTGTCAATTAATTCTGCAAGAGCAAATGCTAAATGGGGAGGGGGGAAGAGAATAAGAATTATGATTGATAAGAAAAACAGAATTTCCATTTTTAATATGCTTCCAACAGGCAACATGGAATTCTAGCTGTACTTTGCCCACTTTTATCTGTTAAGAAGTACAGTGGCAAATGTTTATTAGAATGTTAACTCATGCTCATCAGAACATAAACAAGTACATGGCATAGCAGCTGTTTCATAAGCTTGATATAATCAGGATAACAAAATAATAACTTTTAAAAACTTTTCCTGATTGATATTAATACCATAATAAAGTTGCAATATGTCACAACATTTTTACTGATAGCGGAAGGGCAGTCAAAAATAGATGATATCTAAATTTACGAAAGCTGAAACGGTATATGGGAAGCAAAGAACATGGGAAGATTTTATAAAGTAAAGAAAAAGTGTACGAAGAGAGGGATACAGGCTGCAAAGCAGACATTTCTAAACATTATTTCTTAACGTTCATATTAATTAGTGAATTAATTTAAACTAGTACTACTTTAAACATCCAGCTTAGCATACTACAAGCTGTAGCAGAATGCCCAGCTGCACATCTTCCTTGATGCTGGAGCGCTCACCATGTTGGTCCATACACTCATAGTCTTGAGATTAGACTAATATAGCACTTTCTATGTGGGGCTACTTATGAGGTTAAGAACATAAGAACATAAGAAGAGCCATGCTGGATCAGGCCAAAGGCCCATCTAGTCCAGCTTCCTGTATCTCACAGCGGCCCCACCAGATGCGTTTGGGAATGAGACTGATATCTGTCTCCTGATACCACTTTGCATCTGGCCCTTGAAGTACCCTGGTTTAAAGCCTAGAGATTACACATCTCCATCATGGTTTGTAACCATGGACTTTTCCTCTAGGAATCTGTCCAATCCCCTTTTGAAGGCATCCAGGCCAGATGCCATCACCACATCCTGTGGCAGGGAGTTCCATAGACTTACAACGCTGGGTGAAAAAAATATTTTCTTTTGTCAGTTCTTACTCTCCCAGCACTCAATTTGAGTGTATGTCCCCTAGTTCTGGTATTTTGAGAGAGGGAGAAGAGCTTCCCTCTATCCACTTTACTCATACCCTGCATTATTTTGTATGTCTCAATCATATCCCCCTTTTTTTCCAGACTGAAGAGGCCCAATTGTTTTAGCCTTTCTTCATAAGGGAGGTGCCCCAGCCCAGTAATCATTTTATTCTCTTCTGCACCTTTTCCAGTTCCACTATGTCTTTCTTGAGATGCGGTGACCAGAATTGTACACAATACTCCAGGTGGGGCCTTACTATTGTTTTGTATAACGGCATTATAATGTTGGCTGTTTTATTTTCAATCCCCTTTTTGATAATCCCTAGCATGGAATTGGCCTTCTTCACTGCTGCCACACATTGGGGAGACACCTTCATGGAGCTGTCCACCAACACACCAAGATCTCTTTCCTGATCTGTCACGGATAACTCAGAGCCCATGAGGTTAATATGGAAGCTTTAGCTAGCGGAGAACACTGCAACCAGTGTTGGTACTTTTTGTTCCAAAGACTGTTCATTGCCTAAGAGTGGCCTTTGGGCCAGATGGCTGAGGCATAGAAATCAATCTATCAAGCAAATAATATCCTTGCATAGAATCATTTATTGCAGACCTGCCCAACAGGTAGACCGTGGGTTACCGGTAGCCCGCGAAGGGTTCAAAAGTAGCCTGCCGGTCATCAATTTAAAAAGTGAGGGGATAAGTTTTCCACCCCTCCCTCCCCCATCCCAAGGACCACCACAGCCCCAGCAAAGTTCTGGGTCTGCCAGCCCACTGTCTCACCTGAGCGGGGCAGTTCAAGGGCCATGGCACATTGAAATCTGTTCCTTCCAGAACGGGTTAATTGATTTTCCATTCATTCCTATGGGAAACGGCTGCTCTACTTACACATTTTTTTTACTTATGAGCATGTGCTCGGAACGGATAAAATTCGTAAGTAGAGGTTTTAGTGTAGTAGCCCTCAGGCACTATGGGCCGGAAAAAGTAGACCTCGGCCTGTTCAAAGTTGAACAGCCCTGATTTATTGGGTCCAATCAATCTTTCAGATAAGATATCCAAGTAAGCAATGTCCCTTCTATGTTTTTCCTCTGCTGTGAGGGAGCTTTGTCTGTCTCTGCAGAAGGAGCGGGGTTTCATCCAATATCCAGAAATAGGCAATTATTTAAACTGCTGCTGTGTAGTGCTGATGATATTCTATGCGCTCTCATGAGTGCACAGCTTGCAGGGAACACTGCATATACAAATTACGAACATCTATTGACTGCATTATCTGCATACCTCAGAGCCTAACAAGGAAACGCTAATGACAGGAATACAAGTGTTACACATATATGCCGAGAATAGAAGGATGCATTATCATATTCATTCCAAGCACTAACATAAAGCTATTGTCAAGCCATTACCTGGATAAAACATCAGTACGTTTTGTGGACTATCAGCTTATTATTTTTTTTTTGAGAAAATATTGCAACTGTCAAGATAGTGTGGTCTACTTTATGGATATAGCAGGAATGATACCCATGGGGATTAGCAAGCCTTATATATAGCAGGGGTGGTAGCGACATACATCAGTTGATTTTATACACTCCCTGGGCAGAAGCTTGTTTCTTGTCTTCCACACTTCCTTCTCACTGGTAAGGTTGTAAGGGGTGGGGAATATGTCTGAGCGGAGGAGTGGTGGCAGCAGCAGTGGATTAAGGAGTCTGGAGCAGAAGTAAAGGTGAGCAGCTACGAGAACAGCAACCCCAATGGATGAGAATGTGAGTGGCCTGCACAGTCTCTGTTTCCCTCTAGTGGCCAGTTCTGGTAATACACCTTGGAAACACAGTAGTACCCTTGTATCTGCTGACTCAGCATCAGTTGATTTTGTTATTTGTGACTGGCTGCTGAGATGTAATTAAACAATTATTAAATAATATTAATACAAAAACGTAAAATAGTGGTGCAAAGCAAATCACAATCACAAAAAACAGCCAACAGGGTAGTCTCTTATTGTGGATATTAGTATCCATGGAGGGGAGGAACTGATCTCTGGCGGATATGGGGGTACTATTGCATTTCTTGTTTTCAAACTAATATGTGGCTATTGATCCCATGGATGTGGATGTCTTACAGTACTTATTACAATTTGACTAGTAATTCATTACATAGGACATACCAGGCCTACAGCAACTATCCTTAAGCAGACCCTTCAACATACTCTGGAATCCATAATGAAATGAACGGAGAGGAATGGAATTTTGATCTAAAGTCAAAGGTTGAACTCAGCCTCAGTGAATGTGGTGCCTGGCTTTTGGGCAGTTGAGGTGGTTGTAACCAACTATTTAAAAGGTGCATAGGGTGGCTCTATTATTAAAAGAAAAAAGGAAAAAAGGCAAGCTTCTACTAAGCTTGCTATTTTGTTTTTCAAAACTAACTTTAAAATGAACATAACAGCAAAGCAGTTGTTTTAATACAGTCAACTGATTGAGCGGTATCATGGTATTTATGATCCAAGTAACACTTGAAATACTTACGTAGAGGATTTTGACCTTCACTAGCATAGTATTCATACATTCCACTTTTCACAAGTGTGTCATAATGAGGAAGGAAATCAATTCGCTCCTTTGTTGCTGAGGGAAGCAACTGATCAACTGACTGCAGCAAGTAGAAAGTCATCTGATCTTTAACAGTATCACCTATGAGATATACATGGAACTTTAAACAAGAAAATCAGCTTCCTAATCCATACAATCTTCCCAAAATGTAAAAAAATATGTATTTTAAAACTGCAAATGCGATAATAATAATGTAGATTGTGTTCATTTCCCCCTTTAAACTATACGCAATACAAAAGTTACTTGTGTGTTTGTAATTCCGTGCTGTCATAGGAACTGACTTATAGTGACCATAATAGGGTATTTAAGGAGTTGTTTTACCAGTTCCACTTTCCCAGTGCATTATCATGGCTAAGTGGTGATTCAAATCTTGTTTTCCAGAATGCGAATCTATCACTCTATCCACTATACCCACTGGGAAAACTTACACTATATAAAAACAATTTAACATGGTTGTAGTACAGACAAAATTAGGAAAATTTCAAATACCTGAATAAAAGCATGGTTTTAAAAATATATATTTTTATAATAAATTTTATAGTAAATTTTATTGTGATTCTTATATTTTGTAAGATTAAATAATGGAGTTACTATTAATACCATTCCAGCAGGATTTAAAACTTTGAGCATTAGCATAAAAACTTTGTGATATCAAATTTTTGTTTTTACATTTGGAACACTGGAATATTTTTTCGAAGTCCTAAAGTAGGTTTAACAATCCACCTACTGTTGATATTACCCAGGCAAATAGCATTATTTTAATAAAAATGGAATCCTGCGGCAGTATGAGGACAAACAACTGGGGAAAGATGGAACACAAATTTTATACTTTTCGTACTTTAGTACATGGCATTCTGGTATGGATTTGCCTGGTTAGAGAAACATAAACATACCAAAGTTTTCTTTCGTGATTTCTCTCCTGCTAGTTGTTGTGATAACAAAAGTCTCTTCAGATGAAATGCCAAATACCTAGAAGGACAAGTTAAATATTAAATTTTGTACAAGGGAAAAATTTCGAAATTGGGTGCAAAATATTGAAGTACAATGCTTTAATAAATAGATTGCTGTGTAACATTATCTACTTACACTAGGAAGCCTGTATCCATGGTAAACTGGTCCCAAGCCCCCACCCCCAATGCTGAAAACCACAAATAATAGCAAACAACACATAATGCTGTAAGATATCCCTTAATACCCTGTTCTCAATACCTAAACATGTCTTAATTGTACTGGACTGTATATTATCCCTCATTACTCTAAGCTGCCTTGGGCCCTTTTCCAAGGAGAAGGCGGGGAAAATATAAATAAATAATAAACAAACAAACAAACAAACAAACAAAAGGAAAAAAATCCAGAATTTTCAACATGAAGTACCAGAACTGGCCACAAGAGGGAGAAAGAGACTATTTCTATCATGCTTGTTAAAGAAACAACACGATCTCAGTCTCCCTCTAATGGCCAATTCTAGTAAATACACCATGAAAACACACTGTGGAGGTCAGCCTTTTGAACTGCGACCACTCCATACTCCACTCTGTACAGAGTAGTAAAAGGTCTCGCTTCACTCTAGCACAGGTCCTCAGTTGTCTCACAGACCACTGACCTGTATCACGTTAGTCGCAAGTTTTGCTGCCACTATTCAGGGTATCCCAGTTCAATAACTGAGTCCCAGACAAGATGTACTGTGGTAAAATAAAATGAATGTTTATTGAATACAGAAAGATGCTGAATTCAAGTTCACTTGTATGCAGTTACTTAAAGTTACACAAAGTTCATTCAAATACTGTTCTTAGTTCCCTCACTCAAACTTGATAGTATCCCTAACTGTCCTGTCTGCAAGATGTGCCTGTCAGTGCCCTAACTCTCAGGATGTTTCGCCTTATCTTAAGTGTGCAGTTTCCCCATCTGAATATAACTATCTCAGGTGGAGCTATTTAAGTGTTAACCTTTATCTCCATTCCTGTACAGCCACACAAACAGCAAAAGTGTGAACGCTACAACTCCTCCCCCTTACAAAACTTTGATTCAGGGGAGGCAACTAAACAAAGTTCCTCTCCTGAACAAACAGCATTACAGCATGCAATACCATAACATCAATTAACTTACATGTCACATTATAAATCCTTATATTATGCATTATACCTATGGCATGTTATATATTTATGTTATACATTTCTAACTTACCAACCATAACTTACTAAGTTATAAATTAACATTTCCAGATGCATAAACAATAACATTTATCATAATTGCAATACAATCTTTTACAATTGGTGAATTACATTTCCACATTTTAATGTAAGTACACCTTGGCATTGTTTGCAAAGGCTTTTGATCAAGTCCAGTCCGGGTGGTCTGTCCGATCCAGGTTGCAAAATCCATCTCTAACCTTCCTCATCGGGTCTTCTTATAATGTCAATACACAGTATGAATGTCTGCCCCAGATGTAAGCTTTAAGTCTCTTTTGGGCCCAAACGATTCAAGGCACTCCTTTACAATCATGGAAAGGTGCTTCTTCCCAAGTAAAAGTTTCTTGCTCCCATACTTTACTGGATGCAAGATATTGTCATCTCTGGGCTGGCACATCACAGCTCCGGTTCCAGTGTACAACGTCATCAGGTCTGGTCTAGTTGTCAGGACTCTGCTCAGGGCATCACAGAATCATTGGCACACTGTCATCCCCTCAACCATCCTTTGAGCGTGTCACTACAAATGCATTCCTGACATTCTCCAAGAGATCCCATCCAATTAATACTGCTGTCGGTATCTCCCCAGAAATGGCAACTGGCCATTTCCCTGACCAGCCACGGAATTCCAGGTCAACTTCAGATACTGGCAAAGTCAGAGTTTCTCTAGAAGTTCCCTTCAATTTCATGATTCTATCTGGCTTCAGTCCTATTTTAGAAATTAAATCTGAACGGATGATTGTGACTTGTGAACCTTTATCTTTCAAACCTAAATATTGTGTCCCATTTACCAAGATGTTTTCCCCAGCTTTTGTTAGTAGGAATTGGTCTCGCTTAATCAGAAAACAATGTACTATTGAGATTTCAGGGATTTCCTCAGGCTCCTCTCTACCTGCAGATCTGGTTATCATGGCAACCTCCCTAGCTTCTTCATGCTCCACTGTACAAACGCAATAAGCTGTTTTCTGAGGGCTCAGACTGGCATTTTTAACTTTCTTTTTCTCACACTAACTCAAATGATCTCCCCTACAATTCTAGCACTTCAGGTCTTTTGACCCACTAAAATTAGAATTATTCCCTTTTCCTTCAGTGGAACTGGTGTGTGGTTGGGGTTTGTCAGATCTGGGATTTTTCCCCTGTGGAATACTCTTCCTACTTGGCCCTGGGCTATGCCTTCCCTTCTCAAACTGGGACTTGTTCATTTGTGTCTCATAGCCCTTGCTGCCAAATTTTGAGTGGTCAAAACAATGGTCCATAATTTCATTAATCTGACCAGCTAACTCACCTGCCTCTTGTAACATTTTGGGATGTCCTTCCTTAACCAGATACTTCAATTCTCCCTTAATAGCTGCATAAAACTATTCAAGAGTCATTATTTCTTTAATTTCCTCAGCTGTTTTAGTCCCATCTTGCTCTAACCACTTTGTGAGGTAATTTGAAAGTTTGGCCACCATTCTCCGATCCTGTGGGACTTCAAAATCATCACAACAGTGTTCAAATGAAATCACAAAAGCCTCTGGACCATCCCCTGCTTAAATTATTGAAAACACTTGCAATCTACTTTAGAGAAATTCTGTTCTCCTACATTGGAATAATTATTATTTGGTTTCTCAAACCCTCCATTTCTAGTCTCCACATTTCTAATTGGAAATTCATCTTTCTCTGCTGAATTTCTTGTTCAATTTCCAATTCTCTCTAATGGGTTCTCTCACTGCAATTTCTCGCTCACTCAAGCCTTATCCTTTTCTTCTATTTCTCTTTATCTTAATTCCATTTCTTTCTCTATTTGTAACAGCTTTAATTTATATTCTTGTTCCATTTTCCATTTTCCAAAAGCTAGACTGATTCATGGGTTCACCTCTTCTTCTGAGGTAATTCTCTCAGAATTTTCCTCCAAAATTTCCCCATCTTGGGTAATTCCATTTCCCTCTTGTTCAGGGTTCTCAACTGCCACAGTCCTGACAAGACTTTTCACTTTTTAAGGTGGCATTTGAATGTTTTATTTGATACAGAGGGTTTTGACTAGAAAGAAAAATACTGCATGTTTTCAAAAGACAAGCCTCGGATTAGGGTTTCTCTCCCCCACTTGTTTCAGGCACTCTTGGCCACCTTCCCAGAATCTCAGCAGCCTTGAAACACTCAATGACAGTTTTTTAACTGAGACTGTTTTTACTTCCCTTCAAACTAAGAAATGTTATTTTCTTTTCTTAGTTCTGTTAAAGACCTTGATGTCCAGTAAGTTTCACCTCAGTTTCTCAAAGTATTCACCTTCCACCTATCCCAAGCTACCCTCACCCTAAGGGACTCTGGCCACAGGCTAGTCAACTTTCCTGAGGTAAACTTTACTTTTTGAAAGGATACACTACTATTCTTTCTTGGCAAAGTTTCCTCCAGACACTGGCCCCAGAAGTTCTGTACTGGCATGCTGACCTTTCAAACTCCTCTCACCAAGCCATGAGTCAAAAAACCCTTCAGCCTGAATACTATCACTTTGTCCTTCTAAATCATCACTGGCCTCACTTCACATCCCTGAAAACGCAGTGTATATTTCACTCAGGACAAGGCAATGTTCCTCAAACTACCTTTCCCCTCACATGTGTGTGTATTACTCCACACACTACCATGTGCCACTAATCCTAATCAAAATAAGAAACTGAGTGAGGTTTGGACAGTTTTTCAGAGTGTTTTCTTCTGCTTGGCTCAATTTCTTCAATTACTTTTATTTAGGATCCCTGGATTTTCAGATCCCACCACTTGGCACAAGTTGTGGAGGTCAGCCCTTCGGAGTGCGGTCGAGATACCACACTCCACTCAATACAGAGTAGTAAAAGGTCTTGCCTCACTCTAGCACAGGTCCCCAGTTGTCTCACGGACCACTGACTTGTACAGGGTATCCCAGTTCAAAAACTGAGTCCCAGACAAGATGTAATGTGGTAAAATAAAATGAATGTTTATTGAATACAGAAAGATGCTGAATTCAAGTTCACTTGTATGCAGTTACTTAAAGTTACACAAAGCAGTTCATTCAAATACTGTTCTTAGTTCCCTGACTCAATTCTCAGGATGTTTTGCCCTATATTAAGCATGCAGTTTCCCCATCTGAATCTAACTACCTCAGGTGTAGCTATTTAAGCACTAGGGCTCCACCTCCACACTCCTTATTTGGGCATAAGTATTAATCCTTTATCTCCCTTTCTGTACAGTCACATAAACAGAAAAAGGGTGAACATTACACATACATTTTTAGTTATTTTGATATTTTTAGACTGTGGAAAAGTGAAACTGCAGATACAGATCCTGTAGATAAAGGGTCTTACTGTTCCTAGTTCAGGAACATATCATATAAGTTGTGGTGATAGTATTTAACACTTGATTTTTTTGGTCTTGTGTTCAGAAGCTTGATGTTACAAAACACTGAACTGAACTTGCATTTGGCTGGAGACATGACTCACAGATGTTAGCATTATAACTGCATTCAGTCACTGTAAACTCATGCAAGAAGGGAGTGAACAACAATAAGTATTGTATTTTATATGGTTCTGGAAAAAGAGACAAAACAAAGATTACCACTGATCAACTAAAAGTACTGCCTTTTTGGTCTTAGTGAGGAAAATGCTAGATCTACAGTCATTTGAGAATCTAGTTATGCAAAAATTCTATGACTTTTAAAATCTTGTTAAACATTTGTACGATTTAATGATCAGTAGTGTATAAGAGCGCTAGAAGACGGGGGAGAGAACAAAATGAACTTTAAGGGCTGATGGTGTTTCTGTGGCGGAGGGCTCCTGCTGGTTGCGAAAGTAAATCAATGACTTGGTTGGTAGTGGACTAGCAGTTACCAACTCTATATGTGTCTTGTAAAGATGTCTAAATTGAACATCCACATACCTGATACTAAAGAAAGTACTAATTGCTTAAAAGGTCATGAGATTTGTAACCCTAGAAATACCAGATGTGATCATAAAATTTAGAGGTGAACAGCAAAGTACAGTCATGACCGACTCTTTGTGACCCCATGTCCATAGAGCTTTCTTAGCAGGAATACTGGAGTGGCTTGCCAGTTCCTACTCCAGGCGCCCCCAAGACCTGGTGTTCCCTGGTGGTCTCCCATCCAAGTACTAACCAGGGTCGACCCTGCTTAGCTTCCGAAATCAGGTGAGATTGGATGTCCTTTACTAAATCTATACCTAAATACCTGAATTATTTTGTTGTTTTGTTGTTGTTGTTTTTCTTTTTTATTGATTTGATGTGTTTGATACCTGTTTAATATAGTTATATTATTGCTGTTCACTGCCCAGAGTTCCTTTGGGAAGATGGGTGGTAAAGAAATAAACAAATAAACAAACATTTTACACCCATAATTGTGAGCAATCATTTCTTGTTCTTCCTTATTATGATTAAACAACATTATCCGTGATTTTTGTAAACTTACACACAGTTCAGTTATTAATCCAAATTTCTCTAAATGATATTTAATTCTAGCGATGCTCTCTATTGGGTTTTTAATTGCCAATAGGGAATCATCTGCAAATAAATTAATCTTTACTTCATTATCCATACATAATCTACTAATTAACTTATCATTCCTTTATTTTATCTGCAAACATTTCACACATTAAACAAAATAGAACTGGAGAGAGGGGGCAATCTTATCTAGTACCTTGGCCTAGAGAAATCTGATTTATGAACCTATTATTAATTATCTCAGATGTATTTTCAGAATATAGCTGACCATCACCCCTCTAAATTTCATTCCAAATCCCCAGTTTTTAATCACAATTTTTAGCATTTACCATTCCACACAATCAAAAGCTTTAAACAGATCTAGTGACAAAGTATCAGCCTTCTGTTTGTTCATTTCTATACCATATATAAGATTCTGTACCCTTCTTTCTTCCCACCCTCTTGCCCATTCTTGTGGCATTGGGATATCCAAATTTTTTAAAAGCTTTCCAGGGATATTATAATGATCTTCCAAATAAAGGCTAATAAGTTCTGTAAGCATCAGTGAAGTTCCTTATTATCTATTCCAATTACATAAAAATACAAAATAAACAATACAAAAATGATACAAAACAAAAGGATGCCAGGAAATCCAACTATGTTATTAGTGTCCCAGACTTGACTGTTGAGGTTGTAGAAGCCATTAGGCATAGTATCAGGTGTAATTCAGGTCTATAATGATGAACCAATCATTTTTCTTCAACAGGGGAATAACGGTGTCCAGAGATGTCACATGGAAGTGTTTTGACAAAATAAATGTTTAGAGCTCAAAGATGTAGGATGGGGCGGAGGCCTCCATCCTTTTTTGGAACTGCAAAATAACAAGATTAGAAGCCAGAGGGTGAGGTCATCTGTGGCACTTCCTCTATGGCATCTTTTTGTAAGAGTGCCCGGATTTCCTCTTGAAGGGGCAAAGATGGTGTAGTGAGGCAAATAACGCCTGTGGGAGGAAGAGACTGAAATTCTGTAGCATAACCAGTGGTGATGATGGTAAGGACCCACTGATCTGATGTAATATATTGCCATGTTGAGAGGTAATGTGATAGATGTGTAAGCTGGGATGACAGTGGTGGGTAGCAGACCTCAGCAAGAAAGGAGTCAAAGATTCTGTTTGTTTTTCCAATCAGAATGCCAGAAGGGCTGATGGAGTAAGGTTTGTGAGGCATTAGAGCGCAACTGGGAAGAAGTGGAAGCCATCTGGTACTTCTGTTGATCAGGTAAGTATTGAGCCTGATAATAAGTTGTTTGATGCCAAGGCTGTCAGAACGAACAATAAGTTGTTTGAGAAGAGTAGGAACGGGCAGTTTTCCTCATGTTTTGAGTTTATCCAGAATCTCATCCATTTGGGCATTAAACAGGCCATAACCATCAAAAGGAAGGTCTTTAATGTATTGTCTAGCATAATCTGTAACACCTGCGGAATGCAGCCAAGCATGTCTGCATAAGTAAATGATAGCGGCCAACTGCCTGGCAGCTGCATCAGCAATGTGTCTAGACACAATGCACTGTTATTTTGCCAAGACCATGATATCTTGGTAGGAGTTGAGCACAAACCCTATGCTCTTCTGGCAGGTTGAGCATTGGGTGCATCTTGTTCCAGATATGTCTATGATAGGCGCCCAAGGCAGCAGTATAATGAGCTACTCTGAGGATGAAGGACGTGAAGGAGTAGAGCTTACGTCCCAAAACGTCAAGCTTCCTTCCCTCCTTATTAGAAGATTCTATTGCGAGCTCTATTCTGAGTGGCATCCACTATAAACAAGTTTGGGAGTGGATGTTTCTGTAAGAATGATGTAGAATCTCCATGGGTCTTACAGAGATTATCTACTCTGTGAGGCATCTGCTGGACAGTAGATGGGCTTTCCCCATGACTCCTTGACAAGACAGAGCAACGGTTTAATGAAGGCTCAGAGGGGGTGCCTGTTCCAAAGAAATGTCATCAAACACTGTGTCATCGTCATCTATGGGTGGTTGCACCACTGTAAGATTGAGAACATTAGCAATCATGGCAATCATTAGAGAATATGCCTTGTATACTCAGAATGGGAAGAAGGATGTTCATCAGCCACATCCGAATTAGGTATCGGTAGATGGACAGGTGAAGCAGTAGGTTGCAAGCATTGAGAATCATCCGACTCACAAAAGGAGTCATTAATATCCTCCGGCTGTGTTACATTAATATCTGAAGAGGGGTGACAGATCATTCCCTCCTAGGTGTTGGAATCTGCTTCAATCACTGAGATGGAAGTGATGTGGTTGGGAGAGACGAGTACTTATGGGTAGACTTGTCATTGTTTTTGTGGTAGGGAAGGTTGGGTGTCCCAAGGTTTTGTCTTTTGAGAGGCAAATTGGAATTATTGAGTTATTGGAGTTTTTCAGGCTGTTTGCTGAAAGCTGAAATTGCTTACAAAATGCCTTGCAAAAAAAAGTGTACCCAGGATGCATTGCAGACCCTGTAGTTTTCTTTCCACACTGGGCGGGAAAAGGAGGGCCTAGGTTTTCTGGTTTTATGCTCATGTTTGTCTGTTTGGATTTTTCCCCCTTTGCACTTTGGGTGGGACAAGGTTGAGCTAGGCTTGGTGGTTTCATTTCTCCATGTTTGCAAGCTTTCTCCATTGCTTTGGAAGCAAAACGGGCTGCATTTTACTTGCTGCTTGTTTCTCTGTTTGGATTTTTTTTTCTTGCACTTTGGGCGGGAAAATGCTGAGTTAGGCTTGGTGCCTTCATTTTCTCTGTATTTGCAAGAGTTCTCCATTGCTTTGGAGGCAAAAACGGACTGCATTTTGCTGCTTATGTTTCTCTGGATTTTTCCCCTTTGCACTTTGGGCGGGAAAAGGCTGAGTTAGGCTTGATGCATTCATTTCTCCTTTTTTGCATTGCACTGCGGGGGGGGGGTATTCTGAGGGGGGTGTTCCAGCATTGCATGCCTTTAAAATGCACTTTACAAAGTGGCCTGGGGGGGGGGGACAGCTTTTTTGCCTTTTTTCAGACATCCAGAACAGATTAATCAATTTCCCATTCATTTAAATGGGAAACCACATTTCAGATAACAAATTTTTCAGATAAAGAATTGCCAAGAACAAATTAAAATACAATGGACTACTGAAATGATAAAAATAAATGTAGACTTTAGGCCAGAACTGTTTTTTGTAGGCATGTTACCAGAAAATTTGGACAAACAAAATACTTATCTAGTACAATGGTGCTTGGCAAAACTAATGCCCTGTAATGAAACATTCGCAAGACAAATAATATTTCCAGGAATACGGTTGCTTCACAAGATGAATTTTTGCCTATGGGATGCCTCGCAAGATGAAAAACCCTGCAGCAATACATGACAGTACTTAATCCTCAACCCCCTCAAAAATGCACCCAGGATGCCTTGCAATCTTGTGGCAATACTTTTTTAAAAAAGCACCCAGTACTCATTGTGACCTAGTGGCTTGTGGTTAGCACGAGGCTTTGAATGCAGAGGTATGGAAGGAGTTTGAAGAGATTGTTCCAGTGATTTGAGGACAGGTAGGCATCTGAGTCATCTGCATGCCTTTTACATGGGTTTTAAATGAATGGGGGGTTCTTCTCTGCATGCTTTTTTACTGTGTCCTATGGGTTGGGGTGGTGGTTTTTCATTCTACCTTGTGTGTGTTCTGTATTCTTGCCGCAGTTTCTGAACACTTTTTGGTCTACAGGAAAGGTAGGAAGATGAGCCAAATGCCTGCTCTTTTTGGCATGTTTCATTTCAGACTGGTTCCAAAATGAAACACTCATCTCTAGTAGAAAGATGAGCATTTCCTTTTGCATGATTTTCTTTTTTAAATCTGCAGTTGGGTGGTGGTTATCTATGTGTTCTTGTGTTGGTTTTTTTAAAAAAATCCATGGGAGGTGGGATTTGTTGTACTCTGTGTGCTACTGATCTGGTTTTGGGATTTCTTTCAATGTTTTTTTTTAGCTGTATAGAGGAGGGGGTTGGTGTTTCATGTTTGGTCTTGCAGTTTGTTTGTGCCATTTTTGGAATTTTAGGGTGTATTTAGTGAACAGTACACTACATAATCAAGCCATGAGAAGGCATAAAGATGAGCTTTTCCTTTTGCATGATTCTCTTTTTTATCTGCATGTGTGTGGGGAGTTACCCATGTTTGTTCTTGGTGTGGTTTTGGGATTTGTTTGCATGATTTTTTTTACCTGCATGTGTGTGGGGGTTATCCATGCCAGCTCATGTGGACTGTGTTTTGTTACTTGCCTAGTGATTGTGGTGTCATGGCACCCAAGAAGACAGCAGAATCAGGCAAGATGAAGGAGAAGATTCTGCTGGAGGTGAAGAAAGAGATCAGTTAGTTTGGCAAAAATTTCAAATACAGACTTATAAAAAAATCAATGTGGGTAGCACCTATAGAGGCCTTTATGTTGAAAATGATAAATCCAAAGGAGTTATTACTCACATATAAAGTTGCTTACTAAAGAGCAGAAGATGAAAGATATAAGAGAACTGGAGAAATTGGGTCTAACAACAGATTGGCGGTCAATGGCAAGATTTTTTTTTTTTGAGGGAAGAATACAGGTGGATGGACTGTGGATTTATGCGTGGTCATGCATGGCGAGGCTGCAAGTTTGGATCTTACATCAGCTGAGAACTTTGCAATGGAGTTTCTCAACTCCATGAATGCAGTGGGCTACCTTCCGGAGCAGGTCTTCAACTGTGACAAAACAGACTGTTCTGGAAAAGGATGCCGAAGAGGACATTCATTACGCAGGAGGAGCTCTCATTGCCTGGCCACAAGCCAATGAAGGACCGCCTGACCTGAATGTTCTACAACAACACCAATGGAAACCTGAAGCTCAAGCCCCTGTTTGTGTACCAGTAAGAGAACCCACAGGCTTTCAAGAAGCACAAGGTGAGCAAGGAGCAGTTGGGCATTTTGGGGGTAACCCAACAGCAAGGCATAGGTGAGACACATCTTGTTTGTGGACTGGGTCAACCAGGTTTTTGGTCCTTCTGTCAAGAGTTACCTGGTGGACAAAAACCTGCCGCTGAAGGCTTTGCTGGTGATGGACAACGTCCCTGTTCATTTTCAAGCCTTGACGATGACTTGTTGGAATAATTTGCCTTCATCAAGGTGCCGTTCCTCCACCCTAACAGCACCCGACTCATCCAGCCCATGGACCAGCAGGTTATCTTGAACTTTAAGAAACTCTGCACCAGGGAGCTCTTTCGCCAATGCTTCAAAATGACTGATGGAACAGGCATCAGCCTGTGGAACTACAGGAAGGAGCACTTTGACATCATGAGCTGCCTGCAGCTCATCAGGATAGCTCGGGATGGGGTGAGCCAGCAGAACCTGAATTCTGGCCAGACCTGTGGCCAGACTTGTGTCCCCAGCTTTCGATGCTTCTGCATCTGCTGGAGAGTCAGTAGTGTTGCAGGAGATTGTTTCCTTTGGCGGTGCATGGGGCTGGTGGAGCAGGTCTCCTCTGAGGTGGAAGAAACGTCAAAGGAACCTGTCTCTACTAGAGAACTGAAGGAGGTTTGCAAAGTGGGCAGAGGTAAAGACTTTTGTGGAGCAGCACCATGATGACCCATCTTTGACCCAGGACAGGGCAAAGACTTTTGACATTAATGTCATGTCCCAATTCCAAGGGATGCTGAAAAGGCGCCAAAGGCAACAGACAATGGATAGCTTCCTTGTGAAAAGGTCAAGGGAAGATCCTTCTGGTGCTGCTGCCCAGCCCTCCTCCTCTTAATTTTTTTTAACTTGTTGGTAAACATTTGAAATTTTATTATTTATTTATTAGATTTATATACCACTCCATCTAGCTACATGGCTACTCTGTTGTGTTCTGTAAATGTTGAACAGTTGAAGTTTGCTATGTTTTAAAAATTGCTGTGTGCTGTTGTAAAGCTTGCAGTTGTATGCTTCAAATGTCACTGAAGTACACTGTACTGTACTATGTTTGAAAAATTAATTTGTGATATTTGGAATGTTTATTCTTTATTAATAATGTTTTTGTATGGTTTTTATGGTTTTAAAGTGCACTTTATAAAGTTTCTTTTTCCTTTTTACAAAAAAGGGTGTTTGCCTTTTTGTAGGCTTTGGAACAAATTAATCAGTTTCCCATTCATTCCTATGGGAAACTGCGTTCTGTAAGATGAATTTTTCACAGGGCTGTGGAGTCGGAATTGGAGTTGAGGAGTCGGAGTCGGAGGAAATTTTGGGTACCTGGAGTTGGAGTCGGAGTCGGCAAACAATCCACCAACTCCGACTCCTACTAAATTTAGATTGGAATTTTAAAAAAAAGCAAATTTAAATGTCCCAATTCACAAAAAGTTATAATAAATGACTTCTCTACTGTAAGAATAAAGACCAATGCATGCAGTGCCTCATGTAACCGCAAAATGAACACGTTAAGTGACCGTTAAGAAGCATGCTTTTCATGTGCTTCACTATATGGCAAGCAACGCACAATTAGGAGCGGCAATACTTATACTTTCCATAGTGTTGTTTTCTGCTGTTACACAGCACCCATGGGTCACCCCTTCACTGTCACCAAGAGGTTGCAATGTGACGATCTAGCCCCGGGTAAACTCCTCTTGGAATGGAAGAGCCTGTTATATCGCCTGAACAGAAATGGAGGGTTAATAGCTGAGGGCATTGCATCTTCAATGATGAAAAGAGAGAGTCTTTTGATGGAAAATGAAATCTTGTTAGTGAGCCGACTTTGGTTGAACAGTGAACAGACTGCTACTGGGAAAAAGGCCCTCTATGATGTAGCAGTTCGCATGAAGGGATTACAACCTGAAATACCTCCACAGGATGAAGTTCTTTTAAGCAATAGTGGTAACTCAGGATCATCTTCAAACGAAGAATTAGACTTTGATTCCTTCTTAGACAAAATGGAACTTAAAGTTGCTAAAGGAAAGTGATGTTGCATAAGCGTTACAGAACAAGTAAATGCCCAAATAAAAAAATTCCAACAGGATTTTTATAAAGCACTAAAAGAATTTGAAAAGTAGGATTGCTCATCAAAACTTACTGTTGAAGAAGCCATCCTTGTTTATCCAGAGATCGTTAGTGATGTGGCCAGCATAGCTACTGCAATGCCACCCACCCAAGTCAGTGTCAAAAGATTATTTTCAGCCCTAAAAATAAGAAAGTCTGACTTAAGAGCCTCTATGAAAGAGGATCTGGCAGAGGCAATTCTCTTCCTTAGAACTCTACATTGAATTGATTTGCATTTGCTAAGCCTAAAACTACATTTCAAGATTAATAAAACCATTTCTAGGTTTTACAGATTTTGTTTTTGGTTCATATAGATAAGCTTTGTTTTTGTTCTAAAACAACCAAATAATGTGGTTTGTATTTTTGAACTAGTAAAGTTCCTGTTCCTGATGTTTATGCCTGCTGCTACTATCCAGCCACTTGATTAATTAATAAAAAAATTAATAAAACTTTGTTGTTTTCATTGTGTTTGTCTTTTGCTTAAACTGTTCAATACAGTAGACTGTTGGCTTCCCAGCCAGTAGTCCTGTGGTAATGACATGTATGTTGCCTTTCTTTTCTTCAAGGAATGTATAAAATACATTCACATATTAATACAGAGGAGTTGGAGTTGGGGAGTCTGAGTCGGAAGTACAGTGGAACCTTGACTTACATACTGCTTGACTTGCATCATATTTGACTTGCAGCAAGAAGGGGCCTGTTTGACTTGAGTTTTGCAGGCTTTGACTTACATTCCGGAGCCCCGGCACAAGGCACCGGAATTGGGCGGCAGCCACAACCCAGCATCGCGGCTGCCGCCTCAAACTGCTCCTGCCTTCTTCCTCTCCTCCGGCAGCGGCAGCTTCGGTTCAGAGCACCTGGAGCTGGTCCTCGGCCTCAATGGGCTGGCCTCGCTGGTTAGACAGTTGGCTCAGTCTTGTAAAAATCTGGCTGCAGAAGTCTGGTCCACAATTGAAGCATTTTAGTTGGGGAGCTGTAAAGTTGTGGGACTCTAATGGTAAGCATAGAGTTGTTCAGAATTTGGAACGTCAGGTTAAAAATCAGTAAAACTTAAATGTTAGACATTTTTGCTATGAACATTAAAAAGTGGAGGCATATAACTTGTGGACTATAATTCCACTGCCTCCTCCTCTCTTTGAAGAGACATTTCATTTACATCCCCGGAAGGAATTGGCAAATTTGTGTTAAATTGCTGTTTTGGGGGGTCTTTTTCATCATCTGGAATGGATTAATCTGCTTTCCCATTACTTTCTATGGGAAATGTTCGTTTGACTTAAGTCATGTTTGACTTAAGTCTAGACCACTGGAACGGATTGACGTAAGTCAAGGTTCCACTGTACAAAAAAACTTTCATAAAACGAATTGACCCGTAGAATGAATTAAATTTGTCTTGCCAGGCACCACTGTACTGCACATTCTGACAGCAATGGGAATAGTTTTGTCAGCCCTGTGTACAACCAAAGCCTTTGCTCTCCTGTAAGCAATCCATTCACAGATTGTTTTCCAGCTCAGGCAATAAAGGTTGCCGACCTGAACCACACTTGCGCTTCTTACCATTTCCTCTGTCCACATGTAGACTGAGGTTAGCGTATTCTGCCTGCCATTTTCGGACCATTCGGATATCTAACTTCTCTTTGCAGAAAGCCGTATGATTATTGCCCTGGGAGTCCTCAACAATTCTTTCTTGTATTCAAAAGACTAGCTCTTTCTTTTTGCACTTACCTTGTCAGGGGGTACAGATACTTGGAAAAAGCAGGCCCACAGACTGTTGCTGGTTGGTGAGGCTGTCGCTAGTGATGCGTGAACTCCTTTCCCCAGCTGTTCGCACATGCGCAATAGGTTGCCTGTGACCGTGATAACCACACATGCACCCATGCATGCGCGAATGGCTAGGAGAAAGGAGTGATGTGGTTGCCACCCGTGCAAATGCAAATGGCTTGGAGAAAGTTGCTGTGGCAGATAAAAGGTATTCCAGTATTCCTTACTGCTCCACGCTGAAATGCATGAGGTGGCTATGCAGACACGGCCATCACTAGGTCTTCTTATCAGGGTAGGGCTTATATTTAACAAATACAGTGGTACCTTGTATAAAAGAATTAATTCGTTCCAAATGAAATTATGTTAAGCAAATTTTCCTTTATACAAATTTACCATAGGAATGCATTGAAAACAGAGTGATCCGATTTTTATGTTGTACAGATTCACCCCATAGGCGATTATGGTAAGCAAATTTCCCCTATCTCTGGAATTGTTTATGTTGTACAAATTTTATGTTATACAAAACCATTTGTTATACAAGGGTCCACTGTACATATAAATCCTGCTAGGGCTTATTTTTGGGGGGAGGTCTTATTTTTGGGGAAACAGGGTAATAATGACTGAAACCCATATAACACGATGTTTAACAAATATCGCATATACTTTTTTTGCATAGAAATGAATAAAATATGAGATCTGCAGAACTGAGTGCCTTGGACTCTCTTTTACACTGACATCATGACTGCATCAGAGAGTAAGGCAGATCTTCTCCGTGGCAGCCCCCTCTCTCTGGAACTCCATCCCTAGCGAAGTGCGCTCTGCAGAGTCCCTGCTGGCCTTTCGCAAAGCCTTAAAAACATTCTTATTTCGAGAGGCCTTTGGCGAGCCCTAATCTATTTATTTATTCACTTTTTCCCCTTCTTCCCGCCATCAGTAGCTCAATAGCTTAATAGCTGCCTTGCTCTTTGGTGATTTCCTCTGGGGTGCGATAGTGTTTTTAGATGTTTTTATATTGCCCTTGTATTAATTACTTACTTTCCTATTTAATTGTTGATTGTTGGCCTATTGATGGCGCATGTCACCTCGTTCTTAGCCACCTAGAGTTCAAATTTGAAGATAGGCGGGATATAAATGCAATAATAAAATAAATAAAAAATAAATAAATCTTGAGCGCCAAGCCCAAGCATGGAGTAACCATCTGATGATGTTTGGCCTGGCCTGAATGTGAAGGAATAAAAGCGTATCTGAGGTCAACACAACTGAATAGGTATGATCCAAATACAGTGGTACGTTGGTTTAAAAATGCCTCAGTTAAAGAAAATCTTAAGAAAAGAAATTATTGGAAATGGGGATGCCTCCATTTAAGAAAATAAATTAATGGAATGCCCAGGTTTAAGGTTTTTTCGTAAGACATTAAAAGTTGATGTATGATGTCCACATGACGAAAAGAATGGGGGTGCCTCCATTTAAATTTTTTTAAATGGAATGCCCCCGTTTTCCTTTTTTCTGACCTCTGGAACACATTAATTGGTTTTCAGTGCTCTCCAATGAGAAACCGTGTTTCAGTTTAAGAATTTTTCGCAACACAAAATGGCCTGGAGAATGAATTAATTACTTAAACCAATGGTGGCGAACCTTTGGCACTCCAGATGTTTTGGACCACAACTCCCACAATACTTTGTCACTGGCAATCTAGGTGTGGAATTCTGGGAGTTGTGGTCCCAAACATCTGGAGTGCCAAAGGTTTGCCACCACTAACTTAAACTAAGGTACTACTGTAAATGATATTGACTAGGGATGGGCACCTTATGAAAAATGGCATGCTGTTTCATCATTTCATAAGCTTACAAAATGTTACAAAATGAAACATCAATGTTTTATCAAAAATGAAATAAAATACCATTTTTTATTTCGGAAATGAAATGTTTTGTCCTAGTGGTGAGAGGCCTCTTTATTGATCCATCCATCTTGAGAACAGGTTTATTTTTAAACTGATTATTTTCCTTCTCTTCCTCCCCATGCCTCAGCTGTTGATAACTAGCTTATCTCCTATCGTGATCTGCACTGCAGCTAGACAGGCTGCTGCCTGTCTCTGGGCTGCGGACATGGCAGTTTTAGGACCACGAGGTTTACTGGATTGTTCTCCCAGCACTTCAAGTAGCTCACAACACAAGCAAAGCAGTTCTTTGATTTTTTTTACTCTAAAGGGGGACAGTTCATTCCTGCTTGTTGGGATTCCTTCCTGGGATATCCGTAGATATGAATAATCTCCCAAACCAGCTAAGAGATTAATAGTGAAGGAATGTAGAGTACTCGAACACAGAGGGATCTTTTGTGCTTAGCATCAAATGTGAACAGGCAGAGAGGCTTGTCGGTGGTAAAGCTCTCTCCTCCTCCTGAGCTAGGCCCTTTTATTAGCTCTTACAAATCACATACACGTCAGCAGAGACCCATCCAATAAACATACAGCTTGTTTTCTCTGGACATGCTCAGTAGTTTAGGATTATCTCATATTCTTTGGAATGCATCCCCCTACGCTTTTTCCGTGGCCATCTTTACAGAGACCTGTTTCTCAGCTCTTATTCATCAGCCTATTACCCAATAAGAGAGTGTTACTAGTGTGATGT
The DNA here is from genome assembly GCA_029282475.1 of Phrynocephalus forsythii. Classification (NCBI taxonomy): domain Eukaryota; kingdom Metazoa; phylum Chordata; class Lepidosauria; order Squamata; family Agamidae; genus Phrynocephalus; species Phrynocephalus forsythii. Next base: position 62,734,886 of record JAPFRF010000003.1, read on the forward strand.
AAGACACATAATGTTTGTCTGAGACTCCTCAAAGCTAGGCTGACAAAACATAGAAGCTAAATTCCCACACCTCCTGCTTTGCAGGTAGTTAAAATCAAGGTTTTAAATCAGCTGTTGTATGGTATCCCAATATGGATCCATGGATTCAATTCAGCTATCGAGAGTGCTCTCTCTAATTTGTTACGCTCCCTTTTTGGTATGCCAAGATATGTGTCATCTGCAGGCTTGCGTCTAAAGGCAGGACTCATATCTGCAGAATGTAGAGATTCGTCCCTTGCCTTTTGTTACTGATTAAAAGTGGTGTATGCTGACCCAACATCTGGATATCTTTATCATTTGAGTAGAGATGTTTTATTAGCACTTGATTTAAGGGTTTTATACCAAAACTAAAGTTATTAGGGTTTTCCCGTGAGTTTCTTTACAAACAGACTTTTCATAAAATTAAGCCAATTATAGAGCAAAGAATTAGAGGTATTGATCTCCAGTATTCCTTATCAAGGGCTCAAGGTCCTTGCTCACCTAATTTCTTTGGATTAAATTGGGATTTTCCCAAGTATGCAGGATACTTGAACAAACTTACTATTCCAAAATATCATTATGCGTTTTCCAAAGCCAGGTTTAATTGTCCCCCCTCAGCTGTTTTAGAAGGTCGCTAGTGTAATATTCCCTATGATAAGCGACTATGTGCTTGTGGTGATAATGTAGTTGAGCCTTTGTATCATGTTTTGTTTGAATGCAGTTTTTACATAGAAGAACGTAACAGATTCATTGTGCCAATTTTGAAAAAGTGTCATGGAAGATCAAAAACAGAACATTTGTGGGCAAAAATCAACTAAATACAGAATCTGTGGCTATTTTTTTGCTTCCGTGGTCAAGTTTAAAAATAAGCATCATCTCAATTATGCTACTGATTTCCCTTAGCACTGGGTCTTACGGTTCTCTGCATTTTTAACACGTCCTGGTTTTAGCTTGTATTTTAACATTTTGTATTACAATTTGGTTTTATTTATTTGTTTTTACCAATTTTCCTTCTGTGTTCTTAAATCGGGTCTATGACAGCATATAAAGAATGAATGGATTGTTCTCCCTTTCAACTGACCAGGAGCACCTCTGTCTTGTCTGGGTTTAGTTTCATTTTGTTCATCCCCATCCAGTTCATTACTGCAGCTAAACACTCATGTAAAGTTGTGATCATAGCTCCCTTCGAATCCAGAGGTGACAAGAGGTAGAGCTGGGTATCATCAGCATACTGATGGCACTTAACCCCCAAAGACCTGATAATCTCCCCCAATGGTTTCATATAGGTGTTAAATAACATAGGAGACAGAAAAGAAACCTGGAGAACTCCTCGGGTCAGCGGCTGTGGTGTCGAACATGAATCACCTAACACCACTTTCTGCGTTCTTTCCTGCAGGAAGGACTGGAGCCACTTTAATGCAGTACCCCCGAATCCCATTTCAGAGATGAACCAGGAGGACGCCATTGTCTATAGCAGGGGTGGCGAACAAGTTCGACAAAAAGAGCAAAAATTTTAAACTGTGAGAGTCAGAGAGCCACACCACGCAGTGACCTGCCAAAACAGACAAACACTCACACAAAAGCATATAATTTTAACAATAATATATTAAACACATAATATAACATGCTCAGTCAGGTGTTTTTTGTTACCTTGTTGGAGTGATGGGATGATAATCTCAGTGGGATTTCTGGCATCTTTTGTTTTCAGTAATCTTCTGCAAATCAGGTTTGTATTCAGTTGTAGCCACTCAGAGCAGTTCCTTTACATGAGTGTCAGTCAGAATGGACCGGTGCTTTGATTTCACGTGTTTCAAAGTAGAAAACAGCTTCTCACAGATGTATGTTGGCAAGAACATAGACAGCAGCTTGAGAGCGGCTCTTTTTACACACGGGTATTTTTCAGTTGGCACAGCTCTCCAAAACGTAACATGGCCTTCCTTCAAAAGAGATTTCAGTCTATCGTCCTCGCGTAGCTCAATCATTTCTAGTTCACTCGCTGCCTCATCAGTAACAAGTGGGGTTTTCAGGCAGTCGGTGTCAGCACTAAACGGGTCGATGAGAAAAGTGATCTGTGGTCTTTTTTGGTCCAAGTCCTCAAACCGGAAAGTAAACTTCTCTTGCAGTTGTGTAAGTTGTTTCACGTATCCAGCTATATCTGTTTTAACACCGGTCTTCTGCAGGGTGCTGCGCAAAGAAGGAAAATGGGATAGATTGCTGTTTTGAATGTGTGCTTTAAAAAGCTTCAACTTGTTTACAATGGAGAATACACTTTGTGTCAGCTCAGGAAGAGTTTTTAATTTCCCCTGCAGGTCCACATTTAGTTTATCCAAGTGTAAAAGCATGTCCACTAAAAATGCCAAATCCATAAGCCACTCGGGGTCTGAAAGCAGAGGATACGTTTTGTTCTTCTCTGCCATAAACAATTTTACTGTTTCCAAAAGCTCAAAAAAGCACGAAACTACTTTACCTCTTGAGAGCCATCTCACTGCGCTGTGCAGTGGCAGGTCACCGGGCAAGTCTGTGTCAAGTTCTGCAATGAGGTTCTTGAATTGCCGGTGATTAAGGGTGTGCGTAAGGATGTAGTTCAAAATCTCCATCACAGGCTTCATAACGTGGTCTAAATTCAGTGTTTTGGACACAAGTTGCTCACGATGGATGATGCAGTGGAAGTTCCAAAATTCAGGAAAGGCGTCATCACCTTTACAAAGACCCACAAGTCCATTTACTGAGCCAATCATCGACGGTGCTCCATCCGTGACTATTGCGGTGAGTTTTTCAAAAGACATATTCGCTTTTTTAAAAACGGCAGTCATTGCCTCTTTTATGTCAGTACCGCGAGTTCTGTCTTTTAATGCAACAATGTCAAGAAGCTCTTCTTTAATCACGCAGTCCTCAGAAACCATTCGCGCAAATATTGCCAACTGTGGCTTGTCTTGTATGTCGCATGACTCGTCTAATGCAACACTAAAATAAGCACATGCGTTCAAGTCTGCATGTAGATCTGACTCAATCACATTATTTATGTCTGTTATTCTGGTTTCAACTGTGTGCCGTGACAGCTGGAGATCATTGATGGAATCTTTGAGTTTTTTATTGTCTGGAGCCAAGGTTTCAATTACATCCGCAAAACACTGTTTTAGAAACTCCCCCTCATTGTATGGTTTTTTAGCACGGGCAATGTTCCACACCACTTTATAGGATGCAAGGGTCACAGTTTCTCCATGCTTGGTTAATTGCTGAAACATTTGAGACTGTCTTTTTACCTGGCTTTTCAAGGTGCTCAATTTTTGCTTGCGTAGTTCAGTACCTTTGGGTAATTCCTTGTCAATATTAGCATGGAGAGTTCTGAAATGACGCTGAAGATTTGAAGCCTTGAAATGTGATATCATAGTATTGCATATTAAACACAGCGCTTTCCCATTCCGTTCAATAAAGAAGAAAGCATCTTCCCATTCTTCCAAAAATGTCCTGTGTTCATCTTCATATTTTCGTTTAGCTTTGCATTTTGCCATTTTGAGTGAGGGTAAAAATCCTGCAGTGATGGTGAGGGTGTTCTGCATCCTCCACACTAAGAACTAACGGCAAGATGTGACACAACATGTGACACACGGTTCCCCCCGCTCTCTGGCCCGTGCAGTTGTTTCCGGGGGATGGGAGACGTGATGACGCAGCCTGGGGGCAGGACTACGCGCTCAGAGATCTCTCCTCAGAGGTCTCTCCTCAGAAGCAGCATAACAAAATCCAAACTTGTAAAGAGCCACAGTATACAAAATAATGATAAGAGGCAAAGAGCCACATTCATTTTGGCCAGGAGCCACATGCGGCTCGAGAGCCTCGTGTTCGCCACCCCTGCTCTATTGGGTCAAAAGCAGCTGAGAGATCTAGTAAAACCAAAAGGGATGCAGATCCCCTATCCATTTTCTTGTGTAAGTCATCTACCAAAGCAACCAGTGCTGTCTCAGTCCCATAGACAAGCCTGAAGCCAGACTGAAATGGATCCAGGTAGTTTAGCTCGTCCAGAAATCTCTGGAACTGCAAGGCCACAACCCGCTCTAGAACTTTCCCCAAGAATGGGATATTTGAAACCGGTCGGTAATTGTTCAGTATGATTGGGTCTAAGGAGGGCTTTTTAACATTGGTTTTACTATTGCCTCCTTTAAGCATGCCAGAATCCTGCCCTGTTGCAAGGAGGCATTCACTATTTTTCCTAACCAGTCTGCCATATCTTCTCTGGCAGCTTTTATGATCCATGAGGGACAAGGATCCAACACAGATGTTGTGACCCTCACCTCCCCAAGGGTCCTGACCACATCATCTGTCTGTAGGGGCTAAAAGTCATCCATTAATACAGGACAAGGAGGGTGGGGTGTTTTATTTACAGGCTCTGTGTCAATAGCAGCATCCAAGGTACCCAGGATCTGTTCAATTTTGCCCATAAAGTGTTGTGCAAATTCTTCACAGTGAGATACAGAGTGGTTTGTGTTTTCCAACTGTGGGTCAGCATGTAGCAGACTTTTGACAATTCTGAAAAGCTGCCCTGGGCGATTTTGTGCCAAGTCAAGGGTGGTAGAGAAAACTGATTTCTTTGCTGCCTCCACTGCCTTGGAGTAAGCCTTCCAAAGGCCTTTTACTGTTTCTTTGTCTGTTTCAATCTTGTTTTTCCTCTAATGCAGGCCTGCCCAAAGTCTGGCCCGGGGGCCAAATCCGGCCCATCAGGCCATTCTGAGTGGCCCGCAGCTGGATGGCCCGTGCCTCCCTCCCCCTCCTTCGCCCCATGTTTTTTTTTTAATCTTCCCCCAACACTGACACCACCGGGAAGCTTGAGGGGCTGGGCGGGCCGGCGGGCGGGCCACCACCACCAGCAGGAATCTTGTGGGGCTGGGCCGGCCGGCTGGCCAGCCATCACGCGGGCTGCTGCCACCGGCACCGCCAGCAACCATGTGAGGCTGGGTGCGTGCACAGGGGTGGCGCGCAGGCAGGCTGCCGCCACCGGCATCACCAGGAACCTTGTGAAGCTAGGCGCACGCACGGGAGGGCCGCCACCACCGGCACCTCTGGGAGCCTTGTGAAGCTTGGCGCGCGCGAAGGGCGGTGCACAGTTGGGCCGCCACCACCGGCATAGCCAGGAACATTGTGAGGTTGGGTGCACGCACGGGGCAGTGATCAGATGGGCTGTACCATGGCACCGCTGGGAAGCTTGGGCAGCTGGGCGGACAGGCGGTCTGCCGCCACCGGCACTGCAGGGGAATGTGTGGGGGTGGGCAGGCCAGCGGGCCTCTGCCATCACCAAGGAGCTTTGGGGTGGGCTGGCGGTCAAGCCTTCGCCACCGCTGGGGAGCTTGGGGGCATGCAAGGTCACACAGATCACCTCTTCCAAGGGGCGACCTGTAGCCACGGCTCCGTGTTTCCTTTGGTCCCCACCTTCCTTCCTCCCTCCCTCCCTTGGACCCCACTTCCCTCCCTCCCTTGTTCCCCACCTTCCTTCCTTCCTCTCTTGGTTTCCACCTCCCTCCCTCCCTCCCTTGGTTCCCGCCTTCCTTCCTGCGGGTAGGGTTGCAAGGGATCAGTGGGTGGGGCTTATGGGTCAGTGGGTGGGGCTTGCAGTGGGGTGGCAGGTTCAGGGAGCAACGGGCCCCTGACACATTCTCAGCCACCAAACCTGGCCCTCCTTACAAAAAGTTTGGGCACCCCTGCTCTAATGCCTTTCAGCTCTACTGGCCACCTGTTTCAATTTTGCCAACTCCCCAGTAAACAAAGCAGCCAATTTGGGTCTATTTTGAGGGAGGAGACGTTTAGGAGCTATCCAGTCAATGGCTTTGCTCATTTCCCCATTCCAGAGTTCAACCAAGGATTTAATAGAATCACCCATCGGAGATGTAGGAAACTCCCAGAGGGTGGTTGAAAAATCACCTGGATTCATCAACCTTCTGGGAGGTTTTGTTTCTGACCCAGAAAATATGGAACCTTAGAATAATGCAAATAAACTTGTGGAAACAAATGCTTTGACATTGGCTAGAATTATTGCAAGAGTGTAGAAACATGATTAGATACCCAGATGTGTGGAAACACTTGTTACTGATTATCTGGTTTCATTCTGGGATTTTTTCACTGGGATAGTGCCAGCTGTGACAAATCATATGCTTCTATTCTTTGCTGGGATCTATCATTCCATTCCAGTATTCCTGCCAAGAAAACTCCATGGACATGGGGTCACGAAGAGTACGAGAGTAGTGACACAACAAACATAAATCTCTGTAGGACTCCAGGGAGTCTGGCATTCTTATCAGGTTCTGACAGTGTAATCTGCTGAAACCAGTGATGGTCTGAGTCCCCCACCATCAGAGACATAGCGAAAATGAAGCTTTTCTTCCTATCACTGCAGCTTCCTGGCCCAATCTCCCTAGCCTTGACCTACTACCAGGAATATCTTATCTGAAATTCAGCAGAAGCTTCACCTAACCCTTCTGTATACAGAAGTCTGCCTCTGTACTTGCCAAGGAGGATGGCCAGTGCTGCTGCATTTGCAAGCACTAGTGGTCGCAATGGTGGGGAAATGACAGCAGTGGGTTTGTTCACGCAAAGAGGGTGGGTGGGTGGGGAGAAGGTGAAGGAAAGGCAGCACGCTGCCTGAGGTGTCCCACTGCCCCTCCGCCCCACTGCCTGGAAGAAGCACTCATTCACTCACGTCCTTGGCCGAAAGATAAGATAAAAGCACAAGAAATACGAAAGCATGCGCGTCCGGGAGAGTGTCGCGGGGGTTTGTTTCTGGTGCGATCATTCCCGGCAGCGCGGGCTTCTCTGGGCTCCGCCTGCCTTGAAAATAGAGCGAGCGAAGCAACTTGACGGCCCTCCCGGCAACGAGCAGCTCCCGCTCCACTGACGGCGGTGGCCAGTGGGGAGAAACGTCAGGCATCGGCCCTGGTTCCCTCCTCCTCCTCCTCCTCCTCCTCCTCCAAGAGCCGAACCCAGCACGACTCGCCAAGGCGCCCATTCCCCACTCACCCCAACCCCCACTACTTCCACCCTTCGACAAGCTCGAGGGAGGCCCTTCCAGGAAGCCGCTTCGCACCTTTCTGGCGGCGGGCACGAAGAGGCGCGCGAGCGCGAGGCACCGGAACGCTGCCTTCCCGCCGCCTCGGCACGTGCCGCAATGGCGCGCGCGCAAAACAAAACAAAAAAAAACCCACCTCATCCGCCGCGCGCCCCGCAACCCCGTAAGCACGGAAATCCGGGCTTTCTTTGACTACCCCGTGAGGTACTCGCTCGTTCGACGGCAACTGCCCGCCCCATCTCCCTCCCTCCCTCCTTCCTTTCGCTACCTGGCAGACGGCGCGACGGAACTCCTCATAGTTTCCCTCGCGGCACTGGAAAACTTTCTCGTTGTCCTCGGATTTGTCCTGGCGGCGGTCGTAGAGGTACAAGGTGAGGGTTTGGCCGCCGCTGCCACCTTCTTCCGCCGCCGCCGCCGCCGCCGCCGCCGCCATGGTGAGACGACAAAATTCCCACAAGCCAGGGGCCTCGCTTCGCCCAGCGGCGCCTCCGTCACGGAGGAAAAGGGCGGGAACGAGGAGGAGGAGGAGGAGGAGGAGCAAGGGGGCGTGGCCGTTCCGGAACACTGGGCGGGGGGAGGAACGAGAGAGGGAGGAGGTGGGCGTGGCCTCGCTGTGTCAACAAAACGATTGGAAGGGGTTTGAAGAAGGGGGCGGGGCGGTTGGAAAAAGAAACCCGGAAGCGCCAGAGGTCGCGGGAGTTTCAGTCCGGCCTCAGGGGCCTCTTCTAGGCAGAAGGGCTGCGGGAAGGTACGTCACATCCGGTTTGAAGCGCCGCGCAGGCGCTGCTCTTAGGAGGGAGGAAGTCGAAACCGATTCTCACGATGCGGCTGCGAAGCTCCTTGGGCGGGGCTAAAGCGGAAAACGAAAACGAGACCCATTGAAGACCCCGAGTGGGAAGTGGTTAGATGATGTAGAACGCGGAAGCGAACTACACTCTCCAGACGACGCACGCTTATTTCAGGTGGTTTGGAATCACGACAGCAAGAAACAACAAAGGAACAGTCCCGGGAGGTAGTCATCGCAAGAGACGTCTAAATTGAAATGTTGGGCCCGAGAAAAAGAAAGTAAATTTGACAAATTGGAAAACCCACTCGGCTAATTCTGAGCTCATCTTCCAAGTAGAGGAATCTAACGCACAAGGAGAGGTTTCAGTGTCGAGGAAAATGCAGAGATGCAGTTCTAGGTCTAATCCTATTTTGAAACGTAACGTGATTAATATGCGCAGAGAAAACGGTTTGTAATCCTTGGTTCTCTCCCGCCCTTTATACTTATGCAATCTGCTGTTACTATTTTTTTAAGAGAAAGGAATCGCTGTGCGGTCCTTGTAAGAAAAAAACCCTCTATGTTTGTGTTGTCCCTAGGGGAAGAAGGTTAAAAGGAAGAAAGTAAAAAGTGAACAGTACCTCTTGATTTCATTGAATTTTGGAGGACATTCCTACAGAGCCAAAAAGATTGTTGATCCCATTGATGTCCAGAAACTGCACAAGAAAAATCATGCATCACTTGATGGGTGGCGCTTCAGTGGTGCAAAAACATGGATACGCAGCACAGATCCACTTGATTTCATGTGATTTTTCAGTACAATCTTTTGTAAACAAACTTCATAGCACAAATCCTATCTATGTCTGAAGACTGCACCACAGATGTAATGGGTCCTTCAGTGCATGGCTCCTCAGTGGCCCAAAACAGATCCAAAGCATGAATTTTCATGGAGCTATGTGATTTTTCTGCAGGATCATCACCAAACCACTGCCCAATATAGGACACACCAGTGCCCATAGATTGCACCTTAGAAATCATAGGTCTAACTTATAGTTCTTATGGCACAAAAACAGGCCCCCCCACCCATGGATCCTCAAAGATCAAAGCAAAAGGAACTGATACATCCCCAGAAGTCAATATATGGATGGGAAACAAAGTCTCAGGATGTATAAAAGTAGAAAACAATCTTTATTATCTTGTTAAATCATTTTTAAAAGCTCTTGTTGAACATTTTAAAAAAACATTTATACCTGAAATTTGTTCATATGTTCAGGATTATAGAGATATGATCAATAAATTAGAAGGAGTCAAAGTACTAGATAAAGATATATTGGTCACTCTTGGTGTGATGTCCTGGTATACCAGTATACTACAGGTGGAAGCTTTGAATATTCATAGGACCACTCTGGATAGAAGAACAGAGACTTCCCCCTACCCATTTTCTACATTCCCTAGAAGATCTAGCTATGAAAAGGGATTATTTTAAATTTAACAACAAGTTTTATTGGCAAATAAAAGGAGTAGCTATGGGATGTGCAATGGCTCTAGAAGTAGCTAACCTATACATGGAATCATTTGAAGATAAGATGTATTCTGGTGCTCATTTTTGTGAAGGTAGGTGGATTAAATGGTACAGATATATTGATAGCTTTCTGATTTGGAGAGGCCCAGAGAACTTATTAGTTAAATATTTTGGGTGGTTAGATACTTGGGATAGTAACATCAAATTTGACACCAAATAATGAGATACAATTTCTAGATCTCACTATTAAGAAATCTTCTGGGAAACTATATATTAGAATATATTGGAAACCTACAGATCGCAGTACCTACCCAAGGTTTCATAGCTCCCATCCTAGACCTCTGTGACAACATCTCCCATATGACCAATTTTTGAGAATCAAAAGAAACTGCACCATGAAGGAAGATTTTTGTACAGGAGTCCCAGAGACTGAGATACCAGATAATGGACAAGGGTTGCCCAGGTGAGATCATAGAAAAGAGTCTAATTAAGGCTACAGAACCAAATGCAGTAATCTCAACAAAAAGACAAGGAAACTCTCTGATTATATAAACTGTGCATTGACATATAATCATGTAACAAAGCAACTGACAAAATGCATAAAAAGACATTGGCACATCTTAGCAGACCTTGAAGGGTTTAAAGAGGGAATACATATATCCTTTAAAGGGGCAAAGAATCTGAAAGACATACTGGTTAGAAATAAATTTGAAAAGAACATCACCAGTTCCCAGCATTCTACCTGGAGTTCTCCCCCCCCCCCACAAGAGGACACCGTCCATGTGAACATTGCATCTACTGTAACAATTACAAGATATATGTATGTCAGAATTTGTAGACCCACAGAATGATAAGATGTACAGCTTGAGGAATTTCACTAACTGTAACACCAAGGGAGTGATCTATGCCATAAGGTGCCCATGCAAAAAAATCTATATATGGGACAAACCCCCAGACTCCTGAAAGTATGAATGGGATTTAAGAAACAAACAAATGGGCAGTCAGTTGGTTAGCCATTTCATAGAAATGAACCATACAATTAAAGATCTGGTGTTCTGGGCTGTAGATAGACTTCCTGGGAACTGTCAGAAGTCCCTGTTGAAAAGAGAGACAGACTGGATCCTGAAATTAAACACTCTAGTACCTGATGGGTTAAACGAAGAGATAGATTTCTTTCCCTTATTATAATAACCTCAATGTTATCTCACTGCCCTTGATACTGTGCACAGCTGTGTATGAACATTCCTTAAGCAGTGCCCTCATTCTTAATCAGTCTGGAGCTGTTACAGACCAAAGAAGAAAAGAAGCTTGGTATGCATATGATTTTATGTTATTTTATGAAATGTATTCTGGCATGTCTATTGTGCTAAATATATGTCCTGCGGTAAGTCTACAAATCCTAAACCTTGTATCTTTTTATAGAAGGATATTTAATTTGTAATTTTGTAATTTTGTTTTGCTCATCTCCTGAAGAGGGCCCCACCAAAATGTGTTGAGCTAGAGCTTTTTAAAATGATTTAAACAGAGAATAAATATCATTTTCTACTTTTATACATCCTACACTGTCTCCCATCTGTATATTGTACTCAAATATCAAACCTGATTTGTACAGTAGGTTCCCTCTCCAACCACTCTCCAATCATAGCTTCCATCTGTGCCCACAGATTATGCCACTGAAATCATGAGTCATTCCATACATGTTCCATACTGTCCCATTATATGCCCCATCTGAGGTCACAGATTACACCCTGGAAATCATGGGTCCTTTAGCTCTACTGTGGTGTAAAAATGGGTCCAACCCATGGATCCTTATGGATTAACCTGATTTTTAGATAGGATCACTCTGTAACCACTATCTAGTCATAAGCCCTGTCTGTGCCCAAAGATTACACCCCAGAAATCATGGGTCCTTCAGCGCATGGCTCTGCAGAGGTGCAAAAACACAGTTCCAAACCATGGATCCTCATGAATCTACCTGATTTTTCTTCAGGATCATCTCCACAACACTGTCCAATCGAACCTATCTGTAATCATAGATTACACCACAATTATCATGGTTCCTTCAGCACATGGTTCCACATAAATGGGTCCAGCTCATGGATCCACCTGATTTTTCTACAGGATCATTTTCAAATCACTACCCAATTATAATATTTTTAGCCCCACCTGTCTCCTTGGAGAGGACCCAAGGTAGCTTACAAAAATGAAGGACAATATATCTATATAGTACGAGGCAATGAGTACACACAGTTGTTAACAAAATTAGATTCAGTATTTAAAGCTAAGAAACAATGTGAAGAGGTATCAAGTCCGGTGATGTGATCAGGTATAGTGTTGCTAGAGCAGATTTGAGGAGAGGTCTTAAAAAACCAAAGGTGGATTATAAGAAGAAGATTGAGGCTTGTTTTTACAGTAATAATGATGTGAGGCAAATGTGTCAAGGGGTTCAACAAATCACTAGTTATAGACCTAATCATGCTGCCCCTTCTGCTGGAAATACTTCTTTGGCTGAAGAACTGAACAATTTTTTTGCTAGATTTGAGACAGAACAAACAGAGGTATTTACATCACAGCCATCAACACAGTTTAGCCCCTTCTTGTTGAGACATGGGAAGTGAGAAACATCTTGAGAACTGTGAACCCAAGGAAAGCAGGACCTGATGGCATTTCTGGTCAGGTGATTAGGGAGTGCGCAGACCAGTTGGCTGGAGTTTTTACTGAAATTTTTAACCAGTCTTTAGCCCAGTCAACTATTCCATCTTGTCTGAAGGCCTCCATTATTGTTCCATGACCAAAGAAGCCATCTATTAACAGCTTAAATGATTATAGACCAGTGGCACTTACCTCCATTGTAATGAAGTGTCTGGAACGATTAGTCCACCAGCATATCATCTCTTGCCTCCCAGACACGTTTGATAAATATCAGTTTGCTTACAGAGCAAATAGATCCACGGAAGATGCTATAGATATCACCTTGCACACTGCTCTTACCCATCTGGAGCTGCGGGGGACCTATGTAAGGATGCTCTTCATGGACTTTAGCTCTGCTTTCAATACAATTATATCCCACAAGCTGATATCTAAACTTAAGGACCTTGGTTTCTGTCATTCCACCTGTGCCTGGATCATGGATTTCTTATCAAATTGCTCACAGAGGGTCAGATTAGGTGACCACATGTCGTCAACCCTCACTCTCAACATGGGTACTCCACAGGGCTGTGTGCTGAGCCCACTACTGTTCAGTATTTACACCTCTGACTGCACTCATACTCATCCTGAAAATAAAATCATCAAGTTTGCCGATGACACAACAGTAGTCGGATTCATCTCTGGTGGAGATGAGTCTGCCTACCGAGAGGAGGTGCATCGGCTGCTACGGTGGTGCAGAACTAACAATCTATATCAATAAGACCAAAGAGCTTATAGTGGACTACTAAAAAAGGAAATCAGACACTCAGCCCTTGATTATTGATGGAGTTTCTGTAGAGCGGGTGATGGACAGTAGGTTCTTAGGAGTCATTCTACAGGAGGATTTGACCTGGAGTGCCAACACTGAAGCACTGGTTAAGAAGGCCCAACAGAGCTTATATCTTCTGAGACTTCTCAGGAGGGAACTGTCTAAGAAACTGTTGGTAACCTTCTACCGGGGCTTTATAAAAAGCACTATCACTTACTGCCTCTGTGTCTGGTTCGCCAGTTGCACAGTGGCAGATAGAAGGGCACTGCAGAGGGTTATAAACACTGCTGAGAGGATAGTGGGCTGTCCTCTTCCTCCTTTGGAAGAATTATACAACTCCAGATGCTTAAGGAAGACATCTAGAATTTTGAGAGACCCTTCGCATCATGGCCACCAATTTTTTGAACTGTTGCCGTCTGGCAGGAGATATAGGACCCTTGGGTCAAAGACAAATAGACTAAAGAACAGTTTTTATCACAGAGCGGTATCCAAGTTAAATGCGAGAGTTTTAGCACTATCCTAATCAGTTTTTAAGTTGTGTTTTAAATTTTGTAAGCGATTTTAAGAGTTTTTAATATCTTGTATGGTGTTTGATGTGTTTTATGTGTTTTGTATGGTTCCTTGTTTAGAGTGTGTAGTGGAACAGCACTCTAATTTCGTTGTGCATATCTTGCATATGCATAATGACAATAAAAACTCTAAATCTTACATAATTAAAATACAGTATTAAAGCTATTAAATTCTACAAGGTAGGTTTCAGTAGTATGTGGACAGAGAACTCCCAGAAGTGCAAGCTGGATTTTGAAGGGGCAGAGGAACTAGAGATCAAATTGCCAACATGCTCTGGTTTATGGAGAAAGCTAGAGAGTTCCCAACCACCTTATCTGTCTCCTAAGAAATCTATATATGGGACAAGCAGCAACAGTCAGAACTGGATATGGAACAACTGATTGGTTTAAAATTGTGAAAGGAGTACTTTCATTTTGCCTGTTTAACTTATATGCAGAGTACATCTTGTGAAAGGCAGGACTGGATGAATCACAAGCTGGAATTAAGATCTCCATAAGAAATTTCAACAACCACAGATACGCAGATGATACTACTCTGATAGCAGAAAGTGGGGAGGAATTAAAGAACCTCTTAATGAGTGTGAAAGGGAGTGAAAAAATGGGCTGAAGCTCAACATCAAAAATACTAAGATCCTGATCACCAGTTCCATCACCTCCTGGCAAATAAAGGGAGAAGAAATGGAGGCAATGTCAGAGTTTACTTTCTTGGGCTCTTTGATCACTGCAGATGGTGACTGCAGCAGCAAAATTAAAAGATGCCTGCTTCTTGGGAGGAAAGCGATGGCAAACTTAGGCAGCATCTTAAAAAGCAGAGAAATCACTTCGCCGACAACGGTCCGGATAGTCAAAGCTATGGAAATGAGAGCTGGACCATAAAGAAGGCTGACCACCACAGAATTGACACTTGTGAGCTGTGGTGCTAGAGGAGACTCTTGAGAGTCCCCTGGACTGCAAGGGGATCAAACCTATCCATCTTGAAAGAAATCAACCCTGAATGTTCACTGGAAGGACAGAGTTTGAAGCTGAGGCTCCAGTACTTTGGCCACCTCATGAGGAGAGAGGACTCCTTGGAAAAGTCCCTGATGTTGGGAAAAGGAAAAGGGGACAGCAGAGAATGAGATGGTTGGATGGTGTCATCGATGCAACCAATATGGAATTGACCAATCTTCAGGAAGAAGTAGAAGACAAGAATGCCTGGTGTGCTCTAGTCCATGGGGTCACAAAGAGTCGGACATGACTTAATGACTGAACAACAACATTGAAGCTATTAACAATACATAAACAAAGGGAAGCAAAAGCCACTCAAAGAGATTATACACAAAAGATGGAATACACAAGTGGTATTATTACTGTTTTGGCCTCCTGTGCCATCTTCAGTCTGCTGATTCCAGTTAGAAGCTTTAGGCAACCCTGGGAGGGACCTAGAGACTACTGTATTGTCTGGAAAGGCAGCCATTCATGCTGCTGAAAGGACTGTGAGAGTGATCCTTGTTAATAGGTTTTATAAAACATTTTCCTTGCATCCTGTGTAACCATTTCACTATAATGATTGATGACCCATTGCTTGCACACTGCAAGGCCTGCCTTGTGGTGGTCCAGAGGGGCCAGACGTGAGGCATCTGTCCTCTACCACACTTTGCTAACATCTGGGGAGACATCACCCAAGTTTCCTTTCTGGGTAAGGCTGCAGGCTGCATGAGAGGCGGGAGGAACATGTCCTGCTGGACCTGCCAACCAGGTGTCCTGTCTGATGGAGCAGAAGTCTTGTTTTGGAGGGCATCATGTCCTCCATGCCCATTCTGCCCAGGGCTAGAGAGGTGGGCAGTGCCATGGATTGGCTGGCCCTTTCCCAGATAATGGAGGTGATCAAACCATTCCAAGAGACCACTGATGTTCTGTGTGGTCACATCACCAGCCTGTGGCAGGTTATTCCCCTGATGCATTCCTTCAACCAGTCTCTGGAGTCCACTGTGGTGCAGGGATCCTCTCTCCTCTCCTGGACCACGGCCTTTGTGCAATGGTTGGAGAGAGGCATGTGTAAGGAACTCTATTCTGTCTGCGAGGTCAGAGTTTACTGCATGTCCTGCCTGTATGATCCTCACATCAAGGGCAGCTTGGGAGCAAACATGGCAGAGCTCAAGGAGTGGGGAACAGAGCTCTCCGCTGAGGTCCACAATACATGTGCAGGAAGCCAGAGGTGTACAAGTCAGATGAGGTGGAGGTTGGTTTGCAGGAATGACAGGCTCCAGCCCCATTCCTGGAGCTCTGTGGTGAGCTGGACAGTTGCCACAGAGGGCTATCCTTTCTGTTCCTCACCAGCGTCCAGAGCAAGTGTGTACTCTCCCATCTCAGATATATGCTCTGACCCCACTGCTCCCATTTGGATTTGTGTTGAGACACTGCCGTTCATCAAGAAGTAGGAATCACTGAAGTAGGAATCCATGACAGTCTCTGACATCACCGTGCGTGAGCCATACAGGTTCACTGTTCCATCTGTATGCCCACCTGCCTGCCTGCCTGAGCCTCCCAGACCCACCATACCTCCTCTCTACCTGCTGCCTGAGCCACCCAAGCCCACCACATCATCTCTCTGCCTGCCTCTCAGGGCACAAACTAAACTATCATTTCTCTCTCCCCCTCTCTCTCCCACTTCTTGGTTCCATGTGGCTGATTTGTGCCACTGTGCCAGCGCTGACTGAGGGAAGAACAACCCTGTCTGGCAGTCTGTCACCAGCTCCTCAAACACCCTTAAGACCACATGTATTCAGAATGCCTCTGTGGCTGGTGGTGAACCAAACTACCTCAATGCCATCTGCTCCCATGCCAGCAATCTGCCAGGCACACAAAAATACCTTTCTGCGAGCAATCTGTGCTGCCCACCCAGGAGCACATGCTTCTCCCCTGATACAACCTCCCCAAGCAGTATGTGTTACTCAGAACCAGGGGTGTATCGGGGGTGGCGAGAGAGAAGAGTACATCTGCCCCAGGCGCAGCAATCTGTGGGCACCTGGAGGGGGAGCAGGAGGAGGAAGCTGTGCACCCTCCGGCCACCCAGCAGTCCTCCTTTCCCCTAAGGCTTGGCAGCACCCCCTCCGCTGCCATGTGCCAGAGGAAGGCTAAGCTGGCAGGCAGACAGGAGTGTGGTGGCTGCAGTGCCCTCCTCCTCTTCTTCCTTGCTTTGGTGGGAGAGGTGTAAGGTGCAAGCGCACTACCGCACACACGTGCGTGCACACACACCCATTCACCCTCCATCTAATGTCCGCATGCACGCACCCATCCCATGCTCACAGGGTTTGCCCCCCCATTGCTGGGTGGGTGCAATGGGGGGACAGCAGAAAGGTCACAAAAACAAACGTTGTCCCCAGGCACTTCAAATCCTGGCTACGCCTCTGCTCAGAGCATGCAACCTACCTCTCTGCCAGCCACCCTTGGGGAAAGAAGTCTGTTTCCCAAAGCAGACTTCACATCCTCCTGCCTTTGAATATGGCTCCTCTGTGAGTTCAGAGGAGCCAACCAGGCTATAGGCTTTAGGAGAGGATATATCATCAGACCACTAATTTGGGTGTCTGATTCCCACTCCCAAACCTGCCCAGAGGGTCTGTGCTACCCATTCCTGGGTGACTATGGTCTTGCTAATCCTGCCATTACTCCAACAGTGACTGTTGGTGGAAAATACCATGAAGCCACCAGGAGGCAAAAGAAATAAATGAATGTTCCTGACAGTTTTTCATTGAACCCCAAAGATGGAAGAATATGATGCCTGCCTTCAAGTCTTTTCCATGAATGATGGTGAAAATGGTGCACCCTCCTAAATAAACCATGTCCTTCAATGAAAAGCCCTTGGCACTCTCCCTGCTTCAAGAGCCTGAAGGAACCCACCTCCCTACCTAAAATAATTCAGTATGAGCCAATAAAAACTTAAAAAAGGGTCAAGATCTAGTGAGAAAACTCAGATCTTGAGTTAAATTATCAATCATCATCATCAGAATCATCATCATCACTTGGTGATTGTTTTTTATTTATACTTCTGTGTTTAGGCAGGTTGGGTGGGGATAAGGATAAAAAGGGCTAGTGGTCTTTTAGACCCATGACCTCTGCTCTATATGTGTAAGCCAAAGAAATAACTGCTATTGCTAAAAATGCCCCAAAAGGTTTTTAAGCTCTTGTTTGAGCTTTTTCAGTTTACAGATTCTGACAAAATCTGTATACATTAATTAATATGTGAAAGTGCAAGATTGGCTAGAAGCTTGCAATTTGATTGTAGGTATGATATTACATATGATACATAATTCTTTTTTACAACATGCTATAGAATAAAACTACTGTATTTTCATGTATATAATGTGCACATTATGGTTCCCCACTCCCTGCAAGCCATGGGACCTGACGTGTGATATTTTCAGGTTGGAGGCAGCATAACTTTATAATAAGACCTTTTAGGGCCTCTAAAGGTCTTATTAAGCCAAAATTGTACAGATCCAGGCTGACTTGGATGCTGCTATTGATCCAGAGCCTATAAATAAAACTGTCTACCTTGCCTGCCCTGTATTAATGGATGGGTTTCAGCTCCTACAGCCTGAGGATATGGTAAGGGCCCTTGGAGAGATGAGGGCCACCACATGTCTGTTGGACCCTTGCTCTTCCTGGCTCATAAAAACTACCAAAGAGGGTCTGGCAGATTGGTTAGCAAGAATAGTGAATCCCTCCTTGCAAGAGGGTGAGATTCCAGCATGCTTAAAGGAAGTGATAGTAAAACCACTGTTAAAAAAGCCCTCTTTAGATCCAACAATACTGAACAACTACCGACTGGTATTCAACATACCATTTTTGGGTAAAGTACTAGAGCAGGTTGTGGCCTCGCAGTTCCAGAAGTTTCTAGACAACAGATAAACTATCTGGATCCAGCTCAATTTGGCTTTAGACCTGGCTATGGGACTGCGATGGCACTGGTTGCCTTGGTAGATGACCTATGCAAGGAAATAGATACGGGATCTGGGTCCATTTTAGTCTTATTGGAACTTTCAGCTGCTTTTGACACAATCGACCACAGCATCCTCTTGACTTGTCTCTCTGAAACGAGACTTGGTGCCACTGTCTTACAGTGGCTTCAGTACTTCCTGCAAGAGAAAATGCAGAAAGTGGTGTTAGGGGACTCATGTTCAACACCACGGCCACTGACCTGTGGAGTACCTCAGGGTTCTGTTCTGTCTCCTATGTCATTTAACATTTATATGACACCACTGGGGGAAAGTATTCGGAGTTTTGGAGTGAAATGACACCAGTATGCTGATGACACTCAACTCTACCTCTTGTCACCTCTGGATTCTAAGGAAACTATTTCAACTTTATATCAGTGCTTAGCTTTGGTAATGAACTGGATGAGGGTGAACAAAATGAAACTAAACTCAGACAAGACAGAGATGCTTCTGGTCAGTCAAAAAGGAGATCAAGAGATAGGGATGCATCCTGTCCTAGATGGGATTACCCTCAATTGAAAAAAAGAGGCACGTAGCTTGGGGGGTGCTCCTGGACTCATCCTGGAGCCTAGATGCCCAGGTCACAGCTGTGGCCAGGAGTGCAGTTGCAAAATTAACACTAGTATGACAATCACGCCTGTTTCTTAAGAAATCTGCTCTGGCCACTGTGACACATGCCCTAGTGACCTCCCGGCTAGAATACTATAATGCGCTCTATGTGGAACTACCGATGGAAAGTCTCAGGAAACTTCAACGGGTCCAGAATACAGCAGCCAGATTGCTGACTGGGGTGGGTTACAGAGATCACATTGCACTGTACTAAAGCAGCTCCACTGGCTGCCAATCTCCTACCGGGCACAATTCAAGGTACTGACTTTAACCTACAAAGCACAAAATGGCCTGGGTCCAAGCTACCTCAAAGACTGAATCTTTCAGAATGAACTGGCTCAGGTGCTAAGGTCATCAAGAGAGGCCTTTCTCTCCATCCCACCACCTTCACAGGTGGGCCTCGTAAGAACACATGAAAGGGCCTTCTCTGTTGCTGCTTCCAGATGTTGGAACTCCCTCCCACTGAAGTACCCATGATTTTTATTGTAATACCTGTGGGCATAGATGTGGCTGATGGTCATACAATGTTTTGAGGGTGATCCTGCAGAAAAATCAGGTAAATACATTAAGATCTGTGTTTTGGACCCATGTTTTTGCTCCACAGTACAATCTTCATAGCACAACACAGCCATAATTTCTGTGGCGTGCTTCATGGGCACAAATAGGATCTATGAAATGAAAATGGTTTAGATGGGATTCTGTTTAAAAATCAAATGAAATCAAATGAAAGAGCCTCGTGGCACAGTGGTTAAATGCCTGTACTACAAGTAAAACTGTGCTCACGACCTGGGTTCAATCCCCGGTAGCAGGCTCAAGGTTCACTCAGCCTTCCATCCTTCTGAGGTTGGTAAAATGAATACCCAGCTTGCTGGGGGCAATGTGTAGCCTGCACTCTGTAATTAAAATTGTAAAACCGCCCAGAGACTACTTGTAGTAGTATGGGGCGGTATATAAGCAGAACACTTTGCTTCATGTGGATCCATGCTGAGACCCATGTTCTGTGCTACTGCAGACATGCAATGCACTATCCATGATTACTGTGGTATAATATGTGGGTATAGATGTGGTTTATGATTTGGCTGTGAACTGGCAAGGATCACATTTAAAAATAATATGAAATCACAAGAATCTGTTCTTGATTGTATGGATCCATCTTTTACCCAGTGCCTTGTACTGATATCTTCTGGGATGGAATGCTTGTCTAAATGATCACTTGGGTCAAACGTCTGATCATCCACAATAATTGCCCATTAGCACAGTGTGTACAGCATCTGAGAAAGTTCCTTGTCAGGGTATGAACCATCACGGAGGGTGGATCTGGGTCTGTCTCACAGCTTTGACCATTTATTGAAAGGTGAGCCTTGGTGAATGTTGCAGGAAAAACACTGACACCATTGTTAGCGGACCTTTTCTACATGCTTTATCCCCATCAAAAGCAGTTATCTTGATGACAGATACTCCATACAGGAGTCTGACCACCTTCATGAATACAAGCTTTCATTACTCCTACTGCTATCAAAAGCTTTATTGTAGCTTCAAACAACTGCTTACCCACCATATCCCTCCTTTTTAAAAAATGTCTACTAGAGTGCAACATTATGCTTTTTCAATTAAAACCACTGGGTTTATTTTCCCCAGTTAAATGCATGTTTAAATGAATAGAGGTGCACTGTAGCAATCCTTACAACACATAAGCTGTAATTTTAAGCAATTGTATGTACATTGAAGAAATAAATTGTACTCTTTTTCCTACAATTGTCTCAGGGTGAATTAATGAGACTTTAAGAAGACTTAGCATAATGCCTCTGACACCAAAAAGGAGGAGTTTCAGTGATTTGGTTGCTGAAGGTGTCCAAGCTTCTCTGAGTTTTGTTCCAGTTCGTGTGTTTTGATTTACTCCACACGTCCTTCTTCCTTCTAGGATTCGGGACAGTGGGTCTAGGTCTGATCAAGACTGGGATAGGGTTACTCCTATAGATGTCTGGCTTTGTAGGTTCTTGGGAGGCTCCTGTCAGTTCAGAGTTCTTCCTTAATGCAGACTGTTGTGTTTACGCCTTCTCTTGTAAGTCTTGCTCCTTGACATGATTACCTCCCTCTTGCTTTTGGACATGGCTGGCAGGTGAGGGCATCTCTTCTGCTGCTATCTCCCCCCCCCGTCTTTCTTTTAGCTTTAACTTTTTATTTTGTGAACTAGATTTAGTGTTTGGATCTCTTAATATGATCTTTGGGCTCTAACAGTTTGATTAAAGGTTTAAAATCTATCCTCCTGTTAACCTTGACACAATGGTTATCTATTTTGCTTCTGCATTTCTTCTTCTCCGCTGTTGACAGAGGTAGCTTCTTTTGTGGAGAGGGATCTTTCTTCTTGTCTTTTTGTGGGACTTTTTGCCTCAGTGAGAGTAGAGCCGGTATAACTGGCAGCATCCCCTTCCGTGTCAGCAATGGGCGGCATCAGGAGAGGCGATTTGGTTTGCATAATAGTTGATGGACCAGCGCACAAAAGCAGCTCTTCCATATTTAATCCTGTGATTTTGTCGATAGTTTCAGGGGATAAATTGTAGAATTCCACTTCATCTGTTGGAAGTGGGTGGCCAACATCTCTCTCCCTCCGCCCTGTTCTTTGAGTGTCTGTTTGGCTTCCAGCAAGCATCCAAGCATAGTCACAATAAGCTCTTTAATGTTCTTTAGTAGATCTCTAATTTCATCAACAGATTACTGATTTAGCAGGGAGTCATTGTCCCTAGTACAGGAGGGAGTGTCTAAATTTGTAAATCATGCAGGGGTGTCATTTTGCAGGTTACAATGCTGTTGTTGACCACAAGATCCTCAACTGGACCCACAGG
The DNA here is from genome assembly GCA_029282475.1 of Phrynocephalus forsythii. Lineage (NCBI taxonomy): Eukaryota > Metazoa > Chordata > Lepidosauria > Squamata > Agamidae > Phrynocephalus > Phrynocephalus forsythii. Next base: position 62,756,694 of record JAPFRF010000003.1, read on the forward strand.
GGATTATAGTTTCCATTGTCTTTAGTTCACCAAAATCAGCATTTAAATTATTTTCTAAATAGCTGTAATTACACTTTCTGATAAGTTTATTGACTGTGTTCCATACCTCCCCAAAGGGGTCACTGCTTTGATCCACCCTAGTGTAGCAGATTCCCTTTTGAGGTAATCAGTTATAGTAGTTTGCCTCATCTTGCCCATTATTCTGCTGTAATCTTTAACAGCGACTAGAGGTTGGTTCATCATCATAGATTGCATATGACACCTGAGCAGGGGGGGGGGGAGGGAGGTGTAACAGATCCAACGCTGCTCACCCTGACTTGAGCAGCGAACAAATGCTCTCCACTACTGGTTTCTCTAAGGTCCGAGATAGGAGTAATGGCTAGAGATGGGCACAAAACGAGCAATTTTTCATTTTCGTTTTTTTCGTTTCGTTACGTAACAAAACGAAAAATGAATTTTGTCTCCAAAATGAAACGAAACGAACCGAAACAACAGAAATTTTGTCGTGCATTTCGTTTTCGTTGCGGCAAATACATTGAACTGTAATGAATGCTAACGAAACAGCAATTTTTCGTTTTTGTTTTTTCGTTTCGTTACGTAACGAAACGAAAATGAAATGTTTTGCAAAAAATTCACGAAAAATGAAAACGAACCGAAACGGACCCCCTAAACGACAAATGAAACACCATTTTTGAGTCATTCTCTAGTAATGGCTATTGACATGGTCCTCTGAAGCTGAGATAACACTGGAGTAAGAAGGGAGACATCCAGAACTTCCTCCTCTTCACTGGGTGCGAACGTTGTCATTCTGACTACTTTGGACTCTTCACAAGTCTCCCTCCTCTCAGCTATTCTGCTGAAACAGCTGGCCCCACCCTCAGGGTGGATGCCTCTGTCTTACAGAGCTTTAAATAATCACTGCCAAACAGCTAACTCTGTAACTCTGAGACAATGTCTTGCAGCTTTCAACTTTCTCAATCACGATGCACTTCCCTATATCTTCTGCCAAAAAAGTAGCTGCAGCAGTAGGAGGCTGTGGGAATTAGCAGTAGCAGTAGCAGTTGATGGAAAACCAGGTCCTGAGAGATATAACTCCTCCAGACATTCCTATGCCCAAACACTCTTAACCTTGAGTGAGAGATAACGTCTTAGCAAGATCTTAGGTTGGGAAAAAAAACTAGGTAAGGAAAACTGTGCAAACAGTAGATAACTTAAAAGGCTCAAAATGCTGCTAGTCACACCTAGTCAGAACCGGGACTCGATGCATGCAGAGGCGTTGCTTCTGCTGCTAGTGCTGGTCTTATACCTGCAGGCAAAGAGATCACAAAACAGACAGGTACCCCAGGTGTTACCAACTCCACTTGTTTTCCTTCCCTCAGCAGGTTTGCCTTGGTATATACCATGGGGAGAGTCCAAAGGAAAGAGCCTTGGGATGGTAATTGAAACCCTGATAACTCCATTCTGATACCTTCAGTGAGAGGAATGGATTGGTATTCCAAGATATATTTCCTTTAAATCTAGAGATGCCAGAAAGTTATTTGGCTGAACATTCTCCAGGTTTGTCCTGAGTTTCCATGCAAAATGTTCTCTTTTTCACATGCTGATTCAACATCTTTAAGTCCAAGATAGTCTTCTATCCTTGTTTTTATTGCGCATGAGAAAAATTTATGGTGTAAAAGAGGCCAAGAATCTTTGAGCTACTGATAGTGCCACTATTGTCCAGATTTTCAGCAGGTGATCTGTAGCTCAGAGTGACTGCGCTGCCAGATGGGTGGTATAAAAAAAATCCAAATAAATAAATAAATAAATAAATAAATAAATAAATAAATGACAAGATGTTTCAATGGGTGCCTGGCCTGTGATGGAATACAGCCACTCGTCACTTAACAACCTACCTGTTTAATTGCCACTCACTCAGACTTACAACCAGCAGTCGTGGCAAAGGCCGCCACCTAATTGCTGCCTCTGCTGTTCCAGACCACAGGGCCTGGGCCAAAGTGTCCAGCCTGCTTCTGCTTGCCTGGACCTACCTTATCAGCTGAGTGGAAGCAGGGCTACAATATCCCCCCGCCACCTTTCTTCTCCTTTGCTTGCAAGAGACGAATGTTGATGCAAGCATCACAATGTCTCAGTTGGGGAGAATGACCCAAGCAGGTTGGAGTGTCAGCCACCTCAACTTCCATTCCCCCTCCTTTTCTGCTTCTCCCATGGCCTTCTGGAGAACTTACCTGTTCTAGCCTGCATGGAGGACAGCCTCAACACACCACAAGATCTTAAGCACCTCACCTAACAACCAATTCACTTAATGACATAGTTGTTGGAATGGAATTCCGTCATTAAGTGAGGGGTACATGTAAATTAAATTAATGAAAGGTGGACAAACTCCATCAATTAGTTCTGGGACATGATCTGAATGATCCAGGCCCAAAACTATTGCCATTTGCTGGCAAAAAAAAACTCCACATGGGAATCTATGGTACATATGTTTTTTTGTTGTCCTCTTCACAATCTTTATAGAGAGAGATTCATTCACCCATGCTTAGATAGACTTACAGTAGACCCAAACGAGATGGGCCTGGAAAGACTTTTAAGTGATGAAAACTCTTTTATTACCAAACAAATAGCCAAATTCTGCTTATACCTGATTAAATTCCATTCTAAGGCGGGCTAGTTTTAACTAGAAAATTATCTATTTTCTTTTACTAGTTTAGTTTCTTTTTCGTTTTAATATTTCTATGTATATTGTTATATCTACACTGTTTTTGTAACTCTACAATTTTGCAATCATGTTTTAATGACTTTTAATGACTTTTATGGTTTTATACCGCAATAAAAACCTGACCTGACCTGACCCCCACATGTATTTCAGAGCTAAATCATTGCAGTTGTTGTAGAAGTCTATGAAGCCTCTTGCTGGGGGTATCTGAGTTGCCACTGTTAAGCGAAGAGAGAGCTTTTGCCTATCTGGGCTGATTTCTCTGATCATTTCATATAGACCAAGGAGACTTGAAGTCACACCCCTTGAAGGGCTGGTGAAAGGGTCAATAAAGAAAATTAGGTTTTAAATTGTACCTATTCTTTTTCTTGCCTTTTGTTTTGACTAACACACAATCCAAAGAACCTCTGGATAGTTTTCCCACTGCAAAAGAAAAATAAAATTAACCTTGGACTTTGTGTCTACTGGTACATTCCAATTTCTTAACCACAGGTGGTGTCATGCAATCATATCAGCTGCCATGGTATGAAGAGAACTGCAATGCATCTAAATTGGCTTCTCTCATGAACGCAGCAGCCTTCACCAATTAAACCCTTGTTTCAGAGAGGAATTTACATTCAGGATCTGCACCAAAATTTATTTTGTGAAGCAGATTACTTGATCAGGTAAGGATTTAGCTGCAGATGCCATGACAGTCAAAGCAGTAGCTTCATGAGCCAAGGAAAACATCTACTTTTTATCATCGGGATACAGAGACCTTAATGCCAGGACTGAAACCAGTGCATTAACCACAGGGAATTTAAACTTCTCCATAACTGCATTTGAAAAAGTGCAATATTGCTCAGCTTTTAGAACATCATATTTAATAGCACCACCAAAAAGCATTCATAAAAAATAACCATTAAAAAGTCAGGAAAGGGAAAAATAAGGATACCCAATATCTTTTGGGAAAAGATCTCAAGAACAAGACTCAGATTCAGGCACTGTTTGATTCTCAATAGACAATGTTTTCTAAACCTTTCTGTGTTGGGAAACCTTTTTCAGCCAAAAATTGTACAGTCGTACCTTGTACAAAGGAATTCATTCCAAATAAAATTATTTTAAGCAAATTTTCCTTTACACAAATTCCCATAGGAATGCATTGAAAATTGAGTAATCCCATTTTTATGTTGTACGGATTTTCCCGATGCCCCCTTAGGCGATTATGTTAAGCAAATTTCCCCAATCTCCGGAATGTTTTATGTTGTACAGATTTTATGTTATACAAGCTGTTTGTTATACAAAGGGTCCACTGTATCTGAATATTTAACTTCATCTGCTGACCGCTCCCCTTGTCAGAGAGGAAAGGTGACTAAGACTTCCCTATCATCCTCTAAGGTAGCGTAATTTGACAATGATTTATCCAAAGCCACTTGCTTTTAAAATATCCAAACCTTGCTTGATCCCATCTCCAAGATTTGCTGAGGCAGGAGAAGTAAAGTAGCTGCGATGCATTTAAGAATGCAATCTCTAGATTGCTTTGCTGAAGAGAGGGGACAATGGGGTTGCTTGTTCATACTCCTTTTCCACATCCAAGATCACAGCCACAATATTGGGCAACTGAGAGAACTGCCACTATAGGAGTGCTGATCCCCAACTTGTAAAGTCCCCAACTCTCAAATCATGACCCAATGGATCCAGTGAGAGAAGGCTGGGTAAAGAGTAGACCCGTTAATCACTCAGGTTATGTAAGGCTGTTTAAGAAGTTTAATAGATCACTCTTGCCTTTAGAGTAAGAACTTACAGCAGTATTCTGTCCTCCTTCACTAACTGTTCTTAACAGATTTATCAAGTTTAATATGTGTGTGTGAAATGATATGCTGTACCTCATACATCCACAGTAGCCATTTTCCTAAATGAGGTGCAGGGACTCCCATGTTTATTTATTTTTAAAAATTAGAAAATGAAAGTGACTTTCAGCAGCTACACCCTCCCCCCAATTTAATACTGGAGGTGTGTGTGTGTATGTGTGTGTGGGGGGTTATGTGACTATGTTTATGACTTGGGAAATTTGCCTCTCGATACTCTCGGTTTACCTCTTGAATATCAGGGGAATGGTTATCCACTAATCAAATCCCCAAGTTGCTCAACAGCAATACAGCAGATGGCATCCATTTGGAAAAGAAAGTCTCAGGGTCACTACGGCCAACACTCAGCAGCAATTCACAAAATAGAATACAATATAGGCAACAATTTTATTACAAAATATAGCATGATCATGTTTGCGGGCAAAAATAGGTATCCATATGATATGCACATCCTTAAACAGTTTTAAGGTTGTTTTAAATGGCCCCAACAGCCTTGCTAAAGCTTTAAAAATTAGTATGCAAAAGCTGTAGGATAATAGAACTACTGTATATAATGTTCAAAATTCAACAAATACAGTTTTCATGTCTAGCAAAAGCTTGTTTTACATATCAGCTCATTAGATAAAATACAGCCTAGTGGCACTATCATCCTTTTTCAGAACATTTGCAAAAACACTAGGTGGTAGATCTAAGAAAGTTATGCACATGGCTGAATTAAAATTTGGTCTGAGTTGTATCCCTGGTTCCATCAACCTTCCAATCCAACTTGAAAATGGCAGAAACTCTGCATTTGCCTTACAAGCATTTCAATGTAATTTCCAATATTTTTGTGCAATGCTATAAAAATTAGTGATGGGAATCCTCTTGTGTGCCTGCGTGGCCATGTCAACAAATTGAATAACCTCTACTCCCTCCTATTTGAGAGGTATTAGTAAGCCATATTGCTAAATAAGTGAGGGAGCTATAAAATTATTTTATTTTTCCAACAAATGTCTCTTACATGAAATACATACATTGTATTAAGAAGAATTATGCGTGTAAAATCATTAACCATATCAAAGCACAATTATATTCAGCGCAGATAACATTTTCACTCAGTTCTCCACGGCATACAAAGCACTGGCCTTCTTTTTGTAGCTGTCTAGGATTTCTCTTAAATTTCCCAATGGATCTTCTGACATAAATTCATGAAATTCTCGATCAAAGTTTCCATTTTGTTCAGTCAGGTACTTCTAGAAGAGAATTACAACAAATCAGATTAAAGTACAGTACTTTGTTTCAGGTTATACTTAGAAATGCATCTATGAAGAAATATCAGATTTTATCAGATTATGTAAATTTTAACAGGGATCTGCATTACAGTATTTTTTAATTTTATAAAACTAACCTTGCAATAGTGAAACAGTATGAAAAACAACATAATGAAATTTATCTATTTGCTTCAAAAATATTTGCCTTGATCCAGAAATGATCCACAAAAAAAAAAAAACCTCAACTCCACATGATCTTTGATGAGGTAAATTTAAGGAAATAGATTAATGTTCTAAAAATAAAAAATGATTTTAGTTAGTACAGTATAGCGTGAAAATACCTCCACTGACTCAAGATGAGTAAATATCAATTCCAAAAGATGTTGCACATTTTTGTCCACTTTCCATCTTTCTTCTGATGTTGTTTGCTTAACCAGCTGGTGCCTGGGAAATAAATACATCATTAACAATAATTATTTATCTTCAACTCAATACTGACTTATGGTTACCCTTTCCAGTGTTTTCTATGTACAGAGTACATAGAAGTGGTTTGTAATGTGCAAACAAATCAGAACCAATTTATAGCAAGCCTAATAGGGCTTTTACAGGTAAGTGAGATAGGAGTAATTTTACCCCTTCTTCACCCTCAGTGAGGATCCATGGCTGAGCAGGGATTTGATCCTAATCCTCTTGAGTCCCAGTCCATCACTCTGTCCACTAAACCAGTCATTCTCAATGGGGGCCCTAGCACATCTGAATCGGATTACAGACTGGAAGCAATCCTTCACAAACCATGTAATTTATACAATCCTGATTTGGCCCAAATTTCTTTATTATGTTTTTGTATTACTTTATTATAAAATGCTTATTTCATATTGTCTCATATATGGATAGGATTGTAGAGGTAGTCTGATCTCCAGGGACAAATATGATTTCTGAACCTACATTGTTTCCATTGACTTCTTACCCACACCCCTCATGTGCTCCAGAAACACATTTCATGGGCTAAAGGTTTAGATCATAATCTGCTTCTCAAATTTAGGGATAATATTTTACAAACAATAATTTATGGGGAAATAAATCTCATTATTTTGAAGAACTGAGCATATTTGGATTGAAATTTAAGATGGTAATTCTAAATTGCTTTGTACAACATTAGAACGAGAAATAACTAACACTAGAGTATGAACTAACAAGCAGTTTTCTGAAAAGCCTAGGATAAGAAATAAAGCATCTGAAATGGCAGTCCTACATACTGTTCAACCTACCGGCATCGAACATCATGTAGCTCTTTCATAGCTTCACTGACTCTTTCATTGACTCCGTTATATAGCAAGCTCTTGTGTTTCTCCAACAATTCTAGCTCTTTCGTACTCTTTTCTTCTTCTTCTTCAACTTCCTTCAATAGATTAGTACAGTACTTACAATATACTTTATTAAAAGGATTATATATTTGTAACATATATACAGACACTATCAAGAAAAAAGACATGGGGAAGAGGAGATTATAAAGGTTTAGTTTAGTGGTGGGTATGGACCATGCTTTGGTTGTTCAGCACAGTCCAGTGTGGCACCCGTACAGGTGTTCCATGGGTATCTCGTGATTCCCTTCCTCACCTACTCAGGGCTATTGCCCAGTCACCGTCAGGAGCACGCTTCCATCTTCTGCCTCCTTGGGTGATCACCCAGCAGGCTTTCCTGCCCCACGTTTTCAGGTGATCAACCACTCAGGTGAGAAGGCAGGTCAGGGAAACTTGTGCTCCTGGTGGTGATTGGGTGATCACCCGAAGGGGGAAGTGCACTGTGCCCTCAGAAGACCTCAAACTGAGGCAAACTGTATTTTGTGCCCAACTCTAGTTTAGTTTCAATCCAAGCATATTGTTCCACTGTGTTGCTCTTGAAAAATGTAATGATACAAAACCGTGTGTGTATGTGTATTATACAAATCAGCATGAATTGTATACATCAGCAATATTAACAGGGACAGGATGACAACGAAAAGAGATTACCTACCATATCAAACTGCTGCAAATGTGTCCTGCCCCTTTAGAGGCCCTTCTTTCCAGTGACTGTCTGCCTGACAACTAAAAGAGATTACCTCAATCAAACTATGACACAGCTTTTCTATTTACATTTTCCCAGTTGTGGGAATTTTGAGAGGGTTTTTTGGGGGGGGCGGGGGCGGATAGTAGGGAAATATAGCATTATGAACCTGGACATGGATTTGGTCAGAAAAGAGTAAAGGTCAGAACAAGCATCAATTTATGCATTTATATTTGGTCATGGACAGGGACTTGGTGGGGTCTTTGCACATTCCTAGCAGATAGACCCCACCTTAGTTGCAGAATGTTGTCAGACATTAAAAGGAACAAATAATAATTTATAACCTTTCATGTTTTTTCCTCCTTGACATTCATGTGTTGGGGGAGGAAGTGAGAAAACCCATATAAGATAGAATGATTTGCACAGTATCTTTTGATTTGTAGTGGTAGCAGGTAGCTGCCTGGAAGCGCCTGTGTTTTAAATTATTTATAGCCTCATGGAGAAATGAATGCCTTACTTCCAAATAGCACCTCTTAAAAGTAAAATGTTCTGTTACCCAGTGATCAATTTGAAAACATTTATTTATATAAATATTTATTTGGATAAAAATTTATTCATCCAATTTATTTATTTATTTATTTTTATATTTATATACTGCAACCGACTTTCCCAATAGGAACTCTGGGCGGTTCCTATCACTTAACAATCCAGTGACTTAAGCAATAGAAGTACATCTGGACCCATGAGGACCTTTACAAGATGCAGTGGGATAAAATCCACCAATACTAAATTACGTACATAGCTGCATGGCAACATTTCTGACTATTTGAAATTTCTGGTAGTACTGATCATGTATTTTAAGTCCCAAACATTTTTCCTCTGTAAGCCTGTCACTGGATACAACTGTTAATTTTCTGTAACATTTTAATATGGATAAATCAATCAGCCTTCAAAAGACACATTTGTCAATATCCAAATCTATATGGAAATACGCCACTTACCTTCACTTTCTGTTGACAAAGATCTTCTAGCTTTTGCGCTTCTTCTCTTAGCATTTTCACACTGCTGTTCTGTTCTGCTTCCATCCTGCTCACCTTTAAGGCAGTATATTTAGTTAGTAAAATGTGACAGCAGGAAAAGGTGAAAACTAAATAGCAGATGCCTCTTCTAGTGGTGGTAGATGGGTCACTGAGTGATCAGGAAACAATCCAAAATCGACCACCTGATCAGATTTTTATCTGGAGAATCTACACTTTTACTTTTGACAGTTATTGTGTCCATGTCCTGAGATGGATATAAAAATGGTCATGCTACTTCTGCCGAGGATTCAGAAGTCAGGGTGCAGCTGATGAGTGGTTAAAATCCTTCCAACAGTTTCCCATCCTATCTCTCTTCTACTGTGAGCCATCTCCTGCCCAGCCACCAGTGCTTAAACATTTATTAGTGGAGGGCAGGCTAAAGGAAAAAAAACAAAACAAAACACAGATGCTTTGATGATTCCCATGCATTGTGCTGTGGGCTTCCTACCGAGGGGAGACACTCACCTGTTCTAAGGCATCCTCCAAACCAATTTTTGTCTTTGTAATGCTTGCAATTTCTTCTTCTGTCTTGTTGATGAGGTGAACCAGGGGAGCCTGCCATTCATTATACAAACATAATAAAAAAAAGAACACAAAGATTTGTTTGTTCAACCACACAGTTCCTAGCTTTTCCTACAGAGTTAAAGTGAGTTGCATAAACCAAAAGATAATACTTTTATGGTACTAAATTTTACTGAAACTTTTATAGTATGTCATGCACTAGGAAGTCCTTTTCAAAGTGCCTTGCCCCCACTCCACATCCCTTGGTGCTCCCTGAACTAGTTCCAAAGGGGTTTTCTGTCCTCTCAACAGGGTTTGGGAGTTCAAAGGGAGTTGAAGTGGGCAGGACAGATCCTGTTCCTCCTGCTCACATGAAAGCAAGAAATTCTGTTAGTAGGTACCCCCAGCAAATTTAAGCCATTGAGATCTGTGCCCTGCCACACATAAATAGTGCTCCAAGCATGTTACTTCTATATATTACTAGTATTTATTTATTTATTTATTTATTAAAATTTATTTTCCCTAAGGGACTCTGTGACAACTGGTTTCTCATGAACTTTATTTATCTGCAAGCCATATTCCCCCATGTTTAAATGTATTTAAAAATAATTTCTGAATTGCATAAAGCTCTTTTTAAAAATCAATGGCAGTGAAACATATGCATTACACATACACGAATCTGGGTTCTGTATTTTTCCAGACAGTTAGGTCCTGCATCAGGATTAAACTTAATTTCAAAATCAAGGCCTCCAGAATTCTCTGAACTTATAGGAAGCAGTTTCAGCTTTCGAGCCAATTTGTGATAATCTGCCAATGTAGCTTCAATCTGTTAAAGAGAAACACAAAAGCATAGAAAATGTTACTTTTAAACCTGGCAGTGATAAATTATATGATTAAAACAAAATCTAGGACAGCTTTAAACACTGACTTTTGCATTTTTCAGAATACTGGTACTGTCTTCAAATTCAGCACTTTTTTCAATTCAGAATTGTGTTTCTTGCCTGCTCACAAAAGATACTGCTTTCAGATTTCAAGAAAAACTTCACTGGCCATTAAACTGCTACTCAGATTTTACTCATAAAACTGTTGTGACAAAAATATGCTGTCCTGCAGCTGAAGCCAAAAAAACCATCCAAACTCTGCTTTGCTTCCTTTGCATTTTTTAAAAAAATGCTGTGCTATTATTCTGCAATATATAGAAAGCTTCAGAAAGTCTCAGAATACACAGTAAAATTGGTATTTGACCAATAATTCTTTTACTATCAAAAGTTCTGCCACTTAATCCAATTTATGAGGTGCCCAGTTAAGAAGTTATTTTTCTGTTTAATTATGCAATTATTTATATTTATGAAAGGAATATGAATGTAATTTTAAAGAACATAAGAAGAGCCATGCTGGATCAGGCCAAAGGCCCATCTAGTCCAGCTTCCTGTATCTCACAGCGACCCCAACAGATGCGTTTGGGAGCACACAAGACTAGATATCTGTCTCCTGATACCACTCCCCTGCATCTGGCCCTTGAAGTACCCTGGTTTTAAGCCTGGAGATTACACATCTCCATCATGTTTTGTAACCTGTGATGGAGTTTTCTACCAGGAATCTGTCCAATCCCCTTTTGAAGGCATCCAGGCCAGATGCCATCACCACATCCTGTGGCAGGGAGTTCCATAGACTAACAATGCGCTGGGTGAAAAAATATTTTCTTTTGTCAGTTCTTACTCTCCCAGCCCTCAATTTGAGTGTATGTTCCCTAGTTCTGGTATTTTGGGAGAGGCAGAAGAGCTTCCCTCTATCCACTTTACTCATGCCCTGCATTATTTTGTATGTCTCAATCATATCCCCCCTCAGTCGCCTTTTTTCCAGACTAAAGCCTTAGGAAATAAGAACAGTGGATTTCACAAAACATTAATTTAGATTCACATACTGCCTCTTTTCCTCTAGCATATTTTAATTCTTCATTCCACAACAGCTGTTGTTCTGCCTCCACTTCCTTAGTTAATTTATTGACTGTCTCCTGAAGCTCCTCTATTTCACAATTTAGTCTCTCAATATCTGAAATGGAATATTTCTGATTTTCACCGATGAGCTTCAGTCGAGCATTCTCCTCTTTCAGGGCTTCAATTTCCATGGCTAAAATCAAGAGGCATGTAAAAACCATTAGAGAGCAAGGACAAAACACTCACACCAAAGTAACAAACACTGCTTAACTGGATGACAACATTCAACAAAATAAAACTCCAAGCAGCATGTGAACATAACACTTAAAAGGTTAAAATAAATTCAAAATGAAATGTTTGGATAAAAGACATCGATTTCAGTCACTAAGGGCAGAATTAATCATATGCCATTTAAGAGAGATGTAATCATTTAACCATGTTCTTGATCACATTTTCATGTCCCGGGTATCACATTTGGCTCAGTAGCCACATACAATATGGTTGTTGCACCTTGTGGGATCAGTTTAGAGATGGAAACAACCCCTGGCTCTGGTTTGTTTTTTGGCCAAACACTTCCCAGCCCCAGCCCCTCCATTAGGCACTCTCAGAGGCTACCCTGCCCAACCTCCTCCAGGCACTGCCTCTGGATGGGCACCCAGCAGAGGAGGTGGAGCTGGGAAGCACCAAACACCTGTTTAGCCCCCCCACCCCACCCCCAAAATAGAATTGGCATGAACTGCTGCTTAGTGCCTATTTCTAGGCCAGTTTCAGACATTCAGACATACAAAACTGACTATATCAGCACAATATTGCATATACCCCCTTCACCCTCAAAGCTCACCTCCCTTCAGTACAGTATATATTATTTCTGGGTCTGATTATTCTTATACTACAGGCAAAATTTTGTTAGCAACCTTCTGTTGTATGGGCTGTATGAAGCATAGTGGCTTTGATTTTACAGTGACGTTTTAGAATATTGATGAAAAATTGTTAATTATGAGTTTTCAGGGCAGTCAGTCCTATGTATGTATGTACATTATATATGTGTTTATTTAAAATATTTTTACTCTGCCTTTGCATTATAGATACTATTTACAGTCAGCTTTTATTTTCTACCAGGGTGGATAAAAATCAGTGATTTAAAAACAAACAAAACTCAAATTGATTTAAATGATTTTTTTAAAAAAATGCTTTTTAATTTAAATAATAAAAGATTTTTATTTAAATGAAACCCATCCTGTTTTTTAAACAAACCTGAACCTGCAATGTTGAAAAACAAAATACATAGGAAATGTTTAAGATATGCCACACAGACAACTCGATTCCAGATACAGAACTATGTAAATATGCATGTAGACATAATTTTGCACTGTATATGTTAATACAGAGATTTGTTTTTACTTATATGTCAATTGTGATTAACTGCCATCAGTATTTGGATAGACAGCATGATTGACAATAATGGCAGATAAAAAATACTGTAATCATAAATGGAATTGTGAAAAATGGTCTGTGTAAAGTCGACCTTGGCTACAGAGATTCTGTTTTGAATATAGGACTATGTATCACACACAGTCATCTAGTCAGAAGGTGTTTTCCCCCCATTACAGATGGGAGTTAGAAAGTGTTTGGTTGGGCTTGAGAAAGCTGAAGGTGTGACTGTCACAACATACAAGACCTCAAAAGAAGTGACTATACCAGTGGTTCTCAACCAGTGGATCCGTCCCCAGATGTTCCTGGACTGCAGCTCCCAGAAGCCTCCACTACTCACTGTGCTGGAAGGGGTTTCTGGGAGTTGCAGTCCAGGAACATCTGGGGACCCACAGGTTGAGAACCACTGGACTATATGATTTAGACTGATCCATACATATTTTATATACTGTAAAAAACACAGGGGTTTTTTTTGTGTTATTGCTGTTGTCTATTCTCTCTCAGTATTTCAAAAACAGCTTTTAAAAAAATCCAGATCCCCAGGTCCACAGAGTAAATATTTTCTTTCAGAGAGTTCTTGATCCACAGGAAGAATGCAATAAATAATTATCAGCACTTGGTCCTCACCTGCAGCCTCATGCTCTTCAGTAATACTCTTTGATTTTTGACTGATACTGCTCAAGTGAGATTCCAGGTTCTCCATGTAAGCCTCATATTTTTTTACATCTGACTGTAAAGATGACTTCAGTTTTCTCAGAGTCACTAGACGGTCCTTTAATAAAAGAGGATGGGGAAGCATGGAAACTGACATTTAGTTAACATCCTGCAATAAACTCAGAGCATATACTTGCAGTTTTGTGCCAATGTCCTTACTATCTGGTAGCCATTTACTAACCGGCTCATTTTCTCTCTCCTTTTCACGACTTGCAATCTCTTTATTCAACCTTTTTAGTTCTTCTTCTAGAGTCACTACACGATTTTCATGTACTTTAAAAAATTCCTCTGGAAGAAAGCAAAACCAAAATAAATCTCCAGACATTCAACACATTTATTATACTGAACAGAGAAGCCTAGAAGAAAACATTATGGAACCATTATGCAGTTTACATACAGATGAGTATGAATTCACAACATTTTAAAATAAAATGTTATCTGCAATTGCTGGATGGAAACAAAGATGGATCTAAGGTAGGTGCAGCCATAGGCTATGTTTTTCTCACAAATGGATGCTAAAAGCATTTTAGCTAAAACAAAGTTGATTTGGTAAACGTGATTAGTCACTGCTTTCTACTTGGGTTTAAAACGAAACTTACTTAATTTGGAATGTATTTCTGCATCAAATTCTTCAAATGTGTCTCCACCCCTCATAAAATGGTCGTAACATTTGACAGTGTAGTCTAAAAAGAGCTGAAAACAAAATCATGCAGGTTAGTTTTACAGTGTATATGTGCAGTCAAATGCAACAACTGGGAAGGACCAAGGATCAAGTTGGGTGAGGTGTTGGGAAAAGGGGCTGACAAGCACTCCCAATCACCTGGCAAGTACCTACACTAAGTTAAGCAATATCAGGAAAACCTCCTAACTCAGTGATGGCGAACCGTTTAGAGACCGAGTGCCCAAACCGCAATTCAAAACCCACTAATTTTTTTGCAAAGTGTCAATACAGTAATTTAACCTGTATATAGGTGGCTATGAAGGGACGATGTCAGGTGCCCATAGAAAGGGCTCTGTGTGCCACCTTTGGCACCCGTGCCATAGATTCGTCATCACTGTCCTATCTGTTAGAGCAGTATGGCAATGGAACCAATTACCTGACGAGGTGGTGAGTGCTCAAACACTGGAAGCATTCAATACACACACACACACACACACACACACACACAGTAAATGAATTATTGTATTAATAAATTTTCAACTTTTACTTTTGTATGTTAGGAGACACAGAGAGCATAACCCTGTACTCGGCTACAATGGCGGAAACATGTTAAGATTTGTTGAATCTTGCTGATTTTGTCGGCACCACTAACATGATTCTAGATTTAGTCATGGATGATTTGCATTGTAGCTAATAGGCAATATTGTGGGCCCTTGTCCTTCTTACTATGTAGGTGCTACTTTATCAGATGGTGGTACTAAAGAACCAGTGCCTTGCATTTGGAAATCTTGAGTCTTTGGTAGGGTTTTACGTTTTCTAGCTTGCAAGCTCGGTTTGCAGTCAAAAGCAACAACCGGAAAGGACCAAGATCAAGTGGTCTCAACAGTATTGGGAAAGGGGCTCACAGGAAGCTTTCCCGATCACTAACACATTAAATCCACCTAGAAAGCACCCACACCAAGTTAAGCAAGGTGTAGCTGAGGGGCCAGTGGATCTTCCCTGTGGTGACCCAGCATTCTTCAAATATAAGTATTTTACAGATCTAAAGGGTGACTTTTTAGTACAAAACATATACCCTGCAATTTAGTGGAAGATGGTGAAGATACCTTGTTGTGTACTATTCCATCTTCAGTCTCTCCTAAAAGCTGTTCTTCATCAAAGGATTGTGGGTTTTCTTTCAAACAAAAGAACAACTGCAAAGGAAAAAGGCAGAATAATAAAATGCATAAGCCAGTAACATCCACGATACTATAGCTATATAAATATACTAACTAGTTCTTTGTTGGGGACCAGTACACAGAAGAAATTCCTTATGAGTTTAAGTAAATAATTGGACAGATTCTCAGCAAAAATGCAGCTCTACAAATTTGTTGTTCCGTATCACTTCAATCAGATGCAGCAATGAAAGTGCATTAGTAGAATTACAGAGAGAGTGATATTTCTTTTAAGGCTCCACAAAGCAGAGACGTTCTGTAATATTAAAGTTTTAAGAATATGTTTGTATTCAAGGAACTTTGTGCCCAAAATAATATCCTGCTCTCAATTAAGTAAAAACAGATGAAACGTATAGTCTCATTTTATGACAGAATCAGGAACAAATAGCAAATGCTCTTCATGTGAAATTTATTTCCAGATAAATATGAAAGTAACCAGAAACATTCTGCTAGCTTTATGATACCTTGACACAGTCTGCCAGCCAGACCAAGGCTGCTACAACCTGAGGCCATGTATGTGGTGCTCCCACTGTGTACATAGAGCTTTTGGACAAAGCAAAGGGATACCTATATAAAAAAGGCAAAACTTTATTTTAAAAATGTTAATATTAAAAACTGCAGTTATAACACAGAAGAAAGTAGTATATATCCAGGACTGTATAATATGGATGTCTGATTACACATTGTTTTATTTGTTTTACATAAAACTGTAAGAATAATTGATCTTCATCTTTACATTCATTATAGGTAACTAAAGAATAGGAGTGAGACAACAACTCTGCAGTTATTCACTGGAAGACTCAATGAACCAATTGGATGTATCTCTTTATAGACCTGCATAGAATTAATTAGTTAGGGATTTTCAAAAAAATGAGACAGTGGTGCTGACCATTCACTGTTAATATTAATATAATGTTAATGCTAAATATTTATTTCTTTATTTATTGGATGTATATATTGCCCATCTAACTACTAGGCTACTCTGGGCAATGATATAAAATGATACCTTTCAGTATACAATGGCCAAACTCTGAATGTGAAATATCTCATATAAATAGTCATGTTCCATCAGGTCAATTTTAAACTTTTTCATGGTTTTCTAGGTAGAATGGTTTACCATTCCTTTCTTCTGGGGCACCACGGGATGTGCAGAACTCAGACACTAGTTACACGAATTGGGTCTGATCCTGCACAAATTCCATAGGATTCTTCCATTTATACTGTTTATGAGGAACAAGTTTTGATTGTAAATCACAACATCTTCAAAAAAATGCAGCGAACATAGGAATATCTTGGATAGGTCAAATATAATAAACTCAAGAATATAATCTTCAGTATATGAAATATAGTATAAGACTGACAATGGCTTTCCCATAAGCAATTCTAAGCTGTACAATGATATCCCTTAGTCAGAAAATGTATTATTTCAATACGTACCCAAGCTCCTTAAAAATTCTTGGGATCTCTTCTTCAAACTTTGTACTAGAAAGTTCATAGGAAGGGCAAATGAGTTCATAAATAAAACTGAAGATTTTCACAAAATCCTTAACAGATGGTGTCTGGAGTGATTTGACAGAGACAGTAGGACCATAGTCATATGTTGTAAGAAACTGACAAAAGAAATAAAAATACATGTATTATATACATGTTAGACTTTATGACAGTTTATAGAAGTTTGAAGCCACATATGATTCAATTTAAGACCAACATTCTGTTTAAGAAATCTCTCCTGATTTATCACACAACTTGAAAGATAACATACATCTGCATATAAAAAAATTACTTCCGAAGTAAATCAGGTTTTACTTTTTTTAAATGCCACATCAGTCCTACCCATTACAATGAAATTAGCACTTAACACTCGTTTTGGGGGAAAAACAGTTAACTTTTAAAAACAATATTCTGCTCAGTTGCTTATTTATTCTATTTTCAACTTTGTTTTTTAATCTTAGAAGATGATGCTCATTTTTAGACAAAATTTCAATCAAACAATATGCCAATAAATCTAACCAAGTAAAAGCCTTGAAATGTTCCAAACACAAGTAGATTATAAATGGTGCATACATCACAGAGCTGACGGATACATTGCTGAATAAATGCTTTGTCATGAAGTGGCCTAGGTTCTTTGATCTTCTCCATACTTCCAAATATTCCATATTGGCTGTTTCGGAGGCTTCCAGGGCCACTGGACCTAGGATCATGGCAATAAGATCAGTTGCAAGTTGATCGTAACATTCTTACGTTTTAATCAATGAAATCAAACTAGCTGGGCACAGAAAGGTTATATGAATAAGCTAGGTTCACAACACCTGTAAAGCTTCCAGTACTTCAACTAGGTAATAAAAGTGTGGTGTTTGTATAATCTGAGGAGCCGTGAAAATCATTAATATTCACTTGACACCAAGAAAAATGCAGTGTTACTCCTCACTGCCTTGCAGAAAGAAGGAAAAATAGGATTCTCCCAGATGTAAAAGAAAGTTACAGCACTCATTGTAACAGTACTTCCAAGTAAACATAAGAATAGGGTTGCAGTATTGCTTCAAACTGAGAAGATACTGTGAAGTTACATTGTTCTAGCCTTCAGGTGTTTATGTATTCACATGCCTATTTGCTTACTCAGATTATGCCAAGAGAACACACCTGGAGCATTGTCACTGCTCTGCATTACCTTTTGCCATGAACATTAGTTCTCTTCTCTGAGGTTCCCACTGCATGTTTCCCTCGTACTCAGTTTTCCAAAGGTTGTCCTTCTTTCTTGCCTTAAACAGAACAGATTTGTGCAAATGAAAACAACTTTTGTCTAGATTCCACCCAATAAAGTCTACAAGCTCTATACAAGCTCTATATGTAAAATGTACAGTGGACCCTCTTATAACGAGACATTTGATAAAGGAAAAACCATTGGTTGTATCAATTTCTGTTAATATACAGTGGGCCCTCATATGACAAATGGTTTGTATAACATAAAATCAGTACAACATACAAAATTCCGGATAGGGGAAATTTGCTTAATAGAATCATCTATGGGGCAAATCTGTACAACATAAAATGGTCACGGTTAGGGATTACTCTCTTTTCAATGCATTCCTAAGGGAAATTTGCTTAACTTAATTTCATTTGGAACAAATTAATTCCTTTATACAAGGTACCACTGTATTCATATATACAATCACCTTTCCTCTTGATTCCCCTTCCCACTTCTACTATGATCTACTGACATGATCTATTCTATATGCATACCATCAGAGCACAGATCACACTTCAGTTACAACACCCAAAAATTCATTCCATAAACAACAAAATTACACAATTGAGACCTCTCCCAGATTAGGGATGTGAGGCATTACTTAGAACTACATGTTGGCATAGCTTTGTTCTAGCACAGTGCTTGTGTCCCTTGGCTGTAACATGTTTGAGTTTGGTGAATCTCAGCTTGTCCCTTAGTCCAGCTCTTCTACATAGTGATCTTAATTAGTGAGTGCCATATGCCATCTGTCTGTGGTCAGCCAGCACAAAAGATTTGGCAGCAAAGGGACAATCGTGCCGAAACAGAGGCCTCTGCTGATCCCCGATCTATTACAACTACCACACTTTTGAGTTAAGGTTGTACTACTGTAAGTCTTTATTTTTGTATGTTACCGTAGAACTTGGTGATATCATATGCTTTAAAAAATATCCTGGGAAAAATAAAAAGTAGACAACAGCAGAGCCTCAGCTTTTTTAAAAGGTGTACTTAGGAAGTGAAATAAACAAAACCCCACCATAAAATTTATACTGAAAAGTCATGTGGCACTATTAAATCTCAGCTTGTCCCTTAGACCAGCTCTTACAGATGCAGAACTGGAAGGGATCCAGCCCATCAAGAAGGCACAAGAAGGGAACCAAACTCTCAACCTCTGTCTTCAGAGCCAGAGACCTAAACCACTGAGCAGAAACTTCTGTAAACTGTTAACCATATTACAATCAATGCAATAGTCTTAAAAGTGGCAGAGGATTTTTGTTTCTGCTGCAACTAAACACAGCTACTCCTTTGGTGATTATGTTAGATAATGCCTCTTACGTCTGAGGTGTGTGGGGTCCTGCCTTGTTGGTATCATGCACCCTGAGAGGCTGGATGGACTGTCGGCAACTGATGCGGCTTGTGCTTGAACTGCGCCTCATTGTTGGAAGATCAAACTGCAATACAAATGGGAATGACAGTCCTTAGAAAAGACTGACAAGCTGAATGCAGGAGGTGGAGAGAAGGAGGAGAAGACCTAGGCCAGGCAACCCTAGCATTTTTCCCCTTTGTTTGGCCTGCTCTCTAAAGGATGAGTCAGGGAGATACAGCAGCTTTACCACCAGACAACCATGATGGAACCATTATTAGGAATTTACCTAATTTGCTATAAGCCTCCTCAAAAATGTACTGCTTTCACTATAACCAGCACCATCACTCTCAGACCACTTTCAAGTAGAAAAATGAAATACACTTGGCTCTCAGTTTTCAATCTTCATAAATTCAAGAAGAAAACAGAAACAAAAGCAGTAAGAGATGGATTTCTCAGACAGCCTAAGACCCTGAGAGACCCATGTTGAATGAAAGAGGTTCACGTTGTCAATTTCTCTGCAGGCATTCTTCCAAGCAAGTAACTAACCAAGGCTGTAGACCAGCTGCTCAGCGGGGGAGATAGAAAAAAGGGACGTTATCAATTCTTTAGTGCTGAAAGACAAGACAGTCAGCTTAGTAGTGCAAGGGAAGCGCCTCCCAGTTACACCTACCGCAAAACAACAGGCAAGACCGTTAATTAACCAACAAATCCCTCCTCAAAGGGAATTCCAGGAGAAAATCAAAGAAAAACAAAACAAAACATGTGACATCTTAAAGACTAACTTTCATATTTTAATGCAACGTTTTCGTGGACACCTCCACTTCTTCAGACGTAGAGCAGCAGAACGAGGTGGGCAATATAATATGTGATGGAATCTATGTTTCATGCCAAATATTCACTGGCTGTTGTATGTAGGCGTGCTCGCATGCAAGCCCGGTTGTAAACTCTTTTGTTTTGTTTTATTATTTTTCTTTGATTTTTTTTTTTGCCTGGGATTCTTGAAAAAGACTAACACGGCTGCCCTCTCCGAGAAACCTGACAGGGAAGGAAACCAGCGGCAGCAGCAAAGCTCCCAAAGGCCGACCCCCACCCCCACCCCCGCTTGGCTCCGGAGCCCTCCCGGCGCGTAAGAGAGAGAGAGACACGCTTCCGATTCAAGAAGACAACGGTGGTTATTAAAATACAGTGGTACCTTGTATAAAGGAATTAATTCGTTCCAAATGAAATTATGTTAAGCAAATTTTCCTTTATACAAATTTCCCATAGGAATGCATTGAAAACAGAGTAATCCCATTTTTATGTTGTACAGATTCTCCCCATAGGCGATTCTGTTAAGCAAATCTCCCCTATCTCCGGAATTTTTTTCTGTTGTACAAATTTTTTATGTTATACAAGCTGTCTGTTATACAAGGTCCACTGTGTTTTTCTCTCTCCCCCGAACCGAACAAGCGGGAAGACCCGAGAAAAGGGAGAAGGCGGCGTTCTCTCTCTCTCTCTCTCACCCGCCGAAGCGACGCCGACAGACCCTCCCGCTGTGTGGCGGCACCCGCTTCTTCCTTCGCGGTGGGGTTGGGGTTGGGGTTGGGGAGGGCCCTAATGCTCGACACCCCCTTCCAAGGCTCCGCCGCGCCAGCCCGGCCAAACGCCCGCTGGGCTTCCTCGCTTGTTGTGTTCAAAATTACCCGCCAGCCCACTACGTCAGCAGTGACGTCTTCCTTGTGGGGGAAGAGGGTGACGGCCAACGAGGAGCAAGCGAAGGCGTCACTTCCTCGGGGGAAAAACAACAACAACAGGAAGCCCGCCTGGATTCAAAGAGCGGAAGGGGCCTCTCTGTCCTCCCTGTTATCTCTATGGTTAATTCCTCCAGCCACCAGCCGCTCTAGAGACCCATTTGGGCCATGTGACTAGGCGTGGGTCTCCCTCGTTCCCGCTCTTCTGTAACGACCCATGTGAGCAAAAATGTTTTCTCGGGAGGGTTCCTGCCGGGTGCAGTTCTCTGGCCATCATGGGTTGGGGCGTGTTCGCCCTTAGGAGTGGAACTCATTTAAGGCAGCAATCTCAAATGCACTCTTTCTTGGGAATGAGGTCCATTGGATTCCGCTGGGATTTATTCCCAAACAAAAACATGCTGATCGGTTTGCATCGGTGCAGTTACTCAAAGCGATATTTTAACTCGCCTTTCAGCCGTGCGCTCGCTAAGGGCTCGAGCTCGTTGTCACTGAGATTCAGTTTCCTTCTGTTCTTTGTGAAGTGAGTACAGTACGGACTGTAGTTAAAGTACATTTCTTTTATTAGGCGTTAACACCCCCCACACATGCAAACACACAGATAAATTTTTCTTGCTGAGCATCCTAAAGTGGCTGCATCCCTGCTCTCAAATTATTTTCCTTGTTAAAATGACTGCTAGAAATAGTTCACTTGAATACTTAAATATATTATTCAATCTAAATATTCTAGTGTGGTTTGCATTCTTTTGCTAAGCAAATGCTTTTAATTTTTGCTTAAATTGCTGCTTGGTGCTGTTTAGGGTTTGTTTGCTTGACAGCTTTTTTGCTCTGGGATGTTATTTTGATGTTCGCTTTCTGAATCTGTGCCTTTTAATTGACAAGTTGTCAAGAATGAGAATTATAAAGGAAGTTATTTTGACCAGAAAATTACATTGTCTCTCTGCTCTGTGTGAGGTTGTTTTTATGTTCCTTCTCTAAAGTGACATCTCCACGTGCCCACTTTGGCTGCCATTCACTTCTGTTACAAGGAGAACAACACTGCTTACATACTGTATGTGGTTGATACTGTAGGTCATTCTGAAAACAGTGTTGAAAGTTGGAACAAAAAGGCCAGTGGAAACTTAGTGATAGATAAGAAAAAAGGAGGTAAACTACCAAACCAAATTTGAACCATTGTTTAGAAATCATTTTGGGCAAACTGTTCCGTTGATCGGGCATGAGGAATCTATGCTTCTCCAGATGTTGCTAAACTACAATGCACATGATACCTGAGGACTTTTGAGAGGTGAAGTCTAACAAGATCAGGAAAGCTGTAGGTGTCCCATACCTTCTCTAGGCTATGAGAACATAATAAACAAAAGCTAACAGGAATAGTTTAGATTTGTTGAACTGTAAATCTGCCCATGTGAGTAAGTGGGCATATTGATATACAAAACCTCAGGACTTGGGGGTAAATGGGAAACTAATAATTCTAAAAGACTTCTTTTGTTGACAGATGTAATCAGGAGTCATAAACATTTGGATGAATAATGCTTTAAACAGCAGCAGGAGAAGCAAGCAATGTCTGTTGTATGTTCTCAGACAGCTGGATGGATGCTGGACCACCTGTCTTTCATAAACATGTCTGGCTACCAGATGGATCATTCTCATGACCAGTCTGGCTGGGCCACCTTAGATGATACTGCACCTTCGTCAGATGGCAACCTTATCATGGCTGCAACCCCGCTGAATCCAAACTCTTGCAGAGAAGTTTCTGTTTCTGAGATGAAAGCTGAAGGAGAAAAGTTAGATGAATTGCAGGAGGAGAAATATTTGTTTCGGGAAGAATTTTTTAATGTCTTCAAGCCCCATATTTCAGACTTTGGAACAGAACTTTACCAAAAGAACTCCCAGGTTGCTCAAGAAAACGGAGTGTCAGAAGAACAGAAAGAAGCTACAAGTGATGATTTTTACTTGACAGCTAAAACTAAAAAGGTACAGTGTGCTACAAAGGACAGCTCCTTGCCACAGAACTCTTCTCAGAGCTCTTTTAGAGCAGCAGGATTCCCACTGATTTATAATGGAGTACTTAAAGATCCCACCCAGAGCTCAATAGTCTGCTTTTTACATAGCCTTTGAAATCTATGAATACACTATTAATAACTCTTTTGTAGGAATTCTGTATGTTTGTGAAATATTAAATTAGATGTAACTTGAGTGAAATAAGTACAATCTTAGTATTAAGGCAACTTCTACAGACATTTGCTCTTGTTTTAATACTTTGGTGAGCCAAGGAATAAGGATTGCCACATTCCTCTTGTGCAGACTCAGAATGCAGTAACATAATATGACACTAACATGCATATTACTGCAAATATTTTTGTTTAGTTCCATTGTCATTTTGAAAAGAAATGCAAAAGCTAAGCTGTTGATCAATTTGATGTGGTTCGCTTTAAAAGTGTCTTCATTATAGTTTTAAATTGTTAATCCTTCAGAGACATAATAGTAATAAGGTGAATTGATTCACCAGTGCTTGTTGTCGGTGCTCATTTAATTTTAACACTGTTCCTGGCTTCATTTAAAAGAATCTAGTATAGAACAAAAATATGCTATGCGTCAACTGTGTGGGCTTTTCCTGTACAAGAATCCCAGTAAAATGAAGGTCATATCGTTCTGCCTTCATTTTGTTGGGAGTTATGAATGATTATGGACCTAAATGTGCTGGCAAAGTGAGGCATGCCACTCCATTCATCTGAAATCCCAGTTTCTCTACAATGACATTGCATGAAAAGATACCCTAGAACAAAAATGTTTAAACAATCTTTACACAGAATCTAAAACTAGGAAATTCCTCTAGATTAAGAACATAGTTTATGTGTTATATTACAAGATAGTCTTGTGACTTGTATTTAACCCAGGATGTCTGGGCTGCTCTGAGAAGTGTTAAGGACACTGTAATTGCAGCTGGGAGTTGGCAGCGTTGGCAGGCAAAGGAAGCGTATATCAGCTGGATGACCAGTGTGGTTCCTCCTGTTGGATATCCTCCGAGTGTGGGGTCCAGTTTCTATTTCCATTCCATGCTGTTTGTCTCATTTTATAACCCACCATTTTCCCAATGAGAGGACTCAAGTGGCTCACACTTTTAAAATGGAATTAAAAACAAAAATTATACGTTAAAAGCAATTAAACTATAATACTAATCAAAATGCACTGGATGCTTGAAAAACATTTAAATAAAAAAACTTACTCAAGTGAAAAAACAGCATTCAAGGACTCAGTCATGATTATTAAAAGCCTGCCTGAAAATGTAGATGGTCCCAAGGGAAAGTATTAATAATGGGTCTGAGAGGACAACCTCCTCTGATTATCTTAAGAGCCAAGAAAGTTCATATGTGGAGATACAGATATTTCATGGGCTGACCTCCTGCCATGTTTGGTAACATGCAGAGAGGTATTTGGTTGCCTCTCATCACATTTTAGACTACAGGTTCATTCCAAACTCTCTTCTCTTTATGCTGTATGAAGGATGGGTTGTAGAAAACATCATTTGTTAGCAATTTTAAACAAAAGCATTGCTGATATTGATGTATGTTTCCAATTACAGAAGCGGAAGAGGAGCAGTGAACTGAACCAGGGGGAGCAGGATGCGTTAGATTACCATTTGAAAGTAAGCAGGGAAGATAAGTGGAAGAGAAGATGGTGTGTGGACTTCCATCATTACTGCAGAAAATGTGATACACTAGTGCGTTTATCCCAGGGGTCCTCAACCTAAGGCCCTGGGGCCCGATGCGGCCCCCCAAGGTCCTGAATCCGGCCCCTGGGACCAATTGCAACCCCCACCCCCACCTACCCCCTGTTTTGTGAGCAAGCAAGCCTCCGCAGCTGCTTTTGGACTGTGATCCGGCCCCCAGTGGTGTCTGGATGGTGGTGGACCGGCCCGCTGTTTGAAAACTTTGAGGACCCCTGGTTTATCCGGAGGAAGGGCCCACTGTGGTAACTGATGTTGAAGATATAAAGGGCTCATATAAAAACATGAATGCTAAACGATTTTTTCCTAGCATTTTCAAGCAAAAGTTTTTTGATTGACATTTTGGCTCATAATAGCCTGCTTTCAATGTTATAAGAGTAGTGATAGGATGTTGATAGTTTTCAGCTACTCTTTGTCCATTTGGGAAAAAAATGGTACAGGGCAATTTACGGAGGGATTAATTCTGAAGGAAAGAACTCACTAATCCTCCAACTGGAAAGCAATAAAATTGCCTGCAAGACATGTTGCATGAAATGTTGCAAGAGGTGATGTTGATAGTGCCTTGTCCATGCTGGAATAATACTTGGGCATAATGCTACTGGGAATGCTACTGGCTGTGTAAATTAAAAAAGGTAAAGATTCACCCCCCTCCGCACATGCGTGCTAGTCGTGCCCGACTCCATTCAAGCCAAAGAGCCCATGTTGTACAAGTCCATGGCCATGTGGCCAGCATGGCTGCAAGGAAACCCTGTTTCCCTTCCCGCTTTTTACAGCGGTACCTATTTATCTACTTGCATTTACATGCTTTCAGACTGCTAGGTTGGCGGGAGCTGGAGTTATCAGCGAGAGTTCGCTCCGCTGCGTGGCACCTGGGATTCGAACCGCCGAGCTGCCAACTTTTTAGCCCAGGCCTAGTATATGCAATTTTGCTAGTGTAAATCCTCAATAGGCCCACATGTTATAACCAAAAACCCTGTGGGGTTTTCTGCAGTATTTTCTTCCTTGTAGCCTTGCCAAAGGCCCTCTGAAGGCTTGCAGAGCTCTTCTTGAACAGGGTAGGCAGAAAGCTTCTTGCCTCCATCCCTCTTGCACCAAAGGCTGTAATATTTTCTCATGTCATTTCTCGCTACTATATAAAAAGTACTTTCTTACTATATAAAAAGTAGCTTGTTTTAATTGGAATATTTTGATTCTTTATTTGTAAAGCCAATAATTTCATATTTCACAAGTATTTTGTGACAGTGGTACAGAGCGATAGATGTACATGTGGTTTAATTGATCTAATATGTTTTCTTTATTTATTTTTAAAAAAGAAATCCATACCTGTATTGTAATGGATTATTGCCATTAATTTGGCTGGAAGTGACATTTTGGGATTTTCTTATTTGCAGGCAGCTGATTTACAGACCTACCAATGTTAATGTGTAGCACTTCAATTTACTTTTTAATAGACATCCTAGTTCAGATATTTTTCTCTTGTGTCTTGCTTCACAGGTCAGTGGTGTGATTTTGGATGGCACCAAGAGCTTAGTCCAAGAGGGCCTCAAAAGTGGCTTCCTCCAGTGCAGTACTTCAATACAGACTTGCGCCAAGGCTCCAGTTATAGGGCATAACAATTGTGGTTTGGCTGGATTATGTGAGATGGCAAAGCAATTTCCTCCTGTGACTGAAGGAGAAAAAACAATATGCATGATAAATGAGAAGGCATCTGTTTCTGAACAAGTTCAGCTATCCTGTGTTACAGAAAATACCACAAACCACACAAAGACAATAACACTGATGGGGCAGAAGTATTTGTTCCCTCCCCAAAGTGCTTTTCTTTTATCTGATATATCTCTAATGCAGCCACTTTTGGACTGTAAGTGTATTTCCTATTAAAATTGTTTACTGTTCAGTGGTTAGTTGATATATGGATAGAGTTCATTTAAGTCAGGCATGTCCAAACTTCAGCCCTCCTGATGTTTTGGACCACAACTCCCAGAATTCTAAGTTAAGATTGCCAATGGCAAAGGACTGTGGGAGTTGCGGTCCAAAACATCTGGAGGGCCGAAGTTTGGACATGCCTGATTTAAGTGGTTATCGAGAGAGAGGCATATAGCAAAAACCTACCAGCTTGTATTCTTGAGTATAGCATTTGTTTCCTTCTAACCAATGTTTTCTGGACACTCCAGTCCCCCTCCCCAATTTCTTAGTCCCAACAGTTCACTTCCCAGCTTTATGTACTGTGAGGTATTTGAGGAATTATATAAACAGGACCATCAGTTCTTTTGAAGCTGACATGATGCCCCTTTTGTTGGCATGAACATGAAATAGACTAATCAGACCAATCTGGCAGACATCTGTAAATATTAGCAAAATAGAGAAATTCTTTGTAGTTCCCCCTTCACACACACACACACACACACACACACACACACACACACACACACACACACACACACACACACACACACACACACACACACACACACACTACATTTGCTTTAAAGGAAGCAAAAGCCATTTTTCTTTTGAAAATTTTCATCACAGATGTGTAAGGTTTAGAAAGCAGTTTTGTGCTTTCTTTTAACATAATGTTAAATATATGTTTTAGTGTAGTTGCTGAAAAATACTTACGATTTTTGCTTTTTAGGTAATAAAAAATTTGGCGTAATTGTGATAGATCCACCCTGGGAAAACAAGTCTGTTAAAAGAAGCAAAAGGTAGGCTTTCACATTTAAAAATGTTTTCAATACATTAAGCAGCTCTCATTTATATTTTAGTAATGTATCATAATCAGCTGGAGTTTATCCAGTCATGTTTTTTCATTTTACTGCATTCTTCTTTTCTTCTTAGAATTCTTAGCTGTAATAGGATTTGGATGCCCATAATTCTGCAATTAAGAATGCTTGGATCTCTTTTTTCAGTTGTTTACTGCATTGTATTAGGAGAACAGTTAAACTTAATGTTTTTAATATTAAACTTTTATAACATAATGGGGAAGCTGGTCTGAACGCTTTGTGAAGAAAAAAATTCAGTGGTTACTTTGGCAACAGCTAGGGATGGGATGTATCCTGTTAACAGGAGATTGTATTTTTTGATTATCAGATCAGACATTCTTTTCTTTAGTTAGAATACTTACATGCTGTTAAGTCATCTTAAAGTTATGTTGACACTATGAATGACTGATCTCCAAAATTACTTATAAGTTTTTTTTTTTTTTTGCTTTGTAATCTAATTCTTATTCCCATGCTGTTTGGGGTTAATAAAAATGAAAGGGATCAGTAACTGGAATGTTTTGAGAAATGAGAGCTACCCAGGGCTGCCTCTAATTAATTTACATTTTACAAAAGGTACCAGGCATGACAAAACTAGTGTCTGAATTAGGTACGGTTGTACCATTTAGCCTAAATTATTTAGAGTTTGTTGTTTATTTTTTTTTTAAACAAAGTGATTTGGGAAATAAAATCAATATTATTCCAACATCTACTTGAAGTGATGAATAGAAGGGATCTGGGATTAGGGCTAGTGGTAATGTCAGGGGTGCTAAGGTGACAGATAATGGGGGAGGTGGAAGGCAGAGAACATTGGTGGCCTCCAGCCATTTCTGATGAGCCCTCTAGTTGTTTCTCTTGCCTTCTAACTTAGACGCACTGGGATGCTCCCAAGTTGCAAGTGTTAAAATGAGATCAACTGGAAATCAATGGAAAAGGAGGTGTAGTAAAACAGAGGTAGACCACTATCTGTCAAGAGACTGAAAAAATCTACATTTTTTTTACTGGTTTAGCTTCCAAGTTAAAAGAAAACATTTTTATATGCTTTATACAATTAAAAGATCAAGCTTTCAACATGTCTGCCTGTCATGCCATCTTCAGGATTACATGAATGGCAAATGCTGAATACATTGCATGTTAAATACAGCAGAAGTTTCAAAGAGGGTAGCCGTGTTAGTCTTGTCAAGAATTTCAGGCAATATGTCTTCTGCTGCTATAGTCTGAAGAAGTGGACGTGTAGTCCACGAAATGTTACATTAAAATATGAAAGTTAGTCTTTAAGGTGCCACATATTTGTGTCTTTTGTTTTGTTTTGTTTTGTTATTCTTTGATTTTTGCCTTAAATATAGCAGAACATTCAAATGCACCAGTTTGCTCAATTACCTTACTGCTGACCTTATTCAATTAATTAAAGGCAGCCACAAGTCACTAAGTTTTTGTCCATTGTCCCAGCTTACCACATTCTCTCTCAAATGTATCTCTAAAGACTAAAGACTCCCTTATCAGCCTTAAATTTCAAGAGTGAGATTGGAAGAGTTTTTAAAAATTTCATTAATGTTTATGCTGTGCCCAGCATGAAGACTCTTCTTGGCCCAATCTAAGATAGCACTGATATGTAATGTTTCATTATTTGTCTCCAGTGGCAATACAGAATATTCTGAGCTGGCCTTGCTAGAAATACATACAAGCAGTTTCTACAGAATATTCACTTTACCATTACCTGTATTTGAAAATTACAGTAGATAGGTGAAAATGATGGGAAAATGTAGATAGAGATCAATAATTCTTATAGGCCTCGGCTCTTATAGAGGTCTATAGACTTCTGTGGATAGTTTATTTAGATTCTCTTTCAGCCTCTCCAACTGCTCAGTCTAGTACTGTACTCAGTTTACCTACCTGCCTGCCTAGTTAGTTAGTTTGCTAGCTAACTAGCTAACTAACTAGTTACCTAGAAAATTAACTAGCTAACTAGTTAGCTAGTTAGTTATTATATTTGTATCCCACCCATCTGGCCTAAAAAACTACTAGAAGAAATGGTCATTATTTTTATATGTTTTTTGACTTGTGTCTCCAGAGATACAAACTTGGTAGCAGTATTCAAAATGGCAAATAAGAGACCTGATTGCCTATATTTCAAAGCTATTTCTGAATCCTTTTTCTCTTAATGTCAGAAATTTTGGAGGTCTTGGATCCTGAAAAAATGTCGTGTAATTTGGAGTGACAATGTAACCTGGCTACAGTGCTCATCATTCCCTAAACAGTGGCAATGCCTGATTGAATGGATGGAAAGGGGAGTCTAAGAATATGGAGGCACATAGGTTTCCCATTGCAGTCGTTTTATACTCTGGATTGCAAATAAACAATTTGGTTAATCATGTATTTTTAAATTATTCTGTAGAGATTTAATCTAGCCAGACATCAGATTTTGGCAAGGGAAGGATGTTTCAATTTGCGTTGTTGATCAGAAGGCAAGGAACAGCTCTGATTGCAACAGGCTTCGCCACTAGATGCCACTCTTTCTTCACCCTTGATAGCTTGTATAACTGCAGGTTTAGAGGAAATTTTTTACAAAAGTTTGGTCGACTTCCTGGCTTTGACACACAGCTTTGTCTTCCCGAATGTATTCATTTGTAGGTACGGTTACTTGTCTCACTGGCAAATTAAGCAGATCCCTGTCCCAGCTCTGGCAGCCCCAGATTGTCTTGTGGTTACATGGGTGACAAACAGACAGAAGCATCTACAATTTGTAAAGCGTGAACTTTATCCATTTTGGTCTGTGCATGGAATAGTGGAATGGTACTGGGTGAAAGTAAGTTTTCTAGAACTTCTAAAAACTCATTTTCTATCTACTTTTAAGATTTATTTTCCCCAAAAATATTTCTATTAGGAGCACTAGATATATGCTGACCTTTAAAAATTGTTTACTTTCTTCCCAATTTAAATGTTTATATTCATGGTGCTTTCTTCTGAGGATATATTTCTCAAATGAAAGAACTTTTACAGTGAATTCTTGTTCCTTGACATTTGGTAGGCTTCAGGACTGCACGATACGCTGTTTCTGTACCTGAGATAGATTAATTAAAGCCAAGTTCCCAAAACCGGCTATGGAAAAGTGTCATATACTAAGACAGGCATGTCCAAACTTCGGCCCTCCAGATGTTTTGGGCCACAACTCCCACAGTCCTTTGCCATTGGAAATACAGGCTTGGAATTCTGGGAGTTGTGGTCCAAAACACCTGGAGGGCCGAAGTTTGGATGTGCCTGCACTAAGAGTTTAGGAGCAAGTTACCTTAGAATCCAGGCTCAGCTCAAATGTGTTTGATTAGATCACAAACAAGCTCATCAGACTTTTCCTGTCAAAAAAATTGACATCACCGTACTCCCCCAGAACTGTTTTTCAGAAACCTGATTCAAGAGGAAAAGTTTTTAAAATGTTAGCCATTAAAACAGTAGTAATCATTGCATGCTGTCAAGTTGATTCTGACTTATAGTGACCCTTGGAGGGTTTACAGGTAGAGAGGCTGCTGTGAAGTGGTTTACCATTCTTTCCTTCTGGGTTTATCCTGGGACTCTGCAGCTTTCCCAAGGCCAAACAGGCTGGATCTTCTGGGATTCACTGTGGGGAATTCAATTCCCATCCTGGGACTTTGCAACCAGATACCTAACTCACATGGCAGACTTAAAGAAATTAAAATTCTTGTTTATTTACCAAATACCAACCAGATACTTACTGATAGATCATCACCCACCTCCTTTCAAGCCCTAATATACATATTTATTCAGAATGTGCATCCTAGAGAGTGCAGTGCAAATGGGTTCTTGGTTGTTTGGTGTCAAATTGCAGCATTTGTTATAGCAATTACAGGTATACGCAGACTTAACTGAATCTGTATATATGTACATATGTGTGAAAAGCCAAAAAATATATATGTTTAGGATGATGTGTATAGTTGTATAGCATTTTAAAAGTTGCTCCTTGACTCTTGAGTGAGCAAAAGGGGAGAAAGGCTTGATGGTGGTTTCTGTGAGATGTAAACAATACAGTAACCCCCCACCAATTGCGGGGGTTAGGGACCCACCCCACTCGCGATGCACGAATATTTGCGATATGCGGAAGCAGGGGGGCGGGGGGGCACAATTGCACAGCGCGGCAGCGGCGGCAGGGGAATCTTACCTCCTGCCGCCCATGCGTGCAGCCCCGAGGCTTCTCGGGGGTACATGGGAGGGCCGCACGGAGCGACCGGATCACCTGCTCCCGGCCCCGCGGTCCCGAGGCTTCTCCGGGGTGCATGGGAGGGCCGCGCGGAGCGACCAAATCCCCCCGTTGCCCTCCCACACAGCCCGGAGACTTCTCGGAGGTGCGGGGGGCGGCGGCATGGAGCAACCCGGCTGCCCCCCCGCCACCCCCCATGGTTCCGGTACTGCGGTCCCGCAATGTAGTGGGACCGCAATACCAGAACCGCAAAATAGCGCGGGGTGTCACTGTACTTTGTTTAAAAATGGTGTCAGATTGAATTGGGCCACTGCTTTTAAGTTCCCAGCTCCGGTTGCAATCTATTTTTATTTCACTTGTACATCTTCTTTGTAGAGTAGACAATGGGCAGGCAGCTTTTAAACTTGGGGATCCACCACTCAATCTTGGGGAGATATGTAGTAAGGGATTCTGACTTCCTTCCTCTGTAGAATTTGTGGGAAATATATGCATACTCTTTTGTTTCTACTTTCTGTATTCTATTATTGGTAGATTTGGCTACTAATAATTATAAGCTGTTGGGAGAATCTAACTGTATGTCAACTGCTGCCCATGACTTCCTCTTGATCTCCATTGCCTCTCTCCTGCAGCCCCAGACAAATGTGCCTCCAGCCATAGAGTTCTCAATTCTTTGCGGCTTCCTTTTCATGATTTGTACATATTCTATCTTTAAAGCTGTGGCATTTCCATATATTTTAACACCCCAGACCCACCCCAAGTTTTGACAGATTTATCATTGCTGTCTGAACGGTTGAGGATCTGGGTACAGAGCCAGAAGCTGGGCGTTTGATTCTCCAGTCGATCTCCTACAAAGGAGGCAGGCTGTGTGGCCCAGAGTACAGTCCCAGAAGAAGGCAATGGTGACCCCTTTCTGGATATTCTATACCTGGAAAACCCTGAAAGGGGTTGCCATAAGTCAGAATTGACTTGCCAGCACATTATTATTATTACTGTTGGCCAAAGCCATGGAGAATACAGGTTTACTCTATTCTACCAATTCTTCAGCATTGAAAACAAGGCCTTAAATCCAAGTAACTTCCAATGAAACAAATGTTATGCTTTATGGTATTGTCTTTAACAAGGAGCCATCAATAATAACCCTGCCATTTATTGTGCCGATTCCTTGTTTGCTGCAGTTGTATCCATAGTTACTTGGAATTAATTCCTCAGAAGGTGTTTGTGCATTCACAGCAATCCATTATGCCTTTTACTTTCTTTACTGATACATTTCATCCCTAAGTTTCTGCATTCCCTATCTGTACAATGGAACTGCTGTTTATGAATGCTGGCACAACTAGGCAAATCTGCAGTTGTGAAAGGCAAAACAGTTTTTTTGGCCATGAATTTGGTTTTGTTTCTGGGAAAGCTCTGTTAGGATAACTTGTGTTCGTTGAATAGCTGTAGCAGTGTTTCCTGTAGGAATTTAAACCCAGTTTGTTTCTCTGTTTGCTGGAACCATAAACCAGGCAGAAACCCAGCTTAAAGTTAAAATAGTCCCTCAAATTTGTTTAGAACAGGCATGTCCAAACTTTGGCCCTCCAGATGTTTTGGGCGACAACTCCCAGAATTCTAAGCTTAGATTGCCAATGGCAAAGGACTGTGGGAGTTGTGGTCCAAAACATCTGGAGGGCCAAAGTTTGGAAATGCCTGGTTTAGAAGATTGATATGAAAGCCTGATACCAAATAGTTGACAATCTGCAAGACTGGATCACATGGTTCAAGGGGCATAGCAGCATCCTCAAGAAAGATGTTAACCAGTTAAAAAGAAATAAGACTAAATGAGAGACAGGAAATGGGATATTTCCTTACTTTTGGGCCATAGAAAGATTGAGAAGCAGCCAATGAAAAGGACAGACATCAACTGCTCTATGTTAAGTGCCCCATTGGCCATTTTTGACATGCAAGTGCAAAAGAGGTTGAAGTTTCAAGAAGATTCTTCCAACAAGTTGTACTTATATACTTTACATTCCAGTGTAACGGCTGTGGAATGCTGTAATCTGTTCTCAAGCTGCCATTTTCTGTTGTCAGGTGGTAGATCATAAGGTATCAGTTTTTTAAAAATGTAAATGACGTAAAATTAAGGACTATTCACATCTGGAATAAGCTGAGAGGAATTTTTTGGAAGAAATAAACAGGGCAAAATATGTTCTTTGATTTATAACACTGATTTTAAAAACAATTAAATTTATTTTTTGGTATCAGATAACAAGGTCTGGAGAGTTTGTATTTCCATTAGATTCTCTTCACAAGAAGCCTTACGAGATTCTTGTTCTGGGCCGAGTCCAGGGACATAAAGATGCACCATTAAGGTATGACTTCATTGATTTATTTGTATTATTAATGATCATCATTTTATATGGTATTCATTAGGAATGTTTAGCTAAAATAGCTGGCAACCTTCAAGGAGTGAGAATGGCCTTTCTTTACAGAACAGTCTAAAGAGTGACGCAACCTCTGAGAAATAACTGGGCATGAAAGAAGCTGTAAATATCCTAGTCTCTCTCCCCCCCGATTCTCTTTTGATCTTTCATTTAGCTGTTTCTTTCCCATAATGTTGAAAACATTCAATTTTTCCAAGGCATTTTTGGCAAGTCTTTTGAGCAGATGCCTTTAATTGAAGGGGCCAATTATTATTAGTTGGTTGGGATGTCAGTTCTAGGCCAAGATCATTAGCTGCTTTGAGTGTTCTTTGCAGTGGAAGAACCTCAAGTAAATAAATGTTTCCATTCTCTCTTCACCCATTGGTGTATGCAAACATAGGAGTTGCACTGCACAGAAGAAAAAAGTAATAGAATGGACGCATGGTACTAAGGCAGTTGTGTTGCTTTATCACTATCTACTCTTGAAAGTCATCCATCTTCCATTAACATGTGGGCTGTTGCTGTTGCTGCTAATACCAATAATGACCAAACAAGGTTAAAGTCCCTTGGGCTCGAGAATTAGTTTTAGATTTTTTTTGGCTCGCAGTCAGAATTTGTTTGAAAAGGCTGAGAACTGTTGATTTAAGTCTAGTTTCTTGAGCCAGCATTCACTTGAGAAGGAAAGGAAAATCACAGTAAAGTAACAACCCTGCTGTCTTTATATAAACTAGGTAGCTCCTATAGTTTTCTTGCCTTATACCATTTCATTTCATGTTAACCCCACAGGGCTCTCGGTTGCTGCTGCCAAATGGATCTTCTGTTCTCTTGAATTAAATATAGATCTTTCATTAAGGGCAGGCAATATTCTACAGTTGAGCCCCATATTGTTTATGCTGTATTTGTCTTTTTCCTGTAGTCTTATTTCTTTATTGGCTATGTTTTTTTTTGTTTTTTGTTTTCGTTTTGCAGAAGGTTAAGAAATTTCATAAGCTGCCCTTTATCTTTCAAGGAAACAAATATGTTCAGCGTTTAGCTATTTAGCTTCCCAATAGCTTACTGTCTAGCAAGAATAATATTCGGCTGTGGGGGCAGCTGTGAAAGTGCAGATCTTTATCCAGGTATTTCTATTTTTCATTTGAGGCAGTCATTTTTGTTTTGCTGTGATTTATGCAACAGGATTTCAGAAGATGAATTGCCTCCAACAATTCCAGATCAGAAATTAATTGTGAGCGTACCCTGTACCCTCCACTCACATAAACCTCCTCTTACAGGTATGTTCTTAAAATAGCTCCATCCTATTGTATATCTTTAGGAATTCATGTTTTATATTATTGATGCAGCTGTAGGAATGAGCAGCGACTTGAACATTTTAATTGAAATGTTTCTGTTGGTAGTTTCAGACATCAGTCATTAACCACTGACTTCAGTGAGAAATGACTGACAATTCTTGCATTTTTCTTATTTCCTTAACTGTGCAGTTCAGTTTGTATTTCAAGCCCCTTGGCTGGATATTTTTGATCAGCCATGTTAATATATCAATTTCCCACCTTATGTTTTGCCATTTTTAAAATTAATTTCCTCTTCAAGATGTGATTGATAGGTAGATTGTATTGAGCATATTTCCTGGGAAGGCGTGCTTGCCCTGTGTTCCAGCTAGAGTGCAGTGTAGGTGTATACCTTAAGGTGCTAGCTAAAAAAATTCAGGGAATATAATTTGGCAGTAAGATTCTTGGTCCTGACCCTTACTTCCCCAAACGTGGGTGGCTGTTTCTAAAAATCGCCACTTTTGTTTCAGGGTAGGAAGAAAGTTCAGTTTAAATAAATTCAATTACTGATTATTGAGTTTACTGTTCCTGCGCACAGCCAGCAATGGTGCTTCACAATATGGGAAATGCAGAAAGAAAGTGTTTCCCTATTCCTTATTCTACTCTTTTACTTTGTGTGCACCACTTGGATTTCTGAATTCTTATGGTCATGATCTGTGATTCTAATGTCTTTCAAAATGGCATATATGTGCGTCATGCTAGTACAGCATTGGTAGATTCAATACAACAAGCAATGCCATCAGAATAGGCTTTTGTGAATTGAGAGAAATTGATGGGGGAAAACAGGCTTGCCTTTGTATTTACTCTCATATTCCCTTAGGGCAGGGATAAAAAACCAGTTGGTCTTCCAAATGCTGCTGAACTGGAGCTCCCAATATGTCTGACAGTTGATTGTGCTGGCCGGGACTTATGGGAATGGAAGCACCTCAACATCTGGAGGACTGCCAGTTCCACACCACTGCTTCCAAGCTTGGGGAAAGATGCACAGCCTACATTGCCAATGTTTTCTAAATTCTACATTCTTTTAGTTGCAACAAGAATGCTTGTTTACATGGCAATAGGTTGTAAACAATAGAACAGTTTTTTTTTTTAAAAAAAACTTCTATGAAGCATGACTTACTTAAAGAAAAATAATCTAACACATTTCCACCTTGGTGTGTACCAGATAAGCAGTTACTGATCAAGAAAGGCATGAGGGGATGTTTTCAGCTCTTCCTTCGGGGAAAAAAAAAAGCTTTGAGAGATCTAAGAAAGGTCAAGCAGTTTGAAATGGTTTGTAAAACGTAAAAAGAAATCGAACAATGACTTTGTAAGGAGCGTCGTTATGCTGCTGTGAACAGTATGTTTGCTTTGTGAGAAAAAGAGAGGATAAGACAGAGCAAAGAAATATTAAGACAAGAAATGGCTGACAAATTAGTACAGAATGCCTTCTGTACACACATTTGCCAGTCATGAGGTGTGTGGCAACAGCACCTCTAGCTCTTCTTAGAAAGAATTGTAAAGTGTTTCATTGTCGTTGTCCAGGCTTTTAACTTGTCCAGATTTTTTTTCAGCTGTTGTTTGGAATCCTAATGTAGAGTAAATGATTTATTTTTAAGTAAAGTAAAACATTTGTTAGTGAAGAGCACCACCTCCGCCAGCATCAATAAGAATCATGTCATTTTGCATTTATTTTTCATCTGACCCCCTGGAAAAGGTTTGCAGTCGCGTGCTGTGCTCTAATGGAAAATGCGATGGGTTTGGTATACTGATTTCCACTTCCACTTCGTTTTACATCCCCAGCACACCCCCAAATTTGGCACAAAGTGTGGCCTGAATTTCTAAGGATTTACATGGAACTGCACAGAAAAAAAAAACCCAGATGTAAAGCTCAGATTGCTGAAATCAGTGTCCTGGATGTATTTCATTCTTTTGCCAGCTGTCATAGAAAATCAGTGTAAAATGCATTCATTTATGAAAAACAGTTATCTGTATTTGCCAGTAGAGGGAAGTGATTCCTAATTCCTGTCCTATTTTGACAAAATATCCCAAGACTTTGGGATGAGATAGTGGGAATCCTACTCAACCACATATATCATTTTTCTTTTTTAAAGAAACATCTAGAGCAGGCCTGCCCAACAGGTAGACTGCAGGCTACAGGTAGCCCGCGAAGGGTTCAAAAGTAGCCCTCCGGCCACCAATAAAAAAAGTTAGGGGACAAGTTCTCCACCCCTCCCTCCTCCATCCCAAGAACCACCACTGCCCTAAGCAAAGTTCTAGATGTGCCATCCCACTGTCTCAGCTAAGCAGGGCAGTTTAAGGGCCATGGTGCGGTCCCCTACTCCCCGCGCCAGCCACACATGCACTCCTATATGTAGGCCCGGGGGCCCTTGGGGAGATCAAAGTAGACCGCAGGGCCATTTGGGAGAAAAAAGTAGACCACGGGCTGCTCAAAGTTGGACAGCCCTGATCTACAGCAATGATCCAGCTGGCTGGATAGCTCAGTGGGTTAGGTATCTGCAGAGCCAGAGGCTGGGAGTTCAATCCCCTACTGGGCCTCCTGTGAATAGAGTCAGCCTGTGTAGCCTTGGGTGAGCTGCACTGTCCCAGGGTGCCTCCAAAAGAAGGTAATGGAAAACCACTTCTCTCCCTGGAAAACTCCAAAAAGGGCCACCATAAGCTAGAATTGACTTTACAGCATATGATTATTATTAGAGCAACAATATTATTATTTGTTACCATGTATGGTGGTTTAGCCTTTCTTATGGCTCCACAGCACTGTTGTTGTTAATACAGTATATGTAGCTATTTAATGAAGTTTATAACAATACATTTCTGTCCAGTAAGGGGATTTGCAAATCAAGTCATCAAAAAACAAATATATCCTTTCCTACAGTGCATAGAACAGTGATACCATGTTCCTAGGATTACAGAGTGGAACATCTTCTGTGTTTGATGCTCACACCACTGATATGTCATTTTAAATGTGTTTAAATTATTCCATGCAAACATGAATTGGGAAATTCAACGGTTCAGCATCTTATAGGGAACGGAAAATAAATGCTTGTAACACAAGATAACACTTCATGCATTAGAGAAAAGAGGTAGTCATCCATAGAAACTTACTCTGTAATGAATTTATTACCCTTTAAGATGTGATACTTTTTTTGCTACAACAGATTAGCAGGGCTGCAGTTGAAGAAAAATGTTTGAATTTTAGCTGTGGGAGATTTTTATTTGCAACAATTTAAAGACTTCTACACCTGAGCCAAGAATAGTCATGGAGTTGCATATGTGCAGTCAGTTGTAAGAAAAGATAGTATGCTTTGGCCTGCAGAATGTACTCTAAAAAGAAACAAAAAGAAAAAGGCATAAGAAGGAAAGAAGAGAACAATGATTGCTTTTAGCAGTGCGGCTAGTGGGATGGTCATGCCTCCCATCTCATAATCTGCTGCAGACTTCTTAAATAGCTTCTGGAGCTGTCTGTTACACTGTTCTATCACTGATGTTTTCTTTAGAAATTAGAGCATGTTCCTGGGGGAAAATAAAATGTATTTCAAAGTATATACCTAACAGTTCCTTAAGGAAGCCACAGACTTGAGTTTACAAGGCTGGGATGAGGAAGGCTGTTGAGGACAGGACATTTTGGAGATCCCTTATTCATAGGGTTGCCATAAGTTGGAAGTGACTTGACAGCACTGAAACAACAGCTGGTCCATGCTCAATTTTCAAAAGGGATATACCCATATACTTGGGTATAAGTTGACCCGAGTATAAGTCGAGGCCCCTAATTTAACCCCCCCCAAACTGGGGGAACGTATTGACTCGAGTATAAGTCTAGGGTGGAAAATGCAGCAGGGCCTGGCAGCTCCTCCTTTGTGAGCTGGGGAAGCAGTGTGTGATGTTTAAAATGACTTTTAGCCACTGATGCAAGTGCTTGGGTCAGTGGCTAAAAGTCATTTTAAACATCATGTGCTGCTCCCTGTGATGCAGAGGGGGGTCATGAGAAGCGGCATGCAATGTTTAAAATGACTTTTAGCCACCGACCCAAGCACTTGCTTCAGTGGGTAAAAGTATTGACCCGAATATAGGTCGAGGGCCCCATTTTAAAGCCCAAAATTAGGGCTGAAAAACTAGGCTTATATTCGAGAATATACAGTATTTGAATGAGAAAGATTTCATACTAACAAAACTTTTCTTTTAGGCTCACGTATTGTATGTCAAGGGAGGCAAATTACAGTCCAGCAGGTATTGTTGGACTGCAGCTCCTATCCACCTTAGCAAACTTAGTGAATTACAAGGAATGCTGGAAGTTTCAGCCTTAACAAACTTGCCTATTCCTCTTCAACATATGTACTCATAAATTTCATTTACTGGTTGTCTGATTAATATCCTTGGTTCAGTGGTTAAACTGATTTGTAGTCTCTAAAATGTGAATGTTCTATTATATGTCCTGTTTTTTAAAAAAAAAAACCACTATCCTGAGCATTGTTTTTACATGAGAAAAATTGAATATAGATACAGTATTTCTAATGCAT
The DNA here is from genome assembly GCA_029282475.1 of Phrynocephalus forsythii. Lineage (NCBI taxonomy): Eukaryota > Metazoa > Chordata > Lepidosauria > Squamata > Agamidae > Phrynocephalus > Phrynocephalus forsythii. Next base: position 62,796,839 of record JAPFRF010000003.1, read on the forward strand.
AGCAGGATACTTCCCTTTCTCAAAGGTGGCTAAATTTTGAGATTGTTTTGGGATCTGTTTGGAGCAGAAAGGAAATAAACAAATGTGATTAAATGCAATCAGCGAAATTGCACGTCTCTAAAATCACATGGATTTAAAAACATCGGAACACAACAATCCATTTTCAAAAACCCTCCAGATGTCAGTCACTAAGGAAGAGACTGCCTGAAAGGAAAGATCTTTGCCTGCCTAGAGAAGGACAGCAAAGATGGGGCCAGCCTAACTTGCTGTAGGAGGGGGTTCCAGAGTCTGGGAACAACAGCAGAGGAGGCCCTCTCCTGTGTCCCTACCAAGTAAAGGTGATGGGACCAAGAGAAAGACATTCCCCAACTATCTTAATTTATCAGAGAGGCTTAGAAGAGGGAAATATAATCTTTAAACAGAGAAATAATTGCCCTTATTGCAAAGCTTAAAATGATATTTCAGTTTATAAAAATGATTTCAAGAGAGAGAGAGAGAGAACTCGTTCTTGTACTTTGCTGTTGTCTTTGGCCTTATAATATAGCTCACTGAGTAAGTAACCGCTGAAGAAAACTGTGTAGCATTTCTGGCACCTGCGTATGCATCTTGCTGTTTTTCTTTCCAAAAGGGAGAATGTGAGCATTCAGTTAGTGTACTTTGCTACGTTAAACCCTTGGCCACACCGAGAATCCTGCAAATGCATTTTCTTTTTCTCCTTCTTTCTGCTTCAGAAGGCTACCAGGCTTTAAATCCTAAAAGCAGTTGAGAACTGCTGCATGGTGTCATGGCTAGGAGGGAAAACAGGAGCAGGAGCAGCAGCCAGCCAGCCTTAAATTATTACATGCAAGGCTCTTCTGAACCTGCTAAGACTTGTGCAAATGTTAAATTTGATTAAATTGCCCAGCCTTCCTGCCGAAGATTCCTCTTTCTGTCATAAGATAAATTAGCAATAGTGGCATTTTATGGGAAAAGGCAAATTTTGTAGCAACCAGCTAGAACGGATTCTGTATTGGAATAGTCCTGGTAGGAAAGAAGCCTCAGTACTCTACTTCGACACAGAATCAGAGAAATATGGGTTGGTGGGGGAAGAAGCAACATTTCATATACATCTTGCAAGGACAATGATAGAGCTAATCAGTGAGAGAATAACCTTTCTGTGAATATTCTATCAGTGGAAGAGTACTTTAAGGTAAAAGACTGAACATAAGGAATGTTTTCACCTTCTCTTTTCCTCTAGTTTTAAATTCTGTGGTTGATGAGCCTAAGAACAGCAACCTGAGTTTGTTATTGTAGTCAGACACATATTCTTAATTTTTCTATGTCTGAACATCGCCTGCCTTTTTCTTGCCAAGCTTCATGGAAGAGATAGAGTAAAATGTACTTTGAACCTAGAGCCATATTTAAAATCAGTAGGTTAGTACTGATTTTCATATTGAATAATGTTTAAGTAATCGACATCTTGTGAACAGTGGGTGAACATGCTGAATTTATGGTGGAAAGCAGTTCTGAAATAGTTGAACTGCAATATAAATACAAACCCTAAACCATTCCTTGAAAATTCTTGCTGGGATTTTATGAAGGGTGACTGAGCAGAATCCTCACCTTGAATAAAACCCAGGGGCAACTTTAGGTTTCAGTTTGGTTTCCAGGCTTTTAAGCATTTTGTCATAAGTTTGGATCTGGTTTTTTAAAAACTATGATTGTTTGAGCTGAGAAGGGATGCAGTGCTGAACTACCCAGCTGTAGTCAGTGAAGTGTGTGTGGCTGTGTTTCAGCCACTGATTGAACTGACTGACTCTGCTGAAGTTTAAAGAAAGCCATAGCTCCTGCTAGCTTAGTACAGGGATAGGCACTGTATGTTCCTCCATATATCACTGGACCACGGTTCCTATAAACCAGTGATTTCCATCCTGATGTTGGGTCCCCAGATGATCTTGGACTAACCCTGCCAGAAACCTTCACCACTGGCTGTGCTAGACGGGATTTCTGGAAACTGTATACCAAAAACATCTGGTGAACCAAGATTGGGTACTACTGCTATAAACACTCTTATAATTCCTCACTACTGGCAGTGCTGTCTAGGGCTGATAGGAATTGCAGCAGCAGCAACATCTGGAGAGAGCTACACATTGCTCCATCCTGGTTTAATATGATTGCAGAATATAGTTCTGCAGGCAGTGCTGAGAATCGATGAAGGATATGCCTTAAGAAACATACAGCTATGCATGGTAGTTGTCCTTCAATTGACTTTTGGAGCACTGAGCTGAGACAATAGATAACTTTGTCAATTTGGCTCTTGGTTAGACGAATACTCAATGAAGCTTTGTTGAACTCTGCTCATAATGCCCTGCTAGAGTGTAACAGTGAAGAGTGGTGAGATCATTGTTATGTCTTCTAGGATTAGAAATGACAGAGAACCTGTGGCTCTTGAGGTGTTGATGGCCTGTAAATACTTGTCATAAACCAGTGCAAAAATGATTTGCCTGGTAAATTCTACATGAACATTTCTAGGAAGTGATGTGGAGAGAAAAGAATAATCTGCCTGGTGGTCAATAAACAACGGTCTTCAGGGATCTTTGGAGGGAAACTATCATAACTTAAATGATTTGCCCAGAATCACTAGATCAGCAAATTTGAGCCTATAGTTTTAAGCACACAGTGAGAAAATCCCATTGAAATCACTTAAATTGTTTTCTGAGAAAAGATCCACAGCCTTGAGCTTGAAGCATTGTTTCTTGTACAGAAGTAATAAATGAAATCAATTAATAATATATTTTGGTTTAGTTTCTTATTTAAAGCTTAGTTTTTCAATTTCAAGTAATGCATTTTAAAATAAGGTTTAAATACAACTTGTCAGGTATATGTTGTATATCAGGCCTGCACCACCCATCGACCGCAGGTGATGGGTAGCCCACAGCACTGTTAGAAGTTGCCTGCCAGCCTCCCGACATGCCACCTGTGGTGGCGTGCTGGGGGGGGGGATTTCCTCCCCAGGAAGGGAAAAGAATTCCTGAGGCTCTTTGCCCAGACTCCTCTTAGATCACCCATCCCAGAATCCTTCACCACTTCCCCCGGAAGCAGATTCTTTCTGCGGAATGGAATCTTGGCTTTTGCCTCCTTCACTTCTGCAAACTTCTGGCCAATTGAAGCACAGCAAAAGGCCCTGTCCAGTTGCGACTCCAGCAATGGGCTAGGCTCAAGGAGGAGGAGGAGAAGCAAGCTCCACCTTTTCTTTCTAGGAGGCGAATGGGATGGTGCATCTTGGGGGGTCCGTGTGTAGGGGTGGGGGAGAGAGCTTAGCCCCAAACATTCCCTTTTTGGACCTGAAAAATGCCTTCTGATTCCCGCTCCAGTTTAAGGGCCTGAAGAAGAAAAGGAACAGGAGGGAGAGAGAGGGCAAAAAACCTCTTACCTTCGGTCGCCGCCACCAAACCCCACCCCCACGCCGGGCTCCTCCATAGGAGACTCCACCCTCCTGCTCAGGAGCACTGGTGAATGCACACACGCTTCTGAAAGTAGCCCATGGGGATGTGCGGCACTACAGAAAGTTGACTGCCAGAACGTCCGGCAGCTGGAAGTAGCCTGCAGGCTGTTCAAAGTTGGACAGCCCTGTTGTATATCTTCATAACAGAGTAAGCAGCGATGTCCAGGTTAGAGAAAACATGACAGACTAGTTGCTGGTTTTTGTGCAGTCTATTTACAATATTTACAGTTCATTGGCAATACTTTTGCTCTGAGTACATCAGTCATCACTTCTTCATAGTTGACAGTAGCATTTCAGCATTACTCCATTTGCAGTCTCCATTGACTTCCATCACCCATCAGCTATTATCATCACAGCAAGCAGCAACATCATGGCATCAGCCAGTGGCATTCAGCAACAGACATCAAGAACATTATGCATCATACAGTATATATAGATTCTATAACCAATAATCTTTTCACCTTATAATCACATGACATATGCTCTTTTGACATCTACGTTTCTGAGCTTCGCTTCTGTGTCCTTGGACACTTCGCTTCCCCTCAAGGCAACAGCTGGACTTGTTTTACCTAATTGCAAGCTTAAAAACGTCCACTGAGCATTATGATTCCAATGCTGTGACACAACTGACCAAAAAGTTTGATGTGGAGTCCTGCATGCAGCAGAGGGTCAAACTTGATAGCCTTATAGGACTCTTCCAACACCATTATTCTATGATTCTGCCAGTTTCTATTAGGAGGGGTTATGGTGACGGTAATGAAAACTCAAATGTTGCCTGTGAGGCGTCTGAAATTCCTATTCCCTGTCCCAAAATGTATGCTAGTGAATCAGACTGACAGAAAAATCAGACAGTATTCATTCGTACACTCAAGGTTGTGTATTTCACGTGTCTTACCATAAACAGTAAAGCTAGTTGGATATTGAAACTAATTTATTCTCTTCTTTTTTAAATGAAATACCTGTGCCCCCTCCCCCACATTCTAACAGCTCAGAGGAAATTGATTTGTAAAAAGTAGAAAACCAACCACTTGTGTTTCCTCATCATCACTAAGGTTTTTTTCCCCTCCTTTCCTTCCTTGTCTCACAGAAATTCTGAAACAATATACCAAGCCAGGAGTTGAATGTTTGGAGCTGTTTGCTCGGAGTTTACAGCCTGGGTGGACCAGTTGGGGCAATGAAGTCCTCAAATTTCAGCACATGGATTACTTCGCTGCTGTGAAGAATAAGTGTAACTAACTCTGTTCAGTGATATGTTGTGCCAGGTTTGTTTTTCTTTCTGTGCTCCACATTCGCCATTTGTGCAACATTTGGAAACCAGCATGAATATATATATACTAGAAATCAGTATGAACCAGTATACATTTACTTGCTTAGAGTTCCAGCTGCATGCAGAAGCTGCTGTGGCAATCTGACCAGGTCTTGTTCGTGAGCAGTCACATTCCTGATTGTGTGACCCAGTTGCATTGTCACTGCAAACTATGCAGTTGCTGTTCCACACACAGAAATATGGAACAGGATACTGACCATTATGTATTTTGAAATCCTTATGATAACATACTAATGATAAACAAACTTGGACACAGAATTTGCTCCTTTTGAACTGGATTTAAATATCCTTTGGCATTACATTTTTTTAGTTATGTGAAATATAGTGATTTGGACCACATTTGAGCAGTAACTGTGAAGAGCTGCCCTTGGGAATTTGGACCTAAGCATGTATATGGGTTGAAAGTTGTCAAATGTGAACATGAGCACAGGAGAAGAGGATATGGTAAGATTTAGAATGGGCAAGATGGATATTGCATGGTACAAGTAGAGAGTTTATTTCCAGTGCTGAACTAGACATAGGAAGCTGTGTTAAACTGAGTCAAGTCATTGGTCCCTATAACCCATTATTGTCAACCCTGACTCTCCTCCTGCATATGTATGAGTGATGTTCATGAGCGCTGGCCTGAGATAGCAGATGGCAGCATGGTCCATGAGATTAGTGGAAAGATGTGCAAGTGACAGACAGAAAACATGGACGTGTTTGACACCCACCAGATCCAATTTAAGCTGCCAGTGTATTTTATCCTGTGTACTTTGTTACCAGTTTAGCATTAGGAATCATGCATTTTATACCATCCTACTTAACACAAACACGAAAAATAATATATGGTCTGTTCAAAAATAGTTTGTGATTTCTTGGTTACGTGTAGGATTAAAAGTTGCCCAACTGTCAGGCTTGATAAATTCCTCTCTGTTGAGATGTTTTAAGTGATTTGTCATCCAAATTACATTTGGATTGTTTTTTGCATCTTATAATTATTCTTAACTTTTATATTTTTAAACACATTGCTTTAAGTTGGAACTTATTGCTATTTTTTTAAATATGTCTTTAAATTGCTAAGCACTGGACAAGGAGCTGCAGTTTAAAACAGTGGTTTCCAACCTTGGTTTCCCAGATGTCCTTAGACTAAAACTTCCAGAAGCCTTCCTTACTGGCTGTGCTGACCAGGACTTGTGGGAATAGTAGTCCAAGAACATCTGGGGACGCAAAGTCGGAAACCACTCCTTTAAAACAAGAGAAATATGATTGAGCCAACTAAATTGATTTGTGGCTTCCTCACATTCAAAATGGTACTGCAGTCATGGCTCAGTTTGGTTGCAATCGGATTTCATCATGATTCATTTCAATTGGATTGGTCTTTTAAACTACTTTAATTATTCTTCCTTTTCTGCCCCAATAACAGTCTTTATTTTCACAGAATGTATATTCTGTTGATGCCTGCTTTTGTAAGAAAAAAGGTTCTACTATGAAATAATTAAATCACTTTGAGAATGATAAACTGTATGTCTCCCCCCCCACACCACCTTTAGGGTTTGCTGTATTACAAGTGCAGTAATAAATATTATCGTATGTTTTATGCAAGAGTATAAGAGAAAGTAATCACTATTTTAAAAACAATAGAATAAATCTTTCCATCTGAAAATTAGATAAACTTCAGATTAGTCAGTATGCTGTTAAATTTTTAAATACAGTCTGGCTATTCACAAGTAGACTGGGATTTTTTGTACTTCAATAATAAAAGAATCAATTTGAGAAATATTTTTCTTACTACATTATTTACAAGCCTCTTATTTTTCAAATTGTGTGTTTATATGATGGAAAGTGTGGGCTTTTTGGCTGAGGTTGCTTGCCCTGTGGGGTTAAATGTGCTTAAAAATGTATTTTTAATATCACTGGGATTTTGTTATTGTCAATGAGTTTGGGTGTGTATGCAGGAAATACCCCTGGTACTGCTTTACAGCACAAGCTACTGTGTGGCTACTCTGAAGAAAGTCCTATTTATTTCAACAGGGCTATTCTTAAGTAAGTTAGTTCCACTTCATATTTCATGGTGGGTGCAACTAAACCAGGAAAAGTAGAGTTTTCCACTGTGAAGTCACACCCCAGAAGTCGGGTTTTCCTTGGTGAATTTGCTTTTATGGCTCACACTGGAGTCAGCAGAGAGGCCAGAGAAAATTGGCAGTCTGAACTTCTTCGCACCTTGTTAATGTGGCTTTAGTGGAGCCATCAGGAGATATGGCTGCTTACAGCTAACTTTACAATAAAAGATCTGGCTGCCAGCTTCTTTCTATCTGGTAATTTCTTCCTTGCTGACATCCCAACCATGACCCCCTTGGGTCTCCCACTGCCCTAGGGGACTAAATGCTGGCTCCAAGCATTTGGAAAGATATATTGGAAATGTATATGGAGCAAAGGGATGCTCACACTTGAGAGTAACTGACACCCCTATGTTGTTCAGTCGTTAAGTCATGTCTGACTCTTTGTGACCCCATGGACCAGATCATGCCAGGCTCTCCTGTCTTCCACTGCCTCTCGGAGACTGGTTACATATTATTGGTTGCATCAGTGATGCCGTCCAACCATCTCATTTTCTGCCATCCCCTTCTCCTTTCACCTTCAATCTTTCCCAACATCAGGGACTTTTCCAAGGAGTCACCTCTCTCCTCTCTCATGAGGTGGCCAAAGTATTGGCGCTTCAGCTGTCCTTCCAGTGAACAATCAGAAGGAATCTGGGCTGATTTTCATTGACTTGCATGTCATGTAGTTAACGGATATGAATGCAGACCAGTCTGTCCCAAACTCAGTTTCCTACATTTCCTTCCATATTTGTTTATGTAGTTGCAGCTATATAGCTGTTTTCTTAGCATCCAGGAGTCATATCACTAAAAGACTCCTTGATAGTTTTCATCTTCTCTGAATCCTACACACACACCTAATGCTGCATCACTGATTGTGAACTTTTCTATTCTTGTGTGCATTGAGAGATCAAGATAATGGTCATAGGATTCTGTTTTCCAGATCTGAGCATTATCTAACATATGTGAGGTACTTCACTTTATTTTATGGACTTCAGTAGGCTTGTAGTAGATGCAAAATTGTTGCTCCTGTGATCATTTATGAGGAGGTGGGCCCATTAATTCCATGGGGCATATCCCCCAGGATGTGTTGTATATGATTGCAGTCATCAACCTACCACAGTTGGTTCAACAGCAAACCTGTATATTTTCTTTAGTGTGCTATCCATCTTGCAGAATATTGTTGTATCTTCCAATTTTATGAGTGCATTAATGCCATAATCTTCCTTCCATCTGAAAAATTGAAAATATTACCAAATGCAAAACATTTTGAAGCTCCCAGCTGCAAATAATCCTTGCACTTGCACATATTGTCAAAGGTAGCACGTATTTGAAAGAACTATGCACATACCATTCTTCAAACATTGTTCCAGTCTGGGGGCCTTCCCTCCAAAATGGGCATAGTAACACGTCCTTATAGAGATGAATTCTGAACCCGCTAGGATGGGGCGACAGTGATTGCTGTCTGTCCCCCACCTTCAAATAATGGATGTTTCAAGACACGATTTTAGCTCTGGCTTAAAATAAAGATGAAATTGCCCCCAATGCTCACCTCCCTCCAAAATCTGCCTGCAGACGTCCTGTGCACTCAGTGTAGGAAATGTTTCTCTTACAACTGCTAAGACATTTCTGTACTGTACGAGTGAAATGAAATGCAAAGTGAATTATGAGGCTCATATTATAACATGCTGGACTTTGAACATTTAATGTTGACCGTGTCAGTAAATCTTTTGGGTTTTTTAAAAACTAGAAGTACCCAGTGCCACAGGGAATCGAAACCCCTTATGTCCCACCGTGGCTTGGTTCTCTTTCCCATTGCTATGCTTGTGAGAATCTGTAGGTTTGAGCCCTTTTCCCTTGTGTTCTTAGTCTCCCTTTCTCCACATTCAGCCACTTATCCCACTTTTGCAATGGAACTAAAGTTTCTTTCCTCTACTCATCCAGATGTGCATCCTCTCTCTTTACTGACTTGCTGACCCATCCTTTACCTACACCAGTGGTTCCCAACCTTAGGACTCCAGGTGTTCTTGGACTAAAACCTTTGAAAGCCTTCATCACCAGTTGTGTTAGCTAGGATTTCTGGGAGTTGTAGTCCAAGAACATCTGGGGACCTAAGGTTGGGAACCACTGTCCTACACCATCCTGGTGCTTCTGATTTCTTCCCAGTGCTGCTTCTTTCTCCCCAGTGCTCTCCTGTTCTCACTTCCTTGCTGCTCTTTTCTTCGACACTGATGGCCACTTTGCTTTTCCCTCTGCTCAGACACCTACCCCAGGCAGCATGACTTGAACATCTTCCAAGTTCCATCTATTCAAAGAGGTCAGGAGTTTTGAAAAGGGAAGCAGCAATCATACGTGGCATCTTTTCTGTGCAGGCTGGCATAAAGGCGCTGTATAGAAATGGGTAGGTTGGGTCTGGTTGCAGCTGCTGGTTGGGAAAGTGTTCCACCTAATGACTGGCAATGACACTGCAGGCTGCAGACATTTCAATAAACAATATTACAGATGACGAGATTTCATCGCCATGAAACTGTCTTTCAAAATAAGCATACACAGGATTGCACTGTTAAATAATGATCACAAAGCAGGGAGCAATATTCTTTTTAACTGCAGTAAGGATAGATGTTGAAGTTCCACAAGCACCAACTTCACTGGGACGTAACCTCTAAAGGGACATGGATGGGATTGCACTCTAAATCACATCAAAAGATGAGAACAGCATTCTTTGTTTGACCAGGAATCTTGTTTTAAAAAAGTCAAGAAACTTCTACTTGTTTTCTACCGTATCTGCATAGGAGTCCCCTGCTGACTTTCATGCCATGTCAAGAGGCATGGCCCTGGGTCTTTTTTATTTCTTGCTCAGCAAATCATTCCCACACAATTTCTCACAAAATGTCACTAATTTACTGACTAAGTTACGTAGTCATAGTTGGTGTTTACAACTGAATGGTTTAGGAGCCAAGACAACTGGTCACCTTAGCCTCAGGTGATGAAAACCCTTTCTTTTTAAACTGTGCTGTTTCCAATCAAGGATTTTGTACTGCGCACATAATCCAATAAACTCTTCTATTGCTAGAAAAGAAAACTTAGTCTCTGGATATATTCTAACTTTATTGTTAGATTATGTCAATGAGTGTTGTAACCAAACTTTTTTGAACATGAAAATGAAGGATTGAGTTTGAATTTAAAATGTCAAATTAGCATATGACCTTTACTTACTTTTTTTACAATCTAATAAGCAAAAATATGTCTGGTAATACTTTTTGTGAGGTATTTTTAGAACAGCGAAACCGATGGAGGTAAACAATTAATTTAAGCTTGCACAGAGAATCTTCAGGCAACCCCAAGAGGACCCCCAGTTTGAGAAAGTAAAATTGCTTGTTTTTTTTTAAAGTCTTTGTGTTTGATCAGTTGTCCTCATTTTGCCATTTTGTCTGCTATCTTGCTCAGAGTTCATGGTGATTAAGAGCAGATTTTTGAACAATTCCCTGTGTTATTGCTAGTGTTGTTCAGGAACTAATAAACAGTTGGCTATATCTTCACCTTGCATTTTGAAACAGACTTTGAGTGCAAATTAGGGAGTTATGCATATATCCCTGTGAATAGATGGAGTGTTGAAAGAAATGGGCCATGGTACATTCACAGCATTCAAAGCAGTCTTATAATGACTATGATGATGAATCATTATACTGAACTCTTAACTTCTGTACATGGCTGGTGCAGCCTTCATGGACTTTCTCTAAAGTGACTTTCTACAGAGCAGTACAGAATGGGCTGATGAGCTAGAATACACTGTGAGGTAGTGTTCCTCTGTATGTGCGTCACTGGGAAAAAGAAGTTAGAGAGTTCCATTGCATTTGGATTCTTCTTTTGGGTTCTCCGCAGGCATCTGGTTAGCCACAAAATGATGAAACATGTATGCTTTTGGTCTTATCCAACACAGGAAGTTGCCTTATACAGTGCTGAACCATTGCACCATCTACCCCAGTATTGTTTCAGGCAGGAATCATTCCCAGAGACATCATGGATGGAACTTTGGACCTTCTGCATGCAAAGCAGATCCTGTTCCCTCATCTATAACCCTTCTCCTGGACAAGACTATGAGAAATATGTCAATGGTTATAAGGAGCTGTATGATATTCCTTAGGAGGCTTCAATTTACATCATCTCATGCACGGGGGGAAAGGCAGGGATTGCTATCTTCCATGGGTGTGTAAACATTAATCCCCATCCTCCATGTGTTCATCTAGCATGTGGAGGAGCTTTTCTTGTAAATGTAATATAGTGGCTACATGCATAGCTGGATGATAGGGGCATAACAGTAATGTGTATTCTCAGTACAGTTGGAGCCTCACATATGTATGAAGAAAAGGGTGCCTGAACCATATCCCTGAAGACATGTGTCTACAAGGCTTCTACAGTGAGAGTTACTGAATTTCACCCTCTGAATAGGCACTGCCCAATGATGGGCCATTGTAGGTCCCCACCTTCTCTATCTGCATGTCATTTGCACCTCTGGGCATACCTCCTTCCAGTCAGCAGGCATAACTAATATATCTTTCCACACAGGAGAAACTGCACAGGAGGTGCATAGATTTCCCAGACCATTGACTTCCTTTGAGTGCATTGTGGTTCAGTGTGGGAGTTGAAAGTGGTATAGGTCTTTGGAGAGAAAGGCAAAATCCAAAAGATATAGAAGCTCCACTTTAACCTAGTTGCTCAGGGTGGAACACATGATCTCACTCCCTTACATCTATCTATCTATCTATCTATCTATCTATCTATCTATCTATCTATCTATCTATCTATCTACACACACACACACACACACACACACACACACACACACACACACACACACACACACACACACACACACATGTACTGTACATATGTTTGCAAGCATGTACACTTACCTTCATCCTCACAATAACACTGATGCAGATGATCCAGTGAAAGAGCAATTGTCTGTTCTGGTTTTCATGGCTGAGCAAGTACTTTGACCACCGTCTCCCTGGCTGTAGTCCAACACTCTCAACAGTTAATGAATGGCACATTAGTACTGGAAGCATTGGTATGGCTTCCACCCATTTGTTGAAAAAGTTCAGCTCACCACAGTCTCCTTGTAACAATGTGTTAACACTATAATTATCAGGACATTAAAGTTTAAACTTCACTAAATCAAGTTTGCCTTGCAACACACTTATGGTAAGTGACAGGTCTTTTTTCTTAGCGTTTGTCTCACTTGGTGATGGGGTCCACTATACTTATAGTGACAGGTATCTATATGAATTTATATTTAAAGAGATACAAATAGTTGTATCACAAAGGCATTTAGAGCTAACCACACAAAGAAGAATGGAGGCTTTGGGAGTATGCTCTGTTCTTACACTTAATTTTTGGGCCCAGAGGTATCATTTTGGTGGGGAGGGTGTAAGAGAAAAGCATGATATAAATTAGCAGGTGGCTTTTGCTACCAGACATTCGGGAAACACTGCAGTAGGGTTTTATTGTCCACAAAGGTAATGTTGTTATGGTTGTTCTTGTTGTGACCACCTTAGCCTATAGCAGCTGCAGAAGGAAGGTAGCCATCTCAAGCTGGAGTGTCTGAAAGTGAATGCCAAGAAGGCATCTGGGCCAAATCCTTTGTGTGATGGAGCCCATCACAGCAACTTTTGCTTTAAACTGATCTGGCTGGAAGGCAGCACAGGCTGTGAGCTGAGATGGCCGAGTCAAGAGGCTTCAAGCAGTAAAAGCAATTTTGCTCATTAAACCCTATGCCATTTTGAAAGCCATTTTCTAATATAGTCTCTGCACTTGCATCTTGGCCTCCTTTCTTCATACCTCCCTGTTCCGGGCTGAGACGAATCATCCTTTCCACTCAGCTGTCTCCAACATGGGCTTCAGTTGTTCTACCACAGAGAATGTCTCTGAGTCCTGGTTCCCAAGGGAGACAAATATCCTGTAGTTCTTGAATACAAATGCAAAAATAGGCAATACCTTTTACAGACCACTTAAAATTCACCATACAATAAGCAAGGTTTTTGTTGATTAAAAAATCCACATTAGTCGTGCACCAGTGCGAAGCATTTACAGTGCCAAGTTGCAAGTCCAAAAGTGCATGGCAAGATGTATTTTGTCAGGAAACATTGTTCTTCATTGCTAAGTCCAGCAGTTCTTAGCAAGATGAGTTCTTCCAAGCTAGTCTCTTAGATAGAAGTCAGGAGTCTGACTGGTATTTTCTGGTTAAAGCTTCGGCAGCTGTGGAATGAATATGTGTTAGCTGCACCTCCAGAGGGTTAGCTTTCCTGGACTTAGGCTCCCAGAATCCCCAATGCTGGCCATGCTAGCCCTTAGATTCTGGGAGTTATTGTTCACAAAAGTGTTGTTTCTAAATTCTTTCCGATGTCATCGAAATGCACTTACCAGTGTCTTGTTTGCCAGCATGATGCTTCCTTAAGGCAAAATGGTACCTCTTGCTCAAGATGTAGAATGCTGCTGGTTCGTTGGTGAAACAATCCTGATTCAAAAGTTTTCTACTAAAGTCCGTTTTCATCCATAGCCTCCTAACATTAATGTTCCTTTTTACTTTTTTTTTTTTTTTTTTTTTTGGAGGAGGGAGGCAGGCCGGGATGGACGCCAGAATTCTAAGAACATCATGGTGAAGAAGGGGCAGAAAAGCAAAACCAATTCAGTACAACTGATGTTGTTTTCCCCTCCTCCTTAAACATCTCATTAGCACAGCAATTTGTTGCAACAAGTGCACCATTTAGAAAGGTTACATCAGAAACAGACGTTGGAGGTTCTGCTAAAATAGAGAGCCTGCCTGTTTCTTATTCATCAGATGTAATTCTTGAGTTTCATTCATTCATTCATTCATTCACAGGCAACCTAATAAGGCACCTGATTCTATTTGTTGCAAAGAAACCTCTTTGAACCAAAAAGTAAAAGAATTGCTGTAAACAAGTGCTGAGCCACTGACAATGCTAGAATTTTCTGTGCAATCCTGATAAGATATTTATCTATTGTTTGAAATTTTTTACTGTCCAGTCATTTGTATTTTTTAAAAGCATTTTACAGTGAAGATGTAATTGCTTTCATTTAAAAATCATGGCATAAGATGCTGAGGATGTGACCAGCTGTGACACATAAGTATTTCCTACTCTGATGAACCAGACAATAAGATAATCTAATTAGTCTCTCCATGAGAAGCAGTCAGAACGAAGTCTGATGGCTTCCCTTTTTAAGAATCAATAAAATGGCAACATAGTAAAATATGACCAGCCATCTGTAATATAAATATGTTAGGATGGAGGAAAAAATACATGCATCATAAAAGCCTGATTACTTATATCTTCATTAGCAATGTGTAGTGATTAGCAAACGGTGCTTAGCATTTTTCATAACATTAATGTCTCAAGATGAAGGCAAATGGTATTTACATTAGCATCTGGGTGGAAATTTTTTCATGCCTTCCTGGATGTTTCTCAGTGATGCAGTCGAGGTCCCTGCCTCTCAAACCAATGCCGCATGGAAAAAGTTATCATGACACCCTAGATATCCTTTAACAGAGATGTTGTGAGATGCTTCCTCTTCATCAACAGTCTATTACAGCATAACAACTCCCATTCCCAAATAAGATCCGGATGTAATCTACAATTTGAGACTTCCCCTCATTATGAGAAGCAGATGTTCAGTCTTCCCTTTCTTTGAGTCTGTTCAAGTACTGTACTACAATCTGTGCTGGTCTCTGTTGTAAAGCAATCTAAGGTCCCATTGATAATCATGTGAAGGACCTCCTTTTACCTTTGAAGACTGAACAAAGCACAGCACAGCCAACTCAGTTTGTCAGTATTAGCCCATTCTATGGACACAGCCCTTGGGCAGCTAATGGACCTACCTAGCAGTAGATAGCACCTCATCTCCACCTTTCAGGGTTGCATACCCTTCCAGCTTTGGTCACAATCCATCTGTGTCATCACTTCCTATTATCATTTACTAACTCTGGGTGGCTGGGTGTAACATTTTGCCCTTCTTATAGCGGGTAGCCAGGGAGAAAGTCTCAGAGGAGCAAGGATCCAATGGCATGCACTGGAACTCCTCATATCTGTTGAGGGAGAATGTTTAAGGCGCCCACAGCATGTGCAGCTGTAAGATAACAGGCAGCTGGTGCTGCTTCTCAATCCATAATTGGGAGATCTTAATGTTGCTCTTGTGGCCCAAGCTAAACACAGCAGAGGAAACACTGGAACAGTTTCTGGTAAATTCTCTCTCCCCCACCCCTCCAAGTATGGAGAGTTAGAGTTAAGGAAAAATAAAACACTCTGGCTAGAAATTGCAGATTAAGTCACAGAATTATGGCCCTTATCTTTGCCTTTACCCAACTAACAATTTCCTGGACATTGTCATTTCCAAACGGTCTGCATATGTTTATTCAAAATATGGACAATTGAGCAGAAAAAAACAAATCAGAATTCAAACACTTTCCTTAACTGGTATGGAAATTCCAAAGCATGGCACTCAGAATCCTCTGCATTCCAGTAACTCTGAAGTGGGTCTATTCAGGCCAGACCCCCAAATCAGCTAAGGATATTGGTACATGCAGAGAGAGAGAGAGAGAGCACACTTCTGCCAGTTGTTTTTGTTCGGCTTTAGTTATTTTGTTAAAAATAGTAGTTGGGTCTGATATTTCATTTCACCCATTTCTGTTATCACAGGAAGGTGAGGATTACTGCATGCTGTGATGGCAAACAGTCTTTTTTGCTTAGCCTCTAGTTCGATTGCACCAGGAGGATTGTTCCATAGTGTTAGAGTAGTTTATCTCTCATTTGCACAACGCCATGCTGGTCCCTGTGAATTGCAGTCCCAGATAGCATAATCATTTTACTTGGGGGTGGTAGTGGTGGCGGAAACAAACCAACAACACTCACACTTGCAAACAAGTACTAGATTTTTCACTTTCTGTGAGCATTTTGGGAGGTTTTATAGGTGAATAGAGAGTGCAAGGATGATTTAGTGAGAGTATGTCCAGGATGGAGGGAAACATATTTTAAGCAGTGGGAGTGATTTGCATAAACAGATGCAGATGAACTTAAAAACTGTTGGGCAAGGCTGACCACACAGGCTTTGGAAAGAGAGATGCAGCCCAGTATTTGTCTCAGCTAGATTTGACTAAGCCTACTGAGTACTGACATATCTTAGATATGCCGAAGATTTAGGATGAAGTTGTTCGCTGAAGCAATCATACTTAAAGCTAAAACTAGGGAAACAGATAAATAAAAAACTTGATATTTACATGTGATAACATTGTTATGGCCTGTGGCCAAGCTAATTCAGGTTTGTTAAAGATAACAAAGCTTTTGCTCACACCATGGATATGTGCAGACAATAGCTTTCCAAACTATCCCAACCTGTGTAGAAATTCAAAGAAGGAAACATTTAGTGTGAACAATTTCTGAGAGGGTACCAGACATGGGACTTATTTATTCAAATGTTACATAGTATTAAAAAAAACACCTAGTGAATTAGAAAATATTGTTGTGAATAGTTTTTTTGTTTTACTGTAAACTGCCTTGTGGATTGTATACATGGAAAAGTGAGGTATAGATGTTTTAAACAAAGAAAATAAGCCAGAATATATTCCCCTTAATGGAAATCTTTTTGAATACATTTGAATGTTTTTAAAGCATTACATTAAACAAAGGTTACATGATGAGGGGCTGTTGATCCACTCAACAGCTACATACTCCCTAATTAAATTTATACAGTAGTCAAGGCAGCTAACAATAAAACACAAAAATACAAAAACAAGAAGGTTAAACACACATCTGTATAATTATAAAAATAAAAAGTGCCCCCACTTAAACCTACAGTATTTCAGTAACTCGCAAGTCCATTTAAACAAGAACAACTTTGTTTATCAGAAGAAGGATATGGGAGAAAGAATTTCTCTTTACACCGAGTTCCAGAGGCTCTCAAAGTGTCTACAGGGTATTGTTTGTTCAAGGCAGTGAGAACTGTAGCAGGAGGAAAGATTTAATATTATGGCCATTCTCCACTCACACTCACAAGTTGGCAAGGTTTTTTTTTTACATGTTATTAGGTAATGCATACTCAGAGGAGTGACCTGTCTTGTTCCTACCTTCATATGGGACAACCAAAGGAGGCTTGAGTGCACATTGTAATGAGATGGAGAAAGATGGCTTGCAATTTAACAAATTAAAAACAAAGAAATCAATTCTTGAAGCTTCTTGGACAAGTGAGCTCACACTGTTTGTATGGTTGGGAACCGGAGGTGAAGCAAGGGTTTGGAACGCCCGGGGACAAAGTCAGTTTTTGCACCCCCTTTTGACATCCCACCTACCGAGCAAGGGGTGTCCGATCTTGGGGTAACAGCGGGAGAGGGGGAGAAGGGTCCCTCTTTCTCACACCCTCTTCAGGGGTCTCCCAGACAAGGCTCTCCTGTGCAAATGGTACAATGCACGGATAGCGCCAAGCAGGCAATGTTTTCTTTTTCAAGCATCTCCTCTGTAACATGCTTCCCCCTTCTCCTTTCTCCTGGTTAAGGCGTGGCGATTGTTAGCCCGGGAAAAGGAGGAGAGGGAAGCAGGCAATGGGATCTTTTTTCCAAGCAGCACCTCTTTGGCATGCTTCCCTCTCCTCCTTTTCCCGGGCTAACAATTACCCAGCCTTAGCAGGAGTGGGGGAAGGAGGAGGGGGAGCAATCGACAGAGGTGCTACTTGGGGGAAAAATCACTTGCTTCCCTCTCCTCCTTTCCCCTGACTAAGGATCGCCAAGCCTTAGCGGGGTGAAAGGAGGACTGCTGGCAGGATGGCGCATGGCTTCCTCCTCCTGCTCCCTCTCCAGGCATCCCCAGATTGCTGTGCGCTCTGAAGCAAATGCACTCTTTTGCCCCTCCCTAGTTATGCCAGTGTTAAGCCCAGGAATAAAACCATGACCTTAGTGAGGATTGGCAATTTGCTGTTAAGATTTACGCTACTTGGTTCACATAAACCTAACTTGATAATAGAATTCTGGTCATCACTTCATACAGCTACTACAAAGCATGCTAAATGAAGTGTGCTTCTTCTGTTGCATTTCTCCATGTTTTATACTCTCTCTCTCTCTCTCTCTCTCTCTCTCTCTCTCTCTCTCTCTCTCTCTCCTCCTCCTCCCTCACTCACTCACTCCCCATAGCTTGGAAAGAGTTACTTTTTGGACTAAATTCCACAAAAGTAACTATTCCATGCTCATACCACCTCTATTTCAATTGTTTTCCTAAATGAGGAGGGTCACCAGGTTATCATGAAAGCCAGAGACTACAGTGGGTACCACAACGGTTTGTAGTACCATCCACTATTGCAACCTTGTGTGCCTGGCAGGCCTGCAGCATGTTTAGAAGCTGTGAAGAAAAGTCCTATGTATATAGATGTTGTGTATGAGGGAGGAGGGCATATTCATCACCCTAGGATTCCCTGAGGATAGAGGAGCTCTGTGCACAAACACTTGCTCTCTCAGGTATTGAACACACATATGATGAGATGGATCATTAGGGATACACAGTACACTCCCCTCACTCATTTGTTCAGTGTGTGGGAAGGTTCGCAGGAGACCTGTTCTAAGGTAACTAGTAGAATCCAGCAAACTATGCTGTCCTCTGTGTTGTCCCAAGCCCTAAAAAGCGAATCTTGTTTTATTATTCTGTAACACTTGCTGCCAGACAAAGGAAGAACTGAATAATGACATTCTTAATGAAACATTTGGCTCTAGCATCTCTCCCCCCACCCCACATCACAAAGCAAAAGCCACCAGAAGTTGCCATGGAAACAAAGTTTTCCAGAAGCTTTGTGCAAAACTAAAATACTTGTTACAGTAGGTTTTAGTTATCAAACATAGCTGGTTCTTGTTCAGTTCACTGTCCAAGAACTGATAGATTCCCACTCACACACCCTGTACAATCCCCCTCCCCAACTTTAACACACACAAAAACTTTTTTTTAAATGGGAGCAAGATGGTAGAATTCCGCTGAAAGGCTTTAAAAAGTTTTTTTAAAATCAATGTACAGCTTTATGATGCTTCTCTTTAGTACAATCTGTTGCCTTCCCTTCAGTCACTTTAAATTTCAGTTTTCAGACACATACTCAGTGGTGCATATTTTAAAATAAACAATATATACCCAATGGCTCTGCTACTTTAAAATATACACTCTGTGGTGGTAGCACTAAGATCAACATTCAAGAATTGCATTTCTGAAGAAGCATTTCTCAACTTGATTGGTCTCTTGAGTTTGTGTGGGTGATCTTTGCCTTTGTTCTTTTTGAAACTCTTCATAACTTTTTGCAGCGGCTGCTGTTTTAATCCCGATAGTAGACAATATTGATCAGTTTCCATCACCCCATTTCTCATGGCATTACATTTTATCTCTATATGTTGTGTTTTATCACTTTAATTCCTATTTGTAGCTTTTCTTTTCAGTTCTAATGAGAACAATCTATCTGTCCCTTTCTACATGTAATAGTGCAGGCCATTGCAGTGTTCTTAATATATCTATTGAATTCCAAAACTACCTGGGACACACATACTATACATGTACTCAATTTTAGTTCATAATTTATTTAGAATTGGCTGTATCTTTGCATTTATTGGCAACCACATTTTACATCTTTGCCAGCAAATACCTTTGGTTTGTTTCTAGGCAAACACAGAAAGATTTCTAAGAAGAGTTTTTCCCCCTGCACCCTCAAACATGGCCTATAAATCATAGCAAGTGGAGCTTCTCCATTGGCTAAATAAAACTCTGCAAAGTACTATCAATAATGTATAGAATGTATAAACCATTAAAATAAAATAAAAATCTTTCAGGCACAGTGCAAGACCCGAAGGCTGAAATCCAGCAGTAAGTCACAACTTGAGAAGGCCCACTGAATCAGCAGAGATTTGGTGAGTCAACTCTGTGTAAGTTCTATTGAATCAATAGGTCTACTCTTCTTGTCACTTGCTTATGGGTTTCAGCCAAAGATTCAGAGAACCAAGTGATATATTGTGTGGTTTGGGGTGGTAGTGGGGGGGGGGGAGAATTTGTTGTTCTCAGCTGTGTTTGCATATATCGCACACCCTAAGTGGAAGATCCACTGACAGGAAGGGACTGGGAAGGCACAGGGTACTTTCCACCCCCTTGCTGGTGGAAATTGGTTTCCATTGGCCCATGCAGTAGATCTCATTGTACCCACTGACACAGATTCAACTGTGAAATCTAAATTTGCTAGGAAAGATATGTTCTCAGACTTGGGAATCAAACAGCCATGTTGGCATGGTTAGGGAACATGTACTGTACACCTCACCTAACTTCCTCTATTCTAAGGATACCTGTCCTTTAAGGACATAGTTCCCCTTGGTCAAAAGGCTCTTGACCTGAGCTGACGTTCATCCGTGGTGGCTAGGGGAGCCTGTCTGCTGTATGTTTTAGGTCTGTTGGAGACAATGACTGGACTGTGTGGATCAGGAACTACTTAGTGGGAGAGTCTTTGGTGGGTTGTAATATTAAACCTTACTGTTATCATTAGCACCACTGTCTGGGCAGACAGAAGAGGAGCTAGATACAGATAAACAGAAAAGGGGAAAACAGGATGCCACCTGGAGGGGGATGGGATGAAAGATGAACAGCTGCACAGGAGCCTGAAATTTGGGCAATCTGAGAGGGAGGGGAAGCAGCAATCATGTTTGCTCTACGACCAGCACATCATCCCAACATCCCTGTTTCATATGTTTTCAACGATACCATGAAAGAAAACAATATAATGCACATATAACCATATGACATTGAACAACTTCTTCCCTGATTTATTTTTAAAATGCAGCAAGAAACTAGGGAGTTTTATAGTACAGGGAGAAAGGTCTAAAAAAAACCTTAGTATTCAGGTTATGGGGAGAAAAACTGACACATTGTTACTGTATTGCTGTGGTTTTGGTCTAATGGTAGAAATGTATAGCTTTCAAGTAAGCATAATGGAATAACCTTGAGCATGTCAGAACAGTCAATTGTCTGCTTATAAGTAAAAACATACTCTATCTATAGCCCTGCTGTACCTTGATCATGTTTTTCACTCCTCTCGTCCTTTGCATTCACTAAAATTCAAGGCTAGAGGCTCAACTATATACCAACAACAATGCTCCTTGGAAGGAAGGGCATGCATTTCCTGTGGATCAGCACTGACAAACTCTGCCATTGATTACTACCTTGATTTGTAAAGCCCTTGAGAAAAAAATGTTCTTCAAATTACATTGTGTTGGCCAAACTTAGTTGTTAGTCCTAGTTAATAAGATCCATTTGATCACTGTAATTTACGTACAGTGGACCCTTTATAATAAACAGTTTGTATAACATAAAATCTGTACAACATAGGGGAAATTTGCTTAACATAATTGCCTATGGGGAAATATGTACAACATAAAAATGGGATTACTCCGTTTTCAATGCATTCCTATGGGAATTTGTATAAAAGAAAATTTGTTTAACATAATTTCATTTGGAACAAATTAATTCCTTTATACAAGGTACCACTGTATATGTTGACTTAACAATGCTAAGGGTCTCCTTGAATTGAAACTAAAGGTTGGATTTAGCTCAATTTCTGCTTCCTATCTTCTATATAAGATCTTTTAAGGCATACCACAAATAATGGTTGTAGCTTGCAGCTCACCCCAAGTTGAATACCTGACTAATGTGTTAATGCATTATCAGTGATAGGCGAAAAACAAAGAGACATCATTAAAGAAGTATAAATGCACATTCTATGCCAGAATAAACATCACAGAATGTGTCACAGCCAAGCTGCTGTCCCACAGCCTTCCTCTGAACTTTATTCAAAAGAAAGCATGGCAACACACTTCTTAAAAGGATTAAATGGCACATTATTGTTGCATCTTCTCCTGAATTAATGCAGTTAAGAAGGGGAAGCAGGTGTGCGCTGCTCCAAGCCCACAAACGTGATCACCTCCCTTTTAAACACATTTACTGCCCAAAAGGCTACATGGCCGTGTGAAGTCTGGAGTATTCAAATGACACATTGTTGACTCCTCTTGGGTACATTTATTCAAGTGGATATGAATTATTAAGTGACGTGGCACTGCTGCGTCTTGCTTTTTAGAAGAGATTATTTGGTCTCATTTGTGTCTTGTTTCAGACCTAAGCTCGGAAACTGGCTTGGTCACTCAGTCTGAACGATTATCTGCTCCAGATTAAGGACAGGAGGAGTGCAGCCCTTTTGATCTTCTTGTATCTTTTGATGGCATTCTTTGCCATTCATCTAGGTATCATCTTGGACAGGCTCCATGGAGTAGCAATAGGAAAATCACTCTGTTTCAGTGATTTTCAGTTCCTACCCAGGTTTCCAGAAAGGGGCATTGGGATTTTTTTTGTCCAGCCCCATTGTGATTAAGAGGTGGAGTGGCACAGAGATTTTTACTGCACCCCATATCTGTTTCATATCTGTATGAAACCACCACGAGAGGTTTGGGCTTGAGTGCTACCAGTACCTCAGGTCTGCTACTTGTTAGCTGAAGTTGTCCATGTGCTGAATCACTGCTTGGATTCTCTAAATGGCAGATGGATGAGGGCCGATAAACTCTTTTATATTCCACCATGGAGAAGTATTCATGGAGAATGAAGAAGGTCTTCTCAGTTATAGCACCTCAAGTTACAGGAATCCAGATCTTGATTGACTATTAGGATAAAACTTCCTAACATTAGAACAGTATGGGAATGGCACCAATTATTTTGAGAGGTGGTGAGTGCTCCAACACTGGAGACATTCAAAAGAGATTTAGACAACCACCTGGTAGATAAGAGGTGCCGGAGGGGGAATATGATTGAGACATACAAAATAATGCAGGGCATGAGTAAAGTGGATAGAGGGACATTCTTCTCCCTCTCACAAAATACCAGAACTAGGGGACATCCACTCAAATTGAAGCCTGGGAGGGTGAGAACAGATAAAAGAATTTTTTTTTTACCCAGCATGTTGTTAGTCTGTTGAACTCCCTGCCACAGGATGTGGTGATGGCATCTGGCCTGGATGCCTTCAAAAGGGGATTGGACAGATTCCTGGAAGGAAAGTCCATCATAGGGTACAAACCATGACGGAGATGTTTGATCTCCCGTCTTAAAACCAGAGTACTTCAAGGGCCAGATGCAGGGGAGTGGTATCAGGAGACAGATATCTAGTCTCGTGTGCTCACAGAGGCATTTGGAAGGCCACTGTGAGATACAGGTAGCTGGACTAGATGGGCCTTTGGCCTGATCCAGCATGGATATATGTTCTTATATCTTTTTATTTGTATTTTGCATTGAGCAAGAGGTTGACCTTATGGCTCTCTTCCAACGTCACCATTCTATGATTCTGTTATTCTGGTTATGAAATGTTCTCACCTTAGAGGTTTGACTTAGTAATCTCACTTTGGCAGTTGGCACCAAACTAAAATGTGATTATCCACCAAGGCCTTTGAAGATAGGAATCATGGCATTAACAACATGTGGACGGTCCACTACAGTTTCTGAATTGAAATATGTGATTTTAAATTTTAAAAGGTTTAAAATGGAAACATAGGGACAAAAATCTTCCCTCCACTAAAGCCTGAGATCATAGTCCAGAGGACAATGGAAGCTGTCCAACAGAATCAAGCATTTCTCCTCTCTTTTGAATATGCAGGTACCTCTTCATCAACCTGAAATCCAACCTTCTAGCCTCATTCTGTTTGAGATACAATCCATACTAAGTTAATCATGTTTTAGCCCCATTAAGATAAAAGGAAATTGGATTAGTTGTGACTAACTTATCTCACTAATTACTAGATCCATCCCCTCTCTCCATGTGGAGCACCTTTGGATAAAATGTTTTGCAGTAGTTGCATATATTTTAGAATGCCCAGATTGTAGGGGCTTGTGGAATGCTGTTGATTCCCACTTTCCTGCTTCAATTGAATTATATTCTGATTTAAAAAAATGATGGCAAGTTTGCATCCCAATTCTCAAATGTATTTAATATTATTTGGTACAGATGTTCCATTGTCCATTAAACAAAATGTGCTTCAATTAGGTTTGTAATGGATTCTTTATCTTGTTATTCAAGGTTTTCTTGCCATGTGTTCTCTTGTGTCGTTGCTATACAGTAAAATATTCATGAACAACTTGTGTCTTGTGTGATTTTTTAATAATGTGACTTTTGCCCTTCTGTAGTGCTGATAGATATTTTTTATTTCTTTAGTATTTGACAATGATCACAGAACAAAGAAATAACAGAACACTTGCATAATATAAGCAAGGGTTCAAAGGTAACTTTGGGCAAATGCTGCCTTTCTTACTGTATTTTCCCTTGGTACAAAATGAATAGCAGCCGCTTTCCTCCAAAGGAAAACACAGGTAGCATGTAGCTCATTAAGCTAAGGGAGTGAAAGCACAAGCCTGTCCAGAAGACCGATCATGAATGGAACCTTGATTCTTCTTCCTCCCCTAAGTGAATCTGTACTACAGCTATTTGTTCCTCTGTGTAACTTGTTTGCCTTTCTGGTTTTATGCTTCTGTTGACTAGTGACCAGACATTTGTTGGAACTATGACTTCTAAGAAACATCCTCTCCTTGATTTGAAGGCCATTTTACTGAATCCTGAACAAGAGAGGTATACTTGGAAGTGACTTGAAAGAAGGTTGACCAGGAAACTGGGTTGTTTCCCAAACTGTTAGGTTTACAGTTGGCTGCGGCTTCTGTCCACACAGGGAGAAGCAGAAAGAGGCCAGATATTACATGAGGCTGGATGTCAAACAACCCTTTAAGCTGAAGTTGGAGCTTAAAGCTTTACAGATCTATGTTAGAAACCTTTCCAACCCATGGTGGGTTCCTCAAGCTGATTCAGCTGAGAGTACAACTGGTAAACCACTCCAGTATTCCTGCCAAGAAAACTGCATGGACATGGGGTCACGAACAGTTGGTCACAACTGTAATGATGCAACACACACACACACACACACACACACACACACACACACACACACACACACACACACACACACACACACACACACACACACACACACACACTTTGTTAAGTAATCATGTAAGGAAACTGTCAGATCAGATAAACTGGGGCCTGAACCCTCCCCAGGAATCCTACAAAATATTACAGACCTATAGGGGGGAAATTAGAAGCCCATGCAAATAAGGAGGTATGAAGCAGACATCTCATCTCTGGTTGAGGGGTTTCAACATCGCTTTTGGGATTTTGCAGCTATTGAAAAGGAGATCACACTTTCCCCCTCTCCTTTCTCTGTGGACCCTGATGATGCTCCAGACCACCTGCAGCTGGAGTTCATTTAGCTGCACTGTGATGCCGACTGGCAGTCGACACCAACAGCTCCCTCTTGTCAACTTTTATCATCAGCTGGATTAAGACAGGTTCCAAGAGATTCAAACATTTTCTAAGAAAACGCTGCACTTGTTTGGTTCAACATACTTGTGCGAGAAGACATTCTTGGTTAGGAAGAACTATGCGAGGATGAGACTAAGTGGCTTTCAGCTGCATGACATCTGGCACATCAAAACTACTGTTTTTGAGCCAGACCTGGTCTATACAATGCAGTCAAGATCTCAGTATCAGCAGTTATGTTATTTGTTTATTTAGTCTTTCATAAAATAGTTCATTTGCATTTAATGTTAATGGTTCAAAGAATGTCAGGCTGAATGGTTGGCCCCCACACATTTTCACCTCAGCAAATCTGGCCCTCCTTGCCAAATGTTTGGACACCCCTGCCCTAGAGGAACAAGACTCTTTTTTAAAAATTAATTTTTTATTTTTATTATAAAAATTACAAAAAAGACAAAACATCAACAATAGTGCACCCCTTCACCAACAGGACCACTTTTCTTATTTACAATCATTATCCTTGCCTCCAAAACAAAATCGATTGTTGTGTGGAAGCCTTACCCTGAAACACTAGACCATTGTAAATTCAAAATATTATAATCACTGAAAGAGTGCCCTATAGGACTGACAAGCACTGCTTCATGTTTACATATTGTGACATAAACAAGCTCATTATAACATAAACAGTTCGGCTGCTGGGAATTGTTATTGCTATTGTACTGTTTTCTGACTTCACAACAATCTTGAACTAGTGAAAAACAAAGAAGCACCTCTGATAAGCCACTCTATACACACTCAAACTGCATTCCCCTTTGGTATGGTGTGGTTAATTTAGGATATTTCATGGCTACAGATGTTTCAAGGGGAAGGACAACTATGGGAAGTTGTCTTGCTTTTCAACAATGGACAGAATGCCAACCTGGCACCAAACACTGATTGTTTACATTGTCAGCTCCCTTTGCTTTTTTGTACATGAAGAACCTGGGTTCATTACCAAATAGAAGCCTCCATTGATTGTTGTCAAAACTATATTTCCAGGACTGAAGATTGAAGATCACAAATTATAACATAAGGAACACTGGAACACAACAGCATTCCTGACAAACAGGATCAATAGTTATTCATTTTCTAAAACTCGGATACAAAAAAAATGTGAGAGATCTTCCAGCTGCCTTATCACTACTTGAAAAGAGCTGCCAAAATAAATGTATTTAAAGGATGTTCCTGGCCCATACCTCACGGTCTGCCACAGAGACTTTAACTGCCAGAAGGACAGAAGACTGGAAGATGTGCCATGTAATATCACTTCTCAAGGTGATTGTTCCTTCCGTCTTTGCACATTTCATGTGAAATCTTACACAGGAGCAGGGCCACTAAGCAAAGGGAAGATTATATTAAGTATAGAAAACTGTCCCTTCTACTTATGACATTTTACAGTCCTTTGGAACATGCAGAGCTTTCACAGAACCACCAGCACAGATGAGAAATAGACAATCAAGCCTGGCATGAGGAAGAACAAGGCTGCTACCTCAGGGAGCAGATTAGGGGAGCAGCATATAAGAGCAGCCAATTATTCATTCTTTAATTTGTAATTGTATATATCATCTGTCAAGAACGAGGAGATAGCCTTGAAGTTTCATGCTCTATTTCTCAGAACATTTTGGCTGTCTGAGTGCAGAGTTCCAGTTGCTGTTCTGTCTCTGAAAGTAAAATATCTTTGGCTGATAGAGATGATTATTCAATATACTTTATATTTTATAAGCTGTCATTGTAGATAAAATGGCAGTGTTTCTGTCCCTTTCTTAATTCACTCTATGTCCTTTAATTCACCCCTCTCCCCTTCACAAACTGTTGCACAAAGCACTACACTGTTTCCCCAAAGCCTGTCCTGTGAGATGAACAGGCCATAAAACTACCGGACAACACTTATCTTCGTGAGAAGGTCTCCAGAACAATGGGGCCCCTGCGCAAGATAGCCAGACATCCGTGCATCGATCTATCGATACACAGCTGTCAAACGCTTTCTGGGAAAGAGCGAAGTCTTCTGGGAACTACATGACAGGGGGCGCTGGAGAACAAGACTAATGACATCCGCTGTGTGTTTCCCTTGATAAGTGGGTGATAAGTGGGTGTTAACGGGGTGCTAACAATGTGCAAACTATGTATCCTTTGAAGTTTTCTTTGTTCTTTGTGGGCGTTCTACAGTGCCCAGATGTATCCTTGTTTTTTTCTGATAGAGAGGGGGTGTTGGCGAACGTTTTCCTATAAAGACTGTAAAAGTTTTCACGTTCTTTGCCCCAGTTTTCCGACTGCGATTTGGCTGGGTGCCATTGCTGCAGCGAATTAAAGTTTTTCTCCGTTCCTTTAATCCTTGGTGTGTCTTTTCAACCCTCGGCTCCCGTAATAGCGGCAAAGGTAATCCTGGGTGAGGCTTTCATGGCTAGCTCTGCATAAAAAGGTGAAATCATTGCACATTGAGGATCAAATTAAATGTGACGGTGGCGGCTTGATCTTCCCAAAGAGAGGCAGGGAAAACATGATTTAATTCCACCACCACCCACAGACATGTAAAAGAAATTATTATCTGACCCTTTATTAAATGCCCCTGAGATCGTATCAGAGAAACTTAACTTTCTTCTGATCACTTGCAATCATCTTGCTCAATATATGGGCAAGATGATGAAGTGGGTGGTGGCTAATCAGCTCAGTTTAGAGAATCAGAATTGCCTAGACCAGGCATGTCCAAACTTTGGCCCTCCAGATATTTTGGACCACAACTCCCAGAATTCTAAGCCTGTATTTCCAATGGCAAAGGACTGTGGGAGTTGTGGTCCAAAACATCTGGAGGGCTGAAGTTTGGACATGCCTGGCCTAGACCTATTCCAGTCTGGATTCAGACTACAGTAGGGCATTGAGACAACATTGGTCACACAGCATGATGGCATTTTAAGGGAGTCTGACAGGGGAGGATGTACCCTGCTGGTTTTCCTTGATTTCCCAGACAAGATCTTGGAGCTGGGGTTTGCAGGGTGTCTAGCTTTGAACTGGTTCCAGTTCTTCTTCAAGGACCATTCCCAGAGTGTCCAGCTTGGGGATGATTTGTGAACCCATTGGACCCTCAATTATGGGGTTCCCCAGGATTCAACAATCTCCCCAATGCTGTTCAACATCTGTGTCAAGCTACTGAGGATGGTCATCAAGATACTCAGAGTAAAGTGTCATCATCAGTATGCTAATAACACACAGCTATCTCTTATTTGTCTGCTCTGCAGAGGATGCTGTCTGGATGCTTGAGCTATGCCTGGTTTTGCTACTGGAATGGACCAGGACAAACACCTAAACTGGAACTTGAAGAAGATGGAGATTTTATTCCTGGGGCATCCTCTGATTTTTTTTTTGGGGGGAGGGGGATTATTCCTAAATTGGAGGATGTCCTCCTGTTCAGCGATCAAGGTTGTGACTTGGGCATTGTTTTAGGCTTGGCTCTTTCTTGGGACTCACAGATTGCACCTATGTCCAGATCTCCCTGTAAGTAGCAAAGGCTTATTGCCCAGCTTCACTCCTATCTAGACAAGGATTCCCTCAGGATGCTGCAGGCATTGGTCATCTTCCAGAGTGACTACGGTAATGCTTACTTTGCAGTGTTTCCCTTGAGGTTGACTGGAGACTGCAGCAGGCCCGGAACATGGCAGCTAAACGTTTGGTTGGTGTGAGCAAATTTAATCCCATCACACCAGTCTTGGCCCATCTCCACTGGTTACATGTGTCCAGGATTGGGTTTAAAATTTTGCTGCTCCCCTTTAAATCTTTTATTGGTTGACTTGTCAGTGTGTCTCTTCCCAATATCATCTGCTGGATCCATTTTAGATACAGGCTATTCTCCTTCAGGTAGCCACCTTAAGGGATGTCTAAAAGACTTCCTAATGAAGTAGGGTCTTTTTGTGGTGGCATTGACCTTGTGGAATCAGTTCCAGGTGGAGCTACTCCCAGTTAATATTTTGGAGGAAACTTTAAACAGTGCTTTTTAGGGAGGACTTTCATACTGACTCAGTTTGATTTTGATTTTACCTCTCTCATCCAGCTATCTGTATTGCTTATTGTGCCATTTATATTATTTGATTGAATGTTTTAATTTCATTATTTACTGTGGTTCATTTGTACATATTGCATATGTTTTATTTTCTCTTGCAGAACTGCCCAGAATAGTGCATAGTGCTAACAGGGTGGTATATGTGGCAAGGTATAGTTTCTTGTGGAATTCCAGAGGTCCTTCACCTAATGTGGTCATTGGCCATCCTGACCAGGGAATTCTAGGAACTGTAAAAAACATGGCAACAGAAAGGGTGAGAGGAGAACAAGAAAGAATGAAAGGTGAATGTTTAATTTTGTTTGAAATCAGTTCTGAAAGAATTGTCCGTGCTAGACAGTATTTTAAAAAAAGATGTTATGTGTACAAACTGATAAACGAGCAAGTGTTTCTTTTTCCATTTATTTAACTAAAATGACTGATAGAGGATTACTAAATGCCTGAGCTAAACGTTTACTGACAAATAGTTGCTTAACCTATGGAGACAGATAAAGCATGCATGTAATTAAGACACTACAAGGAAGGTAGTTTTAGTATTTTCACAGGCCATATTGTGGTCCTCTTTGCACTGTTTCATAACATCTTAGGGCAACAAGGAATCCCAATTCCAGAAACATCCAGGGAAGAAAGCCATACCTGGCACTAAATACCATTGCCCTCCCTGTTTCTAAGAAGACTTGTAGTGATCAGCTTGCACACTTAGGCAATGTAGTTTCTCCCCTTTGCAGTCAATGCAAACCTTCCACCTGAAACATCAACTGTGCCAACAAAGCCTGAAAACAAAGTTGCTCTGTCCACCTTTGGCCTGATCCAGCATGGCTCTTCTTATGTTCTCTTCTTACCTGTGTGTCTAACCATGTGCAAAAGAAAATAAACAACATTGCCAAACAAGGGTTAAGACAACCTCCTATTGGAATGAACAATTAGTCAATTCCTCTTAAGGGAACACGAAGGAATTCCAGATATAAAATCACAGAGTGAGACCTGGGGTTTCCCGCTTTTGCCCAGGACCACCATGAGGCTTATGCTGTCCTCTCATTCAGCTTCCTTAATACAGTAGCCCCTGCCCTCTCATTGCTTCCAACACGTGAGGAGGGACAGCTTTGAAGAGGAGAGGTTCCCAGCCACGTACAGGGGACATAAGCGAGCAAGACCCTGAAAAAGGGTGAAACTAGTTTCTCCCTCCTAACCATGTTGATAAACCTGGAAAAGAGAGCTAATGGATAAGGACTCATTTGCTGGAATTTCCTGTGAAAGGAACAGACATTGTGAATTTCTTGTTCTGCAGTTATTCTCTCTCTCCACTGA
Organism: Phrynocephalus forsythii; assembly: GCA_029282475.1. NCBI lineage: Eukaryota > Metazoa > Chordata > Lepidosauria > Squamata > Agamidae > Phrynocephalus > Phrynocephalus forsythii. The sequence goes on from JAPFRF010000003.1 coordinate 62,827,534, forward strand.
TTCCTGATTGCATCATACAATCAGAGATACCGAACCCCCATGGTTTGTATCTTGTGCTTGATGTCATTTTGCCTATGTTTTGAGTAACTGTGGTGTTCCTTATCCTGTGGGACCTGCTGCCATTGTTTCTTCCTTTCTTCCTTTCTAAGCAAGCAACTTTGCTCATCTCCAAGCATTCACCCTTTTCTTTCTGCTAACCTGCACACTGTGTGTGTGTGTGTGTGTGTGTGTGTGTGTGTGTGTGTGTGTGTGTGTGTGTGTGTGTGTGTGTGTGTGTGTGTGTGTGTGTGTGTGTGCACGTGCGCGTGTGTGAAAGAAACAACTGAATCCATTCATAATTGTCCACAGATTATTAAAGAAGAGAGGAGAATGGACACCTGATACTTCATGTGATCCTGACAGCTCCATAGAAACATGTTTTTCCTCCTTTGACATAGAATTGAGTGTATTTGTAATTATTTGTAATTGTACCTTGATGAGTCCTCCCTGAGGACAGTTGTGCAGGCCCTCGTGATCTCGAGGATCGATTATTGCAACACCCTCTACGTGGGGTTGCCCTTGACCCTTGTCCGGAGGCTCCAACGGGTGCAAAATGCAGCAGCCAGACTGGTGGTGGGTGCTTGTAGATTCGATCACATCACCCCAGTTTTGGCATGCCCGCATTGGCTGCCCTTGGCCCTCTGGATAAGGTTCAAGGTCCTGGTTTTGATTTACAAAACCCTCCACGTCTTGGGTCCTGAATACCTGTTGGAGCATATATCCCAGAGGTCAACTGAGGCCAGGCCCATCACAATGTCGCAGGCACGCTCACTCAGGGTGGCCACATCCAGGGAGGCGTGGAAGTAGGTGTGGAAGTAGCTCATGTGCAACCGCGCCTTCTCTGTGGTGGGCCCTACACTGTGGAACCATCTTCCTAGTGAGCTGCGCCTAGCACAATCCCTGCCAGCTTTCAAAAAGTGCTTAAAACCTTGCTTTTTAGGGAGGCATATGGTGACCTTTAATTTAATTTTTTTTAATTTCTTTTTTTTAAATTTAATTCCCCCCCCCGCCCCTGATGCCTCTTGCTGAGGGTTTTCCCCTCTCTTCTTGTTTACTACTGTTGTTTTATTATCCATTGTAGTTTTTAACCTTGTTGTAAACCTCCCAGAGTTCCTGCTGGAAGATGGGCGGTAAATAAATAAATAAATAAATAAATAAATAAATAAATAAATAAATAAATTGAGGATGATAGAGCAGCAGTGGTAGCAACAATAATTCCAAACTTCAAATCTAATACAGTTAAGTAGCTATGTATAGGGAATGTTGAGCAATTAGCAGAAGGAATAAAAAAGTGAAGAGAAATGTTGCGAGCAGATCTTGTCTCCCTTTCCTTCTTGTAGCTGGAGGCTGCTTTTCAATCCAAACTGAATGTGACAAATCGACGCATCATCCATGTAATCTGTTCTGATTACTATTGTCAATAATTTGAATAAAGATTCTATATTTGGCCAGAGGGGATATTCTTGTGAGTGAATTCATTGATGAGAAAGGAAGGAAGGAAGAAAGAGCATAAATAGATTCCAAATCCATGCCAGGGCATTATCTTTCTTAGGCTTACCAGTGATAAAATAATTCACAGCCTTTCAAGTTGTCTAGACCTCTCCATCAATCTTGATGATAAAGGAACCACACATAGTGGAGGGAGAAAAAAGTGGCTGATGTTGAAGCCAGTTCAGTCCTAAAATGCAGCCTCAGAGGTGGCCACAGAACTTATTAGACCTTGTGCTTGAGCTTGAGGCAGAAACGCATTTGCATAAAGGTTTAGACAAGAAACTCTATATTTATTCCTCTTTATATTCATTTAACACTAGTTAGCCTCAATGGGCATCGACATACGACCCTTTGGTTGTATTCCTACGGTTTGACTATTGTTGATTTGGTTTTCATGCTTTCCTTTATTGTCTATACCCCCTTTTGATTTTGTCTTTACCGTCTGTTGTCCATTCATACACCTTTGTGATTGTGATTTTATCTGCACATGGTGATTGTTTTTTCTTTATTATTTGTCCTGCAATTTGTCTATATGTTAGAGTTTATGCTAATGTTAATTTGATTTCTATTTTGGGGTTTTTATTATTTACATTGTATTGTTTTGTATTTTATAATCCTGTAACCCTCTAGAGTGCCCTTTGGGTCAGATGGTCTTATGTAGTATCTAAATCAAATAAATCAAATAAATAAATAACTATGTGAACAGGGGAAGCACAATGTGGAGTTTTTTTTTTGTTGTTCTGTGTTATTAGATGTTTTATGCTCATATGATTCTGCTTTATGCTTTTTAAATGTAATAAAAAATTTAAAAGCTTATAAATAAAGGAAGTAACACAATGGCCATAAGAGGGTCAAGTCACATATTACATTAATAATGTAGCATGCACCTGATGCCCCTCATTATTTTTCACATGAAATTATGCTGATGAGATCCTGATACTGATTAGGATAATCTCTCTCTCTCTGTGTGTGTGTGGGGGGGAGGTGGATAAACTTCTATTCTCTATCTGCTCCCTTTGTGAACATCAGAACTAAAAAAAGGTTAATATTTTTCCTATGGTAACCTTTTAACAGCTTTATATAAATGTAGCAAAATAAGAAATGCAAAAAACCCCCTACACCAAATCAAATTATATATTTATATATATATAAAACAAAAATAACAGAGTTATTACAACAGGGTACTTAATTTTTTAAAAAATTAAATAATGGTGATCTTTTTTCTTTGGCAAAATTTCAACAGCTTATATAATTGTAGCAAAAGGGAAAATGCAAAAAGCAACAATAACAACTAATAAAAACAGACTTAATCAAATCAAACAAAGACCTCCCAGATTTGAAATAAATATTGGAGCCTCAGCTACTGAAGTCAAACAGAAATAAATTGTATAACTCCATGATGAAAATAATTTTTCTTATTTTTGAAATGTTCGGGATAATGGAGTGTGTGTGTGTGTGTGTACCTATCCTGGTTGGGGGAATTCCAGGAGCACTAGACCAAAATAATATATTTTTAAATGTGCACATAACCGTAAAAACACTACAATGATAGAAATAAGTATTATGCTGCTATTGTCATCTACTGACAATCATATAGTCCTAATCTTGGCATTTTTAATCATCAAGATCCCAAATCATTGGGAGAGGAAAAATTTCTGACTGAAATAATGAAGAATGGCTGCCAATCAATTGAGTATTGGACAAAACTTAGAAAATTTACATCATGATTGCAACACCCAGAGCTCTTAGGCAGCTTGGTTGTTGTTCAAAAGACTTTTTCAAGTTTTGGCACCAAAGGACTATGACATCCTAGTGAGAAGTGGACTTTCCCAGGAACAGTGCATTCATTATGGTACATAAGAACATAAGAACATAAGAAGAGCCATGCTGGATCAGGCCAAAGGCCCATCTAGTCCAGCTTCCTGTATCTCACAGCGGCCCCACCAGATGCGTTTGGGAGCGCATGAGACTAGATATCTGTCTCCTGATACCACTCCCCTGCATCTGGCCCTTGAAGTACCCTGGTTTAAAGCCTAGAGATTACACATCTCCATCATGGTTTGTAACCCGTGATGGACTTTTCCTCTAGGAATCTGTCCAATCCCCTTTTGAAGGCATCCAGGCCAGATGCCATCACCACATCCTGTGGCAGGGAGTTCCATAGACTTACAACGCGTTGGGTGAAAAAATATTTTCTTTTGTCAGTTCTTACTCTCCCAGCACTCAATTTGAGTGTATGTCCCCTAGTTCTGGTATTTTGAGAGAGGGAGAAGAGCTTCCCTCTATCCACTTTACTCATACCCTGCATTATTTTGTATGTCTCAATCATATCCCCCTCAAGCGCCTTTTTTTTCCAGACTAAAGAGGCCCAATTGTTTTAGCCTTTCTTCATAAGGGAGGTGCCCCAGCCCAGTAATCATTTTAGTCGCTCTCTTCTGCACCTTTTCCAGTTCCACTATGTCTTTCTTGAGATGCGGTGACCAGAATTGTACACAATACTCCAGGTGGGGCCTTACTATTGTTTTGTATAACGGCATTATAATGTTGGCTGTTTTATTTTCAATCCCCTTTTGGATAATCCCTAGCATGGAATTGGCCTTCTTCACTGCTGCCACACATTGGGGAGACACCTTCATGGAGCCGTCCACCAACACACCAAGATCTCTTTCCTGATCCATCACGGATAACTCAGAGCCCATGAGTTGATAGATGAAGTTTGGATTTTTTGCCCCAATATGCATTACTTTACATTTGGTTACATTAAATGGTAAGCTATCCCTTGTTCTAATGCAAAGTTTTTGAGGGTGATTTGGCTATAAAGAAGCTTTCAAGAACTATTACTTTTCTATACCTACTGTGATTATCTAGGCTAGCAACAATGGTGGTCCTTGGTCGACCATAACAAGCACAACTAGCAGAAATACTTCCTTTAAGCTTTCTGTTTAAACTGTTTTCTTGTAGATCAGACAGGATAACTGAAAGTACAGTTGTGTGGTATAACATCCCAACAGCCAAGAATCCCATTAGTGATTTACACATATTAAAGAGAAGCTGTGTAAGTGGCAGCAACATCTTGCTGTTGGTTAGCAAGGTGCTGATTGCATTGATGGATATGTGCTTAGTAACACAATTAGTACCTTGCTAAATAGTGCTAACATGCAGCTGTGGCTTATGTGAATCCCATTATGTACTTGTGAATGACAAGCAGAATTGTGACTAATCCCTTCCTTTCTGCATCCCTCTTTCTTTTTACAGGTTTTATTCAGCCTATCTTACAATTGTAGGCAGGTTTGATTCCATCTTGTCAGAGAATTTCATGAAACAGTCCATTTAACCATTACGGGTTATACTACTGACAGTGATTACCTTCCAACATAAATCCCTACTGCTTCAATTTTTAACATTAACTGGATTATTTCTTGACAGGTCAAAAGATCAGCTCTGATGTCAAATTAAGGCCTTCTGTTATTTTATGACAATGTGGAATGTCATGATTTTGTTTTGTTGGTGGAAAAATAGACAAGCGTGGCATTTACCGTGGCCAGGCATTCAGATTGGTTCATGGCATTTTCCTCTGTTTTTGGCATCTATACTTATTTTTGAAACATCAGCACACTTACAACTGGCTCTGATGAGCTGGTTTTATCTACAGCAGTATGAGTGGCTCTGCTGCTGCAGTTTAGGAAAGATCCGACGAATGATGAGCAAGACAGAATAACTGAGTTCCATCTTACTTACCAATCAAATCTCTGGTTGGAAGGCTAGGTGGAGACTAAGGACTGGCATGTTCTGATGAATCTTGTTCTGGACCACTATAGGATAGTCCATGAATCTATTACACTAAAATACATAGCAGAAAGAACGGGTGTGTCATGTCCTAATGACTGCCTCTGTATCAGCACCTGCTTGCCATCATGGAAATGTTTGGTGATGCTCAAATGACTTATTGATTGTTGTGAGTTTTTTGGGCTGTTTGGCCATGTTCTGGAAGTTTTTCTTTCTGATGTTTTGCCAGCTATGGCTGGCATCCTCAGAGGTCAAAGAGTTCAGGGAATTAGGAGTTCTCTCTGCATTCTGGGGTCTAGATTGAGTGAGACTGGGGTTCTTAAAGTTGTAGGAAACTCAATGATTCTCACCTAGCCACAAGCAGCAGTAATTAGTTCTGACAATATAACAGCTAATGACACCCACCAACTACACAGAAGGATCATTGCTTGCTACCCCTGATTCCATTGAAACTTCTTAATCCCTTCATCACAATACAATGAGTAACACCATTCTCCTGCATAGGACAAGTTTCTGTTTCTCACATCTTTAAAAAAAAAACCCTCTCGCTCACTCTATACCCCAGAGCATAGAGAGAACGCCTAGTTCCCTAAGCTCCTTGCCCTCTGAAGATGCCAGCCACAGAGTCTGGTGAAATGTCAGGAAGAAAAACTTCCAGAACATGGCCAAACAGCTCAAAAAACTCACAACAACTATCGGATCCCAGCCATGAAAGCTTCGAGAATACATTGACATTGATTGCTTACTTCAGTGCTCAGAGGTGGTGAGCATTAGTGGTCCTGTTTGGGATAATCCTTTGGGAGCTGAGGATAATATTCCTTATAAAGTTAGTTGAATTCTACAAATGTTACTTCTCTGTTGTGACTAGAATGTGTGTTTATCCATTATGTAAAAAGACAATTCAAGCCACCCATTTCCTTCTGTCTCCTTTGAATAGTCCCTCGTGTTCATTCCCCATCTGAAGGCCATCATAAGTTATTTGTTCATGGGAATGTTATCAGGTCCTTTGTACAAAAATACATTTAGAACCTTGAGCAGTAATCCAGAGTGAGTCTCTGTAGCAGTCTGCCCTTTTTGAGCATTCTAATTAGACAATATTGTCTTTGATGCATTTGACACTATACTTTTCTGAGTCCTTTCTATGAGGCTTTCATCATTGCTGACATTATCTGAAAACCTCTGCCCATTTCTCCAACAAGACATTCCAGCTTTGCAACATAGGCTGTGGTGTTACTACAGAAACACTTGTGGAGCAGTTTCCCAATAGTGTCTTTCTCTGTACAGATCCCCCTATGGCCATTTGACTGGCTTTCCTATTATGCTGTATGCTACTGGCTTATTTCATCTCCATTGGGGCAAATAATATTTTCATTCTTATTTCTTAGGCATGATTAACTATGAACTAAAATGACAAAGCGTGCTCCCAATTAAACCAATTCCTTTTGTACAGGTGTTGCTTGTCTCACCTGTATAATATAATATAATATAATATAATATAATATAATATAATATAATATAATATAATATAATATAATATAATATAATATAATAAATATAACTTAAATATTTAATCTATTTATTTATACACTGGCCAATTAGTGCAAGGCACTATTTTGGATGGTATACAACAATCTATAACATATAAACACACAAAAAAACAATAACAATTAAGACAAATGGGAGTACACACCAAATAGAAGGGTAGGCAATTTTCCCTATAACAGTTAACCAGAGTTAGTGCAAAAGGCCTCCCTGAAAAGCAACTCCTATATGGCAGCAGGGAGGGAACTGGGTGTGTCTTTTCTGGAAGCTGGTTCCACAAAGCTGGTGCCTCAATGACTCTTGTGGGTGACTTTTGGTCCTCCCCTGGCCTGATTAAGTAGAGGAGCCTAGCCAGGGGATCTTGTAAGTCAGGCAGATGACATTGTAGATGCTCTAACAAAATGTTTACCAGTGCCTAAGGAATTTAACTCCTTCCTCCTTATGTCAACACCCCATTGACTCACCAAGATGCCTCACTTTCACCTGTCTTACTGTCCTTGTGTGTGTGTGTGTGTGTGTGTGTGTGTGTGTGTGTGTGTGTGTGTGTGTGTGTGTGTGTGTGTGTGTGTGTGTGTGTGTGTGTGGAACAGGTAGTATTTCATAGAAAGTGTCCTCGGAAGTCCTAACTTCCGAGGTTCTACCCAGCAGCCCAAATGTGGCTTTTAGGAGCTCACAATGGTATTTCCATATGTTGTTGGTGTGGATATGGTGCAAATGCTGGCTTCACCTCAGCGCTAATTCCCATCTATTGACATGAGGCATGGATATTATAAACTGTTCTATAAGCATCTCAAGAATGTAACTGTTTATATCCCATTGCCCACTAACAAAAGTTACTCCCCACCACAGATCAAGGTATGCCTTTGGCATATCTGTTACCCCACCACCATCACCACCACCACCAAGAAATGGAACAATAGAATATCTAAAAGATCAATTTTTCTGCTCCTCAGAATAATGACTTTCATTCCTGAGATTCTCATTTGCCATAATAGCAAAGGAGATGTCACTTCAGGAGTTGGTCACAACTATAGTGTTCCTAAAGGACTTTCCTGGTATGCTCTGTGGGGTCAGGGGTTCCATGGCCCAGAGGTTAAACACTGCCCTTGACCTGAATTCAATCCCAACAAAGGCAAAGCAAAGTGTTCTGCTTATATACTGCCCCATACCACTTCAAGTAGTCTCTGACTGGTTTACAGTTTTTAATTACAGTATGCAGGTTACACATTGTGCCCCCCCCCCCAGCAAGCTGGGTACTCATTTTACCAACCTTGGAAGGATGGAAGGCTGATTCAACCATGAGCCTGCCCCCTGGGATTGAACCCCAGGTCATGAGCACAGTTTTAGCTGCACCATGAGGTTCAAATAGCCATTTTATGGATGATTCAGCATTCCATCCTTCTCAGAGGGGGAAGTTATTCTTCAACTAATTATGTTCTAAACTGCCCATGCAGTGCTTTAGCACTATGAAGTAGTATACAAGTTGAAACAAACAAGCACATTCTTTGAGAGCATCAGGCTCATTGTTCTGAGCTGCATAGCACAAGTGTCATAAGAACATAAGAACATAAGAACATAAGAAGAGTCATGCTGGATCAGGCCAAAGAGCATCCAGGCCAGATGCCATCACCACATCCTGTGGCAGGGAGTTCCACAGACTAATAATGCACTGGGTGAAAAAAAAATTCTTTTGTCTGTTCTTACTTTCCCAGCTCTCAATTTGAGTGGATGTCCCCTAGTTCTGGTATTTTGTGAGAGGAAGTAGAGTGTCCCTCTATCCACTTTACTCATGCCCTGCATTATTTTGTACGTCTCAGTCCTATTTCCCCTCAGGCACCTTTTAGCCTTTCCTCATAAGGGAAAGTCTAAAACATGTAAATACTAAGATTATTATATACTCAGATATACCAAAATACTGGCTCTTTCCTATAATAAATGACTAGAGACTTTAGGGAGTTTGCTTTATTTCCTCAACTGTAACAGTGTCCTTTAGATACATACACTTGTTTCAGAAGATTTTGGCTGGCAGTATACACAACCAGTCCCTTCAGAGTTTTGTAATAGCCTAAATGTCATGGAAGAAATCTTGTCATTTTTCATGGTAATGCAATATAACAAAGAGTACCTTATGGGGATGAAGATGGAAAAGGCCTTTATATGATTACATCACATGATGATAAATGCTAACAATTTTGTTCATTATGAAAGCCACATTCCAACGAAAACATTGCTATAAATTTTGCCATTGCCATCTCTAGCCAAGAAATTTATATAGATTGTAAGGTTAGAAAGCAATATGGAAGTTCAAGCAAAATTAGAATTTATGAATAAAAGTATATCATATGCATGTCATTTAGCTGAAATGCTTCTGAATGGAACATAAAAAGAAAAAAAAGAAAAAGAAAAATGACAGCACAAAATTGACAGCATAAAAATAAAAATGACAGCACAATTGCTGTACCATAGTTCCTTTGCAGTTCTTTTAATGACTGATAAAAATTTCCCTCACTTATTGTTTAAATTGAGTATATTTTCATTAAGGCAGCCTTAAATAGCATTTGTCTCTTTTTGCAATTGTAGTGGTTCAAATTCAGCTTTTGATCTAAAAGAATTCCAAGATTGTTGTTGAAGGTTTTCTGGGCTGTTTGGCTGTGTTCTGGAGCCTGGAACATGGAAACAGCCCAGAAAATCCACAACAGCCATTAGATCCCAGCCAGCTATGAAATCCTTTGAGGATTCCAATATCCTTCTTGCTCATGGTATTGCAAGTATTTCTGATCTTGTAACTATCCATTTGGTTTTCCCCCTAGGAAGGCCAAGGCAAAAACTGAGAATGAGCTGAGGTTAGCAAGATATGCTAAAAATAACAAAAAAGCACTTTTCAGGTATGTACATAGCAAAAGACAGAGTTCAGCTACCAATGAAGATGGTAAAATGATAACAGATGAGGAAGAAAAAAGAAGAACTCAGTTTTCACTTCAGGTCAGTCCCCCCCCTCCGAAAAAAAAAACCCTAGTCTATGATGCTCCAGTCAAATATGAAGTACAAAAGGAGGGGGCACGATTGCAGCTTGAGATTGATTAAAATAGTCAAGGAGTACTTTACTACTTTGAATGGGTTCAAATAGACAGGGACTGATGAACTATATCCAATTTATTTTATGTATTTATTTATTTGTTGGGCTTGTATCCCGCCCATCTTCCCAAAGGGAACTCTGGGCGGCTAACACTGGTAAAACCAGAAACCAATAAAAACCAAGAAAACAAAACATAAAACAGCAGAAACAGCAAGACCATTGAAGGAACTTACTGAAGACCTCTCTCAACCACTATCTATTATTTTCTTGAAATTATGGAAAATGAGTGAAGTGTCAGATGGTTGGAGGGGGGCTATCATTGTCCTTGTCTTCCAAAAAGACAAAAAGAAGGCAACGGGAAACTACATATGAGTTAGCCTGACATAAACCCAATGGAAAATTCTGTAGCAGATTATAAAGCAGCCACTTTGCAAGCATCTTGAAAAGAATAAAGTAACAGAAGCCAACAGATTTGTCAAGAATCCATCCTGTCAAATTACTCTTATCTCATTATTGATCAAGTAACCTCCCTGGTAGATAGTGGGAATGCTGTAGGCATAATATATCTTGACTTCACCAAAGCCTTTGTCCAAGGGTCCTAACAATATTTTGATTAGGTACTAACTAGGTGTGGACAGGATAGAACAAATGTCAGGTGGATACAGAATCTTATTCAAAGAATGCTAATCAATGGTTCCCTCTTGAACTGAGAGGAGATAACAAGTGGGGTACCATAAGGCTCAGTCCTGGGCTTGGTGCTCTTCAACATTTTTATTAATAACTTGGATGTGGGAGTTAATGAAATATTTATCAAATTTGTGGATGACACAAAATGGTGTGAAAATTTAATACCTTGGAAGAGAAACAGAATTCAAAATGATCTAGATAGGCTTAAGCACTGGGCTGAAAACAACAGAATAAAATTTAACATAGATATATGCACAACATTCAACACTTATGGAAAAAATACACAATTATGAGTTGGGGGATACTTGGCTCAGTAATACTATGAACAAGAAGGATCTTGGAATTTTATACATCACAAGCTGAACATCACAGCAGTGCAACGTGGATGCAAAACCGGCAAATGCTACTTTAGGCTGCATTAGAAGTATAGTCTCCACATCCTGTGAAGTCCTTCACCTCTATTGGCAACCGGTGAAGCACTGGTGAACTCAATGCCCAAGAGGGTTAAGGCAGTCCTGGAAAATAATGATGTCCACACAAAATACTGACACTTTGTGTCCAATTTGGACATTGTCACTTAGGGGTGTGCTCACTTTTTTGCCAGAGGTTTGTGTTGTGTTATTTTGAGGAGACAGCACATTTACACTGTTATACAAGCTGTATATTCACTGCTTTACATTGTAGCCAAGTGTCATTTCTTCAGTGTTGTCATATGAAAAGATATACTAAAATATTTATGAAATGTGAGGGGGTGTACTCACTTCTGTAGGTGATGGTGCATATGAAAAAAACATTCATATGATTATATAGGATTGTGCAGGTCTGTGCCTCTATAGTTTAAAAAAAAAAACAGTCGGTGTAGTGTAGTATTATTGGGAGACAGTATGATGGCTCATGATGATTCAGGAGACCAGGGTTCAAATCCCTGTGTGGTTATGCTCAAGGAGTACAGCTGCTTAATACCTCACACATCTTGAAATCAATATTAGGGTTGCTAGAAGTCAGATGTGACTTCACAGAAATAACAAACAAGCAAGTATAGCATTAGAGCAGTGTTACTGCTTAGGTGTTTGTATCATTGATGTCTGCCAAAATGCTTGACATGTTTTGGATTTTTCTTCTGAAAAACAGCTCCAGTCCCTTGCTCATTCCGGCTGTTTTCTGTGTGTCTTTTTTCTTCTCTAGCAATCAGATCTCCATGCACAGTTCCTGAGCGAGCTACATGGTGATGGACATTCCTGAGCCAGCTATGTTTATGGACTTGATTTAAAAAAAAAGATATTCAGTTCTTTTAATAATAATCCAGGCATGGAATTTGCTTTTTTCATTGACTCTGCAAGTTTGAATGGATGTTTTAAATTGTACTGGTTTGAGTTACTAAGCCTTCAAGTTAAATCTACCTTACAATATCCCTATTGTGCTTTTCAAGGTACAGTGGACCCTTGTATAACAAACAGTTTGTATAACATAACATCTGTACAACATAAAAAATTCTGGAGATAGGGGAAATTTGCTTAACATAATCACCTATGGGCAGGGCCGGCACGTCCGTTAAGGCAAACTAGGCAGCTGCCTAGGGCACCAAAATGTGCTGCACCACTTAGAAGACAAAAAAAATTGAAAGAAGGATGGTTGATGTCAGGAGAATTTCTGGGAAATCTCAAAGGCATACACAATGCTTTCTGAATTCTGTGTGATCCAGGCTTGGATGCTGCAGCATCCCTTTCTTGCTGCTGGTCAAAGTGTTCTGCTTATATACGTCTCCCTAGTGCTTAAAGCACTATCTAGGACCTTTGTTTCTTCACCCTGCTTGTTGGATGAATAGAGGAAGGAAAATTTTAATTGCCATGCTTCACTTCTGAATTTGTCCATATCATCAAGTGTTTAAGATGTCTCTTTAGTCCACTCAAGATATTCAGATCTTAAAACTAGATTCTAGGTGGTTTACAATTCGTACCCATCCCCTCCCCCGCTAGGTGGGTACTAATTTTGCTGACCTTGGAAGGCTGGAAGGCTGAGTGAACCTAGGGTCAGCCACCTGGGCTTCAACCCCAAGTTGAGAACACAGTTATAGCTGCAGTAGAGCAGTTTAACCACCGTGCCAGAAGACTCAATACTTACAACTCTTCCCCCAAAGCAAGAACTCTTGGCCTCACCAGTGGAAGAACTTTTGGTTTTCTTCCATTTCCTGGAACTCCTGCTAGCATTTAGATTGTCCTGTTCCTTGTGCAACCTCCTTAGGCACTGCAGAAGTTCCTGCAGGTGTTTTGGCGGGGAAGGTGTGAGACATGGCCCTCCCTGGCCCACTTGCTCCCCATGTCTCAGGGTCTCTCATGGTCCCCAGCTCATCAAAAAGTTGCTGAGGCGACCTCATCTGCACAAGATCTCTCTTTCTCTCTCTCACATACACTTTAGCATCTTTCCCTTCTTGCCTTTGGTGTGCATCCAGAGGGGTCCTTTGTGTCCCCTAGTCCCACAATGTCACCTTGAGAGCTGTCTGTGACAACTGGGAGTAACATTAGCCACCTCAGGAACAATGATCTTGACCTAATTCAGCATATGGTTTGTCAGTGGGCTTGGACTGGAAGAGACTTCACTTCCGAGGTAGCCTCACAGGCATGGCTTCTGTGGATAAAACAGGGTTGCTGAGGTGCAGAGGCCATATGCCGATCCCATAAAATGGCACAATGGACCTCAACTTGACCTCTAATGACCCTATTTAGCCTGCTCCAGCCTACTACAATGGGCCTGTATAGATAATTCCTCTGTCTGGTCCTCTGTCCACTATACCACATTGGCTCATTGTACTAGCCGCAACTGCCTGCTTATACTTCTCAATGTATAAACAGGATATTGAACCAATCCCCTCAAAGTGCATTGTTTCATCTTCATGACCCAATCTTACTTGCTATTTTATTTCCACATGACAGGAAAGACTGAAGATTGACCATCAGCAAAAGCACACAAAACTCCTGGGCTAAATACACAACAACTTGACCTGCTAAAAGGTATTTCCATGACTCTGGATAATTTATGAACACTTTCACTAGCAGTGGTACCAATATGGATCTTTGGTGACTGAACTGTTTATTACCTCCATTATGACAATTATTCCTTCCACCTGATGGATGTTTTACACACAGGAATTTGATGTTGCAATTACTGTATGTTGAACTTGCATCTATGACTCACTCTTAGACTTTCCTGTAGCCACACATACAGAATAACAACTTGACAAGGTTTTTGTTTTTGTTGTTTTTTTGGTCAGAATCTACATTTAGGCAGATGAGAAGGAGAAAGCAGGTGCTCCAAAATGGAGGTGGGTGGTGGTGGGGAGGGGTTCTGAGAGAGCAGGTGGACAGCTGAAAAACATGTGTTTTAAAAAGCCTGTTCCACACAAATTAGCATCAAACTTTTATATATTAAGGAAGCTGTGAGAAGGGCATTTCCTTAATTTATAATAATCTGGAAATGATGTGCACCAAAACTATAAGCATCCAGTGCTTATTCAGAATCAGAATAGTTAATCAGTGGTGCTTTCTTCCATTAATACATTGTGAAAGTCAATTGAACAATTCCATACGCAAAGACTGGAATCCTGTTGTGCAGCTGGACTTTATTATTTGTATATTGATTGTTTTAAATTGTTTGTTATTTTGGTGGTTTTTAACATGTTGTTTTATAGATTTAATTTGTTATTGTATGCCTCCCATAGACCATTTGGTAGTGGGGTGGTTTAAAAATTCTGTAAACAAACAAATAAACAAACAAACAAATAATGGAGATGATGTCAGCAGGAGTGCCAAGTTGCCACCGATTAAGGAGTTCCTTTGGTGATTTGAGGTGCATACAACTTGTACAAAGTGAGAATGTGTTTATGTAACTGTGATTCTGAAAGGAAATGTTGCACAGATAAAAATGCTGCAATAACTTATCTAATGACCACACAGCTGCCCAGTGTGCTTAATAACAGGGCTGGTCCTGAAAAACCCTGTTTGTTTTTCAGATTAGTGTTTGGTGGTGTGGTGACAGAATAAACAAAGAAGACATTGCTGAAGATATTTGGGGTGGGTTTCCTTGATGCGCTTACATAATTTCAATTCAATTTTAAATACAGTAATAGGTTAATATAACATCAAACAAATATTTTGTTTGGCCAGATGATGTCAAGATGGGAGAAAGATGGTACACAGGTGAGTTGTCCCGGTTCTTTCTCTGCTTCACTCCTTGTCCCTTTCCCACAGCTAATGGTAGCACTGCTGGCAAATATTGTTCTGTTCCATAAGGCATCTTTAAATGCCACAACAAAATTACTGGCTGTGATTGTGTTTTTGCTTGACTGTCATTGTTGATATATTGGCCCGAGCATTTGTTGTTATGCATTACAGAGAACAGAGTAACAGTTTAGTTGCTTTACATGCATCATTGAAAAGGACAACATCTGAAAAATTGCTGGCCTTTAGCTGAGTTGCAAGAGGGCTCTCAGCCAGGTCTAATCTGGGTAGGGAAATTGAAATGAATTAGTCACCAAAATGTGCAACAGGGGAATCACACCATGGAATTTTTGAGACAAGGACCATTTGCTTCCTGAAAAAAATGCATTATAAAATTAGATGTTCATAACACTGCTTTTTATTCAAGCTTTTGGTAACTTGCTACATTTTGTAACAGTTAAAAGGACAAGGAGTCAGTGGTATATACAGAGATATTCGTTTCAGGCAAGGTTGTATGGAAGTTAGTTGTTGCCTCTGTTGATTCAAAAGAATAACTTGATTTTCATTTTCTGGCCTCGTGTTGCTGTTCTAGACCTGTGCCCATGGCAAGCAAGCAAGCAAACAAACAAACAGTAGTAGAATTTGTTTTCCATTTCTTTTGTGACATACCTGAAAAACATTATCTGGAATTCTTGCCAAGTGATAATAAGGAAAGGAAACAGAGTTTTGTGACCTACCACCTACCTCCGGTATTGACATTTCCCCGTGAACTGTTTTAAAATTGGTTCCACGTTGCTACTTCACTAACAAACTCCACTTTCTATTTCCAGGTTGGGACTGCTCAGAATTTGCCACACTGTGCAGGCTGTACATTACCTAGATATCATTGTCTTTCAGAAAGTTTCCCCCTATGGCCTTGGTCTGTACAATGACCCTGACATCCCACCTGCATGCCTGCCGGCATACAGATCTTAAACTATCTGGCAGAACAGGAATATTGTTTTGTTGGAAATGAAGCTTTGCTCAACACCTATTGACATTCAGAGCTTGGCAGCAAGCTGTTAAAAGTTGTGATGTTACTTATAGTACATTTCTTGTTGGGACTAAACCAGAGGACAAGGAGATTACTCTTCAACATATTCATTTTCCTAAACTTTTAATTGTTGTTTAATGAGCAATGTCTGGTTCTTATGCTAGAATCTTAAGAAGGATGGGAGCATTTTGAAATTTATTGTGATTTTAAAAAAAGTTACCCATGCTCTTCTTCCCATTTTGCAATCATGGCATTGTAAAAAAAAATGCACTGCACATTATAGAAAAAAGGCACTGCACAGTATAGACACCACACCATACGACAAAGAGCACCTGCATTATATTTTATATGTTATGTTATGTTATGTTATGTTATGTTATGTTATGTTATGTTATGTTATGTTATGTTATGTTCATTTTTTCCTTAAATGGAAAGGAGCAAGCAGAATGCAGAATGTAAGAGCAAATAATTTCTCACTAGGAATCAAAGTTTTACTCACCACAACTTCCATCACCAAAGCAAAGGAGGGTTCCATGTAAAATAATACTACTGGATGCTCCTCTACATATAGTTGGCTGCTATGCTAAGCATATATATATATGCTTGGCCAGGGAACTTCTCAGAGTTAGTATTCCAGACAATATTATCTTCCAAATTACATACACAACAGTTGTTTCTACTAAAGATAATTTTTAAGATGTAGGTCCCACCTGTGGGGGTAAAGGAGGACGCAGTATGGACACTGACTCATTCTTAGAAGCTAAGCATTGGTAGGTCAGTATCATCTCTATTGCCCTAGAATAGTTTCTGCACTGTTAAATCTTTATGGTGCATGTACAGGTAGCTCTCTAAATTCAAGAAAGATGAATCTGTATTGATCCACTTGCATTATAACAAGACATCACTCCAGCTGCCAATTGTAGTAGGCGAATCTCAGCAGCTAAACTAGAGATAGGATTTGGTTGAATAAGCTTTGAAAACAAATAATGGAGCACCTTTTTTGAAACTAAGGACATGGAGCTTTGGTTAATGATCAGGAGCCCTATGAATGAAAGCTTGTATTTCATTTGGAATAAATTGTTATAAATAAATGAAATGGTGAACTTAATCTTTTCAACAGATGCTCCTGATGGTAGAGTGGCAATAGGCAACAGAATGGACAATTGTAGAAGGAGAATTTCCTTACATTGTCATTACTATTTTGTTCTCTCAACCGCTTTGTACAGTTAAAGCTAGATTTTTGTGGCTCGACTAAGCCTTTAAATATATTGAAAATTATTTGCCTAATGGTATTCTTCTAAAAGGAGACCGGATTAAATGGGAACATATTGTTTTAGCCTCTTTTCTTTTGATTCTTTGGATTGTGAGAAAAATCAACATATTGTTCAAATCTGGTAATGAAGGGCTTTTTCAATGAGATTAACCTCCTTAAAAATCCAGGGGTCATCTCATTAGCCATCTGCTATTATAAGTGAGGAGGGATCCTTGTTATAGCCTGAGAGCAAAAAATAAATAAATAAAAATGTAATTCTTCATACATGCAGGTTTCATCATCACATCATCAAATGTGATGGCCCTGTGCCAAACAGCAATGCATTGAAAAACAGGCCACCTACAGATAATGTAGGCACTTCTGCATGTTCAGAAGTACACAGAAACACATGGGCCAAAATCTTGTTGCTTAACATAGTACCTTACACTAGAGTAGACCCACTGGATCAATTTGGAGTTGATGAATTACTTCCTCTGTAGGATCTGTGGATTCTAATGGCCCTAGTGTAGTTGTAGCATAACTTAGCATAGTACACCACAATTACAGTTGGCTTATTTGAGTTCATGGAACCTTTAATGGAGTTGGCTCATCAAATCCCCATTGGTTCAATGGGTCTACTCTAATGTGACATACTATGCTAAATAATAGGATTTTTGGCCATTACTTGCTCAAGCAAAAAGCCCAAACAAAATCAAAACACCTCCAGGGTGGGATGCTTAGAAGATATACCTTTCAGGAAAAAAGGAAAGAAAAGAAAAAAGACAACAGTGAACTATTCAGAACAGTTTTAGAGTTTGGGTGTGGGAAGAGGGAGAATTATCACCTGGATTGCACAGCATTCTCAAAGTCTGAAGGGGAAATAAAATTGCAAAGGAATATGTCGTGAAGGACTCCACAGAGTAGAATGAAATTTTGGATTAAAAAGTGACAACAAAACCAGTGAAGATGAATAAATGTTATATCTAAGAGCAGGGTGCAATAAGCTATGGGCAATCAGGAATTAATAAGTGAGTATTCAGAAATTGTCATTTTATCTTTTGTATAAATGTTGGTGTTACCAGTCTGTGCAGGTTTGCCTTTCCTGGAGATTTGTGCCTAAATGTATCATGTTGCTTGCAACAGCATCAGATTTCTGGCCTCTATCAACACGCAATTCTCCAGTGTAGAAAATCTGCTCTAGAGGGTTTCTCTTGTTCTGCTCATAAAAGCTGCTCTCACAAGTACATGTACAAAGTACAGTGGCTGTAGTGGATAGAGCATTGCCAAGTCAGCAACAAGTTTCCTGATATTCAGCACCAAAACTCCGAGACTGGGAGGAGAGTTGTTGTGATGCCACAAGAAAAGGTTCCTATGTTGTTATGGAGATGGGACAGCAAAGATTCAGAAAATGAATCTCCTTTAGCTTTTGCACCATTCCTGCAAGGAGAGTGCAAGAAGATTCTTGAGTTTCAGTCTGGTCCAAGTGAAATAATAGAACAACGTGACAACCATCCCAGAGAGGGAGGAGGAGATTGGGGAGAAAACTGGTATGTACACATGGGTTGGTTATGCTCTGTTGAGTAATACACATAAATACTTCACACTGAGTCCTTGAGCCCTGGACCCAACTGGAAATGGAGAAAGCTGTCCATGCTTTAAAGGCATCGCTTTCACAAAATTCAACTCATGGTGCTTTTCTCCCCACCTTATAGCATAGTAATACCTTGAGACTTCAGTCAGGCAGTCCCATTTGTATGCTGCCTCAGATCTTGTCTGATGGGAGCCTTGGAGTTTGTTGCAAATATTCTCTGCTTTGTCATCGGGCTTTAATGAAGGGAAATACCACATTCTCTCTCTGACTTCTTGGCCTTGTGTTGTGTTGGATATCTCTGTGCTATGGAGCAGGTACAGCAATGTCAAGAAGCTCTGTGCTATAGCGGAGTGAGCTCCCACGGTTAACCCCAGCTCCTGACAACCTAGCAGTTTGAAAGCATGTAAATGCAAGTAGATAAATAGGTACCGCCGTAAAAAGCAGGAAGGTAAAACAACGTCTCCTTGTAGCCATGCTGGCCATATGGCCATGGACTTGCACAACACTGGCTCTTCGGCTTGAATACGGAGTTGAGCACCGCCCCTAGAGTCGGACACGACTAGTACGCATGTGCGGGGGGGGACCTTTACCTTTACGTTTTTTAACCCACTACTCTTTTGCAATAGTAACACTCATGAAGACTTAGCTGCAAGATGTTAGAAGGTATTAATAAAAACCTCACTAGTATATTGATAAATCATTTAAAATGAGATGTCTTGTTTTCCACTGGCATCCTTAGCTTCCATTTAGCCCTTTTCATTTCTCCTCTTTCCTTTGTGACTTTGAAGAAAGAATAAATCCCTGAAGCAGTTGATGGGATTGCTTTGAAGTATATGTCCTCCTGTCATCGTTTGCACACGTCTTCAGAGACATGTGGGAGCCAACCCTATGCCTATAAAATGAGAAGTTGACAGAGAAAGCAGACCTCGGGAACATTAGCAATGAGGCAGATCCTCTGGTATTGCTGCAAACATTTAGAAGAAAGAAGCACAAGAGAAGTTTAGTTTTCTTTGAACTGATAAACAATTTGAATGAATGGCACAACAGGGTAAAAATTGGTGTTCCTCAAGGACACAGCTGTTGACAAACAAAAACAGGCTGAAATGTATTGAAATCAGATTTTTTAAAAACCAAATTCCCCGGGCACCTGTGTGTCTCCACTTCCTCTCCTTGCTGATGTCTTCTCTGACAGACATCACATTTTGAGCGCTTAATGTATTTCTACCTTGTTGCTGTGATATCCAGTCCCTGGGTAAAGTCACTGAGAGTTTTTTTTTTTTGTAAGATCCAAGAATTGCAACACAGATCCCCAAGCACATTAGCATCCACTTCTGGCATCCAGTCAGCAAAAAATGGGGATAGCTCCCCAGGCTGACCTTAAGCCAAAAAAAGGGCAGGTCCCTATTTGCTGCCTAATCTTCTTGAGTGACAGACCGGGGATGCAAGAAGACTCATCATAGTCGGGTCTCTTCACTGCTTTTCTGCTGTACAATAATTCATGAGCTCTGTGCCTCCATCTGAACTTTTAAAAGTCATTGATTTCCTTCACCTGGAGAACTGAGAGTCTTTATTAAAGGCAAGCATATCATCCTCCATTTGCTCAGTCCTGACTTTTTTTGGTTCATTTCCTGATAAATTCACAAATCTCCCACTGAATCAACACTTCTGCTTATCCAGTGCATTGAAATAGATAGCTGGAGAATGTTGAATTAATACAAGTTTCAGTTATTCCTGATCACCAGATGCCATGTTACTTTTACACGATCCCTAAAATCTGAGGAAAAGGGCTCCCAGATCCAGAGCTTAAAAGTGTTTTCCCACCAGCTCCGGACTTAAGAAAAAAATTAAGTACGACCACGCCCACCTAAGTGCGTCCCAGCGCACTTTTCAAGTACCTAGCCTCCAGGAGGTAAAAAATCTTCCGATGCACATTGTAAAGCAGTGAATGCCGGGCTCCCTTGCCTTCTGTTTGTTTTTTTGTCCCTGCCGCCCCTTTAAGAGACAGGAATCACGACAATGGGGTGGCTCAGGGCGGCTTCGACCGACAGACGGAGGTGAGCCTGCATTTTTTCTCCCTTTTTTTCTCCCTCCCCTCATGTAGACAGGAGCAAGGGAGTGTGAGGGGTGGGAACACAGAAAGAGCGACAAGCCCCCACAATCTCTGGTCTGAATTTAAGTTGACACCGGATTTTAGAGGTCGTGTAAAAGCGCCCTTAGAGGTCCCCCCCATGAACATGAATGAGAATAAGAAAAAGAATGTCAATACCAGCCTCCATGCTATTGCATAACATTTTTAATCATTCCTCTCCCTAACAAGATCACATTGTCACTGCCGTTCAGTGCACAATTCGTTTATCTAGGCTTCACTGGCAGGTCTGCTCTCCTTGGTTCACCTAGCCTTTACCTCTCGGTGTTTTTGAGGTGTTTGGCAGGTTTGTTCTGCCAAAATGGGAACAGATGTTCTGAGATATAACCTCTCACATTACATGTGTCAGCCTTCCCTCCTGCTGCGCTCCTGTTTGAAATGATTGAAGAATGCAATGGTCAGTCAGTATTGTAGCAGATTCAGCCAATTTCAGGGAATTTGTCTAAAAATGCAATGTATTGCTCATTAGAAGCCCAAGAAGTAATTTGTTGATGCTAATGTTTTAGGGGTGGTTGGGTCAACCAGTGAATTGCTTAACACATTACCTGTTTCACTGGCCTCAGTTTTTTGCACAGGGGAAGATTTGATCTCCTTTCCTTAATTATGGGAGGTGGCTGGAGGGGATTTTTCACAATTTGTTTTGAAACAAGTATCAGAAGTCCCTGACTTCTGCTGACTGTGTTGCACAGAGTCAAATGTTGCAATGTTTTCTGCATTTGATGAACTGTGTCTGGAACCACAAGCTACACATCCTGAAGGGGTTAAAGCTTTATTTTGTTTTTAAGTCATTCGAAGAAGTGTGGACTTTTAGAAAGGTTCGGTTGTTGCCTCAGTCTCTGTTCACTTTCTGAACAACATGGCTAAGAGCTGTCAGCTTCCTGTATTGTAACACCTAGCATATGAACCTTGTTCTTAAGTTAAGGGGGGGGATTCATAACCTCTGGCCATCTCCAGTTGTTAAGGGATACCTGGCAATTCTCCTCTTCCCTTCCAAAATGAATGCAATTTGAATCAAAAGAGAAACAAACCCTTTTACTGTTGCATTGCCCTGTAAAAGATGCAATCTTGTCCCTCATTAAGTCTCCTAATAGTTCTCTGCAAGTTGTTTTTTATTTTCAGGAGCTGCTGGTGGCTCCAATTTGGGGGATGGATGATTAATCCACTCAGTGTTGTAGGCTGCATTTCACAGGGTCTACCAAAGACACTGAAAACTATTCTCAAAAGAGGTATAGCAGGCCAAAAAGAGAAAAAGAAAACCATGTTTGTTGTTATTTATAATCTGATATGCTTGCACAGACTAACACAGCTACTTCTTAAAAAACTACAGCTCAAGATTAGAGATGGGCAGAAAATGAAAAACGAAATGCTGTTTTACATTTTGTAATGTAATGAATCATTTTGTTATGAAACAAAATGGTAGAATGCATTTTGTTATGAAATGAAACAAAACGAAACACCATTTCCCCCCTCTAGGAATGAAACAATTCATCCTAGAGCAGGCATGTCCAAACTTTGGCACTCCAGATGTTTTGGACCACAACTCCCACAGTCCTTTGTCATTGGCAATCTAAGCTTAGAATTCTGGGAGTTGTGGTCCAAAACATCAGGAGGGCCGAAGTTTGGACATACCTGTCCTAGAGGAACCAAAATGGCAGGGGAGCTTTCTCAAGCTGTTCACTGTAAGCATCCACAATCTGGAGAGGTTTGGGGTTCAGGGAGCTGAGTTATTGAACTTCAAAGGGGGGCCCTCTTAGGAAAAAATCATTCTAAATGAGTCAGAAGTTCGGAACTAATCCGATAAAGCATGCCCCCTCCGGGTCAGCAATTAGTGGGTTCTGACTCAATTAGAAACAATTTTTTCTAGGGTGACCCCCTTTGGAGTTTAATAACTCAGCACCCTGCCTGAAAAGGGGTTTTAACCTAGGGCGTTTATACACGACTCCTAAACTCCGGGGCAAATGGCTCCCAGCTCCGGAGCTTAAAAATGTTTCCCCACCAGCTCCGGAGTTAACAGGAAATTAAGTGCGACCACGCCCACTTTAGCACGTCCCAGCGCACCTTTCAAGTACCTGCTCTTTGGAGGTGAAAATTATTTGATCCGGTGTAACAATAGTGAGTGTGGGGCTCTCCTTGCTTCTGTTTGTTGTTTTTTGGCTCCTGCCCCTTTAAGAACTACTTTTACAGAGACTGGAATGTTGCCGGCAGGAGCGAAAGGCAGAACGGAGGTGAGCGGCATGCTTTTCTTTCTCTTTTTCTCCCTCCCCTCACGCAGCCAGCAGCCGGGAAGTGCGGAGGGGTGGGGACACAGGAAGAGCGATGAACCCCTAAGATCTCTGGTCCGAATTTAAGTGGCCAGCGGATCTTAGGGGTCATGTGAAAAGGCCCCTAATGTAATAGTTCCCTATTGATGCATAAGATATTAATCTATGAATTCTCTCATCCTAAATTTTATTCCTAACTATATTAATTAAATAATATAGAGTGAGATGCAGAGAATATCATTGTGAATGTGAGTTGAAGGTTTACAAAAGGACACAGAGAAAACTACTACTGTACAGGGCTCACACCAGAGCTTATCCTAACTGCAAATGCTCAGGGGATTTATAAGCAGCTATGCCCACCTTTCTGTGCCTGCATCTAGATTTCAGTGCTAGAGTCAGACATCATTTATAGACACTATCTTCTCTGCCCACACTATCCTTTGTGCCAGACTGCCTTTAAGTTTCATTTCTCAATAAATCATTCTCTGATGCCTGAGAAATAGGCTTCACTTTCACTTTTTCCTCCAGGAAGTAGAATTCCTAGCCTTTTGCTTGCTAACCTATAAGGGTAAAGAAGATTTACTGGGCTTATTAGGATTTATTAATACAAACATTTGGACTTATCAAACCTGGATTCAGATTTATTCAGAACCCTCTGAATATGGCATTCTTTGGTGAATTCTGAATATTTCCAATCAAAATGCAGAACTCCAAGTAAACCTTGGGATGGACTCACTGTGCACTTCCTTATGTTTCTTTGGTTTGCAGCTTTGAATACAAGGGTGGCACAAAATACTGTATTTCTTTGGACTTTTTCCTTAATAATGTACTTTGCAGAATGTCTTTGTGGAGCCTTTGCCAAGGGCTCGACTAGAGAGGCAGGAATGGAAGAAAATACCTTGTAAAACATTGAAAACTGTTCCTGTCCCTCTTTTAGATGCAAGTTCTGATGCTTGAAGCTTACCTCTAGAGTAGAGATGGGCACGACCAGGAAAAATGATGTTTCGAGTTGTCGTGTGTCGGAGCCGGCCCATTTCGGCTTGTTTCCATTTGTCGCGAAAGTTCTCAAAAATTTGTCATTTCATTTGTTGTTTTTTCGTCTGTCGTTAGTACTGGTTTGGGGGGGTAGCGGGCTCCTGGAGGCACCTCTCTGGGGTGGGTGCCTCCTCTGGCCTGCTACAAAGGGAAAGCGGGCTCTTGGAGGCACCTGGGGTGGGTGCCTCCTCTGGCCCGCTATGAAGGGAAAGCGGGCTCCTGGAGGCACCTCTCTGGGGTGTGTGCCTCCTCTGGCCTGCTATGAAGGGAAAGCGGGCTCCTGGAGGCACCTCTCTGGGGTGGGTGCCTCCTCTGGCCCCTTCTAAAAGGGGGTACGCATAGCCAATTGGATATGCATACCAAGTTGCAGTGGCAGGCAGAGGGACCTCTTTTTCTTTTGGGTGCCTCTGTGACTCACTACTGGCATACTGGTGTACGGTGCACTTGGGCTGGGGATGGGGAGGAACAAAGTGAGAGAGGACCCCTATGGGCGCCCTCTGGCTCACTAAGAAGGGAAGTGTAATTGAGTGTAGTGCAATGCGAGTACACAGATCTGGCTTAGGGTTAGGGTTAGCGCAAGGGCTAGGCTTAGGGTTACGGGTAAGGTTAGGGTGAGTTAGTGGGGTGCACCTCTGGGTGCCTCTCTGACCCACTAAGAAGGACAGTGTACTGGCGTATGGGTTAGGGTTAGGGTTAGGGTTAGGGGTCGGGCTAGGGTTAGTGGGCTTTTTATGCCCGACTGGCACATCCCAGAAGTCTCGGTCAAAACCTGGCCAAGTGGCCATGCAATTGGTGGAATGGTTCCAAAATTTGCATGGTCCACTCCCATGGCCAGCCCATCATTGCGCAGGTGTAAAAAAATAAAAATAAAAATAAAATAAAATAAAATCAATGGAGATGTTTTGTTGCAAGAAAAACCCACTGCTGCTACTGTAAAAATTCAGGCAGTTTTAAAATAGCTATTTTCGCATGTTTCTGTGGTGCTTTGGTGTGTTTTTGGACCATGATTTCAAAATAAATATTGCGGTCGCCCCATTTTGGATCCCCCGCCCGCACCGCATGGCATGGCGAGTTGGCGAGACAACGAGGATGCCCCCCACCAGAGTAGCCCAGGACAGGAGAGGGGGGGAGGCTGGGAACCCCCCCCCGAAACTACCCCTCTGGTAGGTGCCCTCACTCAGGCAGGCATATTTTCGCCTGCTTTTTTGGCTGGGAATCGTTTTTTTTTTAATTTTTAAAACTTTTTTTCTGTGCCGCTTGGCATCGCGCGATCGCTGCGATGCCAGGAACGACAACGACAAATCAGACCCAATTTTTCTTTTTTCGGTTCGAGTTCGAGTTCTGACAGCTTAATTGTCGTTTCCGTTTCCGTTGCGTAACGGAAACGAGGAACAAAAACGGAAACGAGAATTTTGCCATGTCGTGCCCATGTCTACTCTAGAGGGAAAAGGGTTGTATTCCCTATGGCAAATACATCCAATGCTTTTCATCAATCACTTCTCTCACATCTTCCTTCATTTCTTTCTCTTTTTTTGGTGGATGTTTGAGGAAGATTGTATTTTCTTCTTACCTCATTTCATCTTTTCCTTTCCTCACCATCTTTTCTGAAGTGCAGTGATAACATCTCACAAGAGAATGCACGTGTATAAATTTTGCTTCTCTGTTTTGTTGCCCCCTTACCGTGCCTTCAGCCCCACCAACCATAATGGGCAACATCTGGCACTGGAAGGAAAAGAACACATACAGCAAAAATAAAAAAAAATTAAAATCCTGAACATACCTTTAAGTTTTTTTGGAGACTAACCAAATTTATGTTTTGTCTAGAAAATTGCTCTGCTCATTAATCATTTCCATATGGGAATGGAGTCTGCATTATGTTGCTTTCCTTCAAGTAGAAAAGACATTAACACGCTTGATCAGAATTTGTTATCTGGTGCAAAGACTTTTGGAGTTATTTAATCCACTTCCTTTATTTTGAGGTCATACTACTGTTTAAGCCCCATGCCATGATAATTGGTGTGTACATTGGAAAGGTTGTTGCTTTTTGGCAATAGTGTGCAACATTGGGTACAATCTGATATTTCTGCACCATACCTACCTGTGACTTGTTCAGGGTCAAAAATCATCATCACCACCACCACCACCACCACCACCACCACCACCACCAGACTACTTTGGACAAGGTAACTTCATCTGTATTCATCAATCCCCATGTGAGTGATTTTCAGATGAAAGAAAAAGTTAGCAATTATTTGGCACTGCATCCAGTGTGGTGGCTCAGTGGGTTAGAGCACTGAAACTGTCAGCTGCAAAGTCAGCAGCTCAGCGGTTCAAATCCCTGGTCCCACGCAGTGGAGTGAGCTCCTGGTGTTAACCCCAGCTCCTGTCAACCTAGCAGTTAAAAAGCATGTACATGCAAGGAGATAAACAGGTACTGCTGTAAAAGGCAGGAAGGTAAGTAGTGTGCAGAAATGCATTCAGCCAAGGCAGCCACATGGCCACGGACTTGCACAACACTGGCTCTTTGGATTAGAAACAGAGATGAGCACCGCCCCTAAAATTGGATGTGACTAGCACACATGTGTAGGGGAAACCTTTACCTTTTTACCTTATGGCATGTTAACACATCAAAGAAACTTTTCCTGATTCCATCAGCTTGCATGTATGAATGCGAACAGGATTGACAGAGAACCCATTGCACCAAAAATGGTCCAAGGAAGAATGGCAAAGATGAAGTTTTTTTTTAAAAGAAATGTTTGAAAAGAAGCAGGATGGGAAAACCCTACCCTTCTCTTGTATAAGAAAGTGATATTTCAGTGAGTTTCCATTCTCTACCCGTTAATAATGAATAGCTTTATTAGCTCTGTTTAGCATTGCCCTGCAAGGATGTTGCAGCCAAAATACATTCAACATAGTTCTTTCTTTTCCCATGCTGTTTTCAAAATTCATGGAGTGGCAGCAAAGGCAATCAAATTGCTTAAATATTGCATAGTGCAAGAACTAGCTTAAAATGTATAGGTTCATACAAGCCACTGGGGATGGGTTTGATATTACTTTTTAAAGGGTAAATTTAATCTACCTGTAATATACTGAAGTATGGCAATGGCAATGGCAATTTTAAAAATAAAAACTCTTATCAGACATGTGCACAAACACACAGAATCTGGGGTAGCTTGAGGTGACAGATTTATCAGATATTTGGGTATGTTATTTATAAATGGCAACTATTACAGTTAGTGGGGCACAAGGCAGAGCAGCCAATGGTGAGCAGACTCGGGGGGGGGGGTAACACAGAGAGTTGGGGTTATTCCTGCACATATGCTATGTTCCCCCCTCTCACACACACTCAGAGGGAGACAGACAGGAAGCCAAGTGTGAATACACATGCAGAAGGAGAGGATATAGAAAGAGTAGAGAAGAGTAGAGTGGGCTGAGGCAAAGCAATCTGTCTCCCCTGGCAAGACTGTGTTTATTGTATGTGGTTTTCTGTTAACAGTACCTTCCTCTAGGCTTTCATTTCATTGCATTATTTTTATCCCTCACCAAATTCACTGTGCTCTTCCACGATTTCATAGTTTCTTCATATGTTTAGTCCCCATTGGCCTGGATTGCAGGAAAGGGAAAGGAAGTTTACAGGACTTTTCAGTGGCAAAGCATGGTACTAGAGGTGGCCTTGACCCAAAGGCCACTTTCAATGTTTAAAAACAGTGAGATTCATACATCTACACATCTTGGAACTTATTTAAGGACAAACTTCAGTGAAGACTTTCATCAGTGATTTTTATACATAATGGTGGCATCCCAAATCAGGCTGTCTTTCTTTAAGTTGTCACAAATATGTGCTGTAAGAAACAGAAAAGTAATGACAGGACTATGTAGGTGGAGGTGGAGTTTGGTCTAAACATGGCTGACACCCCAAGTAATGAAACCCAACTGAGAACTGCGTGCGTCACTGGCTGATGCAATGTGTCATAACGTGTTACAATCTTTTGTGAAACTTAATGTCTTCTGAGTAATGCAGATAGGCATAATGGGACACACCCTGGGAAATTAAGTTATTTGTTTTGGGAGAAAACACTTTCACTGCTCAGTTGTTTCCCCAATAATTAGTGCAGTGGGACTGAGAACCACCCATTTTGCCAGTCACTTCCCAGTTTAAGAGATAATTTTAAAATGCTGGATACAGCCCAGTACTTTTTACTGCAAGATGGTGCTTGATCGACTAGTAAACTACTTCTGAGTTTGTTTTATATATATTGGATAATTGGATAGAACCTTCTTTAGTAAATGAGGCCATCAGCCCATGGAAGGCAGATCCAGGATGTGACCATTTTCATAATTTATTGATTTATTTTTCAGATTCACTTGATGATATTAATGCTTCTGCAGATATATACAGCATGTTGATGGTCCATACCTAATAATGGGTTAATCTTTTCCCTTTGTGTAACAGCACTTACTCCATATCATGCAGCAGTAACCATTTCCTTTTAAGGCATCTGTTGCACAGCTATTCATTTTTTTTTTAGAAATGTAATATTGGACTGGCCTGATTTATAACCCTATGTGCTTGCAATTTCATATTGGTTACAGGTGTATTATGTGAGAATGCAATAACTAAACTGGTAATTAAGATTCACTTTGTAAACCTATTGTGATCTGAGAGGGATGATACACGGGCAACCTTTGGACACGCTGTAAAAGATTGAGGAACAAAATGCTTTAAGTCCCTGGAGCATCCTGAGTTGAAAGAACTCTTTCATCTAAGAAAAAGGAAAATGTCTTATAGTTTGTGAATTTATTTCATGTAACCTTTGTAATTCAATGGAGATCTGGTTCTAACCTGAGTTCCAATATTAGAAGCTACTTTGTTTTATCAAAGGAAAGGATATGTCAGATACCAACAGCATGGAAGACTTCACTTCATTTCAATTTATTCTTTTGTTTGTTCACTAAAATTTTACATTTGGAGTTTTTGTTACTGAGGCACATTTCACTCCTGCCGTGGCATCAGTGTGAAGGCTTAATGCTTTGAACGAAAGATGTTTGTTTTAAACAAGAGTACAGATAAACCTTTGTAGCAGATCAGTAAATCCAAAAGACATTTGAAAGAAAATCTCTAAGGGACAAATGCTATATGGCAAAACATTGGCTAAGTACCAAATTGCACTCAGTGGGCCTTGCTGGCAGAAGTGCTGATTCTGTATCTAGAAGTGGTGCACTCTGTGGAGGAAAACATGAGGGATAGAACTTGCAGGTTAGCCTGAAGGGGTTTTGGATTTTTTGGGTGATTTTACATAAGAACATAAGAACATAAGAACATAAGAAGAGCCATGCTGGATCAGGCCAAAGGCCCATCTAGTCCAGCTTCCTGTATCTCACAGTGGCCCCAGCAAATGTGACTTTACAATACAGAGGCTCTGAATTAGGAAAGATTTGGGATTTTGTGAGGTTAGTGAATCTTCCATAGTTTTTTTTAACCTGTTTTGCATTTCAGATTACTCAGATCTTTTATCTTCTAATGTTACTTATTTATTATTATTATTTTTTGAGAGAGAGATTTCCCTCTTCCCTCATTGCCTTTATTGTTTTCCGGAGTATCTGTCAACATGCCCTGAACTAGGTGGACCATGACCTGTGCTGCTGGACTGAAGCCATCAATATAGTAGGAGAGAGTTGCTTCACCAGGCTTCCATATTTTGAGGATTTGTGTTGGAAGGATTTGATCACATTGCCTAGCATGTACATGTGTGTGCATATACATTTGTGTGCATGTGAGATTTTTGTTATGCTTGTGGTGATGATTTTTCTTTCTGATCTACCGTATGTTGTTTCCTGCTAAATCAATCAATGGGGATGATGATGTGATGATACATCTGATTTTTAAAGTATTGCCTGTGCCTGCACGGGTCTTCTTTCTCATGTAATGTTCGTGTTGCATGACTTTTTCTGGATTAGTTTTTGGGAGCTCTGTAGGGCTTAATTGGCCCTAGCTCCAAAAGCCAGAATGAGAAAACTAAAATAGAAGAACCCCAAAGACTTGGATACTTTCAGGTTTACTAAAAGGAGCTGTAACTGAAAGAAGCCCAAACCAAGAAAGGTTCCTCCTAAAAGACCTCTAAATGAAAGCAATTAAAAAGTTTTATTTATTTTGAATATTTTACCCCACCTTTCTCCTTGAAAAGGACCTTTGCATATCCCTGGAAAACATTGTTAATTCTAAGCAGGGGTGTATAGATACTATTCAGCCTTATGTATATCAGAATGCTTGCCATAAACATTGGGGCAGAGGAGAGACATACCCATACTCTAGAAGAAATACACATCAGGAAGATTCTAGTGAAATTGGGCTAAGTCTGCTACGAATTTCACCATGATTCCCTGGGCAAAACCTAAACCAAAGAAGCCATAGCTTCTGACCCTACCCCACCCCCATTTTTACCCCCACCCCACCCCGGGAAGATTAAAGCCTGGAGACATAATAGGGCAGTGGTGAAAAACCTTCGACATGCCATATGTTTCGGACCATAACTCCCAGAATTCTGAGCCTAGATTGCCAATGACAAAGGACTGTGGGAGTTGTGGTCCAAAACATATGGAGAGCCAAAGATTCACCACCACTGCTCTAGGGCATAGGACAACTTAGTGTTCATGACATAGGGAGACAGTCTTAGCCTACAGAGAAGAAATACATCTTCTGTGATGTGAATTTAGGGAGAGTAGCTCAAACAGTAGAGTAATGAGAGACATGGCAGCAAAACTACATGTTTGGGATGAGGATGTTCCCAATATTCCCAGTAGGTAGCTTGTCCAAGAGTGCCCACTCATTTACTAATCAGAGTGTTTGCCTGTCTCTGATCATGTCTGAAGCATACACCAGGCAGCTGCAGGAACCAAGTCCAGGAACGAGTGGGAAAGATTGCTCCACACCATGGAGAGGAAAAGCAGCAGTGAATATATAGGTACAGCACAATCAAATAATAAAAGAAGGAGAAATGGGCATCGAGGGATGATACCCCCAGGGCCCCTAAAACAGCTATCTAGGGCCCTTACTTCACGAGGCGCGGCGCTCCGCAGCGATATTGCCTTCAATTTGAATTCGGAGGCGGTCACATGTTCTCGCTTCGCTCCCGCCCCTGTTTCTCAGTACTCACGAGCTGCAGTTTTAGGACGGATTCGAGCACAACCTCATGTGCTCCCTTCACATTCGCATGCCACTTTTCAATGTTCGTTATTTCCCATCTGTCCTTTAAAAAAATTCCTACTGACGGCATATCGATGCACTGATGCTGGACTGTCAGTTGCAATGGCTCTACTGATTTCAACTGTTTCCTGGCATCATTGGCAGTCCACCCCCGCCGCCGCCGCTACTCGGGGGGAGCCCCGCATGGCACAGCTGCCCGCCCTCCGCCGCTTGCATGCTGCCTGCCCCGGGTGCCCTGCTCTGGCCGGGCGAGGCGGCAGTGGCTCCTCCTGCTCCCGCCGCCGCCGCCGCCGCCGCCGCCGCTACTCGAGCAAGGAAGTAACAGCGCAAAGCGATGAAACGATATAGCGATGCATCGATATCCCTGTTTGAATATTTTTAAAAAAACTTGAAATAAAAGCCAAAAACCGAGACCACACGTCACGTTGGGAGCGAAGCAAGATGCGAAGCGAAAAGATTCCCGGCAGCAGCCAGGGGCACCACTCGCCCCGGTTGGAGCACGGTTAAGGGGGAGTGGTCGGGGTGGCACCGAAGCTAAAATGGAGGGGCGTGCGGACTAAAATGATTGATTTGGAGAGAAAAGAAGGCTAGCCGTGAAGCGAGCGGCTCGTGAAGTAACGGCCTAGCTTGGCTATGATTTTAGCAGTAGCAGGGAATTTAAAAAATAAAATAAAGAAGGTATGGAGGTTGGGGGGATGGGGGGGAGCTGGGAGCACTACTGTAACTTACCCATTCAAATAAATACCTCCCCAAAATAAATAAATAAATAAATTATGGCATGCACATTCTCCAGTAATAAATAGTGATGTTAACACTCTTCCCTTTCCATGCCTAAATAGGAAATGACTGCCTAGTTAGGGGAATATATATCTAGTTCTCAGTGGCTCAGTGGTGGGGGTTGCCAGCTTTTATTGAGGCTTCTGCTGTGAATCTCTTCTCATTAGGCTTTTCCTTCCTTTGCTGCAGTCATGCTTTGATTTTTCACACAGAGGAAGCAAACCGAAAGCAGATTCTGGCTGTTTCTATACCAACCTATAATGCTTAAAACTATCTCTGGGCAGTTTCCAATTTAATCATGCTGGCTGCAGCTTGTCTGACCCCCGGTGATCTAGGTTTTCAGTTTACCTGACTCATATGGATGGAAGGCTGAGTCAATCTTAAGCCGTACCTGAACTGATCAGGACTGAACTCTGGTTATGAGCAGAGTCTTCTCTGCAGTACTGCAATTTAACCTGCAGTGCCATGAGACTCATATACTCGGGTGCCAAGGAATTTTTTTACACCAATTTTAACCTCCTGTATTTTGAAGCAATCATTGATTTGTAGGTACACTTACTGACCAGAGCATGACTGAGCACATTTTGAACTATGCTGCATCTTAAACAAATTGTACCACTGTTGGTTGTTCCCTGACTCCCCCAGCCCCCCAAGCTGATGCACACTCCTAATGCTAAAATGAGCTTGCCTCAATCTACATTTGGCAAATAAGCTTGTCTTTGTTTTACAACTGATCACTTGTTAGACAGAACAGCTTTGTTTGTTGGTTGGTGTAAAAGAAACATAGTGCTGACAGATTTGCATGACTGGAGAAATAACATTGCAAAAGAACACAAATATACATTTGCTTTAATTTGTGATCTAACTCTAAATTCATAGGGAAGGAATTTAATTCTCTATTGTGGTTGTGATGTGGAGAAGGAGAAGGTATTAAGATCGTTGCTAGGAATATACACTATGAACATTTTTGTTTGGTTGTTTGTTTTGGTTTCTTCTACAGGCATCTCTGTCATTTTTCATGGGGTTGGGATACTAGTCCTTTTGTTTAGCATGAAAGAGAAAGCCTCTTTCTGACCATGCAGTTCAATTGTCCAAAATTCTTATTTCCTGGCTCTCCAAACTATTCCCAAAACTAAAAAAAAGACACCCCCCAACAAATAGTGAAGCAAAGTAAAAGAACCAACTTACTCAAAATGTAGGCAGCAATACAGAAGACAAAAATCATCATCATTCTTCTATTCCTTCTCCTTCTCCTCATTTTCCAGGTAACGGTGCAAATAAGAAAGAAAAATCACAATCACCTGACCTATGAAGGCGCTTGTTTATACCATCATCATCAATAGTCATAAAATGCTTGCTACCTTACATGCTTGACACTGGCAGTCCAAGACTCTCCCTCCCAATCTTGAGTGCATTGCACATGGAATTGCCAGCTGTGCCACTGCCTATTGCCTGCAGTGCCACCCACACCAAAACACTCTTCTCAGAATACAAACACTCTTCTCAGAATGGCATTTATGTCATGGGGTTCTGCAGGGCTCAATACTTTCCCCCACACTGTTTGACATTCACATGGAACCATTGGGAGAGGTCACCAGGAGGATTTTGGCTGAGTCAGCAATATGCTGGCAATACTCAGCTCTTCCTCTTGTTTTCCACAAATCCAGGTGAGGCAGTTTCTGTGCTGAACTCATGACTGGACCGGATAATGGACTGGATGGTGGTTAATAAATTGAAACTCAGTCCAGAAAAGACAGAAGTTCTGTTAGTATGTGCTTCGCCAGACCGGTTAAAGGGTCATCTCCCTGTTCTGGACAAGGTTGCACTCCCCCTAAGGGACAAGGGATGCAGCCTGGGAGCGCTCCTGGACCCGTGTCTAACTCTAGAAGACCAAGTAGAAAATATACCAGCTGCTCCCCTACCTGGACAAGTGGAGCCTCATGACCATTACACCTGCACTGGTAACATCCTTTATTGATTACTGCAATGCCCTTTATGTGGGGCAGCCTTTGAAGACAATCCAGTGACTATAACTGGTTCAGAATCATGTGGCATGGCTGGTGAGTGGTAAGGCTGCCAAGAACCACATCATGCCCATTCTGTGTAACCTGTGTTGGTTACCAGTTGCTGTCCGAGCCCAATTCAAAATGCTTGTTTTGACATATAAAGCCCTAAGCGGCTTATGACCTAGATACCTGAAGAACCACTTCCTTCCACATGAACCTACTCAAAAATTAATATCTAGCCAGGGGGCCCTCCTGAAAGAGCCATCCCTCAAGGAGGTGATAGGGATGGCTTGTAGGTATATGGTGAAGTAGGGCACCAGGAGCTCAGGACAGTAGTATCACAAGAATGAATTACGTTTTGTAAGTATGAATTATTTATGCTCAATCAATGAAATAACATGAAGCAGAAGGAAGGGAACCCTTTTCACGTTTTCACTCTTTCATTATAACACAGAAGGCCCATCTCTAGCCATGGCCTC
This sequence comes from Phrynocephalus forsythii, assembly GCA_029282475.1. Taxonomy (NCBI): domain Eukaryota; kingdom Metazoa; phylum Chordata; class Lepidosauria; order Squamata; family Agamidae; genus Phrynocephalus; species Phrynocephalus forsythii. Next base: position 62,862,153 of record JAPFRF010000003.1, read on the forward strand.
AAGCTCCCCTTAGATTTCATGGCAAATATCTAATATAACACCAGAGCTGCATGTAGCATGGAGGTGACCAGAGCTTTGGTCCATGGTGCTGAAATCTGGAGGTGGCAGAAATTTGCTGCTGGCATCTGTGCAGTTGTTGGTACTCACTGCTTTCCTTAAGTGTTTATTTAAGTCTAGCTATTCCCCCAAAGACAAAGCAAGATATATAACAAGCAAGCTCCAGAACCAGAATGGCCACCCCTCAATCATGCCCAGATATTCTTCACATTCCCCCATCTTTTCCCTCTCTAAGCCAAATGCCTGTGAAAGAAATGCTAACTTGATCTGGCTGTGGAGCCCCAGGCAACAAAAATGATGGTTCTACTTAACACTACTTTCTTTCTGGCTTGACATCATGGCAACACTGAGTTTGGATCAGATAGTAGGCAAGCACAGCATTCTAATTACATCCCGTTTACTTCCTCTTCTGTTCTTCTGATACTACTCATTGCTCATCTTCTGCTTCTGGAATTCCATTCGTGTTACCATTAAAGCAGTGTAATCTTCTGCTGATAAAGTCTTAACAGAGTGTGTACAGTTCCTTATGTTAATGCCTCCCCATGCTTTGCTGGTGCAAAAATTATATACTCCTTTGTCTTTTAAACATATATAAATTCAGGATAGCATTGGGTGGTTAGTCCTAGTCCCATTCCCATAGATCACACTGCTAAATGCACTTGTGCCAGTTGGCCCATTTGCTCTGTTCAGAAAAACAGCATATACAGTAGTATTACAGAATATGTCATTTCTGGTTGTAATATAACAAAGAAAAGGGAACAAAAGCAAGTCAACGCTGGTCATGAAATATGCAGTCAGAATAATGGATAATGGGAAAGATGGTGAATTGTGTGATTTTCCCAGCAAGGAGACTACCCAGCTCTCTATAGCTTGTTAGACTTTGTTAATGAAGCTCAGTTTTCACTTTTTAAATCATTAGTGCTTCTCAGGAGGTGGCAGGGCACCATGAGATAGGCCATATCAGACACAAGATTGCATAGATTTGTGCTTGGAGTTTTTCTCTCTTCCTCCTCTGCTTTCATCGAGAACAGTGTTCACTTGATAACAATGTGAATACAATGACTATTTTAAGCACTTACATTTGTGACAATTCCATTTTCTTTGTGAAACTTGCCCATACTTCTTTACTGATAGCATACTGTTGGAAGTTTCTGAATCACATTTGTATGTTCTCAGGAGCATTTAAAATATCTGTGTGATCAGTTATTTTTAAAAGCACACAAAAAAAAGACAACAGCTAATGTGATCTTGGATGAAGCAAACATGACCAAAATGATATCCAGGTGCATCAAGCTAGTAAGTATTTATTAGATGTGTTTGTAGGTGACCATTTTCAGTGTTAAACTAGTCCTTCTGAAGAGTATCAAAAGGCTCTCCATCTATCACTCATTTTGTTTACTCTAAATTTATGGCCACGATCAGGTGTTGCTTTGGTGCCAAAAAAAGTTTATCTCCTAAGAATAGTAATATTGTCACAAAACAAATCAGATTTGGCTGCATACCACTAAAGACATAGAGATACAGTTTGGAATGAGAGCAATGATCCCTTCATCATTCCTTTACAGGAATGTGTAGATAGCTTGTCTATAATATTAATGAAGGAAAGAGAAGCCAGATGAATCTTTCTCATTGAAGGAGCTACTGGGTTGCCATAGATACCACTGTCATCTAACCTAAATCTCCAAGCATTTTAATGGGGTGTGTAGAAATGGCCTGGGACTGACGTGGGACTTCTGGGGTCCTGGGTCAATGGGGTGGCAAACGTGCTCTGAATTTAGATTGAACCTCGGAGAATCTATCTTCAGAACAGGTTCATTCCTTTGCATAGCAGTTAAAAAATTCAGATTTCAACCCTGTGCAGATTCACAGCCCCAGACCACAGCCAGCAGCCTTCACTGAGCAGGGCTACACATGAATGCTGGAGAAGCTGAGTGGTGGTCTTTGCAGTTCATTTCTGCTAGCCCTGGTCTCTAACTTTTACGGTTGATCTCTGTCCAGTGTGCAGACATTTGCTTTGCAAAGTCACTACACGTGGCAACCCCTTAGCAAGGAAGAGAACACAATGAGGCAACATGAATTTGAAGGATTCCAGTGTCACACATTAAAGCATGTAGTATCACAGTGTATTTTGGACAAAACATAAAGAATGAGAATGGACAAATTTTGTGGTGATTATTGCAATAGCCCTAACAGGACTGTAGTCAGAGAACAGAAGACACCTCATTCTGCTAATTTGGGGTGAAACGTGCTTCCCCCAACTCAGACTATCAACCACGTCTGTACTGTATAATCTTTTTCTGGAGTAGTTTGTGCACTAGAAATGTCATGACAGTTTGAAACAATTACAACAGTGATTGGGAAAGTAACTCGTTTGAACTTAAACACTCAAAATACCCCTACCGCTTCAATAGTAGAGTATGGGGTTTTTCAACTAGAACTAGTAGTAGATCTTTCTGAGCACTACTACTTGTCTATCAGTCTCCAGGGATAGCATCAATGTATTTACTGTTTGCCTCTTGCTTCTCCATACCACACCACGGTCGCCTCAATCCCATTTGCCGAATGAGAAAACCACTGTTTCTCTGCAATTCATTCAACAACATGAACTACCACTACCACTGCCCTAGAGATGAACCTCCCCTGCAGCATTTGCAGAAAAGGCGTGAGTACTGACATGGCATTACACCCCATCCATGAACTGGCAGTGTTCAAAAATGCAGCAGATTTTTTTCTTGTGACAAATTAAATTCATTTATCTGAATACATGTGAAAAATCAAAATAATATTTTCCAATATTTTCCATACTAAAAATGTTTTGACAGGTCACACCATGCACTTGCTTGCACTAGTGTGAATGGCTTTTGAGGGGATGTTTCAAACAAAGCCTCTTATTTGGCACTTGGAAAAACTAATAAAACTGATAACCACCTATACAGTGAAATTCTAGTGGATCATTAACTGGAGATTTGTTGCCTTGGATACTGAGCCAGGCAGCTATCTTGGCTTTTTTGTTTTGTTTCTCCCCCTCCTTGAAAAAAAAAATAAACCTCAGAAAACAAAAGAAGCATGTTCTCTTTTTCCATACAAAAATGTCATTTGCTAATAACTTAATTGACACAGAAAACATTCCATTTTTATAGTTTGAGTTTTATATTTAATTCATATTTGTAGATATTAAGTTTTAATCATACAGTAATCTCTATGAAGCTGTGAGAAACACCTGTTTGAAGATATTAGAAGCTGTGCCAATGGTTGACATATCTTGTTAGGATTCCTGTTGGCCATGACCTTATAGGCACTTATTTAGAAATACACACATTGGCTTTGACAGGATCCATATCTAAGAGATATGTACACTTCTGCAATATGAGCAGAACATACTTATTCTTTTTCAGAGGATCAAATATTTAAGGGTACGTATAACTTGGTATCATTGTCCGGAAATTGAAAAGGAACTATTAAATAGCAGTAATCTTGTACCACTGGTGATTCCATGGTCATTAGGTCAGAATGTTTAGTGTTGAATCAATAGCCTTGTGGAACCTTTTATTTATTAACATCAGACAATGTTGATACTGAGACGTTACATGGAACCTATAGTTCAAAATTATTCTTCTTAGATATACTCACTGAAGGCAAACAGTCTAACTAACAACAGCTTCTTGTTGCTAATTAATGAGTCCCTGCTTGGATTTTCAGATGTTTGCCAGTCCAGTGGATTGGTGTGCACCAAAGAGCCAAATGGGGATTCATTAATTGCTATGTCAAACTGCTGCAAGCAACACCATTTTCCTGGTGCAGGCATAAATATGTGGCATGATTCTGACCACTGGATTAGATAAGATATTCTAAAAATGTGAATCTAGCCATATTTTTGTTATCCACATCAAGGTTCCCTCTGAGGTGTTCACCTGTGCCTACACAACTCTGCCTCCATTTGCACAGGGCCACACTTCTCCTGCACACCCACAGAAATTGTTTTCAGCCCCTTTGGTTCTGGTTGCAATGGAAGCTGCACGGGGAGGTGGGAGAGTCATGCATTGCATGCAAGGGGTAGAAACCTGCTTTGGGGCTAAAAATTAAAGGGAATGTTGATACAGATATATTTTGTGTTCTAGTTTTCTATGGTTTTCTAGCTTATTGTGTTTTATGCTTTGCTGTTTTGATTTATTATATAACCTTGGGAATGAAAAGCTGCAAGTATGTGCCCCTGCGTGTGCGCATGCAGGTGCACACACACACACACACACACACACACACACACACACACACACACACACACACACACACACACACAAAGTGTGTGCTTGTGTAAAGTTGTGGTGGGGATGGTTCTTAATTTCTGGCAAATATTGTTTTAGTAACCGGTAGTCTGCTACTTTTCTTGCTGTTCTTTAATATTTTCACACCAACTTCAGGGCATCTGCCCCAAATTGCATAGCAATATGTCTGTGAAGATTCTCAGTCATCCAGGTGTGTTTATCTGGAAGTTGAGTCATGGCTACTGGACTTCTTTTTCTCAATGTCTGTGAAGATTCTCAGTCATCCAGGTGAGTTTATCTTTTTCTTGAACTCCAGTAGCCATGACTCAATTTCCAGATAAACTCACCTGGAGGACTGAGAATCTTCACAGACATTGTTTTAGTAAGATGTAACTCTTGCAAAGAATCAAGTAAGCAATATTTCCCTCTAATGTACACCATCCTCTTGTCTCCTGGGATGATTGATGAATGTGATGTTGTGATTGTTTTCTGAGAAAAGAGAATCATCCTAAAATGCCATCTATGTAAAAGAATATTGGGTGATCAATATTTGAGTGCTTTGTTGTACAAGTTAAACCTACCACTTCTATCCTAGCATGCATGTTGCATTATGGTTGAGTCTTCTGTATCTGTATCAGAGCACTGCATAATTTAAAATCATAGACATATGAGATAGGGGTAAAATTAAAATGTAAAGATCAATTAGACTATTGTTGACCAGAAAAAGGCCATTTCAATAGGGTGATCTCAAGCATTTTCTAGATCTTCTTTTGTACACATGGTGGGGCATAAATTGCAGGCCCATAAATGCTGCATAGATTGAATTTTCCCACACTTGCAGACAATTTGTCCTTCATCCAAGTAGCTCCATTTTACTTGATTGTTCTTTGATCTTTTTATTTCACTTCGAAGGCTACTACGTAATGTCCAGATGGCCTAGCCAGAATAATATCTTGGCAGGAAACACTCTTTGGCATTCATCCATTTGGCAAGGTGAAATGCTAGAGTAAAAGGATTTATTTTTAAATCCCTATACAGAGTTCATATTGATAAATATGCTTGCGATGAGGTCTTACAAATGACCACAACTGTCTGTGCTCACCTGGCTAGAAGCAAAGCAAAGTGTTCTGCATATATACTACCCCATAATGCTTAAAGCACTCTCTGGGTGGTTTAGAATTGAATTATCCCACCCAGCCCCCGCAATATGTGGGTACTCATTTTATTGACCTCAGAAGGATAGATGGTATGAGTCCTTGAGCCTGCTACCTCATACTGAACCCCAGGTTGTGAGCACAGTTAGAGCTGCAGTACAGCAGTTTAACCATTGCACCAGAAAACTCTATGTAATTGAGTTAGAATTGCTGCTGCAGCCTGGGGATCAGTTGCAGAGCAACTGGTGACAACAGTGCTATATGTGCCGATGATGCATGACAGGTTTATTACCAAAGCCACCATACCAGGAGGGTGGTAGATACTTGGAAAAGATTGAATGCACCATGTAAAAGTTACCTAAGCTGCAGCACTGAGGGAAGTTGTGGGTGGTAGCTCTTGGCAAGACAAAGGGAAAAGGAAGACAGTGATAATAAAGTCTGTCTAGATTTTTGAGCCAACTCACAGCAGACCAGGGCTAGAGGACTGAGCTCTTTGGGTCTCAAGGAGGCTGATATGGAGGCAGGAAGACTCTACTTTAAGAACCCAGTGATGGGATAGTCTGAAGTCTTCAGAGAAGATACTGTAAATGTGAAGAACTTAAATTATGCTCTTTTGTTACAATCTGTGAGTCTTGGCAGGATCACTACTATCGAAGCCTTGGAGGCTGTTTTGAGGAAAAGTACTTCCAATTTACACTTTTATTTCCTGTGAACACATACCTCTCAGTGAGTTCAGCATCTCTAGTTCAAGATTTTGATCATTGCCTGGAGGTCTGGTGTCCATGGTGCTGAAACTTTGCAAGTACGTTTATCTGCATGAGTACTACTGTACCTGTACTGTACAAAGTCATAATTCTGGAAGCAAGTACTGTACATATCAACACAATCTACACTTCTGGGCCTGATCTGCCTTCATTGGAACTGCTACATTCACCCAAGTGTAGAAGGGTTTGGCCTCCTGAATCCCCATTGGTTAAACTAACAAAGAATCCTGGAATTTCAAAATCACAGAAAGGGTGTAGTTTGAAATGCTTACATCTAGTGTGGTTCATGTAAGACATGGCATCAAAGGGTTTTGACACACTTCTGTCAATGTAAAGGACAGGTGGGTAACACAGCTGTTATTCATGTTATGTGAACTTTTGTTCAAATACCGTGTCTCATTGGACTTCTATAGTGCAATAATAACAAATATAAACCTTATCACAATTTCCCTAAATATACTCCCTCCAGATGTGTTCAATTACCACCCCCAGAACCCTTCAGACTTTGGAAGCAGCAGAAGAGGGGAACTGTAGAGAGATCCCCTTAGGGAGAAGGAAAGGACCCCAGCTGCCTGCAAGGGTAAGGCCTTTGGAAACCATTAACTTCATGACCTGAGCACGAAAGCCCTGGGTTGAGAGTAATGAATTCCATAGCTAAGCCCATATAATTGGGAATCCAGCTCGGTATGTATCTCCCCTCAGATCAGCCAGGAAGCCTGTGAGAAGGGGCTGTGTGATAAACAGCTGCCGGTGACCCTCAGATAAGCTTCTCCCTCTACTGGCAATGATTCCCAGATAAGGCATTGTGTACGTGAGGAGCTGGAAGTCTGTCCAAGACCTTCATCAACCCCCATTGTGACATATGTGTGATGCTTGTTGACTGTAACTAATAAAGGCATGGGGTCTGAGCTAGCTAGAGAAATTGGAGCATGGGACCCACAGAGATGCTTGAACCCAATCCATTTATTGGGTGGTTCGCATCACTACAGGGAACAATTTAAAGCCAGAAAGTCAATGGTCCCAGTGGCAGGACTGGTATCAACAGTGGCATTTTCCCTGTTCTCTGTAGTTCCTTTCCTGTCCTGCGCCTGACCAGAAGAGATTGGGGAAATGGGCAAGCTCCTTTATAAAGGTAAGCCTTGCCTGAGCCTCTTTGGCCACAGTCCCCAGTGCCATATTTTGGCATGAAAGGAGCATCTGGTCAAGTACTATTGACTGACTGTGACTTTCCAGGGTTTGGGGCAGGAGTTTTTCCACCCTAGCTGGGGACACCAAAGGCTGAAGTTAAGACTTTGGGTATGAAAAGCCTCAGAGCTGTCTGCTCTTCCCCATAGCACTTATAACATATGGATCTTCTGGTCCTTACCGCCTCCAGAAGACATCAGTGTTATTCAGAAGAACTACACACAGTACTTCAAAATCTCTGGACTGCAAGCACTGGCACCTAATTGTGCATGAAAAAAACACCACAGAGCCTATTTGTCTATTTCATGAGCTGGTGATCAGCAAGGTGTCTCTTTAAAGACATATTTCTCTCCTCCCCCACATCCTGCAATTTACTTCCAGAAGACATGCTGTGTAGGTGCAGTGAACATTCCAACATGCACCCACTCAGCCCCCAGTTCTGCCTGCTTGCTTGTAACCTAGCTATCAATAGGCTGGCAACAGATGTGCTGAGAGGTTCGTGCTGATTGTCCCAGCATCATACATTGTATTCAGGCATGGGTGCTAGGCAGTTTAAAAATACAATGTCAGGAGTAGTTTAAATGTCTGATTCAGTATATAACACATAGATTTGTGGCATGCATTGAGGTAGGAAATGAGGTTAATTTGGGGTTAATTTTAAAATTGTTCTGAGGGGCATGCAACATTTGGAACAAAATGATAAGAATTTCTTTTAATTTCCCTTGACATTTCACATTTCAAAATTTTAATGTTTGGTTGTCGGAACAGGAGTACTCTGAGAACAAACTGTTGACCTTGGTTGCTAATGTGCTAACTATCTGAGCTTTAGAGAGCTGAATATTAATGTATTATTTACTTGCTATGCTGGAATTCAGGTACTCCATGCCATCAGTGACTAGAGTGCAGAAGCATTCCACAACTGCACACAACAGGATAAAAATATGACCTTCCACAAGATTAGTTTCTTTTAATAGGTGATCTTCCTCCTCCACCATCTTCATAAAACAAACCTTCCCTTTCCTACCGTAGCTTTTAAAATGCTAATCTTTGCAAATACATGGTGGAAGAAGGAAGTGGAGAAGTGGCTGGGGGCGGGGGTCCGAATGCTTTCCGGTTAATGGAAAACAGGGTTGTTACCTGTGTGACTTAATAGCCAAATTTTATCAGTCATGATATATGAGTGGTAGTTGTGAAGCAGAATATTAATGTTGCAGATATAACGCAAGCGGCATCTATTTTAAATGGCCAACTCTGGTAGACATTTAATTCAAAAAATGCACAGAGAAATAATATGTCACATTAACAAGCAATCTTTCTTTTATAAAATATTGCTAAACATGTATGCCTATGAGATCAACTTCATCATTATATGCGTTCATCTTTCAAAACTCTAAATTGGGTTTTCTACATATATCCACTAGAAATTGTTTTCATCTTTTCCTGAAGTATTTCATTTAATTGCCCAAACATCAAGTTCAGATTCTTCAACTAGATAAACCTTGTTACCTAGCTGTTTCTAAAGCAGTGGCACGAGCTTTCAGTGGAGCTGAGGACCATTTTTGAGGTTACTTACGAGTTTAATCCATTCTGAATGCATGCTCATAAGTCAAAAAACTCTCAAGTAGAACAGCTGTATCTAATAAATAAACAAATAAATAAATAAATAAATAAATAAATAAAAAATAAAAAAAATAATTGTAAGGAAGTAGAGCAAACCGCTTCTATAATTTGTAAGGCAGCGGTTAAAGCACCATGGTTTTACACTCTTAAGTCAAATTGCTCCTAAGTAGAGCCTCTCGTAAGTAGAGGTACCACTGTATACTGGAAGCCCAGGGGTTGCACTCCTACGGGGTGAAAATAGATGTGTACAAGACTATTGATACCATCTTGAGGTGAAGCTTTGTAGCAAATTGCACAGGTCCCAGTATGAGCAATGAGAAAGAGAAGTCTCCATGATAAACCTCTTCTAAGCCTCATTGCAGTCAGAAAAATTCCACTCCTCACACCTGGGAAAACTGAAAAGGTTATACTAATGTTTACTTCTTCTAGATTCCTCTGTTTCTCAGGCTTTCCCCCAGCAATCTATCTGGTTGACATAGAGTAAAAAGCACTAATAAGTATATTTAATAAAAGTTCAAGCAGCTCTGCTGTTACATGGCAGTACAAGTGGTTGTTCTGATTTGTGTCTCTGATCACTTAAATTTCATAGACATTTTAAAGTTTTGCTGATATGTCATTGATCTATGCCATAATCTAATTCTTTGAATGCAGGAAGCCAGTATAAAGGAGTGAGGGTTGCTTGGCTTTTTAAAGGGAAAAATAATTTCACAATATTGTTTTTCTAGCTCTATATTAAAGCAACACCCTTGCACTGGTGGAAAAAAGAAAGAAAGATAGGAATTGATATGAAGTTCACCCCAACGTCTCCCAGGCTATGGAGCTGTCAAAAAAAAACTGTGTGCATTTCAAGAAATTAGTTTGACATTGAAAAGGTTCACCTTGACAAACAGAGAGCCAATTAAATGAACAGGAAGAGGTGATTACACAGAGGAAGGGGCTGATCAAACTGGGGAGCTCTAAAAAGAGTAAGGTTCCTACTCAAAAATCTTAAAAGGTTGCATGTTGTGAAGACTACACAGCTCAAGAAAGAAATTGGATAACCAGTTGGACTGTTAAATTGACACTTACAATGAAAAAGCCATAGTTCAAGAATTCCAGAACCGCAAAATAACATATAAGATTTATAAATTCAAACAGAGCAGTACAGCTGGTATTTGAGATGCCATCAGCAAACCATGAAAGCAAAGGTGAGGTAGATTAGGGTTTATTAGAGAACCATAGAATTGTGATTGAGATGATTTGATTGCTCCTCTATATCCCAATCACAATTCTCTGTTTCTAGAATGAACATCTCTCTATATATGTTTGAACACATCTTCTGGTTGTTTGAGAGCATGTGTACCATATTGACTAGGGGTGCAACTACGCAGCAATAGGAATGTGAATTCACTCGTGAAGTCACACCGAGGAATCAGAATTTTTCCTGGATCTGTTCCTATTAATTGGCTACATAGGGAGGAGAAAATTGGCTAAACAGCCTTGTTTGCAGCTTGTTAACATACTTTTTTAAAGCCCCACATGAGGTGCAGTTACAGGAGAACTCCTGTTGTTTTCTTTCTTTCCTTCAGTATCTAGATACCATAAGGCAAGAGTGCTGGCACCAAGCTGTTTTCTTGAAAAACGATTTTATTTATAAAAATGATTTTATACATTATAGTAAGCAAATACAAATTGTAAAGTTATTACTTTCAGCAGTTCCAGCAGTAAGAAAAAAAATAGCCTGTTCAACATAGAGGCAGTTTTTAAAACAATATTGTATGCATTGCATTCAAGGATTGAGTACAGTCTGTAATGAATCCCCAGATGTGTTAAAAGTCTTTGCTGGTGAAGAAATTACTGAGCAGGGAGTAAACAGATCGGAAAGAACTCAGGAATATAGGTAGTTCAGAAAAATTCAACAATTTCTTATTTTAAAAGGGATTTCTTGGACATTCCATAGTCACAAAATGGAAGCCTCCATGACCACTCTCCTGTCTTTGCCTACTGTTCCTTTGAAGAGGACTCAAAACACATCTACAGTAAACATAGCATCTGCATGAGGTAGTCAGTCATTACACCAAAAAGCCTGGCTGTTGCAGGGTTTCTAACCTTTCCCCATGCCAGAATGAGATGAGCAGTACGGAAATGAGGTTTAATTTCCCAATAATTGTTAAACTGAAGGTAGGGCAATGTGCCTTATAATAAGCACCCCTACCCTCACTCCAGCCTCAGTACAGGAGGGCTTCACTCACACACTTGTGAGTGCAGTGTGAGACCAGCTGGTCACTTGGAGACGAGGCAGGAATTTTCAATTGGCATCTTCAACGAAGGTGAGCAGGGTTCTTTTTGCCTATTCCACACTGGTTGGCCAAAAGGGTGATGAAGGGCACCGCAAGGGTGGAGTGCATTTAAATAAGTCACACTGGTGGGTAGTTCAAAAGAGGGTGTAATTAGTTTTGAGTGTAAGAGGGGCACTCAAGGGAGAGTGACTGCTCATCAAATATCCCAAGATTTTGTTGTTGGGATGGGCGGAATGTATGGAGGTTATGAGGCCAGGGGGTGACGGCAACTGGGCAGCCTAACCTTGGCCCTTACTTCACGAGGCGCGGCGCTCCGCAGCGATATTGCCTTCGATTTGAATTCGGAGGCGGTCACGTGGCGGTCACGTGTTCTCGCTTCGCTCCCGCCCCTGTTTCTCAGTACTCACAAGCTGCAGTTTTAGGACCGATTCGAGCACAACCTCACGTGCTCCCTTCGCATTCGCATGCCACTTTTCAACGTTCGTTATTTCCCATCCGTCCTTTAAAAAAATTCCTACCGACGGAGTATCGATGCACTGATGCTGGACTGTCAGTTGCAATGGCTCTACTGATTTCAACTGTTTCCTGGCATCATTGGTAGCCCCCCTGCCGCCGCCGCTACTCGGGGGGAGCCCCGCATGGCACAGCCGCCCGCCCTCCGCCGCTTGCACGCTGCCTGCCCCGGGTGCCCTGCTCTGGCCGGGCGAGGCGGCAGCGGCTCCTCCTGCTCCCGCCGCTGCTGCCGCCGCCGCCGCTACTCGAGCGAGGAAGTAACAGCGCAAAGCGATGAAACGATATAGCGATGCATCGATATCCCTGTTTGAATATTTTTTTAAAAAAATTGAAATAAAAGCCAAAAACCGAGACCACACGTCACGTTGGGAGCGAAGCAAGATGCGAAGCGAAAAGATTCCTGGCAGCAACCAGGGGCACCACTCACCCCGGTTGGAGCACGGTTAAGGGGGAGTGGTCGGGGCGGCACCGAAGCTAAAATGGAGGGGCGTGCGGACTAAAACGATTGATTCGGACAGAAAAGAAGGCTAGCCACGAAGCGAGTGGCTCGTGAAGTAACGGCCCTTGTCTCAGGTCTCCAGTGACATGGTAGGTGGAAGATAGCACTTACCTGGGGCTTGGTCGGGAGCATTGGTCAGGACTCACTTTTGGCTCCTGACTCTGATTTCATAGAATCATAGAATAGTGAAGTTAGAAGGGGCCTCCAAGGCCATCAAGTCCAATCACCTGCTCCATGTAGCAATGCATATCAAAGGGTATATGCCAGGTACCACCAATTTCTGCACTATGGGAGCCCCCTGTGCAAAAGAGGGTGAAGTTATAGTTTCTATGTTAAATAAAGTTGTGGCCCTCGTTCCCTTGTTTCTTGTCTCATTATAATGAACTTGGGGTGGAGCAATGTGACCCTAAACATATTTATTTGGAATACTCACCAGTTACAGAGGGAATTACTTTTGTGTAAGCTGTGCCAATGTTTCGTTTACATACATTTTGAAATAGATATGGGTTGTCAATGCAAACAATGGGTAACCTTTTATTCAAAGGAGAGTTTGAGCTGGCAGAGCATTCCAGGACCATCCTGGAGGGAGAAGATCTCCCCAGAGCCAATTGTGCATGATCCCAAGCATGGCGTGACCCTTCATAATAACGCAGAGAGTAACCTGAGAGGAGGAAGAGAAGAAAGAAGAGTACATGAGAGAAAATCTCTTTTGTGGTCCCATTAGCACATATCTAATGTCCCTGAAAGAACTCTGTTAAAATAAAGTGGACTGGAAAATTAAATTTTCTGTAAAAATGACAATAATGTTGTACTCATATTAGGGCAAAATATATACTAGACTCTTTTCCTGACCTGGAAGAACAAATTGTTCCCTGAGAGACACTGTGTAAAGAAAGAAGCCTCTCAATAATGTTTACCCAGCAAGATGTATTCTGGAGGTAGAGAACCAATTTGAGCCAAGGTACCATTGGTAGATCCTTAACAAAATGCAAACTCTTACAATTAACCCCTTATTCAACATGGGCAAAGACAGATAACCATCCTCAGAGCGACCTCTCTTACATGGACTGACAAGTTCCAGATCAACCTGCCATGCCATATTTTGAGTATAAAAATCTACTGTCCTCTACCTGATTGTGGATTATAATTAACCCAACACTCCTGTCCTCCAGTAAAATCGAACTTAATCCCATATAAGCATGCACGATGAACTGCAGTGTTAAATGCCTAGACCCTTTGGTTTTCTGCATACATCAATTTCTAAATCTTGTAGCTGTTATTTAAAAATGGCACTTGTACATACTTGATAAACATACATGGACTTTGAATGGAGAAAGGCTGTTTGTAAGGGTTTTGTCTTGATTAATGATATAATTATATTCTCAGTAAACATTGTGTAAATGATTATTTCTTTTAATATCAAATTGCTATGTATAGCTAGTAGAGGCACTTGAAAATATTGAGTTTAGTAGCACTTGTATATATTATAGTAGAACAGGTTATTAACATAACATTAATACTAATATTTTGTGTTTTAAATTGTATGTCTTGAAGTACTATTGGAAGACATATGGCACCATTAACCTTTTCTCAATAATTATATTTTTTTCATGCAGAGTACATCAATTACTTATTATGGCTTGCCTATTATTATTGCTTTTGGCTGCTCATCAAACTTATATTTAGCATAGCAGGTCCCTGTGTTGATAATACTGTATATTGAGAGAAAAATGGGTAAAGCTAACAGTGATAGGCAAAGACTCTGGCAACCCAAGAATTTATGAATTCTGTAGGCTTTCATGCTCTCTGACCCAAGATCATGTATGTATGTATTCATGTTAGCCCATCAGCAAGGCAACGTTTGTCTGGTAGGCATCAGAATTTTAGACTTCTGCATAGCCCATCATACATGGTTAGTGTGACAGGCTGGCTTCATTGATCCCATTTATATGGACCTCCTTTACTGCTCTTGTTGGTACTCCCACTTTTAAGAACAAAATGTTTTCCCTTCAGAAACAAATACATTATGGCACCTTAAGAAATGAGTTACAGTCAGGAAATGCTGTGCCAAATAAAATATTTTGGTCTTAAAGCTGGAGGGAATTGCCAATACTTTGGAAGACAGACTCATCATTCAGAAGGATCTTGACAGACTTGCATGTTGGGCCCTGTCCAACAAGATGCAGACCAACAGCAAGAAAAGTAAGGTCCTGCACTTAGGCAGGAGAAACCAGATGCATAGGTACAAGGTAGGTGGCTCAACAGTAGTACTTGTGAGAGGGATTTGGGTGTCCTGGTGGACCACCACCTAAGGATGAGGCAACAGTGTGCTGCAGCTGCCCAAAAAAACGAAAACAGTCCTAGGCTGCATAAAGAGGGGGAGAGCACCAAGATCACAGGAAGTGATAGTACCATTCTATACTGCCCTAGTGAGGCCAAATTTGGAATACTGTGTCCACTTCTGGTCACCACAATGCAAACAAGACACAGAGGCCCAAGAAAAATTGCAGAGAAAAGCTCCTAAGATGATAAGGGGCCTTGAGGCTAAATCGTATCAAGAATGACTAAAAGATCTAGGCATATTTAGCCTGAAGAAGAGAAGGCAGACATGATAGCCTTCTTCCAATACCCGAAGAGTTGCCACAGGGAAGAAGGAATTGATTTATCCTCATTTGTACCTGAGGGTATGACAAGAACCAATGTGTGGAAATTCATCAGAGGGACAGCCAATCTGGAAATAAGGAGAAATTTCCTCCCCTGCCCCTTTTAAAATATTTTTATTATTTCACACATAAAGGGATAACTAACAGGTAGGGGTGACAGGTTCGGGTTCTATAGGTTAAAAAGGGAGAGCATTACATGGCATGTTTACATTATTTCCATTATTTTGAAATAAGGAAGCATTTCCTGGTGATGACAGCCTTTAAACAGTTGAACAGCTTGTCTCCCAATGCTGTGGGTTCCCCATCACTGGAGGTTTTCAAGAAGAGATTGGACAGCCATATGTCTGGGATGGTATGAAGTCTCCTGCCTTGGGCAGGGGGTTGAACTAGAAGACCTCCAAGGTCCCTTCCAACCCTACTATGATTTTTTGATTCTAAAGGTTCTACGAGACATTTTGGTGTCTGATGTGAAATACTAGCTTGTCTACATCCTTGAAATGTTTGTTTATATATCTCTAACATTTGTTTGCTTTGTGGCCCTCTTGCCCACTCTCCTATTAGACTGTTTCATTTATAAATTGGTATCGTTGAATAGCAGAACATTTAACAGATTGAATTGTTCAGGGCTAAGTAATGGAGTGCCTCCAACCACCATTTTGAAATGCTCAGGTCAGTTCCCAAAGGTGCAATAAATCCCTTGGATCCACAATCTTATTCATTGTATTTAATTATAAAACATCACCAATCCTACTTTTATATATTGATGTCTTCGCAATTGCTGATCATTTCTTTGGAATACAAAAGATGGCAGATAAAGCAGGAAACTGGAGATGTTTCTCAAGTATGATTCTAATTACCATCTGGATTTGCACAGTTTTATTATTTAAGTGTATACAAAATCCCTCCCTCTGAAAGCCTTTGGTGATATATAGAAGCTGTTATGGACAAGGTTAAGAACTGAACTATTACATAGAATTGGATTTTCTGCTTTTAATGCCAATGTCCAACGTAAAGTGTAGATCAATGATATCACCTGTTATTCTACTTCTTTAATGAAATTTACTAATAGATATGTTCTTGCCAAATTAAAAAGTAAAATGCATGATCATATAGATTTTTTTTCCTGATCTAAAACCTGGGTGCTTCCCCCAGAATTAAAACATAAATAAAACCACAACTTCATTTGCAGTACCTTTTAAATTGATTCCAGTCCTTCAAAGACAAAATAATTTGGATACAGTTGTGATATATTTAAACTAATGTCCATTTATAACATCAATTTGTTTGAAAAAGGTTCTTAGTAATCTGCAAAATTAATGTTTCTCCTTGCTTTTATTTTAGCTACTTTATAAGGAAATAAAGTTTAATTAGGAGTTTACATGATGAATTTCACAGTTATGCTGCTTTGAAGCATTAGCTAAGCTCAACCTTGTATTTAATTACTCATCTGATAATGGGGTTGCAATAATAATTGTGTGCTGTCAAATCACTTCTGATTTATGACAGCCCCTTTCAGGGTTTTCTAGATGAATAGTCAGAAGTGGTTTACCAATGCCTTCTTCGAGGTCTCCTGGGATTGTGCAATTTGTCGGAGACTATACAATCTGGATCTTCTCCCAGAACTTTCAGTCTCTTTCAGTTATCTAACTTACTGAGATATCTAACTGTTTGTGAGGGATGTATACCATGAACATTTCATATTTCATTACATTTGAGGTATTTTGGGGATGTGTGTGAGCCTCTTTTATTTTTGTATATATATATATATATATATATATATATTTACTGGCACCCCAAAGCACTTGCCTCTGGTTTACTTATTCCAAGTAAGCAGAGGCAAGACAACAGGAAATCAATCTATTTCAAGAGCTAGCAACGTGAGAAAGAGAAAGCATTATTAGAAGTAAGCTGCCAGTAGTTTATATTAGATTTCAAAGAGAAGTGTGAGTTCAGTTCCACCCACCAGCAGATGTCCTGGGTTTGGGCAGCTTAACTGGAAAACACACACACAATGAAACAGCCTAAGAACCAGGCATTGGTTGTTTGACATACAGAAATATCACTCTCCCTTCCAGGGAGAGTTCAGGGCTCATTTGATTGAGCTTTCCCATTGGTCAGTCACTGAGCTACTTATTTTAATAGTGTCTATTGCAGATGGACTTCCTTTCAGAGGACTTTGATAGAACATTTACACTATAAAGCTCTGTCTTTGTCAGTGCCCACTGATAACAAATGCTTTGGTTTTGGAAGTGCTGAAACTTGTTATTGAAAATGTCGGGAATAACACAGCCCACTGCCTTATCTTGTGCTTAGACGGCTTTGCTCCAGAGTGCTCCCCGATTATGTCATACTGAACAGGCATACGGAACTATTGATTTAGCTGCAAAAATAGATTACTTGTCTGTTGTTGTATCAATGTGACTCCTAGATTAAGTAATGGCTCAGTCTGTGGCTGCATCCTCTCTAAAGAATGTGAAGCTGTGGGTATTAACATGCCTGCACATATATCCAATGATTGAAGACAACAGACTACTAAATATGTGGGAGAACTTCCAGAACAATGCTTGTGCTTTTGTTGCTGGCCAAATAGTTTCACCTTTTAATAGAAGATGTGTGGAATGAAAGGAAATCTATCCTTAAAATGTCTTCCATTTCAGGCGGAAACTTGTGGTGTTCTTCCGTGTTGTCAGATGTAAAGAGGTGTCATTTCCTAGCAACCAGAAACTGCAAATTCATTACTTTGATGAGATTGTCTAGCTAGGCTAAGCTAGGTCTCAACACTGCCTTCTAAAGCCTTAGATTTATTTCTCCTGTGAAGGGGTTATGCCTGCAGTTTAAATAGCTCACCAAATTTGTTAACTTCCTGTGATTCACAGGAGGGAAAACTGGCAGCAGCTCTGTACATATGGGGTTATCAGCCACTGCAAAAGTATATCTGCTCTGTTAAGATAATCAGGAGAGGCCTTCCCCTTGGTCTCATCACAGGTGCATTTGGTGGGGACATAAGAGAGGTCGTTCTCTGTTGCTGCTCCTAAAGTATGGTCTGACTGAAAAGAAATCAGAAGAAACTTGCCAGTTTTTGTTCAGCATTCGGTACTGATTTATGACTTTGCCTATTTTTCAAGCTGCTTCTTTACCCTTTGGAGGGCCCTGACAGTTTTCTGTCACTATTACCACATATTTGTCCTGGTTGCCTTGGTTCATGAAAAGATAGTCTCCTTTCCCTGCTAATTAAGATCTAATTTTAAAAATAGTATCAGTACTGAGAAGATGTTGAGGGGACAACCTCATTCCTTTGCTGGCGATAGCTATGCTATTTTGAAAGTGATCTGTTTCTCAGATATTTTAAGAAGTGCCTCATTGTTGTGCTTCCTTGGGAATGCAAGTGCAACCATGTTCCTTGGGTTTGATTGTAAGTCTACACACATCTTGTCTACAAAAATAGAAAAACAGATTTCCTCCCCACATGATTCATAAATAACTCTTAAAAATGCCATTGAAGCAAAGAGTTGTTGTAGGCTTGTTCCAGGAAAAGCTTCTGACATGCCCTTGTCCTGCCTTATTTGTAGAGCTGTCACATGGCAGAGTGCTAGCTGGAGTCTCAGGGAATTGCTTTGTTCCTCTGGGTCTCCAGAAAGAGGTCCAACCCAGGATCAGGAAGCAATCTGATAGGCACTTAGTCCACTGTATGGTCTTCTGGGTGTGTGTGCATGTAGTGCCATTCCTTTTTCCAGCAACCACACATCCTTGCTGGAACAAACCAGCCTTTCCCCTGATTGTTCCCATCCACACCTTTTCTGGATACCTGTCAGGGGCTTCTGCTTTTTTGGAAGAACTGACCCTTCATGGATACAGGGGGTGTCCAACTGCATTTCCAATATCTTTAACTCACCTTTCTCCTTAAAAAGGGCCCAAGGCAGCTTACAATAATGAAAAAGACAGTATTTAAGATTAGCAACAAGAAAAGAATCAGTGACTAAAATACCCAAAAACGTAAGTGACATCAAAACATGTTCAATGAAGATAGGTGCCACCATTGGTTTTTGAAAACCTTACTAGGCAGCCACTCACTTGGGGGATAAAGGTCTTCTGTTGCTTGCAGAAGGACAGCAAAGATGGGGCCAGCCTGGACTCCTATGGGAGGGACTTCCAGACTTTGGGAGCAGCAACAGTGAAAGACCTCTCCTGTGTCTCCACCAAATACACCTGTGAAGGCGATGAGACCAAGGGGAAGTCCTCTCCTGATGATCTTACCAATTGATCAGGTTCATAAAGGGAGACAAGGTTCTTGAGAAAGCTTGGACCCAATATGTTTAGAATTTTATAGATTAGAACCATTGCTTTGAATTCTGCCCAGAAATGGATCAGTAGCCAGTAGAGCTGCTTTAACAGGGGGATGGTGTGATCCCTGTGTCTAGACCCAGTTAGCAGTCTGGCTGCTGCATTTTGGACCCAGCTATGTTTCCTGGCATTTTCCATAGGCAGCTCCATGTAGAGTGTGTTACAGTAATCCAGCTGGGATGTAACTATGGCATGTGTCATCGTGGCCAAATCAGGACTCTCCAGAAATGGGTGCAGCTGGCACACTACTGGCAAATGCATTCCAGTTGATAACTGAAACTTGGGCACCCAGATTCAGAGATGGATTCTGCAGGACCCATAGACTGTTTACTTGGGTTTTCAGGTGGATTGTCACCCCACCCAGCACAGGCTGCATCTATTCCCTTATCTGCTTTTCAACTGACCAGGGGCTCCTCTGTCTTGTCTGGATTAGGCTTCAGTTTATTCACTCTCATCCAGTTCATTACTGAAACTAGATATGGATCTAGAGCCGGAAACAGCTTCCTCAGATTTAGATGGCAAGGAGAGATACAGTTGGGTGTCGTTGGAATACAGGGGTCTGCCTACCCCCAAACTTCAGACAATCTGTCCCAGTGGTTTCATCTGGATGTTAAATAATATAGAAGTCAGAATACTGAAGCCAGTGTCTGGTGTGTCAAACCACCTTCTGTGTTCTGTCCTACAGGAAGGACTTGAATCACTGTAAAAACCCTTGTTTATCCTGCATCAGCCTGCTTGAAAGGATTCCATGGTGATAAGCCCTCCATAGCACAAAGGAGAAAATAACTTTGATATGTGTGTATAAAGTATCTTTAAAGGCTGGGGGCATTTTTCTGTTAATGCCGAGCTGGTGCCAGGGCTTCCGAGCTCAAGTCAAAGTATACATGTTGCCCTTGCGCAATGTCAACACATCAAAAACATTGTGAGTAAGTGAGGGGGTGTGGGAGTGGGAAACCAGTAGGCATAAGCAAGCCTATAGGCCCATTGTGCTTAAGCAAGGCAATCAGGGGAGTGCCAGTGTTATTAGTTTTGCATTTGGGAACACACATTCTCCCCTCCCATTACTAAGTGAAACTGCATCTACCTTGTGTGTATGCAACAATGTAAATATAATGAGCGGGAGCTCATTCATAGTTAACATATCTCTTCTTTTGTTCTGTCAGAGAAATAAATCTGCGAATGCTTTAAAGCCAAAGGCCAGAGCCTTTCCTTTAATGAAATCTGACTAAATGCTGAACAGCTCATTTGTCTAGCAACTTTGTGCACCAATATTTTTCCCTATGAGGAGAAGCAAAAGTGACACAGCAGTGGTAAGGTTCAAGGAGGCAGTTTTCATCGCACACACAATATCTCCACATTAATGTTCCTGCTATAGGGCCACCATTTGAGGAGGGAGCTATATAGAGATTATGGTACCAAAGCTACAGCCACAAAAAACTCAGGAGGGGTTATCTTGTTGGTGGCTTGGTGAGAAAGGGGAAATGGTGCTGCCAGATTCTCCACATCCCCAGGTTGTTCAAGAAAGGACAGCTCAAAATGTAGGTGTTCTTTTAGTTATAGTGACTAGAGATGGGCACGACTAGGGAAAATGACATTTTTGAGTTGTCGTGTGTCGGAGGCAGTCTGTTTCGGCTCGTTTCCGTTTTTCGCGAAATTTCGCAAAAATTAGTCGGTTTGTTTTTTGTTTTTGTTAGTACTGGTTTGGGGGGGGTAGCGGGCTCCTGGAGGGAGCTGCAGGAGTCAGCCAGAGCCACAAGTGACGGACTGGCAGACTCTTTGCACCCGCTGTTTCTCACGTACTTGCATGTAGTGCAATGCAAGTAGATCTGGCTTAGGGTTAAGACGGGTTAGCGCAAGGGCTAGGGTTAGGCTAGTTACGGTTGAGGTTAGGGTGAGTATTGGGGTGCACCTCTGGGTGCCTCTCTGACCCACTTAGAAGGACAGTGTACTGGCGTATGGGTTAGGCTTAGGCTTAGGGTTCGGGTTTGGGTTACGATGCGTGGGCTGTTTATGCCCGATTGGCACATCCCAGAAGTGTCTGTGGTCAACCTGGCCAAGTGGCCATGCGATTGGTGGAAAATTTGCATGGTCCATTCCCATGGGCGAGCCCATCATTGCAAATGTGCAGGTGTAATAAAATAAAATAAAATAAAATAAAAAAATAAAATAAAATAAAATAAAATAAAATCAACGGAGACTTTTTTTTTTGCAAGAAAAACCCACTGCTGGTACTGTAAAAATTCAAGCATTTAAAATAGCTAATTTTCGCATGTTTCTGTGGTGCTTTGGTGGGGTTTTGGGCAACGATTTCAAAAAAAATATTGCGGTCACCATTTTGGATCCCCCGCACTGCATGGCAAATGGATGCGCCCTCCCAGCCTGGTACCAGCAGCGCAGCAGTAGCAATAGCCAAGGAGAGGGGGGCGGGGAAACTCCCCCCCCCAAATAAAACACCCTTCTGGCCTGGTAGGTGCCCTCAGACAGTTTTCGCCTACTTTTAGGGCCGGGAATCGGTTTTTTAAAAAACTTTTAAAAACTTTTTTTCTGTGCCGCTTGGCATTGCACGATCACCGTGATGCAAGTAACGAGCACGACAAATCAGACCAAATTGTTCGTTCGTCGGTTTGAGCTCGAATTCTGGCGGAGTAATTCCCGTTACCGTTACCGTAGAGTAACGGATACGAGTAACGGAAACGGAAACGGGGATACCGCTAAGTCGTGCCCATCTCTAATAGTGACTGCTAAGGGGGCTCCAACCAGGCCTGTACTGGGAGGGGCTACTTTGGCTCCATGCCCAAATGAGGCAGGTTGGCTGCTGGCCAGGCTAGCCAATCGGGCATTGCCAGCACATCTGGCTGTATTGGTCAGTGGCTGACCACTGGGTCAGCTGACCACCAGGAAAAGCCACAGGTAAAGGGCTAGCAGCTGGATCTCCAGGGTCTTTGTTCCCTGGCTGCTCTTGCCCACCCACACTCCCCTTGAGGAGAATGAGATTCACTGGTCGCGTAAGAGCCGGGTGGGATTTTTGGCTGCCACTCTGATTGGCTTTGAGCAGCGGTGTGCTTTTGCCCATCCCATTCTCTTCTCTGTGGGGCTCAACCTACTATCACCACCATCCCTTTGGTGGTAAGGGCAAGTGGCAAAAAGCTCCTTAGCTAATAGTGCTTTGTACAAGGGCAGCCCTTAAAAATCCCAATTTAGGCGAAGAAATACGACAGTTTAGTGACAACTTTTTTCAGTGCTGGGGGACACTACGCCATGGATTAACACCCTAATTACATAAAGGGTAAATGCCTGAGCCCCACTTGCCCTTTCAGGTCTCCCTTGTAGGACTCAACAGTAGGAGAAATAGTCTGATAAAGCATTAATAAAAGTGTGGCCCATTATTAATCCCAAACAACGTGTCTCGTCTCTTTATTTCAGACTGGGTGGACAAAGTATTTGGGTTACAGCTGAGTGTAATGTTGGAAGTCTTACCTATATTGGGGGAGGTGGTAGGGCAACAGGGGAGTACCTGAAATTACAGATTCTTTGAAAAGCAGAGTGGTTGTCTGGGGGCTTCCTGTGGGTGGTGGCCTTTTCAATGCACAAGTATAGACAAAGTGGGAAATTAATTATCTTTGCCTTAGTTTTAACCAGTAAAGACTAGAGTACCTGTATGGGTGTCAAACCCTTCGACTTAATTAATGAAGAAAATAAGAGTGTGATCTTGCATAAGTGATAGTTGATAAGTGTACCTGTGGACAGATAAAATATGGATTCTATTTTTTTGCCATTCTCTCCTTGTATGAATATTTTAATTACAGATCTTGTATTGAGAGAAAATGTTGAAGAATACATGAGAAGAAACTGATGTATCAGATTTGGTTAACTCTGAGTACCTGCACAACACCACCTTCTTTGGCTTGTTAATTGGAGTACGTCTAAGGTTCATTTGCTGTGACTGCTATAAATTTCAGTGTGAGTGGTTTGTCAGCTTCAGAAATGTCTCCCATTAAATCATTACCTGGCTAGCAATTAGTTCAGCACTTCATATGCAACAAAGTGGATGACAGTTTTTGTAATAAGGAAGGTACATTTAGTGGAACTAGAGAGAGAGAATTGTATCCTTTGGAGGAAGACGTTTATAGTTGAAATTGTCTGTTGACCTCTTCAGGAATAAGATCAGAGTTTTAATTTCATGCAGAGTGGTTCATTCTTTGATGGGAGTTGGTGGGGAACTAGCTTTCAAGACAATTACTCCTTTTGCTTTATTTTTTAACCTTTGAAAATATATCACACCAACTTACTGGTATGGTAGGTTCTCAAAAGATTCCTTTCACACAGCATATCTAAGTTAAATAAATATGCACAGAGGGGCAAAAGGATTGTGATGACACATCCAACTATTTATGTTTAAAGTGGTGTACAAACCTGCAATGTACACAACCCTATAGGATCTGTATGAGCAAAGAGAAATGCTATTAAAATACGTGACCCTGACTGAGCTCAGTCAGGGTCACGTATGACTGAAACTTGGAATATATTAAAACTGAAGAAGTCACCTCATGCCGTCTAGCACCTGAAAACATTTCAAATAAAACATTAAAAAGAGGGTTAGGGTCTGCAGAGGTACTGAGGGGCAACAAAAAAGGCAAAAATATTGCTCCCAACTAGAGATGGGCACGAATAAAAAAAGGCATTTTGTTTGTCGTTTAGGGGGTCCGTTTCGGTTCATTTCCGTTTTTCATGAATTTTCACAAAAAATTTTTTCATTTTTGTTTGTTTCGTTACCTAGCCAATATTTATTTCATTTTTTGTGATTTTTTTACAATTTAAAGCAGTTCAATGTATTGCCGTAACGAAAACGAAACAGACGACAAAATTTCTGGTGTTTCTGTTCGTTTCGTTTCATTTTAGAGACAAAATTTGTTTGTCATTTCGTTACATAACAAAATGAAAAAACGAAAACGGAAACGAAAAATTGTTCATTTCGTGCCCATCTCTACTCCCAACATCCTAGAAGGGAACAAGGAGACTTCCTGAACATTTTTGTTTAACAACATTTTTAATTTGAGGGGATATGTGGGAGTTAGGGGCCTGCAACAAAAGCCCTGGGGGTCATATATCGTAGAATGAACATTAAAGACATGTGCCATTCTTTGTTTATAAATTGGGGAATTAATTTCCATATATGTCCATAAGAAATAAGCTAAATCAAGGATAAGTAGTACAGGGCTTTCTTGATATTCTGATCGAACCACCCAATCACTGCATGCTAACCATCCTGATTAGGGCTATTGGGAGCATTACACCAATATGTTTGGAGAAAACAAGACTGGGTAGGTGTTGATCCCTCTAAAGGTATACATTTTAGAATCCCGCTAATTCCCCATTAACTGCATGGATAGTTCAGTGTGATAGGAATCTGGCTGTGGAGCCAGTGGTTGGGAGTGGAGTTCAACTCCCCACTGTGCCTCTGAAGAGAAGAGCCAGCCTGTGCAGTCTTTGGCAAGCTGCACAGTCCGAGGGCACCCCCATAAGAAGGGAATGGTAAACCACTTGGGCGTTTACTTCACATCTGTTTTGTTTCTGTTAGTGTTGCACTTAGGAGCGGTAGAAAAAAATGTTACTTCACATATGTCGTGCAATTACTGAAATTTGTCTTGACCATGCCCGCGGAACGGGTGCTAAGTGCGGCAATACTGTACCTGGTGCTGGGGTAGGGTTTTCCCTTGTCACTATTTGTTCCTGCTTTCTGTTCTGAGACAAGACACTGTGTAGTAACGACTGTCACACAACAAAGCATTCATTTCTCTCAGAAAACTTTCTGGGTTTTTTTTTACTTTTCAGAAGTGAAATATCAAAAAAGAATTTTTAAGCACACGTCCCCCAAAGGAAAAAGGAAGCTAGACAAATTCAATGTTTGTCACTGTACAAGACTGTGAGGTAACACTTGTCATGAGACAAGTTATCACGACCATGGGAACACTGAAACAGGGACAAAACCACGTGATCATGACCAACGCTGTCATGGTACAAAACTAGTCGCGGAACAAATGAAGTAACCGCCTTTGTCACAGGCACCTCCTTGACACCTTTTAAACACCCTGAATCTAGCCAACATTCCTTAAAGCAGTGGTGGCAAACCTTTGGCACTCCAGATGTTTTGGACCACAACTCCCATAACCCTTTGTCATTGGCAACACAGGCTTGGAATTCTGGGAATTGTAGTCCAAAACATCTGGAGTGCCAAAGGTTCACCACCACTGCCTTAGAGCCACTCATAAAGATCATAGTCTAGATGTTCAACTACTCCCCAAACTCAAGCAAGTATTTTGGATTTGCCCCTTCTATTCTTCCCCAGCCAGAGCTTCCTTGCCTCAATGCGATATCTTTTATTGTTTGGGTATTTAGTGATAGAGTCCCCTCCCTCTATTTTAATCAATTAATTTGTTCTTTCTGGTAATATTAAATTTGGGTGTATTGTTATCTGTTTGTACTCTGCTTAGCTCTTGTTATACCCTGTAAACACTGATCCAAGTTGGATAGCAATCCCAATAGGGAATTCAAGGCAAGTGAGATATTTAGGGAATAGTTTTACTAGCTCCACCACCCACGAGTTTCCATGGCTGAGGCTAGGTGCAACCCCATGTCCTAGTCTGTCTCTTGATCCTCAACACCACTTTTACTTAGTAACTTTTACAGTACTTAGCTATGCTTAAAAAAATAATGAGGAGAGTTCAGTTGAAACAAAGAAAATATATTTTATTGAGGGATCAATGGTAATTAGTTTGAAGGGAATGTAGCCTTTAAGGTACAATTGATAAATATCACAACAAGATCCAGATATCTTTCTAATACACGCACTTGAGCCTCTCAAAACAGACGTTTTCTAATTAACTCTAGCACAGACTGCATTTCCTGACTCATTCTAAAACAGGCTTCTTTTTAATCTCACTTCCAGCTCTACCTGACTCTAGTCTAAAAACTGCTCTGCCAACCCCCCCAACTTTCTAATCAAACACATCAACCAGCATTCAATCATTCAATTGCCAGTCACACCACCATGTTGCTCCACATATACACTATATAGGCATTTGAAACAGGTTGTGTACAAAGTTGGTATAACTTTCATTATAATAATAATTTATTGCCCAGTCAGTTTTGAGTTATGACAACCATTTTCAGGGTAGACAATACTCACAAGTGATTTACCATTTCCTTTTTCTGGTTGGGCAGGGCTGTATCTTGGGAGCTTTCTAAAGGCCAGACAGCCTGGCCCTTCCCTTCAGAGGAATGTGAGCTGGGGACTGGGTTCAGTCATTCTGTAAGCCTTGCTAGCCATCATAGAATCCACACAGGTGAGAAGCCATTTGAATGTCTGGAGTGTGGAAAGAAGTTCAGTAATTCTGGAAACCTTGCTTATCATCGTAGAATCTACATCGTAGATGTAGAATCATCGTAGAATCTGCTGGCCTTCCGGAAGGCTTTAAAGACCCATCTATTCCGGGAGGCCTTTGGCGACCATTATTAATTTTTTTTTCTTTTCTCGCCATCGTATTGCGTATTATCTATAATGTTAGGTTTAATGATTTGTTGAGGTGCCTCTTGGTTTTATTCTGTATGTAATGCTGTTTTAACTGTCTTTAATGCATATTGTTTTTTGTTCTGTTTTTGTAATACTTGTAATCCATTGTTGTAAGCCATTGTTGTAAGCCGCTTAGAGTTCACATTGAAGATAAGCGGGATATAAATATAATAAATAAATAAATAATAAATAAACTGATTACTTATCCAGCGTGTATAGTTAGACATATATTGTATATGTAGGTTTAAGAAGTGGAAGAATTGTCTCAGACGTCAGATTCTCTGCTTGGAACAACAGCAGGCAGTTTCCAAAGTTCTAAGGGCTGTACATGCCCAGTTGCCTATCCATGAACCTTAAAAAGTTGCAGTCCTCCTGCTCCCTTGGCATCTCCAACAGGTTTAAAGGTTTTTTTTTTTTAAACTGAAACAGCCATTTAAGAGCCTGTAGTGGACATCTGGGAAAAAATAATTTGGACAGTGTGTGATGCAAATAGTGCTGGAGCCCTGTATAACATGGAAAAAAATGTTTATAGTGTGTCCAGAGGTCAAAGGTTTTTTTTTTTTTTTTTTTAGTCAAACACTTTCCCAAGAATTGAATAATGGGGGTGGTGGGGCCATGGAGGTGCTGGGAGGATGCACTTGAGTCTCTGGAGGATACATGCAATCAATAGGCCACACTACTCCCACTCCCATGCCTGCTCTAGCATTTAGATTTGTTGGCCTAAATCCAATTGCTAGTTCCAGGCAAAGTAAACCCATTGAATTAATAGGATGTACATAAGTGTTTTATTCAACAAGTTTAGATTAGCTAGGGCTAGTAAGTAGACTTAGGCTGCATTATGTTATTTCTCTTTTTACATTTGAAAGACTTCTCCCCTACTCTCTCTGTGTGCATGTGCAACACACTTGTATCTTGAATGTCCTCCAAGTGAACATGAATGCAGCTTGATTCAATGCATTTTGAGATAATTAAATACTATAGAGAATACATTACGTATGAACCAGTCTGTAGAATGCCCTTCTAAAAGTCCAAGGGCCCCATCACATGGGGAAAAGAGGTGGTTAATAATAAAAGCTGTGTTTCTTTCTGAAGTCGGATATGTGACTGAAAATGTGGTTCTGCATTCCCACGGTCGTGGCTTAAGTAACCACATTTAATATGTCCCTACGTTCTTAATCTGCATCTACAAGCTCTGAGGGGGGAGCGGCAGCAGCATGGGTTTAGACGAGCGCCCAAGGAGGGGAAGGGGGTGGCATGACATGGTGGTGGCAGGGGCCGGTGCTAATTGCCATTGGGGAGAAAGGTGGAGAGGCTGCAGACTTTCCCAAGGAGAGAACAGGGAAGGTGCAGGGGTGGGGTGGGGGAAGAGAGATGAGGGGGTGGGAGCAAGGCTGTCGCAGTCGAGAAACAAGGCAGGCGGGGAGGTGATTATGTGTGTGTGTATGTGTGTGTGCGCGCACAATAGTGTGTGTGTGAGAGAGAAGAGAAGGAGAGAGATGGTACCAGTTGCTCTACCCTTCGCTTCCGAGCTGGCTGTCAAACTTGTGCCTCCACCACCAAGCCCTCCTCAGTCTCACCTGAGGCAGGCACCAATGAGGGGCTTCCTCATTGACGTCCCTTGAGGGAAAGCCCGCCAATGCCTGGCCTTCGCCCTTCCAGGCTGCCTGTCAGTCGCTCGCTCACTTGCTTGCCAGCCTCAGGATTCCCTTTCATTCTTTTGCCGAGAAGGGTGTTCCCTCTTCTTTCATCAGGCCCGGATTTCCCTGTGTGTGCACACACCCCTCCCCCTCCCCTGGCATGGCAACAGAGTCCCTGAATGGTGAGGATTTCACCCGGGCACCTTTGGAAAGGGAGGCGGGATGCAGGGGCCAACTCACACCCTTACTGGGAGGCTTTGGCTGCCACCAGTTGGGCTCAGAAAACGCGACACCCTTTTAATCCTTGTTCCGCAGGTGAGCCTCCTCCTCCTCCTCCTCACCACAACTTGGCTGGCTGTCTCCCAAGCAAAATATTGGAGAGTCAACAGTTGGGGGAAACAGCAAGACAGAATGTTGCCGACCTGCATAACCCGTAAACCAACAATAAGAAGTGGGAAAAATGGGTTTTCTGTGCCCCCACTAACATTTGCCTATTGTAAAAACGTCCATTTCAAACCTGATCAAAAAATACCCACCCTCCGCCTTGGGTCTTGGAAAACTCATTGGAACCCAGTTAAGTGGGCGTTACACTGATGGCACACCCACATTGGTTTTTGGATTACAGTTCTAAGGACATGTTCTAAGGATTACAGTTCTAAGGATTACATGTTCTTTCCCATATTTTGACACATTGTCCGTCACATCATATCATTCGTCGACAATTACTAGGCCCCTATATTTCCAAACTCCCACCTATCCCAGAGATCATTACTTCACGCCTTTTGGCTGACAAAAATCCCAGCCTGACAGAGTCAGTAGCCAAATATTTATTATTGATCCACCAGAAAAATAATGCTGTTCCTTTTACAAGCCAAATATTTACTTCAGCTTTAGACTAACTTATTCCTTTTAGATCCTGAGACTGGCTTACATTTTATGTAACAGCATCTCTGTTTTAAAATACCTATGCCAATAAAGGTGAATTGAATTGAATTGATTACATGTTCTATGGACATTCTCATTGAATAATGCCAGGCATTTGGGAAGGCATATAAAAAAGTAAGTACAGAATTAGTAGCTGTAATTGAATTATATAACACGTTCCATCACCAATCATAACATTAGTACAAATCCATTGACTTCAGAGACTCCATCCGCTGGATTTGTGCAGAGCTGATAGAATGAACAGCATTTGCAAGGCTTTTGGGGAAGAGACCCTGTGGCACAAGTGTAGCAGCAATGGTAGCAGATGAGGGAGGGGAAGATAACATACCACCAATAGCTGACATTCCCACATTGATCCTAGAAACTCTACTGCCACTGATCAGTCATGATGTTGAACACTGATGGCACATCCACATTGGTTTTTGGATTACAGTTCTAAGGACATTCTCATTGAAGTATGCCAGGCATTTGGGAAGGTGTATAAAAAAGTAAGTACAGAAATAGTAGTTTTAATTGAATTATATAACACACTCCCTCACCAGTCATAACATTGGTACAAATCCATTGACTTTAGAGGCTCCAGAATTAAGTTAATGCTTTATGACTGCTTCAGTGACAATAATAATAAGTGGAAATAGATTAACAACAGATATGAGTCATGAGCTGGATCCTGCAGTTTGTACGCAGGCAACACGTTCATTGATCTCAACAGGCATCCTGCTTTCGTAACAACTGCAGGATCAAGCCCATTATGAACAGTGAGTCACCCACAGATTGTAAAACCAATAAATATATAAGAAGGAAAAGGATGTGTGATGTCTCCTTTCCCACATTTCACTGCCCCTAATGGTGCATCTTTGTTGACATGATCTTATCTTTGTTGACATGATGTCAATTCATAGGTGCACTGAACAAAACATAGCAAAAGCAACTAGCAATGGGTCACCAAAGCTTTCTTCAGACCACTTCAGAAATTATTCAAAGTTTAAAACTCAAAAATATTTTCTGAGGTGTTGTGGGTGGGGGCTGGAGGATTTAAGATCAATGTTACTTTTCTGAGCTGGGTTGGGTGGGTTGTGGAGCTGCATATCTCTACAAGCCCCCAAACTCCCACATTGACTTTTCTCACCTCCAAACATAACCCCATCACTCTTCAGTTTCTTGTCAAACAATGGCAGGCCCTCTAATTTGAAATAATGGCCCTGAGCATGCAAATAAGAGTTATTATGCACAGGCAAGTTTTCCACCTTCATTCTTGACCCAGAGAAGGGCAACTGGCATAGTTATTATTTATTTATTTATTTATTTATTTATCTTGTATCCCGCCCATCTTCCCACAGGGGAACTCTGGGTGGCTCACAACAATAAAAACAGAATAAAAACACAAACAAGAAGACAAGACCCAAGCATAATTAATGCAGGGGGGCAAGATGGCGGCAAGACCTATGCATAATAGGGCAAGGGAAAAAAAAACCCTAACTAACTGGAAAGGTCGCCAAACACCTCCCTGAAGAGGTGGGTCTTCAAGGCCTTCCTGAAGGCGGGCAGGGACTCTGTCAGGCGCAGCTCACTGGGGAGATGATTCCAAAGCACGGGGCCCACCACAGAGAAGGCGCAGTCTCGCATACGTGATTTCCGCGCCTCTCTGGGTGTGGCCACCCTCAGTGAGCGTGCCTGAGCCAGTCTCGTGGGTAGGGACCCGGTTGACCTTTGAGAGATACGCTCCACCAGGTACTCTGGTCCCAAGCTGTGGAGGGCTTTGAAAGTCAAAACCAGGACCTTGAACCTGATCCGGAAGACAACGGGGAGCCAATGCAACTGAGCCAGGACTGGGGTGATGTGCTCGTATCTTCGGGCACCCACCACCAGCCTGGCCGCCGCATTTTGCACCCGCTGTAACCTCCGTACCAGGGTCAAGGGCAACCCCACGTAGAGGGCATTGCAGTAGTCGATCCTCGAGATCACCAGGGCCTGCACTACTGTCCTCAGGGAGGACTCATCAAGGTACTGGCAGATCTGGGTGATCCTGTAGAGGTGGATAAAAGTGGCCCTGGAAGCAGCCATCACCTGGGCTTCCAGGGAGAGGGTTGAATCCAGGACAATGCCCAGATTCCTGGCCCTGTCCGTAGGCTGGAGGGAAACACCCCCCAGATTAGGGAGGGGGCCATTGTACCCAGACGAGAGCTCCCCGAAGAACAGAACAGAACCTCCGTCTTCTCCGGATTCAGCTTGAGGTCTGGAGGAAATGTCTTATGAGGAGCAGCTTAGGGAGCTGAGAATGTTTAGCCTTACAAAAAGATGGTTGATTGGGGATATAATAGCCATGTTTAACTATTTGAAAGGATGTCATATTGAAGAGGGGACTGCTTTGTTTTCCATGGCTTCAGAGACTAGGACTCGGGGCAATGGTTTCAAACTACAGGAAAAGAGATTCCATTTGAACATTAGGAAGAACTTCCTGACATTTAGAGGTGTCAGGCAGTGGAATATGCCTCCAAAAAGGGTGGTGGAGTCTGCTTCTTTGGAGATTTGTAAGCAGAGGCTGGATGGCCATTTGTTGGGAGTACTTTGAATGGGGTTCCTGCATGGCAGGGGGACAGACTGGATTGCCCTCGAGGGAGACTATGATTCTATGATTTTATGACCTCTGCCTGGTTTTGCTCTCGGACGTTTGGGGTGAACATCTGCCTTGACCCATCTGAACCGACGGCTTCTTATCAAGCCACTGTCTGATCATACATAATCATTTCTGTATTGTTGGCTTGAAGCCCAGCCAGCCTTTGCACAGAGGTCATACTCAGCAGCCAGGAAGACAACAGGAGTAGTAAAAGAACCAGAGAAGGAGGATGGCACATTTGCATTGGCTACTGCATTGTTTTAGCACCATCCACATCATCACCTCATTCAGGGTCTCTCCATCCATGCCAACAGTGGGCCACCACAACTGTGGCTGCTAGGATTGTCAGCTGTTAGGCTACGGCTCCAAGACTCAGGCAAGCTTTGGGGGGCCTATTCTCCTGGAAGTTCAGGAAGTTGGGTTTTGGCATCCTTTGGCTTGAGGCTTTTTCTAGAGGTTTCAGGACAGGTCATCTATACATTTTCACACACACACGTCTGCTATAGGGAGAGCCTGGACCACATATACTGTCAGAAGTATGTTCACATATCCAACAAATGCCTGCAAAATTAGTTATTTCACTGATGTAGCATCAATGTCTTGTCCCAAGATCACAGTGGTACTCTGTACCTGCCATTTTGTTCTCTGTCTGAGCATTTTGACAGCAAATAGGACTAGTTCCATAGAGAACATGACATTACACAAGGGACAACTCTGTTATGGACAATGCTGTTGTGTATTGATCTGTAATTGCTGGTTGAAGTAACTGCCTCCCTGTTCAAAAGGGAACAGGCCTATTGGTTGATTATAGTTGCTGCATTTGGATCTTCAATCCTATTGGTTCCTGCCAAAAGGCAGCCTTGTGATTGGTTGTAATTGTTCCCTCCAAAATGTATCTTTTCCTAGCCAGTCCTGGCCCCTATAAATGTAACCTCCTCTCCCCAGTCCCCAGTCTTGTCTCTCCCTGATTAAAGAGCTGTTCACTAGAAGCTGTCTCCAGCCTGCTTTGTCTCTGAGCTGAAATCACTGCTGAATCACTAACCCCATGCTACAATATATACTACATTCTTTCTATTGTTACCCAGAAAGGCACACAGCCTCTGACTCTGCTTCATGTATTACTGTGTATCTTTTACTTATATTTAGAGCCCTAGCAAAGGTTGGGTTTAGGGATGGGCACAAATAGGAAAAATTGAGATATGTTTCATTTCATTTTGTTCCCCCGTGATTCATTTCATTTCAGTAGAAATGATATATTTTAAAAAAATTGTACAAAATGAACCAGTAACAAACCATTGCATTACTCTCTAAAATGGGTCATAGAGGCACCAAATTTGGTGGGTACCTTCCTTGGACTCTCCCCTTTAAGCCCTCCAAATTTGGAGAGATTTGGGATTCAGGGGGCTGAGTCCATGATGGCGGGCGGCAGCAGCAGCACTTCAAAGCGGCTCCGGCACCTCGTCGCCTTTGATCTTTTTCTGTTGCTGCACTGCCTTGTTTTTCTTCCCTGACTTGCTATGGGCTGTTGGGGCTTTGGGGGAGTCTTAAGGGGAGCTCGCCGAGATCGCGGATGAAAAACTACGGACGATAGACGCCCCACCATCCGACTCTCAGATCGGCTTGAGCGTTCCCCCCCCACCTCTCCTTTACCGTGCCGCCGCGGCTGAGCGTTCTGCCGGCTTGTGATCTGCCGGGCTCCTGAGGCTTGTGAGCTGGCTTTTCCCCGGCTCTATCCGGGATTGCTCTCGAGCCTCAACTGAGCCTGTTCCCGGCCCGACCCTGCCCGAGTCTGCGGACGAGCCTGACCGGTGATCTGCCGGCGTGTGCGGCTGTTCATCTGCCGCGCCTCCGCGGCTGTCTTCTGGCTTCTCCCCGGCTCCATTTGAATCCGCCGATGAGTTTCAACTGGCGCTTGTTCCCGGTCCGACTCCGCTCGCGTTTGTGGACGAACTGGCGCCCTTCCCGGCGGCCATGCCGAACCTGTATAGATTGCGCCGGATTCGGGCAGGTGGAGGGCTGGGGTGACCTGGTTCTACAGCTGTTGGGAGGGAATCAAGGCTGTCCCCTCCCCAACATCGTCACCCTCCACAGCCTTGGGTTACTCAGAGGCTGTTTCCGGACCCCTGCCCGCTTATGATCCGCGGAGCTGTGCCTGGTTTGTCCTCTAGGATCTGGCGGCTCACTGACTCTAACCATCTACTTGGCATGACGGTGTCTGTGTGGACTATGGGGTTTCGGAGCCTATCGCTGATGCGCACCGGACTTGGATTAGTATCTACCGCTGCTCATAACGATGCCCTCCGTGCTCCTGACATATCTTCCGCCGGCCCGTCGATTTGGTATTGGATGAGGTTTGGGACTTTCCTTTCTTGGGACGTGAGGACTTTTACTTACTACTCTGCTGATCTCTCTGAGTTGCTCTATCAACGGGTTTTGCAGCGCCACAAGACTGGTTTGTCCTTGAAGACTTATGTGACTGGCCAGCTCAATAATTACCTTCCAAGGCTTTGTAAGGCTCTGAGCTGGATGTCCTTGAGAATTAGTCTGTTGGACTGCTGCTAATTGCCACCAGCTGTCACCACTCACCTTTCTGCTGAGGAGACCGGCCTCCTCTCCTTTCTCCCACCTGCTCCATGCCGGCCCCATATGTTTTTATTGTATAGCAGTCATTTTTTACCCTATTTTATCCTGTTTTATTTACTTATTTATTCTCCCTTTTTTAAGTGCATAACTGTTATTGTTATTTTTATACTGTTGCTGTTGTTATTTATTGTAGCATTTTTTCCCTCTCTCCTCTTCCTTCTTTTTCCTTTCTCCATCTTTTTTTTTTTTCTTTCGCCATGAACGCAGGGGCTCATATACCGACGGTGATGGGTCGTGGGCGGTACTCTGGTAGCCGTTGGGTTTGTCAGACCAGAAGAACTCGGGTCAGACAACTCCTGTCTGTCCCTCGTTCTGACCCCTCGGCTCTCTGTCACGTGCCCGGGAGTCACTCCACCAGCGCCCCCAACCTTGCCTGTATCCTGATGAATGCCAGGTCGGTTCATAACAAGATCCCTCTCATCTATGATACCATTGCGGATGGGAAGCCCGACCTGGCATTCATCACCGAGACCTGGGTGGGCACGGAGGGGGGGGCTTCCCTCTCTCTCCTTTGCCCGCCCGGGTACCTGGTAGAGGGAGTAGGAAGGTTGGGGGGTCAAAAGGGGGGAGGGGCCGCAATCATCTACAGGGACTCTTTACACGTCAGCAGGGCCTCGACATTGGTTAGCCAGGGGCTGGAGGTACTCCATCTGTTGGTGGGACAGCGGGACAGATTTGGCATTGTGCTGGGCTACCGAGCTCCCGCAACCCTGCACAATCCCTCCCAGAGCTCACAGAGTTCATCTCCGCTGCATTGTTGAGATCCCCGCGCCTATTGGTTGCGGGAGACCTCAACGTGCATGCGGATGGTGGGCTTGTTGGTGCAGCTCTGGAGTTCATGGAATCCATGGCTTCCATGGGTCTGTCCCAGCATGTTTTATGCCCCACCCACAGATCTGGTCACACCCTGGATCTGGTGTTTACCTCCATGTCGGGGGATTCGTGTCTGGAGGTGGGGGACCTTGTCTCCCTTCCTGTGTCATGGACAGACCATCACCTGCTTTCATTTTCCCTGGCGATCTCGGCTCCTCCCCGCGGGGACCATCGGCCCACCATCTTGGCCCGCCCCCGGAGGCTCATGGACCCTCAGCGGTTCGGTGAGCTCTTTGGGGGATTTCCTGGTGGAATGACTGACGATCCGGCCGAGGGTGTGGCGAACCTTTGGCATGAAACAGCTGTCCACACCATTGACCGGATCGCCCCCAAGCGCCTCCTCCGCTGCCGAGCCCGGCCCTCCCCATGGTTCACGGGGGAACTTAGGGCAATGAAGCAGGCTAGGAGGAGGTTAGAGCGCAGCTGGAGGAAATCCCGCACGGCGTTGAGTAAGGCTGCTGTTGATGCCCAGTCTAGTCGCTATATCATCGCGATAAGGGAGGCTAGAACATCTTTCACCTCCCTGAGAATTGCTGAGGCCTCGAACCGCCAGGCGGAGCTCTTCCGGGTGGTTCGGGACCTCAGCAATCCTAGTCTGGCCAGGCCTCCTCCTACTGAGTTCAGTAGTGAGCAATTCGCAGCCTTTTTTCGAACTAAGATTGAGGCCATCCGTGCTGGTTTTGACTCCAGTTGCAGTCGTCCTGTCTCGCCATCTCCAGTTGCTGGTCCGCCTTCGTCGCCTCGGTTGGATGCGCTTGGGCCTGTTTCTGCTGTCGAGGTCTCCAAGGCTATGGCGCATTGCCGGCCTGCCTCCACTCCTTTCGACCCTTGCCCTGCCTGGCTAATTAGAGCTGCCAGAGGGACCATGGCCGAATGGGCTTCTGCCATCGCCACCGCCTCGTTCAGCGAGGGGTTTTTCCTCTCGTTTGAAGGAGACGGTGGTAAAGCCCATCCTGAAAAAACCTGGCCTGGCGGTGGATGATCTGACAAACTATCGTCCTATCGCCAATGTCCCTTTTATGGGCAAGGTGATCGAGAGGGTGGCGGCGGTCCGGCTGCAGTCATACTTGGAGGATCGGCAGTGCCTCGATCCTTGCCAGTCCGGGTTCAGGCCCCGCCGGGGTACCGAAACAGCTTTGGTCGCCCTGCAAGATGACCTTCTCAGGGCGGCCGACAGGGGTTGCTCTTCCCTGTTGGTCCTCCTGGATCTGTCAGCGGCCTTTGATACCGTCGACCACGGTATCCTGTTGGACCGGCTCTCTGAGGTCGGAATTGGAGGCACTGCTCGCAGTTGGCTCTGTTCCTTCCTGGAGGGCCGGCCACAGTACGTGCAGCATGGGGGGGAGTTATCGGCCCCTTGGATCCTCCCTTGTGGGGTTCCTCAGGGGTCGTCTCTGTCCCCCATGCTGTTTAACATCTACGTAAGGCCGTTGGCGGGGGTCATCAGGAGTTTTGGAGTCTGCTGTCATCAGTACGCTGATGACACGCAGCTCTATCTCTCCTTTAACACCTCTGCTGTGGAAGCTGTGGGAGTTCTCGACGGGTGCCTGGAGGCCGTACTGGCCTGGACCGGGGCGAACAGGCTTAAGCTCAACCCCGAGAAGACGGAGGTTATGTTCTTCGGGAGCTCGCCGTCGGGGTACGGTGGCCCTCTTCCCTGTCTGGGGGGAGTCCCCCTCCAGCTCGCGGAGAGGGTGCGGAATCTGGGTGTGTTCCTGGACCCGGCGCTTGCCATGGAGCACCAGGTGGCGTCGGTGACCAGGTCCGCCTATTTCCATCTCCGTCGGATCGCCCAGATCCGCCCATACCTCGACACGAGCTCCTTGAGAACAGTGGTCCAAGCTCTGGTGATCTCGAGGCTGGACTACTGTATCTACATGGGGCTGCCCTTGAAACTTCTCCGGCGCTTGCAGCGGGTCCAGAACAGGCGGCCAGGCTGGTGGTTGGTGTGCGTCGTTATGACCACATCACCCCAGTCCTGGCCCGCCTGCACTGGTTGCCCGTTGCAGCCCGGATTAGATTCAAGGTCCTGGTTTTAGTTTATAAAACCCTCCATGGCTTGGGACCGGACTACCTGGCAGAGCGTATCGCTCAGCGGTCAACTTCGCCCGTCCCGTTTGGCAGGTGCGGCGCACTTGCTTGGGTCACCACCCCCTGGGAAGCCCGGAGGACGAGCACTCGGACCCGGGCTTTCTCTGTGGCGGCCCCCAGCCTCTGGAATTCCATCCCCAGTGAAGTGCGCTCTGCAGAGTCCCTGCTGGCCTTTCGAAAGGCGCTGAAAACCTACCTTTTTCGTGAGGCCTTTGGCGATAGTTAAAACCTCCCCCCCCCCGCCATCGTAATTTGCGCGTTAGTTGAGGTGTTATCTGGTTTTAACAGTGTCTAGGGTGTTTATAGGTTTGTTTGTCTGATTATTTTATTGTGTTTTGCTGGCTTTGCAGCCTTTGTGTAAGCCGCTTAGAGTACCTAGTAGATAAGCGGGATATAAATATAACAAATAAATAAATAAATAAATAAATAAATTATTCAACTTCAGAGGGGTTGCCCCCAGAAAAAAATAGAATTGCAATGTTATGTGCTTGAAAATAGTGATCCCAGGCAGCTAGCAGTGTGGAAATTATAGTGGTGCTTCCTCAAGATCTTCCCTTGAAGCACCCCTAATTTGGGGAGGTTTGGGATACAAGGAATGGAGTTATTGAGCTCCAAATGGGCTGTGGGGGAGGGGATGCTTTATTGAAGGAGTGTGGATCAATGCCCTGAGGGGAAGCTGTCAATCCTAATATTAGTAAAGTGTGCCAAACACACTCCTTCCATTAAGCACCCCCACCTCCTTTAGAACTTTATATCTCTGTCCCCAGAAACCGTAACTTTTCCAAATTTCAAGGGATTCCCTAAAATCGCTTGGGGAAGAGAAGCATCTCATTTGCATGCCTGAGATCAGTAATTTTCCACTGAATATTTTTGAAAACAATAATAAATGTTTTTTTTTAAATATATTCAATGGAAATATTCAATGTGCAGGTATTTACAGAACAGAATTAGCTTTAAGTCTGCCCAGAGTAGACCACCCCTTATTGTTCTCATCTGGGACTTATATCAACAACTCATTTTTCGGAAGAGAAAGAATAAAAATGTTTCATGTACTCACAGCTGAACTGACCAAAATGGTCTGTGTTTACTTTTCCCAATCACTCAGGCCTTAGTTCAGGAACTAAGTCAAAGCCTAATTCCTTAATTTTATTAGTGCTATGCCACATTAGGCACCATCAATGAACTGTGAGGTTCAAGGAAAGATAAGTAGAAGCAGGAGGGAAAAATAATGATGAAGGTGTTGACATCTGCAGTTCACCTTGCACCTCAAAATTGTGATTGTGAATGCATATTGGGGATGGTTGTAGTTATGGGCATAACGTGGACATATTCCAGCCTGCCCCCTCTCCATCCCTCATTCAGGCTGCTCTTATAGATTACAGATGGCTGGACAGAATAATTCATGCAATTATCTCCGATCAGTGATCAGAGATAAGCGTGGTGGTATCTCTGAATTCCACTTTCTTTCAGTGAGTGGGTGGGAAAGACAGAGGCTGGGAAACAGGTAATTTGCATACATGTGGGAAGAGGGGAAATGACTTTTCATTGTCCCCCCCCCCCAATTAAGCAACCAACGGTGCTGAATTAATATAAAATATATGGCTGTGCACTGCCCCACCCTCTGGTTGATGACTAAACAACGCGACACAGATGGTCCCTTTCCACCTCTTGATATTCTACTCAATTTCACCTTCCTTTAAAACTTATTATATTTTATATCATCACAGTTATTAGATGAAGAAGCCACATAAAGTCAGAGATAAATGGGAGAAGGCAAGCATTTCCATTTACGTTTTTAGAATGTACAATATTAATAGGTTTTTTAAAAAAATAAAATAATTAAACTATGCTTTAAAATGTGTACACAAAGGTTTATAATAAAATATTAAATGGCACTACATAGAAAACATTGGCAGCAGAAACTCCAGCCTTTCAGAAGGGCATTTTTAAAGCTTCAGGCACTCAGATAAATAGAGATCACACAGGCAGGGAGAAAGACTTTCTCACCCTTAATATGAAAATTATGAAAATTGCACCATAATATATGGGTATGCCACAAATTTAAACACTTATATGCTTTAAAAGTGATTGATACTAATAGAAAATTGTGGAGGTTTTCTTTGACACCTCTGAATGAAAGACAAGTGCCTTGTTGGCTTTAATGTAACTAGGAATCTTCCCGTAGGTGCTTTCAGAGGTTTATTGCCTTCTGTTGCTATTCCTTTCTAACATTTGCATTTAGACTTATAGAAAACATCATTCTAAGCAAGAATGCCTCCTGAATATTTCAAGTAAATCAAATTGGGCAGACTTAAATGGTGATTTGGTGGGAGGATCTGAAATGACTGCTCACCTCTGTCTCTTCTACCTTCTGTTTCATATACACATTTGTATTTATAAAACTGTTAAAATGCATTCATAATTGGATTGTGTTTATGTGAGGATTAATTTCATAGGCTGCAGTCCAGGGTTGAATTATGCATACTTAAATACCATCAGTTTGAAAGATGTAAATATCTTCACTTGGGATCCCAAGAAATGAAGAATAATGTCAAATGTAAACAAGATATTTTTTCTGTGTAGAAAAATGATCATATATTCTCCCTTACTATGATCATGTTGTCCAAAATCATGAACTTCTAGCTATCCTTAGGGCTAAGAAGAAAGAATTATTCCACACCAGCTATAAGAATGGAATGACTGAGCCAGAAGGGAAAAATGAAGGACAACAGTGAGAAAAGCTTGTTATTGTAATATTACATTTATTTAAACCCCTTTAATTTCTTCAAAACTCTTTCCGTTTTCTTTGAGTTTTCTCTATACCATGGAAATGTTTTGATCTAACAAGAAAAAAAATCCAGTTGCCATGACTCAAATTCCAGATAATCTCACCTGGATAACTGAGAATCTCCACAGACATATTTCCCTGTAATAATTTCCTTAAATATAATGTGTCTTAACAACCAGAATCTTGTGAACATAAGTAATCCTGTGGCTATTTGGTGGTGCAATTAGTTGCAGCCATGCCACGCAGTTTCAGAGGAATTAAAAGCTTCTTATCCCTACCCTGTTAGATTCTGGGATATAAATATATAAGCAATGCCCTTACACATTCTGCACCTCCTTCTAGCCCGCATAGACAATTTCTGTGCTGACTAGAGGATCCTGGCAGTGGTCGTACAGAAAATTAGCTTTTGCAAGCTGTGTGTATACTAGACAGGTAGGGTATTACTTCAGCAGTGATTTTTTAAAATTTAAGTCTATATACTATTAAGTGCTATAAATAAAGTCCTTAAGATATGAAGAAATAAGAATAGGTCATCTATCAGGAAGAAAGCAACATTTCCTTAGAGTTGTGACATATATGTGGAGGATAGTGATTGGAGAGAAACTGGGGATTCCTGCCCACTTTTCTAATGGGGAGTTGAGCAGGATGAGGAATCATTGGCTGGAATCCTGTTGCACAATTCAGTGCAAGTAAAGATTGATGATGTCATCATAGTCTTTAATTTCAGATTTCCTCCTCCACCCCCTCACCAGGCTCCATAGGAATCCCCTTTGACCTGGGTAAGACCTCAGGAGACTTGGCATGGTGGGGGGGGCAGGGAGCTATTAATATCTGATTCAAAAGGAAGTTAGGTGATATCTTTATTGGTCACTGCTAAAACAAAAAAAAAGAACTAAGCTTTCGATAGCAACTTGAATTTGTTTCTCTGGTCACACGGCTCAACTATTTAACTTCCGTTTTTGGTCGTTGATCGTAAATAAAATTTCATTCATTCAACTTCTATGGATTCATATCTGAAAATAGTAGTGGGGTCAGCGCCATGGATTTATGTATATTAAAGGGTTACCTTTTCCATCTTGAGGTCGATAAAGTCCCCCTAGAGTCTAATGGGATCCCGAGGGAGCCTTGGAGCCTGAAGATAGAATTACAGGAATTATAAATTATAAATTATGGTCTGTGGCTGATGATGTCATCAGTTTCATGCACATAGAATTGTGCAACAGGATTCCATTCTTTGTGTGTGAAGAAAGAGAGATGGAGTGCTTTCAGGTTTTTTCTCTCTGGGGATGGGGCCAGATGATATCACAAAAGGAACTCCATCCAAAGATACCCTGCTGACTCTTGGTCTGGTCCCACAGAACAATTTTTCTCTTGGGATCCAAGGAGTTCCCAACCTCTGATTTATGCTTGTACATTCTTTGACCTTTGGGTCCAACTGTGCTCAGATTTGTGGTGCTAGTACTATGACATTTAAAGGATATTCTGCTGATGAGATGTGTTAGCTGCAACTATTAGTGATGAATAGCTTTGGCATTCACTGAAAGAACATTAACTAGATGAACCCATTTCGGTGATAAAGTAATTCCTTGACCTTAGGGAATTCTGCTCTGATTTTTCACTCATTAGCGCAAACTTCACACAAGGTTTTGTGATATGTTCCTCGCATGGCCAAACATAACTATATGTAGCAACTATGCATGTATACATGCTTAACATACAGTATATAAAATTATGCCTATATTTTTGGACATCCTCAAAAAATTAAGATGAAATCTGCTCATTATTTGTAGGAGTCAGACCAAACAGAGCTAGTTTATTCTGGGAAAACATGTTTTTGTTCACATAGTGTATTAATTGATAAATTAATGTTTATTAAGTTCTCATGATTTAATACAACATTTGGGTCCTCTCTTTTGCAAGTAGATTCATTTTCTGCTCAAAATGCTATGTGTGCAGTTGTGAGCCATAGTGTACGCATTCTCTTCTACATACTAAACATTTGCTTGAAAGCCCTACAAAAAGCAAACCTATGCCTACAGTATCTGCTTAGAGTAAGCCAGGGTGCATTTAAGAGGCCATACTCATAAGAACATAGGGACATAAGAAGAGCCATGCTGGATCAGGCCAAAGGCCCATCTAGTCCAGCTTCCTGTATCTCACAGTGGCCCCACCAAATGCATCTGGGAGTGCACGAGATTAGATATCTGTCTCCTGATACCACTCCCCTGCATCTGGTTCTTGAAGTACCCTGGTTTTAAGCCTGGATATTACAAATCTCCATCATGGTTTGTAACCCATGATGGACTTTTCCGCCAGGAATTTGTCCAATCCCTTTTTGAAGGCATCCATGCCAGATGCCATCACTACATCCTGTGGCAGGGAGGTTGTAATTTTTACATATGTTCCAGTGGAGCATTGCTGCTAGTTTATTATGGTGAACTAAATAATCAATCTGAGTGATTTTTGGGCAACACCTGATGATGTGATCTACAGTTTCATCCTTTTCTTTGCATAATCAACATTTACTATCTTTCGATGATTTATCAATTTTCGCTTTTATTGCATTTGTTCTTAATGCTTGATCTTGAGCTACCATGAGTAGTCCTTCAGTTTCTTTCTTCATTGTTGCTTTTCTTAACGAAAGCCATGTTTGTTCTTGATTGATCTTACTATTGGTTTCCCTTATAAACTGACCATGCAGTGTTTTACTATGCCAGTTCTCTATTCGGCTTTGCAT
Organism: Phrynocephalus forsythii; assembly: GCA_029282475.1. Classification (NCBI taxonomy): domain Eukaryota; kingdom Metazoa; phylum Chordata; class Lepidosauria; order Squamata; family Agamidae; genus Phrynocephalus; species Phrynocephalus forsythii. The sequence continues at coordinate 62,905,391 of JAPFRF010000003.1, forward strand.
TTGTTGACTTTTAAATTTTATTATTATTACAGTGGTACCTTGTATAAAGGAATTAATTCATTCAACATGAAATTTTCCTTTGTACAAATTTCCCCATAGGTGATTTTGTTAATCAATTTCCCCCTATCTCCGGAAAGTTTTTCCTTTAAGCAGATTTTCCCTAGTTAGTTTTGAATAGTGAAAAAGTACTCAGCTGAAGTAACTTTACAAGCATTGATTCTCACAGACGTACTGTGTAATGCGAACAAGTATTACTAATTCAGGGCAGGTGACAAGATGGCAAGCATTCTGCATCTGGATCTGGCTTGGATTCTTAAAGGTCAGCAATAATTGTGAGATGGAGAGACCCCGAATCCAATCAGAGCAGAAATGGAGAATATAGAGAGGTCATATCTTAACCTTTACATTAACGGTGCTTTCTTAGTTTAAATGAAACTGGAAGAAAATGTTGACTTTTCACACTATGAATCTTTTTAAGCTTTTAAAAATTATTTTTAAACATTCACATCTGATAATGCTTCTCCTCATGTCTTTTCCATCTTTCATGTTCAGTATGCAGAAAAAAATGACTTAGCTAAAATATGCTCTGTGGCTGACATACTTAACTTTGCCTGTGCTTATTTTGTCAATATGTGCCATAAATAGAATAAATAAACAGAATAAATAAATCAACAAATTTTTAGCTATTGGTCCAGAAATGCATTATATGTTAGTGTTGTGGTTAGCAAGAGACATTCAGCTCTTGTTGTTGTTGCTGTCAGGTTGCCTTCAACTTATGAGAGTTCTGTACTTCCAAAATGTCCTGTTCTAACAGCCCTACTTATATAGCGGGCGCTGGTTTTATTTTTTTATATTTTTTATTTATTTTAGGGCGCCAACCTGGCCACTGCTGGGGCCGGGTTGGTGCTTCTTTTTAAAATATATTTTTATTTTTATTTTATTATTATTGTTTTTTTAACTCTGACCTCATGGCCTATGCTACAGCTGTAGTGTGGGCTGGTCGGCTTTATTATATTTTTTTGCTGGCTGCAGGTCAGTTCTACGGCCCTGTGTGCTGGATTGGGTTGGTTTTTGTTTTGATTTTTTTTGCCGGCTGCGGCTGGTTCCATGGCCTGCAGGTCGGGTCCGGTGCTCATGGGCTGGTACTGGGCCCGAGTGCTGGATCAGTTTTATTTATTTATTTTTGTTTTTTAAAGCACCAACCGCACGGCCCCTGGGGCTGGGTCAGCACTGGGATAATTTTTATTATTTTTCTTTATTTCAGGGTGCCGGGCCGGTGCTCCTTTATTTTATTTTATTTTATTTTTTATTTTTACTTCTTGGTCTGAACACATGGCATGCACTACAGTTGTAGTGCGGGCCAGTCAGCATTTTTTTCAAGAACCAACTGCGTGGCCCCTGGAGCTGGGTCGGTGCTTCTTTTATTTTTAATATTTTTTCTTTATTTTAGGGTACCACCCCGGCCACCCCTGGGGCCAGGTCGGTGCTCCTTTATTTTATTTTATTTTATTATTTATATTTTGTTTACTTCCAACCATGTGTCCTGCGCTACAGCTGTTGCGCAGGCTGGCCGGCTTTTTTTTTTTGTGGTTGCTCCTTCCTGCAGCTGGTAAGACTGAACCAGGAAGACCAGCACCAGGCAGGAGACATCTCTGGTGCCAGGATTAACAAACCGAACCAAACTGAACCAATTTTTTTCAGTTCATTTCATTTTGTTCTAAATTCACTCTGGGGTTCGTTATTCATTTTGTTAGGTAACAAAATGCATAACGAATAACAAAATGTAGAGATGTGCCCATCTCTACATATGAGAGTGGTGGTATATCAAGACACTGCTCGTTAATAAGGCAAAAATGATCAGAATTTTTTCCCCATTAATCAAAATGCTTGTAAATGAAGTTACTTGTTAACCAAGGTACAACTGTAATTATAGTTGAGTTGAATTTCAAACAACCATGATTCGGGTACAAATATCTGTCATGTGGTTGCAAAACATGAGTCTTCAACCTTTACAAAATGGACTTTAAAAACATGCACATGGTGAGGATCAAGTTCTGAAAAATGATGCAATACCCCCACCCTGCATACACAATGCAAAATGGATGTTAAAGGTGTGTACACCATAAGGATCAAGTCCCTACCTTTGCACCACTTGAGAAATGCTCCAAAAATTGCTGCAAAAACTTTCAAAAATGGCACCAAAACAATTTGTGTTAGGTGTAAGACATTTACAGAACACCTAAATGTTGATGATGATCTGCCTAAATGGGATCTGCTCACGTGGATCCCAATTAAATTTAGTGGACCCCCCATTTTTTTCACTAACATAGACCCCTGCAAGTTGAAATAGACCCCTGGGAGGTCTATATAGACCACTTTGGGAACCACTGGTTTAAAGCAAAAAGGAAGTGTGCTGCTTATACAGTATACTGCCCAATAGTACTTAAAGCACTTTCTGGGCACTTGTTGTGACTCAATTACTGACCTCAGAAGGCTGGAAGGCTAAGTCAACCTTGTTCTGGCTACCTAGGATTTAATGTGGCTTGTGAACAGAGTTTTGGCTGTAGTACTGCAGTTTAATCGATCCATTTAGACTTCCCATGTTCCATGTTCCAATCGCATGTGTTGTGCAGCATCAGACGTTCCTTTCATTTATGTGCATGTCAGCCACTGGATGTCCTTTAGACTTTAATACAGTTGTATCATAAATTACAGAGCTATTCATTCTTGTTCTTTGTTATTTCCCAGCAGCTGACAGGGTGCTTTCCAATCTGTGAGTCTCATCTGTCAGGACTATCTCTTGTTTCATTTTGGTCTATTTCATTGTAGAGTTTTGAGTGTAAGGAAAATTCACCAGGGATTTCCCATTGTCACTTTCTGCATAGTACTAACAAAAGTTGGCTTCAATGTTGTCACTTTTGCAGCCTATGCCAATGTCACCTTCAGCTCCTATTGTCCATCATCTGCCCTTGCAGAGAATGGATACATCTAAGTTTGTTGTCTCAGTTGTGACCATTCAGCCTTGGGTGATCTTGCTAGCAGTCCAGGCTCAAAATGGAGTCTGGCCTCCTAATGGCATTGCTCTCAGTTTCAGCAGCCCACTAAAGCCCCTTCATCACATTAAGGTGTCTGTCCAAGAAGGAAAAGAGACAGTTTAGCTAATCCATAATAGAAAAAATTGACACATCACAGGATTCTGCCTCAGGCCATTAATTAAAACAGAAATAAGGTTGTCAATCTTTGCTAGGTTAGAAAAAGTGTGAAACTGGGATATTCAGTATGCAGAGAATGTAACATGTAATAAAACAGCAGGCATAAAAAGGGAAGAGAAAAGGATTAGCATGCTGAATTTGCATATTTCTATTTAAAACATAGCACATATCATAGGTGCAGATTAAATTCTTAATTTGGAGTCAGTCTTGAGTATTACTGTCTGCTGGAAATATTGGTGTCTGTTATTTTAAAAGGTAACATGGGTGTATTCTTTTGAAATTAAGTTGCCAGGGGATTTTCTCCTTCAGAACAAGAAGCAATTAAAGGATGCCTTGTAGCAGCTGGATACTGACCTTCTTATCTTTGCTTGTTATATCTGCCTTCTCTAAGAATTTGGGGGCTTGTTCTGTTTTAAATAAAGCCATCAAAAGCACATATCTCCTCCTGTTGGCTTTTATAAGATTTGAGTCCACCTTTGCTAAGACGGAAACTTCAATTTCAGAGCTGGAGTAATCTTTTCTTGCATTACTCTTACCATGGTGCTGAAGCGTTCTGAGAGGAGTGATGCTTAAGACTGTGCATAAGTACCATTGTGGTGGTATAACAGAGAAGTACACAAAAGTCAGAAATCAACTGCTGGATAACTCAGTGGTTAGGCATGTGGATACAGAGCCAGAGGTTGGAAACCTGTGCCTCCTTAACAAGGGATGGAGCTGATGATCCACAGGATGTCAGGCCTCACACACTCACACACAGATGAAGTCCAGGCTTTTACTGAGAACTCAGGATAAAGCATAGCACAGCAGGTTCAGGGGTCACAGAATCCAAAGGCAGGTAACAAAAACACACGCCAAGCCCGATAGCTGAGCAAAATCCAAGATACAAAGTCCAAGGTCGAAAACTGGTATGCAACAGATTTGTTGTTCAGTCGTTCAGTCGTGTCCGACTCTTCGTGACCCCATGGACCAGAGCTCGCCAGGCCTTCCTATCCTCCACTGCCTCCCGGAGTTTGGTCAAATCCATATTGGTTGCATCGATGACACCGTCCAACCATCTCATTCTCTGTCGTCCTCTTTTCCTTTTGCCTTCGATTTTTCCCAGCATCAGGGACTTTTCCAGGGAGTCCTCTCTTCTCATGAGGTGGCCAAAGTACTGGAGCCTCAGCTTCAAAATCTGTCCTTCCAGTGAACATTCGGGGTTGATTTCTTTCAGAATGGATAGGTTTGATCTCTTTGCAGTCCAGGGGACTCTCAAGACTCTCCTCCAGCACCACAGCTCAAAAGCATCAATTCTGCGGCGATCAGCCTTCTTTATAGTCCAGCTCTCACTTCCATACATCACTACTGGAAAAACCATAGCTTTAACCATCCTGACCTTAGTTGGCAAACTGATATCTCTGCTCTTTAGTATGCTATCTAGGTTTGCCATTGCTTTCCTCCCAAGAAGCAGGCGTCTTTTTATTTCATTGCTGCAGTCGCCATCTGCAGTGATCAAGGAGCCCAAGAAAATAAACTCTGTCATTGCCTCCATTTCTTCCCCTTCTATTTGCCAGGAGGTGATGGGACCAGTGGCCATGATCTTAGTTTTTTTGATGTTGAGCTTCAGCCCATTTTTTCCACTCTCCTCTTTCACCCTCATTAAGAGGTTCTTTAATTCTTCCTCACTCTCTGCTATTAGAGTAGTATCATCTGCGTATCTGAGGTTGTTGATATTTCGTCCGGCAATCTTAATTCCGGCTTGTGATTCATCCAGACCGGCCTTTCTCATGATGTACTCTGCATATAAGTTAAATAGGCAAGGTGACAATATACAGCCTTGTCGTACTCCTTTCCCAATTCTAAACCAGTCAGTTGTTCCATATCCAGTTCTGACGGTTGCTGCTTGTCCCCACATATAGATTTCTTAGGAGACAGATAAGGTGGTCAGGCACTCCCATTCCTTTAAGAACTTGCCATAGTTTGTTGTGGTCTACACAGTCAAAGGCTTTGGCATAGTCAATGAAGCAGAAGTAGATGTTTTTCTGGAACTCTCTGGCTTTCTCCATAATCCAGCGCATGTTGGCGATTTGATCTCTAGTTCCTCTGCCCCTTCGAAATCCAGCTTGTAGTTCTGGAAGTTCTCTTTCCACATACTGCTGAAGCCTGCCTTGTAGAATTTTGAGCATAACCTTGCTAGCATGTGAAATGAGTGCAATTGTGCGATAGTTGGAGCATTCTTTGGCATTTCCTTTCTTTGGGATTGGGATGTAGACCGATCTTTTCCAGTCCTCTGGCCACTCCTGGGTTTTCCAAATTTGCTGGCATATCTTATGCAGCACCTTTACAGCATCCTCTTTTAAGATTTTAAAGAGTTCAATTGGAATGCCGTCACCTCCACTGGCCTTGTTGTTTGCAATGCTTTCTAAGGCCCACTTGACTTCACTTTCCAGGATGTCTGGCTCCAAGTCAGCAATTACGCTATCTTGGTTATCAGGGACATCCAGATCTTTCCGATATAATTCTTCTGTATATTCTTGCCATCTCTTCTTGATCTCTTCTGCTTCAGTTAGGTCCCTACCATTTTTGTCCTTTATCATATCCATCTTTGCACGAAATACCCTTTTAATATCTCCAATTTTCTTGAACAGATCTCTGGTTTTTCCTTTTCTGTTGTTTTCCTCTATTTCTTTGCACTGTTCATTCAAGAAGGCCGCCCTGTCTCTCCTTGCTATTCTTTGGAAGTCTGCATTCAATTTTCTGTATCTTTCCCTTTCTCCCTTGCATTTTGCATCCCTTCTCTCCTCCGCTATTTGTAGGGCCTCGTTGGACAACCACTTTGCTTTCTTGCATTTTCTTTTCTTTGGAATATTTTTCATTGCAGCCTCCTGTACAATGTTACAAGCCTCCATCCATAATTCTTCAGGTGTTCTGTCCACCAAATCTAGTTCCTTGAATCTATTCTTCACTTCCACTGTGTATTCATATGGGATTTGACTTAGGTTATACCTAACTGGCCCAGTGATCTTCCCTACTTTCTTCAGTTTAAGTTTGAATTTTGAAATAAGAAGCTGATGATCTGAGCCACAGTCAGCACCAGGTCTTGTTTTTGCTGACTGTATAGAGCTCCTCCATCTTTGGCTGCAGAGAACATAGTCAATCTGATTCGGTACTGTCCATCTGGTGATGTCCATGTGTAGAGTCGCCTTTTGTGTTGTTGGAAAAGAGTGTTTGCAATGACCAGCTTGTTCTCTTGACAAAACTCAATTAGCCTTTGCCCTGCTTCATTTGGAACTCCAAGGCCAAACTTGCCAGTTATTCCTTTTATCACTTGACTCCCTACTTTAGCATTCCAATCCCCTATGATGAGAAGAACATCTTTCTTTGGTGTCAGTTCTAGAAGTTCTTGTAAGTCTTCGTAAAATTGGTCAATCTCAGACTCTTCAGCACCGGTAGTTGGTGCATAAACTTGGATTACTGTGATGTTCAAAGGGCTGCCTTGGAATCGTACCGAGATCATTCTATCATTTTTTAGGTTGTATCCCAGCACTGCTTTCTCACTCTATTGTTGACTATGAAGGCTACTCCATTTCTTCTTTGGGATTCTTGCCCACAGTAGTAGATGTGATAGTCATCTGAACTGAATTCACCCATTCCTGTCCATTTAAGTTCACTGATACCCAGGATGTCAATGTTTATTCTCTCCATCTCACGTTTGACCACATCCAGCTTACCCTGGTTCATAGATCTCACATTCCAGGTTCCTATGCAGTATATTTCTTTGCAGCATTGGACTTTCCTTTCTCTTCCAGGCATGTCTGCAGCTGAGCGTCCTTTCGGCTTTGGCCCAGCCACTTCATTAGCTCTGGAGCTACTTGTACTTGTCCTCCGCTCTTCCTCAGTAGCATGTTGGACACCTTCCGACCTGAGGGGCTCATCTTCCAGCGTCATATCTTTTAGCCTTTTGTTTCTGACCATGGGATGTTCTTGGCAGGGATACCGGGGTGGCTTGCCAGTTCCTACCCCAGGAAGTCTTATTACAGGCCTCATTGTCACCAGTGTAATTAGCCTTACAATGATGAAAGCACAGTTCAGCCTGTTTTATTTTGTAGCCTCACTGATCAACTGGGACACAAAAGTAGAAATGTGCCCCATTTATAAGATATTCCAGACTGAGGCATACCAAATCCAAGGAGCAGGGGAATTCCGCGCCAAGAGACAAGGTCCAAGGTCAAGTCGAGTAGAAACAGAGGTTCAGCAATCCAGGAACAAGGCACATGGGTGAGGGCAAGCCTTAGAGACTTGTTGCTCCCACAAAGGTAGCCTGACCCCTGAACACTGGATTTATGGTCCCAAGAGGGCACCACCCATCCCCATAAACGCTCTTTCTGCTAAAACTCTGGGCTATGTGAATGTAAATGCCTCCGAATCTCCAATAACTTATCTCTCCTCTGCTTAGCTATGAGTCTTTGCTTTCAGCGGCTGACAGCTTTCCGGGGAGGAGAGGACTCTCCTGAAACAGATAAATCACTATCCGAGTCAGCTGCTGAAGGATCTGCAGAAGCATTTGTGGGTTCCTCTAACCTTAACCCCTCATGTCTGAGTCTGGCTCTAGCAGGGACCTGACACAGGGTCCCTTCCAGCTCTGAAGATCTGATTATGTTGTTGTTGTTGTTGTTGTTGTTGTTGTTGTTCTCTCATTATTCTCCAAGTGCTAATATCTACTATGTCATCACTTTATGGTTATCTGCCCTCTCCAACCTCGTTCCACGGGTTTTCAGTATGTATGTTGGGTGTAGAATTTGGTAGATTTTATGACTAGTGACAGTTTTGTGACTAGTCCTGACCAGAGCTTGGAAAAAGTTATCTTTTGAAATGGCATCTTAGGGCCATGCTTGGCTATGGTCTGGATAATCCAAGATCTTTTCCTGGCAGTTAAATTGACAGAGAACTCTCAGTTATAGATGGAGGAGAAATTAATTTGGTATGGATTTTAATAGAAACCAAATTATTTTTCTCTCATTCTTGATAATAATTGTCCTGTGTTCACTTTATTAAACTTAACCAAAGAGACTAGGCACAAAACAGCCTTTTTCAGATTTTCCTTGGGAGAAACCTAATTGTTATGGAGATACTGTATTGTTTCCTGATTAGTTGCACCAGCCATCCAGGTAAAGAATATAGTCCAGAATCTAGAGGGGATAATGCTAAGCAGCAGAACTGTTTGTGATAATGATGGAACGAAGGCCCTGGTTTCTTCTGTGTACAACAGTCCCAAGCACACCCCCAAAATCTGTTTTAAAAATTTTCACAGCTCCTTTTTGAGAGGAATGAAGGGTTGGAGATAGTCAGCAAGGTGTGTGTTGGTTCTGTTTTACAAATACTGCTTCTGAATCCCGATTCAATCAATTAGAAAGATTTTTTCCCTAGGGATGCCCCTTTGAAGGTTAATAACTCAGCCCCCTGAACCCCAAACCTTTCCAAGTTTCAGGGGGCTTACAGGAAAGAGTCCAAAGCATCTAGCCTGCGATTTCCATGCCAATACATGGCTGCAATACCTATATTCGAGTATATAAACATAACAAAACATTATGTATTTGAAAATACATATCACAGCCATGTTTTGGTATGGAATGGCAGGGTTAGCTTTCTCAAGCTATTCCCTGGAAGCACCTGAAGTTTGGAAAGTTTTGGGGCTCAGAGGGCTGAGTTATTAAGTTCCAAAGAGGGTGCCCCTAGGAAAAAAATCTTGCTAATTGATTGAATTCAGATTCGGAAGCCAAGCGGCAGTGGTGCTAATTGCTCACCCACAGGGGGGGGGGTATTGCAGTTTCCGGAATCATTAGAAAGATTTTTCCCAGGGACAACCCCTTTGGAGCTTAATAACTCAGCCCCTTGACCCCCCCAACTTTTCCAGATTTTGGAGGCTTACAGGGAAGAGCTTGAGCTCCCCGGCCATTGATTCCTCTGGAATGAATTGTTTTGTTTCTAGAGGGAAAAATGCATTTCATTTCATTTCATGACTAAACACGTCCTACCATTTTGTCACATAATGAAGTCATTTGTTACCTAATGAAACGACAAAGCAGCATTTCTTTTTTCGTTTTGTGCCCATCTCTACTCCTGATAAAAAATGTGTCTGTGGTGGTTGAACTCATGAGAACATGCCATGAGAGAGCTTTGTGTAAGAAGATTAAATATAAGCTTCAGCAGATGCAAAATCCTCAAAGTAATATTTGTTCTGGTTTTTTTGGGGTTTTTTTTTGAGGTTATCCAGAAGATAAACTATCTTCTTGCCCGGTGCAAATGATATCATTCCTTTGTTACTGTTTTCTCAGGATGAATACATATCTTCTGTCTCCTTTTTAAAGTCATAGCAAGAAAATCTCCAGAGACTTCTTAAAATAGCAACACTATAAAAATAGGCGATGCCGGGTGATTGTCAGATTTGACATTCAGAACAGAGTAGTTATGCATTTTCACAGATGTAAATCCCATTGTGTTTAGTTGGACTTATTGCTATACAAATGAGTATCAGGTCTGTAGAAGGGAGAAGTTCCATTACCCCCCCACACACACACAAATTAGCCACATTGTCTGGAATTGATACATATGTTAATGTGTATCTAAAGAGTTCTTTACCAGTGGTTATAAACACCTCCAACCCCTTGTGAACATCATCATAAAAGAGTGGTTAAAGTTAGCATTTACTGTGGAGTAAACCTGCATATGGTTTGTATATGGTTATTGATATTATAAAGTTATTCAAATATAAACCTTTACTGTTGATTGATTAAAAATATCCGGTCCAGTTCTAGAGGTCCTGGGTGGTATGTATAGCCCATAGGCCACTGAAGGCCCACTCCTGTTATATAATGAAAAACTTGGATGTGTATATTTGTCTTAGAATCATAGTAACAAGACCATGAATTCTCGACAGTAAGGGGTCTCTAGCAGTGTTTGCCTGGATGCTGTTTGGTTTTCTGCACACATTAGGTAACTTAAAATAAATATGCCTTTGTGCATTTGCAGCCAGCTATACTAATTTCTGCCTAGATGCCATGAGCACATCCAATCTTGCCAGATCTTGAAAGCTAAGCAGGGTTGGGCCTGGCTAGTACTTGGATGGGTGACTGGCGTAGGAACTGGCAAGCCACTTCAGTATTCCTGCCAAGAAAACTCCATGGACATAGGGTCATGAAGAGTCGGTCACGACTGTAATGACAAAACAACAACAACAACAGCAACAACATACTATTTTCAGTTGCTAGTTGACCTCCGTAATCAAGGCCTTGATTAGGAAAATCAAATTATTCCAACTTTTATGGAACTGGCCATATTTATGTATGACTGGAAACAAATGGTGATGTGCAGGTTTTTATTCCTCTCAACCCCCTTTCAATATCCATATGTGACAAGGACAATTTTTCATTTCCTTTATGAGAAAAATGGATAATGAGAGCTGGGAATAATTCAGGCTATATTCACACATCCAAAATGTCTCTCTTTTCTCTCACTTTTTCCATTTCCATGTAGGTCATGTGATTCTGTCAAGTGACCCAATATTATGTGGCCAGAGTTCAGACATCTAATGACAGTACTGCAATTTTGATCTACCATGCTCCAATCATGCATTTATCGAGTTTCACAAATGTCATTTCCCACTATCCTTACCCTCCCTTTTAAAAAGTAATAATATGGAGACACCAATTTGTTGAGGAAATGTCAATGTTGTCTGAACACAGATTTTAGGTTCTGGTGCCTTCTCTCCTGTTACGTTGCCACCAGTGGCAAGCAGCTGACTGGCCAGTGTATTGCCTACCATGATGCAGGACCAGTGGGGCCAGTGTCTGTATGTTTTAAGCTGCAGCATTCTCTCTTCTCTTCTCTCTTCTCAAATTTGTCTGTTGTAGTTTGTAGACATCAATAGGATCAATAATTTGTTGGTGTTTTGTAAGAATCACCCATAAAATTCCTATGAATGAGAATCATTTCTTGTTTTCATAAATTGTTTTCATACAATGGAGGTGTGTGGGGGGCAGGGGGGGCATCAGCAGCCAAAAGCAGGCTTTGTATCATAGAATTATTCTGGGACTGGGTTCACACAGAACCCTTGCTTTGGAGAAAAATGTGATGTAGAATGTGCATCGTCTGAGCAAAACAAAACAAAACAAAACAAAAAAAGTGAAACAAAACAAACTGATATCAAGGAGGGAAACTGGAAAGACATTTTGGATGTGTGAGCACACAGTTTCATTTTCTTGAAGACCAGTTAAAATGTGGTTGTTGGCCTTAGTGGCAGCAGTTTTTCTTTTAACCAACTTGTCTGCTTATAACTCTGTGCCCTAACCTTGACTTTGGATGGTTCCTCAGCCTAGAACACTCCAGCCTTCGAGACCCACACATTCTCAACACTTAAACCAAAACATTCTTTCTTCTCTGAGGAATAAGCATAGGAATTTGGTGTCCTCCATAATATGAGGTGTGGCAAAACACAATTTTCTGTGACCAAAAGCAACATACCCCTGCTGATATAAACTGATCAGAACTAGCTGAAACCTTCTCATTCTTGCTGAGGTGATTCTAGTTGCCAGGAGAAACAATGAGCTCGTAGCATGAATGTGATCAGTTCTTGAAAGACGACATGGCTTATTCCAGGACTGTGTACTGTATAATACTACTGAGCAAGTCAAAATTCAGAGCTTGGAAAAGTTACTTCTTTTGGTAAATATAAACTAACACCTAAGTGACAGTGATGGACCAAGAACAACAGGAGAAGTGCAGACCGACCCTTCACATATCCCCCCTCATTTTCAGCAATGACATTTCCCTACCCACAGAGCCTTTGTTTTGTTGACATTTACTCAGTTTATTTGATGTCAATCATCTCATCACTGATTCTAGACATTGATTCATTGGACAGTCTCAGATGACTCAGATGTGTGTAATCAGTGGGATAAGAGCATTATAAAAATTCATAGTAGTACAGCATGTGAAGGTATCATGACAGTCATCTAGTCCAGTCTCCTGAGAATGTAGGAGTTCCTGGTTGACGCATTCTTGGCAGATGTCCATTCAACCATTGTTTCAAAGCATTCGCCAAAGAGGGGTCTGCCTCTTTCATGGGCATCAAATCATCTCTCAATCTACCCATCTCTCTCAATTATCCCTCATAGAACTTGATTGTCAGCTTCTTTATTGTCTTGGTCACCCAAGATGGGAAAGAGTCTGGGAATTAAGCTGCATTTTTATGCTACTACATTCCATTTGCTGATGATTGCTCTTCATTGACACAATTCAACCCCTTTCCTCCAGAAACTGACCAAAATGATACTCATTCAAACAAAAACCAGTCTGACCTGTTCTTCTTCTTCTTCTTCTTCCTTGCTGATGATGATTGTATCAACCCACCCTCATGCACATTCTTTGCATGTGAAGTACTCAAACTTAGTCTCATGTTTATGAATGGTACCGCTTTAATTTTCTTTTTGTTAGAAAACTGAATTCTGTTTCTTGCAAAAATACTGTGGAACCTCGATTTAAAAGACTTTTAAAAAAACAATTTTTGCTACTAAAGCCTTTATCGCAAGGATGGACAACTTTTGGCAGATGCAGCCTTCTGTCTGTTTTATTAGCCACTGCCACCACTGAAATTCAGCATAGAATTTCAGTGGTCAGACTCCCAGCAATCTTCTTTAGAAGATGGACACCTTGTTTTTCAGGACACCATGGTTCTAGGATTCTCTGGAAATAAATGCTCCACTTTTCACACAGACACTTAGCTCAGGCATTTTAATTCTCAGAGCTATGTTTTGTTGCAGAATTCACTCAGGAATTAGAAATGCTATGTAGAAATCCTATGGCTATGCCATCTGAATGTTTTGCCAAGTTTCACTTACAGTTTTTTTATTCCTACAAACATGAAATTGGTGAACATTTTAGAAATTTTCCCCAAATCTATTACTCTCTGCCACTGGGGTCCTTGTGTGTGTGTGTGTGTGTGTGTGTGTGTGTGTGTGTGTGTGTGTGTGTGTGTGTGTGTGTGTGGGTGGGTGGGTGGGTGGGTGGGTGGGTGGGTGTGTGGGTGTGCGCGCACGCGCACGCATGTGTGTGTGCTTGTGCATGCGTGCCCATGCTGGAATTAGCTATGATGTTGTGAAACAGAAATGAAGCACTTTGTTAGTCAGTTGGCTTCACTGGAGGGAATGGAAAATCCCTCCCACTGAGTGGAACACTGAGATTCATTTATCCCACCCTAGAAGAAGTGATTGTCTTATTCTCATTTATTTCATATTATTCTAGTAGTTTTATTGGGTTTGGTGGCTGGGTGACTGAGTCAGGCACACTTTGTGCAAAATCACTCATTTGACGAATAGCAATTTTGATATCTCACAAAACCTTCTCATTATGATTAAATAATGCTCCATAGTTTCCACAGTGAACTTCTTCATTAAATTCCTACTGCACGTGCCTCCTTTTCCAGTGAACCCTCCCTCCTTTTCCCTGCCACCATGTCCCTGAAGGTTGGTGACATTACTTTCGATTTGGCTGCCCAGAGGTAGTAGCAGAGTGCCACCTCCATTCGGTGGATGGGAAAGTTGTCTCCCTGTTCCTCAAGAGGTTGCCTACTCTGGTTTTGTAGCAAAAATATAACAGAAAGAAAGAAACTCTGAAATGAGTAATTATTTGCCATTTGGCACAAACAATCTTTTCTCCACAGCGGTATCATTTATGAAACTCTTCCTCAGCATGACACAGTAAGTATATTTTGAGTTGTGTACATTTAAATAATGTAAAATATATAAAGAAAGAGCTGTGAGGAGAGGAAGCCAATATTAAAATGGTTTTATAATGAATTTGGATGTTTTCAGTTTGTGATACATTATTTTATCTCTTTTTTGACATATAATATTTCTGGTTTGTATTGTGCTCATATATCACGAGAAGATAAAACTCACTAGAGAAGGCAATAACTCTGGGGAAAAGCTGTGAGAGAAAAGAGGAAGACCTAAAGCCATTGCCTTTCAAAGATCACTAATTCACAGGGTAACCATAAGTTGGTAGCAGCTTGGAAGCACATAACAAAGACATTATTGTACACCTCTCCTCTTGGACAATAATAGACAAGGCAGAGCACAGAAAGTGGCCTGAAACCAAGTCAGCCCAGAGGTCCATCCACTTCAATACTACCTGTTCTGGTCGGGGGTAGCTTTCCAGAGTTTTACGCACAAGTCATTCACAGTCCTACTGTGAGATGCCAGGGATTAAAGCTTGGACCTTAAGTGTGCAAAGTAATTGCTGGCCCTTTCCTCATCTAAACAAAAGACATTGCCTGAATAATGTGATGATATGGGAAGGTTTTATATCATTCTAAATATCTCCCTAGTGTATCTGGTGATATTGTATGATGGTTACTGGTTGGGGATTTTATTTTATTTCATAACTGTTTTTTTTCTTTATTTAATTTTTTAGTTAACTGCTAATTGCCCATTGTGATGAATAAATATTATGAGTAAGTTCTTATATCATTAATGGTTTAAATAAACTACGTCTTTAAAGAAGTAAGGTGCATCTTACATGACAAAGACTACAGTGCATAATCGACACTGTTGATGATAAGTGTGTGTGTGTGTGTGTGTGTGTGTGTGTGTGTGTGTTGTGTTGTGTTGTTACAGTTATGACCGACTCTTTGTGACTCCATGTCCATGGAGTTTTCTTGGCAGGAATACTGGAGTGGCTTGCCAGTTCCTCCTCCAGGCACCTACAGCCGCTGGTATTCCCTGGTGGTCGCCCATCCAATTACTAACCAGGGCCGACCCTGCTTAGCTTCCGAAATCAGGCAAGATTGGATGTCCTTTGGGCATCTAGGCAGCTGTTGATGATAAGTGCCATTCAGAATTTGTAGCTCATGGGGACAACATTCTTCTTACTGGTAGGTGCTGCATGAAAATGAAAGTGTGGAGGTCTCTTTGCCAGAGTAATTGCACTGTTTAATAGCATTCTGCACATCTTTTCCAAGAAGGCTTGACTGGCATTTATTTAAATGAATAGTAGCAAGTAAATTCCTAGGGTGAATGAAGTATCGATTAAGAGAATTAACAAGTTTTCCTGCAATCAATACTGATATTTACCCCTGGCAGTGGATGAAAAGGGCAGTTGGAGTTAAGAAAGAGCATTCTTTGTGTATTTCTGTTTGTCTCTCTCTCTCTGTGTGTGCCCAGCAGTTGCCACAAAGCATGAAGTGAAATGGTGTTTTAATCATGTATTTCTACAAATCCTTTGGTGTCAAACATCTACAAAAATAAATAACCTATGATGTGGGAGAGAACATTCTGTAATTTGCAGGAAACTTTTGTTTTTAGGGAGACTTTTAAACTGTGTCATATACCTATCATGAGTGTGTTATATCAGAAAAAGAACCCAGGATTCAACCAATGCAAATAGTATTTTTAATTCTTCTGCAAATTAGAAAGGTCAAAAGAAGCTTCTTTAGAGGGTGGGTGGAGGGAGTGTACAGTGTTCCTTTTATTATATGATTTTTTTTGTGAGGTGGAAACTTGTTCACTGACTCTGTAAAGGCATCATTATTAGGTCATGAGTCAATTACTTCAAAGTAGTTCTGTAGCATTCCCATCAATGGCTGCAAAAATTCCCCAAGCAATGAGGGTTACTTCACATTATTAATGCAGGATGGAGTTTGCCCAGTCTGTCAATTCTTACATAACTTAATGGGTAATTACAGTGAAATCATTGTTGGCAAAATTGAGGTGTAAGAGCACTCTGGAAATGTAAAACCACTGCTTAATTAGAGGAAGCCTTTGTTAGGAGATCTATTTATTTATAGGCATTTCAGGGTGACTTCACTGTTAGTTTCAGTAAGACCAGCAGAACGATTATGTCCGAGAAGATGGCTTAAGTACATAAATCACCAATGCTCATTTGTTTTACGGATATAACAATTATGATGTAATTTGAGAACCATTCAGAAGCAGCAGAACAAGAAAAAGTGAAATATCAACCTTCTCTCTCTCTGTTTGGGGGTGGGGGAAGGCATCCTTGAAAATTCTTCTGCCATGCTCTTAGGTACTGAGAATGCGTCCATAACAACAGAAGGGTACCAAGCAGTGGGAACAACCTCAGTTCAATCCATATGGTCCTGTATTTGCAGCTGAAAGTATAGTTCATACATCTTCTTTCAATGTACAATTCGTGTGTCACTCTGTGAACACTCCTCTCTACATAAAACTCTCCCTTTCACCCATGATTAGTATGCTGGGGAGAAATCTCTCTCTCTCTCTCTCTCTCTCGTTCTATTCATTCATTTAAATCCTCTGCTTCTTTCAAAATAGAAATATAGATCAGGTTGTTGTAACTATACAAGCAGCAGTGAAGAAAAATTCACACATGGCAGCCAGATTTTCATTATATCAGTTTTGTACAGTCTGTATTGTGTTTTATTGAGTGCTTTAAAGCAGGAGATACAGAACAAGCAAAACATATGAGTCCCTAAAGAAAGAAAGAAAGAAAGAAAGAAAGACAGAAAGGGTTGCTGAAAGAGAGAGGGAAATGAGTAAAGATCTTACCCTGTGTTCATCATGGACAGCACAATACAAAGTTCTAAGTGAGTGAGGGGAAAAAAAGATATCAAGGAATAATTGCTTTAAGGTAGCTATAAAGTATCTCTCCTCAACATCTTAATCAGAAATGAGGATGAACCCCCGTGTAAAGAAACAGCTAGGTCAGACAGAGATCCTTAATTTTCCCCACCATGTTCGTGGTGTGGTGGATGGTAACATCTGTGTCGATAATTACACTATTCATTTAAGTAGTTTGGGGGTAATGCAAGGCAGTTATTGGAGATTAAAGTCTTTTTTCTGTGCCCGCCGGGCTTCTGATTTGGATCAAGGCTTCTACTCTCCCTTTTTTGTTTGTGGTGGTGGGGAGACAGCTGCCAGCTACCTGTTAAAAGTAATGTTTTATCTGATCCTACATGACAGGTAGTCCCAGCTAGACCTCTTTCACCATTCTTCTGGCTGCAGCTAAGTGCAATAGATGCTGAGAGGCCCATTCTGTGCAGGAAGGAGCCAAATTATCCCTGCAGACGGTTTTATTATCTCACCTAGCTGGTAGACATTGGTTACAACACCTTGAGGACTGCATGCAGGCTATCTACTCATGTTCTTTACATAATCCACGCATACATTGTCCATACACAAGCACCCTACAATGTGTGTGTATGAATTGTTGCTGTTACCTGCTGTCAAGTTGCACCCAGCGTTGTGGCTCTAATAAAGTTTTCAAGATATGTGAGGTGTTTAAGGAGTCCAAAAGTGAGTGTTTGTTATTTAGTAAAAATTTGAACTTAGGTCTTCTGAATCCTAGTCACTCTAACCGCTATGTCATCCTGTGAAAGTGAGCAAAACCATGTCATCAGAGTTCTACATCTAGAAAATCGCTCTCTATAACCTTAGCCAATCTGAGTCAAGCAAGAGGGCTTAATTTCACAAGCCATCCAGTTAACCCCATGCTTCTACCTCTATAATGGATGAGCTTATTCCAAATTCTTGAAGACTAGAACAAGGAACTTGTCTTTGCCACCCAAGCCCCAAAATAAAGAGATGAGACAAGAATGGTGGAGTTCAAGTTGGGCCACAATTTATTGATTAGCTGTAATAAGTAAACTGTAAAGGATGAAAATCCAAGGGGGAGCATCAGAATAGTGAAAGTGGCATGAATTATAGGGTCTAATTAAATTTAGACGGGTGCTGTCCACTAGCACAGCACCCATCCCAAAGAGATGGTCTGGCCAACCCTCATCTAACTTCTAGGGGCCAATTTTAATGCTCTAACTAATAACCTTAATATCCTAGTCTATTAATATAGAGGGCTGATGGGTAAACAAACACTCTAGTTTCTAATGCTGACTAACTTGGGTTGCCACTTGCACTAACTGCCGATTGTGACCGTAAAATAGTAAATTTATTTATTTATTTATTTATTTATTTATTTATTTATTTATTTATTTATTTAGAGTATTTTTACCCTGCTTTTCTCCTTGGAAAAGAACCCAAGGTGGCTTACAGTAATGAGGGATAATATCCAGTGCAGTACAATTAAGACATGTTCAAGTATTGAGAACAGGGAATTGAGGGACATCTTACAGCATTATTAGACAACATTACATTAAAGCCACAAGAGAACGCAAGCAATTAAAAGGAGAGTAAAGTTCCATGTAAAGTTATGAGTGATGGAAACTAACATTGAAATCATAGTGTCAATGTAATCACATAAGATTATAAGTACAGTAGTACCCTGATTTATGAAATTAATCTGTTCTGAACCAAGACTCGTAAGTCGGTTATCTCGTAAGTCGGGGAGTGGTTTCTCATAGGAATGCATTGAAATTCAATTATCCATTCCAGAGGGAATGGATTTCAACGCATTCCTATGGAAAACCACTTCAAAATTTGTGTGCACAGCTTCTTCCCCCTGAGGGGGGTCGGGAGAAGATGCCCATGTGATTCCTCCCCCAACCCAGGACCAATCAGCTGCTTGGCACTGGCTTCGGGCCCGCACTCTCGGGGCCATCTCCATTGAAATGTATTGGTTCAATGCATTTCAATGGAGAAAACCTCCATTAAGAACATAAGAACATAAGAAGAGCCATGCTGGATCAGGCCAAAGGCCCATCTAGTCCAGCTTCCTGTATCTCACAGTGGCCCCAACAAATGCCCCAGCCAATGCATTTCAATGGAGATGGCACCAGGAGCACTGGCCTGAAGCCAGCACCAAGCAGATGATTGGTACTGGCTGAGGGGGAATAGCGCGGGTGGCTTCTCCCACCCCACCCCCTGAGAAGCTGTACATGTGATTTGAAATGCCTTCCAGTCATTCCATGACTAGAAGGAATTTAAAGAGTGGTGTGCTGCTTCCTGCCACCCCTGTGGGGGCTCTGGAGAAGCAGCGCACCACTTTTGAAATCCCTTCCAGTCACTGAAGCAGCACTTGTTTTCAGTCCAGGGATCCAGTCACAATGTTTTTCAGAGCAATTTAAATTTGTATATACCTTGGGAGTTTTCAATACCCTGTAGTAGAGGTGGGCACAAAACAGAAAACTGATGGTTCGGCTCATTCTGTTTCGTGCCCACCCTTGGTTCAGTTTGGTTCGGGTTTGTATGAAATTTTTAAAAAATCGTACGAACCTGAACCAGCCGAACTGGTTTGAGTCTGACTTACTGGTGGTGGTGGTGGCAGCAGGGGCTTTTTAAGGTGCTGGCTTGGGGCCAGCAGCTCAGGTTTTTTTTTTTTTTTTTTTTTGAGTGCCAACCCCATGGCTCCTGGGGCCAGGTCAGCGCATTTTTAAAAAATTATTTTTATTTTTTTGGATTTTAGAGTGTCAACCAAGCAGCCCCTGTGGCTGGCTCCATGCTCCTGGGGCCGGGTTGGCACTCGTTTTATTGTTTTTAATTTTTTAAAATTTTAGAGCGGCAACCAAGAAGCCCCTGGGGCCGGGTTGGAGCTCCTTTTTTGATGTTTTTAATTTTTAATTTTAAAAGTCCCCAGCCAGGGGCTTTTTGAGGCACTGGCTTAGGGCCAGTGACTTTTTTTGGGTGGGGGTGGGGGTTGAGCACCAACTGTGCGGCTCCTGTGGCCGGGTCAGCACTCGTTTTTTTTGGGGGGGGGAATTTGGAGCACTGACCAAGCAGCCCCTGAGGCCGGGCCGGTGCTCATATTTTTAAAATTATTTTTTGGATTTTAGAGCGCTGACCTAGCAGCCCCTGGAACCGGGTCAGTGCTCCTTTTTTATTTTATTTTTTATTTTAAAAAGTCCCCAGACAGGGGCTTTTTGAGGCGCTGGCTTGGGGCCATCGCCTCAGGTTTTTTGTTTGTTTTTGAGAGCTGATTGCGTGGCTCCTGGGGCTGGGTCGACGTTCATTTTAATTTAATTTTAATTTTGGATTTTAGAGCGCCAACCAAGCAGCCCCTGCGACCGGGTCAGTGCTTTTTATTTATTTATTTATTTATTTATTTATTTATTTATTTATTTATGGGGCTGGGACATCACTCGTTTTATATATAGCCCCTGGGGCAGGGTCGGTGCTCCTTTTTAATTATTTTTAATTTTTTTTATTTTAATAAGTCCCCAGCACCTCTACAGGCAGCAGCTTCCAGAGTTCAAGGACCAGGAAGGTGGCGACAAGGTAGGAGGGAGGGGTAACAGAAAACGAAGTGAACAAAACAGAAATTTCCATTTCATTTCATTTCGTTTTTATTTTATCGGTTGGGTCATTATTTGTTTCATTAACTAGCGAAACAAATAACGAATAATGAAATGAATTAAAAGTTCATTTCGTGTCCATCTCTACCCTGTAGTCCTTCCTTCTTCTGTAGTGCATTACTGAAAATAGTAACAATAGGTTTCCTACATTGCCTTGCATGTTGTTTTACTCTGGTATTTGAGCAATATCTGTGGTGTAGCCTCTGGCTGGCTTCACAACTTTATGGCCCCAGTAATTACCTTTGGAAAGAGTGGGGGAGGGAATGAGAGCTTGGTTGTCTCCTCTCTGTGATGGATCCTGTGGTTGTAGCTGCTAGAGAATGAAAGTTTTCATCCTAGTTTCACAGTGAGCTTCCCTTAGTCACCTGAGGAGAATGGGATGGGTGAAAACTCATGGCCTCTCTTGGCCAATCTGAGCAGCAGTCAAAAATCCAAGCCCCAACACAACCAGCTAATCTCATTCTCTAAATAGGATGGGCAGGCGGGAGAATGACATGAGGAAAAACAGGTAAGGAAAACTTCACCGGAGCCTTATATGGGCTCCTAGCCTGACAGACCACATGGTCCACAATTTACATGTCGTGTCCAGTGCAGAGAAGCAAAGGAGCCCCTCCCAGCACTGAAGTCCTGTTTGGAGCAGCCATTTTGGGTTCACAGTGGGGTGCCATTGCCACTGGTGAGCCAGTTGCAAATGTTGGCCCTAGGGGAGCCTTAGAACTTGACAGAGTGAAAAAAAAAAGAACTTGACAGAGGGGAAAAAAACTTTTAGTTCATTTAAATTGATTATATCTGGTACTGAGGCTCAGTTTATGTCACTGTAGCTACATGCAAAGGGTTTTGCCCACTAAGTTCATCATCGATAAACTGTATAGTTTAATAATAATGTGGGTATTCCATCATGTTGATTATAAAGTAACATGAGGTGAGAGGAGTGACAAAGTAAGACCGCCAACATTTGACAACCTTCAAAAGCCATAAAGTGTAATCATCATGCACATTGTAATCATCATGCAAATATTTGATTAGCTGATGTTAAATGTACAAATATAGAAAGGCACAAAGATAATTGTCATGCGGGGCAAGACTTTCGGAATCTGCAGTCTCTGAGACTGGCTTTTTAGGGCTTTGGGACATGTGGCCCTCTCTCGTCTTTTACAGAAGACACTCTTTCAATTTCAAGCACTGTTGGAGGACAGAATTTTTACAAGTGCCTCTCATTTTAAGACCAGTCCAGTTCAACTCTGACAAAGGAACATATGGCTGGAGTTGCCCATTCACAGTTGACACCTAGACAATAGACATCAAACTTGGCATATGGGTGAGATGTGTCATCATTTCCTTCACATTATGAAAAACATTCTTAATTTTCCATTTGTATATGTAAGTTATCGTTTATTATTTAATTTTAATGGTTTCCCATGTTTGTCCTCTTTTTCAATGCAATTGATCATAGCAGTGGGGAAGACAGGGTTTATTGTCATGGATGACCCAGCCAGATGCATGGGGCCTTGGAGGAAATGATAAACATCTAGAAAATGAAGATCGACTTGCATTTGAGCTTAGGTACAGGTACCTCTTATAAATCTTATTGTTTAGATAAGCTTTTCCTAGTTCCAGCCATGGTCTTGTGGCCTTAACCACTTGCTATCCTCTTCTGCTCATACATAAACTGTGTAAAGCCAAACTATATAGTACATTTTATGCTGGGTGCAAAAATCCAAAGGAATGATGGTGAAATAAAAATTACATCCCATCACGGAAATTCCTATTTAGTGGCACTCTTTCCAGGGTATTCCAGGTATAGGAATTGGGAGGTGGTTTACCGTTCCTTCCTTCTCAAGGGCATCTGGGACTGTGCAGCTTGCCCAAGGCTTCACAGGCTGCCTCTTCTTCCAGGAGACACAGTAGGAATTGGGACTCCCAACCTGCGGTCTTGCAACCAGCTGCCCAACTCACTGACCTATCCAACAGCACAAACGGTAAAAACTGAAAATGCAGGACAGACAGACATTCTAAAATGAATTGAAGACATTATTTGAAAGCACACATATTCTCCGAGCACGTTTTTAGATCAGATAATGATTATCCACTAGAGATGGGCACTCTGGTTCATAGTTTGACTCAACAGTTTTTTGGCACTTTTTGCCTTCTCTAGTGGGCACCCACTTGGAGGCAGGACCCAGAGGAAGTGGGAAAGGGAGAGCAAGGTGCTACATCTGAGTGGGCACTTTCCAGAGGAGGCAGGGCTGAGAAATACTGAACATTAGCTCAGCAAAAAACAAACCAGCAGTTTGTGCTGATCTCTATAGTACACCCTATGACTGAAAAACAATCATTGTGCACATGATGGTTCAAACACACACACACACACACACACACACACACACACACACACACACACACACACACACACACACACACACACACACCAGATATAGTCTGTGATTCCTTACACATTTCAAATGAAGAACAGATGGTACCTTTATTTATATCACTAAAGTTCAAACCCAAGTTGAAAAATTATGAATGAAAGTCCCAAGATGGTAATGGCAGAGATATTCCAGACATGTTTCTTGTTCCTTAAGGTGAGCTGAGAGTTGATTTCAATCAGTTTGAGACAAGGTGTTTTTTTATGTCTCACCCCCGGTTGGAATTTTATACAGTCACCCCCCGCCATTTCGCAGTTCAGGTGCTGCGGTCCCACTACATCGCTGGATCGCAGTACCTGCACCTCGGAGCTATGCGGGGCGGGGGCAATCAGGTTGGTCTGCGCTGCCCCCCACACTCCTCCGAGAAGCCTCAGAGCCATGTGGGGTGGCGGCGGGGGCAATTGGGTCACTCCACACTGCCCCCACGCTCCTCCAAGAAGCCTCAGAGCCATGTGAGGGGCAGTGGGGGTGATTGGGTCGCTCCACACTGCCCCCGCACTCCTCCGAGAAACCTCGGAGCCGTGGTGGCGGTGGCAGGGGACGATCGGGTCTCTCCGTGCCACCCCTGCGCTCCTCTGAGAAGCCTCGGAGCCGTGGGGCGAGCGGCGAGGGGCGCTCAGGTCGCTCCGCACTGCCCTCATGCTCCTCCGAGATTCCTCGGAGCTGCGTGGGGCGGCAGCAGGGGGAGATCAGGTAAAATTGCCTCTGGGAATGGATTGAATTCATTATAAGATGTACAATTTTTCTCAGTTGCAGCCCAGCTTGATGTTCCAACATTTTAGAAATATCTAAAACATGTCAAATAAATATATGAAAAGTGGAAAAATAAAATGTGTCAAATTCAGAATTCCTTAGTGAAATTCCTTTTTGTATCTTTAATGTACAGATTTGTAGGAAGTATTTATTTATTTTTGAATATTTTTGAATATTTTGATGCCTTCTATATGCTCATAATGGTGAAAACCTACTAAAACAAATGAACTCATTGGAGCAAAACCATCTGATTAAATATTTACAGAGACTGCAGTAAAGGTTATGCCAAACTAGATAAAAAATGTTCATGCCAGACAGCAGTTAATCTGAGTTTTGTCTTCCGTTAATGATGAACATCTTATCTGACGTTCATTTAAGGATGATTCCAAAAATGTACCAGTGGGAAAGACATCAAAAAAGGCACATTAAAATGCTAGCTCTTTCATTATTGGTAAATGATTTTCATATTCTATTATTTATAAGCTCTCCCCATAAATATCTCAGTGAGATATTAGGTCAGCAATGTCCTCAACACTGATAAAGATATATTCAGTTTGTGCCATCTATTTTTAAGGATTAATTTTTGAATGCTTTTATCCTTATTTTTTGTTTTGTTTTACATTTGTTGTAACTACCAAGGGTAGTGTCTTAGCACTAATGGGTGCAGAATATAAATCTATTGAACCAACCAACCAACCAACCAACCAACTTTTTTGTTCTCTTTTCTCTTTATTTTAATTAGTTTTATTGATATTCCACTTAAAATAACACATACCACCTAATATAACTTGTCATACATATAATAATATATAATTCAACAATTCAACAATTCAATGTTCTTAAAGTAGTCAACAGTCCAAACCATGTTCTGATGTATCCAATTTGTTTTTTTGTATAAGATCTGTGGCCAGTAGAGGTTGTCATATTTTCAAGGGAATTATCGTGTTTTATCTCTCCCCCATATAGTTTGAACCTACTAGTCAGTTTTTCCATAACAGCTACTTCCCATATTCTGTTCACAAATTTTGTGAGTGAGAAATCCTGGGCATATTTCCAATCCTAAGTAAATTCCATTCTAGCCACACCCATGAAAATTGCTATTAATTCTTTATTAGCTAGTTTTTCATTTTCCCCAGTAAACACTGAAAATAATATTTTATTTGGAAATATTTTATGTTTAGTTAGTTTCTCTAACCAGTTAATTGCAATGGTACCTTGGATAACGTAATTAATTCTTTCTTCTAGGCATTACACTAAGTGAAAATTATGTTATCGGAAACACACTTTCCCATTGAAATGAATGGGAAACCGAGTAATTAAGCTAGAAAGCTTCAGCAATCACTGAGTGCAAATCAAAACTAAAAATAATTCCCTAGACTACAGGTACTTTCTTGTAGTCTTTCGAAGTATCAAGGCATATGCAAAAATTTGTGGAAGCACAGATTCTGCCCTCGTTGCTTTGGTGGAAGTTATTCTTTACTTTTAGAAGCCATGAAACCATTCCACTTTGGCAGAATCCTTAAGTGGAATATGGGCATATTTTATCACAACCATTCTATTTATCTGATCTCTGTCAGACTGTGTCTGACTGGTATCATCATCATCATTAGTAAAAAAAAAATCTTGGAACTCATGTATGCTTATAATCCACTGTGAGCTCCTGTTGGATACAGGTGAGTAATGTTTTTCTGATTCTGAGGGTTTTCAGAACTATTTATGTTTTGCTTTGATGTGTCTTCACAGCAAACCATCTTTTGATCCTTTCCACATCCTGAAAGTATTTCTACATTTTGTTGGTTATGCATATAAGCTTCACGGAAAAAAAAAATCTGCGATTCTCCTTTGTTCTTTTGGCAGCTGCAAGAGTGCATTGCACTCAGTGTGCCATACATGATCCATTAGAGACAAAAGGATAACCATTTGTATCATTGATACAAATGAAAGTGGAGGAATATCTTCCAGTGGATTTGCTCTGTAGCAGCACTTCTGGTTAGAGTTAATTCTGTGAGGAGCATTTGCATTGTAAATATTGCCTCAGTGTTCATTACAGGCCTAGCATAAAATCCTTAGTGTGAATCGGTTGTAAAATAATGGATATATCATAACCCTCCATATATATACTTGGATGTCATCCACCCTTTGTAGAAAGGCAGCATGCCAGTGAAAATGAAATATTCATTCAAGCAGTGTATATAATACCAGTTCCATAGCAATTATAATACTTTCCTTTGACAAGTACATAAACTTAGCTGGAACTTTGCGTAACCTTGCTGAGTGAGCTCTAATTTTTATGTAACTCTCTTTGCTTGGGGAATTTTCATGACCCATGTCTGCTGAATATCCTGAACTGGGAGCCTTTTAGATATCAATGTAGGCATTATTCAGAGTTCTAAATGTATGAGACAAGCCAGGCAAGGCTTATGATATGTTTTCTGCATGACATACAGGATATGTTTCCCTCTTTATACAGCTGCTGTCTGGATTGGCAGCTGAATTTTGCCTCCAGCCTGTTATCAGGAGGATGTATCCTCCTTCACCACACCAGAAGGTATTGGGCAGAACTGGACACATAGCTCTGTCCACCAATACTTATTCACTAAACTATAGCATTTACTGTCCAGAAAGATAAGCCATATAGTAAAGAACATACATAATAAATCACACATTTAAAGTGGAAACTCACTACAGTATCTGACTTTTCATGTGAATTAGAACATTCCTCATAGTTACAGTTCCTCTGGATCCAATCTAACCAGCTTTAATGCAGTCACTAATACATTTCTTAGGAGTTCTTCCAAATGTGCAAAAGAAAAACTCCAAAGAATGAACAGTATTAACAGGGAAATGGGAAGTTCCACCAAACAATAATGTATGTATTCTTTACCTAGAAAACTCTGGAAAGAGTCACCCATAAGTTAGAATTGACTTGATGGCATGCAATCATTATAATTAATTTTGAGTGTATGAATGATGAAAGCAAAATGGAATAGTACCTCTGGGTTACTGTCCTTTTCTCAGTGCTCATCTGGATTATTTTCTGCATACCCCTTCATTTGCAAGGGTGTCACAATTGCTCACGCTCCTGGCTGTAGACTATGCCTTACTATCGGGCTAGCTGTATTAATGTTGAGTTTATTTGCACTGTACTGTATTCATCAATTGTTGTTAACCACCCAGAGTGACCAGGCTGCCAGATGGGTCGTATAAAAATCCAATAAAATAAAATAAATAAATAAAATAAATAGTCTAATGAAACAGATGCTGTGAGCATGCTTCTTCAGTTAAAAACACAAGGTTCATTTACTGGCTGCTTCAAACTAAGTCCGGAAATAAACAAAGTGGAAGGGAAAGAAGTAAATAATATCCAAGTCCTTAAAAATGAGTCAACTGAGTGACTGAAATACAGATACAGCAGACAAGCAATTCACGAACTTACAGTAATAAATCTCACTTGGAAGCAGGTAAGACAGATAGTTTCACTTAAGCACACATGCACTTAGTTACTAAGATATATAGTAAAGGGCAATGGTGTACTGACAAACACAATTTCAGCAACTGAAAAGCTCTGTCATGATCTACCATACTGAAGTCAAGGAATTATAAAGAGAAGGGCAGGGAGCAAATAATGGAAAAGCCCACAAGAAAGAAAATAAAAAGAATTAGATGGTGACTAAAATCTCCTTTCTCTTTAAGTACCTGCCTTACTGTTCCCCTAAGATACTTTAATTTTAATTCAGTACCATTCTACATGATGTATGTTTTCCATGTTTCATAATAACATTTGTAATGTATCAGGAATTGGGCTGTTACAAAGGCTTAGGTGTCAAAGCCGCTCATCCAGTAGTTCAAAGGTATTACTATATACAATATATAAACAATTCTATAAACAATTCTACCAATCATGCATTACAAAACCCACATGGATTCTACTCTAGCTGCACTTTATAAGACTAGATGAACAACGTTTTCTTTTTTCTGCAATACAATAACTGCAAATTCAATAATCTCTGATTTTTTCCATATATTGTGTAATTTATTGTGCACAGTATATAGCATTTAAATTGTAACACCAGAAACACTGCAAGAAAGATAGTGTTTCAACTCACATTTGTGTATCAGTTTCATTGTAAGTCATCAATCATGATTTATAAATAAATCTTTAATTTAGAAACCCTTTCTTTGTTACCTTCAATAAGAGGTTATGAAAATTGGATTTCATTATCCTCATTCTTATTTGGTGCTAAAGAAAATTGCTGAAATCCTGTTGCAATAACTTATGGCATGAATAGCTGATGGCATAAAAAAACAGCAGGGATAAATCAGAATTTAAACATTGTGGCATTTAACCCTTTGTGTTGAATAATTTATTAGCTGTGTCTATGTTGTTTGGTTGTTTGTGGACCAATGAGAGAGTTTGGGGAGGTGCCTGAGGGGATCTAAGGCTCAGCCCAGCACTGAATTGGTCAGATAGGGACCTACACTTATGAAGTAAAAGATAGATAGGGACTGACTGAGTGAATGATAGAGAATTTCAATTTACTCTGATTGAGTGACTGTTAAAAGACTAGAGAGAGAAAAGAGATAGGATTTTAGAATTTCTGTGAGGAAAACTAAGTTATGAGTGACTGTAAACTTAAGAACTGGGTGTGCACATGATCAACTTCATCTGTAACATAACCTTAGTGGATTTGAGCTATATTCTTCCTTTTATTTGTACCTAAATGTGTTATCCTTTATGAGTATGATTCTACTTTGTAATAAATGAACTTTTAAAATCTTTATTCAAATTAAAATTAGTCTGAAAGTATTAATTTACTAGAGAAGCTAGTTCGTGGGAGTGAAAAGAGAAAGAGAACAATTAGAAGCAGTGCTTGTCAATAGGCTGTGAAAGGGCCAAGGGCAAAGCACGGTAAGGCTACAAACATTTCTGATTTCTCTCCTTAAGATCTCCTTTAATCCCTTTGATTGTCAGGAAGCTGTAGAAGCTGCAAGAGAGGAGGGATTTAGACTGGATGGTGAGGGAGCAAAAGGGGAGGTAAAGGAGGGCTGGGGCTGGGGGGGCAATTGTGCACACCGCTTGCTCCAACCTCCTGGGAGGTTGGGGCGGGTGGCGCATGATCGGACAAAGGCGCACTCGCCCCCCAGCACTGGGGCTCCGCAGCCAGAAGCGCCTTTGCAATCGCACACCGCTTGCCCAGACCACCTAGGAGGTGTGGGCGGGCGGTGTGCGATCCCCCCTCAAGCCCTTTCCTGGTCCCGTGGTCCCGCGATATAGCGAGACCGCAGGACCGGAACCGCGAAAGGGCGGGGGACCACTGTATTTTCTTTGTGAAGTCTTACTCAACAATGCTGTACTCTGTAATGCTTACAAAACAAATACAATAAATTATATACAGATGTTATACAGTTATGTGATTACAACCAAGAGAGAAAAAAGAAAATAAAGGAATACCCTCATATCATATTGTTGATCTGTCCTGTTCTTTGCACATTGCAGTGTGAAAATATACATTGGGAGCCTTCTGTACTTGTATAGGTTGCATGCCTGATAAAAGCACAGAAGTTAGCACCTCTTCATTGTCTGAACATGCAATTCCAATTAGTTCACTTGATAATACTTATTAAGATCTTACAAAGCTTAGGTTTTCTTCCTGAGGCAGAAATGAAAATATGCAAGGTTCTTGAAGCCTTTAGAATATTAATTTGTATATTTTTAATCCAAAAAGAAGGACAAGTTGGTAAAATTTTCATGTTGTATTGATAACATTGTTTTCTTGAAGTCTTCAATCGTGTTATCAATCTTCTTGATCAGCAGACTTGGGGAAAATGTGAGGGTATAGAAATGCCTTGATACATGTTAACAACATCACAATTAATTATGTCTCTGATTTTTCTTTGTTTCTTCTGTACAGCTAAAGTTGATATGATTATTTCACATGAAGATTGTCATTCGAAAATGCTTATTAGTGTAAACCATGTTAAACAGGAGATCACAGTGTAACAGTGTACAGTGTCTTAATGCTAGGGTGAAGCACTCAGAATGCCTGGACATGTGTGATGTGCTTGGTTGTATGGCAGAAATGAAGGAGGGGAGAGTGGCTTTTGGTGTTCTTCCTTTAGAAATATATTTTCCATGCATTGTAGAAACATTTTACAATTGTTGCCTCAGTTATGTGAAGAAAACAGAAGACACTTTAGACTGGGTTCTTATCCTAACTCCTACTTTGAACCTAACCTATATTACTATGCATGCCAGAATATCTGAGCTCCATTTATATTTTAAGTTAATATTGACAACCACACTCCGACTCTTTTCCAAATAAGCACTGACAATTGCAGCTGCCAAACAAGTGGAACTATTAAATTAAATTGACTGGAGAAATGGTACTATATTGTAGATTCTGCAGCTGTCATTTACTAGGGCAAATAGATTTCCACTCCTTGTGCCCTCTTCACACAATGGTGTGAAGCTGATTCATTACAGAATCAACAGGCTGCAATTCACCTGCAACCTTTTCTTAAATGGTGACGTGAGACTCACAGCTGTTAAGACGAGTACATATCTATATTGCTGTAAATTGTTGAATCTCAGAGACCAACCATCCACAGATGTCAGGTGTCCTATAGGTTCCAAAAATATATGGTACGTCCTGTCTTAATTCTACTAGATTTTATTTGATATCGGGTATGGTCAACTCCATGGACATGGAGTAGAGATGGGCATGAAACAACCATTTTTTCATTACCGTTCTCTGTTATTTGTTCCATTACGTAACGATAAGAATAACGACCATTGTGATGGGGCAGGCTCGAACCGAACAGAACCAAGAAAATTTTCTTCATTTCTGTTCATTTCTGTTATTACCATCGTGCCGCTCATGCGATGAATAATGGAGCAGCAGAGGGTGGTGAGAGGGGGTTGGGATCCCATCTCTGTGCATGGAGGCGGGATCCCAGCCCCCTGTCCAGCCATCTCCGATTGGTGAATGACAGCCCACTGGGCTGTCATTCAACAACCTGAGGGCAGTGAGAGGGGCCTGGGCCTGGCGGAGCCTCTTTGCCCCCTACCCGCTGGAGCCGATGACACGAGACTTTGCCGATCTCGCAAGAAGAGGGGGATCTGAGCCCTTATGGGCTGGGCTCCGGGATCTCGGCCACGTGGCGAAGCAGCAACGGTGCAGCCAGCTCGGAAGCCGGAGCGGAGGGCATTGTTGGAGCATGGGGGGGAGTGCAATGGCACCCCCACAGGTTTCCCGGGTCTAGGCCCAGGGGGTGCAGGGTGGTGGTCTGCTAGGGCGGCAGCTCCCCGGGGGGGAGTGGTTCCCAGGGAGAAAGGCCCCAGTTAGGGTGGCACTGTGCGGGGCTCCGGGGGTAGTGACCCAACGGGGGTGGCGGACAGTGTGGTGGATCGGTCCTTGGGGAGGGGGCCCAAGGCAGGGTGGTGCTTGGCGGTGCTCTGGGGGTGGAGGCCTGTTGGGGTGGGGATCAGAGCAGCACCCGGCTCCGGGAGGATTCCCCGTGGCCACAGGATTGCTCTCCTGCTGGCACGCTTGCCACCAGCTCTGGCAGCACCTGGCCCCGGGAGGGCTCCTCGTGGCTGTGGGACGGCTCTCCCAGGAGGCTTGCCCCAGCCCCGGGGAAGGCTCCCAGCCTGCATGCCACCAGCTCTGGTGGCGCCAGGCCCTGGGAAGGCTCCCTGCGGCCACAGTTTGCCGCACCAGAAAAATGAAGAAACAGAAACGAAGTGGGCCCTGGGGTCCGAAAAACAGAAACAGAATGAAGCAGACCCCAGGACCCGAATAACGACCACGAAATGCCATTTTGGCGTTTTGTGCCCATCTCTAACATGGAGTCACAAAGAGTCATGACTATAATGATACAAAACACACACACACACACACACACACACACACGATACTGACTTAAAATTGTTATCAGATTCTTGACTGAAATGGCGAGTTCTAGGAAAAGCAATATTAAAAACGATTCCAAGTCACCTTCCGTGCTTCACACTGTCAGATGTTGCATACTTGCTATGAAACATTGTGTTCTTCCATAATCCCTTTCTTTTATAAATATTTGCTTAGAAAGAGACAATTGGTCAAATCTTATAGCACATTCTTATGGACAGTTATGAGATCACACTTGAATTGTTGAGCTTGAGTGAAACCAATGAGTCAATGCGCATTGGAAAATCTGTGCAAGCACAGCTGGAAATTTGTTGATTGCTTGTAACAACACACTGAAAGTTGCTCTGTTTGCATCACTAAACAGCTGGATTTTGACCACTGGCACTTCACTAAAATGATGTTGGATCTGGTTAAGCTTCAGGAACCCTCTCCAGCACCTCTATTTTGATTCAAGTATTGTTGGGGCCTCTTGTTTCACTGCATTTCTTCTTTATGAGATAATGGAGTGCCTTGGCATGGGAATTATGGAGTCACATACATCACCTGAAAATATTCTCAAATAATTGGGTGTAGATAAAGACTGGAAGTGAGGGTGTGTCTCAGTCCTAAGGCATTGAAACCATACAGCCAGAAAACTTTCATGATGAAGAATGGACATGTTCTCCAATAAAAATGTGTGATATAGTTAACTAGTTATAGGCTAGTTAAGAGTCCTTGTTATGTTATCTGTTACATATCAGTTTGCCAACATTTCCCATTGCTTTTCATTCTCATCTGGAACCACTGCCAAATTTGATAGCAGTGAATTTTTCCTGTGCTCACGACCTGGGGTTCAATCCCAGGTAGCAGGCTCATGGTTGACTCAGCCTTCCATCTTTCTGAGGTTGGTAAAATGAGTACTCAGCTTGTTGTGTGGGGGGTGTAGCCTGCATACTGTAATTAAAAACTGTAAACCACCCAGAGACTACTTCAAGTGGTATGGGGTGTTATATAAGCAGAACACTTTAATGGGAAGACAAATAGGTTAACTTTCAGATTAATGCTCATACAGACCTAACCATGTGTGTGTGTAGGAGTGGGGGATTGCATTGCTTATGCATTTAGTAGCAACTCACAAAACATTGTGCATATGTGCTTATTTCTGTTTTAGAATTCAACCTGGAATGTGAATAGAAATGCACCAGTTAAATTGGTTGGAAGAAATGCAGCATTTCTCTGGAATTCAGTAGTAATTGCAACTGCTTGGTTAGATCCATTAACCTGTGTGGGCAGCTCTAAGGAACATAGACTTCATGCAAATGCCCAAGGCTCATTTTCATCCTTTATGCCAAAAGATTCACAATGTTATTCACTCAGTCTCTGGGGCAATGCATGAGTAGATTATTAGTTCCTTATAGGTTGCCAGGCAAGAGAAGACCCCCCCCCATGTGAAAGAGCAAGGGGACGGGAAAAGCTGCATTAGGACTTCCCCCATGACAGAATACTCTGTGTCCTTTTGGGAGATTGTTCTTGCCTACATTATCTATCTCTGAGATAGCACATCATCTTCTGTACATTCTACCATGACAGGAAGATAAAAGACAGGACAGCCAAGTAATAACCACTTTCCCTCTGTGGCTCAAACAGCTATCTTAAGGCATGGTAAGAGAAAATAATTTGCTTTGTTCAGTTTTGCTGATCAAGTGCATTTAAAAGAAGTTCATAACCTCCTTCTCTTGTGAGGCATTGGCCATTAATTAGAAGCTATGTACTCGAAACAAACCGGAAACCAAACCTTTCCTTAAACAAATTAAAAAGCATTTTTCCAATTACAAATTGATTCCTGGGTGTGTGTGTGTCCCAATTTGGAGTTGAATAACTTGGCCCAAGAAACTGTGACTGGTCTACAATCTGTGGAGCTTGGTCTTCTTTTCTCTGTCCATCTCACTGTGTTAAAATAAAAGCCAACTGGATCAGGAAACCTTTGAATATCAGTTTGAGGAGA
The DNA here is from genome assembly GCA_029282475.1 of Phrynocephalus forsythii. Taxonomy (NCBI): domain Eukaryota; kingdom Metazoa; phylum Chordata; class Lepidosauria; order Squamata; family Agamidae; genus Phrynocephalus; species Phrynocephalus forsythii. The sequence continues at coordinate 62,938,933 of JAPFRF010000003.1, forward strand.
ACCACAGCAGGAGAGGACTAATGCATGTATATCCTGCAAGGTAATTTTCATCCATTCTGCATAGGGAAGTCTGTGGCTTGATGCTGCAGGGTAGAGATGGGCAAGGAACAAACATTTTTTCGTTTCTGTTACCGTTTGTCATTTCCATTACGCAACGAAACGACAAATGAAAATTGTGATGAAAATGAAACGAAACGAACAGAACCACAAAAATTATGGTCGTTATGTTTCATTTCCATTAATGGCGATGCGCAATGAAATTAGCTGTTTTAAATGTTAAAAAAACATCCTGGACATCCATAAAAATGCAGCGATAATTATTTATGTTGTCTAATAATACCTACCAGGGGGGCTGGGGTCCTTAAAATGTTTGTTTTAGTCTTCTCCCATCACGATGTATTTTTCTTTTCCCTTTAAAATGGATGTCGCCACCAGCCACAAAATGGAGGCAAGCCATGTGATGGGATCATGCTCAACCAATAGCATGCCCAGGTTGCAGACTGGGCAGGCAGGTCTGGCAGCCACAGAGGGCATAAAAAGCTCTGGCAGCCCCTGTCCTCCTTGCAGTCTCTGGTGAGAGTTAGGGTGGGATTGCTGTCTCTGCTGCAACTCTAGCTTCAGTCCTTCAGCCTCCCTGTGTGTGTGTGTGCTGCATACCTCTCAGTGAGTACCCTCCCTTGCCCTGCAGTGCAGTCACTCTGCGGTTGCCTTGCACCCTGGGCAACGCCCGCCACTGCCTTTGCAGCCTCCCTGCATACCTAGTCTATACTGTGTCTCTGCCAGCATCCATTTTTTTTAGTGTTTTCCCTCTGGTCTGCAGCGTTGGGGGATGCCTGCGCACGGAAATGCTTTAAAAATCATGCAAAAAGCGGGTAGAAACGACAAACAAAAAAATGAAAAACGGTAATGAATTTTTTCAAAAATTTCACGACAAATGGAAACAAACCGAAACAGACCTCTCAATGACAAACGAAAAACCGAAATGCCATTTTTCTGTTTCGTGCCCATCTCTACTGCAGGGATCTTTCAGGAACAGCCTTAAGGTACTGAGAAAAATCTAAGTAAACTTCATCTTGCAGAAGAGGCCTGAGTAAGGAGAGTAGCTACTTCTATTTTTGGACCTATATATTGGCAGAGTCAAGTATGATCTGCTTTGTGTCAACTATGCAAACAAGTACTCCTGGACCACTCTGTTTTTTTTTTTAATGGAAGTCACATAGCGCTAAACTGAACAAAAATGACAGTGAAGGGTTGATAGGAACTCCAGCTAGGTGTCCTGTAAAAGGAGCCCTTGAATCATTTGGTATCTTGTCCTGCAACCACCCATGAAAAGTTAATATTGTGCGTATGAACAGAATAATTGATTTAAATGTCAGAGCACATTTTGAATCAACTCTATTTAGCTGACTCCATCCGGAGACAGCTTCCCTATCCAGTTACACCTCGAGCAGAGTTCTTAACACTACAGCACATGTATTGGGTCAGATTTGCATGTCTCCCTTGTCTACCCATGCTTCCCTTCTCTACCCATAATGTCTCTACCTTCTTTATCCTCTTATTTCCTTTCTTTAGAAAAGAGGTTCAAATCATGGAAATATATTTGTCTCAGCTCATTCAAAGCGAAGTGCTTGGAATCATGTCTTTGTTTCATAACCTGTCCTTGTTCATGGATAGCTTTGTCATGCTGTTAATGCTTCAGCAATTAAGTTACTCCTAGTACCACGTTGCTTTTCTAATCCAGCTTGACGTGTTGTTGCATTTGCCCTTGAAATGAGCATTGTATTTCTCTGAATGCTTCTTTTCAGGGTTTTGCCTGTCCCTCATGAGTCAGTGACCTTTCAGTAGAAATTGTTTTGCATCTGTCTAACACCTCCATTTAGGGAAGGATGAATCTCTTAATTTGCTTTCTCCTATAATCAGGTTTTTAGAACTTCTCCCTATCCTATTTGTGTAATTATTTCTGAATTTGGGTAAGTTCTTATTTAAAACCTTCCTTCCCCAACTGAAAAGTAACATTATAACCCATCCTAACATGCAATGTGAAGCTTCATCCAGCCTGGAAATAAAGTGTAACCCCACAATAAACTGTATACATCAGCATTTGATTTCTTCAGTATGGATTTTTGTATCATTTTTCATTTACAGAAACCAGCACAGTAAACAAACAAAGTTAAATATTGTATAAGGCAGTCAGTGATTCTCAGCTAAAACACTCATTTGTTGTGTCCTTTGTTTTTGTTATCCCATGGAAACAAGACTTACATGTTTGTAGGAAAACATACACGTTGCAGGACAACAGAAGCCATTGGGAAAAGATATTAAACAAGTAAATATGTAAAAATCATGCATGGATATCTTATTATAAAATATTACTGCCCCAATATTTTAATACAAATATAATTTGTTTTTGATATTTTAATTATATATGAATTTTTCCACATGATACTGTTATGACTGATAATACAGTGGTACCTCAATTTACTAATTTAATCTGTTCAGAATGCATGCTATTAAATCGAACTACTCTTAAGTTGGGGTACCTATCTAAAAATTGAAAAAATAAGTTAAAAATAAAAAAATGAAAACAAAATGTTTGTATGTTGAGCAGCCATATCTAAAATTTGTAAGGCGGCAGTTAAGACAACAAGTTTTCTGCTCTTAAGTTGAGCAGCTCTTAAGTTGAGCAGCTCTTAAGTTGGGGTACCACTGTATTTAATATTTGTAATATATCTTTCACTAGGTATTATATCTTTTATCACTATGTTTCACATTTACCTATTATGTGGGTATTTTGGGGTTTGTTTGTATTGTGTCATTATGATTTCTTTGACACCCGGCTCTGCCACTAGTCAGCCAATATTAAAATAAATAAATAAACCCATCTCCTAACTTGAGGAAATCATGCACATTCTCCCTAATGTCTAATCCATTAACAATATATTACACATGTATAATTTTAATTCTCTAGCCATTATGTTCTCACATGGAATTTCACAACTCATCTGAGAAAGAGTCATTAAGTAAGATCTGTTGCTTTTTGATGAATCAAATAACTCTCTCTCTCTCTTTTCCCCCTCCCTTTCCTCATGTTTTCCTATGACACCATGAACAGCTTCAGTGATGAACTTTTTAGTACTGTGAAGTACTAAAGTTGAAGTAAACTGAAGTTGAGACCAATTAACATTTCTTGAGAAAAAATAATAAAACAAATGCCGACCTGGCCCGAGGGGCCGCCTGGTCAGCACTTGAAAAAAAAATTAAAAAATTAAAAATGATAAAAAGGAATGCCAACCCAACCCCAAGGGTGGCCGGGTCAGCACTCTAAAATAAAGAAAGAACAATAAAAAAGTGCTGATCTAGTCCCAGGGGCCATGCGGTTGGCACTTCAAAAAAAAATGAGGCTGCTGGCTTGGGGCCAGCACCTCAAAAAGCCCCTGTTGGGGACTTTTAAGCCCCCCAAAATAAAAAAGGGGTGGCTGGGTTGGCACTCCAAAATAAAGAAAAATAAATAAATAAAAGAAGCGCCCACCCGGCCCCAGGGGTTGTGCGGTGGGCTCTTGAGAAGAAAAAAAACAAATAACGAATCCAAATGAACCAACAAAATGAATATTAAAAAATTGTTAAAAACAAAACAAAACGAATTGAACCTTAAAATGAACCAAACAAAAATGAATTGCAATTTTTTCGGTTCGTGCCCATCTTTATTTGAAACAGCTAATCATAGGCTGTTGTTTATCAGGACACCATGGCAAATCAGGAGCTAAAAGCATGTAAGCTACTTGGTAGGTTTAAAAGAAGTAAAGGAGCATCTCACCAGGCAGTCTTTCTTTGTTTACGTTCATCAGGACCTTCTTCAGCTCTGTGGAGAATGAAGATGCAGCGATGGAAAACCAGATGCATCCATTTGGTGGTTCCTTAACATTTTGGGAGGGTCTTGAATTATTGCTGTCCCACATTTCTATAGTCCCATAAGGAAGAAAGAGTATCTGACTGACTTATTTATGAACACATAGACCTGGGAGCTTTGTATTTATATGTGGAGCAAGAGTTAAGTAAGTAAAGTTTATTTATGGTAATTGACCAGCATAATAACAGTTTGAATAGATACAATTAATAAAATATCATAAAATAAGCCATCTGGCCTGGGCCATATAAAAGATACAATTCCATTTTTTTAAAAAAATAAAAACAATTAACAAAATGTAGGATTGGCACAACTGAATATAATGAGACTAAAGTTCCTGTAATCATCTGACATACTGACTCCTAATCGGAGCATTAAGTTTAAGACTAAAAGTCAGGGGCTGAAAAGGGAGCAGAAATAGGAGCATTCAAAGGACTGTACATGATCAGTGCCCTGTGGCAAGCTGTGGCTGCCACACAGAACGTGGCCACTGTGATCATAACATAAGAATCCTGCTCCAAAAGTAGCAGGGAAATATAAAATCCAATGGGACTCCCTGGGAACTTTTGGAGGAATGGGTACAAAATAGCCTTATGTAAATCCCTGCAAAACAGGCAGTGTAAAAGGACATGTCCTGCAGATTCCACTTCACTGTAGTTACAGAGGCACAAATGGTTAGAGTGGGAAATATCTTGAAATCTTCCATCCAGCAGCTTAGAGGGTAGCACATTCAATCGTGCTAGAGTAAAAGCTCTTTTATGTTTAGGTAGGGATATAGTATTCAGATAGAAGGGAAGTGTAAAGACATTGGTTTTGACAACACTGGAACTGTCAAACAAACCCCAATATTCTTGGAGTTCGACGTCCCAAATCCTTTGTTTGATTGCTGCTTTAGCACTTTATAGACCAACAAAATAAGATGGTTAAGGGAGAGACGAATTTTCAGAGCCTCATTTGTCAAAAGACACTTCCAATTCGATTGAAATTAATCTAATAGAATCAGTGAGGCCAGACCCTCAGGATAGAAAAGAAGCTTTAGCCAGAGATTATACAGATAAACCTTGGCATGTGTTTTTATGAGTACTAGGCCGGCCTCTAGATGTGAAGCTGTGTTAAGAGACACATGAGGGTACTGCAAATATGGCTCTCAGAAATTTGGTCTGGACTATCTCTAAGGGGCACAAATTGGTATATGCAAATAATTGGGAACCATAGAGCATTTGGGCAATAATTTTAGCCTTGAATACCTGGATTGCTGATGGTTCATCCACAATATTAACTGATTCGGGTGTTAAGGTTACCTGAACCTCACAGGTACATCTCATGGGAACCCATGAAAGGTCCTTCTTGACTGCTGTAGCCAGACTCTGGAACTCCCTCCCACCAGAGACCAGGACTGCCTCATCTCTGTAGTCCTTCCAGAAACAGGCAAAGACCTTTATCTTCAGGCAAGCTTTCCCTGAATGATGGACTACCATGTGTATTTTATATGAATCTATAGGTTCACATAGACTTTTTGTTCATAAGTCCTTATAACCTTGCAACTTTAATGTAATGTTGTCTATTAATGCTGTAAGATGTCCCTCAATTACTTGTTCTCAATACTTGAACATGTCTTAATTGTATTGGACTGTATTGGACCTCATTACTGTAAGCTGCCTTGGGTCCTTTTTAAAGGAAAAAGGCAGGGTAAAAATATTCAAAAATAATAACATAAAATAATAATAACATGTTGCCCACCTTTAGTATAAAAAATCTGATTAAAGCAGTACTGTTTTTCCTAGCATTTGTTGCTGCATACTTAATGTGAGGGAGCCAGGAACCAGATGAATGAAAAATAATGCCAAGGTATTTGTAGCTTATCACTTGCTCTATATGATTCCTATTGATGGACCATTTGTGTGTATTCATATATGAAAATGAAGTTCAGCACCACAGGTGACCCAGCCTCTCCCTCCAGAACCTTCTGGTTCACTCATTGTTTGCCATGCACAGGGTTGGATTAAACCATTAAGCACAATAAGCACATGCTTAGGGGCATCAAATGAAGAGGGAGAACCATAGAAATTTTCCATAGCTGAATTTACCTTTTTATGGGCCATATGGTGCAATACTGCAAATGGTGCAGCTGAACCAGGATCTGCAAAAAGGGCCCCCCACATTAATTGAAAAAATTACATACAGATATATAATAACAAGAGCAATCAGAGAGTGTAGTCCTCTGCTAAGGCTTATGAAATTGAAGGGGGGAATCCCCCCCCCCCCATAAATGAAAGCATGGGAAACTTTGTATGCAGTCAATTGTCTACTGAGAATGAGACTGTGCAGGGGCTCTAGTAGCTGGTATATTATTATTGTTCATGTTTTGAATTACATATATATGGGGGGTCACCAAAATCTTTTAAGTGCTTAGAGCCTCTGTCACGGATGCAGCCCAGATGGCTCTGTCCTGCAAGGACACAGCTGACCAGCTGAGGAGGGACACTCTGAGCAGGGAACATCCGACTAATCTACATCTGTGATTGGCATACTGCTGCTGGAGTGGAACACTGTGTGGGGAATGGTCATTGTCCCAGTTGATTCTGGGCTGAGGGACTGGGTCATGGCAGCTCCTGTGGTGCCGAGCTTCATATCCGCATGCAACCCCATGCAACTAAGCTCCCATGCCTAATTTAAATATTTCAGAGACGAACACTGTCCTTGGTTTCATTAGGGGTGCCCAGGAAGAAGGCACCAACTGTGGCACCAGCCACCTGAGGAAGAATGAAAGAGGCCAGGAAGGCTTTCCACAAAGAAGAGAAATGAGGAGTCTGGAACAAGCAAGTGCTTTAGTGCTGGGAGAGGCAAGGCAGCAATAAGGAGCAGTGGTTGTGAGCATTTTTTCAGGGAATTTCAGAGACCTTAGCCTTCCTGTTGGAACAAGTGGAAAACTGGGGACCGGAAATGGGGTGTAGGCTGTTCTGTCTGTGGAGGAATGGAGACCAGCAACTGCAGCTGACTGTTGACGAGTCATCAGAATGGGGGCTTCAGTTGAAGAGGACTAAGAAGGGAAAATCTGAAAGAAAAAGTGTTGGCAAAGAAGTCAGATTCTGACTCCCGCAGCTCCCCAAGTGAGTCTGCCTCTGCTTCAGATGAGCAAAGTGAAAGGAGATTATTGGACAGCAAGGGACAAAGGTTCCAGCATTATTAAAATGAGCTTAGAAAAGAGGGGAAGGGCAGAAAACCATCAAGAAGGTCTTCTAGAGGTATGGAAACAGCCAAGGTACTAGGTGTGTGTGTTTTGTGTTGTTACAGTCGTGTCTGACTCTTCGTGACTCCATATCCATGGAGTTTTCTTGGCAGGAATGCTGGAGTGGTTTGCCAGTTCCTATTCCAGGTGCCTACAGCACCTGGTATTCCTTGGAGGTCTCCCATCCAGGTACTAACCAGGGCCGACCCTGCTTAGCTTCGAAATCAGGCGAGATTGGATGTGCTTAGGGCATCTAGGCAGCTAAGGTACTAGGTACTAGATAACAAAGATTGCCTGATAAAATGGTAACAGGAGCAAATTTTGGATTTTTCTTCTCTTTTCTTTTTTCTTTTCTTTTCTTTTCTTTTCTTCTCTTTTCTTTCTTTCTTTCTTTCTTTCTTTCTTTCTTTCTTTCTTTCTTTCTTTCTTTCTTTCTTTCTTTCTTTCTTTCTTTCTTTCTTAGATGTTTTTTGCATTACTTTATCTGAACTGAAATACTTCCCACTACAAAAAAGCTAGTATTGCTAGGATTTCTGTCTTTCAGGTAGAAAATAGAAATGAGTCACAGTGAAGTGATGAATGTCTCTGGTTTTCTTGCAGTGCTGAGGTCTACTTTTACTTTAAAACATAACAACTTGCTTCTCAGTCACAATATTTAATTACTGTGTTGAGCACTGCTCATGTGGTTGAACACATCAGTTATTTCTTTTTTCCCTTTACTTTCACAGCACTCAACTCAATAACTTGTCACTGACAAAAACACACCAGCAAAATCTTGCCTGTTTTTCTACAGATTTACAGAAAAGAAAGATACTCAAAATGAAACATTGGGGGGGGGGAGAAGCTATCCAGCCTTCTAAGGCATTCATAAATGAGCTTCTTTTGTTGCTTGTAGACTTATGTTGCTGCAAAATAGGTTTTTGTTGTTGTTTATGAGATGGGAGAGGGGTGAAATTCCTGAAGACATTATCTTCTGTGATTCTTCCTTCTAAAAACAATGACTGAATATGGAAATCATTGCATATTTTATTGAAATTACATTTATTTTCCTAGTTTTGAACCATAGTTGCCTTGATTATCAATAGAAAAGAGCATCGAGAGAGAAGAGTGACATATGTTGAACTAAAATTCATTTACTGTATATACTCGAGTTTAAGTCGACCCTAGTGTAAGTCGGGCCCCTAATTTAACCCCCAAAACTGGGAAAATTTATTGACTCAAGTAAGTCTAAAATGTCTAGGGCCTGGAAATCCATTGCAGGGCCTGGGGGAGGGCAAAAATGACTTTTAGCCACTCCTCCATTGTGGCAAAAGTCATTTTAAACATTGTACGTCGGGGGTCAGGAGAAGTGGCGCAAAATGTTTAAAATGACTTTTAGGGCGCTTTTACACGACCCCTAAGATCCGTGTGTGACCAGAGATCTTAGGAATTGACTCTTCCTGTGTTCCCACCCTGGCTGCTGGTTGCGTGAGGCATAAAAAAGGAAGAAAGACCGTGGCTCACCTCCCGTTCTGCCTCTTGCTCTTGCCGGCTCTTGCCCCTGCAACATTCCAGTAGCTCTTAAGTAACTCTTAAGTAGCTCTTAAAGGGGCGGGAGCCAAAAAGCAGCAAACAGAAGCGAGGAGAGCCCCGCACTCACTATCGTTGCACCACATCAAAGATTTTTCACCTCCGGAGAAGGTGAAAAGTGTGCTGGGTTGCGCTAAAGTGGGCAATGTCTGCAAACTCCGGAGCTGGTGGGGAAACATTTTAAAGACTTGCAGCCATTTGCAGCAGAGCTTACCGCCTAAGCCACCGACCCAAGCACTTGCCTCAGTGGCTAAAAGTATTGACCCGAATATAAGCCGAGCCCCCTTTTTTCAGCCCAAAATTACGGCTGAAAAACTAGGCTTAGATTCGAGTATATACAGTATGTTTTGTTACCACTTTCAATATAAATATTTTTACTATCAAAACATTTAGGTAACACATGATGCAGATCAGCTCCCCTTTATATGAATCTTTTTTTGTAACTAGACATTTGGCTTTTTTCTTCAACATGTCTCCACTGAACAGCTGGAATACAAGCCAGCCAAATGGATAATTTGGTCACTCTGTTGATTCCAGTAATGCAGAACTCTTTCTTATGCTTTCTCATGCTCTGCAGTTAAGACAGATGAAAGGGGATACAGTAGGACATCTCAGAACTCTTTTTAAACTCTTTCATGGATCTCACCTATGAGAGACTAAAATTCCCCAAATCTATGTAGGAGATAAAATTAGCCTCCCCACCTCTCTATATTATATCAACAATACCATTTTCCTTGTATTTGCATTCATTTTCCCAGTATTTCTCTTTAGGTATTTACTGGTTTCCCAGGCATTGTTTGGTATTGTTCCTCCACTCCAGATTGTACTCAGCCTTGCAATCCTTCCAATATAATTGCATTTGGCATATCATTCTATAATTCTTTTGATGGATGCAGGCTTCCTCTCAACCACAGAAGGCAACCGCTTGATAAATGTCTTTAGAGTAGCAGGCCTGTCCCATTTCCCACCTCCCTGTTGTTCTGCTTTTGTATGTGGATATTTGCTGTCATCTCACTGGAATGTCGCTGTTTCATTGTGCTCTTTTTTGGAGTTGTATCAATAGGTGCTATTGCTACTGTAGTCTATTTTTTGGGCATTCATATAATGATGCCTGTTAGATGGACATAAATACTTTATATCAAAACAAGAAGCTTCCTTCAGAACATCACTCCCAATAGACTCATTGCTGAAAGTTGTGGCGCTTGCACTAAGTACTAAGGATTTTCTGGTGGATTATTATCATTATTTTCCTTTCAAAAAGTACCCATTCTCATTTCTTATGTTTCATTCTGTGGCTCAGGAAATGCTTTAGCTACTTAATGGCTACAATAAGCAGAAAATAAAGTTATCACGGGTTGGTTAGCAAATGCTTGGAATCAAAAGCCTTGGAAAGCCTTAGCAAATAAACAGTCAGAACTGGGTAAAGTTTGCCCCCTGCCCCTAGATGTTGCTGGCCCGCATAGCTAATAACGAATTGTAGTTCACTGATATGCTCAAAGACAGTGGTTCCCAACCTTGGGTAAAGTCCCAGACGTCCCTTCCAGAGCACTGGCGATAAAGGCTTATTGGGGTTTGCAGTCCAAATATTCCTAGGTTGGGAACCACTGCTCTAAACAATTGTTTGTTGAACTAATATGAAAAAGTGCAACAAGTTCTCTTCTGGGTTCTTGCTTGAGCTCACCTTTTGTGAAGATGGCTGCAGTGGTAGAAACTGAGCTGGTAAAGAATACCTGGCATGCAAATACGTATAACAAATATGGTGGCCATTTTAACATCACCAAAGGGTAGGACGTGCATTGCTAAACGGAAAGACAAAAGAGAAGGCTGATTTTCACAAAATCCCACAAGCTTATTTACAGTTGTAATCAAATCATTCAACCTCCATTGCAAATCAGAAAATTCCTGCAGGGTTGAAATCATATAGTCATCCAGCTATTGTAGGAGTCCAGATCCCATCAATGTGAACCAGTAGAACCAATCATGGGAACTATATATGGAAGAGTATACTTTGCTTCTCTCTAAGAATTTGACCTGGAGGCCATTTACACCAGGATCCCATTTTCAATAGTGGGCAGATAGATGCTTCAAGGAAGCTTTCAAACCCAGTGGTGTCCCTTTCTCAAGCTGGGGAACTATGTTAAGAGGCATGCTGCTTAGTAACATGGAAAATTCTCTTTAATTATTATGTTGAAGAGCTATTGATGCCATTCAGGCTTGGGAATGTTTCGGCATCTAGATGTTGTTGGATTGCAGATTTCATCAGGCCTAGCCAGTGCAGGAGATGGTGAGGTATCATTAAAGATCCATTTGAACATCATCCAAAAGGCCACTTATTCCCCAACTCTGAAAGAACGAGTCAGTACAAACTTGGTTAATGCTATTTAAAAGCCCTTCCTTCCTTCCTTCCTCATCTTTTTCACTTTATGTTGTTTCTGCCTGCTTTAAAATGTTTTAATGGAAAAAGGGGAGCATACCTCTGGTAATGAGGTTCATCTTAAGTTAGGTCTAGATCACTTAACTGAAGGTGAATATTCTAAACATTGCATATCCTATTTAATATTTAGTTATCAAATATGGTTAGGAATGAAACAGAGCAATACCCACAAATGGTATTGTTAAATATGGTTGTGAATACACAATTGAAGAAAGAGGAGGTGGAGTGGCAAGGTTAATTTTTGCAAAACATTGGAAATCTAACAACCAAGTAACATTGGAGGTATGGTATAGGGACTTATGGAATATGGATATTAATGATGAACTGACTTGTGAAGTTAAAACTAGGAAGGGATTGAAAAAAAAAATCTAATGACTTTAATGGAATATGGGATGAACTGTTGGTATATGTACATCAAAAAGGTAAAGGGTCTACACCTGGAGAAGACTCATTGTATTTCTTGAGAGAAATGGGTTGGTCAATATCTTAAGATTTGTAAATTTGTTCTAGTTCTGAGTGGAATGGTGAGTTGCACAGGGCTTGTCTTGTTTTGTTTGGTAGAATTTGATTGTTTATTTATTTATCATTTATTTTATATATAAAAGATATGAAAGATCCACTCCACCAGGTATTCAGATCCCAAGCCATAGAGGGTTTTGTAAATCAAAACCAGTATCTTGAACCTTATTCGGGACACAACAGGTAACCAATGAGAGCAAGCCAGAACTGGCGTGATGTGGTCATATCTGCCCATACCCAACACCAGCCTGGCTGCTGCATTTTGCATCCGCTCAAATAAGGGTCAAGGGCAACCTGACATAAAGAGCATTGCAATACTCTATCCTCAAGCTCACGAGCACCTGCACAACCATTCTCAAGGAGGCCTCATCCAGGTATGGGCAAATCTGGGTGATCTGCCGAAGATAGAAAAAGGTGGACTTGGAAACGACGATCACCTGGGCTTCCAGGGATAAAGCCAGATCCAAGACCATGCCTAGATTCCTCATTCTATCTGTCAGCTGAACGGTTATACCCTCCAGACTGGGGAATGGCCACTGTATCCAGCAGAGGATGCCCCAAAGAATAGAACCTCAGTTTTCTCCAGATTGAGTCTGAGACTGTTAGTCCTGGTCCATTCCATGACTGCATCCAGGCAGGAGTTGAGGGTCTGCACTGCTTCTACTGCAGAGATGGTAAAGGAGATAAAGAGCTGTGTGTCATCAGCATACCGATGACAGCAAACTAAATCTCCTAATGACCTCTGCCAGTGGCCTCATATATATGTTAAACAGTATGGGGGAGATTGACAAGTCGACCCCTGGGTCACCCCACAAGGGAGCATCCAAGAAGCCAACAACTCTTTCCCCAGCCTAACATGCTGGGAACGGCCCCCAAGGAAGGATTGGAGCCAGCTGAACGTGGTACCTCCAATCCCCACCTCAGAGAGCTGACCCAGAAAGATACTGTGGTTGACAGTATCAAAGGCCGCTGACAAATCCAGGAGGACCAACAAGGTAGAGCAACTCCAGTCAGCCCCCATGAGGAGGTCATCTTGCAGTGCGACCAGGGTAGTCTCAGTCCCACAACATGGCCTGAACCCAGACTGGAATGGATCCAGGAGGACACAATCCTCCTCCAAGAATGGCTGCAACCCTCTCAATCACCTTGCCCATAAAAGGAACATGGGCAATCGTACAGTAGTTGGATACATCATCCAAATGTTAAGCCAGGTTTATTTAAAGTGGGCTTCCCTTCCCTGAAGGATGCAGTGGAAATAACAGAAGAGCACTCTGGCATGCTCCCTCTGGCAGACTTAATAAGCCAGGATAGGCAAGGGTCAAAGGGGGAAGCTGCCGGCCTGCAATGGGCCAGCACCCTGGAGGCCTTGGCTGAGAATACAAGCCCAATGTCAGCCAGACAAGGAGACCAAAGGGGTGCAGTGCTTGTGATACTCGAGGGGAGGCTAGAACAACCAGAGTCCAGACCAACTCGGATGGCCTCAATTTGAGATCTACAAAATGCTGCAAATGACTCAATAGTGAAATCACTAGGAGGAGACCCAGACTGACCAGGATTGGTGAGGTCTCTCAAACCACCTGAAACAATTTTGCATGGCAGTTCAAGGCTGCACCAATTCCCAAGGAGGCATAAGATCTTTTGCCCCCTGACCACCGAACATAGCGCCTGGTCAGTATACAAACATCAGCCTGATTGAATGCAGAGCAGTCCTTTCTCCATCTGCTCCCAAGTTTTCTATGTTCTTGTTTCATCGCTCTCAACTCAGCCATGGACCATGGCAAGGAATGGGCTCCACAGTGAAGATGAGACACTTGGGGGCGATCCGGTCAATGGTCTGGGTGGCATCCTCATACCAGCTCTCCACCAGGGCTTCTACCAGGCAGTTAGCCAATCATCAGGAAGTTCCCCAAAGGCCTTCAGAAACCATTCAGGGTCTAGAAGCCTTCAGGGCGGGCCCAAACAAGGGGCTGAGGCTCCCTGTGGGGTGAGGCAGTGATTGACAGGGAAAAGGACAGCAGATGATGATCTGACCATGACATGGGTTGGGGAACTATGTCCCCAACCCTCAGATTATAATCCACTGACATGGAGGAAAAAACAGGTCCAAGCTATGCCCTGCTCTATGGGTGGGACAAACAACTAGCTGGGACAGATTTATGAAGTCCATGGACTCCATGAAATCCAGAGCCGCTCCTGAAAGCCCATCCTCAGCAGGCACATTGAAGTCCCCAACCACCAAAAGGCTAGGGGATCTCAATAATGCTGCCAAGATGAACTCAGCGAGCTCTGGTAGGGCTTGTGCAGGGTTGTGGGGAGCTGTCTCACTGAGCCACCAATAGATGAAAGCATTCTAACCCAGGACACACCAATGCCGCGGATCAGCTGACAACAAGGAATTTCCTGTAAATGATTATTTTTCCTCTTTTTGTATTAATGTTTTAAAGTTTTGTATTGTAGTTTTATGTTTTAATTTTTTTAAAATAAAGGAATAATGTAGAGCTGTCTGTTGAGGAATGTCACCCAGAATGTTTTGTGTGTGTAGTAAGGAATACAGTATTTTAAAATTAAATTTCTTAAGGTCATCAAAATGCCACTGCTTTGACAATCAACAGTGATCAAATAATCCTCTTGTGCCCAGATGGCTGGCTATTTACTGGCAAGGCGGTGCTGATAAATTCTCCAATTAGACAGACATTAATATTACATCACTTGAGATTCCAAGCACAGCCTGACCTCATGGAGTGAGCTGTATATTGCTTAATCTCTTGTGCTTGTTCACAGAATATTATCATACTCTTATAGCTGATTTATCTTCTTAGTGTGATAAGTATAACACATTTTTTTACTGGTGGGCAAGATAAAAATATCAGGGTAGTTCAGCATACTTAGGAAATTTTTAGTGCCACAACTTCTTGTTAGGTGAATTCGATGGAGAAGATAGCATAGGCTAGTGTATTTAACAAATGATGAGGGGAGGGGTTCATCAGCTTTACTCCTTCAACTGCTGCTTTGCTGACATGGAAGCAATATGTTTGAAGAGGGAAGACTTGTTTAGTCTGTTCATGATGGTTCTCTACATGAATCAGTTTTCCAGCAATCTGGTATTACTGAGCCTTCATCATTAGACAAATCTCTCATCTTCTTATCTGTCAATTTCATAAACAAAACAACAGGAAAAGTGCTGGAGCACCCCTTCCTTGTGTGCTAAATAAACATAGTATCCTGCTGACTTGTGCTTTCCAGAGATCAGGCATGAGGACTCATCAGTTATCTTGGTGCTTTCCACTATGTCTCCCTGAAAGACTTATCATGGGCCATACTGAGTAGGACTGATGGAAGTTGTAGACCAAAACAACTTGAAGGCCAAAGGTTCCCCACTGTTTCGCAAGGAGATGGGGAGGACATAGCATCAATGGAGCCAGGGGCAGGTAGGCAGGGCGGGTGGTTGAGGGGATGGATGGAGGCAGGAAGGTCAGGCAACCCATAAAACTGCAAGATGACATATCCACCCGACATGGGGAGGGGCCAGCTGGTGGGGATGAGTGACAGGCTGAGCCGGCAGGGAGAAGAGGCTGAGGGCTGCTCAAAATTTTAAAACAGGTTGCATTGGGCCCTTGGGATGGACTTTTGGACATGCCTAGGTTATGGCATACCTAAACTGAATGAATATTTTTTAAAATATAATATCCAATGGAAATTTACTGTCTCAGGCATGCAAATGGCAGGCTTCTCTTCCCTAAGCAATTTTAGGGGATCCCTTGAAATTTGAAAGAGTTAGGGTTTCTGGGGCAGAGATATTAAGCTCCAAAGGAGGTGGGGGTGCATTGGAAGCCAGTCAGTGTCTTCGGATGGACCATTATAGGGTTAATTGACAGCTTCTCCTCATCGATCCACACTCCTTCAATTAAGTTTCCCCTGCAGCCCCTTTGGAGCTCAATAACTCCATTCCCTGTACCCCAAACTAGAGTGCTTCAAGGGGAGAGCTTGAGGAAGCTCCACTGTAATTTACATGCTGCAAGCTGCCTGGGATCACTATTTTCAAGCACATAACATCACAATTTTAAATGGTTTTTTTCTGGGGCATCCCCTTTAAAGTTGAATAACTCAGCCACCTGAACCCCAAATATCTCTAAATTTGGAGGGCTTAAAGGAGAGAGTCCAAGGAAGGTACCCACCAAATTTGGTGCCTCTAGGACCCAGGGGGCATTTTATAGAGTAATGAATTGGTTCATTTTTCTGTTTTGTGCCCATCCCTAGTCTATATAGCTTTGGATTTTATTCCAGTTGATTGATGGATGTGGGTGAAGTTGGAAGAAGGACATTTTAATTGAAGAATGAAAGGCTTATTTTCAAGAAAGACAACTCATCCATTGTTTTCAAGGTGCAATTTTGCCAGATACAGGCAACATGAAAGAAAATCAAGACTAGATTGTCACCACTTTTGTAAGAACAAAACATTTCCTGTCCCAAAATTCCAATTTCAATTACATTTGCTATGAGGTCTAGTCCAATTGTATTTTGCTTGGCATTTCCAATTATTTTAATGAAACTAAAAGTAGTACACAGCTTTCCATGCATTAGACATTCCTTACTTTTCTCTCCTCCTTCACCTTTCTTTTTCTCTGTTCTTTTCCCATCTTCTCCTGACACCTTTCCTTTTCTTGCTTGTGGAAAGACAGCAAAGAAGGATCCAGGATGGTCTCTTGTGGGAGGAATATATATGCATGGAGTATTTCCTTGCTATTGGAGACTGATTTTCCAGGTCATCTGATTGCATGGAGCCCCCCATCCCAACCTATGGGATGGCTGGAGGAGTTCTCCACTTCATATTTTGTCCTGAACATGGCAACAGCTAAGACAGAAAGGGCAGGAGTAGTTTGCTTCCTCAGCTTATGAGGTTATACTTAACACCCGAATAGTTCTTCAGATGGACAAGTTCCATGTGAACAACTACAGGAATGCACTGGTTCCCATCCATTCTCTGTTAGATGAAATGATGACCTCCTCATGTATTCAACCTGTGTCTTTTAGGTTTAATAGCTGATTGCTTGTAGTAAGGCTGGTACATTTCCTCTTGCTTCCATTGACAGGGTGTAAAACATTGAATTATTCTGTAACCAAAAAATAAAAGCAAAAACCCAAAAGAGTTGGCAGCCTTGGAAATGCTTGTATTTATAGAAACAAGTGCTAATTGACTGTCTTGTGATGCCTATTTTTATTTAGGGTGTTTTACATTTCACAGGAATAATTTATCTATAGCTACATCACATTGTTTTTTTAATGTTATAAAATGTTTGGAGATGATTCTGCAACTCAGCCTTTGTTTCCCCACCCCACACAATTAGCATATTTGAATACATTGGGAGCCTCCTGGAAGGAAAATAAGTTAATATTTTCAGAAGACAGAATTCACATGTGGCTGTAAAGTAAATGCAGTTTTTAATAACTAAAATGTAAATTGTCCTATTATTGTGCAGCTGATCTGGTCAACATTCAAACCCTGATGGGGATCAAGTCTGAAGAGGTTTGGGTTGGTCTTCATTGTGTCAAAATCAGATGTGGTCCTTTCTCAATCACTCTAGATTCATTTGGTCTCTAAAAGGAAGCTGGGCAGTTTGCCTCAAAAATGTTGCAAAATAGCATGTGTGAATGCATGCAGGAAGGCACATGTGCACACACAGAGACACTCAACACAAGGCGATGTAATAAGGAGGCAGAATAGGGGAGCTTGGCATTGGACAATATTTATCCAGCACATTCCAGTCAAAATGCTGCTTGGAGGGATGGTCTGATGTCACTGAAATTCTATGTTCAGTTCTCTTATGCAGCTCTTCAGTATTTTGCTTTTCTTTAGCTGTTAGCTGAAAAAGCTGCAGTGGCAGTTCCTTGTCTTGATTAATATTTGACCCTTCACTTCTGACTTTTTTGTTTTGTTTATTTGAATAGTTTAGCTTAATCTCTGTTTCACCTCTCTGTTTAAAATATGTGAATCTCTGCATGGCATTTATCCTTTATTTTCATCCCCACTCCACCACATCCATCTAGTTTGGGTTGGTCAGCACCCACTGATGACAGTTCCTGAAAGTTGTTCATTGGGACTTTTGTACTTTTATGCCTGCTGTAGCGTGCACTTGCTTCCTCCATCCTATCAGCAGCCAGGCTTCAATCTTCCTTTCCTAATTGTTCCCCAAAGCATCCCATCTTTCACTCTTTAAATTCTTGCTCAGATGAACACCACTTGAGACAGCACCACTGCTCTTCCCCCTGTACTCTTCCCCCTTCTCTCTCTCTCTCTCTCTCTCTCTCTCTCTCTCTCTCACACACACACACACACACACACACACACACACACACACACACACACACACACACACACACACACACACACACACACACACACACACCTGGTCTTTTTCTTCATGTTTATGCTTGACTTTGATTCCAGTCTTTGTTGCTAAGTTTTCCCTCTGCATAGGGTAAATCCCAATGGAAACGAATGACATGTAAATCATAGATCTTGCTACAGAACCCAAGCAGCACACATATTAATAAGTTCAAAGCTTGTTAAACCCAAATCTAAATGTGTTTAGAACAAAAGACATGAAGATATGTTTTGGGGACAACCTATGGGCTATATGCACTCCGACCTCCAACTTGCCCAAAGCTCAAAGAAAGAAAACAGCTATTAAAATGCCAGTCATATCACTGGAACCCTCTAGGCAGGGACAGGTCATTTTCATGCCTTGAAATGGCATAGCCAGAGTTCCAAAGTGGCATTGTTGCCAGATGGGCAGTATATAAAACTAATAATAAATACATTTTCTAAAGCAGAATTGACCAGAAATACTATGTAGACCAATAGGTGGTTTTTTTAAACCCTCCTTTAGTTTTTCCTCTCCCATTCATGAAACTCACCTTACCCTCTAGAACAGTGGTTATCAACCGATGGGTCCCCAGATGTTCTTGGACTGCAACTCCCAGAAGCCTCCACCACTAGCTGAGCTGGCCAGAATTTCTGGGAGTTGCAGTCCAGGAACATCTGGGGACCCACAGGTTCAGAACCACTGCTCTAGAAGTCTAAACAGGACAGTAGTGTTTGTGTTCCAGGCTTAGAGCCATTAAGAGAAGCTTGTATTGTGAGTTTGGTTGAGCAGAACTGAGCACTTACACATGCATATTACTGTTTACTCAGAAAAATTTGCCAGCTTTTCAAGCTGCCTCTTGGCTGCATTAAATAATATAATAATAAAACAATGCCATCATCAAAACTGAGTAGCATAGTTACCATACAATAGCACAGGTTGCATTAGAATAGCATTAGTTGGCACTAGAGATGGGCACAAATAAAAAAAATGGCCTTTCGTTTGTCGTTTGTCGTTTGGAGGGTCTGTTTCGGTTCATTTCCGTTTTTCATGAATTTTTGCAAAAAAATCGTTTTCATTTTCGTTCGTTTCATTACCATTTTGTTACCATTTATTTCAATTTTTTGTGATTTTTAAAAAGGATTTTAAGCAATTCACTCATATTGCAGTAACGGAAATGAAACACACGACAAAATTTCCAGTGTTTCTGTTCGTTTCATTTCATTTTAGAGACAAAATTCATTTGTCGTTTCATTATGTAACGAAACGAAAAATGAAAGCGGAAACAAAAAATTGTTTGTTTCATGCCCATCTCTAGTTGGCACTCATCCCATCTCTTGCATGCACACTGCAGGCCTCTCCAGTTCTAATCAATTGATGGTGTGTGATACAGTAGTGTATTTATTGTGTTTTATTAGTTTTTGTAGCCATGTATGTAACACAGCCAATGAAAAGAGCTGGCCGATTTCCAAGGTTATATTCACATGTAAAATCTCATCTACTATGTTATATTCACATGTAAAATCTCATCATACTACCGCTTAGAGTACTACATGTAGTAGATACGCGGGATATAAATAAATAAATAAATAAATAAATAAATAAATAAATAAATAAATAAATACTAGTGCTGTGACAGCACTGTTATTATAATAAAATCACATTTTTCTCTACACATGAAGAAGCTTGCACAGGTACAAACTGATTGTGCAATACTCTCTCCAAGAAGTGACTTAACCATCTGATCAAAATCCTCTACAGCAAACAAAGGGGAATACAAAAGAATATTGCAACTCTTAAACAGCATGCACTGCACCAATCCTCTGCAAGAGACTCTGAACAAATATTCAAAACTACAAGGCAACAGATTTATGAAGCACCTCTCACTTAACTAAAGGAAAAGAAAAACAAGAAACGGGGAAATCTGCTACACAGTCACCTGACTTACAACAAGGACACCATGGACTTACAAAATAACATCATAAATTTATCCAGCTACAAACTGAGCCAAACTGAAGAATCAGCCCTCACTCGCTGGTCTGTCCTTCTGTCCCACCAAACCCACACAGAAGATACAACTTTATGGAGATTTAAAAGCCTATTTCCGCAGACTACGACTCAAAGAATTTTTCCACAACAATGACAAAAACCAGAATGAAAACACTGCAGCTGTACAAGATGTGGAACTATCCCAACAACATGAGGATACTACTGCAACTCCACCTACACCACAATACAACAAAATGAATTCCACTTGGACTCCCCCAGAAGGCCGCAACAAAGAATTTGACCTCTACATGGAATGCTTCTGCCACCAGGCCAGGACGGAGATAGCCAACAAGGAATCACACTTAACATATAACCTCACAAAAACAGAACGGGATGCTATACACAGCCTCAGGAGCAATGCCAACATAGTGATCAAAGAATCTGACAAGGGACAAATCAAGTTACACACAGGAAACCCAAAGACAACTATCTAACACCAAAGTCTACCAGCCCCTAACCACAGATCCAACCATCAAATACCAAAAGGAATTACACAACCTCATGAAAGACCTCCCTGGAAATGTACGTGAACAAATCCTGCAGAATACATCACAAGAACCTCAATCAACAACCTTCTAGCTCCTACCAAAAATACATAAACAAGGTAACCCTGGTCAACCGATTGTATCAAGCATCAACACCATCACAGTTGGAGTATCTGGATACTTGGACAACATTCTCAAACCTTATGCTACAAATGCACCCAGTTGACACCACAGACTTCCTAAGGAAACTTTAGTCAACACAGAAATGACCTGATAATACCATCCTAGCTACAATGGATGTAGAGGCTGTCTGTACCAACATACCACATGTAGATGGACTACAAACTATCACTAACACCATGCAAAACAAGGAAGAATCCAACATACAGTCACCCCTGCCATTTTGCAGCTCAGGTACTGTGGTCCCACTACATTGCGGGATTGCAGTACCTGCACCATGGGGGGCCATGGGGGGGCAATCGGGTTGCTCCGTGCTGCCACCCCACACCTCCAAGAAGCCTCGGAGCCACACAGGGGGGGCAGCAGGGGGCAATCGCATCGCTCCCCGCCACCCCACGCCCCCTCTGAGAAGCCTCAGGGGCACACGGGGGGCAGAGGGGAGCAATCGCATCGCTCCCCTCCACCCTCCTGGGCCCTCCGAGGAGCCTCAGAGCCGCGCAGGGGGGCAGGACGGTGCAATTGCATCACTCCCCAGCACCCCGTCCCCCTCCGAGGAGCCTCGGGGGCGTGCGGGGGGGGGGGCCCCACACTCTCAGTTGAAATGCATTGAGTCAATGGATTTCAATGGAGAAATTTTCCCCATTGGAAAGCATTGAGCCAATGTGTTCCAATGGGGAAAATTTTCTCCATTGAAATGCATTGGCAATGCATTTCAATGGAGACGGCCCCGGACAAGAAGTCTCGGGCGGCACGGGCGGGCTGTGGTGGGAGGTCAGATCCCCCTGCCGCCACTGGCATGCGCCACCCCAAGACTTCTCGAACAGGTGCGCAATTGCCCCCCACCCCAGACCCCCTGCTTCCGCATATCACGGATTTTCATGGATCGCGGGTGGGGTGGGTCCCTCACCCCCGCGATCGGTGGGGGGTTACTGTACCACCCCCTGTGACTTTGTGTTCACACACAACTATTTCTCTTTTGACAATAAAAACTACCTCCAGATCAATGAAACTGCAATGGGCATTCACACGGCCCCACAATACACAAACGGGGACCATGGCTGACCTGGAACAAAACTTTCTTAACTACTGCACCCAGAAACCACTTCTCTATTTGAGATACATCAATGAGAATTTTCTGACCTGGACCTATGGAAAGGAATCCCCCAAAATTCCACTTCAATGGTTTTCACCCAAACATCAACTTCACCCTGGAACAATCCACATAACAAGTGAACTTTCTGGACACCACAGTATATAGCCAAGCCCTTAGATGCAACCGCATCTGCTCTGACTCACAGGATAGAAACTCCAAACTGAAGGATCTACAAAATGCTTTCCTCAGACTACAGTACCCACCTCACATAGTTAAGGAACAAATCAACAAAGCAAACACACATACCCAGAGATAGCCTGCTGCAAGACGGATCCAAAGGGCCAAATGACAGAACACCACTGGTTGTCACTTACAGTCCACAAGTGAGACCACTCACACACATCTTAAATGATCTCCAGCCCATCCTTGACAAGAACACATCACTCTGCAAAGCTCTTGGTGGGAGACCCATACTTGCCTACAGACAACCCCCCAACCTCAAACAGATACTAATACACACAAGTTTAGGAAACAGCAACATGAACAATGGAACTAAACCTTGCCACCCTGATGCCAACTCTGCCCACACATCTACTCTGGCTACCACAATCACAGGACCTAACAATGTCACATACAATGTCAAGGGCAATGTGCCATCTTTTGCCAACAATACCCATCTGCACTCTACATTGGACAAAGAGGACAGTCTCTAAGAAAATGCATCAGTGGACACAAGTGTGACATAAGAAACCACAATATACAGAAACCTGTCTCAAATCATTTCAGTCTACCAGGACACTCTTTGAAGGATTTGAAGGTCACTGTTTTGGAACAGAATCATTACAAATCCAGAATACAAAGCGAAACAGCTGAGATAAAATTCATATGCATCATGGACACACACAAGAATGGGTTAAACATAAGTCTGGGTTTCTTGAGTCATTATCAAATTTAATATTACTATATTGCCACTTTTTTCATGGATGTTTATCTCCCACCTAGACCATAAGGTAAAAACTTCCACTCCCTCACCCCCTCTTCCACCCCCCCTCACCCCCCTCTATCTGGTTCCGGTTTCTGACTCCAGAGGAATTTACCTTAAAACCACACTTAACATTTCTACAGACCTTGGCCACAGAGCCATTAGCAATACTTAACATATATATGACCCCTAGTCAAACCTTCCTTCCCACCATTTGTACAACTAATAGTCACTCCCTCCTCCACAGACCCATTAATATATCTACAACCCCTGGCCAAATCCTCCCACTACTTCTACAACTAATCATCTCTCCCTACTCTTCCCTCTCCCCTATCATCCAATGAGCATCTGATATTAAATGTATAGCTCATCATATATTGTATTACATACCTCATTCTGCTGCTATATGTCTGAAGAAGTGGACATGTCCACTAAACGTTGCATTAAAATATGAAAGTTAGTCTTTAAGGTGCCACATGTTTTGTGTCTTTTGTTTTGTTTTGTTTTGTTTTTCTTTGATTTTTGCCTGCAATACTAAACTTTTAAGACTGAAATATCTAAGATGTATTTTCTGCTCTTTCCCCATAAAATATGTTATTCAGAATTTCAGTCTTGTTATTGCAAAACATATAACTCTGTCCTTGAAATTAAATACAGAAATCATGAGCAGGAATATTGACTTTACTGAGATTTATTTACTGAAATGTATTAATTAATTTGTATTTTGTACCTTTAAAATATATTATTTTCCACTTTTCTTTTTACAAATTAAGGTAACTAAAATAAAAATCATAAATGGTAAAATAAAAACTGCTAACGAAAAACCAAACAAGAGTTTAAAATAATTAAATAATGGGGTCCATAGAAGTGATTCATTTCACCAGTGTTCAAATTCAAGCAACGTAGGCACGGCTTGAAAAGCTCACAGCCTTCCTGAAGAAGAAAATCTTGGCAATACAACAGAAGACAAACAATTGTAGAGCAAGATGGTTTTGTGTAGGCAGGGAATTTCCAAATCTGGATCAGTGTGGAGTTTGTAAAAACAATATGTTAATGTGCGGCATTAAAAAAATTGTTTACATGAAGGGCAGGCTTGTTATCTGGATATGGAACAAAGCAGAAGCAATTGCTGTTCTGAATGTGATCCCACACAAATCCCCTTTCACTCTTCAGCTTTGTCAGTGTGGTGTTTTTCTCTTGGAGGAGGGCTTGTTCTCAAGCAACACTGGTGGCACTTGCAACCATGTCACTGCAGTACTGGCAGACTTTGTATGTGCTACCACAAATCACATCATTGTCTCTTCATTTGCTTGGAAGATGAAGACAGGAAGACAAAAAGAGAGAATCGACACACCTCAGATGACAGTGGGACATCCATTAAAACTAGAGTTTTTCCAGATTTTTGGTCTTGAACCACAGCTCCCAGAATATTGCCTAGGAATTCTTGGAGAATTCTGAGAGTTGCAGTCTACTTCTGGGAGGTACTGGTGTCAGGAGTTTCAGTCCACAAAAACCTCTGAAAGAGAACACCTCTACCAATCATTTCAGCCTATTTTAAAAGCAAAAACTAAAGGTACTTAGCATGCAATCTTCTGAAGCTAGCTATGCGAAATCTAGCAGATTTGCTCCCAAAATGAATGTCTGTCAAGTCTCTGCATTTCATTTCCCTAAGGGTACGGTCATAAAAGTTTCAGCTGTTTTGGTTTCCCAATGCAAATCATGTGGCTTTTTAGTTGGCTTAATCAATTTAACACCACAGTGTTGGAAAATATTTGGTCTTACAGTGGAACTTAGATCTACTAAACCTATTGTCCCAAATCCTGTTGCTTAGTGTAAAACACTGCACTACAATAGGCCCATTGCATCTATAGGGATTTACTGAATCAAATCCCCCAAAGTTTCACTGATTCAACAACAGCCCTACTCTAACTCCAGATTTACTATGGGTGTTTATACACAACCCCTAAACTCCAGGGCAAATGGCTCCCAGCTCCGGAGCTTAAAAATGTTTCCCCACCAGCTCCAGAGTTTACAGGAAATTAAGTGCGACCCCGCCCACCTAAGCACGACCCAGCACACTTTTCAGGTACCTGCTCTTGGGAGGTGAAAATTGCTTGATGCAGATGTGCCGGGCTCTCCTCACTTCTTTTTGTTGTTGTTTTTTGCCTCCCGCCCCTTTAAGAGAAGGAATCAGGAAGTGACGGGGCTTGGAGCAGCTTCCACCGGCACCGGAGGTAAGCCTTTATTCTTTTGTCCCCTTTTTTCCTCCCTCCCCTCACGCAGCCAGCAGCCAGAAAGTGCAGAGGGGTGGGGACAGAGGAACAGCAACGAACCCCCAAGATCTCTGGTCCGAATTTAAGGGGCCAGCGGATCTTAGGGGTCATGTGAAAAGGCCCTATGCTAAAGATAGAGCTTCAAAGAAAACCCCACCCATCCCCTTCCTCATCTCTGGTGTCCAGTTCTTTCAGTTAGCATTCAGAGATCTTTGAAATGCTGGCTGTGCTTTCACTCTAATCTTTTCAGCCTGTGGCTCTCTTTGGAATAAATGGTCCTGATGTCTACTCCACTCTGTTAATCCTCTAATACAGTACCTTCCTGTCAACTGTGCTGCTTCAGGATGCTTCTGGAACAACAATGATTGTGGAGTACTGAATTCCACTTCCAAACCGGTTTTCCCCAGCCTTCTCAAACTCAGTAAGGTGAGGAATGACAGAAAATGACCCATATATGTGTGTATTTGCTGTCTCCTTCATAAATAATATAGAATCACAGCGTGACAGATTGCATTGTTATGCATTAAGCGTATGCTTATTTTAGTAAAGGTTTTATATTAATAAAACGTTTATGTTAATAAGCATTTTAGTCTTTAAAAGTGCCAGAGAATTTTGTTGTTACTGAAATAAGGTGATACAACTATGTCTTTAGAATTTTTAAAAACACAAACAGCTATTTTAGGGGATGATGCCTGTAGATCATCCTGGCTCAATGCTCAATCCAATCCACACGAGGAAGAATGATTTATTTGCAGTTACAGTAAAAACAAACCAACCTTTGTCTCATAATTCCCCCTCCCCCCAACTGGTAACCCCACCTAGTCATAATAAAATGAAGGATATTCCTTTCGTTCATGAAAGAACTGCTTGTGAAAGCAGTTCTGCCAAGATATAGTGTATATCTCTCAGCTATTACAGAATGAGACAGTTTTCCTAAACTTGTCCAGTTTTCTTGGGGGACCAATGCAGATATTGCCATCATACAGGAAAACTGAAAGTGTCACCATTATGGAAGGGATTGGTATTTTGAGTTTATTTAAGTATATTCACCTTAAAAAGACTCAGCTTCTTCCCACAAATGTCTTTTCCTGTTTTTCTCATTAGTCGTAATTGTATAAAATAAATTATCCACATGCATTTTAAAAATACAGCTCAACCATGATTCTGACCATAGCTTACACAGATATTTTAAACCTCATATTCAAGGATGGAACATTTTAGTCCTCTAGAGACACATTTTGCTGCATAATATACATTGAACCAGAATAGCAATGCAGGCCTCCTGCAGCATTATCACTGAAACAGTCATAAACAACATCCACATGTTTCAGCTACTTGTCCAATACCTCTCTCACTGTTTGTCATTGGGATGCAGTACATGTTCCAACCCAAAAGTGGACCATGCCAATTGTTTTTGAGAACTATGACGTGAGATGCTCTGGTTGTTAGGTTGAAGAAGGTGCCTGGAATTCTAATTGGAGGTCAGGAAGTCCAAGAAGGGCATCTTAAACTCTAACACACATTCTAACCATAAACCTCCTAATTAGAGATGGGCACGAATCGAAAAAAATGACATTTCATTTTTTGTTTTTTTGTTGTGGGTCCATTTCAGTTCATTTTCATTTTTTGTGACTTTTTTGAAAAAAATTCATTTCGTTTTTTCATTTTTTGTTTTTCATTTTTACCTGCTTTTTGTGCGACTTAAAGCATTTCCACGCGCGGACGTCCCCCAATGCCCCAGACCAGAGAGAAAACACTAAAAAAATGATGCTGGTAGAGACACAGTATAGACTAGGTATGCAGGGAGGCTGAAAAGGCAGCGGTGGACGTTGTCCCAGGGCGTAAGGCAGCCGCAGAGTGACTGCGCTGTGGGGCAGGGTAGGATACTCACCGAGAGGTACGCATGCACACAGGGAGGCTGCAAGAGAAATCTCTTCTTTCTCTCCCCTAAGAGCCAGGCTGCAGCCAGCAGGAACACAGAGACACACACCTGCCTGGCTGGCCTAAAGTAACAAGTCTCAGGGACAGCAATCCCACCCTAACTTCCACCGCAGACTGCAAGGACGATGAGGGCTGCCAAAGCTTGTTATGTGCTCTCGGGCTGCCACACCTATTTAGTCTGCAACCTGGGCATGCTATTGGTTGAAATTGTCCATGAATTTACATGATCCCATCACATGGATTGCATCCATCTTGTGGCTGGAATCCATTTTGTGTCATCCTTAAAGGGAAAAGAAAAAAATACATCGTGATGGGAGAAAGACAAAAACAAATGTTTTAAGGACCGCACCCCCCGGTAGGTAATAATTTAAAATAATTATCACTGTGTTTTTACGGATGTCCTGGGCATTTTAATACCCAAGAAATCAATGTTAGGCATCTGGGAGCCATTTTCGGTCGATGTCCCCTAACTCCCCTTAAAGGAAAAAAATACAGTGATCTGAGAAAAGACATAAATGCATGTTTTAAGGACCCCACTCTTCCTGGTAGGTATTATTAGGCAGAATAAATAATTATCGCTGGGTTTTTACAGATATTCCAGACATTTTTTAACATTTAAAAACAGCTAATTTCATTGCGCGTCGCCATTAACGAAAAATGAAATGTAATGAACCTAATTTTCGTGGTTCTGTTAGGTTCGTTCCAATTTCATCACAATTTTCGTTATTCATTTCATTACGTAATGAAATGAATAACGAATAATGAAATGCATTTTTTTCATTTCGTGCCCATCTCTACTCCTAATGCTGCTTTTCAATCCATTTAGATTCCTATTGAGATTAGAGATTAGTCTGATTTAGGCTGAAATCAAGGAACATAAAATTAATGGTAGAAACAATTGCAAAATGTATGCACCACAGCAAATGGTGAGATGGAAAGTTACAGTTTTTTAAAAAGCATATTCATATTGTTGATGGATGGATTCAGTTTCTTTGGCATAAGATTTTTGACTTCTTTCTTTACGAGGAAATCTCTCACTTGTAGTAAGCTTCTATCAAAACAAAAGTAAACCAACTAGTCTTCCATTTGCCCTGGCCATATTTAATAGATAAAACTATTATCATAATGGAGAGGGTTGTATTGTATCTCTCCATGCCATAGCGGAAAAGAATAATGAGTCTGTAAGAAAAATGAGGGTGCAACTCTCACACAATGCAATAAACATGGTTGAGGATACAGGGATTCAAAGCCAGTGTTTTCCAAATGACCCTCAAAGCCTTCTGACTGAACTGGCTTATCTGTCTATTTCACTGTCTCCCATATTCAATTTGTTTTCCAAAGAAGAGAAAGAAAGAGAATTAAGTTTTTTCTAATGAATCTATGAAGGAATTATCAATATCTCACACTACAAAATATATTAAACAAAATCCCCCATTCCTCCTTGATTCATATAGAAAGCTAGCAGATGTGGATTATAAAATTATTTGTGCACTGCAAACTTCATATAAACATTGCATTTTGATGATGCTACATCCAGCTTGCATACAGACTCGCAGACTACCAGTAAAGTCACCTAATTTAAAATGTATTTTTTCTCCTACAACAAAATATTGTCAGAAAGCGTAATAGAATGATCTTCTAACACATTTTGGAGTTTAATTACTACCTAATTATCACTAGTCCAATCCATTTTAATTTCAGCAGTGAGAAGTGTTTAACTTGTGGCAACACTAATGGTTTACACATTGATGATACTGATAATAAATAATAGGAGAAGCCTGTTAATATAGATAGATGATTGACAGGCTGATGGAGGCCTACAGAAATGTCCGTCAAACATCAAGGACAGCTGACAGCACAGCTGGGGTCACTATGGCTAGAAAGAAATGCAGGAAATCTTTGTCTTCATTCGATCAAGAGTTCCCTCAATCACTGAGCTATCTGTAAGAAGGAGGTTTTCTTATAATGGCCTTGACTCATTACTTTTGGAAATTATTTATAGCAGACTTTATGGATGAGTTATGAAGGAAAATCAATAGTTATGCTTGAAAAAAACTGGGTAACTATTAATTTGATAGTAGCACGGAAGGCAGAAAAAATCTGAATAACCCTCGAAAATAAAGAAAAGATGACATTACATATGCAATGACTTTTCCTGACTGTCACACTGAAAGTGATGTGATTTACTCTATGAGGGTACGTATAATTCAGTAAATCATGTAGATAGTTTTCAACATGAATGGACAATCAGGAATTGTAAGTCTCCCATAGTTACATGGAATCCCATGGCAGGTGGCTGAGAGGGGAGCGCTGATGTCAGTGCTACCATCTCAGCCCCCGCTGGGAGATTCCCTTACCTCATTTCATTTTGTTATTTGTAAGTAATGGTTTTTTTTTTTTTTTGAAAATTTTTGTTACTTATGATACGAAACAAAACACAAGGGGGCCGAAACTGAATGAAACAAAACTCCATTTTTCCATTTTCTGACTGTCCCTATATTAGCTTCTTCCACACAATTAATTTTTAGGTGTACAATGAATGCATGCTTGTTACTCATATGCAAAATTTTCCTGAAGATTACACTTTTTTTAAAAAAAATCAAATCAAATCAGAATACATGATTTTTTATTTAGAAAAATGATGTTCTTACAAATTATTATCTAATCTATTATTTTTACTATGTTAAACTATATGATTGAGTGGCAGTTATGGACATCCATTATTGAGAAATGATAGGTCAAGGGCAGCTGTGTATCTTAACTTTATGAAATGCCAGCTTACGATATTTTCTGAGTGCTGCCTTACAAGTCTTCTCTCTGAAAGCAATTCCATGGTAGCAGTAGCCCTGTGAATCTAGAGAGTTTGTGGTTCCCTATAGACTAACTCGTTTAATATAGAATCAGCTTTGTGTTCTGTGTTTCACTTCCTGCATCTTGTGAAGTGGGCTACAGTCCACAGAAGTTTATGACAGAATAAACTTGCTCATTTTTAAGGTATGCCAGGACTCATTGTTTTGTTTGCAGGACTGTGTGCATTCCCAGTCTGGCTTAAAGAAGAAATCAGAATCCTGTTTGTGCAATGTATACACACATAGTTTGTGTAATATCCTGTGGCTAACTGTAGCTAAGTGACAAGGTGCTATTTTTCAATGATGTGCCTGATCATGTGTCCAATTGCACAACTGCAATGCACCTTGGCACCCCATCAGTTAGCCACAATTAGTGGTAGCTATTTACACAGTAAGCCATATTGTATTTTGCAAAACATCACATCATAAGAGTATTTCGGCATCACACCCACTGGGTGCAGGCTGTGTTGTGTTCCCCACCCCCATCTGCAGCTTGACACAATGTTATGACAACAACACTACAACTGGTCAGGTAGAAGATACAGATTTATTTACATATTTTTAGATTCTCTATATTTAGTACTTATTTAGTACCTATTGTTTTTAGCTAGACAAGACAAGCTTATTCAATTAAATAATTTCCATTTAACAACGGGTTTCATATGTAACACAGAAATATTTAGCTAGCCAAGACAAGCTTACTCAATTGAATAATTTCCATTTAATATGGGTTTCATATGTAACACAGACATATTTTAATATTCCATATTCATACAGCAATATTTATACAGTAATCTGTATCCTTAGGAGCAAGGGTGTATCTGGGGGGGGAGGTGGAAGGGTGCATTTGCCCTGGACCCACAGCAATCTGGGGGGCGGCTGGAGGGGTAGTAGGAAGAGGAAGCTGTGCGCCCTCTTGCCAGCAGTCCTCCTTTTCCCGGCTAAGGCTTGGCAACAGGACCTCCTCTACCACTGCCGCCTCTTCCCGGCATGCCCAGCTGGTGCCTCTGGTTGTGCAGGGCTTCCAGGGCCTTGACGAAGCCGGCGGTGAACTCCTGCTCCCCCTGCTCCTCCTCCAGTGAGGCCACCCCTCACCCCTCCGGAGTGACAGCTCTTCACCTCTGTGGAGGGAGGAGCAACCTTAGGAAGGGTGGAATGCACAAATGGCAGGGTGGGAACTAAATGTCAGGAGGGGCGGTCCCCAACTTCCCAACGGTGGGTGAGGGGCTGAAGAACTCAGCATGCCCCTTGAGGTCCGAGACACAGGGCACTGGGATGGGGCCTGCCTCACTTGGCACCATGGCTAGCCCCAGCCCCATCCACTTGGCAACGCCCATGCCCGCCTCTCTTCCGCTTGCACCGGCTGCTCCATTGATCCAACCTGCACCTCCGCTGCATGCTGCCATCAGCCCTGGCTAGCCCTCAGTGTCTACGGCAGGCAAGGGTCCCCTTGAATGACACCCTGCCTGGCTGTAAATGGTGGCAGATGAGGAAGAAGAAGAGGAGGAGGAAGGCGAGCTGAGCAGGGAGTGTGTCAGTCGGGGTGCTTCCCCCAGGTGGTGAGATGCAGAGTCCCCATTCCCCTCATTGTTCCCACAGGATTGGGCCCCCCTTGCTGGCTGGGTGTGATGCGGTGGCAGGCAGGAGGGGCGCAAAAACAGAGTTTGTCCCCAGGCACTCCAAACCCTTGCTACACCTCTGCTTAGGAGATACAATTCATATACAAAGCAATGTGTATTAACTAATGCACAGTGAGCAAAGACATATAGTTGCCCAAATTGTTTATCTTTTACTTTTATATGCTGAGAAAGGGGTTAGGTATAAAAGAAAAAGAAGTGTAACAAATGGTTATGCAGTCACTGAGCAAAAGACCAAAAATCATTGCTATTCAACTGGTGTTTTTTTTCATTCATGCTATCAAAAATGACAAATATAATTTAAACTCTTATCTTTTCCCTCTACTTTCATGAAAACAAAGATATTGTGTAAGTTTAGTCCTTCGAGGGACATTTTGTCGACCAGTGTATTTAAAGTATGTGTTCAGTAGACAAATTCCCATTGTACATTTTGAGTACATTTAACAAGGAGATTCTTAAGAACAACATTGACTTGATTATGTCCATAGAAAGTTGAGGCACAGTGGGGTAATGTATCAATTCATCTTTGTCTTCTCTGATGATCTAGTTTATTTGTTTGCCATCTTGGAATAAAATGAGAGCAGATTTTATGAAGTCTTGAAAACAAATATTGCACAAGAAGCAACCTGTTTCTATCTACAGCAATGGAAATCATTTTTGTTAAGATAAAAAGAATGTTTTAGGGAAAAACCTTTAGCCTAAGAAGAGAGACGATCATATAGATATTAATGTAGAAAGTCCTGGGTCAGTTCCTAAGGACTGGGAAAAACCCCAGTGTGAAACCCTATAAAGCTGCTGCCAGGCTATGCAGGTTAACCTTCTCATGACTTTTGTCTGGTGAAAGAGGGCTTCCACAATGGGAAAGACTGGTTTAGGTTATGCTGAACAAGAGACAGTATAAGGCAGGTTCCTGCAAGGCTTATAAAATCTATAAAGTCATGAAACTAAAATGAAGAGCTATTTCTTTCTGGTTATATTCAACAGAACAAGTAACAAGTAACAAGTGGGTTTCTAGCTTGGTATGGTAATTTGCTCCCTTGTGCTTTCAAATACATAAGCAGAGGAAGCACCTTAACCTCTCCCATGTAATTTTCAGGAGTTCCAACTCAGTTGACTAATCTCAACAGATAGTGGAGGGTCACTCTTTTCAGACTGCAAACAAACATGCATTCAGGGTTAGAGATGGGCACGACCAGGAAAAATGATGTTTCGAGTTGTCGTTTGTCGGGACGGGTCCGTTTCGGGTCGTTTCCATTTGTCGTGGAAATTTTCAAAAATTTGTCGTTTCTGTTTGTCGTTTGTTGTTTGTTGTTTGTGTTGGGGTTGGGGTTGGGGTAAGTGGGCTCTGGGAGGCACCTCTCTGGATGCCTCTGACGTCTGACCCACTAAGAAGGGAAGGGAAGGGAAGGGAAGCGTTTCACGTAGCCGCTGTGTACCATACATTACATTATGTTAGGGTTGGGGGGTAAGTGGCAGAGGCACCTCTCTGGGTGCCTCTGACTCACTAAGAAGGAAAGCATACTGGCATACTGGCGTACAGGTTAGGGGTAGGGGTAGTGGGCTCTGGCTGGGAGGCACCTCTCCGGGTGCCTCTACTGTGACCCAATAAGAAGGGAAGTGTACTTGCGTACGGATCTGGGTTAGGGTTGGGGTTAGGGTAAGGGCTAGGCTTAGGGTTACGGTTAAGGTTAGGGTGGGTTAGTGGGCTGCACCTCTGGGTGCCTCTGACCCACTAAGAAGGACAGTGTACTGGCGTATGGGTTAGGGTTAGGGTTAGGGTTAGGGTTAGTGGGCTTTTTATGCCCTCTGGCACATCCAGAAGTCTCAGTCAAAACCTGGCCATGCGATTGGTGGAATGGGTCCAAAAATTTGCATGGTCTCATCCCATGGCCAGCCCATCATTGCGCAGGTGTAAAAAAATAAAAATAAAAATAAAAATAAAATAAAATAAAATCAATGGAGACGTTTTATTGCAAGAAAAACCCACTGCTGCTACTATAAAAAATCAGGCATTTAAAACACCTAATTTTCAAATGTTTCTGTGGTGCTTTGGTGGGTTTTTGGACCATGATTTAAAAATAAATATTGCGGTCGCCATTTTGGATCCCCCCACTGCATGGCAACTGGAGACGACGAGGATGGCCCCCCCAGCCTGGTACCAGCAGCCCAGGACAGAAGGGGGGGAGGCCGGGGACACCCCCAGAAACCACCCCTCTCTGGTAGGTGCCCTCACTGAGGCAGGCATATTTTCGCCTGCTTTTATGGCTGGGAATCGGGTTTTTTTTATTTGTAAAACTTTTTTTCTGTGCTGCTTGGCATCGCACGATCACCGCGATGCCATGAACAACAACGAAAAATCAGACCCAATTTTTCTTTTTCGGGTCGGGTTCGAGCTGGAGCAGAGTAATTCTTGTTACCGTTACCCGTTATGTAATGATAACGATAACCGAAAACGGAAACGAGAATTTCGCCGCTCCATGCCCATGTCTATTCAGGGTGCCGAGACATATTTACTGAAATAATGTACTGTATTTTTCAAGGCATATGTTTCTTCAAAACATTCACATTATTTCTCTGTAAATTTCATCATATCCCTGGACTGCAGAGTCACCTCACTGGTAAAAATTATTAAAATTGTGAAATACCCTGGTAACAGATTTCTGAGGTGTAAGCTGTACATTAAATGATGTGTTCTTCAGATAAGTATACTATAGGTCTTATGAGAACGGATCATAGAGTGTGTCTGTCAGAACAGACTGTAGCATGCTTGTGGAAATTCACCTTGGGCAATTTAGGGTCACTGGCAAATAAGGTTGAGGAAATACATCTTGTAGTAAGCAGGGCACATGATTATGCCAAGGGGTTTAAAGATATTGCTTGTCATTGTATGTGATGCAATCTTATTTATATTTCAAAGTAATGTAATACTGTATGTAGCTCTGCATAGGAACCTTCCTACCCTATCCATCTAGAGCACATTTAGACATCATTTTAAGCATACAGCCTCTATAATTTTCACTTCCAGTCTGCCTTTTTGGACAGTTGATCATTCTTAAAGCATTGGTGTGACAGAGCTATTAAGGCCAATGAGAGTTCCAGCACCTAAAAACAGTTGATAATTACAGAAGAAGGTTAGTTATTTTGCTTATTTTTCCAAAAGACTAAAATCCGAATGCTCCTGTACAGATGGTTTCAAGGCCCACTTCCTTGGTTACTATTGCAAATAAACCAGTAGATGGATATACCAGCTTTAGCAGCTATTTTTACTCTTAATGCCATCTGTGTGGTCCAGGAAGTTTTCTAGTAATAGATAATTTATGGCTGTTAACATCATCCTGCACTCATGAAACAAATGTTGACCACACTTTCAAAACCTCCTAGTTTCCTTTCTAAGCATCAGAAAATACTGTATACGACATGGACACCAAAAGACAGCATGTAACAGTATTGTTTAATAACCCATATGCTTATTGACCTACGGATCCATTTTCAGATGCCTTTCAGCAACAGGCACAGCTGGTTTGCCAAGGAAAAGGTTTTCATGGACAGCATTGTAGAGATAGGGACAAAGTGGTTTGTCCCAGTTCATAAAGGCAGCAGCACAGCTGCTCCCCCCCTCCTCTGGCTCAATCTGCCACTCTCCAGGCCCAGTGTGCTAACTTCCTGCACTTACTCAACTGATCTTCCTGTCCTGTTAACAGCTTAGGCTTCTCTAGACCACCCTTTTGGCTGATCTACCACTCCCATACAAGAGACAGAGAATACTGAAAAAATCAAACAGAAGCAACAGGCACTAGGAATGAATGAAATTTATTAATAGTCAAAGACCAGCAAACTATTACAGTTACAATCAAATAATCATTATACCTCTAAAATATATAAGTCCATTATAAGACAACAGCCACCAGATTGATATTATTACTTTTAAAACATATAGTAAACATAGCAACAAAAACAGACACTTTCTAATTGCTAAAATTGCATGACTGTCATAATAATCTGAGGTAGGAGGAGTTGTGGAATAAATTGTACAGGCATGATCTTAGATGTAGAAAATCAAGTATTCTTTGTCAGCCTGGCTCAAGTCTCCAGCCTGCAATCTTTTGTGGGAGCTAGTTGCCATGCTCATTAAAATCAGTTCTTGGTCCTCTGCTATGATGACGAACACTTCCTGGGGTCGATTCGACTATTGTTTCTAGAACAAACACCTTATTGCACATAATTCTACTAGCAAGAACATGCAGTATGAGTTTGCTTATCTTCAGTGTTGGAGACATTTCATAAGAACATAAAAAACATACAAAGAACCAAGCTGGATCAGGCCAAAGGCCCATCTAGTCTGGTTTTCTGTAACTCACAGTGGCCCCGCTAAATGCCTCTGGGCATGCACGAGACTGGATATCTGTCTCCTGATACTGCATCTGGCCCTTGAAGTACCCTGTTTTTAAGCCTGAAGATTACACATTCTCATCATGGCTTTTCCTCCAGGAATCTGCCCAGTCCCCTTCTGAAGGCATCCAGGCCAGATGCCATGGTTGATCATGTAAATGACTACACTGCCTGCATTTTTAATCTAGTTTTTAAGATTAAGATAATCTAATGGGTTTTGTGAGTTTGAGTCATGGCAACTGGACTTCTTTTCTTATGAGATTAAAATGTTTCACTACTTATCCAAATAGCTTCTTCAGTCTGAGAAAAGTTGGTGGGAGGCTTCCAATGTATAGTCCCCTTGCTTTTATTCTCCCCCCAGTCTGAATAGGCTTGTTAGATGGATAATGACCTGGGATGTGTGAAAGTCACACCAATGCAACCTTTCCCAACACCTGTTAAGTATGGATCATTAGCAGTGGCCTTCCTGATGGAGGTGTGAAGTGGTTCTGATTTATCTGGGGATCTATGAAATGGCAATATGATACATGGAAGACATATTTTGCCTAAGTCCCCCACCCCTGTTGAAAGAGGGATATTCAATATACACATTAATGGCTTCCCTGATTCCACCTGTCTTCTCCATCTAATAATTATGCATTGTCATCTTTGAATGAATGTCCTTTGTCATTCAAATGAAAGTACACCACTGATTCTGGTTCTCAGCTGTTGCCCCTCCTGTGCCAGGCCACTCTCCTGTTTAGTGGCTGTTTAGTATTTCTACTGTAGAGCTCTGTGCACTCCTCTTGTGTTTTGGTGTTGGGCTTTTTGGGTGGATGAGTCTTGCCCCCTCCAAGCCCGGAAATACCGAGGCGAGACCACTTCGGCTTTGGGTAGAATGGGCCACAACTTTATTTAAACTTATTTAACTTGTTCAACTATAATATTTAGGACCTTTAAAGGGTACCTGACCCGTAGTGCAAACAGGTAATATTAGGGGATGAAATCCTGTAGCTAAAATGCTCTGTATTCAGAGATATTCACCCATAGGGAGATGCTGCCCACCTGTTCAGCATCGCCCAATAGGTCCAATCTGCTAGCCTGACACAGCCCTCAGGAGACCTAATGTCAACTTGCTAACTTTAACTGTTTCCTGAAATTGCCAATGGTGTTAGATTTATTTCGAGGGCTGTCTGGCGCCTTAAGGGCGACTTATTAGGGCTTAACTGGATACAATTACCTGTTGCACTACCCGCAACGTTAGTGGCCGGGATAGAAGGAAAGATGCCCATCCCCCGCAGAAAAGAGAATGGGATGGGCGAAAACGCGTGGCCACTCAGGGCCAATCAGAGTGGCCACCAAAAATTCCCATCCGGCCCCAAATGGCGACCAGCTAATCTCATTATTTTACCATAGGGAGGGAGGGTGGGGCCACCGGTCTAGCCGAGAAGAAGATAGGGGCAGGAGAGGGAGCCCTTTTTATAGGCTCCCGTCCCCGGGCAGAAGTCCCCGGATGGGCGCAAAGTTTTTGCGCCCAAAGTCCGACGGCTGCGGGGGCAAACTCGCCCCACCACCCCAACGAAGTGGTGCGCAGAGCTGCCCCTGCCTTAGATTGCTTGTGGGTTTGAAGTGAGTGGGTATGTGGTGTTTGCCAAAAATCCTTTAAAAATTTTCAGACATTCCAGCCATGTAAGGAATGACAAGGTCCTTCCCTTGGCTCTGAGTCTCAGATAGATCCATTGTTAAGGGTTCACTTTGGATATCCCCATACCTTAATTGCTATCTTCAGATGGCTGTCTTTCTTCTTCGTGGTTTCTGTGGTGGTGGTTCGCATATGTGGACAACACCTGGATAAAAATCAAGAGCCAGGAAATGCAGGCTTTACAGAGCACATAAATGCAGTGGACCCAAATATCAAGTTCACTAGGGGAGACACCAAATATAACTGGCTGGCTTTCCTGGACTGTGCAGTTATGATAGGGAAGAAAAATTTACAGGAAACCCCCACACACTGACCAGTACCAACTGTTTTACTCCCATCACCCATTACAACACAAATTGGGCATCATAGGACTCTAAACTATATAACAGAGATCTTCCCCACCTCCAGAGAAGCAAAGAAGGAAGACAGGATGAATAGTGAAATGTTTCAGTCCCACGGGAAAATAAGTCCAGTTGCCATGACTCAACCGCCAGATAACCACACCCAGATGACTGAGTATCTTAACAGACCTAATGCGTTAAGATCCGGCTAGTTTCTAGACCAGTATATATCTGCATATAACTCCATGTTGTTACCTTGCATTTCTCAGGCAAGCTCTATCTAGATAAGTCTTATTCTTTAAGAGAGGTTGAGCTGACAGAGATGGGATGCTAGTAGAATGATGTCTGACTACATCTGATGTTTTTCTTTAAGGTGCTTAAAAGCCTTAATGCTTTGTTTACTTAGCATATGCTACTACTAATCTCTTGGTATAATTTAGGACAAGCTCAGTCACAATGGCAAGGTTGAATATCCAAACAGATATTTGAATGCAGGTATTTTGTGATCTTCCTCTGCAATGTAAGGCTAAAAGAGAAGATTGAGTTGAGAGAAAGTTGGCCTGACAGATAAAATAAAATAAATGAGTAAATAAGAAATGCATCAGAATAACCTTTCCTGAACTTTTAAGCAATCTGAATAAGAGAAATAAGGGATATATCCAATTTGCCAATTTCATTACTAAGCCTCTCATGTCTCCATGTACGTAGTTATGTATGCATGGTACCTGCCATTCTTTCCTTAATCTTTTCCTTAACGATAGTCTTAGCCTCCTGGTTCTCTAGAATGCCATTGTGCCTTCTGAAAAGATTAATTAAAACTATTAAAATGCAGTGGTGTAACTGCAGAACAATCAAAATTATAACTGCTAGGCCA
The DNA here is from genome assembly GCA_029282475.1 of Phrynocephalus forsythii. Classification (NCBI taxonomy): domain Eukaryota; kingdom Metazoa; phylum Chordata; class Lepidosauria; order Squamata; family Agamidae; genus Phrynocephalus; species Phrynocephalus forsythii. Next base: position 62,977,724 of record JAPFRF010000003.1, read on the forward strand.
GTCCTAATGTATCCTTAATTTTGAGTTGTAGTTACTCCAATTCATTGGTACTGATAAAACAGAGAACTGCAATATAATTATAGCTGAGATTAATACGGCCATGGCCTGTGATTTAAAACTGATTCAGAAATGGATATTACCCATGAATGTACTTTTGCTTGATTACATTTCTCCCACATTTGCCACTAGAGCTTGCTGTGATGCCAGCAGACAAAATCTAATCTGCTGTTCTGAAGGATAAGAGATCTTCATCCTCTCTATTCCTTCCCCCCTATTATAAAGATACTGTATATGAAAGAACAAGAAGACAGTATGGATATGTCGTGTCACAGCACTCAATGGCAATTAATGGATAATAAAAAACAAAACAAATGGGCCGGATCTTGAGAATGACATTGTACCACAAAAACTCTGCAGATCCTAAGCTATGGAAGTTCACATTCTGTTTGAAACACCCTTTCACAGCCATACCAAGTTCAAAGAAAGCTTGCACAAAAGGGAAACACCACATTTCCAATGGTAACATACTTTTCAACCAGTTCAAAGAAAATGTTTCTCTTTTCATATGAATTATCTACTCTCTTCATCCCCCGGTAGTCGGTAGCACTGGAAAGCATGCTACAAAGGGCTTCTGGACCACATTTATGTCTATGGTTGTGTTTAGTAATTCATATTCTCAGCTGAGAGTGGAAATATGGGGGAGGGAGGTTGGACTGTAGCTCCCAGACACCCACAGCAATATGCCAACTGAAATATTTCCCGTATCTGGCCAGAAGAATCCACTGCTTGTCCTGAAAGAGGTTGAACATTCATGCACATGGAAAGTGAATGCTTACAAAGCTTGGAGCCTTTTTGCAAGCATCCCAATGGAATGCATCAGCTCTATGTGTTTGTCCACTGAGTAATCCAATGAGCATTGGAAAAGATGGTATGTTTGGATCTCAAACAAATGATGCTGGTCCATGATGGCAGTGTCCTCTGCTTATGAATAGAAAAAGTGGCAGAGGCCTGCTGTTCCTATCCAGCTGAAAATCAGTGATAATGATATGGAAGCCTACCAAATCAATGTTAATAGGGATTATTGTTTTCAGTTAGATGTGCAATGTCAATGAGTTGTGTATCTTTTTCTCTCACAACCTCAGCATCACATGTTACCCAGACTATTTTTCAGTTTCCAACAAGACACAGAAAAAGATGCAAGGAGGACCTGTAAATTAATGTACATAACTTTTAACTAAAAACATTTTATTTCCTTCTTTATCTTTGTTTATGCATATGACACATTTTATAAAGGGAAACAGCGACTAGAAGACAGGGTGTCTCTGTGAGATTCGTGGCTCTCTTTATGCATGTCATGTGGTAATTATAAAATATTTACTCTCTTTATAAAGTACATGTCTAATTGTCGAAGCCAACATTACCATGGAATACATAATATAACACAAACCAGATTCTCTCCACTTGGAATCCTTCAGTTATGTAGACAATAGAGATGGGCATGGAACGAACAATTTTTTGTTTTCATTGTTCGTTTTTGGTTCGTTATGCAACAAAATGACAAACGAAATTTGTCCCTAAAATGAAACGAAACGAACAGAAACGCGGGGATTTTGGTCATGCGTTTCATTTCCGTTACTGCAATGAAGTGAGCGGCTTTAAATGCTAAAAAAATCATTAAAAATTGGAATAAATGGTAATGAAATGGTAACAAAATGATAATGAAACGAAAATGAATTTTTGAACAATTTCATGAACAACGGAAACGAACCGAAACGGACCTCTAAATGACAAACGACAAATGAAACTCCATTTTTTCTATTCGTGCCCATCCCTAGTAGACAACCATCTCCATCATTCCAAGCCTATATGTCCTATGAACTGTGTTTCAGGCTTTGTTGATTGTCACATGAAATGGTAGACTTAGGCAACAGGTGACCAAGAATGTCAAATTCGTACACACACCCTTAAAAGCCTGTGCTCCTCTTCAAAGCTGGGAATGCATATTTTATTCCTTAGGTCTAAGGCAGGGTCCTCAAACTTTTTAAACGGGAGGCCAGTTCACTGTTTCTCAGACACTGTTGTGGGCCGGACCCTGCAGCTCCTAGGCATAGCTCCAGGGGGGTGAGGGAAGGCCCAACCTGCTTCACCCGCCCCCAGCCCAATGCCACTCTCCTCACCTGCTGGCCTGCATGGCAGCCCCAATTCTCCTGCGGCTTCAAGTGGGGTAGGGAATGGCCCATCCTGCTCACCCCCCAAGGTGCTAGAGGCAATGGTGGGCTTTGGTGACTAAGGCGGCAGCAGGAGAGTGGGGGGCTCTACAGTAGCCAGCAGGCCAGATTCAGAACCCTGGCAGGCCGCATATGGCCCATGGGCTGTAGTTTAAGGACTCCTGATCTAAGGGGTCCTTAAAGTCAAAGAACTATGGGACAGCATTAGTTAGTTTTCCAGGCCACCCATCATATATTGCCTGGCTGTGAAGACTCTTCATATCTAACCATGACCACTTTTATAGCAGGAATAGCTGGCAAAATAAAAATAAATCCTCCATGTTATTGCTGTGGGGCAGTTCATTTGCTATAATGGGTGGTGACTCCTCTATTGCAGCAATGAAGGAGGAGACTCATTGTCCTCCATTTTGATATGGAGACGACCTATGTTGCTGCCACAGTGTGGAAGTGAGCATCTTCTATGCTGCTGTGGCATTGGGTGAGGGTGACATTTCCTACACTGTCAAGGTACAGGATGCTTTTTCTCGTCTGTACTGGGGAGAAGCATCTCTTTCCCTATAGTGGTGATGGGAATGCTTCCTTTGTATTTATATGAGGACAGCATCAAATGACAATGCCACAATGTTAGGGGAGTTTTACTTCTCTTGTAAGGTAGTATATACATATGGACTATCTTGAGATTAGACTGCAGGTGGGGGAAAAGCAATCTTTAGGTTCTATCTTAGCTTTCTTTAGAAACATTAATTCTGTATGGAAGATTCTTAAGCCTGCTGCTGTTATTTTTCTTAAATGGAAGAAACTGCCATCCACCATTCACTCATTGCAAACAAGAAGCAGAGTTGAAAGATTACCTATAAATAGTGATAACTGATGCCGGCACAATCTCATACAAACTATTGCAACAGTTGCAGCCAACTTATCACCAGATCAAGCCTTGGCAGCTATCTAAGGACATAAAGCCAGCTCAAGGTACCAAAATGGCATTGCTTTGCCATTGCAGGTAAGTGGCACAAGTCGAGATGTAGATGGAAAAGAATAACCATGAGACCAGGAGGCACACCTCTTTCTCAGAGCAGTGTATCATAACTGCTATCCACCCTTCTACTGTACAACCGAGACCATCCTTACTGTGGTGTAATGCTGTGTATCAAGAACACACATGTAGACAACAATGACAACTTCATACCAGTGTTCTGATAGATAAGGTACTGTATATTATTATGATTTAAATGGATTGAAACTGGATTCACCCTTCACTCTTAAAACTGGAAATAAATGCATACTTAGGATGTAAAAGCAAAGTGTGTCACATTGAATCACACTAAATAATCCCATTGAATCAGTAATGACTGTGTTAACATTTACAAAATATTTTTTACAAAAATATTCAACTTTCCATTGAAGCCTGTTTCAAAAGCACAGGAATCAACTGTTTGTTCTTCAGTATATTTACTTGGAAATTAGTCTCACTGATTTCAGACTGGAAAAATGGCAGTCATCTATGGGAATGACTAATGCCAAGATTCAGCACGACCTTCTCAGAAGCTCTGGGTAATTTCAGAGCATCATTCAATCACTCTTGTATGATGCAGCCTGCCCTCCTGACTCAGAAAACGTTTGACAAGATCAGGACATATCTTGAGTGTCTTTATTAATTATTTTTCATGATACATTTAGGTCTCTCTCATGTTCTGCTAGAAATTCAGATAGATGAAAGTAAGGAAGAAAGGATGAAAGAAAGGCAGCTAGAACATACTCATGTTCATCAGAGACACTAGAAGAAACTACACTCTTGATTAGAGGTTAACTTTTCCTACAATCCAGATGTGTTGCACTATAACTACCATTACCCCAAGCCAGGATCATGGGAGCCGTGATCCAGCACATCTAAATGGCAACACCTTGAGAATGCCATTTTAGATACCAACACCCTCTAGAAGTCTCAGCTCTATAGCTATGATCAGCTATGCAGGGGGGAAATGCATCTCTCATGTTTATGTTAATATCCTTGCTGTTCTTTCTTCACAGATCCTCCAGCTAGGTGAACACTGCTTAAGGCCTCTGTGACACAACTGGAGAAGTTACTTTTCTGGCCAGAATTGTCATTGGGATTCTATAGGTTTATAGCCTAAAAGTAACTTTCCCAAGCTTTACTCCATGGCATTTGTACAAGTAAGGTAAATGGCAGAGGCCATGGACTGAGTAGAAATGTCTCATTCCATTCTTTTGTGGGGTTGGTCCAGTTAAAAGCCAGCCATAATCAATGGGAATACCATTATGATTGAAAGGGCATAGGAGCTCTGGAATGGTCTGAGCCATTCATATAAGGTTTAAACCAGGGGTCCTCAAAGTTTTTAAACAGCGGGCCGGTCCACCACCCCTCAGACACCACTGGGGGCCGGACCACAGGGGAGAGAGGGGCAAGTGGGGCCACCACCACCCCACAATCAGCCCATGATCAGTGCATCTCCGGGGCCCCTGCAAATGCCTCCTGCTCCGGGTTGTGCCACTGCTGGGATCCCTCTGCTGCGCCTCCTCCTCCTCCTCCATCTCATACAGTGGCAGCGGCTGGAGCAGCTCTCCTTCCTTCCTTCCTTCCTTCCTTCCTTCCTTCCTTCCTTCCTTCCTTCCTTCCTTCCTTCCTTCCTTCCTTCCTTCCTTCCTTGCATCGGGAAGGAGGTGGCAACCCAGGCAAGCTCAGCCCCCTCATCACCTTCTAGGCGGCCACTCAGGATGAGGAGCAGCAGCCTCAGCAAGGCTGGCACCACTGCACACAGATCCGGCTGTGCACCCTGGCCATCATGCCCTTGCTGTGCCCGGGAGGGAAAGCTGCCTTCTCTCTTGGCCCAGCCCGGCCGGGCCTGACTTGATGCACCACAAGTGAGGGAGGGAATGAGCAAGGGCTGGGAACTGCCTCAGCAATAGAAGCAGCTGTGGAGGCTGGCTTGCTTGCGAAGTGGGGGAGAGAGGTGGGGGTCTGCAATTGGTCCCGGGGGCTGGATGCAGGACCCTGAGGGGCTGCATCCGGCCCCCGGGCCTTAGATTGAGGACCCCTGGTTTAAACCATTGAAACTACTTCATGTGTTTATTACACTGGTGAGCCTTTGCTCACCATTTTCTTAGAAGTGTCCACATTTCCTCACCTTCAGAGGTATGCCAAGTAAAAACCAGCTCTACCTACTTTATATGCCAAACACTACCACCGAGCATGACGAGCTGATTTCAGTTTACATACTCTCACCTTCTGCCATGACAGGAACTGAATTTGCTGCCAGAGCCAATTATTGTTATGAACCCAAGGCCATTCCCTTAGGATGGTTCAGTTTCTACCACCCTGAGGGAATTTCCACTTCTAAGGATGTGCTACCCATGGGCCAAGAATAACTTTATGAATACTGCATATGACATCTGAATTTCTTGCTTCAGTTTCATCTGACACATGCGACTTGTACTTTGAATCCTGCTGCCTTTCACATCTCCACATTTATAAGCAGTGCCTGTAGAAATGCATCCTCCTCGCCCCAATTAAATCTGTTTCTTAAAGGAAATGAAACACTGCATCACATTTTAAAGGGAAGTACCTATTTTTAAAATGTGCACAGGGCAATCACATTATCAGAAGTTGGTTGTCTGCTGCCGTAACACCAGATAAGTTTCAAGGAAGTACAAGATTGTTCAGATAAAATAAAGTAACTTTCAGAAAGGATTCTCATTTTTTTGTAACTGTGGCATAAACATGATTGAGACTAATGGAAAACAAATCACAGATGTGCAAAAATACATGTAGAACTACTATGGAAAACTCCACCTGTGATAAGGTGATGGCCAGTGCAAACCTCTTAGTTTCTTGGACAGAGTTTGGCAGTCATTTTTCATACTACAGCTCCCAGAATTCTCTAGCCAATATGGAAACAATATTTGCAGTCCCATAAAGTTGTAGTACCATAAAATAATCCCGCTGTTTGTCACTGTCAGGTAGCATGCTTCTTACTCAGCTTTTTGTTGTCCTAGGTCAGTGATGGCAAACCTTTTAGAAACTGAGTGCCCAAACTGCCATTCAAAACCCACTATTTTTTTGCAAAGTGCCAATCCAGCAATTTAATCTGAATACAGGTGGCTATGAAGGGGCAATGTCGGGTGCCCACAGAAAGTGCTCCAAGTGCCACCTTCGGCATCTGTGCCATAGGTTCGCCAACACTGTCCTAGGTCTATAGAATATGTTAACAGCAAAGGTTCACAAATTTGTATTTTTGGACTACTGGACTTCCTCGCGCAGACTGGGCACCACCACATGTCTGCACACAAAGAGTTTCACTGTTGATTGTCAAACCGAACTCCAGACTGAGATGTGCTACTAATATTTGTAAGGGAGTTAAAAAGGAGAGAAACAGCAGTGCCTAAATTAACCAAAACAATTAACTCTTCAAATAATCTAAACTGGACAATCTATTTCAAACAGAAATTTGAATGAAAGCTACAGTTTTTCAGGAAATCTTAGTCTATCAGCAGAAGATGGCATGCAAGTCAAAATTTCTAATCACACTGTCTCTGAAGTTCTGTTTGTGCATCTGCTCCCATGTAAGGCCAAAAATGTCACCAGAAAGGGCAATTTTCTTGCCACTGAACACTTCCTACTTTTATCCGTCAGCTTCCATGAATTCTGTCTAATGCCTTTCCTCATATGTAAGTTGTGGGAGCCTCAGGACAGGAGATAGAATTTGTGAACTCCAAAAAGAAACACAAAACAAACACAGGGTGTCATTACTGGTGACAGTGATTTTCAGTAATTAAGAACTTCCTTCTGTTCTGTGACTCCCACAACATTGGAAAGGTTCATGAGTCCAACTGCAGACTTTATGGACATATCATCTGGCCATTTTTGGATATTTTTATGTTGTTCCATTCATACCTTACTCTTCCAAGTCTACTGAACTCTGGAGAACATGGAAGCTTGCAGACATTTATAGCCTTTGGGTTGATCCTTACAATTATTTATCTTGATAATTGTAAATGGACAACTTTCCTCTAGAAATTGTTGCCTAACACCAAACATAAGACAAGAAAGAGTCATTCTGCGTGGGTCTAAGCACATGTCTATTGCACAGTGGTTATTTGTAAGCATGCAGAGGTAGGAAAAGTAACTTTCTTCTGGACTGTATTTCCCAGAGCATTCCAAACAGGATTCTGAAAGGTGTAATTCAAAATCTTCCTTCTGAAAGCCTGTTGCCCCAGATTCATATACACATCATCATTAGTAGCCACTGATTAGTAGCCTTATTCTCCATTTCCTCCATTCCCTTTAAAACCATTTCTTTTAGCAGAAAGTTCCAGATTTTGTATTTGTGACTTGAAGGCAGTCTGTAGTCTTTGTTTAATAGGCTGAAGCAAGTTTTAATTATTCTCCCTCTCACTGAAACTGTTTTAAATAACTATTTCTTATTAATACTTTCGTTTTCCTTCAGAATATCTAATGGCCTTGTTTTCTTTGTTCCTCAGGAAAGAAAGGTACTTTAAATTATCTTCATATTTTTAGGCCACTCATATCTGTCATATGGCTACTTTTTCATCTTGAGAGGAATGCTTCCAAATTTACCTGTACTCTGAAGCATTTTGTCTTGACAAAACTAAGGCCTTCCTTCCTTTTAAATAAAAGATCTGCCTTGGGAACATTTGCCATTTAGACTTTATAGTCAAACGGCAACATATGTGCCATTAATTGGCTGTTTTTCAGTAAAGAGATGAATACTTAATTATAAAGGTAAAAGGCTTTTGTTCTCTGTTGGGAACAAATGCTATTAAATGACTCGACCCATTCTGTTAGCATTATATATCAGCATATGACAGGACCTGGCCTTATTATCAAATCTGTAATTAATGTTGCTCTTTGGTTACTGTTATTCACAACTAGAGAAAAGCTGTACTGAAACTCTTCTGTTCTTCTACCTCTACCGTTTTATTAGTTCACCTTACAGTTTTCATTTCAGGTTTAACCTTTTTCCTCAAGCTATCTTTCTTAAGGTCAAAGTATATGTTGCTTTAAAGGTGGTGGCTCCATTGGCTCTCTCCCCTTTTATTGTCAATGGGGGGGGGCATAATTATTATTATTATGGATTCACACATCCCTGTGAGGATCCATTTTTCTTTCCTTATTTACCATATTATTCATAGTCCCCACATAGTTATGGAGCTTGAGGAAAAGAGTCCTTATTAGAGATGGGCACGACTTGAAAAAAAATTTTTTCGAGTTGTCGTTAGTCGGGCCGGTTCCGTTTCGGGTTGTTTCCGTTTTTTGCGAAAATTCACAAAAATTAGTCAGTTCGTTTTTTGTTTTTTGTTTTCGTTAGTACTGGTTTTTTTTGGGGGGGTGGCGGCCTCCTGGAGGCACCTCTGTGGGGTGGGTGCCTCCTCTGGCCCGTCTGGCTCGCTATAAAGGGAAAGCGGGATCCTAGAGGCACCTGTGGGTGCCTCCTATCGTCACCCACTAGGAAGGGGAAGCAGGCTCTAAGAGACCCCTCAACATGGGGGTCTCCCCTCCTCACCTGCTGCTGCAAAATGCATGCATAGCCATATGGATATGCATACCAGTTGCAGACAGTGAGACTAGTGATGGCAGTGAACCCAGAGCCATAAGGTGATGCCTAAGGCTCTCGCACCACCATGTCTCACAAAGAAGGGAATTGTACTTGCGTGTAGTGCAATGCAAGTAGATCTGGCTTAGGGTTAAGGTGGGTTAGTGCAAGGGCTAGGGTTAGGCTAGTGACGGGTAAGGTTACGGTGGGCTAGTGGGTTGCACCTCTGGGTGCCTCTCTGACCCACTAAGAAGACAGTCTGTGACATATAGGTAAGGAGTCAAGGATTAGGGTTAGGGTTAGGGGGCTAGGGCAGGTTTTAGGGAGCTTTTTGGCATATCCCAGAAGTCTCCATGGCCAAGTGGCCATGCAATTGGTGGGATGGCTCCAAAAATTTGCATGGTCGTCCACTCCCACATGGCTGGCCACTCGGCCAGCCCATCATTGCGCAGGTGTAAATAAAATAAAATAAAATAAAATCAATGGAGGACAGAGGAGGAGAGGAGAGACATTTTGTTGCAAGAAAAAACCCACTGCTACTGTGAAAAATCTGGCAGTTTATAAATTTTTGCGTGTTTCTGTTGTGCTTGTGTATTTTTGGACCACGATTTCAAAAACAATATTGCGTTCGCCGCCCCATTTTGGATCCCCCGCCCGCACCGCATGGCATGGCGAGTCTGGCTGCCCAGGACGGGGGGGGGAGGCAGGACCCCCCCTCCAGAAACCACCCCTCCGGTAGGTGCCCTGCAACCTTAGTCAAGCAGGCATTTTCCGCCTGCTTTTTTGGCCCGGGAATGGGTGGGGGAGAGTTTAAAAGTTTTTTTCCTGTGCCGTCCGTGCCGCTTGCTTGCGCTTTAATTCGGCCACTTCCGGAGACTGGGCTTTTGCTGGCTGCGAGCCTGCGGCGAGTCCCACCAGAGCAGCCCAGGACGGCGGATGGGGGGGAGGCCGGGGACCTCCAGAAACAACCCCTCTGGTAGGTGCCCTGAGGCACAGCAGGCATTTTTCTGCCTGCTTTTTGGCCGGGAACCGGGTTTTTTTAACTTTTAAAAACTTTTTTCTGTGCCGCGTGGCATTGCATTGCACTCCCACGATGCAAGCGAGCACAACAAATCAGATCAAAATTGTTCGTGCCGGTTCAAGCTCGAAGTCTGGCGGAGTAATTCCCGTTACCGTTTCCGTGGAAAGTAAAATAAAAAACGGAAAAAATAAAAGTCGTGCCCATCTCTAGTCCTTATTGAAACAAATGAAGGCTCATTTCCTGCCCTAAGCTCCAAAGCCATGTGGGAGAGGGAACCACTTCTGAGAAATTCATGGCTAGGAAGGGAAGGATGAAGACTCTTAAAAAAGAGAAGAGTTCCATAAAACAAAGCAAAGTCATGTTCCTCTAGAATATATCAGTTACAAAACAGGAAGCTTCCACACCAGCAGAAACAAACCAGTTCTGCCCCCGATAAAAAGGGAAAGCATTACAAAATATAGCTGAGGACACTGTGGAACTACAAAGCAAGACTTTTTATATGGCTGGCATATGGACCTCAAGCAACTCTATTTGGTCTTCTTTTCAAACTGTATGTGTATTAAGTATGAGTATTACAAGTCATTTTTATGTGTATGCCTAAACTGATATTCTATCAAAGATCTGGTCAAGAGTCCGCTCCAGTCTAGTGCAAAAAACTAATACACAAATATGTTTATTTCTGAAGGCTTTCACAGCTGGGATCTGACAGCTGTTGTGAGTTTTTCAGGCTGTTTGGCCATGTTCTGAAGGTTTTTCTTCCTGATGTTTCCCCAGACTCTGTGGCTGGCATCTTCAGAAGGCAAGGACCTCAGGGAACTAGGAGTTCTCTCCGTGCTCTGGTTCTAGTTGATGGTTTTATTTTATGTATTTTTAAAATCTTGTTATCCGATATTCTATTCTATTCAATAGAAGGAATTTTTAAAATGTAACATAGGCAGAATTTGTTCCAGTGGATGGATGCCACATCTACTTTGAAATAAACAGACCTCTCATGGAGGAGTCAAAAACCCATTCCTCTATTGCATTAGTCTACACATGGACATACCTCATGTGAAGCACCCAAGTTCAAATTGATGTAAAACTTATTGAACTTGATTTTAAAAAGTTTTTTTTTTTTACTAGTGGAGTCAGGTTTTCAGTCAAAATTAGGTTTGCTATCACCTTCCTATCAATTTCATTTTCTTAAAAAGAAATGTGGATTTGGACCTTTACAAAAATAGAGTTGTGTTCTGGTAATTTTTCTGAGCTTCAAAGGGCTGAGCCCACATTATTGTTCCTGAAATTTTGAGTGTCTACTCTTAAACAATTAATTTCATGACAGACAATGGGAAAGAATGTTCACCATTTTTACTTCACAGGTTTGTCCTCCCACAGAATCCCAGAAAATCATTTGTGTATGACTTCAAAACCAACATCTGGATGGCTGTATCACTGTGTTAATCAACATCAAATGCCTTGTATTTAATTTTGCTTTGATTCAAGAGGACACTAAACTCTTGAGTGCCTCTTCCCTAGGAGATAATTAATTGTGTTACAACCACGTACCAAGGAAGGTACATGTTCAGCCATTTGCTCTGATAGAAAAGTCACTGCTGATTCCTCTTTTCTTGAGTTTTGACTAAAAGCGACTAGTTCTACAGTAAATGCATATTTGCACAGTCACTTTACTATTTGTATCAAATGTAATTAAAGCAGCAGGAGTGGAATGCAGGGAAGAATAGCCATCCTGGGTAATAAAAAAACTGGGTAATCAGGGGTAACAAAAACAAAGCAAAAAATAAAAAAATACCCAAACAGAGGTTACAAAATCCTTGTGTGATTATGTACAAAATTATTTCAGCACAGCAGATGCTGGGGATCATCACAACAATGTGAAATTAAACAAGAACAAAGGGTCGGAGCTTTACATGTGCAAGAGGAGCTCTAAATTCAGAAGCCTAAGATGAAAAATTGCTCGGCAGCAGCATTTTTTAAATCCAAAGGTGTGGCTCAATGTGATTTTTAAAAAGTGGTTTCAATCCACAACATAAAAGTTGATGTTATTTGAGGAAGATCATTACTAATGCCCCAGAGCATAATAGGACCACTTTGACGCAGCACTGGTTAGTGGCTCTTAGGTTTTCATTGCTCTGTACTGGGGATGGACATCTTATGAAAAACAACATGCTGTTTCAACATTTCAAAAGCTTACACAACCTTATGAAATGAAATAAAATGAAAGCAAACAGGGTGTCATCAAGAAATGAAACAAAATACATTTTTTATTTCAGAAATGAAATGATTTGCTATAGTAGCAAGAGACCTCTTGACCCAACCATCTTGAAAACAGGAGGTTTATTTTTAAACTGATTGATTTGTTTTCCTTCCTTCCCTCCATGCCTCATATGTTGAGCTAGCTTATCTTTAATCTTGATCTGCCTGTAGCTAGCCAGGAGCTGAGCTCTTCCCTTCCCTTCCCTGCTGGCTGTGCCTACAAATTGATTTAAAGTTTTAAACTCATTGTTTTCCTTTCCTGATTAAGTAGGACTGTGGAGGTTTTTAAAAATATATATTTTCCTTCCTGGGCACCAATCAGCTGGTGAGCTTATCTCTCTGATATTCTTGATCTGAGGTGCAGCAGCTAGCACTTAGGTTTCTTGCTTGTTTACAGAGGGTTCTTTGCTTGAAAGCAAATAGATTGGAATATTTAAGGAGGGTCCTGATTTAGGGCAGTGGGCTCCCTGTTAAATAAACAAAAGGAAAGTTCCCCATTATTTATAGTCTTATGGAGCATTTTGTTTCATTTTGTTTCATGACTAAAATTCTTTTAAAAAATCTGTTACTAACGAAATAAAACAAAATGAAGACTGAAACAAAACAAAACAAAACAAACCACTATATTTCTGTTTTGTGCCCATCTCTGCTCTGTACCACTATCTGAGAAGAATATTGACAAATTAAAAAGAGCTGCGAAGATGATGAAGTGTGCTGCAGAAGAAGCAAAGGCTTGAAAAAAGAAGTTCAGTATATGTAGCCAAGAGAAAAGAAGATCCTATAGAAAGTTTTAAATATTTGTAAACGTCTCAGAAGGAGCAAAACAGTTATTTGCTTTAGCTAATGTGATCTGGAAACATAGCAATGATTTAGATTTGATATGGATTACTATTGCTGCTCATTTTGCCTTTCCATGATTAATTTCATTATTCATTTCATGTTTTTTTAATTAGAATCAAGCTTGGTGTAGGGGTTTAATGCTTGTTGGCAGAGCGGGGTGTCTTTTGTTTTGAAATCTTTTATCTTTTCATCCAATCTGACATGCTTATACATCTGTGTATTCATCAAACCTTAGTTTATTGAAATAGGAAATGTTAAATGGACCATTTTCAGAGCTTGGGAAATGCCTTCTAAAAGCAATTCATTACTAACTATTTCCAAAGCCCCACACTTCCTCATTAATTTGTTGCTTTTTTAAAAAAAAACCTGACTTCTTACATTTTCTCATTGTCTTCCATTACTTTTTGCTTTAAAAAAAAAGCAAATAAGATTGATAAGCGAAAGGCCTAAAACTTAAACATCACAATCAAAACTGTTACTTACCCAATAATATGTTGGATCTCCATCTTGGAAATCAGAAAAGGGGTGGAGACAGAAACAGATATTTAAAAGCCAGTGATTAGAAGGAAATATTTAAAGCCAATTAAGTGCTCATATCATAGCAGGAACGTCTGGCACCTCTAGGAATATGCAGATTATTTTGTGTTGTCATTGGTCTTTAGCCCTTAAGCCTCACTGGATATCTTTGAGAGCTGATTTCTCAAACACAAAAAAGTGTTAGCTGTTAAGAGTTTGGGGCTGTTTGGCCATGTTCTGGAAGTCTTTCTTCCTGATGTTTTGTCAGACTCTGTAGCCAGCATCTTCAGAGGGCAAGGAGCTCATGGAACTCTATAACCATTCTGGGGTATAGAGTGAGTGAGACTGTGAGGTTTTGCCTTACTGTGGTCAAAGACAACAGATGAACAATCACCTTTTAAGAAAAACAACAACAACAGTGTAAATACCTTTCCTAATATTTGGCATAGTTGTAAATTTAAGTACATTGTGTTACAGAAGTCCTGTTTGCTATCAATTTAAATATATCTCTAGTATCTTTCAAGGGCAAAGTTGTGGGAAAGAGGAAACGTGTCCTATGAAGGACAATAGGTGTTAGTCATTACATTGTGATGGAGGGATTAAGAAGTTTAACTGCAATCAGGGGTGGCAGCAATTCTTCTCTGTAGTTGATGGGTGTCGTTAGCTGTTCTTCTGTGTGAACTGATCAAGGGTGTTTGTGGCTCGGTGGGAATAATTGAACTTTGACCTTTAGCAGGCTGTAGTTTTCACTACTGGAAGCCAGGTTTTGTTGATTTTTAGACTTTCTTCTTTTTTTGTTGAAACAGTACTTATGTTTGTGGATTTCAATGGCTTCCCTGTGTAGTCTGACATAGTGATAGGTAGTGTTGCCCAGTACCTCTGTGTCCTGGAAGAGGTTTTCATGTCCAGTTTATTTCAGGGTATGTTCAGCTACTACTGATTTTTCTGGCTGTTTTAGTCTGCACAGCACAGAGCTCATACAGGATAATGAGACAGGGAAAGGAAATGCCGACATGGGTGTACCAGTGGGTATGTTTGGAGAGGCTATGAATTAAAAGCTCCAGATTGACCATCATTCTATTCAATCCCTCCCATTAGGAAGGAAGGAAGGAAGGAAGGAAGGAAGGAAGGAAGGAAGGAAGGAAGGAAGGAAGGAAGGAAGGAAGGAAGGAAGGAAGGAAGGAAGATGTGTGTGCGACAGAGCAGTCTCAGGAGAGAGAAAAAAACAGTGGAATGCTGCTTCTCCTTGACTTCTACCATGTTGCCATGAACCCAGCAAGACTGGGTTTTTAAAAGGCTTTGAGATGAGATCTTTTCACAGCAATATCATTACTATGTTATATTGTTCAGCAAACTTATTTTTCCTTTGTTTTCCTAGGATCCTATTATGAACTTGATCCTGAAGTTTTAAATTTTAAAAAATAACTTAACCTTAACAAGCAAGCTAAGCCTTTAAGATTGGGGTGGGTAGATGTATAATTTCATAGCAGAAAATATAAATTCAAATCTCTACTGTAGTTAATTCCATTGTGACATGGAACATAAGCAGAGCTTTCTCAATCTGGCCCTTGATGAAAAATAAATACAAATAAATGGAGCAATCAATATTGGCAATCGTACACCCCACCCCCACCCCAAGGCCAATCTGTCATTATCCCATGCTTATGGTGCTGCCAGGTTGTCAGACTAAACCTCCCAGCTGTTTTTCAGAAGACCAAATAAAGATTTTTTCAGGTAGAGACATTTCTTCCTTCCTGTTTTAATTAATTTCAAAGTAAAGATCAATATTTTCCTTTCTTATAACGGACGTCTATGCACCACACCGTGGAGAAATTAAAGTGCTGCAAATGATTTTAAAAGTCACTAATCAAAACAGAGGTGGAAAAATGGAACTGTATCAAATACCTAGTTGAATGGTAACAGAAATGTTTCACTATTATTCTAAAACTAACGGATTAGTCATCACACCACAAAGAGGATGGAGGTGTTGAACTGGAAAGTTATAATAGACTAGGCATTCATCATAGACTTCTGCAAAAGCCACAAATGCCTTACTGTGGTCAAAGACAGTTAAAGATGAACAATCACCTTTTAAGAAAAACAACAACAGTGTAAATACCTTCCCCTAATATTTGGCATAGTTGTAAATTTAAGTACATTGTGTTACAGAGAAGTCCTGTGTTGCTATCAATTTAAATATATCTCTAGTATCTTTCAAGAAGGCAAGAGTGAATTGTACCTTTATTAGACCAGTAAAGTCTTACTCATTGAGGCTAGCTTTTAATTCTGTATGAGTCTTCATTGGGTTGGGCATTGCAAAACTGAGAGTAGTGAAGAAGAAACACAGAAGTTCCAAAATTCATGGCTAGATGTGTGGGCCAGGTTCCCTTGTTTAAAGAAACTTCCACAAAGGAGGCTACATAGTTAGCCTAATGAATTTCCCTACATTCTTAAAAACTAAGCTTGGTGTGTGACATTTTATGGCTCTTACAAAGGTGTCACCCACACTTGTCTAATGATCGTGTACAAAGACAGCATGGGCGTTTTGTTTTATTGAGCTATGGAAGAATCTCTCTAGTCAACCTGGATGTCACTCAAATCCTGCCTGAGAACACTGCTGTCTAGCTATCCAATTGCTGCTGCCATGACCAGAAGCCCTTGTGTCATGTTCCCACCATTCAACTAGTGACTTTGCCTTGCCAATTCATTTGTAGGAATGGAATCTTTGCAGAAAACCACACAAATGACAACACCGGCCCAGATAACTACTGGGTACAGGGTGGGTCAGCTCTGATCTGTGTGTCCTTCATTTGGAAACATGGCAAATTGGTGCTCCTGCATCTCCCAAGCAGAGATGTAAAATTTCCTGAAATTTTGAAACTCAGAAAAAACCCCAGCCCCCATGGGGGGGGTGTTCAGAAATTTTGTGTGTGTGCAAAACTTGAAAAAAATGCTACATTAGCCCCCCCAACCCTTTGCAGCTTGAAAGTCATTCTGTTACTTTAGGAACATAAAATTTGATTATGGACAATTTGACTTGGCATAAAATTATCACAACTAGCATATTAATATATAGTGTATCCAAACAATTATTACAAACAGAATTTACTTTTTATAAACTATGTAGCTAAATGATTCGATTCTCTGGAATCAGATACGTGTAAACTCTTACCTTTTTAGATTAAGTTAATATTAAATTAAGTATATGCTTTCAGGTTCTCTTTGTTGCTCTGTGTTTTCTTCCAGTGCTTTGAGGCCTAGTGAAGAGGACATAACGGAACTAAAGATGCCCACCTACATTCAAAAACAAAAGTGAAACCTTTTTCTTTTTGTTGTAACAATAGCAGTATCCCAAAAGGAAGAAATGCATTTTGTTCTTGCATTAGAGAGTTCAATTTGTAACCTGGTAACCAAGCACTGATTGCTTGTCCTCAGTGCACAGAAATTAGAATAATCTAATACTATGCATATTTTTGAAATGATTTAGAAAATATTTGAACATGCTGTCTTAAACTATTTTATTCATTATGTTAAAATAAAACATTCCATAATCATTTTCTCTTTTTCTGTCCAATTTTTCCAATTTTTCAGGAAGAAAAAAACAAAAAAACCCAAAGGCTTCAGGGGGAAAAAACACGGAAACCCCCCTCGTTGTTTATTCTGAATTTGCTCCCCCCCCGGGGCCTTCACATCTCTCCTCCTGATACCAAATACATGCTATAGCCTCCAAAATGTAGAGGACATGTCATTTACTACTGACTACATGGATAGCCCTACATTTCAGTGGGAAAAATAATGGAGCTGCATGGAATGGCTTCCTTTGTACTGAGAACCTATTTCATGGTTCTTCGAATACTAGACATTATAATTCTCCTTTTTCTTATTTTCCCTCCTTGATTTTCCTTCTCTAGGGGGATGAGCAAAAAGCAAAACAACAACAAGTATTTGCAACTTTTAAAGTAGCCAAAAGGAATTTGCTAATTTTCAATCAATATTCATTCTCTTCTATAAGTTCCCAACTGTTATTTCCAAATGATATCCTTTTCTAATAAGCAGGGAAACTTGAGACATTGTTACACATTTTAAAAGTAATTAGTGAAAGTGGGGGTGAGGTAATGTTTTTTAAGACCCATATGGATCTGCTGTTTAAGCAGATTTATATAAATTCAATATAGAATCAAACTGACAAATCATAGTAAACTCACTATGAGTCACAACAAATATCCATTGAGTGCAAAATATTGAATTAAATGGGACATGATTCAATGAAAATATTATTCAGAGCAGGCAATTACTGAGTGAAGATATTATCCACTGCAGACAATTACTCAGTAAAAATATTACTGAAAGGGGACAAATATTCAATCAAACATTTGACAGGGACAGCAATTATTCAATAAACATTCATAATTGTACCCAATGGAGCACACTTGTCATAAACAGTGCAAATAATTAGCAGACTCAAAGGATACTGCAGTGATTGTCCAGATATTAGACAGTTTATGCAGCAGCTAGATGCCAGGGGACATTCTTAGCCTATTTCGTTATAGACCTTTTAAATATAAAATCTAAAACTTAATCTCTGGCAAGTACCAGGGACAACTCTGGCGTGTGGGTATGGAGTTGCCAAAAATAAGTAGAATGAAACTTATCATGCTTCCATATATGTGCACTTGCAAGGGATCTTCTAAGTGAGAAGCATATAGATGGAGGAAAGGAAGGAGTTGCAATGAATGTATGTCCAGGGAACAGACCATGACTGGCCCTGCCATTAGACAAAATGAGGCAACTGCCTTAAGCAACAAGTTTCTTGTGAGCCCCCTGGGCACTTCATTTTCTTGGAAGACAGCTATCTGGGTCACATCTCGCATCCTCTGAACTGCCCTATTGCTCCCTATAGCTGAAGTTCTTTTTCTGTTTTTCAGTGGTGGAATAAGATTCATCTGGTAACCCAACTTGAGCAAAGAAGATTTAGGGGCGATGGGATGGGATTTTTCAAATACCCTGTATTTGAAAGGCTGTCATCCAGAGGAGAGGCAGGATCTGTTCTTGATCTCCCAAGAGTGCAGGACACACGACAGTGCGGTCACATTATGAGAACCCAGCTTTTGGCTGAATATCCAGAGAAACTCCCTAACTCTTAGAGCACCACAACAGTGGAACCAATTACCTCAAGCTTGCTCCAGCGCTGCAGGCATTCAATAAATTTTTGACTACTACCTGGCAGGGGGTAGAACTTGATTCTTTATTTTATTTAGAGTATTTTTACCCCACCTTTCTCCTTGGAAAAGAACCCAAGGCAGCTTACAGTAATGAGGGACAATATACAGTCCAGTACAATTAAGACATACAGTATTTAAGTTTGAGAAGAGGAAACCGAGGGACATCTTACAATGTTAAAAGACATTACATTAAAGCTACAAGAGACTGCAAGGACTTAAAGAGAGTAAAAATTCCATGTAATCATGCATAGTAGACCATCCCAAAGTTATGGGGGATGGAGACTAGCATTGAAAACATTGTGTCAAAAGCAATCACACAAGGGAGATGTAAACACAAAGTTGTAAGTGGTTATAATAATAATAATAATAATAATAATAATAATAATAATAATAATAATAATAATAATAATAATAATAATAATAATAATAATAATAATAATAACTTTATTTTTATGCCACTTTTCTCCCCGGAGGGACCCAAGGCGGCTTACAACAAATTCATAAAACTACAATAAAAGCAGTACAATATAAAAAACAACACAATACCTATAAAATAATATAAAAATACTATACAATATAATACAATAAAAACAAGATTAAAAACAGTAGCTGCAGCAGAGTTTAAAAAGCTCCCCAGCCAATGAAACTAAAAAAGTAAGATGTTATAAAAGCTGGTGAAGGCTGGATGCTCAAAAGGCCTGCCTAAATAAGTAAGTCTTAAGGCCTCGCTTGAATATTTCAAGGGAGGAGGCAGTTCTCAACTCAAAGGGGAGGGAATTCCATAGTATCGGTGCCACTACTGAGAAGGCCCTATTTCTTGCCGCCGCCCCTCACAGTTCCTTGGGTGGTGGTACTCGTAGAAGGGCCTTCTCCAATGACTGAAGGGGGCAGACCGGATTATATGGAAGAAGGTGGTCTCTCAGATAACCTGGTCCTGAGCTGTATAGGGCTTTAAAGGTCATAACCAGCACCTTGAATTGGGCCCAGAAGTGAATGGGCAGCCAATGTAGTCCCTGGAGAAGCGGCCCAACAGAGTTGTACTGCCGAGCTCCAGTAACCACCCAGGCTTCCACATTCTGTACCAGTTGTAGTTTCCGAACCATTTTCAAGGGCAGCCCCACATAGAGCGCATTGCAATAATCTAATCTTGATGTCATGGATCACCATGGCCAGGTCTGCACAATCCAAGTACGGCCACAGCTGGCGCACCAGCCGAAGCTGGGCAAAGCCCCCCCCCGGCCACAGCCACTACCTGGGAATCCAGGAGCAGCTCTGAATCCAGGAGGACCCCCAAGCTGTGGACCTGCTCCTTCAGAGGGAGTGCAAGCCCGTTCAGAGCAGGATGATATTCCAGCACCTGCATCTAAGATTTCTGAACCAGGAGAACCTCTGTCTTGTCCGGATTTAATTTCAGCTTGTTAGCCCTCATCCAGATCCCCACCGACTCCAGACAGCGCTCTAGGACTTCCACTGCTCCCCTGGAGGCAGTGGAAAGTCTGTGTAATCATGTATGATAGATTTATATAAAGATACATAATAGGCAGTCCATCTATTGATGGCCTTGTAGGCCCCTCCCAAGCTCACTATTCTATGATTCTGTGATAAAAGAGGTTCTTTTTGCAGTGTGTACATAACTTTAAGTTAGTTGAGAAGTCGAAGAGAAATATGCGTCTCAGGTGCTGGCTTGTACTGTTCTTTTGTGCTCAGCTGTACATGAACATAAGGTGAACTGTGTTCAACATTTTTAATTATGTAACCTATTTCAAGGAGTAGGGAAAAAATGAACACCAGCAGCTTACACGTATATAATATTTTAAATCATGTTGGATTTTGGCATGAGATATTAAGCATTAGACTTCATACTACAGTATATTGCAAATCTGACAAGAAGTTATTAGCTTGAGGGAGGGTAAGTCAAGTAAATTGTGTGAAACTGGGTGAAAGAGTTCAAGATTCTGTTACTGTTAATGAAATTTTGAAAAAGAGATAAAGGAGTTCATAAAGGAATTCCTTGTATTAAAATTGCAAGTGTAACAAAAATGGCTGAAATTCTGTTTGTAACACAAAAATATTAACCTGCTAAACAAAGTGGCTGTGATATCAGTTTTTATTGAGTATTTATGGTTTTGCATTGGGACAAACAAAAATCACAATCAGACCTATGCAGTAGGTACTCTACTTCATATCACATTCTAGTCAGCATCAGCAGCAGGAAAGAGTGTAGATGAGAAAAGGAATTATAATCAGATTCAACAGCTCTCATTGTCACCACTCAACTATGTACTTCCAAATGAGGAAATACAGATTAGCTACAATAATTTTATTATCCTCTATTTCAGAGTCTTGATTCTATTGTATTTCAGAGATTCTCTACTACAAAGCTATGGAAGAGCCTTTTTGTGGTATTCACTCTCCTTTTTTAGGTTAACCTAAAACCCATGTTGCTTAACTTGAAAGCCCCCATCTCTTGTCTTTATAATAATAACTTTTGAACTGCAGTGTGGGAAGGGGATCCTGTGAATCACAGAGTGAAGGAGGCCAAGTGGGGAACTGAACTCTTGGCCGTGGAGCCAGAGGCCTAAGCCACAGAGCCATCAAATATAGTACTTCCTTAGCATTACTGTAACAATATTTTAACTATCCTAAGATAAATCCAAACCAATCTTTACAAGTGAAGAGCATTGCAATGTCACTGTATTGCTTTGCAATGCATTCAGGCTGGTCCAATACATCAGAGGGTGACGGGGGGAGAGTGCATCCACTTAAAAAGCAGAGGTGAGCTACAAATTCCTCCACAAAATGAGGTTGCTTATTTTAGTGATATTTAGGGTGGGTAGGTGGTGGTGGTGGGGCTTTGAAAATGTTCTCTCACCAAAGTGAGAGGAGGAGACATTGCTCCCAGTATGATATGGGGTTGTTAGGTCAGCAAGCAGTTCCATTTGATTGGCTGTGATAATAGCACTGTCCACATGACTCCTAGTTGGTTCAATCACATACATAGGAAAAAATAAACTTTTAAAAAAATAGCAAAAAGGGCAAAAGCAAAATAATACACCCACCCCTTCTATTTTGGTAATCTCCTTCCTCTCTCTAGTGCAGCCCTCTGCATGATGTCTTATCCTGTCCCTGAGGGCTGCCCATCTTCAAGGAGCAGCTTTTAGGAGCAGAAGATGTTGGTCTAAATGGACAGGGGGAAATCAGCAAAACATGGGTGCTCCATACTGAGCAACAGAAAGCTCTTCTTGCTCAATCAAAGCCACCACTAGATACCACCCATATTCTAGAATATTAATAAAAAAAGATTAATAAACTTCCCCATTCCTAAGTACAGCAATGACTAAGCTGCAAAAGAATGTTTTCTGCAAAGGCAGACTGACTTTACTCTGGGGGAAAAATATTCAAGAATTCTTTATGTGTTTGTATTTGCCTGTCATTGAAATGTATTTTGGTCGTTGGTCTAGATCTTCTTTTAGCATAGCTGAATATTTAGATATTTAGGAGAAATAATCTTAATAAATTGGGGCAACAATATTTCCATCTTTTGGCACACCTACTCCATTGTAGGGAGATTTTGAAGCTGGAAGAAGCTGCTCAAACTTGATTCTGAAAGAAGCTATAAAGAAGATGGGGAAAGGAAGCCTACACAAGTGTACTGGTTACAACAGCAACACATTAAACAGTGTTTGATAGTTCTGGGGAAATTACAAAAAGTAAGTCTGAGTACAATAATACCATGATCTAAAGTCACAGACTAATAAATTCAGATAAACAGTTGAACATGCAGACAACACTGTCTGGATGTTTACTGTGCAGGCACATTGACTGGTGTGGGGACAGAGCAGTTATATAAGCTTGGTGTCCATCCCAGACACTAAGGGCATTTATACACGACCCCTAAGCTGCGCTGCAAATGGCTCCCAGCTCCGGAGCTTAGAAATGTTTCCCCACCAGCTCTGGAGTTTGCAGACAATTAAGTGTGACCCCGCCCACTTTAGCGTGACCCAGCGCATTTTTCATGTACCTGCTCTCTGGAGGTGAAAAAAATTTGATGCGGATAAGAGTGCCGGGCTCTCCTCGCTTGTCTGTTGTTTTTTTGCCTCCCGCCCCTTTAAGAGCCCCTTGAGAAGGAACCAGGAAGTAACGGGGCTCGTGGCCAACTTCAACCGGCACCGGCAGGTTAGTAAAGGCTTCTTTTATCCTTTTTTCCCTCCCCCCCTCACGCCGACAGGAGCAGGAAGTGCTGAGGGGTGGGGACGCAGGAACAGAATCTCTGGTCCGAATTTAAGGGACCAGCGGATCTTAGGGGTCGTGTGAAAAGGCCCTAAGTCAGCCATCCATGATCACATTGTGGGAAGACTTGACCGTGTGTGTGTGTGTGTGTGTGTGTGTGTGTGTGTGTGTGTGTGTGAGAGAGAGAGAGAGAGAGAGAGACAGAGAGAGAGAGAGAAAGTTTCCATGTTGTGAATAACCCAAAACCTAATCACAAACACAAGTGCTAGAAATCACATTGTTTCTATACAAATCTGTGTGATGTGTCCCAATGTATTACTTTGTATAGTTCTCTGCACAGTTTCACACTATGCCTGCAAAAGGAGATTGGGAAGGGGAAAAACAAACAGAAAGGGGTACCCAACATGATCTAATGGCTTGAGGAACTCCCCCTTAAAGAGAGGTTACATTCTTAGTTCTTCTGAGCTTAGATCAGGGATCGGTAAATTGTGTCCATCCACATATTGATGTCAACCAACAATATCTGGTGGGCTGCACTTTGCCCACTCCTGGCTTAGACCAAAAGAAAATAAAGAACAATAGGAAATGATAGAGAATCATCCACAGTATGGATATATATAGAGTTCCCCCATCCCTTTTTTGTACTGCTGGAAAAGAGGACCATCCACTGAAGCGGAGTGCCAAGAGATTAAGAAAAAACAAAAGGGTGTCCTTTGCATGGTGCAATAGGCAGGCTTTCACTACTAGAAGATGGCATGCCTGACTATGCAAAGAGATTAAGTAGTTTCATGAAAGATAAGGTGATCCATGGCTATTGCTCATGCATCACCCTCACCATCAAAGGCAGTATTGTCTTTGCATCCAGAAGTTAAGTCATGACAAATGGACTTCTTATCTTGTAGGTCAATCTGATCTGATCCAGAAAAGCTCTTTTAATCATTTCCAATTTTGAAATGTTATTTTATTGATTTTGCTTTTAATTAGTGTGAATTGGATGTATTTCATCACATGTTTGAACTTCCCTGCTAAAGGAGGTTAGAGTGGCTCTGTCTTCTCTCCTACTGTCTCCCACTGGCTGGTAAATAAAGCCTTTAACAACAGATCTCACTTGTGGAAGAAGGCAATTGCTTTTCAACTGGATGCCATTTGATTTCTTCTTCTCCTGGTAGTCTTTTAAATTTTGTTTTTTCCCTTCAAAAAGTATGCTCTTATCCTTGTTGTTTTTATTGTTTTTTATTTTAAGGTAAAGAAAGTGAGAGATAAATCAGAAGAGTGAATAAATAAATGGCTATGAATAAAAGAGGTTGTTCTTTCCATTAATATTCAGCTTAATTTCCTGTGAATTTATTTATTTATTTATTTACTTACTTATTTATTTATTTATTTAACTTATATGCCGCCCACTACCCAAAGGTCTCTGGGCAGCTTACAGTCCAAAGAATAAAACAATTTAAAATAATTAAAAGTAAAATATCAATAAATCATCAATAAAAACCTTACACTAAAATCATTATCCTAAAATTGTCATCAGCGGACCCACAGTCTATATTATATCAATTAAAAACCTTCTGGAACAGGAAGGTTTTTACCTGGCGCCGGAATGTAATCAGTGTTGGCGCCAGGCGGATTGTAATGGAAGTGCTCTTCTACTCTTTATAGTTTTAGTCTTTCCCATACAATCAGAACTCCCCCCCCCCTCAGGTATTTTATGACTTGTTCACACTACTATTTTTTCCAGATTTGTGCAGAAATTGAGAAAGGTTTGTCTATAGGCAAGTAGAACCATAGACCCACACAACATAGCTTCTATATAAATTTAACTTATTTTTAATGTAGATTCTTGACACTAAGTGCCAACTGAGATCAAGATAAATCCTTAGACAGTGGGAGGAGTTCCCAGTGATGCTCCCAATTCTTGAGATAATTAAGCTCCCCACCGCCACCCTGTTTAATCTTACAAAGCTCTAGGGAAATTCTACTGTGAAGGATTGAAAATAAGATTGCAGATTGTGTAAACTAAGCTTTCTCCCTAAGTATTCACATCCTTTTGAAGTTACAGTAGGTGTTTCAGTGCAAATCCATGACATTCCACTAAACTCCCAAGGGTTGAGGAAGTCTAGCAAGATTCTTATAGTAGCTCAAAGTGCTTCATCCCAGACCCAGATGTCTCTGATGCCCAGGACAATCCACAGCATTATAAGGTGAGAGGGGGAAGAAGCAGGCAGGGAGATGTCTGCTGTGGTAGAGTCCCAGAATTCTCCTGTAAATTGGGGAATTGTAAAAATTATTGTATCAGACCATCACTGCAAACAGCAAATTGCGTTCTCATACTATGGAGTAAAGAAATCGTATACTAAAAGAACAGTTCAGTAGCAGTCAATAACCAAGCAGACTTTCATTCATCGGTGTCCCACAACATTCCTTAATAGGGCAGGCCAATGAATATTAATTACAATGTAGAAGTCTTTAATACAAAATAAGTACCAGCCTTTCTATTACATGTTCCCTCATAAACCGCTTGTTAATTGACAAACTTAACTGGAATTATATTTAGAGATGGGCTGATTACATTTCCAGGTTACTAAAGCGAAGTAAAGAAAAGCAATTGCTTTATTAGAAATCCTAACATTTATTACAAGGGTTTTGGTGTGGTGTTTTGGATATTTTTTAAAAAATCCAAAAGGACAGCTCATTGAAATGTATGTTGGGCAAAACACAAGATAGGTACAACATATGTTAAAAAATTGAATGTGTTTTATAGTGTCTTAGTCATAGAATATTTGTTGATTAATAGTTTGAAATTTAAAGCTGCTCTCTGTGGAAGTGATGCTGAGAAAATAGAGATTTCATAATTTCAACTGACTGTCAAACTGTATATCATAATCAAGACCTATCAGTTAAAACAGAACTGTATGCCTCATTTTGTATTCAGAAATACAGGGACAGATTTACAGTTACCGAAATAGCATCTGGTTTTAAAACTCTTTATTACTTTCAGGTGTTTTTATATATGCTTCCTGTTTCCCTTTATAGTTTGATGTGCTAAGCAATTAAGTGAGAAATGTTCATTGGCTTTGGATAAAAGTGTCCAAGCAGGACACAGCAGAAACATCTGTGTACTTCTGGATCAGGTACAGGGCATTTCATAAAGCTCCTAGTTGTCCTCAGGCTTTTTCATATGCCCACTAAAGTTTGCTCTTCTGTTTTGGTGTTAAAAAGCTGAAATTGCAATAAAATTATTAATAATTGGAACTGGGTGTTATAATAAAATACGTAAACCCCACAGTAGGAGGCTGATATCGGAAGCCCAGTGAAAAGCCAAAAACACCCCTGGAAAATCCATTTTCTAATTCACAGGGGAGAGCTTAGACTGACCTCCCTGCACTGTGTATATGCCTGTCCACCCAACTAAGCAGCCATTTCACACCCAGACATGGCAGAGGGTAAGTGCTTTTTAGAGTTTTCTACTTTCCCACTATTTTTTTAAATCCTGCCTGATGGCTGGAGCAAGATAGAGTAATGAAAAAATAGATGCCGGGCAAAGATTAAGAGTGCATGGTTCCCAGGGGAGAAGGGCTGGATAGATAAGGAATAGGCAGAAGGGAGGTGGCTGGTAGGAGTTTTCTATTCAGGCCACCTCCAACCCACTGCTCAGAGCAGCCTGGTCCTGGTTTGTTTGTACAGCAAATATTCAAATAAGAATTGGATCAAAAGGCAATCACATACCCCTGTTTTCAGCTGCAATGACTGGAGATTCTCCTCATTACACCACTGAAATATAATCACATACAGTGGTACCTTGTATAAAGGAATTAATTTGTTCCAAATGAAATTATGTTAAGCAAATTTTCCTTTATGCAAATTTCCCATAGGAATGCATTGAAAACAGAGTGATCCCATTTTTATGTTGTACAGATTTGCCCCATAGGCAATTATGTTAAGCAAATTTCCCCTATCTCTGGACTTTTTTATGTTGTACAAATTTTATGTTATACAAACTGTTTGCTATACAAGGGTCCACTGTATATTAGAATTTAGCTAATATATAAAACTAGCCAATTAATTTCATATGTGCCATATAGCAAAGCCTTGTACATATATAGATAGCCAATGGACTTCAGAGTTTATAGTGTTCCTCAAGGACCAGTGGGAAAAAGCCATTGTTTGAAAAGACACATACCTTCCCTACCTTTAGTAAAGGTATGATAAGACACTAAAATACTCAGGATTCTTCATGAAGGAAGGGAAATCCTGAGAAAGGAATATCAAAGGAGAATCCTGCTGAAACTATATTTCAGCAGCCTGCCATTTTGTATTTTCACCATTTGGCTTTAAAACAGAAACATGCTAGGTTGCTCTCTAAATGTCATTTTCATTGATTAAACAGCATGGCTCCAAGGGCATGTTTATGCTGCTTGGTAGTTGCAAAAGAAACTTCTATTGGCATTGTTCATTTCAGGGTCGGTGGCAAAGCCTTGTGTTGATGTACAGAAGATTCAAATTCAGAAGGTCAAAGGACACAAAATATGTGCAAGCAAACAAATTTCCCATGAACGTCCTCAAAACTTCGAGAAGCTTTCTTACTACTAATACTGAGGATGGTACACAGTAATTCTGACTTGCGCTTAAGTGACTAATGTCTCCAGTCATATAGGATTTTTCCCTACGGGGCTTCCTATATTGCCACTGCAAGTTTCTCTTAGATTCCAAAGATCACCACTTTTGACAAAATGATTCTGATTCCCTTAGCCAAACCAAGAGGTTTTTTGGAGAAAAAAATATTTATTTTACTTTGTAGTGGCAGATCTCATGGGAGGAAAACCACCACAATGTCTTTAGCAAAACATCTCATTTATAATCCTGTCAGGTGCCTATCTAATGAATTCAGTTAGGAACATCCTTTCTAAGCCACCTTCTGAAGTACACATTAGAAATTGGATATGCTCGAAATTAGGTTGTGGTTCCAGAGAGCAGACAGGCCTTATTTTGGATACTAGAGTTACAAACAATAACTCCCTCATATACATATCCATTTATAGCCAAAATCAATTTAAGTACTGTGCTGTATTGAAAAGGGTCACAGGGGGTGCCAACTTTTGCTGCTTACATTACTTTGCAAACTGTGGCAGGGTAATTGCATATTCATTTGGGTTTTCCTTGGAAGAAAAAGATTGTTGATTGCCAACATTCTCATTTGTGTCTGTCTTCAACAGCCTTAAATATTGATTACTCTGGTTTTGTTTGCTAATTAAAGGTGGAAGTATCACATAAGCGAAATTCATCTAAGTTACAGATACTTATTCCTTGCTTTTCTTACCCACGCGAAGAACAAGAGCAAAACAGACATCATATATGTCTACCATTCCACCCGACCCCGCAAGATTAGTACTGCTGTGTTTCAGTTCAGGCCAAGGTATGCAGGACTTCATCATCAGGAGTTGATTAAAATCAAGTGTAATAACTCTACCAAATTGGTTCAAATGAAAATCAGTCTGCTTAACTGTGCTTTTGCAGTATATCAAGTGTTGATTATTCTAATTTGAATTAATGCTCTTGTTATTACAGCACTTTTAGTGTCCATGGTATTTTGCAGAGTTTCAGAATTCTAAAAGAAAAGTTTCTGCCCCCAAAGAATTTGCAGTTTTACAACCTGCATATATTTACCTACAATTAATTTCCATTGTGCTTAATGGAGCTTGTTTTTAGGCAAGTGTGCATAGAATTTGATTGTATTGATGATGACATAGAAATATTAGGAAAAACATATATACTACGTTGAAATTTAACTGATGGTTAGGTTTTTGGTTTAAACTTGTATCTGTTCTATAATAGCAGTTTTTATAATGTTTTATAAATTGGATTGACTGTGCCTGGTATTTTAAAATAATATCTACAATGATCCATGCACTTGTAATCTCAAGAACAGGCGATTGCAATGCTCTCTACTTTGGGCTGCCTTTGAAAACAGTTCAGAAGCTTCAGCAAGTGCAGAACAGATTTGCAAGGCTCATTTCATTACAATTTGATTATATATCACCTGTCCTGGCATGTCTCAACTGGCTGCCTGTATGTGCCCAGGCCATGTTCAAAGTACTTATGCTAGCATTTAAAGCCCTTAATGCTTTAGGACCTTGCTACCTATCTGAGCACCTATGCCTCGAAACATTTACTCGTCCTACCCATATCTCTTATACTGGGATGCTGAGGCTGGCAACCCAGAGCGGGGGCTGAAAATCCACCCCTCAAAACCAGACCTTCATGGTGGTCACTTTGGAATACACACCCACCTGAGGTGCAAGTTAGGAGAGAAGTTAAAGCCTGACTACCCCCCTCCTCAAGGCTTCTATAGCATTACCCCAGAGTAATTTCACTGGTTGATTGTGTTCCCCTTCCACACACATCCCATCTGCCCAATAGTACTATATTTGATGTTTTAAAATATGTTATAGTCTTTGTTCTCTATCTATTATTTTATTTTTTGATATGATAGTTCAGGTTTGCTGATTATGTGGTTGTTGCTATTTTGTGTCTGCTGCCCAGAGTGGGGGCTCTGTCACTAGGTGGGCAGGATTAAATAAAAAAAATTGAACAAATAGTCTTAGAACTGCAGAGCTGGAAGGTGCCCTATGGATCATCAAGGGGCACTGAGGGGAACTGAACTCCCATCCAGATATCTAAATCACCGAGCTATCTAGCAGTTTGTTCAGTTATTGACATCTACCTTTCATGGTTTTTAAAACTGCATATCAGTGGGTGGGAGGGGGCATGGTGGCTCAGCAGACTAAGGCTCCAAAAACCGTTGGCTGCAAAGTCAGCAGTTTGGCGGTTCGAATCGCGGGTGCCACGCAGCAGAGCGAGCTCCCACTGATAAACCCAACTCCTGTCAACCTAGCGCAGGGGTCCTCAAAGTTTTCAAACAGCGGGCCGGTCCACTACCCCCCAGACACCACTGGGGGGCAGACCACAGCCCCCCCCCAAATATTAAATTGCCCCACTTGGCTGCAGCCTTTGTCTCGACCATCTGGGTGGCGGTTGAGAGGAGCGGGAGACCTTGCCATGGCCCTCCCACTTTGAACTGTCCCACTAGCTAGCATGCCAATCATCTGGGTGGAGGGAGTGGGGGGAAGCAACATAGACCACCACTTTGAACTACCTCAGCAATAGAAGCAGCTGTGGAGGCTGGCTTGCTTGCGACGCAGGGGGTAGGTGGGGGGGTCTGCAATTGGTCCTGGGGGCCAGATTCAGGACTCTGGGGGGCCGCATCTGGCCCCTGGGCCTTAGGTTGAGGACCCCTGACCTAGCGGTTCGAAAGCCTGTAAATGCAAGTACATAAATAGGTACTGCCGTAAAAAGCAGGAAGGTAAAACAGTGCTTCCTTGCAGCCACATGGCCATGAACTTGCACAACACTGACTCTTCAGCTTGAATACAGAAATGAGCACCACCCCTAGAGTTGGACACGATTAGCACTCATGTGTGTGTGTGGGGGGGACCTTTATCTTTTACCTATCAATGGGAAGGGAGTTTTTAGGGCCTAAAGAGATTCTTCTTGCCTATTAACCAATTGCTAAAATTGTTCTTATTTATTTATTTATTTTGAACATATTGACCCCATCTTTCTCCTTGGAGAAGGACCCAAGGTGGCTTACAATAACGAGGGACAATATACAGCCCAGAACATTCAAAACATATTCAAGTTAAAAACAGGGAATTAGAAGAGGCAACTTACAACATTAAAAGGTGCTTGCATCAACTAATTTCCTAAGAACACCAATGTCTTCCATGCTTGCTTGCATCCCTCATAATGGATTTTTTTCTTTTTATGTGGTAGCTTTAATATTACCTTTTAATGTTTTTAATTAAATTTATTTATATTTAAGATCGGGTCTGAAAACTCTGGGCCCACCTAACAAAACCCAAACTAAAACTCAAGTATAGTGGTCCATCAGGAACTCAGTAAGACTCCTGTGTCTTTAGACAGTTGGCAACTAAACAAACACGAGGTTAACTGTGGTTCAAATAATCACTGCTGAACAGCAGCAAATTGTAAGTTGCCTAAGGCTGGTTTATTCACCACTGTCATATTAGAAGCTCATAGGAATGGCTATGAGCATATATGATACCTATCCACTATTAAGATGTTTCATAAGCTGAGAAAGAAAACCCTCTCTGGTTTACTAAATTAACAATAAATTAATCTATTGAACTGAAAGTTCAGTGATGTTCTCATTCTAAATCAATTTAAAGAGGAACCTGCTAGTAACAACTCAGTACTAGCAATTTAGTTGTGGACACATATACATAGGAGTTTTCTGGAGAAATGGGCATATTAATCCACACACCAGGTATCTATTTGTCCAAGTTCTTTTCTTTTGGCTTATTATAGCAATATCATTTCCCCCCAATATTCTGACCAATTCCAAAAGAATTAGAGGTTCTGAGAATCCATCACTGTTCTTGTTGAATAATCTCTGAACAAAACAATTTTAAAATGATGTAGCTTGAAAGTACGGATGTTGTAACAAAACTTGTGCCTCATGACCATTTCATGTTCTTCTGACCGTGCAGCCCTATTATTTTTAATGATGTCTTTATACTGTGTCAGTTTCCAATTTTTTCCACTTCTAAAAGTCTTATGAGAAAGCCAGTGGGGGAATGATTGGACTCACTAGGCAGTAACATCTGTGCTACATTTCTGAAAACAATATATCGATGAATGTTCCTCTGTAAACAGTTCTCAGAACTCTTTCCTTGTTCTGATTTAATAAACACCATTGTAAACAGCAATTCAGGGAGAATGCACATAAACGCAGAACTAGAGATGGGCACGACTCAAAAATGGTGTTTCGTTTGTCGTTTGGTCGTTTAGGGGTCCGTTTCGGTTCGTTTTCGTTTTCATGATGGTTTTTGAAAAAAATTTCATTTTCATTTCGTTAGGTAATGAAACGAAAAAATGAAAACAAAAACGAAAAATTGCTGTTTCGTTAGCATTCTTTTTAGTTCAATGCATCTGCTGCAACGAAAACGAAAAACACGGCAAATTTGGTCGTTTTGTTTTCATTTTTGTTTTGTTTTAAAAAATTTGTTTCATTTTTGTTGCGTAATGAAACAAAAAACAAAAACAAAAACAAAAAATCGCTCATTTCGTGCCCATCTCTACGCAGAACATAAGCCAGTTCAGAATGAACAGATGTGAACCCATCTGTTATGATCCATGAAGTGGTAGCCATGATGATGATGATGATGATGATGATGATGATGATGATGATGATGATGATGATGATGATGATGATGATGATGATTGTATGTTATCAGGTCATTTCCTCTGACTCCTGGTGGCCCTTTCACAGGTGTTCTAGTTAAAAAACATTACAAAGATTATTTTCTATTCTTTCCTTCTGGGGGCACTTCAGCTTGTCCAGCTTGCCCAAGGCTGCTCAAGCTTCCTCTGCATCTTGGGAAGCAGTGTAGGGAACTGAGGTCCCAAACCCTGTGTTCCAACCCACTGAGATAGACATAAAGCTACACTGGCATCTCTCTCTCTCCTTGGGATTTATAGTTATAGTTAAAGGTGCGTGGTATAGAGAGAAGAGATGATAGAGCTGCAGAGCTGGGAGAGACCCTGTGGATGATCCAGTCCTTAACCACAGAAGCACAGTGGGGAATTTAACTCCCAGCTGGGATAGGCACCTTACGAAAAACAACACACCGTTTTGTCGTGTCATAAGGTTACAAAACTTTCAAAATGAAATGAAATGCCAGCCAACATTTCATTATGAAATGAAACAAAATGACTTTCTACCCCACCCTCTAAAATGAAACAATTTGTTCTAGAGGCAATGACAGGGGAGCTTCCTCAAGCTCTCCCCTGTAACCCCTTGAAATTTTGAAAGTTTTGGGTTTCAGCGAACAGATCTATTAAGCTCTGAAGGGGCTTCAGGGGGTAGTTAATTGAAGGAGTATGGATCGGTGTGCTGAGGGGAAGCTGTAAAGTAACCCTATAACTGGGAAACCGTGCCAACACAGTCCTTACATTAAGCACCCCACACCTACTTTGGAACTTAATAACTCAGTTCCCTGAAACCCAAAACTTTCAAAATTTAAAAGGGCTCCCTAAAATCACTTGGAGAAGCTACGCTGCCATTTGCATGCCTAGGATCAGTAATTTTCCATTAAATATTTTTAAAACAATTTAAAAAGCAACAACTATTCAGTGGAAAATTACTGATCCTAGGCATGCAAATGGCAGGCTTAGGTTCCCCAAGCAATTTTAGGGGACCCTTTGAAATTTTGAAAAGTTACGGTTTTGTGGGCAGAGATATTAAACTCCAAAGGAGGTGGTGGGTACTTACTGTATATACTTGAATATAAGTTGAGTTTTTCAGCCCTTATATTTGGCTGAAAAAAAATGCCCTCAGCTTATACTCGAGTCAATAAGTTTCCCAGTCCCCCCCCCTCCCCAGTAAAGTTAGATGCTGGGATGGCTTGGGGAGGGTGGTGGAGAGCGATAGTGGTGTCTCCACTTCCCATATAATTCCAATTAAAAGGTTTAGGAGCATCCCCTTTGGAGCTTCATAACTCAGCCCCCTTACCCCCAAAATGTGGACCGATGAAGCTGCTTGGATGTCAAGCCCCACATACAGAACACACAGCACGCCAAGTTCAGTTCTTTGCCAGGAACTTTAGTTGTAATCCAAATAAAGAACAAATACAGTCCAAATCACAGCCAAAATACCTTACAGAGCCAAATGCCAAATTCCAGGGAAACAGAGAACGCCGTAGTCAGCAAGCCGGTCCAAGGTCAGGAAACAGAGTCAGGAGAATACACAGGGACGTGGTGACAAGGTAAGTGACACGTTGCTCCCACAGAGGGTTCAGGGTAAACTTGCTAGCTTTATCCTAAAACAGGGAGCACACCCATATCTCTGGCCAGGCTCCTGCTAGAACTCAGGGCTTTCAGATCTAATTCTACGCCTATCATTAAAGATCCTTTCCCTGGCTCTCCTGTTAGTTCTCCTTTGCAGGATCCTGTTCCTAGCCCTTATAGGAGGAGGAGATGTGCCCTCGGCTGCCTCCTCAGACTCAGCTGCCTGCTGAGTTGAACTTCAAGGCTCCTCCTGCTGTTCTTCAGCATTTAACAATTCACATTCAGGTTCTATGACAGGCAGGGTCCTGGCATTGGATGAACAGCAAAACGTTTCTATCTCTCAAAAAAGAAGTCCAGTAGCCATGACTCAACTTCCAGAGTTACCCCCAA
Organism: Phrynocephalus forsythii; assembly: GCA_029282475.1. NCBI lineage: Eukaryota > Metazoa > Chordata > Lepidosauria > Squamata > Agamidae > Phrynocephalus > Phrynocephalus forsythii. The sequence goes on from JAPFRF010000003.1 coordinate 63,011,859, forward strand.
AATGTTTCCAGATTTCAGGGGGTTCCCTAAAATTGCTTTCTAAAGGTACCCCTGCTACTTTGGTGCCCCCAGAAGTAATTTTGAATGCATTTTTCTTTAAAAAATATGCATTCAAAAATTATTTTTAAAAATATGCAATAAAAATGTACTTACCTTAGGACTCCAAAGTAGCAAGGGTACCTTCCTGAAGCATTTTTAGGGAACTCTGTAAAATCTGGAAAGATTTAGGAGTACGGACACAGTTATGAAGCTTTAAAGGGGCTGGGATAGTGTTGGCAACTGTTCAGGGACTGTGGAGGCAATCAGGGAGTTTACTTTATAGTATTAACTCCCTAATTGCCTCCACACTCCCAGCACATGTTGTTAATTACTACCCCCAGCCCCTTTAGAGCTAGGCTGGTATACCATATATACTCGAGTATTAAAAAATGCCCTTGGCTTATACTCAAATCAATGTTTTTCCAGTTTTTGGAGGGTAAAATTAGGCCCTCAGCTTATACTTAGGTTGGCTTATACCTGAATATATATGGTTATTGAATGAGTGTCTTCAGCACGCTTTACCAATTATAGGGTTAATTTACAGCTTCGCCTTTCTATAGTAAAGCATGCTGAAGGTACTCATTCAATTAAGTACCCCTTTGGAGTTTAATATCTCTCCCCCAGAGACCCCAACTTTTCTAAATTTCAACGGTTTCCCTAAAATCGCTTGGGGATGCTAAGCCTGCCATTTGCATGCCTGCAATCAGTAATTTTCCATTGAATTTTTAAAAACAAATATCCAAGCACATCTGTTCTATCTGTGGAGGACCACATTGTGTCACCTCTTGCCCTAAGGGCAAGTCAGGTAATGCAGGACTCAGGGACCGGGGGGGGGCGTTAGAAAGAATCCACTTGGACCAAAGGGGACCAAAAGGGACCCAGCCCAATTAATGTGACTGCTTTGGTGGTATGGCTGGAGGTCGGGCAAATCACTGATTCTGAAGGTCAAGGCTGACCTGCAGTCTCTTAGGGTGAGTTATCCATCAATGAAAATCACATGGTCCAACATTGTACAGTGCTTAAATTTGAGAGGTGCATGGGACTCCAGGCAAATTGATAGAGCCAGAACAAAAGTAAATAGGGAAATTGGCAATTTTGTAAGACAGTCTGGTTGGTCAGTAATTGCATACCCGGCCATTTGATTTGGAGTTGTTTAGGGAGAAGGCAGGGCCTTCTTGGATAACTTACAAGGCTGTCTGGAAGCCATACTGAATGGCTAGAGCAGAGAAAGGGAGCATATCTAATAGTCCCCTTTCAGTGGCGGGCAGTGTAAGTGGTATAGGACTTGGAATAGGCTGTAATTGAATAAACAGATATTAGCTCGGCAGCCCTCAGTGGAAAGTAGGTTGTAAGAATAAGAGTTAGGGATAGTAAAGTAGAACCAGTGATTTTAATATCCCATTGAGCGGTAGATTAGGGCTGCCCAGACTGCCTTAAACGTGGTACACTGCTGAACAATAGTGCAGTGTTGAACCAATTGTGATCTGAATTCAAATGACACCACTTGCATTTTCTGGGCCTCCCTGCTTATGGAGAAGCATTAGATAATTCATTTAACTGATTTAAATAAACTGTAGTCCAATTTTTATTCCAAACATGTGTCTTGTCTCTTTATTTCCAGGCTTGGTGGGAAAAGGATAGGCATGGCATGAAGTAAAAAATAAATAATTCCGAGTCTCTGTAGTGTGCCCAATCTGTCCTTGGGCTGGGGGATTCTGAGAGTTACAGTCCAAACAAGAGTAATCCTTCCAAGCTCCAAGTATGTACTCCACTCAGACCCTCTATTCCCCCTTTTCACTCCTGCAACAGAATGTCTCATGGCATTAGATGAGAAGGGATATCAGCTCAATATGAAGTATGGACTTGTCCCCAACATGTCAATCCTTTCTTTTGCTTGATTACATTTTTCTTTACCTCTCTGATAAATGGCTGGAATGTGTTTCTAGATGCAGTGGTTCTGAACCTTGAATAACCCAGGTGTTATTGGACTACAACTTCCAGAAACCCTGGCCAGCACAGCTAGTGGTGAAACCTTCAGGGAACTGCCATCCCAGAACATCTGGGTTACCGAAGGTTGAGAATTATTGCTCTAGGGAAACCTAAGGGTTTGCCATCACTGTCATAACTAGTTTAATCCCCATTGAATCCCCCTTCAGAAAAGATTAAGACTGACATGAGCTTTATACTCAGAATAATAATAATAATAATAATAATAATTAAATTGGATTTCTATACTGCGCCATCTGGCAGCATGGCCACTCCGGGCGGTTTACAAAATACACCATAAAAAAGAAATAATATACAATGTACAAATAACAAGTGAAAAAAATACACATGACTAAATCTACATTAAAATAGTAAATACATATTCAAAAACAAAGATTAGCAGACAGCATGAGAATGAAAGGGCGAGTAATGAAAAGAATAATTAATGATCAGAGAAAGCAGATCTATAAAACTGTGTCTTCAGAGTTTTTTTTTAAAAGACAGATAGTGTGTGAGCCATTCGACTCTTTTCCTGTTTATCCAGAGATCTGGAGGAAAACAAAAACAAACAAACAAATAAATCAACTTCTTAGATGTAGTCCCTCATCTCCCTGTTACCAGTCCTATTTGGGTAAAGTGCTTGGTATTTTTAGAAATGTTTTGGCAAAGATCTGGACGTTCTGCAACATGGGATTTCATTTGGAAGCTGCCCTGTGCTTCATTACTCATGCCACCTCTTCCTTGTGGTTCTTTCATAAGGAGTTTTGGCAGGCTCTGTCATTTACTGTTCAATTGTGCTGGTGACCCAGGAACTGAAATGGTGCTCTCATCCAGACACTGTCACCTTAGAGCACCCTTTTTTATGTTTCATAGTAAAGGAAGTACTGAATAGTGAAACTGTAAGAAAGTCAATGGGGACAGAAACTTTTGACAAGGATGACTCATCGGTGTTGCAAACACAGAAAAATATATATCCCCAGAAAGTCATTTTTGTTGCTTCCTCCACTTTGCTTGGATATTTATTGGCCCTTAGAACTTCAGTATCCTCCGGGAAATGTATTTTGTTGGTACATACCTTGCTTCGATGCTTAGGGGGCTATGTTTGTGAAAATGATTTCTTTGCATAATTTAAGATACACTTCAAGTATATTACTCTGTGTTTGCTTCTCCACAATGCCTTTATTACCAAGCTCTACAGAGATAGGAAATTAATCTGAGGTCAGAATCCACACTGTAAGAAATAAATACAAAGACCAGTACCTTGTTGCTAGTCGTAACTAGCGAACAGACCCATTGGATCACTTGCTGAATATTAAATCAATATTCATGTAAACTCCCCCTCCCCATGAAGGAGTCTAGTCCAGCTGTGACTAGCAGTAGCATATGCACCAAAATATAGCAACATTTACATGCTATTGCCCCTCCAATCAGTGCCACAGCTGGGGGGGAGGGAGCGAGGCATGTTCTCTGGATTTTGCGCTGTGGGGGGTGGGAAGGCCTAAATGATAAAATAGTATTTGCACTTTTACTATTCTGTGCCATCTCAGGTGTATGCAAAATATACCCTAGTTCTGGGCCTGCCTCCAATGAACTCAGAACACAGCTCAGAATCATTCATTGAGAGAGCTTTGTGTGAAGAATAGTGGTGGGTACAAAACCATTTAGTTTTGTGTGTACCTAAAGAATGTTTAAACCTAATAAATCACATCCAGACACAGAAGTTTAATATAACACTATTTCGATTCTCTAATACATAGTGGTACCTCTAATTATGAAATTAATCAATTCCCAATGCATTTTTGTAACTCAAAATTTTTGTAACTCAAAACAGAGTATCCCATAGAAATGCATTGGAAATGGATTAAACCTTCCAAGTGCGAAATCACCTCCCCCAAGAAAGCAAAAAGCACAGTAACAGGAAAGCAAACAACAGAAGATGAGCAACCTCCCTCATTACCACTTGAGAAATCCACCAAAGAAGTCACCAAAGTCTCCAAAATGGTGCCAAGTATTTCCAATACGGGCAGTTTGAAAAGGTCATTGAAAAAAATGCCTGTTTCTCAGCTTTGCTTTTCAATATGGCTGCTTCTTCCTAATTGCAGCACTGGAGTCAGGTGGCCACAAGATGGCAGTATTGCTATTGCAAACAAGCCAGAGCCATTTTGAAAAGACATCTTTTCCTTTTCGTAATTTAAAAAAAAGGCTTTTATTGTAACTCAAAATTTTTCTGTACCCGTGGATTTCTAATTTTTTATAACTCGGGGCATCCGTAATTCAAGGTACCACTGTACTGGATTGTAGTCTTTATAGAACTTCAGGCTAAATCTCATCATAATCCCAATTACAATTTATAATTCAAAGAAGATCCAAATGTAAACTCCAATTAATGAATGGAGCATTAAGAAGAATAAAATCATGATTACAGAAGAACTACACTACTTTAAAGTTGACAAATAAGAAACGGTAATATTTTAATATTTTGTATTCTGTGGTTCTGTCAACAATCCAAATGGAGACCAGAGCCGAGAAATCAAAAGAAGACAGAGACTCAGAAGGGCAGCAACAAAGGAATTAGATAAGATCATCAAGTATAACGATATGTCACTAGAGATCAAGAACAAGGTCACCAACCCTCTTGTAAGGTTCAAGGTAATGGTTAAGGTTCAAGGGAATGGATTTGGTTTACAAAACCCTCCATGGCTTGGGACCTGTCTATCTGGCGGAGCGAATCTCCCAGAGGTCAACCTCGTCCCGACCAACCAGAGCCTTGTCCTCCCTTTCTCTCTGAGTGGCTACACCGAGAGAGGCCCGTAGGGCTTCGACATGGAATCGGGCCTTTTCGGTGGTGGGCCCGGCATAGTGGAACAAACTGCCATCGGAGATTAGGCAGGCTGAATCACTGTCGGCTTTTAGAAGGGCCTTAAAGACCTGGCTCTTCAGGCAATGCTTTGGGGACCTCTGAGCACATTGTTATAGTGACTGTGATTGTGATTTTTTTTAAACTGCTGGTACCAATTCCTCTTGCTGGATCTGACCTGTTTGGTGGGTGGTACTAGGTCTACTTCTATTGGTCATTTTTTAGTATTTGTCTATAGTATTCCTATATTGGCTTGTATTTTATTATGTTTTTGTATTTTTGTTTTATAATGTTTTTGTATTTGGGTATGTATTGGTGTTGTAGTTTGGCAGTTGCTATTTGGTGACGTGTTGTACACCGCCCAGAGTTCCCTATGGGAAAATCGGGCAGTCAATAAGTACAAAAAATAAATAAAATAAATAAATTGTATTCATGATTATTTTGTACAGCATGAAAACTGGACAGCTGGTAGGGGGGAAATGATTTGTTTGAAATACAGTGCTGGAGGAGAGCTTTGAAGATACTCAGGATTTCCAGAAAGTTGGACTTAGATCAAATCAAACCTGAACAATCTCTGGAGGCAAAAACAATGAAACTGGAGTTGTTATACCTCACAAGAAGGCATTATTAATTATTTGCAAAAGACAATAATGCTGGGAAAGATGGAATGCAACAGGAAAACAGGAAGACCAGATGTGTGATGGACTGACTCCCCAAAGAAAGCCACAAGCATGTTTATAAGAGCTGAACACAGCTGTTGAGGACAGGACGTGTTGGAGTTCTCTTACTGGTAAGATGGAGATGACTCAACATCATGTAGCAACAGCAACAATGTCCATTCAGTGAATCTTCTTGAAACTACCAACTGGATTTCACACTTGGTCCCTTTTTGTAGATTCATTCATGCCACATATTTAAAGAAGTACTGGCTGTTCTAAATAGTGTTATAATTGCCGATGTAGATCCGGTATGCAGATGATAAAGTATTACTACTTGACAATTGAAGTGGTCTGTAAAGACCACTCAATACACGTAATGAAATAAGAAATGCACACAGTCTAGAAAGGAAATCAAAGTGCTGGCAATTGCCTATAAAGTCGTATACAACATGGGTCCAGGCTACCTAATGGCTATCTTCCCTTACAAGCCTTATCTGCCTTTATGAACATTAGAGTAGGCTGTAGGGATGGGCATGAAAGAGAAAAACCGTGTTTTGTTTTGTTTTGTTTTGTTTCATACAATTTTTTGAAAAAAAAAAGCATACAAAATGAAAGAGTAACAAAATGATTTGTTACTTTACTCACCTCTTCTTCCTCCTTCTGGGCTCTGGCAGCGGTGGTGGTGGCTCTGGTGGCAGACCTACGCCAGTTTGCCAGGCCCACTGACTCTCTCCAGCTGGCTGGCGGGTCTCCAGCTGTGGTGGCTTCTGTGGCAGTGGCTCCAGTGGCAGGCCTAGGCTAACCTGCCCGCCCCGCTTGCCCTCTCCAGCCAGAGGATGAGGAGGGACACAAGCAGGTAAGGGAGCTGTTTTACAGACAAACAAAAAGGTTCATTTTAATGCAACAAACCACCATTTTGTTTTATCTGTAATGAAATGCTGCTGCTTCGGTGTGGTTTGGTTCAGTTCATTGTGTAACAAACTGACGAATCAGCATTTCGTTTTTCATTTTTTGCCCATCCCTAGTAAGCCCTCTTATTGGTCCCATTGCCAGCAGAGCCACAGGATGGGGACATGGGAGAGGGTCTTCTCAATGACAGCTCCCAGATTGTGGAATGTTCACCCACAGGAGATTGGGCTGGCACCCTCCTTTTTATCCTTCTGCAGAGAGCTGAAGATCCATCTCTCTGAGCAGACTTTTAACAATCATGTTTGAATGAGTAGATGCCTCCTTAGAGTTAAGATCATTTTTAATGTTTGCTTACTTTTAATTGTTCAGTCATATTTTAATTAGCACATAGTTTAAGTTTGGGTTCTTTTGGGGGAGAAAGGCAGGATAAAATGTATTAAATAAATATATTTAATTAGTTTTTAATTTTTAGCTTATGTTTTTAATTATCTTCCTTTTAATATTGTGAAACCCCTTGAGTCCCCTTAGCAGAAAAAAAGGCAACATGTCAACATAACAGATAAATAAAACAAATGATAAATATTAAGAAGTTTCTGGCAATCAGTAAAATACAACCAGGTCAAGAAATACAGTTAAGATCCAAAATGAAAACATAGAGCATGGTCACAAATGTAACTGCTTTGAAATTCAATTTAATGTACAGTGAAATCGCAGCCATATAATGCAAGTCAGAATACAGACAGCCTGGAGCAGCTTTAGATAAGATGTCAAGTGAGGCATGATGACATCTAATTCTGGTGAGAGAGGAGGAGAGTGAAGGAAAAAAGAAGAGGAGGAAGAGGAAGCAAATTTATTTAGGTATTTATTTATTATATTTATATCCCGAAGCTACGTGGGAAAAGGCAAAGCTCCAGCTTCCCAGTGGAGTGTTACATAAGATTGTATATACAGTGGAAAATCTGCTTAAAGGAAAAAAATTCCAGAGATAGGGGGAAATCGCTTAACAGAATCGCCTATGGGGCGAATCCATACAACAGAAAAATGGTCACAATTAGGGATTAATCCGTTTTCAATGCATTCCTATAGGAAATTTGTACAAAGGAAAATTTTCTTAAGAGCATTTCATTTCAAACAAATTAATTCCTTTATACAAGGTACCACTGTACTTTTATTCTGGGACAAGCCGGAGCACAGTGGTAGGAGGATTCACCAATATGCTAACCCGAAAGTGATCTATCACTTTCTATGTTTTGTTATGGAAACATTTAACCCGGTTCCTTTATTACTCCAGAATGCCTATGTCCCTTTCAAATTCTTTTGAAAGCCTATAAAAAGATCAGAACAGCCAGGATGGATAAGACCAAATCTGATCTGGACATTCTTTCCTAGTGCATTTTATTTGAATTTATGGCTAACTGTGCCAGCTGCCCATCATTATATTCAAAAATTACAATGTTTATATTTTGTTGAGATTACTGTGCCTTCACTAATCAAGGAAATATTGCATAAGAGAATTCTCATTTCTCCTACGAACACGTGGCATCTAGGACTATAGTTCTAATTACCATCTGATCACGTTTCTCATTTTTTTCCTAAATCAATTGTGTTCTTCTTGAATGTGAATATCTTTGGATTCTTATTGCATTGCTCCCCCAAACTTTGGATTCTTATTGTTCTATTCTATGGTTCATGGCTCAACTGGTAATGTTATTTAACCATTCCAGGGCACAAAATTAATTATCTGAGTTAATACATATGAAATATGATTTACAAGATAAGACTCACATAGTCTTGATATGAAATGTGGCAATTCATCCTGGGATGTATCCTTATTCAGAAGGTGACAACTAAACATTTAGATCTGTAACCTTTGGCATTCCAGAAGGAAATTCCATTAATAGGAATTCTTTTTATCCCTAAGAAAACATGTTTAAGATTGAATCCCAGTTGTGAATGGCTTTGGTGAATTGAAAATATCTCAGCTGAAACTAATATGTCATTTTTAAAAATGATTTTTAAAAGAGAGAATCATCCATTAAGATACAGGAATAGACTGGCATATTCAAAAATTCAGCAAAGCAATACATTGTAGCTTCACCATCTTTTAAAACTATTATTTCCTTTGTTGCCCCAAGCCTTTTCAGCTCAGGATATCTGAATCGAAAGTGGCACAGAATAATTTTAACCAGGACAATGCAATAGTGAATGAAATATATGAAAATTTAATTAAAGTTGCCGCTCATTTTAACAAATTATCAGGTTTTCTGCCATCCTTTTCTCTAATAATGGCATGTGTGACAGCACCCTGGCAATAATCATAAAAGAGAAAGGAAGCCGTCAAATGAGAATACAAGATAGTGAATGCTAGAAACTGAATCATAGGTTTGTACAGTTGGAGATAGTTCCAGGGTCATCTAATCCAATCTTTTGTCAGTGCAGAGAAAGCACAGCTGCAAGGATCTCTGTTCAACTACAAGGTAATCCAACTTCCCTTCAAAAAGCTTGAATGAAGGAAAGGCCAACAGCATCTGAGGATGTCCAGTCCACTCTCAAGCATCTGTTAAGATCAGGAGTTCCTTTTTTAAATGTTTAGTCTGGATATCCTTTCTTGTACAGTCACACCCTGCCATTTCGCAATTCAGGTACTACGGTCCCACTATATCGCGGGATTGCAGTACCTGCTCAGGCGAGAAGTCTTGGGGAAGCACAGTCGGGTGGCTGTGGGGGCTCAGAACCCCCAAGGCCACCCTGGCGCGCCGCTGCGAGAAGTCTCCCTGTGGCGCGCTCAGGCGGTGGCGGCGAATCCAATCCCCCAAGGCCACCCAAGCATGCTGCTGTGAGAAGTCTCCCTGTGGCGCGCTCATACGGCGGTGGCGGATCTGATACCCCAAGGCCGCCTGAGCACGCTGCTGCAAGAAGTCTCCCTGCATGCTCGGGTGGCGGCAGGGGCTCAGATCCCCCGAGGCCGCCTGGGCACGCTGCTGCGAGAAGTCTCCCTGCAGCGCGCTTGGGTGGCAGCGGCAGATCTGATCCCCCAAGGCCCCCCGAGCACGCCGCTGCAAGAAGTCTCCCTGGGTGGCAGCGGCAGATCCGATCCCCCAAGGCCCCCCGAGCACGCCGCTGCAAGAAGTCTCCCTGTGGGGTGCTCAGGCAGGGGCGGGGGCTTGGATACCCCAAGGCCGCCCGAGTGCGCCGCTGCAAGAAGTCTCCCAGCAGCTAGGGCAGCCCCCTCCGTGACTGGAAATGATTTTAAAATGGGCATGCTGCTTCCCCCTCCCCCGGGAGGCTCCTGAGAAATGGCACATCCATTTTAAAATCCTTTCCAGTCCCGGGCAATCTCCATTGAAATGCATTGGCTCAATGCATTTCAATGGAGATTGCTGGGGAGTGCTGGCCCCAAGCCAGCACCAAACAGCTGATTGTCGCTGGCTGGGGCTGGAATAGCCCTGCAGCAAACACAGTAGATCAGATCATCCACCACCCTTGTACGGACTGCTGGAAGGCTTTTACAAAAGTCTTCCAGCAGCCTGGGAAGCAGTGGTGGCGCGCCCCCCACCCGATCTGCATCTGCATATCACGGATTTTCAGTCATCGCAGGTCGAGTGGGTCCCTAACCCCCACAATAGGCAGGGGGTTACTGTTCAGCAGTTCAGGCCCTACCCTCTAGAGCAGGAAGAAAAAGGTTGCTCTGTTTCCAACACAACTGGCCTTCAGATACTTGAAGATGGCTATAAGATCACTTCTTACTTCTTTTCTCCAGATTTATAATCCTCAGTTGTCTTAACTGTTCCTTATAGGGCTTGATTTCTAGATCCTTTGCTGTCTTTGTAAAGAGGCATAGCAAAGGTTTGGAGCACCTGGGGGAAAGGTTCATTTTTGCACCCATCCTGCCCCCCCACATCGCACCCAACCAGAAACAGCAGCCCAATCCTGGTTGCATGGGGTGTATGTGTGGGCATGTGTGGACAGGTGGGTGTATGTATGTGTGTGCACATGCACAGTCGCACACACGAACCTTACACCTCTCCCACAGTGGCCCGAAGCAAGGGAAGGAGGAGGAGGAGGAGGAGGAGGAGGAGGAGGAGGAGGAGGAGGAGGAGGGCGCCGTGGCCACTGTGCTCCCTGCATGCCTGCATGCCTGCTTCACCACTTACATGGCGCGTGGCAGCAGAGGCGACTGAGGGGTCCCATTGCCAAGCCTTAGATGGGGGAAAGGAGGACTGCTGTTGGAAAGGTGCACACCTTCCTCCTCCTGCTCCCCCTCCAGGTGCCCTGAGATTGCTGCACCCTGGGGCAAATGCACCCTTCCAACCCCTAGATACACCCTTGCCTTTGTAGCTTTCTTCTAAACCCGCTGTAGCTTGTAGATTGTGTGCTGGGTTCACTGAAGTTAAGCAGTGTTCCCCAACTCATTTTTAAAAGGGACGGAGGTCCACAAAGAAACATATAACTTTCAATCTAGGTTTCAGATTGGAATCAAGGTTCACAGATTATTACTATTTATTTATTTATTTATTTTATTTAGCTTGTTGTTCTGCCAAATTTGGGAAGCACTGACTAAGTACTTTTGGAATTATATTTTGAGAAGAAAAGAAAAGAAAAAGCCACTTCTGTGAGATAAAAAAAGAGTTCTTTTCACAGAGTTCTAGCAGTCATTATTAAAAGACGGGAGTCCAAACAAAAATTTAGAACACTCCAATGTAGTTTTTGGATTGTGTTCAAAATTAGCAGACTGTAATTACACAGTTGGTGTGCTCCGTTCCAAACTTAGGAAGTTCTTTGAACATTGTAAGGTTTGAAAATAGATCTAGTTCTTTCTAACAGCACCAGTGCTTTCGGCACCACCAGTCTGTAGAATCTGAATGTTTGCTAACTGGTTCAAAGGAAGATGTTACTCTCTGCTTTTTGGCATGTCTGTGTAAACAGCAAATAGAGTCAGGATGCCTCACAGCTTTGCAAGGGGTGCTGCTAGGAGGGTGTGGAAAATACACATCCCAAGGAAGGAAGTCCTTATCAACAGTGGCTCATATTATCTTAAGGAATTCGTTTCAGCCAGTTGCCATGCCCTGCTGGACTCTACCAAGATGCCCTTCCTGATTGAGTTATGCTAATGAACTCATGAGCTAAGGTATAAAGATCTGTCCTTTCTTTTGCTCACCCTTAGAGCAAGACCCTGGCATGTATTAGCTTGTATTCAATAAAACTGTGCTGTACCATACTAGTCTCCTTCTTGGTCTTCCACCAAGGATTGAAACCCTAAGCTTTGGTTAAAAATTCAAACCTTTTGTACACAGAAAAGGAAGCAGGCATTACTGGAGGGTGAGTGAAGGTCAAGCAATCAAACAAAAAGTAATTTTATACCTGCTTATGGAACCTTGTCAAATCTGATCAAGTGTGTGGTTAGAGCCTCAGGTGACACAATTTGGTGAAGTTCAGGGAAGTACTTTTGAAGTTATAACTATTGGAATATAGATCCCAAATGTCATGAATTGATGCTGCCAAGATGAAGATGTGTGTGTGTGAGTATAGAGGCAGAACTTGACAGATATAGAACTTGTGTTTTATATATTCCTCAATGCTGCATAATCACTGATAGCAATCATTACCACCACCCCTTGCACATGAAGTTAACATGATTTCCCACAAATGGCACATAACAACTACCACCATATTGGGCTGAAGGACCCAGTAGTCTCTTTGAGGCTACCTGGTTGTGTGCTGGAGGCAGATGGCATGTTGAGGGGTACAGATTGTGCCCTGGGAGTGGTTGGCATGTTTAAGTGATCTCATTATGGAATGTTTCCAACGTTGCTGTGCAGCCTTCCATGCCTGGATGATGGATAATGTCATCAGTTTACCATTGTGCCATTCTGTGAATGACAGGCAGGTATGGTAGCCTTGCCAGGGGTGCCACTGAATTGTCTGTCAAAGGTGCTAGTATAGCACATGTTTCTGCCACTGTCATTGTGATGTTAGTTTTGCTGGTGGGACCACAATTCTCTCAGACCAGGCATAATCGTCACTTGGGCAGCAGAACCATATAGCTACTTTGTTCAAAAGGCAGAAGAAACCCATGGCTAGCTTTAGGAGAAAAGGAGAAAAGCTTTTAAAAGGAGAAGAAAAGCTTTTAAAATATGATTGCTTTGAAAACTGCTAAGAGTCTATATTCAGAAATAGAGATGGGCACGAAATGAACAATTTTTCATTTTCATTTTTTGGTTTTTGTTTTGTTACGCAACGAAATGACAAACGAAATTTATCCCTAAAATGAAACGAAATGAAAAAGAAACGCAGGAATTTTTGTCATGTGTTTCATTTCCGTTACAGCAATGAAGTGATCTGCTTTAAATGCTAAAAAATCACTTAAAATTGGAATAAATGGTAACGAACCGGTAACAAAACGAAAACAATTTTTTGCAAAAAATTCGCAAACAATGGAAACGAACCAAAATGGACCTCTAAACGACAAACAACAAACAAAACTCCATTTTTTCCTATTCATGCCCATCTCTATTCAGAAAGCATTTGTCTTTGATAATAGGAAGTATGGGGCAGAACAGACCTATCTTATTAACCTGAGATTCCTTTGGAATAATGCCTTCAAAATACAGAATAGTAATTAGCTCCCTACAGTGCTATTTTGATTTAGTCTAAGTAATAATTCCATTTAGGCTTTCACATAAAACAATGGCTTATTCAGCAGTCTTTATAATAAAAACTAGGTTCCACAATCATCGTTTCATACTGGGCCTTTGCCTTTTTGCATCATGTCTGAGGGTATATTAAAAAACCTTATGAATGATTTTTGATCTCCAAAATAGAAATTATATCAAAGATTTAAATAATATCCCACTTTTTAGCTGAGCATATGAACATCAAAATAGAAGATGACACATCATGGTGGCTATTATCTCAACAGGTATTTTTCAAAAGCACCAATACTTGTTCTTTGTCACTATCCAATTCAGTTGTTTTTCTATTATCATGCATATTTGCTGCTTCTGTTATTTTGCATTTATATGTTTGTGTGAATAGTTTAACTCACAGTTTTGCACATCTGTTAAGGTATGTTAAGAAATATTTTAAATAAATTGCCATCTTGCATAAAAACCAGTAATGGGGTGTGTGTGAAGTTCTGACATTTCAGAGAAAGATGAGGGAAAGGAGCATCTCAAAAATGTTCCACTGAACTTCATAGATACACGTTTCTATATAACTAAGCTAAATAATAATTTGCCCTCTGTTAAGTGAAAATTTGTATATTATTGTGAAACAATGTGCGTGCTTTTGTCTCAACTTTTTAAGGGCGTGCTTTCTGCTTCTCCAGGGGACAAGTTATTTTCATTTTGCATGGAACTGTCCGTTTTACAGACAATGAAATATAGGTAGGTTGCTTAGCATTAACATTGATATTGGGTCGCATTACAGATAGTGCTCTAAAACATGGTGATCACACTAAGGCGAACTTTTTAGAACCCAAATGCCCAAACTGTGATTCAAAACCCACTAATTTTTCAGAAAATGCCAATATAGCACTTCAACCTGAATACAGGTGGTTGTGAAGGGGTGTTGTCGGGTGCCCACAGAAAGAGCTCCAAGTGTGACCTTTGGCACCCATGCCATAGGTTCACCAACACTGCACTAAGGGAACAGGTTGCAGAATTGAGGATAACAGGGACAAATTTATGTCTGATTTGTTAATTGATAATATTAACATATTCATAGCATGTTCTTCTGCTGAATGCATTGATTAAAATTATGTCTTTGCATTGTGCTCATGGGTAAAAAAGGTTTTGTATTGTTGGCACTGTATTGTTATCATAAACAGATGTTAGCCTGCTGGCTACTCACCCTCTCCTCCTGCTGCAGCAGTGACAGCTTTGGAGGTGTTCCTAGCCTGGTCTGCCAGCCACTCACCCTCTGTGGCCTGACTGGGCAGTCTCGGTGGCAGTGGAACACCCACAGGTAAGTGACCATTTTACAGACAGAAAAAATGGTTCATTTTAACGAAAAAAGATGACCATTTCATTTTGTTATGGTTATTAGCAGAGCTTATTCAACAAAAAAGTAGTTTGAAGACTTGTATTTACAAAACAAAAATAACTGGCAAAGTAACAGCTTACAATTCTTGGTATACAGTGGAACAGCATTCCTTCTTCTGTTGTGACTGCAGACACGGACGTCCTCCAACAACAGCAGCAACACAAAGCAGCCATCACCAGTTGCCCACACTGGGTACACAGTCTGCTTTTGACCACTAGACCTTGCTTCACTTTATACATAGTTAATTGCATATTCTAGTCAGCTGATCCCTGACTACTTTGACCAGAGTTCCAACTCTTTAACAACTTACATACAATTGTGAGTTACACCACTGTAAATCCCCAACACATTTCAGCTCTAACGAAATGCTGCTTCCTCATTTTGTTTCATTTTGTTTCATTTTGTTATGTAATGAAACAATGAAATAGCATTTCATTTTTCATTTCATGCCCATCCATACTCTCATCTAATAGACTGACATACTAAGGATAGCTTATGTATGTTAAGTACTCAACCTGCCTTATTAGAATGCTGGAAGATAGGATTATTGGGTCAACAACTTCTCTCATTCCATCAACTTTAAGGTCCAAACAGTGGGGTCTTCTGATGGCATAGGGGAGGGATTGGGAAGGAGCAGAACCACTTCTAGATCATCTGACTGCAGAAGGCATCACAAGAGGAATCAATTAAATGGGCCTAGAATCTAGGTAAAATTCAACAAAATAGAAGACAGGAATTTTGTGAGCCAAAAATGGTGGTAGCTGGATAAACAGCAAATGTGTCCGGTTATTGCCCCAATTGCCACCACTCCTTCCAGGGTTTTATATAGGCTGTTACCCCCTCCCAGGTGTTGTAGAGCTGTAAGGAATGCAAATAGAAACTGTGCTGTTTGACCACCCCTGCATCATGGTTACCTATGACAGCTCTTCAGGGTCTCTCCTCAGCCATGCAGAATTGGCAAGCCCTGTGGTTTGGACTGGAAAGGAAATAATACTGTCAAGGTTGATAGAAGTGCAGAGAAAGAAGGGGCGAATTAGCTTGCACCAATGTTCTATTTGAACATCCAAAAGAAAGTTTGGTGTTTGCTTTACTTGTACTCTCCATCAGACTTTGATTTTTTGGGGGTGTAGTAAATCTTTGGTTGATTGCTTATCTGTTTCCAGAAGGGGAGCATTGCAACCCTGAGTGGCCCTAACTCAGATCATCCAAGAGTACCCTACAGTTAGCCCATATCCCAGGTTATCTGTGCTGTCTTGTTCTGGAAATGTGACACTTGCAGAAGCTCTCAGACTATTCCTTTTTATTTATTTATTTATTTATTTATTTATTTAGACCTGTCATCACTTTGTACCAAGAAAGGAGAACACGTGGCCTTGGCTTTCCCACCAGCTATGCTGGTTAGGACTGATGGGAGTTGCAGCCCAAGATCATCGGAAAGGCCACAAGTTGTTTCTTTTGTGCTGCTTTGGGAATACTTTGGGATTAATTTATTGGGTCATTCAACACAAACTGCAAGTTGACTCAGCCACAGATTGTTGCCATTTCTCACAGATTTTTTGAATGGAAGAGTTTTCTCCTTGCACTTCTTCAGTGAATGAGATGCTGCAGCAATGACTCAGATGCCTGGCTTTGTGGTGGTGGTGATGAACGACATTCTTTCTGATCGCTATGCCCAGAAGACAACACCTTAAAAAGTTGCTAATCAGGACATTGCTTTTGTTTGTGGTTGATGGCCTTATGTGACAATTTCCTTTGAGGCTTTTATAAGTGTCTGAATGGCGAGAAATGTGGTTTACTTTATTATTTTCAATACACTGCACAGGAACTACTCTTGTGCATTAGACTCTTTGATGTTTTTTTTTATTTGGCATTTACTTTATGGAATAGCTTTGCACATCTCTTGGCACAATACGATCCACTGCACTTTTTTGAAATATATAAGAAATAATATAAGATCTTCTTTACCCATTGTTCCGTTGTTCAGAATTCTGCAGTTCAGCTTACTGCTCTAAAAATTAGAGGACAATATAAGTCTGTTTCTACAAACAGCTTAACTACCCAGTCTGCTAAACAACTGCACATATCTGGAATAAAGAAGATGATTCCACACAGTATATCTAGAACAATGGGCAATTTTCTGTGCCTCGGTCTAAATGAAGCTCATGTTCTTTCTGCAGAAATGAGCAACTGCTTCAACTTCTCTGACAATATCTTCTCTGGAAGATACCGCATCTGTGATAGAGTCCCAGTAGCTCACCCAAAGCACCTGCAAGCTATATACCTCCTCTCCCTCCATCCTGGTCTAACACCACTCCCACACTTCACAGCTGCCACCATAACTGCTGGGGCTATGGTGGGAGGAACTAGGGTCCAGTTGACTTATTTTTTTGCCTCAGGTAAAGCTAGTCCTTGGAAAAGTCCCTGATGTTGGGAAAGATTGAAGGCAAAAGGAAAAGAGGATGGCAGAGAATGAGATGGTTGGATGGTGTCATCGATGCAACCAATATGGATTTGACCAAACTCCGGGAGGCAGTAGAAGATAGGAAGGCCTGGCGAGCTCTGGTCCATGGGGTCACGAAGAGTAATACACAATCAAATGACTGAACAACAACAATAACAAAGCTAGAAATGGCACCTGTCTCTCCAAAGTCATCATGATACATAATGCTGCCCATATCTATTTTATTATTTTGTACCCCGAGGCATGGCATTGCGCAGATATATCTTTCAATCCTCTAGAACTAACTAACTAAATAAATAAAAACAGCTCACAGCTGTCCTTTACGACAACTCAGATCTGCTAATTGAGGTAGCTACCACATTATTCTTCATGGCAAGGTCCTAGGAGGAAGTTACTGGATTGCACTGGGTACACCCATGCCCTGCTGATGGGAATCCCATGGAATGAGCTTCTGTATGAGTAGAAAGGTGAATAAGATAATCCTCTGGTTTGACCCAGCATGACTTTTCTTATATTCTCTTGGCTTGGATTAAAAACAAGTGGGAGAAGAATTCAAGAATAACAATTCTCAAGTGCAGAGATGGGCATGAAATGAATTTTTAAATTTTGTTTTTCATTTTTCATTTCATTAGAGAACAAAATGAAAAACAAAGTGCCCTTTTTAAAAAATGAAACAAAATGAAATGGAAATTTTCATTTCATTTCATTCCATTTTGTTTTCATTTATTATTTATTTTGACAAGCGGTGATCCTGGCACTTGGAAAATAAATAAAAATAAGCAACAACCAGCTAGCCCCATGGGCCAGCTGGTCAGTGCTAGATTAAAAAAAAGGTGCCAACCAGCTGGCCTGGCCAGGTATAAAAACCGATTTAAAAAATTAAAAGTGAAAAACTCAGGCAAATCTCATGAGCTGCCAGTCTCCAAATTGTGAGCGAAGGTTCAGAAGTGTCTGTAGGCCAAACTGATACAACACACTGGCATTCTTCCCTTACCTGGAACTATATGATGCAAAGACATAAATCAAACATAGTAGAAGTCACTCTCATTTATTGGTTAATGAATTACTTTAATCATGGTCTGGTTAAAGTAATTTGAGCTGATTTGTCCACAAGCAAATATAATTATGTTTACACTGTGGATCATGCCATTCTTCATTTATTGCCATAAAAAGCTTGAGCATCTGATCATACAAACTCAAAATGCATGCTTAGTAAGTTGAGAATAATTATCACTATGCCTCCTGGCTAGCTCATTCTTTTTAATTTATTTTTCTAAAAATAAAACCTGTGATTAGTTAAACATGGAGTAGCCAACAGATGTTGCTTTTCCTTCATTTCACTGTCCAAAAAAAAAAAGAGGGGAAAAGAGTGTAAAGAAGCAGGTAGATATTTGTTGTACCCAAGATACCACAACAAAAAATAAAAAATAAATTAAAAATCCAGTATTGTAGTATTTGCAATTCACTTCTCATCTGCAAACCCTCTTTTAATCATTGTCTCTATGTTTCTTCCAATATTTTAGACTATTTCAGCATCTGCATTTGATCATTTAAAATCAAAGAAACAATTACCCTTTTCCTGATTTTGCCTGACACAAATCCCTTATGAAGAGGTGAACACTTCTTACATTCACTTGCAAACAAGGGATGCATTGCCATTGACATAACACCTGGTGCACCATGTGCTTAGGGATATACTGTACAGAACTGAATAGAGGATTCTGGCTTAAAGATGCTTGGGAAGCACGCAGAAAAAGTCTTTCATAGAAAACTCTGATCAGCAGCATGGTTGGATAGAGAATGAAATGGCAACGGAATATCATCAAATGTATATGAACAGACTTCAGTGCAGAACATAGTGTATATTTTGAAGAATACTTCAGTACTCATGTCCTCTCAAGTCATTTCTGACTTATGGCAACCCTTTTTCAGACCTTTCTAGGTAAAGAGTTCTTGGAAGTGATTTACTTCTTATAAGGCTGTGATGCAGAACCTTTTAGAGACCAAGTGCCTAAACTGAACTCAAAACTCACTTTTTATTCTCAAAGTGTCAGTACAGCAATTTAACCTGAATACAGAGGTACCCTGGGTTAGAAATGCTTCAGGTGCTACCCTTCGGGAAAGTGAGGATCGAAGAGCAGGCTTTTGAAATTCCTGCGGCCACAGCACCCTCCCCCTTGGGAAAGCCAGGGGGGAATGGTGGTGTCTTGTAGGCTTAATAGGTAGCCCCAGTTTACTGTCCAACCACGGTGCTCTGGGCATCCCAAACGTGGCGTGGCTGGAGAGTAAACTGGGGCTACCAACAAGCCTACAAACAATGGTTTCCTCTTTGCCCAGCTCTCTTCACAGAGCCATTTTGGCGGTCTCAAAATGGTTCTGTGCAGAGAGTCGGGAGAAGGGGAGGCAGTAGTAGATTAATTTTCTTGTGTTGAAAATAAAGGGCAGTATCCTAATACTAAATTCCACTAGGAATGAATCAATTGTTGAGATAAATCAATTTACGTAAATCCTACTGAGTCAATGAGGCTATTCTAGGTGTGACTAGAAATAAGATACTCATCATTGTCTCCAGGTTCTGCAACCTATGCATGAGAAAAGACTAGTAGTACCATATATTTTGAATCATAGAATCATAGAGTTGGAAGAGACCTCAAGAGCCACCCAGTCCAACCCCTGCTACACAGGAACCCCCATCAAAGTACTCCTGACGATGGCCATCCAGACTCAACCACCTTCTGTGGCAGCATATTCCAATGCTAGACAGCTCTAACAGCCATCAAGTTCTTCCCAATGTTCAAATGGAATCTCAGGGATCTAATAAATAGCCTTGTTCACAATGTAATTTTATTCTGGTGTGACATCTTGAGGATTAAGACCCCTTGTGTCATCAAGAGAGAGAGATCCAGAACTAAAAAGGTGCAAAATTTATAACTGGGCTGGTGGAGTGCCTACTACAGGCAGGACACGGAAAAAGCAGCAAGAAAAAAAGGTGCTCCTTGACCAACATCAGCCATTTGCAGCAACAGGAGCCATTTATGGAGGTCTCCCCATGAGTAGGTCAAGGGAAACGAGGTCAAAAGAGACTTACTGGGCCCTTTTAGAGAGCTTTCCATTCAATAAATGCACAAATAAATAAATAAATATAATCCAGAATAGATATTCAAGGCAATTAACGACTCTTTGTTAATTTTAAATATACTCCTCACATTTATCTCCTCTGTTTCATAAGTAAAAAGTCTCTGTTGATCTATCTTTCCAACCTTTTATCATTTATCTGTTCTATTCAGCATAAATTGTATGCTTGCATATCAAATGCTGTAAAGTAGAATGTGTTGTAATAACACAAAGCAAGAAATAGCTTAACTATTCACAAAAGCTTGAGCTATAACTACTGGCCTCTGGGAAGTGTTAGAAATGATACCAATCACAAGGATGGCCCTTGTCACTGAGGGGAGCTCTAAGAATAAGCACCTGGGTTACCATGTTACCAAAACCCTGCTCCCTGACATATCAAGACCAAATATTACAGGGTGGATCCTTGTGATGTCAGATCACCAGTCCCTTGAGTTGTCATAAAGACAGGGTGGGAAAACTTGAGTTTGGCTTAAATTGCTAGTGACTAGGGACACTCCTGCAAGGAAGACTTCTACAATCCAATGAATTAAATAATACAAGGTCTTCTTTGTATGCACTGATTGTATCTCACTATTAAAATGAAGTGGAGTGTATATTGCACTGTATTGTGGATTTGTTGTTGTTTGGTTGTTCATTTGTATCTGACTCTTTGTGACCCTGTGGACCAGAGCTCGCTAGGTCTTCCTGTCCTCCACTGCCTCCCGTATTTGTTGCATTGATGACACCGTCCAACCATCTCATTCTCTGCCATCCCCTTTTCCTTTTGCCTTCAATCTTTCCCAACATCAGGGACTTTTCCAAGGAGTCCTCCTTCCTCATGAGATGGCCAAAGTACTGGAGCCTCAGCTTCAAAATCTGTCCTCCCAGTGAACATTGGGTGTTGATTTCTTTCAGGATGGATAGGTTTGATCTCCTTGCAGTCCAGGGGACTCTCATGACTCTCCTCCAGCACTACAGCTCAAAAGCATTGATTTTGCAACAATTAGCCTTCTTTATAGTCCAGCTCTCATTTCCATACATCACTACTGAAAAAAACCATAGCTTTGACTATTCAGACCTTAGTCGGCAAAGTGATGTCTCTGCTCTTTAAGATGCTGCCTAGGTTTGCTGTCACTTTCCTCCAAAGAAGCAGGTGTCTTTTAATTTTTAGGACACAAATTTGGATCATGCCAATATTAAGCCCTTTCAGTGACTTCTCATTCCTTACTGGCTGCCAGTACCATAGTCTGCATATGTTTGTCCACACCTCGGCCCTCGAGATGTTTTGGACCACAACTCCACAATCTTTTGTCAATAGCAATACAGGTTTGGAATTCTTGGAGTGGTGGTCCAAAACATCTGGAGGTCTGAAGTTTGGACACCCCAAACTTAAGCATATCTAAATAGTTTTAATAAGCATTTAATAGGCATAAGTTGAAAAGGCAATATTAGGAACTAAAAAAAGGAAACTAAGGCTGCGGTCTCACCTGGTTTTGATCCTGATATTCTGAAGGTCTGGCTTTTCCTCTTCATCCCGTCACATGATTTATTATGTGGGTCAGGAGTTCCCACGTACAAAGCTGGTTTTCATTATTTTAAAGTGCAGTTCTGCCCCCTTGGCCAGCAGGTGGCGCTAGCATTTGAAATAAACGGACCACTTGGCTGGGGAAAATTAATCAAAGGACACACGAAGGAGCTTCCTTTTTCTCCGGAGTTGCTGGGGAATTTTAAAAAGCAGCGCCGATTAACTGGTCACTGCTCTGAGAAGAAGAAGAAAAAAAGAAACCCAGATTATCTGTGTGGTCCCACGACGTCTGCCTCAGTAAAAGGTGGATTTTTAAGCGAGGCAGAAAATACCCTACCTCTCCGGTAAGTCACAGAAACCTCACTTAAAGGGGCATTACAGGGTTCCCCCAAAAAAGCCCGGTGGCCATGGGGATGGCATTTTTGGGCACGATTTATTTAGGAATTTAAACTGCTTTTAAAGGAACGTGGGACTGGGGTCTACGTGTATCTGTTAAAAACAAGAGAATAATTTCTTTAAAATGTATCCCACTTGAAACTCCTTTCTGCCTTGCTGATCTTTTCACTATTCATCTTCCTGAGCACAAGGAAGGGAATTTCATGAGAAGTGACATCTTAATGAACAAAAGATTTGCTTTAAGATTTTGTCACACAGTATGCAAGCGTGGCAGCTAATTAGAGTCTAGTCCACTCTGAATTAGTGTGTGAGTACCTACAGTGATAGAAATTGCATCCTGAGCAGTAGGATTGACTGACAAAGCAGGTGGTGACCTGCTTCTATCTTCAGAGAGAGTTCATTAGTTTGTCCTAATGGCTATTACAGGTAAACACTGATCTTTCATTATCTTCCAGTGAGGTGTGGGTGGGGTGGGGAATATTTTTAACAAGAGCCTTGTAGGGTCAGTATGATTCACATGTTTGTCAATAGATACACATCTGACAGATCTCATTAATAACCATTACAGCTCTTTCAAGCTCCCAGACGAAGCATTCTTTACCCTTCAGATTCTAAAACAAGAGCTTTTCAGGCTGCAAGATTAACAGTCTAGGATCTTCTGCACTGTGCTAAATGTTCTGTGCTGCCCTATCTCTCTTTTTATTACTTGCTATCATGGCAGAGCAATGGAGCTATCAGGGCTAATATTTTTATTTAATGTATTGGGCAGGTAGGTCTGAAAATGAACATTTTTCACAGATCCTCACAAGAGGTCAGACATAAATCTTAAGCAAACAAACCTATACATGTGTCTCTTGTTGGCTGTTTTTCATGAAAGACAACAAAGCGTCCCCATTCCTTGGGAAAGAAGGCGCTGATGAGCAAAAATGTATTCTGGGGAAGATGAAAGAGCTTTCCCCCCCATACACACACAGGAATAAAACAAATTAAATAAAATCACTTTGATAGCATTTAAACTAAGTCTGCAATGTCATGTACACTTAACGTGGGAGAAAGCTGTATAGAATTTAGTGGGATTTACTTTTGAGTGTATGAACACAGAATGGCCAAGACCTCCTGTGAGTGCAAGCAGGTGCACAACAAAAATTAGTCCACTACAGAGGAGAGAAAGGTATCAGTAGACTTCAGAGAACCCCAGGGTTTGCAGAAATACAAAAAGCTTTAGGAGGCAAAATGCCAGACAGCTCAGTGGCATCAGCGTCTGGGTCCTGAGCGAGATGTTAGAACTTCTATTCCCCATGTGTCTCCTTCACCAGGGCTGGACTTGATAATCTTTAGGGTCCCTTTTAGTCCTGTAAGTTCTAAGAAATAAAGGAGGGGAATATCCAAATATCCCAACCAGAAGTCAGGATGTTCAGTGGCCGTAGAATGATCATTGACTCTTGAGAGGTTAAGTCAAAGTAGATCAGAGAGAGAGAGAAATGGATTGGAATATCCTGGGAAATAATATGGAACCCTGAACAGAAGCACTTCAGGCAACTACAATGTGTTGCATATCCTTCTCATCACTTCTGGCCTATTTGGGCTCCAACATGATAAACACTTGGATGGAGAGGCTGAACAGAGAATGGAGTGCTACAGATAAAAATCTCTCTTTCGCATTATACTAAGTGACCAAAGGCAAGAAGTCACAGAAAAACTTCACTGAGAAATAATTCTCTTTTGCAATTTGCCTGTTTCATAGGCTGTTATTCTAGGAAAAATTAGTCCCGGATTGAGGAAGCATTCTGCTTCAAAAGTTTCAACTTGTTGGCCGTTTTGACCCCAGCACCTCTCTTGTTAGAAATTAAGTATAGCCAAGCTGAAGCCCAGGGGAAGCCTGGGTGAGCATGTGTGAAAAAAAAATCTTTGATGCTAATTTGTTCTTGTTAAATAACAGGACCGATAACTCCACTCTAGAGAGCTACAGTAAGTCCAAATTAAGTCATCTGAAAATTATTCTACATAGAAGTTACCCACTACATTATTCTCTTCATAATGATACGATATGTCTGTGAAGATTCTCAGTAATTCAGGTGAGGTAATCTGGACTTCTTTTCTATTGAGATTGAAATATTTCACTACTCGTTCAAGTAGTTTGTCATTCTAAGGAAAGTTGATGTGAGAGCTCCAATTTATAAGAACTATAAACCAAGGTGAACTATAAATCCTCCTTCATTTGAAGGGCAAAATATACTCTTTCAAAGATGAAGATTTACACATATTGTACAGAGATTATGGTGGTTCAAGAGAGGGGTCAGGGAAGCCACTCATGTGTGTATTGAAAACCCCTATCTCAACAGAGGTGGGGGACTCAGGCACAATCTGTCTGCCACTTATCATGCTGCCATTTCATCAGTCATCCAGACAAATCAGAAGCATTTCACATCTCCACTGGGAAGGACACAGCTAATGACCCATACTTAATGGGTGTTGCAAGGGTGGCATAGGTGGGGCTTCACACACCCCAGGCCATTGTACATCTAACCAGCTGATTCAGGGGATTGTCCACTTAACCAGCTTATTCAGGCCACTGTTCACCCAATGAGCCCATTCTGATCAGGGTGATGTGAAATCAAGGTGAACTATAGGCTGGAGGCCTCACCACAAAAGTTTCCTCAGATTGACAAAGCTGCTTGGATGAGTAGCACAGGAAAAGAAGTCCAGTTGCCATGACTCAACATCCATATAACCTCACCTGGACGACTGAGAATCTTCACAGTATGCATTAAAACCTTTTAACATTTTTGTCCTGAATGCAAATTAACACACAAAAAATGACTGCCTCTTCTGTGACTGGGTTTTGGTATTGTACACATGAAGTACCACAGACATTCTAAAATGACAGACAGAAGGTAAAATAGCTCTGAATTTCAGTTTCACTGTTTTCATTTTTACTACAGCATTAACTTCATTTTGGTGTCTTGACACCAACTTGCAATTTTTCTGGGGAAAAGAACCCTGTATCTGCTGTACCACTCTGGGAGCCAAAGTGATGTAGTGAGTAGAATGGATAAAGATCTGATGTTCAAGTCCTTGCTTAGAGATGTATAGTGATGATGGCAAAGTAGTCATTCTTTGAACTTTGCATATACTGAAAAACTTGGAAATAATGTGTTGACACATAGCACTCACAACATGAAGATTAATGCAGTCACCTCCCCAAATCAAATCAGTGTTCCCTAAAATAATGGCAAGTGTTATATCCAATATTTAGCTCTATGGAGCTCCAGCTGCAGAAGCTGTCATGAGTGCCACATGTTGACTTGGCAAGGTCCCAGACTGGGGCTCTTCAAATCAATGTGACAGCTTCCATATTTGAAGCTCTGTACATGTAAATATTGAATAGGATACTGATGAGTGTGTGTTTCTGTACATGTTTTCCATCATTACAGGCATCTCTGCCTTTCCCTCAGATATTCTGGTACACATTTTTGATAAGAGAACTGGGTTGGAAATGAGCAAATGCCAGAGTACTGCGGCATTTCACCTTGACATTATGGGAAATGAAGAGCAAATGAGAAAAGCTCACATGAAACTGCAAAATGATTGAATGTTTCTTCTGCAGCCCTAGAAGGGAAGTGATGAGCACACATTTGGTCTTTACTCAAGTATGGGCAGCAGCACTTGGAGGGAGGAGCTGAATCAAGCTTCCTGCCCCCTAATTGTTGCTCATGGGATGAAAGATGAGAAAGTACCTAGGACATATCCTCATGGCCAGGTAGTATAGGCTAAGAGAAGAAGCCCCTATTAGTGTTCTCTGTGCATTCTACAGTGGGGACTGTCATTCCAATATGCTGTATGGGCTGAGGTTTGGAGCTTGAGAAATGTGTGTGATCCTCCCCATATCTTAATATTTTCCATCTCCGTATGTGGGGACATTTCATGGCAAGAGCATCCATAATAAACACTATCACAAGAGCAGAATAGATTGTCACCTCTGTTGCTAACATTTTCAGGCATTTGGAGGCAGCACAGATACTGAATTGTATTTTGAATGTGTGAGCTTCGGGGAGTTATATTTTTGGACCAGAATTCCCAGGATTCCCAAGCTAGCATAGCCATGAATAGTATATTCAAAATGCAATGCTTTCAAAGCTCTGCTACAAGCCATTTTTGTAATGAATATATGTCTGGCTTCACATATTAATGTTTAGGAACCTAAATTACATCAGGAATATAAGCATCAGTAAGTGACTGTAATGTATGCCTCTGAACTCATTTGAAATACAACTGCTGATCAAACCAGGAGAACATAATGTTCTTTTATAAAACAAAGACTACCAATCAACACTGCACTAAATTAAAATGTCTAACTTCATTTGCTCTCTCTTTGATAATGAAGTACTTTATCATACATGATGCATCAATGGTTTCTTGATCTGAAATGAGTCTAGAGAATGAACTTCTTTTTAAACAACTGGCCAAAGTCTGCAATTGCCTTGTTCACGGAGATGGGAGATGCCTGCATCCAGAACAGCTGTCCCACATGTGTAAACCTTAATAGGATCTGACAGAAGAACAGAAGGGAAAGTCCAAATCTATCTTTCAGGCTCCCAGCTTAGTTCAGAATCCTTCTGTGGGATGGTTAGGGGAGCAAGCTGAGTTACAGGTGCAAAAATGAAGTTCTTTAAATAAAAGAGAGGATATTTTTCTCTATTATTTGAAAATACATCTTTTCTGTATTACAGCTGTGTACCTGTTTATGCCAGCAATGGCATTAGGGAACATTTGCTCTCAACAGTGGGCAATAATTGGATAAATAATCAAGACATTCTCTGTGTTGATGCATTCAATGCATTATGAACTGTTTTGTTACTTCCAAGTTATGGCAACTATATTGATTAATCATCCCTAGAAGTGTCTGTGATTAACAGCCTCCTCAGATGAAAGGCTATAGCCTTCTTTACTGTATCACTCAATCACATGTTAGGCCTTTATCTTTCTCTGTAACCTATCACTTTCCCTAACGTTATTTTAGAGTGTCTTCTCATTATAGGCCCAAAGTACTGTACAACAGCATCAGATTAATCAGTATAGCTTCTTCTAGTGATAGTTCAGGCATGATTTGCTCTAGAACCCATTTATTTGTCTTTCAGAAAGTCCATAGTATCTGTAAAAATCTCCTCTAACTCAACATTTCAAAATTATTGATTTTTCCCTGTCAGCTGTCTTCATTTTTCAACTTCAGTGTCTGTACAGAGTAATCAGGAATACCATAGGAATAGCAAATAATATTGACTTCGGTCTCCAAGTGACAAATCTATACTCTAATTTTTTCCCCTAGTTTACAGCTGTCCTTCAAATTTTCAGTCTCCTCTTGTTTTCTTGCTAACAATTTTCCATTTTGAATGTCTGAACCAAGATACAGAAAACCTGTAAAACATCCAGTTTCTTTAATAGTGCCCACAATTCAGTACTGTGCTAAAGTTATATAACATTTCTGTAATCATAATTTTGTGTTATTAATATTCAACTATAAAATTGCTTTTGTGCTTTATTCTGTAACATTAGGTCTGTGAAGATTCTCAGCCATCCAGGTGAGGTTATCTGGAAGTCGAGTTATGGCAACTGGACTTCTTTTCTTGTGCTACTCATCCAAGCAGCTTTGTCAGTCTGAGGAAAGTTAATGGTGAAGCCTCCAGCCTAGAGTTCACCTTGATTTCACATCACTCTGGTTTGAATAGGCTCATTAGGTGGGTGGTGGCCTGAATACATAGCCTTGTACAATAGCCTGGGGTGTGTGAAGTCCTACCTATGCAACCCTTCCCAACACCCATTAAGTATGTGTCATTAGCTGTGACCTTCCCAGTGGAGATGTGAAGTGCTTCTCATTTGTCTGGGGACTAATGGAAGGGCAGCATGATAAGTGGCAGACAGCTTGTGCCTGAGTCCCCCACCTCTGCTGAGAGAGGGTTTCTAGTACACACATTAGAGATGGGCACGACGTGAAAATTTTTTTTCGAGTTGTCGTTAGTCAGGCCGGTTCCGTTTCGGGTCGGCTCTGTTTTTCGTGAAAAATCGCAAAAACTAGTCGGTTCGTTTTTTTGTTTTTTCGTTTCCGTTTCTGCCGCGATTTCGCGCATTTTGACATCCGACCGAGACTTGCGGCTTGCGGGCGCAGCGCGGGCGGCGGTGGCGCGGGGGTATATGCGTGGGTGGCGGCAGCGGCAGCGGCAGTGGGAGTGGCTAGCACGCGGGCGCGCGGGCGAGTGGGCGCGGGTCCCGCAAATGAGCAGGCGAAATACAGTTTAAACCTGCCTGGGTGATGGACTTGCTGCTGCACAACAAGGCTAGTGCATCCTAAGCAAACAAAGTGGGGCAGAAACAAATTTGCATTTCTTTTTTTTTCTCTTGGTCTGCTGTGCTGAATCTGCTGATGCTGAACCAGCCAGCCACCCTACTTGGTCTGGCTGATGTGCCTGTTTGTTGTACTTTTTGTTGTTTGGTTTTGAATCCATCCCATCTCCCCTCCACCTCTCTCAGAGGCAGCAGGAGAAACAGACCTTCCGTTCCTCCCCAAATCTGGATGAGGGGTCTACTACTCTACTCCTCTCAAATTGGCCCCCCATCACCAAGGTCCTTCTGCCTTCACTTCACATTCACAGTCAAAGTCACACACACTTAAAGGACAAGCAATAAAGCCAAAGCCAATGCAACCCTGCTTTTGGTCATGGTCAACAAAAACATTAGCAGTTAGAGCCTGAGGTGGTTAAGCTACGTACCTAGCTAGTAGCTACAGCCAGGAATAGTTTTGGTAGGGATGGGAATGGGATAGGGCTCTGGGTTGCTCTGACTTAAGTTTTACAGCCCACAGCCCAGCCAACTAGGCTATACAAGGAGGAGGACTATCTCTGGTCGATGCGTCCATAAGGCCAGAGTAAGGGCAGCCACTCCAGCCAGGCCACAAGGCAGAGTATGAGAGCACCACAGCACAGAGCCAGAGTGCGGCAGGCTCCTTGCCAGCTCCAGTATAAAAAGGATGGAGCTGAATGGCATGACAGGAATTTAAATGCCACTGGCCTTGGGTCACAGTGTCTTGCAGCCCAGAGGACTGAGTTGCAGAGGAGGCCAATCACCTTGAGTCTGGTCTGGCACCACACTGCCTGCGATGCACCACATGGCACTTTCTGACAAACTCTTGGGTGGTGCTGTACGTAGTACAAACGCTGTTCAAATCAGTACCCCCCTTCTGTGTGAAACACGGCGTCTTGCAGCCCAGAGGAAAGACTGGAGGAGGAGGCCAATCACCTTGAGTTTGGTCTGGCACCACACTGCCTGCGATGCACCACCGTCCACCACATGTCACTTTTTGACTAAGTCTTGGTGGTGCTGTACGTACGAACGCTGTTCAAATCAGGAACCCCCTTCAGTGTGAAACACGGCGTCTTGCAGCCCAGAGGAAAGACTGGCGGAGGAGGCCAATCACCTTGAGTTTGGTCTGGCATAACAAAGGCTGCAAAAAGGACAGCAAGCCACATTCTGAGTCTGACTCTTCCTCCCCAAGTCCCCAGCTGTGTGCTGGTAGACTTGCTAACTGCCGGCCCGGCAGTCTACTACCATGCCCTTCTTTGTGAATCACAGTAGGTTCCCACACAACTCCAAGAGCCAAGCCTGCAACTTTGTAATAAACTAATGGAGTGCTGGCACCCAACTCCTCTTCCCTTCCTTGTGAGGCACAGTGTCTTGCATCCCAGAGGAAAGAGTGGCGGAGGCGACAAGCTAGAGTAATTGAATGCTGGGCCAGCAATCCATGACCATGGCCTTCGTTGTGAATCCCAGCTCCTACAACTCCAAAAGCCAAGTCTTGAACTTTCGGAAAACTGTTCTATTTATAAATGGTGGTGCCACCACCACGCAACTGGTACATTTTTCCCTTCTTTATGAGCCACAGCTGGCAGCCCAGTGGAAAGAGTGGCGGAGGAGACAGAGCTAGGTCTGTGTGAATTAGAAACTCCCCGCAAACTACTACCATGCCCTTCGTAGTGAATCCCAGCTCCAACACAAGAACCAAGCCTGGAACTGTCCGATAAACTACTGGAGTGCGTGCTGCACACAACTACTCTTCCCTTCTTAGTGAGCCACAGTGTTTTGCATCCAAGAGGAAAGAGTGGCTGGAGGAGGCCACATAGCCTGAGTCTGAGGCCACAGGGCCTCTGTAGGGGAGGATCATTGCCAGGAAGCTCCAGCTCCCCAGCGTAGCTGAATGGCCTGAGGAGGACACCAGGAAAATGCCCTTCTTCGTGAGCCACAGTGGGTTGCAGCAAATGGAACACAGTCGCCTTTCCCTCACAGACTCACAGTCAGTGACTCCAAGTATCCATCCACCAACAAGGGCCAGGCTGCACCTTTCTGACAATCTGTTATGTACGCCAAGCAGGCTTCCCTTCTTCGTGAGCCACAGTTGGCAGCCCAGTGGAAAAGCAGAGTCCACATGGTGTCTGACTCTGATGCCTGAGACCACTCTGAAAAAAGGACTGCAAGCCAGAGGGTCTTCCTCCCCAGCTATGTGCTGGTTTCCTGGTAAACTCCCAACCCATCCATGTTCCGTTCTCAGTGAGTGACATAGCTTTTCAGCCCAGCCCACGGAAGACAGTAGGTCTGAGAACCACAGGCTCACTGTCTGTGTGAGTCAGAGTACCCACAAAGAACCAAGCCTGGAGGCTTCCTTGCTCCCTCCCTTCACTGAGAGCCACAGTCAGTGCATTGCATCCCAGTGGCATGCCCTTCGTAGTGAATCACATTCCCCACAACTCTAAGAACCAAGCCTTGAACTTTCTGATAAACTGTCCTATTTGTAACGGTGACAGAGGGCCACCAGCACGGCAGTAAGTTGTCCTTCTTTGTGAGCCACAGTGTATGGCAATGGCAGCCCACTGAAGACTAATTGGCGGTCCGGAGGCTGACAACACTCCCACACTGCGGCAGTCCTTCCTGCAGAGTCCTGTCACTGTCCCAGGCAGAGTCCAAGGTTGCTTTCGCATGAGGTGGCTGCACAACCACCTTGAGGAGAGCAAGGCAGAGTTCTGCCTAATCACGGGCCCACCCCACGGCTGTTTTCTAGCACACAAGCACAATGCCCTTCTCTGTGAGGCACAGTGTGTGCAACCCAGAGTGAAGGGTAGGGGAGGCCAGAAGGCCAGACTAGAGGGGGTTGAAGGAGAACCACCGAATCGCCCCTCCCTCAGCCAAGGGTTTTCCCAACCTAGACTGCGTGAAGAACCCCCCCATGTGGGATGACAGAGTCCACCAGTTCTTCTAAACAAAATAGTTGATGAGTGAATGCACTGTTACAGTTGGTCTTCAAGTGGTTTTCCGCTAAGAGGCGGGCGCAGCCATGGTTGCTGCATGGGCAAGTTGAGGGCAGTGGCGACAGGGCTGAACTTGAAGCACTAACTGGACCATGCTGTTAGGGTGAAGGAGAAGCGGCTGGAAGGCCTCCTCTAAGCCGGAAGTGGGGGGAGCCTGACAGGCAGGCAGGGAGAAGACACAGAGCTAGAGTGAGTCTGAGTCTTTGACCACACAGGCTTCCAAAAGGACAGCAAGCCAAGCTTTCTGACTTTCTTTCCCAGCTGTGTGCTGGTAGACTGCTCCTAACTGCCGTGCCGGCATTCCATCTCCATGCCCTTCGTAGTGAATCACAGCAGTTCCACAACTCCAAGAGCCAAGCCTGGAACTTCCTCCTGAAAGGCTCTTCCATTTCTAAGAAACAAACGATTATTGTGCAGAACTGTGGTACGCGCAAGTACATTCCACTCCAGCCCTTCTTAGTGAGACACAGTGTGGTGCAGCCCAGAGGACAGAGTAGCGGAGGCCTAAACATCCCCCCTAACCCTAACCCTAAGCCCACCACCAGCTGTTCCTGAAGAGTATTCCCATAACTCAATCATCATCATCAATCACAACCTAGATTTGCAACCAGTAACTTTTCTTGTCCGGCAGCCTTTGTTCTGGGGTTAGGGCAGAAATGATTATAAAATGTTTAAGCACTGAGTGCCTAGCTTGAACATCAGGTACAGTACTGTGTTCAGGTTAGTTGTCAAGCCAGATTAAGTCAGCTTTTCTGCATTTTCTTTAAAGGAAAAGCTATCATTACATAAATTAATGTAACATAGTTTATATGAGATTAAAAAGGCAGAGTAAGATCCATTAGCTTTAGCCAAGCCCAACAGTGTGCGCACAATGAGTCACACAGCACAGCACCAAGATCCACACAGGGGACTTTTGGACAGGAGTACGCACACACAACAAGGACGTTTCCCTTCTTTGTGAGCCACAGCTGGCAGCCCAGTGGAAAGAGTGGCGGAGGAGACAGAGCTAGGTCTGTGTAAATTACAGACTCACACAGTCAGTGTGCGTCAGAGTATCCACCAACAACCAAACATGGAGGCTTCCTTGTCCCTCCCTTCACAGTGCATTGCAGCTCAGAGTGAAAATTAGCGGTAGCGGAGGCGGACAAAACTCCCACACAGCGGCAACACTTCCTGCAGAGAGGCCTGCCTCTTCCCACTAGAAGCGGAGCTCCTGTCTTTCCCTTTCCACAGCCCTTCTTAGTGGTTCACAGACCAGCCCAGACGACAAAGTATGGGACTGGGAGGTCAGAAGGGCAGACTGGAGGAGGTTGAATGAGAAGCAACTTGAAGGCATGCTCAAAGCCGGGACTGGTGGAGTCTGACAGGCAGGCAGGTTGGCAGAGGGCCGGGCAGGCAGGGAAGCATCTAGTCTGGCTTACAGGTATGTGTGTGTAGCCTAGGCACATGCTTAGAGGATACCATCCTCCAAGGCTAGGGATTGGGAAGGCACTAAGCCAAAGTGCCTGTAGGGAGGATTGTTTCCACCTTGGCAGGCAGAGTTTCTATCGCCACCCCAGGAGACCGGGTTTTGGCAACCAAGGAGACAGAGTGGAAGCAGGAGAACTGGGTGGGTCTATTTCTTTAAGGCTGTAAGGAGGGGAGCTTGCCCCCTGATACTCAGTCTTTGAGGTAGGTTGTTGTAAAGTGCTTCCTCACCACTTTGTTAGCAGATTGGCGCCTAAACCCCAGGGAATGGTGTGAAGCACCAAGGAAGGCAGGTATTAGGGTCTCTCTCAGACCAGCCATGGCAAAAGGGGAAACATTGGGCCAATACAGACAGACCCTTTCCAATGACACTTTGAGTGGCCCTGCCTGGTTTGGAGACAGGCCAGGGCTAGAAAAATTGGGCCACTAATAGTACCCTTCAATTGTGTGTGAGAGAGAATACAGGTAGGCAGGCAGGCAGGCAGGCAGGCAGTCAAGCAGGCAGTTTTGCAGGCATTAGGCACTGGAGTCGGCAGGTAGTCACAGGGCCAGCCAGCCAGGCAGCCAGCCAGGCAGGCAGGCTCGTAGGGCCAAGGGGAGGCAGGCAGGCTTGCAGGCGGGCATGGAGGATTGCAGGCAGGAGGTTAGGTTACAGGCAGCAACTTAGTTCTTGGAGTGTTGGGGTAATCCCAAGGTGGAAAGGTTGAAGCGGATGAAAGTCAACCTTTCCACCGTCTCCGGGTCCATGCGACAGCGGCGCGGCCTCAGGACATCTCCCATGTGGGAGAAGACACGCTCACTCTGGACACTGGTGGGTGGGATAGACAAGAGGTCCAACGCCAGAGTTAAAAGAGCGGGCCAGAGGTCTGCCTTTCTGGCCCAGTAGTGCAGTGGGTCCGAGCTGAGGGGTTGGAGGGGCTCGGCCATGTACTCCTTCACCATGGTCTGAGCGGGGTCTGCTACTTCTTCCTCCCTTGCCTCCACTGAGGAGGAAACTGCCATGGCTAGGGCAGAGGCCAGGTAGTTGGCTGCTGGAACGGAACCTGGTCTCTGGGTGAACGCTCCTGGAGTACAGAGGGATGTGGATCCTTGCGATGACTCCTCCTCAGCATCGCTCTGGCTTCCGTGCGCCCTCTGAAACGCCTGGCCCTCATCGGAGAGAGCCCTGACTTGATGGCATAGCTCCGTCTTCCAGGATTTCAGTTCGGCAGTGCTGGCCGCCAGGGAACCCTTGACGCGAGGGTCGCACAGGCAGGCCATCTGGTACACGTTTTCCCTTCTTATTGGGCCAAGGCGGGTATCCACGCCGGTCAACAGCCTGTCTGCCAATGCCCTGCTCTTAGGGAGAAGAATGCCTTCTTCCCGGATACTGGTCTCTAGGCATTGGCGAAGGGCATTGACCAGGGGGACAACGTGGGCCAGGCTGGCATTGTAGCTGCTGAGGACGTGGGTGGTCTCCTCAAAAGGCTGCAGGATACCCGCCATCTGGGAGAGGGCGAGCCACTCGGTAGCACCAAGGTCCAATTCCCTCCCCTCATGCAGGACTGGGGTGGTTGACATGATGTATTCCACCACTTCCTTCTGCTCCACCAGATGCTTGACCATTTCATGGGTGGAGTTCCACCAGGTGGTCACGTCCTGGATCAGGACGTGCTCC
The DNA here is from genome assembly GCA_029282475.1 of Phrynocephalus forsythii. Taxonomy (NCBI): domain Eukaryota; kingdom Metazoa; phylum Chordata; class Lepidosauria; order Squamata; family Agamidae; genus Phrynocephalus; species Phrynocephalus forsythii. Next base: position 63,046,322 of record JAPFRF010000003.1, read on the forward strand.
GGTCGGCTTGTCTCCGCCTGCCTCTCACGCATCATCCTGGCTGCCTTGATGCTGCGAGCGAAGTGCCCCACGATCTTCCGACACTTGTCCAGCAAGGCCCTGGTCTCCCTGGTCCCCTCACTCCAGGAGTCCTTTGGTGCACCCAGGCCAATGGCATCGCCCACCACTAGATGCAGTTTGTGTGCTGCGCACACGATGCCCTGGAACCCTGCCCCAAGAACCGCATTGGTCATGTTACAGCCCGCGTCTGTAACCATGACTCCACGATTGACCTGTCCCTCTGTCCCCAATCCCCACTCTCGCATTGCTGTCTTGAGAACGTCAGCAATGTTGATCCCTGTGGCGTTGTCCTCCATGCTTTGTGCCTGGAGAAGCACTACCCTATACCCTCTTGGGTGCTGCCTTTTGCCTCCCCCTGCAGCTGCTCATGGGCTGTCCGGGGCTCCAGGACCTCCTTGGGTTGCCACCAATGAGCCATCAGTGAGAGGTATCTGTGGTGCCCACTGGTCCAGAGGTCAGAAGTGAAGTGGATCTTCCTCCCTCTGGCCGCCTGCAGCAGGGCCCGGATCCTGTCCCTGACAGACTCATAAAGGGAGGGAATCACCCGCCTGCTGAAGGTACGCCGGGATGGAGTCTCGTACCATGGTGCCACGTGCTTCATCAGGTGCCTGAAGCCTGATGACTCCACAAAGGAGAGGGGCAACCCGTTCATGGCCACCATTTCACCCACCACTCGAGTGGTGGTCTCCTGTGCTTTGGCCCTATTTCGCGGGCTGACAAAAGTCCCACCCAACAGCCCCACTTCCTGCAGAGTGGCCTGCCTCTTCCCACTCTCACTAGCGGAGCTGTGTTTTTCTTTCTCTAACCCTTCTTCCCCTCTCTTCCTCCCTGAAGAGCAAGGGCCTGACAGGGTTCCAGGCAGAGTCCCAGGGTGCTTCCTCATCAGGTGGCTGCGCAACCCACTTGAGGAGAGGTGTTTGGGGTCATTCCCCCTGCGCAAGACCACCCCGCATATCTTGCACACCGCCATCCTTGCGTCTTGGGGGCTGTTCTCAAAATGCTCCCAGAGACACCCTCGTGGCTTACAGAAAGTAACGCCCCCTCTGTTATTGCCTGCCGCTGCCACTGCTGTGGTGCTGGTGTGGCCTCTGCCCTGCCGGGAAAGTAGAGTAGTACTACTGCTCTCCACTGGTGGTACTCTGGGTGGAAAGAGGGCTGCTCCTTCTGTCACTGCCTGGAGCCTGCCTTAAGTCTGTCCCTGCCAACAGGTCCTCAGAATCTGGCATGTTTAGATACAAGGGGCCCGATTCTGATTCTGATGCCATTTCAGAATCAGAGCCCTTGTCTTCTTGCTGATTAAGGGTGGGGCTGTTAGGTAATGGAGATGGGATTTGGTACGCCTCATCCATGCTTCCCTCGGTGACAGACGATGGCACAGTGCTGCTTGTGCCACTGGCACTGCTACTCGGGGAGGGAGTTGCACCAGTATCACTTTCTGCACTACTTCCTGTCCCTTCCCTCAGAGACGTGCCCCTATTTATCTTAGTAGGGGTCCCCCTCCCCTGCCCTCTAGCTGCGCGACCCCTCCTCATTTTTCTCACTTCTTGTGGCTCAGGCCAGGGAATGTATAATGTGATAGTAAAGAAAAGCACCAAGGAACTGTGCAAGTAAATGAGTGAGATGGACTCACACAACAGCAGCACAACAAACAAGGAAATAGGAGCAAGGGGTTTGCCAATCCTGGCACCCAAGTCTCTCAATGCCCTGCACAGGGCAACTGTAATTAGGAGAACTGTAACTTCTTCACAGTTGTAATTGGATTGTGTATGTAGACTGTGGTGGCAAGTAAATGAGTGAGATGGACTCACAACAGCAGCACAACAAACAAGGAAATAGGAGCAAGGGGTTTGCCAATACTGGCACCCAAGTCTCTCAATGCCCTGCACAGGGCAACTGTAATTAGGAGAACTGTAACTTCTTCACAGTTGTAATTGGATTGTGTTTGTAGACTGTGGTGGCAAGTAAATGAGTGAGATGGACTCACACAACAGCAACACAACAAACAAGGAAATAGGAGCAAGGGGTTTGCCAATCCTGGCAAACAAGTCTCTCAATGCCCTGCACAGGGCAAGTGTAATTAGGAGAACTGTAACTTCTTCACAGTTGTAATTGGATTGTGTATGTAGACTGTGGTGGCAAGTAAATGAGTGAGATGGACTCACACAACAGCAACACAACAAACAAGGTAATAGGAGCAAGGGGTTTGCCAATCCTGGCACCCAAGTCTCTCAATGCCCTGCACAGGGCAACTGTAATTAGGAGAACTGTAACTTCTTCACAGTTGTAATTGGATTGTATATGTAGACTGTGGTGGCAAGTAAATGAGTGAGATGGACTCACAACAGCAACACAACAAACAAGGTAATAGGTTAAAACTATTTATTGCATAATCGTCAGATCATTGCAAACAAGCCATATTAACATGCCATATTAATCTGTATTTATACAATAAAATAAACATTTTAATATTAATGCTTTAAAATATAATACAAAATATTGTTTACTAGTAAGCCAATTTACTAAAATCCCCTAAAAAGTATTTACTTTACAATTTTAAAACCTTTACATAAAACATTTAATTTGCATTCTAAGAGGCTGTCTTCAAACTTCTAAATCTTTATAGCACTTTACACCTATACCATCCAAATATTTAGCTCTGCATATAGCGGCTTTAAAAGCAAATATTGCAACTCTGTTTATTATATCTAGATTGGATGTTTGTAATAAAAACTCAGTTTCTCTGAGATGCTTCTGTTTTCCACTTTCTTTAAAATGTGCTGTAAATATTTTTCTCTTATATTGCTATATAGGGGACAGTCTAATACATAATGAGCTAAGTCCTCAAGGGCAGGGTTTCCACAAACACATAAACGATTATCTATAGGGATACCCTGAAACCTACCCCATTTCATCATAGTATCCATTTGTTCAAATCGTGAGTATATGCTTTCCTATATTGCATTTTCATTGGGACAGTTAAATATTGTTCATAATGATGCAGCTGTTTTGTATTAGCCAACCATTTTGTTGTTGTTGTAGATGCAACAGCAGATATATCCATCTGTGCCTCAACATCAAAAACTCTTTGCTTAAAAATATGAATTGTATCTTCATGTGAAGGATTTAAAGCCTGAGCTGAAAAACTAAATTTTGGAAAGAGCTTAAACAGGTTATTTAACCATGAATTTTCATACCTAGAAACACACTGCTCCTCTAAACAAATCTTGGGCAATCTTTCTTCACTTAAGCTACTTATTCTGCACCAATACTTTACCATTCTTACAAGAATCAGACCTGAAATTATTTTTGCACCAAGTTCTGCTCTTATTACATGTGCAGGGGTAGAACGTGAAACTCCCATGATAGCCCTGTAAAATTGTGTTTGAATCTGTTCAATTTTCTTAAGGTTTGCAAAACCCCATATTTCAGCACCATAAATTAACATAGGAATTATCTTAGCTTTAAAAAATTTTAAAATTGGGATTAAAGTGCCTGGGTAACTGTAGTTTAAGAGTTTGTTAACCGATTGTAAACTGGCCTGTGCTTTTAATGTATTTTTCTTTATTTGCGATGCCCAGGATCCAGATGCCTCAAAGTTAATGCCCAGATAGCAGTAACATTTAACCTGCTGTAAGTCTTTAGAATTTATAGACCACTTATGAGTTTTTCTTTTTTTTGCGAATACCACCACTTTGGATTTATCATTATTAATGCATAAATCATTTTCTTGGCAATAGATATTAAACCTTTTCAAAAGTCTTCTCATACCCACTTGGGTTGTTGATAGCAATATCATATCATCAGCATATAAAAATATATTTACTTCTCTGTTTAGAATCTTAGGCATATGATAACTCTGATTGTGTATAAATGGCACCACATCATTTATATAAAAATTAAATAAAAATGGAGATAGGATGCATCCTTGGCGGACCCCCTTATATGTTGGAACAGAGTCTGTCAATGCAAAATTTAAACCTGTTCTCACCTTCAGTGTGGTTTCTGTATACAGTGCTTTGAGCAATAGCAATAATCTTGGATCTATATTTCTCATTGCCATTTTTTCCCAGAGGCGTCCTCTATTTATCGAATCAAATGCTCCACTTAGATCAATAAAGGCTGCAAAAAGCTGCCCCCCCTTAAAGGTATATTTATTTATTAGGTGTTGTAATATAAAGCAATTGTCTAGGGTTGAGCGTCCCTTCCTAAAACCTGCCTGTTCCTCAACAAAGAAGGAATTTTCTGCTTCCCAGTCCTCTAATTTGTTCAAGAGATGTCTTGCATAAATTTTTGCTGGAATATCAATTAGGCTAATAGGCCTGTAATTACTGGGATCATATTGATTGCCTTTCTTAAATAGTGGGATGATGATACTCATTTTCCAGCCTATAGGTATACAGCCTGTCTTATTTATATGAGTAAACAATCCAGACAATATAGGGGCCCACCAGTCTAAATAGTTCTTAAATAATTCAGGGGTAGGAAATCCTCTCCTGGGGCTTTATTGGTTCTCAGTGTCTGGATAAGCGTTTTAATCTCAAGCATTGTTACAGGTGACCACTGAGGAATTAGACTTGGCTCTTCATTTTCTAAAAGTTTGTCAGTCTGCTTTACATCTTTCACTTCCTTAAATAGTTCTCTATAATATAATTCCCATGTGGCAGCTGGGATAGGAATATCCATGACAGACTTTGCCTCATTGATTCTATCAGCCACTAAGTGCCAAAAATGTGTTACATTTATCCCTGTTGCGGCTACTTCTAGCTCTGCCCACATATTTTCCTGATACTGCCTTTTCTTTGATTTAATCAATTGTTTATATTCACGTCTGAGTTTTAACATATTATTATGTGTCTCCTGATCATACATTGTTTGAGTTTTCCTCATCTGTCTCCTCAATACCTTTCTCCGCAATCTGCATTCCCTATCAAACCATGGGGACCTTGTATCTTCTGGTGGCTTTAGATGTGAATCTGCTGTTAAAAAGGTCTTATGTTCTCACAGATTTGATAATATGCTTCCATAGCTGTGTTTATGTTATCATCTGGGGTTAGAATTATATTTCTTAATTTTAAGCAGTAGCTTGAATTTTGAAATTCTGAAATTTTGTTTACATCCACTTTTTGCCATTTCAGTCTCCTCTCCCCTTGTATAGTTACATTTTGAGCTAGCCATTTATCATGTGGACTTACTTTCCTCTGGTCTGATTTAGCTTTTACTTCCACTATTATAGGCTGATGATCACTGTCTGACATAGGGTGTACAGTTATGCCAGAGAATAAATGAACCTTTATTCTTGGAATACATACATAATCTAGCACACTCCCTGCCCTTTGGGAAAAATAAGTATATGGATATGGGGAATTGCTATTGTTATTTCCTAATATTTGCATATCAAACATATATAACAGCTTAAACAGGTTTACACCAGCATAATTTATCTTCTCATCCTGGGAATTCCAATATTTTAAATCTAAATCTAAAGTATCTTCATCAAAAATTCCACATTTCTCCGCAATTTTCGACAGGTCATTTCCAATTCTTGCATTGAAATCACCCAATATTATAGGCAACGCATTTGGGAATCTTATTCTAAGATCTTCTAACAATAGTTCCAAATGTAACCATATATCAGGAGCATAATACTGGGATGAGACAGGTGGAATATACACATTTACCAGAATAATCATCAGATCTTGAGTCTGCATCTTAACTGTCAACACATTTTTGTCAGAGGTAAGTGACTCAACCATACTACTCTCCCAACCTAAATCTTGCTTCACAAGAACAGCTAACCCCCCTATGGCTCTTCCTTTCCCATTTATTTTCTGTGCTGGATTTACCCATGCTTTGAAACCTGGCACTACTAGGTTTTCAGTTTCAAGGAGCCATGTTTCTTGAAGTGCTAATATTGAGTAGTTGGATAGAAAAGACTTTACCCTCATATTATTTCCACTTGCCTTCCACCCAGCTATGTTCCATGAAACAATACCGACTGGTATGTTTAATTGTTCTGCTTTGGAATTGTTCCAGGACAAACATTTAATTACAGATCTCTTATGATGAAAAGTAGGGTGTGGCAGAGCTGTTAATTGAGTAAGAGGAGAAACATTACCAAAGCCATGGGATGAAGTGGGATCTAACTGAGTGGGAGATAACAATCTATCTATTTTAAAATAACTCTGCATGTTAACATCATTTCCTGTGTCACTAGTTGCAATGAGCTCAGCATCACAAAGCTCAGCATCACAGAGTCTCTCTCCAGCACCTTCGCACACAGGGACCACTGGAACATCCTTCCCCTGAGAGCATCTCCCATCTCCATGTCAAACTGAACTGTAATCATATACCATGCCAGGGATGTGGGTCTGACGTCCACAGGAGTTAACTCGACCTGGAAATTCATTGTTCCACCTACTTCTCCTCTTGTTAAATCTTACATTCGTACTCCTTTTCCTTATGATGACTGGAATTGGGTTCCCTACTGTCGAGTTGGAGATCGAACTGGATTGAATGGTGGATAATTTCCTTGTGGATTGTGGCTGTAATGAACCCCAGTCAGAGGGTTGGGACCCCTGAGTAGAGGATTGGATGGGAGTTGAAATGGTGGGGTCCGTGAGCTGTTTGATACCACTATCCATAGGGAACCTTGCCTTCTTGGTTCTAGAATTGTCCTTTGATGATGCTGGAATTTGACTATCAGCTTGCTGAACATTAGCCCCAGAGGACTTCCCTTTCACTGTATGCTCAGAAGATTCTAATAATTTAAATAAGGGTTTGAAGTTCATGCTTCTTCTTTTCTTGGATGTTTGTTTCGGATCCCCTTTGTCTTCTTTGTCTTCACATGTTTCAACTTGTCTTCCACTGGGGATGGGCAGGAGCCTTCTCACAGATATTTGAGGGGCCTTCCCCAAAGGTATGTGCTTTATGCTTGGAGAGACAGTTACAAGTGGAGGCTTGAAAAAGTCAACTGTGTTTGGTACAGAGACATTAGGGTTCCCCTGCGCCCTGTCTGAGGACCTACACATAGAAGTAGTTCTTCCAGTGAAAGTTTGTCAATTTTGTCAATGGTTTTGGGTGACAGACTATAATAATTCATCTTATCGGATGGACAGTGTGGATGTACGGTCTGTCTCTGGTTCAACAGGTCTTCTGGATTTCCTACTGGGCACATCTTATTTTCTTTCAGGTAACCTTCTATGGTAGACACGGACTGCTTTACTTCCTTTAATATATCTCTAATTTCTGTTAAAAAGCACTGTATTCTGCAACTGTCTGATACCTTTGGTGTGGTTGATTTAGCAGAGGCCAAGGAGACTAGTGTGCAGGAATGAAAAGAATCATGGTTCCCTGTTATAAATGTGGTATCTATAATTTCCGGCTTCTTAACATTTGTACAGTTTACCTCCCTTGGACCAAAGATTGGCTCATTTGATTGCATCGGACCCTCTAGGCCCAAAACTGGATCAGACACAAAATCTGACATGTTTAACTTGCCAAAGTCTGCATTCACTGTGCTGCTTAGCAGGCTACCAATTGACTGATGTCCTTCCAGTAGCTGATCATTCATCAAAAGGCTATCAGATAAGTCAATGTGAGGAGAAATAGGATTCTCTTTGCCAATTGTTAAGACTTTCTGGGAGGTAATATAGTCAGTCATCTTAACTTGCCTCAGTTTCCTTGGATGCACAGGGTAGAGTCCCGCTTTACTGCCATGTTTAGCAGAATGCATGTTAAAATTAAATGGGAAAGACAAATCACTATGGTCACACTCTGAAGACTGCATAGGCTTGGAAAACTGATTACTGCTGTGTATTCTGCTGGTTCCCAGATCAGAAATGGGCGTAATTGATATCGGAGTATTGCACTGCAGCTGCAGCTGCCTTAACACTGGAGGCGATAGGGTGAGATCAAAGATTTCCATATCATACAGTGTAAATAAATATGAAGTATTCACTCAGGTTTGTTTAAAACAATACTTCAGCAGATGTTAGAGTTGTATTTGAGTTCCTCATAAGAAAGCTCTCAGCTCTCAGTGAGCTGCAGAATTCACAGAGAGGGCAGTTCAAAATCACCGGAGCTTTATCACAATTAAGTAAGTAAACAAAGCAGCCGGCACCTTAGTTGCAAGCAGCCTCCAAGCACAGCTCCCAAGGTCAGTTTTCTGCTGCTAATAACGTTATCAACAAGGTCAGCCGAAAAATGTTGTTAAAGCAGTAAAAAGCCCAATAAATAATGAGAAAAAATGCTTCAGACTCACAAACGCTTGCTGACCGCACCCAAGCCGGAACCGGAAGCCTCGCAATTATCACAAGGTAATAGGAGCAAGGGGTTTGCCAATCCTGGCACCCAAGTCTCTCAATGCCCTGCACAGGGCAAGTGTAACAAAGAGAACTGTAACTTCTTCACAGTTGTAATTGGATTGTGTATGTAGACTGTGGTGGCAAGTAAATGAGTGAGATGGACTCACACAACAGCAACACAACAAACAAGGTAATAGGAGCAAGGGGTTTGCCAATCCTGGCAAACAAGTCTCTCAATGCCCTGCACAGGGCAAGTGTAACAAAGAGAACTGTAACTTCTTCACAGTTGTAATTGGATTGTGTATGTAGACTGTGGTGGCAAGTAAATGAGTGAGATGGACTCACAAGTTACAGCAGCACAACAAACAAGGAAATAGGAGCAAGGGGTTTGCCAATCCTGGCAAACAAGTTTCTCAATGCACAGCACAAGGCAAGTGTAACAAAGAGAAATGTAACTTCTTCAAAAATGTAATTGTGTATGTAGACTGGTGGCAAACTGGCGAGTAAATGAGTGAGGTTGACTTACAAAAACAGCACAAAAACCAAGCTAGTAGAAGCAAGGGGTTTGCCAATCCTGGCAAACAAGTTTCACAATGCACAGGGCAAGTGTAATTAGGCGAACTGTAACTTAACTTCTTCACAGATGTAAGTTACAACTGCACAAAAACCAAGCTAATAGAAGCAAGGGGTTTGCAAAATCTGGCAGCACCCAACTTTCACAAATAATGCACAGTAACTAAGATAAATGTAACTTCTTCAAAGATGTAATTGAATAAAAAGTTCTATAGAGGTGGCTGGGTGCCTGCCCTTCAACAAATGTTTGTTTGAGTGCCTGACTGCAAAAAAAAAATGAATGAGGTATTGGACAAGTGAAAGAATATCTATAAGTGTTAAGTAAAATGAAATTGTAAAATGTTCTATAGAGGAAGGTGCCCTAGCCTTGTTGCCAACAAATGTGTTTGAGAAATTTGAGTGCACTGGTTGGCGAGGGAGACTCTGCCTACTCAGTCTGTACTCTGTATAATATTTTTAAAATAATTTAATCCACAGCCTCCAACCTCCCCTTCTAAGCACTAGTACTGGACCTTGGCTGTTGCTTGCCACTTGCTAATAAACTGTAGAATAGAAAATAAATGGAATAAAACTATAAGCTGCTACTAGGGTAGGATAGGTTTGCTGGATTCCCTTCCAAAACCCCAATCGCAACAGCAGCAAAAAAGCTGTAGGCACAGGGTAAAAGGACCTTGGCCAAGTAAATGAACTTGGTGGGAAATTGGGATACAAAAGAAATGGTATGGTAGTGTAAAATAATATATTTTCAAAATAAATCCGCAGCACCTCCCCTCCCCTACCGCTCCCACTCAAATCTTCCCTCCCCCTTGAAGCAAATATAAGCAAATAAAAAAGGAACTCTTCCTCAAGAATGCAGAAAACAAAAAAGAATAAACACTGTGTTGCTATTCCCCACAGGGAATAAAAGAAATTATTATGTTTTGCGAATTAAAATCAATTCAATTCCCTCCCTGCCTAGCGAGACTGAGACCGCAACCGCGAAATCGAAACTAGACTGAGCGCAGCAATCCAGCCCTGACCACCCTCCACAAGATCCAAGCCCAGACTGTGACGGACTGGAACTGCCTCAGCTTTTTATGCCCTCTGGCACATCCAGAAGTGTCAGTCAAAACCTGGCCATGCGATTGGTGGAATGGCTGCGAAAACTTGCATGGGCCCGTCCCATGGCCAGCCCATTGTTGCGCAGGTGTAAAAAAATAAATTTAAAAATAAATAAAATAAAATCAACGGAGACGTATTTTGGCAAGATAAACCCACTGCTGCTACTGTAAAAAATCAAGCATTTAAAATAGGTAACTTTTGCATGTTTCTGTGGTGCTTTGGTGGGGTTTTGGGCAAGGATTTCAAAAAAAATATTGTGGTTGCCATTTTGGACCCCCCCGCCCGCACACCGCATGGCAAAGGCAGATGGGACGATGCCCCCCCCCAGCCTAGTACCAGCGCAGCGCAGCAGTAGCACTAGCCAAGGAAAGGGGGCGGGGAAACCCCCCCCCAAAAAAAAACCTTCTGGCCTGGTAGGTGCCCTCAGACAGTTTTCGCCTGCTTTTAGGGCTGGGAATCAGTTTTTTTTTAACTTTTAAAAACTTTTTTCTGTGCCGCTTGGCATTGCGCGATCGCCGCGTGCAAGTAACGAGCACGACAAATCAGACCAAATTGTTCATTTGTCAGTTCGAGCTCGAATTCTGGCGGAGTAATTCCCGTTACCGTTTCTGTAGAGTAACGGATACGAGTAACGGAAACAGAAACGGGAATACCGCTAAGTCGTGCCCATCTCTAACACACATGAGTGGCTTCCCTGACCACTCTCGCAAACCACCTATCTTCTCTGTCTAATATGTGCACATCCTAGTCTTTGAATGAGTGTCCTTTGTGCTTCAAATGAAGGTGCGCTGCTGATTCTGGTCCTGTTTATTTCATTTATAGAAATGAGCACTCTTAATTTAATGAATAAAAATTTAAATAAAAATAATGTGAAAGGAAAAGATTTGAAACCTTACAATTATCAGATTTCACCTGATTCTATCACATTACCTTAGAATGTTACTTACTTGCATTGCCAGCACAATACTTTGAGATACAGGCCTTTTTTTTTAAAAAAAAGATACCAAAAATAAAAATCAACAGCTTTTCCCAATTAGCAAAGAACATAATAGAAATTGAGCCTTGTGAATATACTAACTGTGGGTGTAATGTCTGTGTGACTGGTTGACTGGATGAATCTCAATTTTAACCTAGAATAGCAGACAAACTATTTGCATAACAGACAGCTAAACATGCTGTTTTTTAACAGTGTAGTAGAGCCTAAAATAAAGCAGCACTAAATAAAGTGCCTTGATGAAATCATCGTACAGCATTATTTTGCTTGGCTGTTTTGATACCTTACTTGGAAAATAAAGATCACACTGCTTTTCATCATATTTATCAACCAGTTTGAAATGTAATGTGAAAATGGCTCGTAATGATGCAGCAAAAATTCATAAAAGCTGGAAGACGCACTGTTACATTCCTTTGAGCTTGACAGTGCATCTTTGCAGTTCAGAACAAAGTTCTTCCTTTGACATCTCTATTTATTACAGAAGAAGATGCAAGAAGCTGCTTGATGGCATTTCCCTGTGAATGTAGTCCAACTTATTCTTTGCAAAGTGGCACATTTGGGCCATATTTCAACCAATCGGAATCTAAAAACAGCTGAGATGGCTCTCACCAACATGGTCTTACTTTTGTTTTGTAAAGGGAAGGTTGCCTTTGATAAAGATAAATGATAATCACAGCATAAAAATATTTTTTCCTTCTTTGTCAAAAATCCAGACTACTTTGCCCTGTAATTCGGCACCCATACAACTTCAGAGACATAGAAAGGTGTTGGCAGTTTCAGACCATTTGTCAGTTCCTATCCAAAGGATGTTGATGGACTGATTGGTAAATGCTGTAATCCAGTACCTTCAGTAAAAGCTGTTGGCTCTGAATTCAGAGGGGTGTTGAATTATTTCCAGGTTTTAGTCTAAGCTTAACAGGAGCTATCCAAAGTCTGAATTCTACTTCCCAAATAGTTTCAACATCTTGGACAGCTTGTTTATAATTTGGAGTTCCCCAGGGCAGATTCACTGTCCCAGCAGCACTAGAATCAGCAGCTTCCGCCAAATGCGTAATTGGACTAGTAATCAAGAATTTGCTTCTAAAGACAAGGATAGCAAATTCTCTATGTTTAGTACTTGGAACATAAAACAAGAACTGACAGTGTTGCATTACAGCAATTAGTCCAGTAACTGCAGTGGTACATTAAGACAGAAATCAACCTTTCCAGGATTAGAGTAAAACATGCGAGGGCAACATGTGACTTAGGGCTGCAGATGTCACCAGGGACATTTTTATGGCCCTTGGAGTCCTTGCAGTTCCTTGCCTCCTGAATCAGTCATTTGGGATGAAACCGGCTGGTTTCTGCTCCTGGAGGCTTCCAGCAGTAGTGATTCTCACTAGAGATGGGCACGACTTAGCGGTATTCCCGTTTCCGTTTCCGTTACTTGTATCCGTTACTCTACGGAAACGGTAACGGGAATTACTCTGCCAGACTTCGAGCTCGAACCGACGAATGAACAATTTTGGTCTGATTTGTCGTACTCGTTACTTGCATCGGGGCGATCGCGCAATGCCAAGCGGCACAGAAAAAAAGTTTTTAAAAGTTAAAAAAAAATGATTCCCAGCCCTAAAAGTAGGCGAAAACTGTCTGAGGGCACCTACCAGGCCAGAAGGGTGTTTTACTTGGGGGTTCCCGCCCCCTCTCCTTGGCTATTGCTACTGCTGCGCTGCTGGTACCAGGCTGGGAGGGCGCATCCATTTGCCATGCAGTGCGGGGGATCCAAAATGGCGACCACAATATTTTTTTTGAAATCATTGCCCAAAACCCCACCAAAGCACCACAGAAACATGCGAAAATTAGCTATTTTAAATGCTTGAATTTTTACAGTAGCAGCAGTGGGTTTTTCTTGCAAAAAAAAGTCTCCGTTGATTTTATTTTATTTTATTTTATTTTATTTTATTTTATTACACCTGCGCATTCACAATGATGGGCTCACCCATGGGAGTGGACCATGCAAAGTTTTGGAGCCATTCCACCAATTGCATGGCCAGGTTTTGCTGACTGTACCAGGCTGGGAGGGCACATCCATTTGCCATGCAGTGCAGGGGATCCAAAATGGCGACCACAATATTTTTTTTGAAATCGTTGCCCAAAACCCCACCAAAGCACCACAGAAACATGCGAAAATTAGCTATTTTAAATGCTTGAATTTTTACAGTAGCAGCAGTGGGTTTTTGTACTTGCAAAAAAAAAAACAATATTTTTTTGAAATCGTTGCCCAAAACCCCACTCCGTTGATTTTATTTTATTTTATTTTATTTTATTTTATTTTATTTTATTTTATTTTATTTTATTTTATTTTTACACCTGCACATTTGCAATGATGGGCTCGCCCATGGGAGTGGACCATGCAAATTTTCCACCAATCGCATGGCCGCTTGGCCAGGTTGACCACAGAGACTTCTGGGATGTGCCAATCGGGCATAAACAGCCCACTAATCGTAGCCCAAACCCGAACCCTAAGCCTAAGCCTAACCCATACGCCAGTACACTGTCCTTCTAAGTGGGTCAGAGAGGCACCCAGAGGTGCACCCCAATACTCACCCTAACCTCACCCATAACTAACCTAACCCTAGCCCTTGTGCTAACCCGTCTTAACCCTAAGCCAGATCTACTTGCGTTGCACTACATGCAAGTACGTGAGACACAGCGGGTGCAAAGAGTCTGCCAGTCCGTCACTTGTGGGTCTGGCTGACTCCTGCAGCTCCCTCCAGGAGCCCGCTACCCCCCCAAACCAGTACTAACGACAACAAAAAAACAAAAAGACAAACTGACTAATTTTTGCAAAATTTCACGAAAAACGGAAACGAGCCGAAACGGACTGCCTCCGACACACGACAACTTGAAAACGTCATTTTCCCTAGTCGTGCCCATCTCTAATTCTCACCATCCCTGTCCCCTTCCCCACTCCAGAATGAAACCAGAAACTGGAAATGTGTATCTAGGCACTTCTTTCTAGATTTTCTTTTAAAAATCAGTTCTGATCATTGTTGAACCCAGATCAACTTACAGTGGAGTCTGAGGGCCAGGCAGTGGCCCAGAAACCCTCTGAGACCACCCAGTTACTTTCTAAGGAAACAGGAAGCAATATCCATCTATCATTCCATCCACCCATCACTCCATCCATCCATTTATAGTATTAGGTTTTCAGAAACCTATCAAAACAAGTAAAAGGTTTTAACAAAAATAAATGTGGCAGAATGGAGACAAAGGGGAGAGAGAACAATTTAAGTAAGAGGGAAGGGGGTGGGCTTCATTTTCTGGTATGGCAAAATAATTCCCAGTCTTTTCTTTTTATTGTATCCACTTTCTAGTAAGAAAGTAAGAAACATAGAAAGATTCTTCTTTCATTCTACTTCCATTCAAATGTCTTCACTAAGAATGAAACTACATGGTATGGGTAACATGTTATTACAGCTGAAATGATGCTAGTGATCTAGAAATATAGGCAGATCTTGTCTGAGAAATCAGAATTGAAAACAAATTCAGTGCTCAGTTTCTGAAGACTAAAAAAAAATAAAGTAGATTTATTTGGAACTTACATATGATGAAACTAGTTCTTGCTCTGACAGATGTTTTGACCTATGAAGAAATATTCTTTTTTAATAACGGGTTCCCTGTAATGTAAACTGTTTAGGTTTTCTGGAAACTGACTAAGGCTTCTAATGTGAAACCAGCAATGTGATCCAGCACAGACAGATCAAAGTTAAATACACATAGGCGTTTATTAAGTATGTGTAATTGTCTCTGAAAATGATGGAAAACTGTATATGAGCTAAGCATTACTGCCTTCAATATCCCTACAAATTTATTAATACTCACAACAATTAGCCTGAGACAAATTAGAATAATGTGATCTGAAGAGTAAACACTAAAAAGACAATGCCAATAACTTTCAAAATTAAAAGTGTGTAGTTGCGTGGATTCACAATGACAAAACCTGATTGTGTGATATTAATACATTTCAAAGCCTGTTTTCTTAAAAAAATTTTGAAGTTCAAAACATGCAATCTGGCATTCCTTCAAAGAAATGAAGAAATTGACTGGTTCGCTCATGCTGTTTCATTGGATAACAACCACATTTCTTTTCCTGAAAGAGCACACAATTTGATAGTAGTTATATAAGGAGAATATCTATACCACTCTCACTTTGTAATAGGTGTGCAAAAGTGTAAGCTGAAATGATGTGAGGGATACATGCCCCTTTCCTTAGCAGTTTATACAGATTCCATTAAAAAGCAGAATGACATGAATTCCGATGGAAGCTTAAAAGAGAGATACCACCATTTTTTTATCTCATTAATGCTTTCTTAACAATAAATATCTCATTAATGCTTTCTTAACAATAAGGGAAACGGAGCTCACTCATGTGCTACCTCATATAGCAACAGCAATAGGCAAGTATTTGTTCTGAAACACAACTGGCCATTGAGAACTGAAATTGCATTAGAGACCTGTCTTTCATCATAGCTTCTCCCAAGAGCATAAAGCCAGATGGCGGTTAGAATGAAACCACTACCATTTGGATGTATCCAAAAGTAATTAGAAAAACTCCAGCTCTGCAGTCAAGACTGGCAGAAGCTACTGGCCGTGATTTTATATCACACAGTCAAACCTTGTTGAAATTAAAGATGGCTTGGTGGGGAATTAATTCTACCTTTGAAGAAGCATCATTAATAGGCCCAGGCCAAACACCCATGAATAAATTCGGCTATCCAGATTTTATTACATCACATTTTTCTCGATGAACTGGAATTCCCTATGCAAATTGTTTTAATAATATTGATTTCCCTCGGTGCCATTAGGTCATGAGCAGGGAGGCAGTCATACTTTCAAGCAATACTGCCCGAGTCCCTTCAAAAGAATCTCCAGATCCCTAAAAGGTGTTGCAAAAGAGCAGGCTTAGGAGGTTTCCCCCCTATTCTGCCCTTCAACACCCATTCCTCAAAACCAAGCTTTTACAATAGTTTGCTTGACATCCAGCAGCACTTTATTTAACAAGACCATCTGTCACACTCACCATCAATGAGTTGAAGGCACATAAGCCTCTATAGACCAAAGGTTTGGAAAGCTGAAATCAAAAATGGCTACCCCAGTGGATTTTTGACCTCCTGCTGCCTGATGAAGGCGGGAAGTAGCCATTTCCCCACCATTGCCTAGCTTCTTTTCCTTCTTCTACCCATTCCTTTCTTTGTATACAGTTCTGATATTTGTGGAAAGAACAGAACCAGAAGAAGGTCTAAACATAAACACAGAGTCATTCAAAACCAACCAGGCATTGTATCTGGCCAGTGCTTGGTGACGCTTCTGCATTCGGAGCCTGGTCATCCAATAAATTATGTTGGAGGAGGGATCAATAAGGAAAAGCCACATAGGTGAGAGAATGGAATATAAAAGGTGCATAGCCCCTCCCAACCAACTCACATAAAGGACACAAAAATCAGGTTGCCATTTAGATGGCATTTGACTCTGACCATGATATTAACTTTGCATTTCAGTTTTCCAGAGTGGCAATGGAGATGCAAATGGAGGGCAATATAGCAACATCCAAAAATAAATTAAAAAAATTGCATGGTGACAGGAAAGCCCAATAGAATGAGGAGCCTGAGAGCAGGAGGTTGGCTTCCCTGGGCACTCTACTGCAGTAAGGCCCACTGGAAGTGGTTGGCATTTGCACGGATAAATGAAAAAGGGGAAACTGTCATGGAGTGGAGGGAAGCCAGACTCTAGAATCCTGTAATCTGTCCACTCAAAGCCAATGTAATTCTCTCTCTCTCTCTCTCTCTCTCTCTCTCTCTCTCTCTCTCTCTCACGCAAACACACACACACACACACACACATACACACAATTCTAATAGTGTAATATTTTAGAACTTTTTCATAAACAAAGCTGAGATAAGAAGCATATTCCACTATTCCAGAATGCAAAAGGGTTATTTCAACAGCAACACAAGTCATTTCTTCATTGTACAGCTCTGAAAAATAGTTTGTGGAACAGTTGTAAGACAATATCTATATACCACACAGGGATCTTGGCTTGAACCCTCTCTACTGCTTCAGTGTATGTCATATCAGGAGGAGGTGGTTTTAGCCATCACTTTCCGATTGACACCATCAGTTCTGTCTACACTGTATTATCTCATTTCAAATCACCAACCATCTTTTTTAACCCTACATATGCCAAATTTTATACAATGCATCCATTGTGATATTACTCTGCACTGGCATGAAGAAAGGGTTTTTGCTCCACTTTCCAATCAGAGGGAAATGCCAGAGTGACCTGGTCCATTTTTTCTGCACATTTTTCTATAGAGAATGCACATGCCAAGAGGTGTAAAATACACCTGATAAAAATAATAATAATAAATAAGATAAAGTCAGCATTGTGATCTCCAGAATTCTTGCTCAACACTTTGTAAAAGGCTGCAAAACATTGTAGGACCTGATTACTAAGACACTCTACTGTCGTGTGTTCTGTTTGGCAAGGCAATTTTAATTCAGAAGATTGCACACACATCTGTACTTTGTGTTAAGATGTAAATCAAGGTAGCAAGTGGTAATTGCTGTAGAATAACTAATGCAGCTTTAGTATAGACATTTACATTCTTGAGGAGCCATAAATATTATTAAATCACTCACATATATCATTGTACTCAGACTCTGCCTGTGAGAATCAAATGGGTGCTTCTCGTGTGAATATTCATTACTTCAGCAGAGAGTCTTCAGCAAATAATTCATGCCATGGATTATTTGCTTGTTTCAAAGGAACACTGTGGATGTGGGCTGGGTTACACCCTTATATTAGCACTTGACATTAGGGATGGGCACAAAATGGAAAAACCATGTTTCATTTCATTCCATTTAATCTCCCCACATTTCATTACTTACAAAACAATTATTACTTACAAAACAAAGCAAAACAAAATGAATCCACCATGGCACCAGTTTTCTAGCTGGTGCAGTGGGGGGGGGATTCAAAAGCCTCCTCCCCACTGCCTCCCAGCTGATTTTGAGAGCTCTATCCCAGTTGGGAGGTGGGGGGTAGGAGGAAAGGAGCAGCCATGCAGAAATAATTTCCTGCCTGACTGCTCCTTTCTCCCTTACTACCCCTTCTCCCAGGGGGGTGTTTTGGACATGGAGTGCTGTGGGCAGTGGGGCCATTCAAACAAAGCTTCAAATTACCACTGCTTCCTTCCTTCTTCCTTGCAACTCCCACCTACCTGCTGGGGCTTTTTGACAGTTTGGGGTTTAGAGAGGGGGCACCCCTCCACCCCACAGGCAGCAACCTGTCAAAAAGTCGAGGGGTGAAGGCAGAACAGAGCAGTTTTCCCCCTCCATGCTTTGTTCTGCTTTTACCCTCCCAGCTGGGTTTTTTTACAGGTTTGGGTGTGGGGTGGGGTTCCCCCCCTCTCCAAACCCCGACCTGTCAAAAAGCCCCATCTGGGAAATGGGGGAGTGGCAAAATGCAGAAAGGGGCAGTGAGGGGAAAAAACCCTGCTCCTTTCTGCCTTTCGATGCTCCTCCTGCCTACCAGCTGGGGCTTTTTGACAGGTTGGGTATGGGGTGCCCCCCTCCAAACTCCTACCTGTCAAAAAAGCTCCAGCCCCAGGCAGGGGAGGGGAGAAGCACAATAATGAGCCCCCCCTTGCTGCTCCTGTGCTGGGAGGATGGAGGCAATTAGGGAGTTAATACAATAGAGTAAACTCTCTGATTGCCTCCATGCTCCCAGCACACTTTGCCAATTAACTACTCCCCAGACCCTTTAGAGCTTCATAACTAAGTTCCCTTAACCCCAAATCTTTCTAGATTTTAGGAGGTTTCCTAAAATCACTTCAGGAAGGTACCCCTGTTACTTTGGAGTCTTAAGGTAAATAAATTTTGAATGCATATTTTTAAAAATAATTTTGAGTGCATGTTTTTTAAAAAATATGCACTCAAAAATTACTTACCTTGGGGCATCAAAGTAGCAGGGGTACCTTCAGAAAGTGATTTTAGAGAACCTTCTGAAATTTGGAAACATTTGGGGGTAAGGGGGCTGACTTATGAAGCTCTAAATTGGGAGCCCCTAGGGAAAAATCTTCTAATTGGAATCATATGGAAAGCAGTGGCAGCGCTATTGCTGGCCCAATCAGCTTCAGATTCCAATTAGTTTTTTTCCTAAGGGGAACCCCTTTGGAGCTTCATAACTCAGCTCCCTGACCCCTAAATCTTTCCAAATTTTTGTGAACTTTCAGGGAAGAGCTTGAGGAAGCTCCCTACCATTTCCTCTAGATGAATTATTTCATTCTATAGGGAAAATGGAGTTTTGTTTTGTTTGTAACAAAACACTGCTTCCCCATTTTGTTTCCTTTTGTTTCATTAGCTAATGAAACAATGAAACAGTGTGTCATTTTTTGTATGGTGCCCATCCTTACTTGGCACACATTTGGTTACTCACCTGTAGGGTGAAATTGCAGATGGGGTTAGGAACTGCAGCAAGCAGGCCATCAATGGCAGCATTCTATACCTTCATTCACCAAGCACAAAGATCTGTAGATATTCAGATCTCATCTCAATGCTTTTAACAAAGTGCTGCATGATATTTTGATTAGCAAGCTAACTAACTCTGGGCTGGATAGAAGAACTATTAGATGGATAAAAATTGTTGTAAGATCATACTTGGAGAATGCTTATCAGTGGCTCCTTTAGAAACTGGAAGGAGGTGCCACAAGATTTAGTTCTTGTCCTGGCGCTCTTCAACATTTTATTAATGACTTGGAAGAGGAAGTGCAAGGAATTTTATCAGATTTATAATTGACACAAAATTGGGTGATACCCTGGAAGACAGAAACAATATTCAAAAATATCTTGACAGAGAAAATTTGCAAGAGAAAATTAAACAACCACCTGTCAGATATAATTTAATTTTTATTTCTGCATCGAGAAGGGTGTTGAATTCAGTGACAGTTTAGTCTCTATCCAAACCAATTATTCTGAGATTCTATATTTAGTTGAAGGTAGTTACAAACACCATGGCTGAGAACACGGCTAAGGCAAGATTTTAATTACAGGAGGCTTAAAACTGTGTGCAATCAAAATCAGCCACTGGTTCTGTAAGCACTGAGCACATGAACATTTGGAATCATGTCAGTGCATTCAAGAGTGATATTGTGATTAGTGCTGAACTGCACTCAGAAGACCTGCATTCAAAGCTCAACTTGAACAAGAGACCACCAGGTAGTCCTGGACTATTCACATCACCTCAGCCTGAACTACTCCATTGCATTGTTTTGAGGATAAAATGAAGATGAGAAGACTACAAATGGAACCTTGAGATCATTGTAGCAAAGAGTGAGCAGCTAAAATTTGTACAACTGAATAATGCATGCAAACACACTTTAGCAAATGTGGAAAATGTGTACCTTAGCAAAATGAATAAATGAATGCCCACTCCGGTGTGTGTGTGTACAAAATGTGTATACATTTCAGATTCAGGATAGAAAACAATGTATTTGCAGCGCCATCTAAAAGAAGGATGAGAGAAATACCAATGGGATTCATCAGCATTTGGACCAAAAGATTTTCACATCCTTACCGTTGCCTCCCATTTGTTTACCCAGTGTATTGATTGAATTACGCAAAGTATGCTGGTTGCCAGAAACAAGACTCTCTCATGCATACAATGCCTTTATACTGGGAAGCTGTCCTGAGCTTTCCCCCATCAGATATTCTTGCTTCCTCCACCCCCATGCAGCTTCACTACTGCTTGGTGACACAACACATATTTAATTTATGGAATTCATTGCCACAAAATGTGGTAATGGCCAGCAGCCAACATTGCTTGGAAAGGAGTATAGGCAATTTAATGGAAGTAATGGTTATCCCTAACTGTTTAAGTTAAAATAAGCCAGTGTTTTTCATAAACTAGACTTTCCACAGCTGATTTAACTGTTCAGTCTCATAATAGGCAAGTGAAGCAGCATGGCTACAGTTAAACATAACACATGCATTACCTAATTTGGAGGTTTATGTGTAGAAATAGAATCAAGACAACATATAGTACTTCTTCCAACAAATGTTGCAGAAAGCCATCATATAACTAAGAGGACTGAAAGGAAATAACACAGAAGGGTGGCATTTAGTGATTTACAGATGGTCTTAATCTAGTAGTCTGAAACCATGGTGACTAGGTAATAGAAGTGAAATTCCAAATGGCTGGAGCCACCCCAGATGGTACTGCAAACACTCTGGAGAATACAATTTAATAATCATTATACAGCATGTGTGACACTTGTGAAATTTGTCATTCAGCACCATCCCTGTACAGCCTTTCCTTGTGTATAATTTTAGAACACATACTGTATCGGAGCTATGAACTGAAAGGGATTGTAATTGGATTTTCATTTCACATAATGTATAAAAGGTGGAAAGTTAATCAACTTAAAAAGACAATTTTTGCAGATTTGGATTCTCTAATGACATCCCTGATTAGAATGAGGTCATAATTCAGGACACACAGTAAAGTTGCTAATTATTATAAAGGAAAATAAATCTTCCAGTGAGCTTCAATCTAAAGAGTGATGAAAAATTCTAGGATGGATATTTAAAAATTAAAATGCAGTTCTTTGACTTTTGCAGCATTATTTGAAGAACTTCAGTAACAAACAATAAGAGTGCTAGACAATTTTAATAAGTGTAATTCTATAAAGACATGGGGAACTTTGTATTGTAATTGTTGCAGCTTTATTTACAATCTCACATGCTATTTGTAGTTACTAAACATCATTGGTGACCCCATGGCACATAACAGACTGTGAACTAGATGAATCCTGTTAGCCTAATGTCCAAGAATTAACCATTACGATTTAATGTGCTGCTTATCCATTGGCTACATAATTGTTCCTGTTATTCCATTTCAAGGTTTCTTATCAATCTTTGTCCTAATTTCCCATATAATTATGTCTTGAGATGTTAGTGCTGCCTTCTGTCCAATTACGGTAATATCCTGTCCAAATTAAACAAGTAAGGGACAAATCTAGATTTATGGTAAAAATATCTTTAAAGTGGCATGTATCTGACAATGTTGGATAACAATAACCCAAAATAAACTTTCCTTCATGTCCAGTGCAAGGACACCCACTATTACACCCATCTAGTATATCCTTGGTCAGGACAGGAAAGGAATTAAATCTTCTCAACAAAAAGTTTCTACTTCTCACAATTTTCTACTGAAGTAATGTAAGCAGGGTCTCTGTTCTTTTACTGTTGTGATTTTAGCTGTGCTTTTTTATAGTTTGTTATCTCCCTCATCTATAAGTAACATTGATTGTAAATCTAGTTGTAACTCACAACTAAAGTTCAATCAATGTAACTTACAAACAGTTGATTCACCAAATCATCACTGAATCAATGAGTCTAGTTGTGACTCATAACTGGATTTCAGCCATTGGGATATTATCCCAATAACTAATAATAATAAGTCTCCTATCTCTGGAAGTGGAAGCATCATGCTAGATTCTCTCCTTGACAAAACATGATGCCCTCAAGTAGTACAGAAAAGTAGAAACACATAAAACAATATTAATATACTTATTTCTTTAATATATTATATATTAGAATGATGTGTTGTGATTTGCTAAAAAGGGAATGGCAGCATGACTAGATCGTTTTTGAGAAAATTAATATGGCAATTAATTTGAGCTATGTTGGTATCTCTTTTAATTGTGAAAAAGGGGGTCTCAAAATCAAAGCTAAACTAATTTAACTTTTGCATATTTCAATCAGTAGACCTGAAGTCATTATTACAGTACTGTTAAATATTTATGCTTGTCATCAAAGACTTTTTGTACAAGGTTAATATGACTCAGCCTTTTGCAGAAGCCCATTTCATGTTCCCATCTGGATAAAGAAAAGGTCATTTGAAGTTTCCAGTTTATTAAATAATCAATGAAAAGTCCATAGACTGAATGTGATATCAATTGTCTTTCAACTGATCAACTGAGCTATCAGTTATCTGACTCCTGACTACTTCAATGGGAGTTCATTAAACTGTTATGAATTTTATTAAATTACAGTTGTTATGTCCTTAAAAACTTAACAACATGAATACGACGTCCCATTCACACATGCCTAGCACCTTCCTTCAGAGCATTCATGGAAAGACACACATTAGAATTCAAAGCTGGGGGAGGAGGTGGGTGGGTATATTAACCACTTCAACATGGTAGCACAGTCTTGTGTATTTGGCACAGTCTTGTGTATTTGTGTGTGTAAAAAAAAGCATACATCAATTATGTCTAAACAGATAAAGAAATGGGAAGTACAAAACATGGTTGACTTGAAGGACAGGTCAACCCTTCTTTGGCTGAGTCAATCTCCCCTCTAGCCCGGCCTTCAGTTGCATTTGACTTATTGTTACCCTTTTCTGTCGGCGTGCCTGTTTTGGGTCTTGCCTGTAGATTCAAAGGCATGGTTTCATCAGGGCCATCTTAAAAACTTACAATAGGCAGTCAGGGATTTTTGAACCAAGGTCTCGGCCTTGGAGCTGTAGAGTCCAAGGGCTGGTGTGCTTGTGTTATTAATTAACCACCATTTCCCCTTGGCTAAGAATCTACCTTTTCAATTGTTTAATAAATAAATTATTGTTCTGAAAAAGAGTCTAATCATGATGAATTTTTACATATCATTTTTCCCAATTTGCCCATCTACCCATATGCCAAGAAAAAAATCTGCTTTCAGGTTGGGTCCACATTTACTGGCACATGCATTTTTCCATTGGTGGCCCGTCCCGTCAGGGGTCATTTGTGCTGTTTGCCAATAGTTTCCTTCTTCTAAATATCTGAATTTGATCTGACCCTTGAAGTGCCCTGTTTGTGCATGGAGATTACACATCATCATGGTTTGACAAGCGGTGCTATAGAAGAGAAGAGAAGAGTTATAGGTAGAGGACCAGATGGATTGTATTGTATTAAGCCCATGTAAATTCTCAACACTCCTTCTCCACTTTTGAGATATATGAAATAGAGCCTGAAATTCTCAAAGGAGAGCTTTAACGGTATTATTCATACATATCTCTAGCTAATATCTCTGCTGACTGTTAAAATTCCATAGCTGACATTATCACAAAGAGTTACCTGAATAGGTGTAGCTAACTTAAATACTTCTATACATAGAAAATAAAAAATGCACAAATGTGTGCTCAAGTGCTTTCAACCCTTGCCCAGCCTGCCTTATTAAATCCACCGGAGTGAACATGCCAGAGTGGGCTTCTTCTATTGCCACCACTTCCTTCGGGGAAGGAATTTTTCCTTCTCGCTTAAAGGAAATGGTGGTGAAGCCCATGATAAAGAAGTCCAGCTTGGCATTGGATGATTTAACCAACTACCGCCCAATTGCCATTGTTCCCTTTCTGGGCAAGGTTGTCGAGAGGGTGGCTGCTGTCCGGCTTCAGTCGTACCTGGAGGAAAATCATATCCTGGATCCCTTCCAGTCCGGGTTCAGGCCACTTGGGACTGAGACTGCCCTGGTTGCTCTGTAGGATGACCTCCTCAGGGAGGCTGACAGGGGTGTTCCTCCCTGTTGGTCCTCCTCGATCTGTCAGCGGCCTTTGATACCGTCGACCACAGTAACCTGCTGGATCGGCTCGCCAAGGCGGGAATCGGTGGCTCAGTGCTTTGCTGGCTCCGATCCTTCCTCGGCGGCTGGTCTCTGCGGGTTCAGCTGGGGGATGAGTTGTCGGCTCCTTGGATGCTCCCTTGTGGTGTGCCCCAGAGGTCGGCAATCTCCCCCATGCTGTTCAATGTTTATATGAGGCCACTGGCAGAGGTCATCAGGAGATTTAGAGTCCGCTGTCATCAGTATGCTGATGATACAGAGCTCTATCTCTTCTTTTCTACCTCTGCAGTGGAGGCAGCATGCTCCCTTGATCTGTGCCTGGAGGTGGTTCTGGAATGGACCAGGGTTAACAGGCTAAAACTCAACCTGGAGAAGATGGAGGTACTGTTCTTTGGGGTGCCCTCGTCCAGATACAATGGCCCCCTCCCTAGTCTGGGGGGAGTCTCCCTCCAGCCTATGGACAGGGCCAGGAATCTGGGTGTGGTCCTGGATTCAGCTATCTCCCTGGAAGCCCAGGTGACAGCCGTCTCCAGGGCCTCTTTTTTCCATCTCCGCAGGATCGCCCAGATCCAACCGTACCTCAATGAGTCCTCCCTGAGGACAGTTGTGCAGGCCCTCGTGATCTCGAGGATTGACTACTGCAATGCACTCTACATGGGGTTGCCCTTAACCCTTGTCCAGAGACTCCAACGAGTGCAGAATGCAGCGGCCAGACTGGTGGTGGGTGCTTGGAGATTGGATCACATCACCCCAGTCCTGGCTCACCTGCATTGGCTGCCTGTAGCTCTCCAGATAAGGTTCAAGGTCCTGGTTTTGATTTTCAAAACCCTCCACGGCCTGGGTCCTGAATACCTGTCGGAGCATATCTCCCAGAGGTCAGCTGAGGCCAGGCCCACTCGAATGTCGCAGGCACGCTCACTCAGGGTGCCCACTCCTAGGGAGGCACGGAGGTCAACTACACGCAACCACGCCTTCTCTGTTGTGGGCCCCTCATTATGGAACCACCTCCTGAGTGAGCTGCGCCTTGCACAGTCCCTTCCTGCCTTCAGAAAGGCTTTGAAAACCTTGCTTTTCAGGGAGGCATATGACAACCTTTAATTTATTTAATTTATTTATCCTTCCCCCCTCTCTTCTGCCCACAGTTCCTTCTTGCTAGGGTTTTCCCTTTTTTTGTATTGTAATGCTTTTTAACTTGCAAACTGCCCAGAGTTCCATATTGGAAGATGGGTGGTATAAAAATAAAACAAACAAATAAATAAATGATTTTACTTTGCCAGTCCACAGCTTATAGTTGGCTGGAGTATACAGTTGCCTTTGTCTCCACTTTTCTGGCAAATCAGTATCCCAAATGATCAATGCTATAGCAACATGCCATTTCGATCACTTTGACTTTGTTGATCTCTGTTCCCCTGTTTCAGCTTCAGATGACGACATCATCATCAACATCATCATCATCATCATCATCATCATCAAACTGCAGAGCTGGAAGAGACCCTATGAATTATCGGGTCCTCTAACCCCTGTCAAGGAAGCACAGTAAGGAATTGAACTCCCAGCTATCCAGAAGTCCATTTTGATATTCACTTGGGTTTCCTCACCAATTCAGATAATGACATCTTTCTCATAGATTTTTTAAAGCAACCATAGCCATCATGTCTGTGGCATTTTCCTTCTCTAACATTCCTGCAAAGACTCCCCCATTCATCCATCTTTTCATCTTATTAGGTTTATCTGATGTTGTGTTCAAAGAGGTTCAAACAAATACACATAGGCTTGTTATGTTTGGATGCAATAATATAAAAGTGACATTGGCATTTATCTAAGGCTTTGACAGTTTCAGTTATAAGAAATAAGGATAGAAAAAATGCAATCTAATGTCTTGACACAATGAGAAAACTTAGTGAAGAAATTTAAAATCCTATAGGATTTCCCCTCTTCAATCCTATAGTGTGATACAGTTCCTAGGAGGCTGTACTCAGGAGTAGACATGGGCACGACTCGGCAAAATTGTCGTTTCTGTTTTCGGTTATCATTTCCGTTACGTAATGGAAACGGTAATTATAATTAAGCCGTCAGAACTCGAACTCAAACCGAAAAAAGAAAAATTTGATCGGGTTTTTCGTTTCCGTTTGTGGCATCGTGGCGATCACGCAATGCGAAGCACAGAAAAAGTTTTTAAAGATTTTTTTAAAAAACCCCAACTCCCAGCCAAAAAAGCAGGTGAAAATATGCCTGCCTGAGGCTTTGCCACCTACCAGAGGGGTAGTTTCTGGGGGTTCCCCGGCCTTCCCCCCCTCTTCTCCTGTCCTGGGCTGCCTGTACCAGGCTGGTGGGGGGGTCATCCTTGTTGTCTCGCCATGCCATGCGGTGGGGGGGATCCAAAATGGTGACCACAATTTTTCTTTTGAAATCGTGGTCAAAAAACACACCAAATCACCACAGAAACATGTGAAATTTATTTATTTTAAATGCCTGAATTTTAATAGTAGCAGCTGTGGGTTTTTTTAATAGCAATAAAACGTCGTATTGATTTTATTTTATTTTATTTTATTTTTTATTTTTTAAGACCTGCCCATTTGGGCTGGGCATGGGATGGGACCATGCAAATTGTTTGAACCATTCCACCAATGGCATCGCCAGGTTTTTGACTGACACTTCTGGATGTCTCGGAGGGCATACACACACACACACATTTGGGGTGCAAGCCAAGAACAGAACCTCTATCCTAAGTGATATCCTAACTGCCCACTCACCCGTCAGCCCACGCCACCACCCACCTGTGGCCCGCGCCGCTGCCCGGCCACTCACCCGCCTGCGGCTGCCGCCCGCCCGCTCACTTGCCCCCCGCCCCGCCTGCCGCCTTGGGCACAAAAACACCTAGCGCTGGCCCTGATTGCGGGACACCCCTATGCTCTGGGAAGTCAAATCACACTAAATTGAGGTGGAAATGACAAATGACAAATAGAAACGACAAATTTTTGAAAAATTTCACGACAAACGGAAACAACCCGAAACGGACCTGTTCCGACAAACAAAAACTTGAAATGTCATTTTTTCTGGTCGTGCCCATGTCTACTCAGGAGACCTGGATTCAAATCCCTGCTTGGCTATGAAAATTCACTGATAGCAACGAGACCCACTTCTTAAACTTATCCCATATCTCAAAAACGTCACTGGAGTTGCTGTAAGTCAGAAGTGACTTAATGAAATATGACACACACACATTCATAAGACTGCAGACATAGGAATACATGTATATTTTCTTCATATAAGGTAAATTTGAATTTGTTCTTAACAGTTTTTGACTCAACCTTTGACTAACTTCTCAGAAAAATTGATTGAACGGTTGACAATCCAATCTTCTCTAGACTGAGTTTGTATCAAATATACTATAGTTGTACATGAGATAGTACACAGAAAACATTTAAAATTATGTTGCAGGTTTCCTAATCTTCTCTTTGTCTGTTTAGTATTATATTCCTTATAAATGATACCCATGTACATGGGGCATGCCTTTTTGAAATATGATGTATTTTGTTCTATGCTGCGAAGGAACAGCAAGGAATTCCAGTGGGGGAAAATGAGATCAGCACTGCTGATCTCAAAGATGGGACAGAGGGAATTCTCACTGAGAAACTAGGACAATAACTTATACTATCTAGCAGCGGCAACCACGAGATCCATCAGAGAGATAAGGCAACCAGGCCTCTCATTCCCTCCCCCTCTTTCCAACAGGTAAAGTTGGGAAACCAGTCAGAGGCTGTGCCTCTGGTGCGCACCTCGTGCACCCACTAAGTGTGGTGCTGTGCATACTTAGTGTCACAGATATTGATCAAATACCACAGTAAAACAACATGCAAGGCAATGTAGGAAAACCTATTGTTACTGTTTTGGGTAATGGAAGACATGGTCATCATAACGTTCCTCAGCACTACAGAAGAAGGAAGGACTAGAGGATATTGATAGCTTCCAAGATACACACACATTAAAATTGCTCTGAAAAATGTAGTGACAGGTTCCCTGGACTGAAAACTTTGCTAGTATATGCAAGATCAGTGATTGGGAAATCAACAATAATTCAGGACCTGATCCTGCAAGAACATGCAGATCTCACTTGCATCACAGAGACTTGGCTGGATGAGGCTGGGGGTGTCACCCTCACTTAGCTCTGTCCTCCAGGTTTCTCTGTGGAACAACAAGCCAGACCGGGGTGGTGGGGCGGGCTGGTGGAGTGGCAATAGTCTACCGCAACTCCATCCCTCTTGTTAGATACCATGTTCCCCAATTTCCTGGTTTTGAATGTATGTACTTAAAAGTAGGAGCCAGGGACAAGATAGGAATTCTCTTGGTGTATCACCTTCATTGTGACACAACAACTTATCTATCTCAGGTTACTGAATTGATAACAGGGCTGATGTTGGAGTCCCCTCGGCTCATAGTTCTGGGGGACATTATCATCCATGCTGAAGCAGCTATTTCAGGGGTGTCTAAGACTTCATGGCCTCCATGTCAACAATGGGTCTGGCCCAAATGGTATCTAACTCAACCAATCATGCAGGCCACACTTTAGACCTGATCTTCTGCCCTGATATGGACTGGGAACATTAAGGTAAAGGAACTTTCTGTAGTCCCATTGTCCTGGACAGACCACTATATGGTGTGCTTTAAGCCTGCTGTAACTCAGAGCCTGGCCAGGAGGGGAAGTCAGATAAAAGCAATACATCCCAGAAGGTTGATGAATCCAGATGATTTTTTTAAAAAACCACCCTTGGGGAATTTCCTACCTCTCCAGTGGGTGATTCTATTGAATCCTTGGTTGAACTCTGGAATGGGGAAATGAGCAAAGCCATTGACCAGATAGCTCCTAAATGTCTCGTTCTTCAAAATAGACCCACGTTGGCTGCTTGGTTTATTAGGGAGTTGGCAAAATTGAAACGGGTGGCCCATAGAGATGAAAGGCATTGGTGGAAAATCCAGATTGAAACAGACAAAGAAACAGTGAAAGGCCTTTGGAAGGATTACTCCAAGGCAGTGGAGGCAGCAAAGAAATCATTTTTCTCTACTGCCATTGATTTGGCACAAAATCACCCAGAGAAGCCTTTCAGAATAGTCAAAGTCTGCTACATACTGACCCATGGGTAGATAACACAGACCACTCCATATCTCGCTGTGTAGAATTTGCACAGCACTTTGCAGAAAAAATTGAACAGATCCAGGCTACTTTGAATGCTGCTATTGATGCAGAGCCTCACACTGCTTGTCCTGTATTAATGGATGACTTTCAGGTCCTACAGCCAGATGATGTGGTCAGGACCATTGGGGAGATGAGGGCCCCCACATGTCTGCTGGATCCTTGCCCATCATAGATCATAAAAGCTGTCAGAGAAGGTATGGCAGACTGGTTAGGAAGAGTAGTGAATGTCTCTTCACAACAGAGCAGGATTTTGGCATGCTTAAAGCAGGCAATAGTAAAATCCAATGTTAAAAAAATCTCTCTTTAGACCCAATGATACTGAACAATTACTGACTGGTATCAAATATCCCAATCTTAGGGAAAGTTCTAGAGCAGGTGGTGGCCTTGCAGCTCCAGAGGTTTCTGGATGAGATAAGCTACCTGGATCCATTTCAATCTAGCTTCAGGCCTGGCCATGGGACTGTCACATTATACTCCTATTAAAGCAGCTCCACTGGCTGCCAATCAGCTATTGGGCACAATTCAAGGTGCTGACCTTGACTTACAAAGCACTGTGCGGCCTGGGTCCTAGCTACCTTAAAGATCAAATTTCACAGTATGAACCAACTTGGGTGTTAACATCATCAGGAGAGGCCCTTCTCTCCATCTCACCACCCTCACAGAGTTGTCTCGTGGGAACCCATGAGAGGGCCCTCTTAGCTGCTGCGCCCATACCCTGGAACTCCTTCCCACTAGAAGCCAGGACTGTCTCATCTCTGTTGTCTTTCCGGAAACAGGCAAAGACCTTTCTCTTCAGGCAACTTTCTCTGAATGATGGTCTACCTATTATGTGTTATTATATGAATCTAAAGGATCGCATAGACTTTGTGTTTATAACTATTTATAACCTTATAGGTTTACATTGACACTATGTTTTCAATGCTAGTTTCCATCACTCATAACTTTACATGGAATTTTACTCCCCTTGAACTGCTCACGTTCTCTTGTAGCCTTAATGTAATGTCTATTAATGCTTTAAGATATCCATCAATTCCCTGTTCTCAATACTTGAACATGTCTCAATTGTACTGGACTGTATATTATCCCTTGTTCTGTAAGCTTCCTTGGGTCCTTTTCCCAAGGAGAAAGGTGGGGTAAAAATAATCTAAAATAAATAAAAATAAATGAAGTAAGTAGATAGGCACACCTAATCCATACATTTCTAATCCTCTGGCCTCTCAGTTACTTGTGTCATGATCTTGTTACATTATGTTACTATAGAAGGCAATCATACAGGTAGTGTTGGTATCTTTCTGGCTGTCCATCGTGTGCCATGCCATGTGCCCATGGCACAATTGTTGACATGACTGATTTCCCACTAAGAGCTACTAAAACCTGGTTGTGCGGTTGTCCTTCCATGTGCAGTGAAACATACCAGGATTCTGGCCTTAGTTTTTCTTATTCATGGAGTGGTTTTTGTGCCAATTCAAGAAGGTTTGGATCATGTAATTACACAAACTGAAAAAAGATCTGAGTAGGCTGGCAAGGGTTTTCTAATAGGAGAAGGTGAATATTCAAAATAATCGTAAGTATTCACTAACTGTGTTAACACTGCTGTTGTCATTGTATTAATAATCCTATTATAATGGATTGTGTCAATATGCACTGATCATTCTACTTGGTTTCATCCTGACCATCCCATCACTTGGTGTTGCTCTCCCCTCCCCCACAATTCATGGAACATAAAGATGTGCCCAAGATATTGTGCTCAACACACCAGAAGTTATGGACTGTGATATACAATAGCTCACATTGAAATAAGATTAAGTCTTAAAAGATGCCACAGCATTTTTGTTTTCATTTTGCTTTATTTTGTTTTTGTCCTGTTTTTGTTTTGATGCTGCTAGAAGACCAATTACCCAGATGGTTTAATTCATCACCAATTAATATAATTTTATTGCTTTTGCACAAAGGCCATGGCAAATTGTATAATAAAAAACAACACAGCACGATATGATATAATAGGATTCAGGCTGGGTTTCCATTTATGAGTAAAATACATTATACAGATTTATTTAATTAATTAATTTAAAATATTTTTCAAATTTACAATATCTAAGTATAAAATAGGAACAATGATTAATAGACGCACACATAAAATTTAATTTAATAGCTCTGTCCACTCTGATTACAGTATGGGATGTGCTCATTATTCTGGCCCATGGAGCAGTTAAGTAGAAACTGAACAACAAAGGAAATGTTCCATGACCTGACAATAATGCTTAAATTATTTCAGGATCTCTGTACTCCATTCAATTTATTTATTTGTTAATAAGCCACCTAGCTACCTAATTATTCTGCTTGTCCTCTGGTGATTTCAAGGCAGCATGCATACCCATGCCTTTCAACAACAACATTATCATCATAAAACCCTGGTCTAGTTGAGGAAAAGTTTCTGTCCCAAGATCAATAGAGACAGGGTCTCCGAAATCCTGGTCCAAAATTCTAACTGCTATACCTGATTGGATCTCTGTTTCCTCTATGCCCCATGGGGACATTTAGATTCAAAACCCTGCGGCTGCCTTCCATTTTACACACCAGTGAAACAATCTGGAAAGCATATTTTACACATACATCCTTGTTTTTACTCTAGCTCTATTACTAATCTTAATATTTATGGTTATTTAGACAGAATTTATGCATATTTCTCACCCTATTTAACATACACATTTCATATTATATTACCATATGTTTCATTTCTACAATTACGGAGATGGTGTCTTTCTGGAACTAGCGGAAATTATAATGCACGATTCATTATTTTATAGTTCCCTCTTAAAAGCTCTGTCAGTGCTTTTTGATTATTTGAAGTAGTACAGTACCAATTAGATTATTGTAAGCACACACAGAACAAATATTATGCAGCTTTTTCTAATAGCTGATTGGTTTAGGAGTTGACATTCCCTACCGTGCCTCTCTGACAGAGGCTGCACTTGATGCTCCATATGATCCTTTCCAGCTCTGCAGTTCTACGATGCTGATGGTTATTTGGTAACTCAGAAGTCAGTTAGCTATGAATTTACTTTGTACACAACTTTCCGTGTCACAAGCTACACTCAGACACATCACTACCTAATGGCTCTCAATGATGGCACAATGGTCCAGTGAGTTTAATGGCTTGGTCCTACAGGCCTCAATTTTGATCTTTTTTTCATTTTGCTGTGTGATGGAGGTCTCTTATGGCTGTCAGTTGGAGTGGATTTCATGGGTTCAGTTTGGTTAGTAAATCTGGATTTTTTTGTTTGTTTGTTTGTTTGTTTGTTTATACATACATACATACATACATACATACATACATACATACATACATACATACATACATACATACATATACATATCCTTATTTCATAGAATCATAGAATCACAGACTTGGAAGAGACCGCGAGGGTCATCCAGTCCAACTCCAGGAACCCCAATCAAAGTAATCCCAACGGATGGCCACCCAGCCTCTACATAAAAACCTCCAAAGAAGGAGATTCCACCACCCTCAGCATATTCTACTGCCAAACAGCTCTAACCATCAGGAAGTTCTTCCTAATGTTTAAATTGGATCTCTTTTCCTGTAGTTTGAAACCATTGCCCTGAGTCCTAGTCTCTGAAGCCATTTCCTTTCCTTATCAATTTAAAATTATTGTAAGTGTATATACTCCATTAGACAAGCATATGTGGGGCCAGTGATACATCAAATGGCATCATCTTCTCTTATCCCAAGAGGGATTTGACACAGCTACCTTACTTTCCTCCCTGTCTCAAACCCTCCCTTTGAGTGCAGCTTCGACCATGACAACTTCTCCTTGGCTCATCTCTATCAAGGACCACACCTCTGTTGCTGCTTCCATGTCATTGCCCATCTGCCTGCCTACTATGATGACATAAAGTGCAGTGGTCTAGATGAACAGAATGGACTATATTTCTTCAAGGCCCCCCTACCCCTGCTGGAAAAGTCCTTCACAGACAAGGAGTAGAGGGCAGAGGGCAGAGAAGAACTGACAACTTTGGGAAATACCAGATCCTCCAATTGGGTTTCCAAATCCTTTCATCCTGATATTGGGGAGGCAGGAGTTAACAGAAAAAGCTCACAGAATCAAATGAACCAAAGTAATACCATGTTGATTTCTCGGAATGCCTTGTATCTGTGCCTTGTGCTTTGTGAACTGTTCGAACTTTGTTGGAATGTCTGTGCCTCAGCAAGAGTGAAAGAACAAGGTAAAGGTAAAGGTAAAGGTTCCCCCCGCACATGCATGCTACTTGTGTCCAACTCTAGGGGCGGTGCTCATCTCTGTATTCAAGCCAAAGAGCCAGTGTTGTGCAAGTCCATA
Organism: Phrynocephalus forsythii; assembly: GCA_029282475.1. NCBI lineage: Eukaryota > Metazoa > Chordata > Lepidosauria > Squamata > Agamidae > Phrynocephalus > Phrynocephalus forsythii. The sequence goes on from JAPFRF010000003.1 coordinate 63,080,540, forward strand.
GCTGGCATGGCTGCAAGGAAACGCTGTTTTACCTTCCTGCTTTTTATGGCAGTACCTATTTATCTACTTGCATTTACATGCGTTCGAACTGATAGGTTGGCAGGAGCTGGGGTTATCAGCAGGAGCTCGCTCAGCTGTGTGGCACCTGGGATTCAAACTGCTGAGCTGCTGACTTTGCAGCCAACAGTTTTTGGAGCCTTAGTCCACTGAGCCACCACACCCCTTAGGAAAGAACAAGAGCCTGTGTTAAATGTTCAAGGACATTGCTAAGGAGGGTGCAGGGAGGATGGTACAGAACTGGCTCTAAAAAGAATTACAGCTTGCCTAAAGAATGTTGTTGATTGGTAAAGGAGCAAATTTTGTTTCATGCTTTTTGTACTTAAATGTGTACTCTACTTTGCTGGGTGTGATTCTTTCCTCCTACTTCAGTGGGGAAGGTTGTCCCTTCTTTTAATTCAGCTGGAATTAAACAAATAATTATTGGATATCTGCTTGTCTCAGAAGTTATTGGCTGAGGTATTCTGAAATGAGGAAGTTTAGGATTAGTCTAGACTCAACAATATTTTTTAAATCTGTGCACTCACTCTTTGTTTCAGTCACTGACCAGATAAAATACAAGATACATTCCACATAAAACCAAAATAAAAGTGTATAAAAACAATAAAAGCATGCACACAAGACAAGCATAATACAATGGCATACTCTTTGTATAAAAGGCAGAACAGGTAAAATCTTCGAAGCCCAGTAGGCCCAATAACAGGGTAATCAACTCAATAGGACTAGAATTGTCTCCAGCCAGGGACCATGGCCGTGCTCTAGACCACCTCCAACCCACATCATGAGAAGAGGTAAGGATAAATACACAATGGATATTGCCAATCATCTGACCTCGCCACCTGAAGTGGGCAGGGATGAGTGATGCCTCATTGCTGCGGCACAGATTTTGGCCACCACCTCAGTCACATCTGGCTTTTTATCTCCTAGCAGGTGTTGGACACAAAACTCCCTTGGCCTCCCCTGAGTTTGCTGCAAGATAGACTGAAGAAGAGTCCTCCGGATATCCCGATAAAGGGAACACTCCAAGAGGACATGATCAATAGTTTCAATAGTCTCCTCGTCACAAGGGCAAACACGTTTATCCACTGGAAGACCCTGGTATCTGCCTTCCAACAATCTGGAGGGCAGAACATTAAATCGAGCTAAGGTGAAGGCTCTCCTGAACTTGGGAATGTTTATATTAGATAGGTAGTTGGCCATTCTAAAGGAACTATTCCTAACTGTGCTGAGTTTATCATGGGCTGCTAGATGTTCTTGTAGTTCTACATCCCATATTCTCCTTTTAATTGCAGCCTTGGCATTGCCAAAACCCATGGCCAAAATAGCCTCTAAGGAAAAACCCAGCTGCAGTAGGTTAACAGTTAGGCCGTTACTTCACGAACCGCTCGCTTCGCGGCAAGCCCTCATTTCTGTGCTGTTTCAGTCCGCAGCTCCTCCTTTTTGGCTGCGATGCCAACCCAAATCCACGCCCCTTTACCGTGCTCCAAGCGGGGTGAGGGGTCCTTTTCTCGCTTTGCTCCCAACGTGACGTGTGGTCTTGGTTTTTGGCTTTTATTTCAAGTTTTTTAAAAATATATTCAAACAGGGATATCGATGCATTGCTATATCGTTTCATCGCTTTGCGCTGTTACTTCCTCGCTCGAGTAGCAGCGGCGGCGGTGGCGGCGGCGGCGGGAGCAGGAGGAGCCGCTGCCCCCTCGCCCGGCCAGAGCAGGGCACCCGGGGCAGGCGGCGTGCAAGCGGTGGAGGGCGGGCGGCTGTGCCATGCGGGCTCCCCCGAGTAGCGGCGGCGGTGGGGGGCTGCCAATGATGCCAGGAAACAGTTGAAATCAGTAGAGCCATTGCAACTGACAGTCCAGCATCAGTGCATCGATACCCCTCGGTAATTTTTTAAAGGACAGATGGGAAATAAGGAACAAAAGTGGCATGCGAATGCAAGGGAGCACGTGAGGTTGTGCTCGAATCGGTCCTAAAACTGCAGCTCGTGAGTACTGAGAAACAGGGGCGGGAGCGAAGCGAGAACACATGAACGTGACCGCCTCCGAATTCACAGCGAAGGCAAGGTCGGTTCGAAGCGAGGCACTTCGTGAAGTAACGGCCTTAGATTCCTTTTCCAAGTTGATTGGAATGTATCCACTAATACTAGGGGTGCCAAGCCAGATGGGGCAAAAATAAGTTTCAGCCAATAGCTGAACATGTGGATCAGGGCACGTGCTTTAATGGAGATTAATCCAGCCTCCAGTCGGAGTGTCGTATTGGGGACACACAAAGGTGTTACAAGAATTCTTCTCAAAAACTTTGTCTGCACCGTCTCCAAAGGCTTCACGTTTGAGTATGTGAACAGTTGGGCTCTGTAAAGCATTTGGGCTATAATTTTATCTTTAAAAACTTGAATCGCTGATGGCACGTATTGACAATAAAACACAGAGATTAAATTTCAATATTACAGCAATAGCAATGTTGGGAATGGGATCGATAGTAACTACACAAGCCTGTAGTTTGTTAGACGTCATCACACACAATCCCCCCTTACAGCGACCCCCTTTCCCACTTGGAATTGCCTTAAGAACATGTGACATAAAACCATCCAATAGCAAATCTTGCTGGGACCAAGTCTCTTGAAACAGTAAAATATCAAACTTCTCCACATACTCTCTAAAAGAATTATCTTCCAATTTGGATCCCCATCCTGCAATATTCCAGGAGATAATTTTAATTGAATTCCCTTGGGAGCCGGTGGATTGTGAGGTCACAATGTTCCTTCCCCTTACATCCTTAGTAACTAGAGGTTCACAATCCACTCCATGGCTACTATAAGATTGAACAGTATTTTTGTCCCCATGTCAATTGTGAATTACACCTTCTAGTAACCCACTCTGGGTCTGTCCATGCCAGTAAATCTGTGAGTGCCCATTTAATACAGGAGTATTTCTCTCATTTGTCCAGAGATTAGTGTCAGCTTTCTTGTGTATTGCTTTCCTCCCATTTGCTCTCCATCTCCCAAGCCTCATGTATGCTTTCCTGTTTCCAATTATGACTGGAATTGGATAAATCCTATTGCCAAGTTGTTGGCTGCTTGCTTCCATTCCAATTCTCCCATTCAGTTTTGGTTGAAAATGTCTCTTCACTTGATGGAGCTCTGCCATGCAAATATCAGATCCATCTGAATTGGAGGTAATCTGCTTCTGTGGATGGGTCATATCTGGGGGCAATTTTGCAGCTTTACAGGTCTCAGGTTCAGGTTCAGGTTCCCTTCTTTGTTGGCCTTTTTGCCTCCATGCCCGGCTGTAAAGTACTCCTGGTAGCATCTCTAGTTTTCCTGGTATTATGGGGTCTATCCTCCTCCAATAATTTGAAAAGTGGTCTAAAGTTCATACCTTTCCTTGCCTTGCTCTGAGGGTGGCTAGCCACCTTTCTTTTACCAGTCTTGCCCTTACTTTTCCTTTCCCCGTCTTATGGCTTGGTGGTGCACCTTTACTGGAAGTTTTATTACTCCTTTTAACAGCTGAAATTGTGGACGTTCCAGTTGGGGGCTCAGTGGGGACTTCTATGGCAACTGAGGGAGTCTGGATGACTGCCTCTTCTTGAGCCTTAGAGACATTTGGAGGAATAAAGCTTTGCTGTGCTATGTTCTTTGGGTCCACACAAAGTAAAAGTTCCTCCAGAGAAAAACCAGCAATTCTGTCTATTGTATTTGGGGTCAGATTATAGTAGTTGACATTATTAGACCTTTGTGTGCTACTGTCCTCTTTTCTCTGCTGTTCAGTCTTCGTCAGGTAGCCTACTAAGACAATCATGAGCTCTTTAATATCAAATAAAAAGTCTCTGATTTCTGCTAGATGAGCTAGATGAGCCTGATTATGAATGCAGCAATCATCTTTTGTAGGAGTGTTGTTGTTGGAATCATTGGCGCACTTGAGACTGTCACTCTCTTGCACAAGCTGACTGTCCTTAGGCTCAGAAGTTCCCATCAAGGAGTAGCCTTTAGCTGGATTCCACTGGCTCCACCTCTTAACCGGAGGGACATTTCTATAAGGCAAGGTGACTGGAGAGGAGTGAAAATCCAAAAAGCCCAGCCGACCAAAATCAACATCCAGATTGCTAGACAGATAGCTAATGTCCAGGGTCTGAGGATCAACTACAGCACTATTTGGTAGATCAATTGTAGGACTACCTAGTGGCTGTGAGGAGTCCATCTCTGTGAGGTCAGTCTTATGGACAGTGCAATCCCCCAATTTGACAAAGTCAGTGATCTTGACCTGTTTCAGAGGTTTCTTAACAGCACTCACCTTCTCCTCAGGGTCTGTAGTTGCCTTGAGTGTATCACCATGAGATGAAATGCTGTTATCTGGTGTTTTAAATAGTTGTTGGGATAAGGCCAATGGATCCCCATAGCCTTCTGTTTCTTTAAGTTCACTGAATGGAGTGATAGAAGGGAGCAGTTTGTTTTGAATTGATTGCAGCACTGGGGTAAGTAGAGTGATATCCAAGGACGCCTTGGCTCATTCCATGGGAAGACAAATTTCCTTTACAGCACCCAGCCAGCAAAGTTTCTTTCCAAACAGATCTGAAGTCAGGTTGTTAACAAGAAACTTCCAACCCAGCAAAATTCTCAGCTCAGTGACATAACTTGTAGCACTCACTGTGAATTTCTTTTTCTCAAGAGAAGTAGTAGCACTCCCAGCTGAGTACTATTAGGATGAGCTGCCGAAAATAAGCTTGTTGTTAGCTCCAGCAACCTGTTGTTATCTTGCTCTTATCTGTACTTTTCTGGGAGGAGTATATAACTAAGCCAAGTAAATAATCCAGTCCTTAACATGTTCAAGGCTTCAAGAGAAAACACAGAAAAGGAGAAAGACTGCTTGCCCGCTGTTTCAATTCAAACTTGATAAATAAAACAGGTACTTAGTCATAACACGGTTTCTCCCGCAGCAGCTCCCAGGAGTTTGTCTCCAGTAGTATCAATTATAAAGTTTATAAAAAGTTAAAAGTTTAAAAGTTAAGAGTTTATAAAAGGTTAAAGGTAAAAAAGTTAAAAGGTGTTTTAAAAGGTTAAAAGTAAGGGGTGTTAAAAGATTTTTTAGAAGGGAGTGGAGCTCAGCACAAATGCTGCTCCTCAGCACCAGCTCCAACCGGAAGTCTGCCTTAATCTGTGCAGAGAACGTTTGAAACCCATGTAACTCCTAATTGTTAAATGTTTGGAAATAGATTTAAGTTTTATGAATCTTATACAAATAAATAATCCTCATTGTTCTCAATACAAAATATGTAACAATACTGTACTCAGTGGTCCCACAATGTTTCTTGGGCGATGATAAGGTGTTTATGTTATCCGTCTGCCTTGCAGGCTGCCCTGTTCACTGCTTCTTGTCAAATTTTGCCATTTAACAACCAATGCCTCTACTGTCTTTCCTCTAGATTTTGCTTCTGCTCTCATATCTTAGACGGCGGTCATACCTGGGTTTCCTTCCTGCTATGACTTGGATCAAAGACTGGATTTCCATGACAAGTAATAGAATTCTGCAGCTTGAGAGTCACAATTTGGACAGGGGTTGGCATCATTACGTATGGTATAAGGGTAATATACCTACCCTTTTCAAAAAGCATTGGATAAGGAATGCCTTAGTTAAAATATGGCTATCCATAAGAAAACAGTTCTACCCTAAAGCACCAACGTGGCTATCTCCGCTAGGAGCGATTACCAGTCCCCATACATGTGCAAGCCTTCTGAATGCTGATTTCTCCTTGAAGTCACTAGAAAAATTAATATCAGAAGGTTACAAGTTAGACTGGTGGAAGTACCAACAAATATACTCACACTTTAAAAATCTCACTAAAGAGGGGGGATTTATGACAAATGACACTCCACTTGACAAAATACTATCTTCTGGCGATTCAAAGCTTCTCAGTAAATTTTATAGTATTTTGTTAAATGAAAAAATGATTGATACATTGGTCAAACATACTATGATAAGATGGGCAGAAAATTTTGGTTATTCTATTCATTTAAACAAATGGGACTCTTTGTGGAATACTGTTAAACTCTTTAAATCTATAGCCTTTAAGGAAAATTGTTACAAGATGTTTTATAGATGGCATTTCCCCCCCACCACCACTGTTTATCTAAGATGTATAATTGCTCACCCAAATGTTGGAAATGTAAACATGACAGTGGTACCTTTTACCATATGTGGTGGACATGTAAAGTGGCAAAGGCATATTGGATAATGGTAAAATTATTTTTAGAAAGATATTTGAAGATTAAGTTAGAGCTTAGACCAGAATTTTTTCTATTAAATATAGTAGATATTGATATCTCATATGACCAGAAATATTTACTTCATCATGTAATAGTTGCAGCAAGGATATTGTATGCGAAATTTTGGAAACAACCAGAAGTGCCAACAGAGAGAAACTTCCACGAAAAGATAAGAGAATGTATTGAAATCGACAGACTCTCCAGTTTTCTAAAGGGAGACTACGATGAGATTTCCCAGAAAAGATGGCAAGAAGTAACAAACTTATTAGTATTGTGATATTATTTGGTGATTTGTTAATATGTTAAACCATTATTTTTGGCTTGATATACTTAATGTAATTTTTATAGTGTATTCCCTCCCCCTCCCCCACACCCTCCCCCCTTCGTTCCCCCCCCCCAAAACCCAATAAAATTACTTAAATAAAAAAAACTGGGTTTCCTTCGTATTTAAATTTCCTGCGTATTTTTTTCGGGAGCGGTCACATGGTTTTTAATGAGCAGTTGGTGTCACCTTCCTATTCTGGTTCTGTCCTAACCTGTGTACTAAGCATTTTGTCCTACTTTCCAGCTCCAGTTTCCAAGGCCCTGTCTTTTAAGCCAGGTAGAAAGGGGAGAAACTGAATTTACTGCATATTTTCAGTATCCTGTCATTGCAACAGAAGCAAACAAGTAAACATTTTCGAGCAAAGTTTCTAAATCCAGCCCCTGGCAGTGGTTTAGGAAACTTTGTTGAAACTGCTGTTCGAGGGGCGTAGTTGGCCAGGAGCAGAATTTGCTTCTCTTCCTGGTTAGCACGCGATCTTTTACTGCGTAGCTCACCGACGGGAAACTACGCAGAAAACGCAGATATGACTGTGGTCTTAGTGACACTTTCCCCTCACATTTCCTCATCTTCGGTATCTCATTTCTTCTTTCTGCTCAGACTCTTTCAGTTTTTCAGCTGCCTCTCTTCTCACCATTCTCATCTCCTTAACAACTGTTGCCAAGGGTCATCCATGTTCTTTTCCTCTCTTTTTCCTGCCTTACTTTGAACAAACAAAGCATACTAGGTACCTAAGTAAAGCAATAAACTATTGAGCCATAAGGAAGCATGGAAGGCATAAGACAAAGCACAGACAGTGCAAGAAGAGCTTGGAAGCAGAGAAGGCCCTGCAGGTGTTTCAAAATGCTACTGGCAGATGAAAAGTCTGCATATTTGAGTCACTCTTTAGTGAAGAAGTTGCTCTTGGAAGAAAAACAGTTTTTCTGAGAATTTTTAGTAGGCAAATTCAATTAATCTTATCACCAGGAGACTTCATTCCCTACTCATAATATCATATAAAACTAGAGATGGGCACAAAATGAATTTTTAATTCATTTTGTTATTCGTTATTCATTTTGTTAGGGAACAAAATGAATAACGAAGGGATCCATCAAAGAAAAATGAAACAAAACGGAAATTTCTGTTTCGTTCTGTTTCATTTTTCATTCTGTTCTCCTGGACCAGGCCAGGGGAAAATACATAAAACAATAACAGAGGCCCCAGCGCTTCTCATCCATAAAAATAAAGATAAAGAAAGCCCTGGAACGGGGACTATTATTTAAAAAAACAAAAACAATTCTGTTCCTCTGGCTGCGCCTGGCCATGTCGGTGCACCCAGCCATGGGCCAGCCTGTCCAGCCATGCCAGCGCACCCACGCCTGCCGCAGACCAGCCGGTCCAGCTGAGGGCCAGCTAGTTTCTCCGTCCCAGGGGAAATTAAAAACAACAACAACAGAGGCACTAGCCTTTCAGCTGGGAGGTGCTGGCCCCAAGCCAGTGCTTCTCAGCTGTAAAAATAAAGACAAAGAAAGCCCCACAATGGGGACTATTATTAAAAAAAAATCCTGTCCCTCTGGCTGCACCTGGCTGCAGTGGCACACTCAGCCATGGGCCAGCTAGTCCAGCCAAACCAGTGCGCCCATGCCCGGCTGAGGGCCAGCCAGTTTCCCTGGCCCAGGGGAAAATTAAAAAAAAAAAAACAATAACAGAGGCACTAGCGCCTCTCAGCTGGGAAGCGCTGGCCCCAAGCCAGCACTTCTCAGCTGTAAATAAAAAGGGGGGAAAGCCCAGCAAGGGGGACTATTGAAAATAGTAATAAACCCCCCAAATAAATGTGTCCCTCCATGCGCCTGGCCAGAAAAAAAGAAATAAAAAAGAAATAAAACAAATGAAATACAAAATGATTTTTTAAAAAATTCATTTCATATTAAACAAAATGAAACGGAGGTGGGGCAGTGAATAATGAAACGAAACACCATTTTGGCATTTCGTGCCCATCTCGATATAAAACTACAAAATTCGAAACACTGAAAGATCCCCCAACTCCTGATGATCACATTTAGAATCATATAATTCTGGACCATGTCATTTTATCAATGGCATTTTAACGTATGAGTCCCATGGTGCAGTAGCTAAAATGCAGTACTGCAGTCAAGCCTCTGTTCATGACCCAAGTTCAGTCCTGAAAGGTTCAGGTAGCCGGCTCAAGATTGACTCAGCCGTGCATCCTTCCAAGCTTGGTAAAATGAGCACCTGGATGGATGGGGGGGGCAGCAAAGTATTCCTTGCATAATTACATTGTATACCACCCAGACAGTGAACTAGTTCTATGGGGTGGTATATATGTTAAAACAAGAGCAACAATACCTGCAACTAGACATGGGCACAACTTGGCGAAATTTCATTTCCGTTTTTGGTTATCGTTTCCGTTATGTAAAGGAAATGGTAACGATAATTAAGCCATCAGAACTCGAACTCAAACTGAAAAAAGAAAAATTTGGTCGGGCTTTTCGTTTCCATTTGTGGTATCGCGGCGATCGCGCGATGTGAAGCACAGAAAAAGTTTTTAAAAGTTTTTTTTAAAAAAACCCGACTCCCAGCCAAAAAAGCAGGTGAAAATATGCCTGCCTGAGGCTTTGCCACCTACCAGAGGGGTGGTTTCTGGGGCGTCCCCGGCCTTTCCCCCCCTCTTCTCCTGTCCTGGGCTGCTTGCATCAGGCTGGGGGGGGGTCATCCTCGTCGTCTGTCTCTTGCTGCATGCCATGCGGTGGGGGGGGATCCAAAATGGTGACCGCAATTTTTCTTTTGAAATCGTGGTAAAAAACACACCAAATCACCACAGAAACATGTGAAATTTATTTATTTTAAATGCCTGCATTTTTATAGTAGCAGCAGTGGGTTTTTTATAGCAATAAAATGTCGTATTGATTTTTTTATTATTTTTTATTTTTTTTAGACCTGCCCATTGGGGCTGGGCATGGGATGGGACCATGCAATTTTTTTGAACCATTCCACCAATGGCATCTCCAGGTTTTTGACTGACACTTCTGGATGTCTCGGAGGGCATAAAAAGCCGAGGCACCTTCCAGAAATCACAGTCGGGTCGGTGTATGGATGTGGTTGAGGGAGGAGGGCTGGCTGCTGGTGCTGGTGTGATCCGATCAAGATTGAGGAGGGAGGCTGGAGGCTTTAGGATTTAAGTTAGGCAGGCAGGGAGAGAATTTCATTTAGAAAATAATTTCTTTGATTCCCTGCAGCTTTGTCTGCTGAAGGGAAGAGCAGTTTATTCTTTATTTCTTCTCTGGCAGTTTAAGGATTTTTTTCTGATATTGGATAAAGGGGGAGGTTCGACTGGGAGTGGGAGGTGTGGATTTATTTTAAAAATATATTATATACTACCATTTATTTTCTATTTTCCCAACTTCAATTTGCTTGCACACACACACATTTGGGGTGCAAGCCAAGAACAGAACCTCTATCCTAAGTGATATCCTAAATGCCCACTCGCCTCTCCGCCTGCGCCGCCACCCACCTGCGGCCCGCGCCGCTGCCCACCCACTCGCCTGCCCGCGGCAGCTGCCCGACCATGCCCCCCCACTGCCCGCCCGCCCCGCCCCCTGCCTCCTGCCCCCCCGCCCCGCCTGCCGCCTGGGGCGCAAAAACACCTAGCGCTGCCGCTGATTGCGGGACGCCCCTATGCTCTGGGCAGTCATATCGCGCTAAATCGCGGTGGAAATGATAAATGACAAACGGAAATGACAAATTTTTGAAAATTTTTGTGACAAACGGAAACGACCCGAAATGGACACGTTCCGACAAATGAAAACTTGAAACGTCATTTTTTCTGGTTGTGCCCATGTCTACCTGCAACATGATTCTATACTTGTAGACAGGTTTTCTTATACAGTATCTGAGTGAATGGCAAAGAAAATGACACACGGCATAGGGTATATTTAAGGAAAGCTTTGTAGCCCAAGCTATGAGATGTTAAGAACTCTGGCAATGGAAATTCATGCATGTTTTTCAAAGAAAGAAATCACAACAAAATATCTTGAAATGGTATCTGCATGTCTCCAACTACTGTCTAATTTGTATGTCATAACCCCCCCCACACACACACACAAATCTTTTTCCAGGCCATTGGGGTGGCAGAGACACAGAACAGAGTGGAGACAGGCTGGTGTTTTCCAACAGTGTGTTGTACAAACTGTCCTATCACATATGAACAGCATCCCATGTAGTGCTGGTTTGGAGGGACAGAAGGGTGTCCAGGGTGTTGGCTTGAGTATAGTGTGAGGCATGGAATATGGGACAAAGGTGAAAGGAACACTCTTTTCAACAGTTATGGCATCATACCTTTGCCATTGATTCACCGTCTAGCCTTTAACTTAACATCTGCCTTTTTGGTTCTATGAGGAGACCTTAGATGACTTTGCTCCCAAATTTGGGCATTAAAATTCACAGTTATGGGGGGGAAATGGCCCTGACAATTGTTTTGTGTTTGGGTAAAAAGTGATTAACTGATGAAATAAGTCAGTTTATGGGATTTTTCCTGGCTTGGTGTCACTTTTGTGAATGACAGTGAGCACATGTGGGAATCCTGTAGACGATCTTGACTGATGTCACTGATGTTTTCAGCATCCAAGCTGCCCTTTGCCATTAAAGCTTGACATCCTTTTTTCCTGCTGGCAATGCAGGCACAATATTGTATAGCAATAGCAAACCATTTCCTGGCATTTCGAATCATGGATACAGAAAGAACCACGGTATCCCAAATTCATAAAACAGAGGACTTTTCAAGAATTCCTTCATATGCTTGCTGAGTATGAATCCCTCTAACGGTCATAGAATCATCCTGATCCCATATGAAACTGACAGTATAATCTCTGTTCAAAGCGCAAAGAGCTGAACTAATCATTCAGAATGTCTGTGCCACATTACTCAAATCTCGGTATAAATAAAATCATGAGAGACCGTTGAATGGTTGAATTTTACAGGAGGGTTCACAACCTGTTTATCCTTCAGGGCTGCATGTGATTGTAAGTCGAGAGAGCAATGGACCATGCATGTATGAACATAACACCATACTCTTCTAGGAGGTGTGTTTGTATGCTTGTGAATGTGTGCACACACATCTTTGTACATTTCTATCTCTCAGCAATGTCCACTGGGTTTTCTTTTTCCACATGCTGCATCAAATCTGGAGGGTAGGAAATGTTATTTTCCCCTGAAGCCATTAAACTTAACTGAACTATGGAGAAAATATTTGCGGGGTCGTACAAGATGTGTTGTCTGCTACAGTTTGTGCATCTGTACATTACAACAAGAATTCCTTCTTCCCTTACTCATCTGTACAGAATATTCTGTCCTGCTTGACAGGGTAGGGTCACCAATTAACACTTTGTGCTTGGAGTGGACCTACAACTCTCCAATGCAGTTACCTGTGTGAGATATTTAAGGAATGGTTCTATCAGTTCCATTCCTCACCACAGTTTCCATGGCTGAGAAGAATTCAGACCCAGGTTTCCTGCACCCTAGAGTGTCACTCAATTCACCACACCACAGTGGATAACTAACATCCTAAATTAGGCAATTCCTAATGTGCATAATTGCAGGGTAAATGGTTAAGAACTTTTTAGAACCACGAGCCATTAAAATGGAGAAATAACGCATACTATTATGACTGATATTTATTACTGCAATTTGTATCACCTTTACAACATAGTGCCAAAATATAGTGGTTTGCTTTTATCACATATGAACAGATGGTACCTTTATACTCCAAGGACAAGGGATAAAAGTTAAATGGGTTGCTTTCATTTGAAGTCAGTTAAAATGTTGTGATGAAATATCTTCCAACAACATCTGACCTCCCGCCACTGTTAAATCCTGTAAGCTGAATATTGCTTGTATGGCAATCAAAGGCATTCTTCTTGACACTGAAGAGATAAAGGAGATGATGGCTCCCTGAAGTCAGTAAGAGCTCAAAGCTGCGATTTGAAGGAGATCAGGTATTTGCCTGCTTTCTAGACCACATTTTTATGATATTGTGCAGGAAGTAGCTGAGTGGAACATTCCAAACCTTGCCTTGCTGGACTTCCATCAAGGTGAATAATAATTTATCTATAGCATTGAATAGTGGGGAAAGAAAGGATTTTGATGGGTTTAGACCCTGCTGTTAGTCTTAACTAAAGGTGTGTATATTCTGTGCTCTCAAGTTGAAATGGATTTATAGTGACTCTAATACAGCTTTCAAGATGAGTAAGATATTTAAGGAGTGGTTTTACCTGTTCCATTCCCCATGTGAATTTCCTGGCCAAGTGGTGATTCAAATCCCATTCTCCAAAGTCCTAGTCTGTCACTCTGTCCACTACACAACACTGAGAATTGAGGCCTGTTTGATTAATGGAACTTTGCTTAACAAACATTTAGGTAAACCCTGTTGATCCAGTAGGCCCATTGCATTCTAGCTGAGACTACCAACTGGATTTCACTCAGTGTGTTACTTTCTATTTTAATGGCTAAAACAATAAGTTACTTCAACAATTAGGTTATCCTACGTTTTCTGCAGGGAAATCAATGAAATGTATTGTACATGGTTTCCTGCATTCAACTTGATACTCACAACAGCCCCTTGAAGTAGGTTAAGGCATTACTTGATTACTGCCTCCATGATAAACAGGTTAGCTTAATGGCTGGGAGTGGATTTGAAATCAAGTCTTTCTTGTACAGTAGGACCCCTAGATCCACTAATTCATTAACCACCAATTTAGTTATCCATGGTTGGCAGAGGAAAAAAATTAAATAAATTATTCAGCAGCTGGAAAGCAAGCTGCTGTCACAAAACAGCAGCCGTAAAGCAGCAGGTGTACAGAAAGCTACTGTTATAAAACATCTGCTGTAAGCAAGCTACTGTAAGTAGCAGCCATAAAGCAAGCTACTGTCACAAAACAGCAGTTTTGGAAGTTTTGGGGCATTCTTTCTTATCCATGGTTTTCATTATCCATGGGAAGACCTGGAACCAATCCCCAGAGAATACTGGGGTCCTACTGTACTTTTCTTTTTTATTGTGACTTTTACTAATTTGCACTTCCTACAATAAATGGATAGCAATCCCTTTGCATTTGCCTAAATTATGTATTACAATTCTCTCATCAAAATATATTGAGGGATGAATACATTAGGGAAAATATAGGCAAAATATGTGTACTGGTGAAATATCATCTAGAATGTTTCATTTGAGGGGGAAGATGGTTGCAAAAATGCATATACTGAGCAAATTGTATACAATGATGTATTTATTAGGAAAAATGTGAACAAAAATGCATATAACTTTTCAGGCACTTGGGTTGTTTTTTGTTTGCTTTTAATCATGATCTAATGAGAATATTTTTAAATCTCATCTGCTACTTTGTGGGGGGGAATCACACTCTGACATGGAAATGGAATGAAAAAAACTCAACGTTTTAAAGAAAATAAACTGTGCTGAGGCAGAATGCTGGACTGGATAGGCTGCTGTAGCCTGTTCCAGCAAGGCTGTTTTTATGTTCTTATGACCCTTTGGTGCAGTGGTTAAACTGCAGTACTAAATCAGAAATAAAAACTGTTTACAACCTATATTAGATCCCAATGGATTCAGATTGGTGGCGTAAGGTTGACTCACTTTTCCTTCTTTCTGGAGTTGGTAAAATGACTGCCCACATAGGGGTGGGGGTGGGGAAGCAATATATAGCCTCCGTAATATAAATGGTAAACCATCCAGAGAGTGCTTTAAGCACATGGGGGCAGTATATAAGAAGCACACTTTACTAGACATGGACATGACCAGAAAAAATTACGTTTCGAGTTTTTGTTTGTCGGAATGGGTCTGTTTCAGGTCGGTTTCCGTTTTTTGCAAAAATTTTCAAAAATTTGTCGTTTTGTTTGTCGTTTGTCGTTTCTACCACGATTTAGCGCGATTTGACTTCCCAGAGCATGAGGGCGTCCCAGCGCACACCTCCTCCCAGTTGAACCTCCCCCTTTACCCAATATCAGAAAAAAAATCCTCACAAACTGCCAGAGGGGGGGGGGAGAATAAACTGCTATTCCCTTCAGCAGACAAAGCTGCAGAGAATCAAAGAAATTATTTTCTAAATTCAGTTCCCTCTCTGCCTGCCTAACTTAAATCTAAAGCCTCCAGCCTCCCTCCAATCAGCCAGCAGCAGCCAGCCACACAGCCCTCCACCCTCCACATCCAAGACCCGACTGCGACTTCTGGACGGTGCCTCGGCTTTTTATGCCCTATGGCACATCCAGAAGTGTCAGTCAAAACCTGGCCATGCCATTGGTTGAATGGTTCAAAAAAATTTGCATGGTCCTATCCCATGCCCAGCCCAAATGGGCAGGTCTAAAATAAAATAAAATAAAATAAAATAAAATAAAATCAATGAGCCGTTTTATTGCTATAAAACCCCACTGCTGCTACAATTAAAAATCAGGCATTTAAAATAAATAAATTTCACATGTTTCTGTGGTGATTTGATGTGTTTTTTGACCACGATTTCTAAAGAAAAATTGTGGTTGCCATTTTGGATCCCCCCCCACCGCATGGCATGCGAGAATCGATGAGGATGACCCCCCCCAGCCTGGTGCAAGCAGCCCAGGACAGGAGAGGGGGGGAAGGCCGGGGACCCCCCTCGAAACCACCCCTCTGGTAGGTGTCCTCAGGCAGGCATATTTTCGCCTGCTTTTTTGGCCGGGAATTGTTTTTTTTTTTAACTTTTAAAAACTTTTTTTCTGTGCTGCTTGGCATCGCGCGATCACCGCAATTGGCACGATGCCATTAACGACAACAAAAAACCCGGACCCAATTTTTCTTTTTTCGGGTCGGGTTCGAGCTGGAGCGGTGTAATTATCGTTACCGTTTCTGTTACGTAATGGAAACGATAACCGAAAACGGAAACGACAATTTCACTACACTTTACATGTCTACACTTTACATAAGAACACTACACTGTCTACACTTTACATAAGAACATAAGAAGAGCCATGCTGGATCAGGCCAAAGGCCCATCTAGTCCAGCTTCCTGTATCTCACAGTGGCTCCACCAGATGCGTTTGGGAGCGCATGAGACTAGATATCTGTCTCCTGATACCACTCCCCTGCATCTGGCCCTTGAAGTACCCCGGTTTTAATCCTGGAGATTACACATCTCCATCATGGTTTGTAACCTGTGATGGACTTTTCCTCCAGGAATCTGTCCAATCCCCTTTTGAAGGCATCCAGGTTTGCTTTGCTTTGCACAAGGATATCTTAGCCACAGTGCCTGCTTCCAATGTCTAGATGTGTAATGCAGGTTTTCCACCAGCACATCGCTTCCAATGTGCAGATGTGTAGTGCAGGTTTTCCACCAGCACATCGGGTCCTCACCCTCAAAACCCATGCATAAATTGTCAGTTTGCTAAATTGTTGTTTTGGATGCTTTGCTGTGGTCAGTAGGACCTGTAGGTTTTCAGAACAGGATGTTCTGATTAAAAAGAAGTTGATTGAATATGGATTGGACAGTTTGATGTAGCAATGGAAACCAAATACTTCCCATTCCTTGAGTAATTTGTGCAGCATGTTATTGGCTGTGGTTTTAAGTTCTTAATCAAGAGAAATGCATACCCTGTCTCATTTATCCTTTCTGCTTCTTCAGCACATGTGCCCAACTGCAGCTAAAAAGCCCCAGTGACATCTACAATAATGTTCTCTCTTCATATAGTCTAGGCCAGCGCTGTGCAATCTGAAAATTCATACCTTTCATAAACCTGGAGCTGCTCCTGTCTTGGATCTTGGCAAGGAGAACTAGAAGCAAGGAGAGAAGTGCTTATGTGATTCAGACAGTCTTATCAAGAGGTACCTATTGACATTATCACCCATTTAGGTTCGGAATTCTAATACGGTTTGGACATTAATATTTCACGGAGGTTTTCTATCCATCATGAATATCTGAAAGCAGCATAATGCCAAAGAGACAGGCAAGCTTTGTGTAGGAAATACTAATTCATTTGGCTGGAGAGAAGGAATACATATTCACATGATTTAAATGCCTGTCTCAAGGCTTTCCTTTCCCTGAAGAAAGGATCTTGCTGCATACAAATTTTTCTTAAGAATAGATGTGAAAAATACTGCCTGATGTTTTTTTTTTAAACTCTGCAGTAGAATTTTCCACGTTATTGATAATACAGGAAAAACCCAATACTTGCTGCCATGGGATACAGATAGCCTATGGACCAAAGACACAAAGGTGACCCAGAGGGGCATGTTTAACATGCTCTTTAGATTTTAGAATGGCTCGCTGCATTTGCTTTGCACAATTGCTCGAAACATGCAGCACCACGAGAATGCCAGTTCAAGCGGGAATTGGAATGTGCATTGAATGGAGGGTCAAGGCTGAAGAGGTTCCATATACAAAGATGAATCAAGCCATACATTCCCTGCCTTCAGCACTCAATCATTGTCAGCCAATGGCTCTTCCCAAGTGGATGAAAATGCATGGCTAGCCCAGCCCCAAGCCTAGATGCACATCACATGCTTAAACACATGCGCAGGAAGAGGGAGTGCTGTGATCTGGGCACTACATTATGTTTGATAGTGAGAATGAAAAACAAATACTATCAGAATGTGTTAGTTCAACTTTTCTAATTCACCAAATTTCTTCTTCTTCTCATTGTTCAGAATGCTTTGTCTCATCAGTTGTTGTTATTATTGTTCTTGTTGCTGTTTTCTCTCCCAGTTTGGACTTAATACAGCGAATCTTAAATTGTGGCTTTACATTTCCTCTTGTTAGAACATGGCACATGGAGAGATCACTATGTATGCTCACATTCTCAGGGGCTGCAGTTGGGCACACTGAGTAGGTAATCCAAATCAGAGATAAAAACACCAAATCAATGGGATTTGCATTTAGTATTGGTTCATTTGTCATCACTTAATCTGGTGGATCTATTCTAGCACCAGGATTTAGGCTATAGAGCAGTGATGGTGGGCCTTTGGCACTCCAGATGTTTTGGACCACAACTCTTGCTGTCCTTTGCCACAGGCAATACAGGCTTGGAATTCTGGGAGTTGTGGTCCAAAACATCAGGAGTGCCAAAGGTTCGCCACCACTGCTATAGAGTCTTATGCCACTGCTGCATCACTCCACTACCAAATAAGATATGGGGTGAGTCCTATGTGTGATTTTATGTTTAGGCTAATGGAGATAATTCTGCTCTAGTTTTCCTCCATGTCCGGATCTACATATACTTAGATACAACAGCAGTCTGTTGTGTATAATTGCATGTGAGGATATCTTGGCATTGACATGAAAAAGGAGGGTCAGTCGTGAATTTGATAAGGGGAAGGGGCCAAGAAGATAATGTCAGACCTGGACTCACCCTTGTCTCAAACACTTTTGTATCGTAACAGGCATCACTCAAACAACGTGTTGCTCCTTTGTAAATTTGCTTGTACTGTAGAACATGGCCAAAACTGAAATTAAATATGTGTAAATATCCTCAATGGTTTAAATTGAACAAACATAGCTGTCCACTTTTATTGACAGAAGCAATTTACTGCAGAATTTATTTTCTCGAATTCTGTCCTATGTCTTGTTCAGTACAAGTAGCTGCTAATCAGGACATCTTTTATTCAGAAAACTACATTCAAATAAGGGAGTGGCAGGGTAGGGGAGCAAGAACAACATGCTAAGACAGAATTAAGTTTCATGTGTTATGACGCTAAGCAAAAAGATCCACAAGGTATCAAACAGCTCTTACAAGAACCCAATACATCTTTTGCCACATAGGATTCTATTACTCCATGTTCAAAGGCAGGGAGATGAAAAAACTAGTGTGCAAAGAGATGAAAATATATTTCGAAATATATATATATATATATATGAAGTGACATATCATGCCCTTTAACAAAGAGGAGGCCTTCATATACTAATAATACTAACACCTCAAATTGAAAGACTAACATATGGAAGGACAGTAAAGTAGTTAGCTACTCAAGATTAATGGTAAAGACAATAATTTTCTGTTTGTGCATCTCTGACACCATTTGCAAATGAGGTTTTTAAGTGTGAGTCAGGCTTCAGTGGCCAGGGGAGATTTATCAAGTGAACCAAGGCAAGGAGAATGGGGTAAGTTTCCTGCACGGCTCATAAATCATTTGGCTTATTTGGTGCCAAGATTCTCTGAACTTTTGTTCTTTTAAGTCACTCAATTCATCTCAGCACCCCTACTGCTGTTTCTTCAGACAAAAATAGAGGAACCTGGAGGGTTTCTTTCCTTTCCTGTATCTTCTGTGTTTGAAAGAAAATGGAACACACATACTGCTTTTTGTTTAGAAAAAAATAAATGAAAGGAACATGGTTGGGAAATTGAAATGGGGTAGTGTGTCAATATTGAGGCTCCTGTGCTCGGGGCACATCACAAGAGGACAAGATTCACTGAAAAAGACAACAATGCTGAGAAAAGTAGGAGACAGCTGGAAAAGAGGAAAGCCAAATGAGAACTGGCTTGATCCAGTAAAGGAAGCCATGACCCTGAGTTTGTAAGAACTAAGCAATAATTATTCATAGAATCATAGAATCATCCTAAGAGGTTTCCTAGTTGAACCCCTTGCCCAAGGCAGGAGACTTCTTACCATACCATACCATTGATGATAGCATCTTTGGAAGGTCATTAACTCATCGGGTCACCATAGGTTATAAGTGATTTTTTGGCAAATCAAAATGGGAACAGGATATCAGAATCAATCTTTGCAGGCTAGATGGTGTCAGAGGTATGGCCTTGCTGTTGTGGCATTCATCTAATAAAATGAATTACTCAAAATTGCACAAGCTGAAGGGTAATCATCATCATCATAATCATCATCATCATCATCATCATCAAGGTGTTTTGGGATTTCAAAATCCAAAGTGGCAGACATCTTGTCCACAGTACTCCAGATATTACAATAGTATACAAGCAAGAAAACAAAGTTCAAATTGTCTATGTGGCAATACCAGGAGACACAAGAGTCAACAGCAAAGAGTTAGAAAAGACAACCAATAGAAATAGAAATAGAAATAGAAAGGCAATGTAATAAGAAAGCAAGAACAATACCTATAATAAATTGGTGCCTTGGGTGCAATCCCAAAAGACCTGGATCAACAACATCTGAAAACCCTCAGCATTGACAAGATCAATATTGGTCAACTACAAATTGTGACATGATTAGGAACAGCATACTGTATATTCTATGAAGATAAATCCAGTCATCCTAGGCTCTTGGAAAGAGCTTGATCACTGGAGAAGGCCAACTCCAGCTTAACACCCGGCAGCTGTGTTCATCAGATGATGATGATGATGATGATGATGATGATGATGATGATGATGATGATAAATCTCTCCCTGTTGATGATGTGATCATCCTTCTCCATTCAGATGGATTATTGTCATATTTGAGAAAATTGAAATGTGCTTGCATGTACTCATGGAAAAGAGCAGTTTGCCTTTCTTGCTTGAATGACTTCATACACTGTAAAGATGTAGTCTTTAGGTTTTCTCTGTGTTGAAATTACAGTTTGTTTTAAAGCCTTCATTTTCAAACTTCTGATTAATTGCCTATGATTGGAGTCATTTGCTTGCATTAAAGATAGACATAGAACATCATTTAGAGAATGATTAACTGTAAGTTAGTGTCAAAATATAAAATGGAACTAATTAAATTTGGGATATATTTCTAGGCTTTTGTCATCAATAACTTGAACAAAGAAACAGAAATATAATTTAGTCTCCCTCTTTGATGCTATAAACATACAAAATTGTGTTATGAAAGCTACACCTATCACTTCATTCTCCTAACTTCTTCTTAAAGTGATTTACTTCACAAATTGATTATGACCTTGTGCATGTTTGGCAGTGATATGGGGTTTCTCATTCTTAAACACTTACAGTATACAAGATCAGTTCATACATTGCAATGATATGAGTCAGATCATGTCCAGCAAACATGGTATATCCATATTAGCATGTATTTTATTATGTTTTTGTATTTTCTATGATGTTCTTGTGTTTGGCTATGTATTGGGGTTATAGTTGGGTTGTCGATATTCGGTGACGTGCTGTACACTGCCCAGAGTTGCCTATTGGGAAATAAGTAAGGTGAATTGTAAAAATGGAGGCAGTTAGATTCTGCAGTGTCAATGTTAATACACAAGTGTTAGAGACTAGTAATAAATAAATAAATAAATAAATAAATAAACCAGGAAAAAGCATGATGACCTAAAAGGTAATAAAACTCTTTAAGGAGATTAAACCACTAAACTATGTTGTAGTATAGGAACAGTAATCAACGTTCTGCACCTATGCAACCAATATGATATACCCTGCTCAGTATATCCTCTATATGTCTTTTATATGGTAGACTGTTTTACATACCCTTGCATTAAAAAAATGCAGATTTGATGCAGGCAATAGCTTCCTGTTTCAGAATGTGGGGCTGATGAGAGCCATCCTGGCCTGACCAGTGGGCTCCCCCCCCAGCACAATGTGCAGCAGCCTTTCCCATATGGACATCTCTGGGGACATGGTTACTATAGAAATGATCCTGTGTTCTAACTATGGGTACAATTCCTGAAAACTTTGCTTGTGGCCTCCGCCAACCCAAATCCAGACCCTTGCGCATCATTATACAAGAGACATATAATGGGTAAACTGTATGTCCTCCACACAACACCACAAACCTTTTGGAAGAAAGAATAGGGGGATGGCAAAGTTTACTTAACAATGCTTGACTAGAGCTTTTACCTGAGTATACTTAAAGAAACACCAAGTTTAGGATTTGGGTGTGGGGGAGGACCCTCCCATGTGTGTCCATCTCTAGTTGTCCATCTTGACAACTCTGACTGATTCAGGGACGGCCTGCCATAATTTGCAATGGAAGCTGCAATTTGCTTCAAAAATTCTCTTTTGTTCTCTTCCAGTTAATATTTTGGCTCACAATGGCACTCATTATAAATGTTACCTTTCGAGGGATTAGATATTTGCAGGAATAAGCCCTAATGATTCTTGTAAGTTAAAAATCTGTATCCACCAGGAGGAAATAAAAATAATGAGGATGACCTTGCTAAGAAGTGAGTAAGTGTAAAGATCAAACTGGTTTTAACACAGGGCTCACATTCAGCTGGTAAAAGCACCATCTCCCTCCAACAGCATGATATCTGTAAAAGGTGGGGGCTGGTCAATCAGACATGCAAATTCAACTTATGTCTAGGTTCCAGTGACAAAATAAAGCAAGCTGATTTACAATATAAGAAAGGTAAGGAAAGATGGTGCTAGGATAAACAGATTTTTTTAAACCGCTTAAGGGAGTTCCGCTTCCAAATGCAAGCTGAATGCCTCCTCCAGCTTGACTCCAAAGGAACTATCACTGTTCACATTCCAGTGTACATTTATTCAGCAAATAGTTGTAGTTTTTAAGAAGTGCATTTTGGATTGTGGTTTACCTGTATCAATTAAAAGTATAATTCCTCCAACCATGCTTTTAAGTGTGGATTTTGAAATGGCTCTGAACAAGACTTCTAAAAGTGATTCAGTTTTGATACATTAGCACACATGTTCTGACCTCCTTTTGCAATTATGTATGGTATTTTTATTTACTTGCATGATATAGACATTTCTCCATTGGTTTTACAATGTTTGAGGTGCAAAACAAAACACTTCAAGGGAAGAGCATTGCAAAGGATTTTCAAGTAGTTTTTAAAAGCATGAGGATGATTTAGCTTTTTACAGTGATTAAGAGGGATGTGCTTTTTAAAACGGCAAACTAGTGCTTTTTCTTTTGCCAATTGTTTCCAACAAAGAGAATGCTTGCATTCCAATATTTATCTTTGTTATACATAAATGGGGGAGCAGACGATTAAGTGAAAGTTTTCCAATTTTACCATGGCTTCAAGGAGGGAACAAGTTAATTAAAGTCAATCATGGGTGGGAAAGCACTTAGCACCACAGCTCTCTACATTTGTCAGACATTTGAATGTGGGAAAGGTTAATTAGAATTAACCATGGGCAAAGTAAACATTAAAAGTATTTTCTGGGGTTCATTAAATTTGAATAAATAAAAAAATGTAAAATCCAACTTAGCTATGACCTACATTACTGCTTCCACTATTTTTGCTTCCTTCCTCTCTCTTTCCTTGCATGGGAAGTTCTTTTGAAACTTTTGGGACACAGGAGATGAAAGAAAGACTCCTTAGTACAGGCATGTCCAAACTTTGGCCCTCCAGATGTTTTGGACCACAACTCCCACAGTCCTTTGCCATTGGAAATACAGGCTTGGAATTCTGGGAGTTGTGGTCCAAAACATCAGTAGGGCTGAAGTTTGGACATGCCTGCCTTAGTAGTTTCTGGAAGAAGGCTGCAGCAGCAGTTAGATTCCTAGAGGGAGCCCTCTCATCTCCTTCTTTAAAACCTTCAGGAAATAGGTGGAGATATTTCTTGACGGGAAGGCATTCAGTTTATAGCATTCATTAACACTGTAGTCAATCTGTATCTGTGAATATTATAATATTTAAATTATTGTTATTGTTGTCACATTGTTCTTTGCTGCTGTTTCACTCTCTTTTCAAAAATGCTTTATGCTACTTGCTCAACTCAACTGCGATGGTATGGACACATCTTGCGTGATGGGGAGGAAACCTGACCAAGGGGATGACCAATGCAGAGCTGGATGAATACCTCGGCAACAACATGATGTTGTCCATGCATTCACTCGGACCAAGCCCATGGCCATGCAAAGTGGAAGCTAGAATAGTTCTCGTTTGGGAAGTAGGAGCGGTATATAAATCTGAAAATAAATAAATAAATAAATAAATAAATAAATAAATAAATAAATAAATAAATAAATAATAGTGGACCCTGCCACCAAGTGGGACAGAGGCTAAGGAAAAGAAGATGTTATGTAGTCAATTCAAACAATGTTTTTAGAGTCCTATGCTACCTTCATGATAACAGAATATATAGCATCAATTGTTTCTTTACTAAGTGTATTGTAAGCCATCTAACCTCTTCAGAAATAAAGATCTAACACAGGCATATCCAAAGTCAGGCCCAGGGGCCAAAGGCAGCCCGTTTTCAAATTCTGAGTGGCCCCGGCTTCTTTTCCCCACTGGCTCAGGCTGTCATGCATTCCTGCCAGCTGGCCCCTACCCATACTGGATGGAGGTGTTAACTTGCAGTTTTATGGTGTCCCTGCCCTCCCTGCCTCTGTCCATCCCCCCAGCCACCTGCCCAGCCTACCCACCCCCAGTACCATTGCTGCAGCATCCTCCCCGCCTCCTTGCATGTTATAGAGACTTGTCCAAAGTCCAGCCCGGGGGCCAAATGCAGCTGAATGGTCGGCCCCTACACATTTTTACCTCGCCAAATCTGGCCCTCCTTGCAAAAAGTTTGGACACCCCTGATCTCATGTCTTCTAAAAAAATATGCAGAGAAAGAACTGTTTTGTTTTCAGTTTATTTTCACAAATTTGTAGAAGGGATGTTAGCACCTACTGTATCCTCTGGCTATAGAACTGCACACACGAGCAATTACACACACACTACACAGATATATATATATGCCTATGGATAGATAGATAGATAGATAGATAGATAGATAGATAGATAGATAGATAGATAGATGTGTGTGTGTGTTGCATCGTTACAGTCATGACCGACTCTTCGTGACCCCATGTCCATGGAGTTTTCTTGGCAGGAATACTGGAGTGGTTTGCCAGTTCCTACTCCAGGCACCTACAGCACCTGGTATTCTCTGGTGGTCTCCCATCCAAGTACTAACCAGGGCTGACCCTGCTTAGCTTCCAAAATCAGGCGAGATCGGATGTGCTTAGGCCCTCTAGGCAGCTAGCTAGATAGATAGATTTGTATATATGTGTAAAGCTGTATGAATATCATCCATGCTAGGTTGTTCTGAATTATTTGTCATCCAACATGTAACTGATTTACTGTAAGTATGAGCTGATGTGTAGCCCATTCAACTCAATATATGTTTACTGTTATAAATTCATAAACACTTTGCATTGTTTTTATGCCAATAAAGGTTAATTACTGGCTTACTGGCTAGGAGCCAAATATTTTCAACATTTGTGCATATTTATATTTCCCCCAAAAGTAAAAAAGAATGTTTAACTTCTTAGATGCTGCAGCAAAATTTTGTGCTTTAATTTTTGGGCTTCGGGCTTCATTGCTTCTTGCTAGTCAGGTTTTGAAATGGACAAATAAGTCTCCTAAGCTTATTACTGAATTACTTTGGTATGAGAGACAAGGACTTTAAAGGGGCCTTTGAAATGGGCACTTGTTTTCCCCTTAAATCTTTTGACAACACTTTGGCATGTGAAAACTGCTGGCTATGACTCCCTTACTAAATGGCTCTAACAGACTGCATTTTGACTGAATTCAGAATTTGAAGAAAATCCAGGTAACCTTTCATTGCTTAAAACAGTGCTGTTCTGTGCATAGCAAGTTAGAATTAAACCAACTTCTCATTCTTAGCTCAATGGAACTTACATTAATGGAGGTAGAAATGGAAGTACAAATACTGTAGTATAAATGTGTAGCCTCACTCAAGCTTGTAGGGAAGCTACAAAGACTGCACGTAAGCAGCCAAGTAGAGAAGGTTTTCCATGATTACAGGGATTTGCCTTTTTGATGCTTTGCACAACACTTGATAGGATGACATTCAAGCTTAAGAGAAAAATGGTGAAATACAATAAAAAGATGGCACAGCTACAAAACTACATACAACTCAAGAAGCTACAATGAGTAGTACTGAAACCGTGAGCAAGACATGGGTCCCTTTTTCATTTGTGGGAACATGTCCAAAAACAATGCAGTGCGCATTACAGATAAAAAGGATAATTGATAGAATCACTGGTTTGCAAATAATATGTGACCTTTCATAATTTCTGTCAACACACTAATGAGATGGGTCATTGGTTTTTTTAAAAACAAAAAAACATATGTTGAGGTGGTAACTTATGCAGTTATATATGGCACAAAAAGAAAGAATAGCTAGATTATTTGATGAAGGAGTGGAGGAAGGGAGGCAGGAAATTAAAAAGGAAGGAAACCATCAGATTTACTTCCTAACTCTTAGTTTTTGTTTTTATATTCTGGAGGAAATATGAAAATATGGACTTTAGTATTTTACACTCTTAGCCATTTGAAATCTAATTTCTTTTGTTATAAATACTGTTATTTATAAAATGATTACATTGGAATATGGATAATCATTAAAAAAAAATCAGTGTCCATTTCCAAAGTTTTCCTAGAATTTTGGATTGGGTATTCATTTGATCCTGCTTCAAAGGACATGCAAACATGTGCACATTATCCAAGGCCAACATTCTGTTCTTTACAGAAACCTCTGGGAAGCCCAAAGTAGGGCATGAGTGCAACTGCTTCTGCCTTTAGCAACTGAGTATACCACTTCTGTTACTAGTGGTAATAGATAACCTGTAGCTATATCCACTGGCATAGCTAGAGTTTGGAGCGCCCAGGGACAACACCAGTTTTTGCGCCCTCTCCTCTCCCCCAACCATGTCTCACCCATACAGCAAGGGGGGCAAATCCTGGGGGAATAGTGGAGGAGGGGAAGAAGGGTCTCTTCTTCTCATGTTCTCTTTGTGGGTCTGCTGGTGGATTTCTGGTGGGATGGCGCATGGCTTCCTCCTCCTGCTCCCCCTCCAGGTGCCCCTAGATTGTTGTGCACCCTAGGGCAAATGCACTCTTCTGCCCCTTCCTAGTTACACTAGTGTCTGTATCCCATATGAACCTGCTTGATTCTTAAGATGTTTTGGGGATCCCTCTCTTTTAGTCCTACTGGCCCCACAGACACATATAGAGAGGAAACAATACTTTCTTAGTTATTTCTTTCAGCCTTTCAATCAATATTAGGCTTGATTCTACCTGGAAACAATGACCTTATGGTTCAGACAGGAACCTGCCCAATCAGGGCATGTTGCGCTTCCTCTTTTCCTGCATATTCACATTGTTTTCATAAATTTCATGCTTGTTTCTGATATTGCATCTTACTTTTTTAATATTATGATTTATTGGGTTTTTTATTATTATTATTTTTTGCCTGTATCTGATTTAACTCAGGGTGTGAGCGACCATAGTTCATATAGTGGGGAAACAGTTGAAGGTATGAACAAATAAACATTTTGGAGTAAAGATTATGTGATTAGTTTGGTTTAAGAGTACCAATAGCTAAATGGAGTTATGAAAGATGTTTATAAAATTAAGCATGTTTATTTATTTTATTTTATTTTAGAGTATTTTTACCCCACCTTTCTCCTTGGAAAAGGACCCAAGGCAGCTACAGTAATGAGGGTTACAGTCCAGTACAATTAAGACATGTTCAAGTATTGAGAACAAGGAACTCAGGGACATCTTGCAGCATTAATAGACAACATTACATTAAAGCTACAATGTTATATGTAGTTATAAAGACAAAGTCTATGTGAACCTATAGATTCATATAAAAGACATATAATGGTAGTCCATCATTCAGGGAAAGCTTGCCTGAAGAGAAAGGACTTTGCCTGTTTCCAGAAGGACAACAGAGATGAGGCAGTCCTGGCCTCTAGCAGGAGGAAGTTCCAGAGTCTGGGTGCAGCAGTCAAGAATGCCCTTTCATGGGTTCCCATGAGATGTACCTGTGAGGGTGGTGGGGTGGAGTGAAGGGCCTCTCCTGATGACCCTAACACCTAAGTTGGTTCATACTGTGAGATTTGATCTTTGAGCTAGCTAGGACCCAGGTTGTATAGTGCTTTGTAGGTCAAGGTCAGCACCTTGAATTGTGCCCAATAGCTGATTGGCAGCCAGTGGAGCTGTTTTAATAGGGGTGTAATGTGAGCTCTGTACCCTGCCCCTATCAGCAGTCTGGCTGCTCCATTTTGGACCCGTTGAAGTTTCCTGAGGTAGTCCCACTAGTCTATCTGGGATGTCACTAGGGCATGGGTCTCTGTGGCCAGAGCTGGTTTCTCAAGAAACGGGCATAACTTGCATACTAGCCTTAATTGTGCAAATGCGCTCCTGGCCACAGCTGAGACCTGGGCATCAAAGCTCAAGGATGAGTCCAAGAGCAACCCCCCACACACACACACACACAAACTGCATACCTGATTTTTCAATTGGAGGCCCCATCCAGTACAGATTGCATTCCTTCTCCATTTCAACTGACCTGGAGCACCTCTGTCTTGTCTGAGTTTAGTTTCATTTTGTTCATCCTCATCCAGTTCATTACTGCAGCTAAACACTCATGTAAAGTTGAGAGAGTAGCTCCCTTAGAGTCTGGAGGTGACACGAGGTAGAACTGGGTATCATCAGCATACTGGTGGCACCTAACCCCAAAAGACCTGATAATCTCCCCCAGTGGTTTCATATAGATGTTAAATAACATAGGAGACAGAACAGAACCCTGAGGAACTCCACAGGTCATTGGCCATGGTGTTGAACATGAATCACCTAACACCACTTTCTGCATTCTATCCTGCAGGAAGGACCACTTTAATGCAATACCCCCAATTCCCATTTCAGAGAGACAAGTCAGGAGGATGCCATGGGCTATAGTGTCAAAAGCAGCTGAGAGGTCTAGCAAAACCAAAAGGGGCACAGATCCCCTATCCATTTCCCTGCATTAAGTCATCTACCATAGCAACAAGGCCTGAAGCCAGATTGAAATGGATCTAGGTAGTTTATCTCATCCAGAAAGAGTACTTTTAAGAACATACTGTACATTCAAAACCAGGAAATTGGGTAACATGGCATCTAGCAAGAGGGATGGAGTTGTGGTAGACTATTGCCTAGTCAAGGTTGGGAGTAGTTTTTATTTAATCCACTGTTAGCTATCCCTTACTCTTTTTGGTAAATTAGGACTAAACTTGAAATCTGTCCCCTGAATGTGTATCTGCAGGAGCCAAAGCCCCACAACTCTCCTGTTTGTCAGGTATGCAGGGTCTTTGACTGGAGGGGTATCTTAATTTCAAAGGATAAAAAAGGAGGATTGCATTGGTTCATTTGCATCCAACGTTCGTAGACTGATTCATTCGCACTCTTCCATTTACTTCTATTAAAACGATGCAGTATCATTGGAAAAACAATGGCTAAGAAATATTTTCAGAAGACATGCAAATTAAAACAAAGGGACTTGACAATATTAGGAGATATGATAGGCATAAAAAAGTCATGAAGGCTGTGAGAATAATATGGCTTATGCTTGGGAATGGCATCATTTTTAAACAACAGTTATCAAATACCACTTTAATATGTGTGTGCGCGCATAAGTGTGTATTTATATATATGTATTCCAGAATACATGTGAGCTATGGGCCTTCTTATAGGCTTTAATCCATTTAACTGATCCTTCAATCTAAACCTGTCATAAAATTATAGATTTATAGACCTAGAAGGGTCCTCAAGTATTATTGTGTCCAGGCCCTTGTCGGAGCATTGTTTTAAAACAAACTCTGAAATAAAAACCTCCTGAACAGAATGTTGGCCTTTGGTTAACCTTTCTAGCAGCAAAATGACAGTGACACAGTACAGCTAGGTTTAGGCATACCACTAGTTAGGAGTAACACAGTAATGTGTTTAAAAAGCTGCTCAGTAGAGATGGGCACGAATAAAAAAATGGCATTTCGTTTGTTGTTTGTCGTTTGGAGGGTCCGTTTTGGTTCGTTTCCGTTTTTCGCAATTTTTTGCAAAAAATTCATTTTCATTTTCGCTCATTTCGTTACCATTTCGTTACCATTTATTTCAATTTTTGTGATTTTTTTAGCATTTTAAGCAATTCACTCATATTGCAGTAACGGAAACGAAACACACGACAAAATTTCCGGTGTTTCTGTTTGTTTCATTTCATTTTAGAGACAAAATTTGTTTGTCATTTCGTTGCATAACGAAATGAAAAAACGAAAATGGAAACAAAAAATAGTTCGTTTCGTGCCCATCTCTACTGCTCAGCACAACAGCTGCCCCCTTCAGCAATTCCTAGCAAACACATTTAATTTCATTAATGATTTACAGATTAATTTACCCCCCCCGTGTGTGTGTGTGTGTGTGTGTGTGTGTGTGTGTGTGTGTGTGTGTGTGTGTGTGTGTGTGTGTGTGTGTGTGTGTGTGTGTGTGTGTGTGTGTCTTTCGGTCTCATTCCTTTTCCAACCATCAGGGTCCCAAGGAGATTTAAAATATATTAAAATAGTGAAGAAAAGATTCTTCTTTGTTTTTGCTGTTCATGTCAGGAGTGCTGGTTCCACTTTAGCTTTATGTGTAAATAACTATTATCAGCAGTGGTGGCTATGGAGTTGGACGGCATGGTGGGCTGTATCTCAGTGAGCTAGTCCCAGCCTGGAATGTGAATCTGCCAATGGGAGCAGCTGATGGGCAGGAACAGATGCTTTGGTGGACAGGAGGTTTTGGTTGTCACATCTCTTCCACCTGTGAGTTCAAAACTCCACTGTCCACTTCATCTGGGTGCTTCTGGAGGAAGGGTCTGTGGACATAGCAACAGCAATGGTAGTGAGTCAGTGGAGACAACATAGCAGCAGCAGTGTCAGGATTAAAGTGATTCAGAGGGCTTGGAAGAGAGAGTTCATAAAGGTCCTCAGAAAGGCCATGGTCAGCATGATGGCAAAAATGGGTGGCTAGAGACTTGAATGTCCAGATCAGGGGTCCTCAAAGTTTTCAAACAGCGGGCCGGTCCACTACTCCCCAGACACCACTGGGGGCTGGACCACAGTCCCCCCCAAAAGGCCAACCTTTTAAATTGCCCCGCTTGTCCCAGCCTTTGCCTCAACCATCTGGGCGGCAGTTGGGGGGGGGAGTGGGAGACCTTGCCGTGGCCCTCCCACTTTGAACTGTCCCACTAGCTAGCATGCTGATCATCTGGGTGGTGGAGGGAGGGAGTGGGGGAAGCAACATAGCCCACCGCTTTGAACTGCCTCAGCAATAGAAGCAGCTGCAGAGGCTTGCTTGCTTGCGGAGCAGGGAGTAGGTGGGGGTCTGAAATTGGACCCGGGGGCCAGATTCAGGACCCTGAGGGGCTGCATCCGGCCCCCAGGCCTTAGGTTGAGGACCCCTGGTCCACATGAACATGACAAAGGATCTAAAAGGGAAAAAATGAATAAAAAGGGGGAAAGTTGCAGAAACAGCATTTTCAAAAAAGGGAGGCCAGCAGGAAGCAGGCAAATGGACAAATGATTAAAATAAAATTATAACTTACAAATAAGAATTATAATTATAATTTAAATTATTGTCCTGCTGTGGTTAAGGAGCAAAAAAGGGGTGCCTTTCCTCAATATCTGAGACTAATAAGCACAGCAACTGGGAGGCAGGTAGACAGTGGCCTTTGGGAAACTGTGGGTTTGATGTACCAGCAATCACTGCTTTCAGTTTTGTGTAAGGCTTGTTTCTCAGGAATGAGAAAATATGAAGGCAGCTAGGAGAAAGAAAGCAGATGGCAAAAGGCAGAAAAAAAGCAAAGAGACCAGCATGGACACCCAACAAAATTTATTTATTTATTTATTTATTTGTTTGTTTGTTTGTTTGTTTATTATTTTTCTATAAAAACCCATCTGGCAATCAGGCCACTCTGGACAGTTTACAACATGTGTACAAGACAGCTAAAACATATCCAAACATAGCAATAGAAACAATGAGATAACTCAAAGTATGTTAAAATATTAAATAACATCATCAACATAAAAAAATCAATTTTGCACAGAGAGAATAAAGTCATTGTCAGTACGTAGACATGAAGGAAATGTCTGCCTGAATAACCAAGTTTTTAGTGCTCACTTGAAAAAGCACGACGGGTGTTCCAGGCTGGTGTCCAGGGGAAGATCATGCCAAAGACTATTGTTGAAAAGGCCTGGCTCCTTGTTCAGGATTGATGTCACATTCAGAACCTCCAGTGGCCAGGCTGGACATGAAGGGTGCTGGAATGGAGCTGCTACTGTGGCTGCTGAGCTTGGGTTTACAGGAGAATCCTTAATGACCCGTGGGCAGTGGAAATATGGGGCATAAAAAGCCCATTTCAGGGTAGGGGCATCTCTTTTAAAATAGCCATATTTTCTTCACTGTCAGCTCAAGGAATATCAGTGTAGACCCACCGACACTGTGTTGTGCATTGGTTAGTGAACAGAATCCAATATTAATCCAAACTAGGGCGGATCCAGTGAAATCCAGGAGGATAGTAAGTCATGACTAATAGAACCTATTCATCACAATGGGCCTACTGTAGCTGGGCTTTAAGATAATGATATATTTCTTTCTACATTAAACTGTTACACTCTACATAATTAGCCACTAGGTAGAAGCAGCTATTATTACACATTTAAAATCTGCTAACGGTGACAACAATAAGATTCTTGGCTTAGTCAGCCAATATGGCAGAAATTACTTAGAATATTAGTATAGCTGGAAGACTGGAAGTCATGCCGTATACTACCTGGCAATGTTCTATGTTGCTGTAAGAGTTCTAGTTTTCCTTAATGAAGGTGGTTTAGGAAGGATGCATATCCAGCAAAATCCATGTATAATTCTGTCCTACAGCAAAGCAAATGAATCCAATTTGTTCTTATTATCTTTGTGCTTTCCCCCAAGAAAAGTCTATTTAATTCTCAGAATAATAAGACAGACACACAATTTCTGAAATGCCTCATCATTTGACCAGTGAGGTCAAGTCTTGAGTTTCTGCCACCATGACAACCAGACAGACCTCTGTTGGCCATGATCAACCATGGTCATTAATCACCTGGAGAGGTCACTTTTGCACATTGTTCAGGGCACAGTTTGGAATGCAGCGAAGCTGAACAAATGTAAGGGTGTGTAAACAAACAAGCAAGCAAACACTGAAGTTTTTACTTTATTTACAGTTTATATACTGCCAGTTTGTGTAAACAACTTAGGTTCTGTCTTAATTTTATACACATGTGATCTATGGATACCTGAAGAAAAGTTGCTACAGTAAGGATCACTTCAACAAGTTTTCTGAGCTGTCTTGCTTCTTGTTTTGTTTGTGGTAAGGGAAGCTTTGATTAATTAGATGTTGTGACAGGAAGGTTGGTGGCATGAAAAGTTACTTGCCTGAAGGGAGGGTAGGAGGCATCATCATGACTGCATCATGCAGGGGAGTGAAGCTGGAAACAGAGGTTTATATTCAGGAGGCCACATTGAGCTTGGAAACTGAGGATGTCCAAAAACTTTTTTCATAAACAATACTTCTTCAGAGCTAAAAAATACTTCCTTCAAGCAAAGCTGAGAAAGAGCAATATATGGATGAAATGTCAGCACTGGGGAGAAAAATTAGATTTTCTAAGCTGGGATCCTGCTATATCAAACTGCTCGCACAATGCTCACATGAGTGGCTGGATCTTTTTTTCTGGTTAGCACAATGTCCATTAAACCCTTGTCCAAGTAGAGGTTGGGCTGTTAGAGCAATCCAATTTATGTGTGTACAATCCAATTGATACTTGTCCAACTGATGGCAAGGAGTCCACCATCATTCTGCTGCTGGAGCAGTTCGCTCAACCAGAGCTCAACATCACCCCGGCCTTTGGCACTTCTGAAAATGTATTGTTGAGACAAAATCAGACTGCAGTTGGATTCTACTTGGAGTGCAGTGATGTCAGACTGCCATTGCTCACTAGAAGAACATGGTGAAAGCTACAAACTATTACAGTCTTCTGTGAAACATCTGCTGCAGCCTTGCCTCTGAACTAGAATAATCTAATTCTTGATATTTCTGAGCTGCAAATGTTTGGTTTGTTATTTTAAATACCTATGTATGATTTTTAGGTATGCAACTTCTCCAAATGGCTTGCCTACAAAGGCAGATTTCTGTGTTTACAGCAATTGTCCCGTCCCGCAACGAGGCGCTTCGCCCAGCAGGACAGAGAGGAGGCAAGACATCCCTCTTCAATCCTGAGAGATGTGGGGCATGGGGTGGGGATGAAAGCCCTCCCTTGCAATGTCTCGGGTCTCTTTCATCCACGGCATCCCACTCACCCTCTCTGCAACCAGAGTGAGTTCTCTGGTCTCCTATTGGGGTCGGATAGATATATTTTTTTACCTTAATCGCATAATTGGCTTTAGCAACAGGGTTTTGTTTTTGGTTTTGGTTTTTTGGCTCTCCCACATTGGTTCAGAGTTAGCAGAGCTGGTTGTTTGGTTCAGTGATAAGCATCCTTTAGGGCAAGCACCTTGGTCACATTGGCAGGTAGTGCGGGGGAGGGGGGGAGAGATGTTGGTGAGTCCTCACTCAATGCTTTTCCAGCCCATCCAACCTTACTATGCGGTGGATCGGGAGATCCAGTGTCGTGGGAAGGATGCAGTGGGAAACCCTTCTGGGTCAAGGGCCATTAAGGTTTGGGGGCTTGGCCACCTTGGGGGGGGTGTTATTAGCACTGGCTGGCCGCTTAGAGCCATCTGTGGAGGGCTTGAAAGGGGAGCAGGGGACTCGCCCAGCTCGAATCACCACGGTTGGGGAGGTCAGCGGGTGACCTCACTGTCCTAGCCACTCCCCCACACTGCAGCAGTCCCTGTTCATGGTATTTAGAGTTACATGTTGGTTTTAAATAAAGTGTGGCCCAAGTTATCCCATTACCTTTGTCTCACCTCTTTAGGGTAGGGGGGCAAAGACACCGGTATATAAAACCAGAAATGCAAGGGCTCCTGAGTATTTCTCTGTACCAACATATTCCAAAGCATTTCCATGAAGTTTGCAGGAAACAGAAGCAACAGCAATTGTTAATGTCTGTAATTATCAAACCCTTTCCATCTTCTGGCTGTTGAGAAAAGTTAGCTTTGATTATTGTAACAAGATACTTTAGTAATAATGTACTGGGTATATTATATCTGGAATATCCAGGATGTATTTTAGTCTCAGCAATAAACTGGTAGCAATTTCACATATCCCCCCGCCCCCAATGAACTGCTGGATAAGTCAGGCTCAGTGGTTTAGATATCTGGCTGTGAAGCCAGAGTTCGATTCCCCAGTGTGCCTCCTCAACAGGGCTGGATTCAGTGATCCATTGGGTCCCTTACAGCTTTTCAGGTCTAAGAGTCTTTTGATGTTTCACAGATGTCCACAAGATCAGAGACAATGGAGAATTTCATTTCAGTTTGGCTTGGTTTTGGGAAAGTAGTCTCCAGAATTAACTATTTATTTTGTACTCAGGATGGAAAAAAGTTTATATTTTATTATAAACTTAGACTGACATCCAGCCAAGCCAGGAGCAGAAAATATTTAACTCTTTAAAGTCTGAGTTGAATTCCTATGCATGTTCAGTGCTGGTTAGGGTCAATACTTTACCCCCTGAAATATTTGTAATCTTTATTATCTATAGAGCAATCAGGTATGACATGTCCCTTTCTGTGCAGCTTTTAGTGCTATCTTCTGAATTTGATTCATACAAATGGGAGAGAATTTTGCTCCAATTCATTTTTTGGAAAAAGTTGTCAAAGTTCATACATTTCTGGTTATCTGGGGTGGAAGAACTTAAGTTCTAAAAATATATATGTTGGACAATGAAAAACTGATAGATTTTCTCTACACTAAATGTAATGATTTCTATTGATTTCACTGGTCTTTGTACAATAAATATGGAACCACCCCCTTGTCTTTGTATTTTAAGAAAATACTTTTCATGAATGTTTCATCACATAAATAATAAGATAGGTATGTTGTTTTCAACATAATTCATAATCACTTGAAAATATATAAAATTCTGAAAGATTTTGTTTCACATACAGCTTCCTAATTTGTTGATTATAATGCAGCTGCAGTAATATTACATATCATTAGCTTTTGACTTTAAATCATTAAATATAATATTTTTCTCCTCCTGTAGATATATTTTAATAATTTTAGTGCTAATGATATTAGTATGTACTCGCATTACAGATTTATCAGCATATAAGCTTCATTATGTTATTTGATCAAGCTAGAGTTAATCGCCTGAATTGTGTACTCAGATGTTTCAAAAGCCAAATTTCAACCTTGGGAGCAATTTAAAAAATATGGCAAGTAAAAGGCAGAAGTGACAAAATTACATTGAATATTAATGATTCTGAATACAGCCTTTTTTTTCTAGCAGGGAATTCCTTTTGGAAAGCTGGGGATGTTGCTTATTTAAAATGAATTTACTTCTATGGCTTTTTAAAAATTAAAAACAATAATTTATTTAATTAGTTTAATATTAAATTACATTATTCTTTATTGCCCATTATTATTACATTTGTATTCTTCTTCGTAAAATTAGTGTTAGGGCATTTTGTTTCAGAACCAGTAGGTTACGAAATGAACCACGCGAGCCCAGGTGGTCCTCGGAACTGGCTGATACACACAGATCCAATTGCTTTACCTTTTTCTGTCTCATGCAGGGTTAAAATCCAACGAGGAAGCACACTGCGACATCATCTTTCCTGCTTTGTGCTGCTGGCCAATCAGAGAGGGAGGCGAGATGATGCCTGTTCCTGAACAGCTCCTGATTGGCCAGCATAACAGATCTAGCACAGATGACATTGCATCATGCTTACTTGTTGGATTTTAACCCTGTGTGAGTCAGGAAAAGGTAAAGCAATTGCATCTGCATGTATCAGCCAGTTGCAAAGACCACCTGGAACCATGTGGTTCATTTCATAACCTACTGGTTCCAAAACGAAATGCCCATCCCTAATTAGTGTTATGAATCACCTAAGAAATCCTTTTCATAATTCTAGCTTTAGAATTGAAGATGAGTGTTTTAATAGTTTTTTGGAATCGCTGTTGGTATAGTTTACTGCACTTCAATGAATTGTCCATCTCTGTGGACACTATGTACAGCCATCAGTTTGGCTTTCATTGCATTCTAATCCTAGTATGATGCCTACATTTGGTCTTCTCTCTTGCTTACATAAAGAGTGCTATATTGCACTACATTGTGATGTTGCACCTCAAAACCAACATAAGAGTAGTTTTCAACACAAGGGACAGATCAACAAAGCCAGACTTTTGCCGATAGAGAAGGAAGAAACTATAAACTTCCACTATTGTTTTTAATTGAACCTGCAGTCTTCACCTTGCCTTGGAATCAGCCTGTTTTTAAGACAATGGCTATTACATTTGGTTTGATCTTTTGAATGTCTTGTTTCTCCCCCATCCCCAAATTTTATAATAAACCTGAAATAGCTCACCTTGCTTTTAAGTGTTTAGTGACAAAGGTTTCACCCAACCCAGAGTGGAGGCCATGATTATTCCTCTTCCACATCACTAAGGGAGATCTCTTGAACAACAACCATTGGGTGTAACAGTGACGTAAGCAGTGTGTTAGTGCTCCAGAAGGTCCAGCTCATTTCAGTTGTCTTGCATAGGAGGACAATATTGTTATTATTTTCTTTTCAACAACCATGTTTTTCTTATATATTTGATAATATATTTTAGAGAGCCAATGGTATTAATCATGTTTAACATTCATCAGTCCATGTCAAAATGGCTGTGACAAATGTTTGTTATTATGCCGATGAAATTCCTATTGCTTCAAGCATCATTCTGTAATTACTCAGCTATTTCTCAAGTGTGATTTATTGAATCAGCAATTTACAGAGATAGAATGGCATGACCCAATTTACCCACATAGATTCATTAAAATTTGAAATGTGAAAGTATGCTTCCTGTCACTTCCATGTTCAAATTTGTTAGCATTGCAACTTGATATGGGTCATTTAATTTGTGTATGCAGATTCATTCAGGCCATGTTTCAGGATCACTGGTTACTTGACAAGCATGCCTCTGAAATGCTGCCTGTAGTATTCCCTCTCCTGGGTTTCAGGTTCTTAGTTTTAAAGAAAGATCATTGAGGAAATATGAACAGCTGAGCCTAGGCAAAGGAAAAAGAATAATGAGATTAATTGCATGGTAGAAACTATCAGTTATTACACAGAAAATGATTGTATCTGTTGTTGTTGTTGTTGTTGTTGTTGTTGTTGTTCTGAAGCTTTAAATAATGTTAAACAGAAAAACAAAGCTCAAATGTTCCACTCATCATCTAAGAAAAATAATGAAAATATCTGTGGTGCTCTCTCTGCTTAGCCAATCATATGAAAAATAATGGGTGACTGAAAAAGATCTATAAGCTAATAAAAAGAACTTTTATTCTTTTACTTCTGTGTAACATAATCTCTTAAATTTCAATCAGCTATACAGCTAAAAGGCTTCCTATGAGAAGAGCCATCCTGTGTGACTCTGGGTAAACTGCACAGTTCCAGTGTGCCCCCAGAAGAAAAGAATGACAATCCATTTATGAGGATTCTGTTCCTGGAAAACCTTCAAAAGAGTTGCCCAGTGCCCATTAATCAGGATTGACTTGATGACACATCATCATCATCATCATCATCATCACCATCATCACCATTGTTATCATCGACATCATCATCAATTTAATAAACTACTTTGTTGCTGAAACTGAAATGGGACAAAGGAAACAATAATGAAAAACAATGGCCTACTTTGCTACTGCATGTAAAAAAGTATTTTTCCTGTTTCTTTCTTTGTACTGATAAAATTGAATTTTAGCACATTTACAGTAAACCACGGGCATGTCTAGAGAAATAGTTGACTTCTGCACAATTCAGTTTAATTTATTTTGGATTCCGGGGGTGGGGGGAGAGGTTAGCATAAAATATCAAAGGCAAACATGATTGATTCTGGATGATGATGATTTTTTTTCCTGACTGAACGGCATGTACAGCAGAAGATGGAAAGGAGATATAGAGCTGGGTGTCATCTGCATATTGGTCCTATGACCCTATCATTCTTTCCCAAAAAGTGATGCCCTATGTGAGTTTGAAAAGGTAAGTGTAGTAGCTCATACGGTCAGCATGAGCAAATGAAAGAGGTGTTTGCCCACCACAAGAATCATCAGATGTCCATGATGCCTTTCATAATTGGCCAGTGTGGATCAAGAAACACCTTCCTGTATGCTTGTCCAATCTTCTGTTTGAGAACACATAACCCATGTTTATTACATTTTTTGTAGCAAGGAGTATGTGCGCAACATCATCTTTGACAACATCAAAGTCAGGCATCTTTGTTTTTTGGCAGAAGGACAACAGGGAGGGGCCCACCCTAGCTTAATTTAGAAAAGAGTTTAATGGCCTGGGATTAGACTTCAAGAAGGGTTTTCTGGTATTCTCCCCAGAACAGATCAAATTAAGGATACATTTTCAGGACTCTGGGGATCAACCTGAAGTTATAGCACAGAGAAGTTATCCAGCACTAACCCAAAGTAACTGGAGGGTTATACCTAAACCAAAAGAGTCTTTCTGGAAGTTTCACTCTTGTGAGTTAAAAATTATTAATTGTAATGGTGGCATCTTTTTTCTGTAGTTACTTGCTTCTCCACAAATGGTGGAAGGGCTGGAGAACATGATGAAGAATATTTCCAAGGGTCTCTAAGATTACTGGAGAAGATACGGTAGTTTCTTTCCTCAATCTGAGGGCAGCAACGCCTTCTGGAGTGTGTGTGTGATGCTGCATTGCTAGAGATGTCAACATGGCCGAGAACAGAGGGCGATTAAAGTTGCATGCCCTCAGGTTATTTTGGTTGCTGATACTGATATTAGTGTGGGTATTCAGGCTGATTTTAATAGCCTTATGAGATTTGCGTGCTCTATTTCTAGATATGGATGATGAAACATACGTTGAGCCCGTAACTATATTTTGAAGAAGTGGATTCATTTTAATTTGCTTAGAGGGAGGCAAAAGTTTAATTGGTTTTCTATTTCAGGCCATATGATTTTCAACAGAGGAATTCTGAGGATGCAGTGTGATATATTTCAAGTACTTCTTTATCTGATTTAAACAGTCTAAAGCTTTTTCCAAAAACTGCTAAAATCTTGAACTTAGAGTTGGCAAAGAGGTTTTCATTTCATTTCTCAAGTGTTTCACTTCCCCTTTCTAGACATTTCTTCAAACTGAAGTTGACCCTACCTGCCTTATCCTAGCTAACACCTTTGATTGCGGAACCCTATCTGGCAGTTTAATTGTCACCTCCAGTCTTCTAGTCCTCCCACTCCCTTCTGCTTGCTTGCTTGCTTGTTGACTCAGGATTGACCTGTACATGATTGTTCGTTCCTTTAATTGTCAAATTGTTGACAGGATGCAAGGTATAAAACCAAAAGGCCCATTTCAGAAGAACTTGAAAACCCTGCTTATGCTTCCTCAGAGTCATGTTTGGTCTCAAACTAGTGTGAACCAAAAGAGCAATAAAATTAAATTAAAAATTAGAAACTTTCCATCTAGGATGCTGATGTATTTTGTTTTAAGGATAGTAAATGATTGGGCTAGCTGTATATTAGCTTCTGTCTGCATGTGCATGAAACCTGAACAAAAACTATGAGGTATATAGACAAA
Source organism: Phrynocephalus forsythii (assembly GCA_029282475.1). Taxonomy (NCBI): domain Eukaryota; kingdom Metazoa; phylum Chordata; class Lepidosauria; order Squamata; family Agamidae; genus Phrynocephalus; species Phrynocephalus forsythii. The sequence goes on from JAPFRF010000003.1 coordinate 63,120,607, forward strand.
ATTACAGAATCTTAAATAGAGAAAATGAAGTTAGGAAACAGTGGAGGTTTCCCTGGTACTCTCTTATAATGTAAGTCTCACCTGATCTAATCTTATGATAACATAGCATCAGAAAATGTAGTTTTTAGTCTCACCTGATTTAATCTTATGGTAACATAACATCAGAAAATGTATTTTTATTAGCTGTACTAAACTATGCTTAAACTTCTACTACAGCTGTGCTGTTCATATCTGATTCAGTATCATGGGGTAAAATTCTGGGACTTCATTGGAAGCAGATTCTTAACTTTTGTAATAACAATACCAAACACTATAAATGTGTGCCCTATGGATGGAATGATGGCCTAGTATTCAAAAGGCCTGGATGTGAATCCTTGCTTGGCCATTGAAAACTCACTTGGGGAATATCAATGGTAAACCCATTCTTTAAAGATTTCCCTGGCATTGAAAACCCTTTTAGGATCACTATAAATCAGATGAGTTGATGGCACATAACTCACAGCTTTAATTGTTTATCCATTCTGCACTACAGGAATTGGTGTGTGTGTGTGTGTGTGTGTGTGTGTGTGATAACTCAAATATTTTCTCTGTCTACATTTATACATCTATGATGGGATGCAGATCAAATCAGTGAAGACTTAATTTTCTGGAGTCAAACTCTGAAAATCTCTCAGTTAACCTGGTTACTTGCTAACAATGGAACTTTCATTTAACATAAATGTCATTGATATCAACCCTGTACTTCTTAGTATATGAACAGAAATGGTTACAACCAATGATTTTTTTCCTTGATCAAATGTCCTGTTTTGTCTTGCAAATTGAATCCAACTCATGAAGGAAGCTGATACTAATTTTTGTTGCTCAATTAAACATGTTTTGTGGGGGACAGCTTTATTGAGCAAAGAAACATTATACTTAATTAAATCTGATTGAAACACAAAGCTCCTTTCCTCTGTTAATCTGCAATGAAATTAGACATTGTATAGCTAAATTAGACTGGACAATATGAAGATTACTATGGGCAACCCTCAAGGATTTAAAAAATATTCACAATAAATTAATGTCATTGCCATTAACAATAGAAATCAATGCTTTTAAAATCAGCACAAACATTGTTGACCGTAAATAAAATTTCATTCATTGTTTGGGCATTGATAATCAAGGATTAAAAGCATTAGGTTTTCTTGCAAGGTCTACATTTATCTTTATAGGCTTCAGTCTTACTGTAAATTAGAGATGGGCACAAAAAGAACTTTTAGTTCGTTTCATTATTTCTTATTCATTTTGTTATGGAATGAAATGAATAACGAACCTCAGAGTGGTTTTAAAACGAAATGAACTGAACAGAAAAAAATGGTTTGTTTCTGTTCATTTCATTAATGGTGGCGGAGATGTCTTCTACCTGGTGCTGGTCCTTCCTAGATGATCTGGTCTTCCTGGCTGCAGGGAGGGGGCGACCAGAAAAAAAACCCGACTGGCTATGTTACAGCTGGTAGGCAGCCATGGTCGGCAGTAAAAATAAAATAAAATAAAATAAAAGATCTGGTCTGCGGGCCCCAGTACCAGCCCACGAGTACCGGCCCTGGCCTGTGGCCCCAGGTACTGGCCCATGACCACCAGACCCGGCCCATGGGTCACAAAACCGGCCCGTGGCTGGAAAAAGTTAAAACAAAAAGCCCACACTACAGCTGTAGCATGGGCCATGTGTTCAGCAGTAAAAAATCAAATTTAAAAAAAGGAGTGCCGACCTGGCCCTAGGAGTGGCTGGGTTGGTGCTCCAAAATAAAGGGGAAAAAAGGAAGCACTGACCCGGCCCCAGGGGCCATGCGGTTGGCACTTGAAATATAAAATAAAATAAAATAAAATTTTTAAAAAGGAGTGCTGACTCAGCCCCAGGGGTGGCTGGGTCAGTGCTCTAAACAAAAGAAGATAATAATAATAAAAATGAAGTGCCGACCCGGTCCCAGGGGCCACGCAGTCGGTGCTTGAAAAAAAAAGAGGCACTGGCCCCAAGCCAGCACCTCTAAGCTGAGAGGCACTGGCCCCAAGCCAGTGCCTCAAAAAGCCCCAGTCACAGGGGCCAGGATCGCCTCACCACCACTGCAGCTGCCACCACTGCCGTCACCACATGGTAAGGATGATGTGATGAATGATGATTGAAGATGATGATGATGATGTGAATGATGAGAACGAGAATGCTGCCAGTCCAATTTGTGCAGTTGTCAACATCTGTGTTTTTTTTTTAATTTTTTGAATTTTTCCCCCCACCCACATGCTGCCAAGTGGATTAAATTGCGCAAAGCAGGGAAAAACGAATAACGATTCAAAATGAACCAATTAAATGAATATGAAATGGGCTGAATCATTAAAAATGAACCAAACCAAACCAACCCCTAAAAAGAACAGAACCAAAATGAATCACCATTTGTTTGGTTCATGCCCATCTCTAAATGTGTCCCATTGAACTCTGGGAGACTTGCTTCCAGATTTACAGACAAAAAGTTATGGCATTAGTCTGAGGATGTGATAATCTGCCAATCCAGAGGGTTTTTTTCCCTGTTCAATGTTGGACCCACTTAGGAGGAGGAGGAGGAGGAGGAGGAGGAGGAGGAGGAGGAGGAGAAGAAGAAGAAGAAGAAGAAGAAGAAGAAGAAGAAGAAGAAGAAGAAGAAGAAGAAGAAGAAGAAGAAGAGTTTCAGCGCTAAAATAAGTGCCAAGAAAAGGGGTGAAAAATACTGTTGCACTTCCCTATCAGTCATATAAACAACCTAATTTTCTGCCAGTAAGATTGCTTAGATCAGAGTAGAGGGTGTTTGCCATCTCCTGCTCATACTGAATGACAGTTGTCATGGAAGTGCAAAAAGACTTCTGAGTCGGAGGGATTTAGGTTACATTTAATTCTAAAAGCAGAGCTTGATTCCACATTGGTGCATTTCATATTCAAATTCTTCTGCACAGTCAAAACTTCCTGAGAACCACTAAGAAAGAAGAGCCATGCTGGTTCAGACCAATGTCTTCTGTTGTTCAGCATTTGGTTCCCAAAATGGCGATGAGAAGATGCTGATGGGAAGCCTGCAAGAGGAATCCAACTGCAATAGTATTTTGAGTAAAAGCCCATGTATTTTGCATGATATACAAGGTTTGTGACCAGAATACATGGGTGTTGTTTTAAAAGTACAACTCTTTGCCTAAAAGCTTTACACACTGGCAAGAAAAAAAGCCAAAGTGCAAAAAATGCCCAAACCTCTCACAATAAATCATGCTGAAAGTGCACTTAAAAAAAATCTCACCTGAACAAAATCAGAACAGATGTAGTATCTTTCACATGTCTTTGGTATATCTAAGGAGTGGTCATGCATAGTCATAGTTACTGGTTGCAATTTATACTACATTTTGTGGGTGCTATGAATTCTACTCATGGGCTCTGAGTTATCCGTGACGGATCAGGAAAGAGATCTTGGTGTGTTGGTGGACAGCTCCATGAAGGTGTCTCCCCAATGTGTGGCAGCAATGAAGAAGGCCAATTCCATGCTAGGGATTATCAAAAAGGGGATTGAAAATAAAACAGCCAACATTATAATGCCGTTATACAAAACAATAGTAAGGCCCCACCTGGAGTATTGTGTACAATTCTGGTCACCGCATCTCAAGAAAGACATAGTGGAACTGGAAAAGGTGCAGAAGAGAGCGACTAAAATGATTACTGGGCTGGGGCACCTCCCTTATGAAGAAAGGCTAAAACAATTGGGCCTCTTTAGTCTGGAAAAAAGGCGCTTGAGGGGGGATATGATTGAGACATACAAAATAATGCAGGGTATGAGTAAAGTGGATAGAGGAGAGCTCTTCTCCCTCTCTCAAAATACCAGAACTAGGGGACATGCACTCAAATTGAGTGCTGGGAGAGTAAGAACTGACAAAAGAAAATATTTTTTCACCCAGCGCGTTGTAGGTCTATGGAACTCCCTGCCACAGGATGTGGTGATGGCATCTGGCCTGGATGCCTTCAAAAGGGGATTGGACAGATTCCTAGAGGAAAAGTCCATCACGGGTTACAAACCATGATGGAGATGTGTAGTCTCTAGGCTTTAAACCAGGGTACTTCAAGGGCCAGATGCAGGGGAGTGGTATCAGGAGACAGATATCTAGTCTCATGCGCTCCCAAACGCATCTGGTGGGGCCGCTGTGAGATACAGGAAGCTGGACTAGATGGGCCTTTGGCCTGATCCAGCATGGCTCTTCTTATGTTCTTATGTTCTTATGTTCTTACTCTTTATACAGTGTATACTTTCTTCGTATTGAGGCTCCATCTTGGTTTCGTTGGATAACCCTTAGTTTTATTATTATTAGAAAATGTTTCCTATATTTCCTTTCTCCACACCATGCATATTTTATTCACATGCTCCTTCTTACAAAACCTGTTCTTACATTTATAATTCCATTGCACAAATATTTGTGGAAAGTGACCTCCCAAAGCAACCATAGACTAAGCAAGATCAATTTTTAACTGCAATGAAATATCAGCAAAAAACTGTTTGTTTGTTTGTTTGTTTGTTTGTTTGTTTGTTTGTTTGTTTGTTTGTTTGTATTTTTAGCCACCCCACTACCAAGAGGTCTCTGGATGACCTGTGTTAAAAACAACAGGTCAAGAAGCAAGACTTTATAAATTGGTTATGGGAGATTTTTAACATAAAGACTAGGAACTTGGATCTGGGAGCAAGCAGGAAGGCAGGGGTCATATGAGATCAGATAAATGGTGTGAATGCTTTCAGCTTCAGTTTTCTAGGCAAATCTGAAACAAAGGAAGTCCAGAAATGAGAGGATTATGTTTGGCTTGTGTGATGGGTTAGGGTTAGTGTTAGTGTTAGGGTTAGGGTTAGGGTTAGGGTTAAGGTGCATGTGTGTAAAGGGGTTGATAAGAACTTCCAGAATTCTGGAAGTCAATCTCTCTATCTTGTACAGAAAGAAAAAAGAAACAAAGGAACAAAGAAACAAAGAAGCAAAAAGAACTATCCCTTTCCAGCCCACTTTAGTTTATATATACTAAGCACAGCGGTATTTAAATGTTAGAGCAAGTAGGAGACACCCCCTTCAAAAATAAATGAGGAGGAAATTATTAGAGAAGAGGAAAGACCTTGTTTGCAGCTTGTTAATGTAGCTCTACAGATTAGAGTGGCTGCAATACAATCACCTAACAAGGTGCTAATGAGTTCATACTGGCAATTTTCTTGGTTGTCTCTGCTGACTCCTGTGTGGTCTGTTAAAGCAAATTCACCCAAGGAAACCTGATTTCTTGAGAGTGAATTTATAGTTGATCACTTCACTTTTTTCCTGCTCTGTTCTCTCATTCTACATCTGAAAGCTCTTCAGAATTTCATTTGGTGATATTTTGTAGCCGGATGTAATATTGCAAGTTATGACCAAAAAAGGTGAAGATGTTGCCTGTGGTTTTCATTTGAAAGTCCATTTCCTCATCCCATTCAAGCTTTCTTGGCTGCCCACACTTCCCAGTCTGAAAATCCTCTGTGGGAGGAATTATGATACTTTCATCTGGACCTTAATCAAAATGCAGGGAGGTAGAAAAACTATCAACTAACACAAAGATAATTGCACTTTGAAAGACAAGACAGTCAAGCACATTGCTCAGTCACAAGAAAGCTCATTCAAGAATCCTAAGCTTTGTCCATGGGGATGTACACTTTAAAAAATTCTTTTCAAATAGATTTTCTTTTCTGCCAAATGGAATGAGAAGGATTAGGTGGGAGACATTTTGGAACAGCACTGGTATTTCCAGTCCATTGCCCTCTCCAGTAATGAGAAAGTGTCTTTGTGCCATCAGTTAATAGCAGTTTTCTTCACCAAGGGCAATGCTGGAGAACCTTTGGCGCAACAGATGTTGGAGAACTATAACTCCAATCCAGCTTTACCATTACTCAGACAGGTTAAGGCTGATGAGAACAATGCCTGACCCTGATTCCTAGCCCTGATTTATCCAACACAATATTATAGTTAATAGAATATTAATGCGCATTTTAGGGTATTAGGAGAACTTTACAAAACTCATGCTATTAGCCATTATCTAGCAGGAAAAGGGAATAGGCAATTTGATCCAACTCTTATTAAAAATTATCAGTCATTTGCTTGTATGTTTATTTCTAAAGTCTGTATCCTGCCCTATGCCAGGAAAACTTACAGCCTGATCATAAACAAGTTTTTACTAGGATCCTTGCATTAAGCAAGGGTATGGACTCAGGCCTCCCAACTCCTTTATACTATCATTTCATGATTCTATGTTTATTGAAAAGCAACCCACATGTATTTGGGTTAGATTTATATCCTGTGATATAAAGAATCACACATTAGCTTACAGCAAAGCCTGGAAAGTTACTTTGGAAGTCTAGTTATTCATAATTATACTACTGAGATCCCCAAAGTAATTAACTTTGATATTAGACATGGGCACAACTTGGTGAAATTGTCGTTTCCATTTTCGGTTATTGTTTTCGTTACGTAACGGAAACGGTAACAATAATTAAGCCATCAGAACTCGAACTCGAACCGAAAAAAGAAAAATTTGGTCGGGTTTTTCATTTCCGTTTGTGGCATCGCGGCGATCGCGTGATGCGAAGCACAGAAAAAGTTTTAAAAGTTTTTTTTAAAAAAAACCCCGACTCCCTGCCAAAAAAGCAGGCAAAAATATGCCTGCCTGAGGCTTTGCCACCTACCAGAGGGGTGATTTCTGAGGGGTCCCCGGCCTCCCCCCCTTCTCCTGTCCTGGGCTGCTTGCACCAGGCTGGGCAGGGTTGGTCATCCTCGTCGTCTGTCTCGCTGCATGCCATGCGGTGGGGGGGGATCCAAAAAGGCGACTGCAATTTTTCTTTTGAAATCATGGTCAAAAAACACCAGATCACCACAGAAACATGTGAAATTTATTTATTTTAAATGCCTGAATTTTTATAGTAGCAGCAGTGGGGTTTTTATAGCAATAAAACGTCGTATTGATTTTATTTTATTTTATTTTATTTTATTTTATTTTATTTTATTTTAGACCTGCCCATTTAGGCTGGGCATGGGATGGGACCATGTAATTTTTTTGAACCATTCCACAAATGGCATCGCCAGGTTTTTGACTGACACTTCTGGATGCCGGCACCTTCCAGAAATCGCAGTCAGGTGTATGGATGTGGTTGAGGGAAGAGGGCTGGCTGCTGGTGCTGGTGTGATCCGATCGAGATTGAGGAGGGAGGCTGGAGGCTTTAGGATTTAAGTTAGGCAGGGAGGGAGGGAATTGAATTTAGAAAATAATTTCTTTGGTTCCCTGCAGCTTTGTCTGCTGAAGGGAATAGCAGTTTATTCTTTATTTCTTCTCTGGCAGTTTGTGAGGATTTTTTTCTGATATTGGATAAAGGGGGAGGTTTGACTGGGAGTGGGAGGTGTGGATTTATTTTAAAATATATATTATATACTACCATTTATTTTCTATTTTCCCAACTTCAATTTGCTTGCACACACACACATTTGGGGTGCAAGCCAAGAACAGAATCTCTATCCTTCCTAAGTGATGTCCTAACTGCCCATTCGCCCGTCCGCCCGCACTGCCACCCACCTGTGGCCCGCGGCCGCCGCCCACCCATGGCCCACCGCCACCGCCACCACCACCCACCCGTCCCCCCCCCCCCCCCCACCCTGCCCGCTGCCTAGGGCACAAAAATCACCTAGCGCCGGCCCTGATTGAGGGACGCCCCTATGCTCTGGGAAGTCAAATTGCGCTAAATCGTGGTGGAAATGACAAAAACAAACGGAAACAACAAATTTTTGAAAAATTTCACGACAAACGGAAATGAGCCAAAATGGATCCATTCTGGCAAATGAAAACTCGAAACATCATTTTTTCTGGTCATGCCCATGTCTATTTGATATAGTTACAATTTTAAGCAGTAATTCAGTAGCTAAAATCTAGTAGCAGAAGTTATACTGGGTAAAGCTAATGGCATCCTCAGCCACCGCATTTTTTTCATGAAAGAAAAACTTCCAATCTCTCCCTCAAAGGTCCCAAAGGATCTTTGGGATCCCTTTCCTAAGGGGAAGCCACTAGGAACCACAAGATTGGTGGGGAGACTTACATTTCCTAATTTTAAAAAAATCAGCAGCACTAGGCACTTCCCAAGTTAGCATCTGAGTCATGTGTCTGACGTTCTTTCTCCTCCATCTAGTGAGAGCACACCCTCAACAATACTAAAAGGAAGTAAAAGTTACAGTCACACTGATAAAAGGAATAAAATTAGCCCCTCATTAAACAACAAGGATAATCTTGTTCCAACCTAGTTATTGGAGCAATTTCATCGATATGTATTTATAACTGTTTACTTCCATGTTCTGGCCTGCAGCCAGGTACTTAAGCTTTAATAAGTTGTGATATACGGACTGCAAGGAGACTTCTAAAATTCCATTAAACATTCCAGAGAGTTCCCCTGGTCTCCAAAACCCACTTATTTTCTTGAATTTATGGGACTTGATCCCCTTTGTGTATTTTGTGGAAAATTTCAGAGGAAGGAAAGTGGAAGAAATGGATTTCCTGTATGTGAATTACTGCCACCGCTTAACCTATTTTCTCATCACAGAGTACATTTCCTATCACACAGAGAAGACACACACTGCTACTTTGAAATATTGTGGCAATATCCTGAACCAGAAATCTCAACCTGAACTCCACATTAAATCACTGTATCTCTGGGCTGGATAACAAGTTCTGTATTTTCTGACAAATACTGATGAAACCTGAAATATCTAATTCATCACTCGAGTGCTTGTAATAAGTATGCTTTTAATCTCTAGCCATTTGTTGTAAAAGCATTGTGACAAACCATACTGAAAATGTGTTAATCATAGCCGGATGGCAGATTTCTGACAGATTTAAGAGAATGAGGATAGTTCCTGAAATTTGTGTATAGGAAAAGTAGTCAATGAAACATAAACTAAGGACCTGCTTGTTATTTTACAGCTCTCTAGGATTAGGGAAGTCAGAATCTTTGTAATTCTTATCTTCTTCCTGTGAAACCTGCTTTTAAGAGGGTTAAAAGGCCTTTAGGGATTACCTCTGCCTTGATCATCATTGTGGTAGATGTGCATGCCCTCAGTTACAGTCTCTGTTTTCTGTTGTTTAGACTTTTTTTTTTCATCTTTCTTTTTTCCTATGGAATCCCAACCAGTCAGGAATCACATAGATTGCAAGTGCAACCTAATGATAGGAACACATAAATCAGTGCTTCCCAACTTTGCATTCCCAAATGTTCCTGGACTGAAGCTTCAAGAAGCCTTCACTACTGCCTGTGCTGGCAAGGTTTGCGGGAGTTCTCGTCCAAGAACATCTGGGGAACCAACATTGGGAAACATTGACATAGACAATCAAGGCCCTTATCGCCTTGGTCTAGTGAGCAATATAGTATATGCGGTCCAATGCAGTGAGGAGTGTGCAGACCTCTACGTTGGAGAAACTAAACAGCCATTAAGCAGAAGGATGGCCCAACATAGAAGGAGTAACAGCTCAGGGCCAGAATCAGCAATACACCTCCACTTGAAGGACAAAGGGCATTCTTTCAAAGATGAGGATGTACACATATTAGAAAAAGAAGATAGGTGGTTTGAGAGAGGAGTAAGGGAAGCCATTCATGTGAGCATTGAACCCCCCTCCCTCAACAGAGGGGGCGGCTTCAGGCATAGTCTATCTGCTACTTATCAGGGTGTGCTTTCTGCAGTACCCAGACAAATAAACAAGCCTTCACCACCAAGGTGATAGCTAACGACCCATTCTTGATAGGTTTCAGCACCTTAGGCCATTGTTCACCTTAAGGCTAAGGATACTATTGTCTCCCTAACAAGCCTATTCAGGCCATTGTTCATCTTATGAACCTATTTCAGACCAGGGTGACAGGAGGTCAAAGCTGACTATAAGATGGAGGACTCACACTAGCTGTATTCAGACTGATGAAGCTGTTTGGATGAGCAGTGAAACATTTCTATCTCTCAAGAAAATGAAGTCTAGTAGCCATGATTCAACTTCCAGAGTGATTTAAAAACTGCATAATTTGAGAATTTCCTTTTTGTTCTAGATCTCCTACCTAGATCTTCTAACTTGATCTTCATCATGCTTGTCTGCAAGGGCAGATGCTTCACATACCCTGTTTCCCTGAAAATAAGACCTCCCCCAAAATAAGCCCTAGCAGGATTTCTATTTATTTGTTAAATATAAGCCCTACCCTGATAATAAAACCTAGTGATGTGCATGGCTATGGTTATATGCAGGGCTGACATTCAAGCATATTATACTTAATAAAAGTAAGACATCCCCTGAAAATAAGCCCTAGTGTGTCTTCTTGAGGAAAAATAAATATAAGACAGTGTCTTATTTTGGGGGAAACACGGTATGTACTCCCACCAGGGGTTGGGGGAGGAAGTGAAAGAGGGGGGAAAGAAAAAGCATATACAGTACATATTCTTCAAAAAATATATTAACACACCCAACCTTCTAGTTTATAATTGTGGGATATTGACCTTGTGGAACCATTATTTTAAAAAGTCAGGAAATGGCCCGGTATTGCTGCAAAAATATCATGCCTTTGTTGCCAGTAGGAAAAAGGATGCGTACCATTTCATAGCAAAGGGTGGCCTGGATGTTGACAAAACCAGTAGTAGCAGTAAACATGGTTTACAGGATACCCTCTTCTTTTCAACACCATTAACACCTACTGAAAACAGCAGTGACAATTGCTTTGTTTTTGGTTCAAAAAGCAGTGATTTTCTGGGATTGTCCCTTGTGTGGTGTCAATTCATGAATGGTAGTGGTGCTGGGGTACTCCTGTTATCAATACCTTAACCTGTGGAGTATCTTAGGGTTCCGTAACTCCCCATATCTGAAGAACCTGAGAGGATCACTCTGGCTTTGTTCTTTTCCAGTAAGTGCAATTGCAAGCCTTCCTCCCGATTTGCCAATATTGTGAAAGTGTCTGAAGAAGAAAGCCACTTGACAGTACAGTGATACCTCAGCTTATGAGTTTAATCCATTCCAAATGCATGCTCATAAGTCAAACAAGGCAGCAGTTAAAACACCAACAGTTTTATGCTCTTAAGTCGAATTGCTTGTAAGTAGATGTACCACTGTACTGTATTGGCAAATTAATCTCTTCCTCAGCACCAAGGACAGTAACTATTATGCATTGCTGCACTTTAAAGACATAAAAGACTAATGGAAAGCAAATGTGCAATTTAACAGCAGGTCAAGTGACAGCCGATTGCGGCTGTGCTGGCCTCTTGTACATTTGCTTTCCATTAGTCTTTTAGGTCTTTAAAGTGATGCAGCACACATTTACCACCCCTATACAGACTTTTTAACAATGTTCACTTCTTGGGGCCTTCCATGAAAGATAAGAAGTGATTAATTTGCCAATATGGTGAAGACAGCCTCTTAACTTACTTCTCAATACTGGCAAATCACAGTATGGCTACTGTGGACCAGAGCTGCTTAGATTGCCTGATTTCAGAAGCTAAGCAGGGTCAGCCCTGGTTAGTATTTGGATGAGAGACCACCAGGGAATACCAGGTGCTGGAGTAGGAACTGGCAAACCACTCCAGTGCTCCTGCCAAGAAAACTCCATGGACAAAGAGTCCATCATGACTGTAACGACACAACACACACTGTGGACCAGAAACAGTTGCTTGAGGTCCCTGTGCCATTTAGATGTGAGGATTACTCCAACTGGCATACCAGACATCCTTTCAACCCTATATACCCCCATCCAGCCTGCTACTAATCCCGTGTGTAGACAAGCCCTACATGTCCAAGCTCTGGTTTAGAAACACCTACAAACCCTGCATCCTGTACTTTTTGCTCGGGTTAAGGCTAGGTTGTGACTTCATTGTACAGTCAGCTGGGATGAATCTCTCAGAAATGAAGCTTGGCTTGGGATCATGTTAGCAATTAGAAGACCCAGACAGCTGCACTTTGCAATAACGTGAAGCTCTCTTTTGCTCTACTTGGATACAGAAACATTTTCCTTCCCAGCCTTCTCTTGGCGGACAAGCATTTTCATGGTTCTAGAATCAGAAATGACAGAAGGTTTAATGCATTAGAACAGTCCTTCTCAATGTGATAACTCTCCTTCAGGCAGAGATGGAAGATTTAGCAGTGGGGGGAAAAGTTAATTACTGTTAGTGAGTGGCTATGGAGACAGTCATTGAGCTGGCAGTTAATTAAACTGTTAACTCTTTCCTACTAACTTTCCTATCTCTGCCCCAGGCATTGTCATCTATAGCTCCAGCAATTTCAGATCATTGGCCACACTGCCTAGGGCTTCTGTCTGGTGCACTTCAAGACATCTGGGTAGGCAGACTTCATTAGACAGATAAAGATAGCGAGAAATAGGGCAGTAGGAGATTAGGCTTCCTCCACCTTCTTATTTCCCTAGGCCAGTTTTCTTGTATTTAACAACAGCTAGTGGGGAGCTGTTGCCTTTTTTTTGTCTGGGAGATTATGGATATTTGCACTGGTAGAAGTATGAAGACGTAACAATGGTGAATGAGATATGATTTAGCTCTAAACTACCATGGGTATTCAGTTCTCCATTGTGATGCCCTCCCCTCCCTAATTATGCAAATGGAGACCAGAGCCAACCTGGATATAACTGTAGAGGCAAGGTCAAAAAGTGTGCCATCTTCTTTTGCTCCACATAGTGTTTAAACACATAATTTGGGGTGGTGGGGAGAGGAACCCAGACAGAGATATGGGGATGTGTATGGAGCAAGGTTATCCTTTGCAAAGTGAGCAGTTAATTTAAAAAACCCTCTAAAGGACAGAAGAAAAGAATGGATTACTTCAGCACAGAAAGGTGGAAGAAGGCAAAAAAAAAAGCAGTATGACCATATTAAAAATGCTCACTGAGCAGAGGATAAAAGAAGATTGTAGGACATGAATTGTGTTTCTATTTTTCAAGTATATGTGTCTGGAATTGGAGGTGGAAATGGGCCATCTACAAAGGGGGAAGATAAATATAGAGTTGTCCTGGGGCAGCAGAGAACATCACTGATGGCTTTACCTCTGGGAAGGGAACCAACAAGCAAAAATGTAAAACTTCATCTGAAATGCATTAGGAGCCTGAATTATGTATTATGAGCTTGCACTAAGGGCCTGACCCAAAGCCTACTGACGTCAATAGAACCATCTCCCACACAGTCGGCAGGGCTTTCGACCAGGTCTGGGAAGTGACTGACTTTTGAAAAATGCTAATACATGCAAAGGTACCACAGATGACTTCTAAGACTAGAAAATGTTAAGTGTTTCTTTTTTAAAAAAAAAAGCATTAGAATGCAAGCAAACTGTTTTTAAGGAACGGAAGCCTTCTTCAAGTATGATGATAGCATGCACTCACATGTATGTGGACACACACGTGCAACTGTGCAGTGCGCACACACCCACACCTGCACATACCCAGTCACAATACATTTTAGAACTAGTTAATCATATTGAATGTATTTACACACTTGTGCCTTACAAAAGGTACATGCATCCTATAAACAAACCGTCTTTAGCTCAGCATTGCTCATTGCTTCACCTCTCAGTAAGGGAACTGTGGCTTCCTTTGCTTGAGCTTTAGATATTATTTGGTTTTCAAATGTTATGCCTCTCAACTGTACTGATGCTGGAGGTAGTTTATAATAAAATGCATAAATAATATATGCCTAGCTAAAAATGATATGTAAATAAGAAAAATATTGCAGAAAAACTGCAGGATAAGATTACCCAGGAGAATACCAAAAGACAGGCAAATCAATCTGCCATCCCCTAAACTCAGCTTTGTCCACTGTTTGGAATGCCATACAAGAACAGGGATAAAGTAAAGGCTCATTATGTTAGATGGGTATTGCCTTTGAAAATGTAGCCACAAAATACTCTCTATGGTAATTTCAGATGCATCCAATAGTTCTTGATGCTACAGTGATGGTACCCTGGTGTTGAATACCAGTGCCTGAAACACTGAGGTGCCTTGCAGATGGTACACATATAATAAGGAAATACTCTTTTGTCAGGCTACACAGAGCTCTGGTTCACACAAACTGAAGGATTAATGACTTTCTCTTGAGCCAGGTGAAAACTGGCTCAGTTATTTATTATTTCAGCTAATTAAATATAACAATACAGTATCAGAGGGATTGGCTAAAGGTTAATGCCACCTCCATGCCCCCAGCTGCTATCCAGTGATGGTGGGGAGCATTCTCCACTCCAGTAACAGAAGGTGGAACAGGCATGCCAAGTAGAAGTGTCACAACCACATAAGCATTGGGGTGGGGTGGAGCTCTTTTAGGGCAGCCCAACCACAAAGAAGGCCACTTTGTTGAAGTTAATGTCAAGCAGTCATTCGACAGAGTGCTCTGGAATAAAGGGGCAATGCTCATACAACAGCTTTTCTAGATAAGATGGCGGACAATTAAGATCAGCGTCGGGCCACTCCTTTCTTTCATTTACATTTACTATCTTTATTATTACTTCTACCCTTGCTTTGTTATTGTTTTGAAGCTGCTTAGTTGTTTTTACCATTTGCTTATCTGTTTAGTTAGTTCATTGTTTTATTTTTTCTTTGCTTGTTTGCTTTTACCCTTTGGCTCTATGCGGTTCGACGCTGAGGTCTGTTGTTAATCTACCCAGTGGGTGGTTGATTTGTTGTTCCTTACTGCATTTAGTTCCTTTTCTGCATTTAGTACTTTTTGTTTTTTTAATTTAGTTTATCTAGTTTCATTTTTTTAAATTTAATTCACCCTTTCTGCTGGCACGTGGCAAGCCCAAGTCCAAGCCCCTTCAAAGTTCATAACTAGGGCTGGAAAATGGATAGGGGGTCCTTGAGTCAGTCATATTAATGCATGATTCTCCCAAGGGCCTCTAAAGCAAGGTTTGCCTCCATTTGTTTGGCATAAGGTGGGTTCTTGGGTAGTTTTGGGGTTTTTCTGACGGCTTCACTTTTTATTGCTAAGTTTATTTTCTTTGTCTTATCTTTAATATGTTTCCACATTTACATGGTTTAAATGGGCTTTTAACTCAAATATGAGCCCATGGGAGCCCATGGGAAACCAAGCCTATGAGTGTGGAGGGTTTGGTCGGGATGTTGTTATAATACCACTCAGCAACATGGTCTTAACACGTGGCTCTCCAGTTTCGGCGTCCTTCTATCATCTTCATGGATTCCTGTAATTACAGACTTTTCGGGACCTGCAAGTGTGGGCTTCTCCTGAGCTTGGCATTTGGTTTGGATATAGCTCTTTTCCTGTTGGATTCATTGTGTTGGGAGTCATTCCAGCTTCGCTGCTGACCTTCGTTGTTCCAGTGTCTGGAGGATTCCTCCATCTTCCTGCCTCGTGATGTGTCGTTGTTATGCCTCTGGACTTGTGACCTGGCTGGTATATGGGATGGAGCATACCGGAACTTGTGGGGCTGTGGGATCCTTGAGCTGGGTGTCCTTCTCAGAAGGACATGGAGGCCTGAGGCTCTGGCTTCCTCAGCCCACCTCACAGCACACCCCCCCCCCAATGGTGGTTTGAGATCTTTGATGGCGTGGACTCCATCTGGTCAGCATTTGAAGACTTTGAACTCAAGAGATGTGAGAAGCGTTTTCCCTCTCAGAGTGGCAAATTGCCATCTTTTAGGAAAGTTTAAGACTCTCACAGAGTCACCAAGCATCATTTGCAAATTCCATCTGCAAACAGCATCTATTTAATGGCTGGGATCTGTGTTTCTCAGACAGTTTACACCAATAGGTCCCTGGATCTGGTTTTGGGACTTGCAACAATAATTGGAGCTTACTTGTTACATCTGCATTACATCTGTGCTGGTTAATGCCCACCTATCTCTCCTAGGTCTGGTTCCCTGATGAAGACTGTGTGGTACTTTTTCTCCCCCCCCTTCTTCTTCTATTTTAAAGTTTAGTTAAGGTTCCCCTCCTTTAAACTTGGTTTGATTTATTTGCTTTAATTTGTCACATGATCACATTTATATATTCTATGTTCCATTCTCAGGGAGCATGGAAAGCCAATAGCCACAGCTTCGAGCCAAGGCCTATTTGAGTTGTTGAGGGTCGCAGTAGGTATGCTGCAGGGGCTGCACCTATTAGTTCTATGAGAATGGGGTAAAGATTTTGAAAGCTGTGCTTGTTCTGGTGCTGCCTCCTTCTGTCATATACAAGGTAACCAGCTCAATTGGCCCCTTTCTCTATCTTTGGTGCTGTTGAATGCCAGGTCTGCAGCCAGTAAGATCCAGCTCATCCAGGACTTCATCCTGGATGAAAAGGAAGACCTGGCTTGTATCACGGAGACCTGGATGGGTGCTGAGGGAGGATCTGCCCTCTCCTTCATCTGCCCACCTGGCACCATTTGGCACCAGGGTATACTGGGGGAAAGGGGTTGGGTAGCCATTGTATATAAGAACTCTCAGCATTGGTGATACCTGGTCTGGAGCCTCTCCATGTGTCAGTTGGGGATAGGGACAGAATTGGGATTGTGCTGGTGTACCATACTCCCCACAACCCAGCACAGTCCCTTCTGGAGCTGGCAGCCTTCATCTCTGAGGCACTGTTGAGGTCCCCCAGCCTTATTTTCCTGGGGGACCTCTAGATCCATGTTCAGGTCACAGGGCCAGCTCTTGAGTTCTTGGAGACCCAACTTGTCCCAACTTATCCCAACTTGTCAACTTGTCAACAGTCCCACCAATTGGTTGGAAAAAACAACATTAAAAAAACAACAAATGAAGCTTTATCCTTGGAGGAAACAAAAATTATCAAATCAAGGTTATTTATATAATAGCAATGCAAAATGAAATTGTCCGGTGCTGGAAAGATGCTCAAGATCTCTCTTTGCAAAGACTCTTGTACACAAATAGAATACGGACCATTGCACTGATGGAGAAACTTATTATTCAGGTTACATTATACAGAGGGGAAATATGGTTCTGCTATGTCATTTTGAATGGATTGTCAATAAAAGTTGGGGGGGGGAATAAAGCACTCTACAGTTATTTGTTCTTAATTATCATAAGCAGAACACTAAATCAAGTGGCCTGTTGTTTAGTGAGCATCATTTCTGTTTTGGTCTATTCCTTCGTATTTCAGAAAATTTTTTAATATATAATTGCTTATTCTTATACTGGGCCCCCTTTTTAAAGGGACAGTTTATTAAAGCAGCCGTTCAGATTCACTGTAGGTGCAAGGCAAACAAATGTCACACTCCTTCTCAGAAGACAATAATATCACATGCATGCACACATTGCCACCAACATTACAAGCTTGGAGAGACCTTTCAGAAAGCAAGCACTTTTCTGAGCTAGTAATGAGCACACATTTATTGAGCTGGAATGGAATTGGTTCGTATTGCTTTGAGATCATGACCATTTTCAGCAGTAAACCCTCTACAGAAAAGGATCATAACATAATATTTGAGCAAGTCAAATATTTGCTTTGCCGAATGCTCTCTGCTTAAGTATGTAAGAAATAAGGAGACAGATGGTCTGTTGAGCCTCACCACAGCATGCCATTATTGTCCCAAACTTACATGACAATTGCTCTGAATCCAGTCCTCATCGCCTCAGTCTGCCATTTGCATGCAAATTTGAAAGGTCTCAGGTATCCTTAGCATATGCCATTGTGCTGCCATATGTCTTAGCTGTCTAAATATTCCACACAGCTGTCACTCATACACCCATTTTGAAATCGGTGGATGGGTACTTCCCGAACATCTTAATTAGATGGAAAGATCATAATGGTGGAAGTACAACACAGACTTAGCAAGATTTTTGTTGAAATCTTGTGAGCATAATTTTAACATAAAATACAAAATGGGGGGAGGATGAAAGGGAGCTCTCTTTGTAGCTCATGGATCATGTAAACAGAGCTTTAAGCTTCAATGCCTAAAATATTTCCTTCATTTTAGATTTTTAGATGTTTGGCGGAGATGTCTATGTCAAAATGGGATTTGGAGGCAAATATTATTTCAGATTGTCAAAACTCCGCATACAAAAATAGCCTGGCAGAAATGGAAAACACATTTCTTTAAAATGTACAAAAAAGAGAGCCCCCTCTGGTGACCCACTAGAATCAAATGTCAGTAGCTATGATATTTTCATTCATTTCCTTTATACCTTCTTTCCCCCTTGAATCTCTTTGTCCAGTTCCTAAGCAACCATGCTAACATTTCTGCATACAAAAAGAAAATACTCTTGACTCCATACTGATATTTATAGATAGACTGGAAATGGCCTTGGGAATATCATATGTCTGCCATAAATTTTCAGCAGAAACTTGCAGCACTGTGTGAACAAAAATTACAATAGCGGTGGTGCAACAACTATGTACAACATCAGTATACAAAATATGCTGTAAATACAAGGTGTTAAGAGGAGTATAGCAATAAGAATTATGCTTTCACTGGGACTGATGGAGAACAACACTTTATAGCTTTATAAATATGGTGGGGATGGGAAATATTTTTATTCTGAGTTCTCTGCCATGCTGATTTTCCTATAGCATCCAGAATGTGATAATTAGGCAGAAAAACCTTAAAGCAGTAAATGAGGGGATATTCAGTTTATGAACAATGTAAACTGCCTGCACAGCCTTATTAAACTAGGGGAAAGGAAGCAAACTATCAAGTGCAGTGGTTTTTATTTGCTCTCTCCTGGATCAAATAGATGCCCTGAGCTCATCCGATTTTGGAAGCTAAGCAGGGTTGGGCCTGGCTAGTACTTGGATGGACAACCACCAGGGAATACCAGGAGCTATAGGCACCTGGATTAGGAACTAGCAAGCCACTCCAGTATTCCTGGTGGGAAAACTCCATGGTCATGAGGTCACGACTCTAATGACACAACAACAAGGAAAAGAAAGGTTTCAAACTAATTCAGCTATATTCAGTGAATTCAACAAACCACTGTTTGAAGAGTGATTGCGTGCTTGAAGCTTATATACTCTTTCTTTCTTTCCTTCTTTCTTCCTCCAGTTTACTATGATTTTTAACTTTCTTGAATGTGTCTGACTATAGTAGCTAATGGTTTGCTGTACTCCGTTTTCCTGCAAGCCAGGATGACAGATCTGGATGGTCAAACCTACTCAATACAGAGTTGCTTCCAAAATGATTCTGGAAGTTTCCTCTGTTCATTAACCAAACACAATAGATATTATCTGATGGTAGGAGGTACTGAATCTGAATTGTAATAACTTTAAAGTAGGAGTAGGAATTGGGCAAGCTATGTGCTTACGTCCACTTAGGCCACTCTCTGCACATAATAATTGTATGCCATCTGGACAATTCTGACTTATGGCAACCCTTTTTCAGAGTTTTCTAGGTAATGTTCTCAGAAGTGGTTTAGCATTCCCTTCTTATTCCCTTCCTAGGATTGTGCAGCTTTCCCAGGGCCATACAAGCTGACTCTTCTCTCAGAAGGATCAGAGGGGAATTGAACTTCAAAGATCTGGCTCCACAGTCAGATACCTAACTCACACTATCAAGCCAGCCTACATACATACATACATACATACATACATACATACATACATACATACATACATACATACATACATACATACATACATACATACAAGATCAGCAATTATCTAAACTAGAGTTATGACCCCAGAAGGCTTCAGAAGAACATGATTACCCCTTTCACAACTACTTCTAAAGCCTGCGATAGTAAGAACATAACATAACACAAGAACATAAGAAGAGCCATGCTGGGTCAGGCCAAAGGCCCATCTAGTCCTGCTTCCCGTATCTCACAGAGGCCCCACCAGATGCGCCTGGGAGCACATGAGACTAGATATCTGTCTCCTCTTACTGCTCCCCTGCATCTGGCCTTTGAAGTACTATGTTTTTAAGCCTGGAGATTAAACATTTCCATCATGGTTTGTAACCTGTGATGGACTTTTCCTCCAGGAAGCTGTGCAATCCCCTTTGGAAGGTATCCAGGTGAGATGCCATCACCAAATCATGTGGCAGGGAGTTTCCACAATACGCTGGGAAAATATTTTCTTTTGTCTGTTCTCACTCTCCCAACCTTCAATTTGAGTGCATCTCCCCTAGTTCTGGTATTTTGTGAGAGGGATAAGTGTGTCCCTCTATCCACTTTACTCATGCCCTGCATTATTTTGTATGTCTCAGTCATATCCCCCCTCAGGCAACTTTTTTCCAGACTAAAGAGCCCCAAATGTTTTAGCCTTTCCTAATAAGGGAGGTGCCCCAGCCCAGTAATCATTTTAGTTGTTCTTCTCTGCACTTTTTCCAGTTCCACTATGGCCGTTACTTCACGAAGTGCCTCGCTTCGAACCGACCTTGCCTTCGCTTTGAATTCGGAGGCGGTCACGTGTTCTCGCTTCGCTCCCGCCCCTGTTTCTCAGTACTCACGAGCTGCAGTTTTAGGACCGATTCGAGCACAACCTCACGTGCTCCCTTCGCATTCGCATGCCACTTTTCAACGTTCCTTATTTCCCATCCGTCCTTTAAAAAAATTCCTACCGACGGCGTATCGATGCACTGATGCTGGACTGTCAGTTGCAATGGCTCTACTGATTTCAACTGTTTCCTGGCATCATTGGCAGCCCCCCCCGCCGCCGCCGCTACTCGGGGGGAGCCCCGCATGGCACAGCCGCCCGCCCTCCGCCGCTTGCACGCTGCCTGCCCCGGGTGCCCTGCTCTGGCCGGGCTAGGCGGCAGTGGCTCCTCCTACTCCCGCCGCCGCCGCCGCCGCCGCTGCTAAGCGAGCGGTTCGTGAAGTAACGGCCTTTGTCTTTTTTGAGATGCGGTGACCAGAATTGTATACAATACTCCAGGTGCAGCCTTCCTATCATTTTGTACAATGGCATTATAATGTTGGCTGTTTTATTTTCAATCCCCTTTTTTGATAATCCCTAGCATGGAATTGGCCTTCATCACTGCTGACCCACACTGGCAGCTTCCTCAAAGTCAAGGTGCATAGATAGGATGCCAGCAAGGTAGAAAGGTAGAAAATGAGGCCTCAGAGGGTAACTTTCCCTATTCTGGTCCTCTCATATTCACTTACAATCCAATGACTTTTGTTTCTATATAGTAACTGAATGTACAGTAAAAGAATGGGAAGCTACAGACATAAAGAAATGCAGGTTCAGTAACTGTTCTTTGAATGTCCATTTAATTTAAAACGAGCCTTGTGGCGCAGTGGTTAAATGCCTGTGTGTATGTGTGTGTTGTGTTGTTATAGTCGTGACCGACTCTACGTGACTCAATGTCCATGGAGTTTTCTTGGCAGGAGTACTGGAGTGGCTTGCCAGTTCCTACTCCAGGCGCCTACAGCACCTGGTATTCCTTGGTGGTCGCCCATCCAAGTACTAACCAGGGCCGACCCTGCTTAGCTTCTGAAATCAAGCGAGATCGGATGTGCTTAGGGCATCTAGGCAGCTCTTAAATGCCTGTACTGCAGGTAAAATTGTGCTCATGACCTGGGGTTCAATCCCAGGTAGCAGGCTCAAGGTTCACTCAGCCTTCCATCCTTCCATCCTTCCGAGGTTGGTAAAATGAGTAACCAGCTGGCGGGGGGACATTGTGTAGCCTGAATACTGTAATGAAACTGTAAACTGCCCAGAGACTACTTGAAGTGGTATGGGGCGGTATATAAGCATAACACTTTGCTTTAATTAATCAACAATTTAGGTCCAATTGAGACCTTCAAGAACTATGTATAATGACAAAGATAGTTTCAGCAACACTTATTTGTTTTGCAAATGTCTTATTAATAGGTGGACACTTTGCACGTGGTATGTTTATTTGCACTGACAAATAAATTATATTGTGATATAATTGCATAAGGAAACAATATCTCCTTTCAGCATTTCCATGTTTTAAAGGGATTACCAAAGGAACTCCTGTCTGCAGTTTTACAGGGGAAACCGCATACTTGAAATAAGGATGCTGAACAACAATAATTAAACTGCAGCTGCCATAAGGCAACACTGATTAAGCAGTAGGGAAGCATTTGATCATTTTTGTGTAAGGACTTACCAAAATTACACTTTTTTCCATCAATCAAACAAAAAGAACTTGAATGTGAGAGAAAGCAAAACTGACAGATTCGTCTACCACAGCATCTGTTCACTATCCGTTATTTCTAGTTCAGCTGTGTTTCTGGTGATGAAATAGGGCTAAACCTTTTTTCTTCCATGACAAGCTGTTCATCTTTAGCAGCTACATAAAGGGTAGGTATAGTAAGGTCCTCTTCATTATAGGAATACTGCACTCTTTTAACTTGGTCAGTGCAAAGGGGAACTTCATTCAGTTCATTTCTTACAGTGCCAGAGACCCAACAGTAATGAATTTATTTAAAATTAAACAATCATAAGCAAATATATTTATTCAATAGAAATACAAACTTTGTCTACTGTTTGTTTATGTGAATTCAGACTACCTGAAAATGCTTGTTCCAGTAGGATGAAGAGTCATTTCAATCATACAATATATATTTGTAGATGCTGTGATGTGATGAACTATGATGAGAAAGAGTGGGTGATACAGACAAGCACCTATTCATATGTTGTAATCCAGGCTAAATATGCCACACTACTATGGTAAAGTAGTAGAGCACCCTCCAAAGATACTTCCATCACCCTCCTGTGTATGGTGGCTGACTACAGTGCTACCTCTAGTTATGAGCTTAATCCGTTCTGAATGCATGCTCATAAGTCAAAACAACTCGTAAGTAGAACAGCCATAACTAAAAAAAATCAAGAAAATAAATAATCAGAAAAAAATAAAAAAATATAAGTAGAGCAGACTACATCTAAAATTTGATAGGCAGCAGTTAAAATGCTAATGGTTTCCCACTCTTAAGTCAAATTGCTTATAAGTAGAGTGACTCAACAGTAGAAGTACCATTGTATTTTGAAGAGGGAGAATGCTGGTATCAATGAGGTATCATGTCCCATCCATATGACTTGTTACTTTCTAGTTATATAAAGATGATGAAACTGGAAATTGGAGTGATTTTGCTGGAGTATTTTCTTCTATGTATGCTGAGTTCAGGCCAATTGTAATGCCCTGGTGGTTTAGATATCTTATTGTGGAGCCAGTTCAATTCCCTTCTATAGAGAAAAGCCAGCCTAGGTGGTTTTGGGCAAACTGTACAGTCCCAGAAGAAGGGAACAGTTCTGAATACTCTTTGCCTAGATAACCGTGGAAGAGTTGTCATAAATTGGGATTGACTTGATGGCATGCAGTTATTATTAAATGTTACTAAGTGGGGCCAAAGATAAATTCCTAGTGTCTGGTAGAAAGTTTGGGGCTCAGGGGGAAAAGCTGAAAGTTGTTTGTTTGTTTATTATTATTATTATTATTATTATTATTATTATTATTATTATTATTATTATTATTATTATTATTATTATTATTATTATTATTATTATTATAGATCCTGTTTCATTCTCAGAGGCCTTTGGGGACTTGCCAGATGACCTGGCTAACGATATGGTGGATGCTGTGGGGGACAGGTGGTATGGTGAGTCCATCCATACTGTTAACCGGATCACCCCTGAGCATCTCCTCTGGTGCCAAGCTCACCCTTCGCCGTGGCTCACAGCTGAATTGCAGGTGATGAAGCAGGAACAGAGGAGCCTTGAGTGCAGATGGAGGAAAGACTGGACAGAATTTAATTGGGCTGCAGTTCAGTTGCTGACCAGGCCTACGTGTGTGATTGGGGACGCTAAAAGATCTTATGCATCCCTACACATTGGTGGTGCCACGAACCGTCAGGTGGAATAGTTCCAGGTGGTTCATGACCTCACCAATCCTGGTCAGCTTGGGCCTCCTTCTAGTGATTCGCTAGCGAGTCATTTGTAGCCTATTTTAAATCTAAGATAGAGGCCATCTGGGCAGGTCTGGATTCCGGTTCCACTAATCTGCCCTCTAGTATGACCAGTGCTTCATCCCCTCATTCTCCTCATTTTGTTGAGTTTGGGCCTGTAACTTCTGCGGAGTCCTCCAGGGTGCTGGTGTATTGCTGTCCAGCAGCTTCCCCTCTTGACCCTTGCCCTTCTTGGTTAATTAAGAGTGCAGGGGGGAGTATGCCAGAATGGGTTTTTTTGTTTATTGCCTCTACCTCCTTCAGGGATGGGATCTTTCCCGGTTGCCAGAGGGAGAGGGTAACAAGACCTGTTTTGAAAAAAACTGGCCTGACTACTGACGATTTGAACAACTATAAACTGATAGCCAATGCTCCCTTTCTGGGCAAGGTGATTGAGTGGGTTGCTGCTGTGAGGCTTCAGTCATTCCTGGAAGAAAACTGCATCCTTGATCCATCCCATTCAGGGTTTAGGCCGCATCATGGGACTGAAGCAGCACTAGTCGCGTTGCAAAATGACCTGTTGAGGGGGGCTGACAGGCATGTCCAAACTTCAGCCCTCCTGATGTTTTGGACCACAACTCCCAGAATTCCAAGCCTGTATTTCTAATTGCAAAGGGCTGTGGGAGTTGTGGTCCAAAACATCTGGAGGGCCAAAGTTTGGACATACGTGCTCTACCCTGTTGGTCCTCCTCGATCTGTTGTCTGCAGACTTCGATACTGTTGACCACAGTATCCTCTTGGGCAGGCTTTCAGAGGTGGGGATTGGTGGCTAGCCTTGTGCTGGCTCCAGTCCTTCCTCTGCAACTGTGCCCAGAGAGTACAGCTGGGTGGAGTTCTGTTGGCCCCTTGGTCCCTCACATGCAGGGTTCCTCAGGGATCGGTGCTCTTCCCCATGCTGTTCAATATCTACATGAGGCCGGTGGCGGAGGTCATTCAGAGTTTTGGAGTCTGCTGTCATCATTACACTGATGACATGCAGCTCTGTCTCTTCTTTTCCACCTCTGCAACAGAGGCTGTGCAGACCCTTGATCGCTGTCTGAACGCTGTGTTGGAGTGAACCAGGACCAACAGGCTCAAACTCAAACCTAAGAAGACCGAGGTATTGTTCCTTGGTGGTGGTGGGGGAACCAAACGGATACTGTGGCCCTCTTCCTAGCTTGGATGGGATCTCCCTCCAGCTGGCTTCTAGAGTAAAGAACCTGGGAGTGACCCTAGATTCAGCGCTATCCTTAGAGTCCCAGGTGAATACTGTCTCCAGGGCTGCCTTCTTCCAACTTAGGTTTCTTGCCCAGATTCACTCATATCTTGATGGTGACCTCCTAAGGATGCTCATGCATGCGCTGGTTATCTCAAAAAGGGATTACTGTAATGCACCCTTCATGGGGCTTCCCTTGACCCTTATCTGGCAATTGCAGCGGGTGCAGAATGCAGAGGCCAGATTGATGGTTGGTATGGGATGAAATGACCTCATTACCCCCATTCTGGCCCACCTGCATTGGCTACCCATTGCCTCTCGGATAAGGTTCAAGGTAGAGATGGGCATGACTTAGCGGTATTCCCGTTTCCGTTTCCGTTACTCGTATCCGTTACTCTACGGAAACAGTAATGGGAATTACTCCGCCAGAATTCGAGCTCGAACCGACAAACGAACAATTTGGTCTGATTTGTCGTGCTTGTTACTTGCATCGCGGTGATCGCGCAATGCCAAGCGGCACAGAAAAAAGTTTTAAGAAGTTAAAAAAACCCCCGATTCCCGGCCCTAAAAGTAGGCGAAAACTGTCTGAGGGCACCTACCAGGCCAGAAGGGTGTTTTATTTGGGGGGGGGGGTTTCCCCGCCCCCCTCTCCTTGGCTATTGCTACTGCTGCGGTGCTGGTACCAGGCTGGGAGGGCGCATCCATTTGCCATGCAGTGCGGGGGATCCAAAATGGCAACCGCAATATTTTTTTTGAAATTGTTGCCCAAAACCCCACCAAAGCACCACAGAAACATGCGAAAATTAGCTATTTTAAATGCTTGAATTTTTACAGTAGCAGCAGTGGGTTTTTCTTGCAAAAAAAAAAAGTCTCCGTTGATTGTATTGTATTGTATTGTATTGTATTGTATTGTATTGTATTTTTTTACACCTGCACATTTGCAATGATGGGCTCGCCCATGGGAGTGGACCATGCAAATTTTCCACCAATCGCATGGCCACTTGGCCAGTTTGACCACAGAGACTTCTGGGATGTGCCAATCGGGCATAAACAGCCCACTAATTGTAGCCCAAACCCGAAGCCTAAGCCTAAGCCTAACCCATACGCCAGTACACTGTCCTTCTAAGTGGGTCAGAGAGGCACCCAGAGGTGCATCCCAATACTCACCCTAACCTCACCCGTAACTAGCCTAACCCTAGCCCTTGCGCTAACCCGTCTTAACCCTAAGCCAGATCTGCTTGCATTGCACTACATGCAAGTACGTGAGACACAGCGGGTGCAAAGAGTCTGCCAGTCCGTCACTTGTGGCTCTGGCTGACTCCTGCAGCTCCCTCCAGGAGCCCGCTACCCCCCCAAACCAGTACTAACGACAATGAAAAACGAAAAAACAAACCGACTAATTTTTGCGAAATTTCGCAAAAAACGGAAACGAGCCGAAACGGACTGCCTCCGACACACGACAACTCAAAAACGTCATTTTCCCTAGTCGTGTCCATCTCTAGTTCAAGGTATTGGATTTGATTTACAAAACCTTCCATGGCTTGGGACCAACTTATCTGACGGAGTGTATCGTCCCAAAATAATGTTTGGCCCAGCCCATTAGATCATCCCAGGTTCTAATGCTTAGAGTTTCTACCCCATGGGAAACTCATAAGACCTCCACCCGGAACCATGTCTTTTCTGTGGCGGGTGCCATTTGGTGGAATGAGCTTCCCAGTGATATTAGGGCCATGGAGCCCTCTCAGCCTTTAGGAAACAATTAAAAACTTGGCTCTTCCAGACTGCTTTTGGTGACAAATGGTGGTTTGTCATTTTTTCCCTTTTCTTTTTTGCCACCATCTAGAGATGGGCATGACCAGGAAAAATGACGTTTTGAGTTGTCATGTGTCGGAGCCGGCCCGTTTCGGCTCGTTTCCGTTTGTCGTGAAATTTCTAAAAAAATTGTCATTTCCTTTGTCGTTTTTTCGTCTGTCGTTAGTACTGGTTTGGGGGATAGCGGGCTCCTGGAGGCACCTCTCTGGGGTGGGTGCCTCCTCTGGCCCACTACAAAAGGGTATGCATAGCCAATTGGATATGCATTGCATACCAGTTGCAGTGGCAGGCAGAGGCACCTCTCTTTCTTTTGGGTGGGTGCCTCTACTCTGACTCACTAAGAAGGACAGCATACTGGCATACAGGTGTACGGTGCACTTGGGCTGGGGAACGAAGTGAGAGAGGACCCCTATGGGTGCCCTGTGACTCACTAAGAAGGGAAGTGTACTTGTGTGTAGTGCAATGCGAGTACACAGATCTGGCTTAGGGTTAGGGTTAGCGCAAGGGCTAGGCTTAGGGTTACGGGTAAGGTTAGGGTGAGTTACTGGGGTGCACCTCTGGGTGCCTCTCTGACCCACTAAGAAGGACAGTGTACTGGCGTATGGGTTAGGGTTAGGGTTAGGGTTTGGGTTTGGGCTAGGGTTAGTGGGCTTTTTATTCCCGACTGGCACATCCCAGAAGTCTCAGTCAAAACCTGGTCAAGTGGCCATGCAATTGGTGGAATGGCTCCAAAAATTTGCATGGTCTACTCCCATGGCCAGCCCATCATTGCACAGGTGTAAAAAAATAAAAATAAAAATAAAATAAAATAAAATCAATGGAGACGTTTGGTTGCAAGAAAAACCCACTGCTGCTACTGAAAAAATTCAGGCAGTTTTAAAATAGATATTTTTGCATGTTTCTGTGGTGCTTTGGTGTGTTTATGGACCACGATTTCAAAATAAATATTGCGGACGCTATTTTGGATCCCCCCGCACCGCATGGCAAATGGAGACGCCGAGGATGCCCCCTTCCAGCCTGGTACCAGCAGCCCAGGACAGGAGGGGGAGGCTGGGGACCCCCCCCCAGAAACCACCCCTCTGGTAGGTGCCCTCACTCAGGCAGGCATATTTTCACCTGCTTTTTTGGCCGGGAATCATTTTTTTTATTTTTAAAACTTTTTTCTGTGCCGCTTGGCATCGCGCGATTGCTGCGGTGCCAGGAATGACAATGACAAATCAGACCCAATTTTTCTTTTATCGGTTCAAGTTCGAGTTCTGGTGGAGTAATTGTCATTACCGTTTCCGTTATGTAACGGAAACGAGGAACGGAAACGGAAACGAGAATTTCGCCAAGTCGTGCCCATGTCTACCGCCATCTTATATCCCATGTTTTCATTGGTTTTAATGCTCTGATTGATTGGTTTTGTTTTACATATGTTTACATAGTTGAGCTGTATGGATTCTTTAGTTGTGAACCACTCAGAGTTCCTTTGGAAAGTTGGGCGGTATATAAATAAATAAATAAATAAATAAATAAATAAATAAATAAATAAATAATTTATTATTATTATTATTAATTATTATTATTATTATTATTATTATTATTATTATTATTATTATTATTATTATTATTATTATTATTACATCCCACCCATCTGGCCATCTGACTTCTCAGGACAAGGATGAAGAAATAGCATTGGGATATTTGGTTTTGAATCCAGGTTGATAATGAAGCAGCGGGTTGGCTATAAGCAACATGTCTCAAATGTGTATCTTAAACCTTTTCTCCTCAGCCAGCTTTCTTTCTTGAATATGTAGCTCTCTTGCTTCTTTTTTTTTTTTACAACATGTTTATTTTCTCTCCCACATTTGCATTTAGAAGAACATAGGATAGGTGGAACATTTGTTGAAGTTAAAATAAAAATAGCTTGATAGATTTCAGGACATAAAAAAGGAATATGTGCTGATTAAACCCCAGATAAATAAACAGACAAACAGAAACTTGGTGGAATGCCAGGTATGTTGGATTTGTCATGTTACTAATCACAGTAAACACAACTGGCTGTGATCAATACTTAGATACTAATTAAACCCATGCAAATCTAGAGACCATGGTTTCTCTTAGCAAGAGTAGGGTTTATGAGTTAATATATAAAAGAAAAATCTCAGAATATTTTCCTAATGGAATGAGCAAGCCTAGAAAAGATGGATCATGAAACTGCAATCATTAAAAGTAAGGCTAAATACTGCTCAAGGAATTCACTCCATTTAGATAAACTCTACAAATTGAACTGAATTGGAATATTGAAAAATTCAGGATTACTAAGGGGCAGATCAAGGATTGGCTTCCAGCATTCTTGGGGTTAAAAGAAGCTCAGCTATTAGAACTAGAGATGGGGAATGAACTGCCAAAATGGTAGTTCATGGTGGTTCATGATTCATCAAAGTTGATAAGCCACAAACTCCCCCACCCATAAACTGAGGGACCAATGAATCAGATTGGGATTGCACCGATAGGGGCTTCTCATCACTTGTTGTGTGTTTGCTTGTTTGTTTAGAAAGCCACTGGCTATCTAAAAACAAAAGTGACAAACAAAACAAGGAAATATCCATCCTTTTGTAGCGTCCAGACCTGACGAATATTATGGAATGAATCGCTGACAAATCAACAATATTTGCTGAATATCGCAGTTCATTTTCTTATTCATCCCCATTTCTAATTAGAACTAAGGAAAGGTAAAATTGAAAATAAAGAGAATATAGGTGTACTAAGCTGCTGGCACAAAGGAGAAGGCAACTGATACTTTGACTTACCAATAATGTCCAAGATACCCCTCAATATCCCAGCCATCTGGGGCATTAGGATGGGCTTCAATTGGGGATGGGTTTCAGTATATATTCCTTTGTGGTTCTGCTGAGCTGCAATGAAAAGTAAGAGAGTTTTGGCACTTCGCCGTTGAATTCTAGGAAATTCTTTCTTCTTTGTTTGTCAAATTATGCAGCATTTTAAAAATCTATTTTCAGTGGCCCTGTCTACCTGTGTGTCTCTGTGTTTCCATCTTGGATCCTTTCCTCTTTTGCCTTTAAATTAGTGGAATGTCTCCATTCTTTAAATTATTTTTGCTGTTGCCTACCTGGCCTACACTAACTGGTGGGGGGAAGAAATATTCCTATATTCTAGTGTTTTGTGTTTTGGAGAGGGTGCTTTTTTGTTGTTGTTGCTTCCCCTGCTTGACTGATTTGTTAAATTGTTGTTTCATTAATTTCTTGCATATTTATTTTGTTCAAGGCTCGTAGATGTCTTTTTTTTAAAGGGACTGTTATGTTTGCGTCTGTGGGTTTATGCGGACTTGGGGAGCTGACATTTTGACTGTGCCAGTGTGTCACTGGGCTGTGCCACTGGCAAGACCTACCTCTGTAGATCTAATGATTGTTGTTCATTCTCATGTACTGTTGCCTCCTTTTGGATTAAATTAATTATATGTTGCCTTGTCTCCATTTGTAAAATAGACTTCAAGTGGTTTTAAGGGTTCTTTGTGGCTTTTGGAGTGCCTGAAACATGAACGGGGAAATTCAAAATTAATTACCCAAAAGAGCCTTTCGCTTTTATATAAAACAAAAGGACCAGCACCTGAAAAATATGAAAATGCAAGAGGCAAACATGCTCCCCAAAATGCACCCAGACCAAAACAAACACAATACTTTTCAGCATGAACATCCCTATATCTTCAGTATGCTCACCAAGTTTCAAATGTCCAGGCTTCACAGTCTTGGAGCAATAGCAGAGACAGATAGACACATGTTTACTAACATCTCTTTTTTTGGTACCATTTTTTCATAGTTGCTTCAGTGTTTCATGCAGTTTATCTCATGGCAAATACATATGGCTTGATTTTACCTAATGACTCATGGAAACTTCTACAAGAAACATTGAGCGTTTCTTTCTTTCTTTCTTTCTTTCTTTCTTTCTTTCTTTCTTTCTTTCTTTCTTTCTTTCTTTCTTTCTTGTCAAAGACCAAACAAATTGAAGAATATTAAATAAAAACAATGAATAATCAAATGTTGCAGCATACATTATCTCAACCAGTAAAGAGGACAAAATTTACAGTATATGAAAAATATCCAAAAATGACTAGACCTACAGCAGGCTATACCAGCTGCACAAAATCTGGCCACTTGGCAGATGTTATCAGAAAGTAACAGAGAAAATTATTCCTTTCTTCCTGCGAATTTCTGGAGAATAGATATAATGATGGTATTGAGGTCATCTTTCTCACATATGAACATGTGGCAAAATAAATGCACATGCTTTCAACACATGATGCATCTTAACATGAACCCTGGAAATTTATTTCATTATAAAAAAATAATTGTTTCCATCTCCTGGTATTACTTGAGCATCATTCTTTTCACCTGTGAGAACCATCTAATCATGCAGACGGCAAGGTGCCAGGCATGGTAGCACCTGTAATCTCCATAACTTTGATATGCCCCTTAGAGTCTAAAGGAGATGCAATGTTTATGTCTCAGTCAGTGGCCATGGAATTTAATTCCATATAGGTAGTACTGCAGAAAACTGAAGTCATTATGGATGACATACAGAGCACCATTGACCTCTCCTTCCACTGTTATTTGGTGATGGATTATATTCCCAAAGCATAATCAGTGGATTCTTCCATAGAGCTGCAGACATAATTAAAATCTTAAACCCAGTTTATAGTTCTGTGCTGAACTATGGTCCCGTGTTTTCATTTACTATCCCCCCCATCATTATTCTAATGTGTTATTTAATTCTGCTGTAAATCCATCATATTAAATTAAATGACTACCTCATCATGAGGTCCACTGTGCACTTTTCAAAACTTACATGTGGCATCTCTATTTGCATATTACACTGTGCAATTATTCAAATGAGGAGGAATGCAAGGCAAAATCAACACAATCTGTACAAACAAAGAACTCAGTGAGATTCCTATTTCCTCTAAACATGCACATTTTTGTAGAAAAGGGACAAGTGACATTAAACATGGATTTTTCTTTCAAATGTATGGGACACATGGGTAGAAGATGTCCCTTACACTCTCCTGTATGCACACATGGACACGCGCGCGCGCGCGCACACACACACACACACACACACACACACACACACACACACACACACACACACACACACACACACACACACACACACACACACCAACAGGTGTACACATGCACATACCCCTGTACACACTGAGATGATGGAAATATTAAAGAGAGATCTTAATTTTATCTCAGTCCTGCAAAAATAGGTTACAGGCAATACCTTTATAGGCCGCTAATAAAAACAAAACAAAAACAAAGAACATTGCAAGCTTTCGAGTGTAAATCACTCTTCTTCAAAGCAGGTCCCAGAAGTTCAGTTCTGTTTCTTAAAAAAAAGCTGGGCTGAAATCTACCTGGAAATAAGTCCAGTTTAAATCAATGATATTTACTCATGCATAAATAGGCAGATGACTGGGCTATGTTCTTCTGAGGTTTACTTCAGTGAAATCTCCTTTGGGGATTTACTTGAGTGAATGTAAAAGAAAATGCATTATTTATTCAATCAATGGCCATATTTAGTATGTATGCTATGCGTGCAAGTGTTAATGGCCTTTATGAATGGAAATACACATCATATTACAAAAGAAAACACTTTAGAACTATTTGGTAAAATAAAGACACCTGTGTGAGACTTATTCACACCTGCATACAGTCAGCTAAGCTTGGTTGGAGTCCTGACAGTTTCTTGGTTTTCCTGGATTCCTCTTTGGGTATGGAATATAGGATGGATGTGTAATGGATGGTTGAGCAGGACTGTGCCTATCGTAGTGTATCGCAGTATATTTCCAGATTTGCTTATTTTTAAATGGTTTCCCTGAAAGTAATTGGCATCCATCACAGGTTGAGGTGTGGTTTGCATTGACTAGTCCAAGACTTTAAGAGTCATATTTATTTATTTATTTATTTATTTATTTATTTATTCAAGTGCTTATATCCCGCTCCATCTTCCCAACGGGAACTCTGGGCGGCTAACAACGCAAAAACTAAAAAGCTAAAAGCTAAAAGCTAAAAAATAGCAGGCCACCAGCAAGGGCAGCGGAGGGCAAGATGGCGGCAGACGTTGAGGGATAAGAAGAAAAAGAAAAACTAACTAATAAGGGCACCATAAGCCTCTTTGAAGAGGTAGGTCTTCAAAGCCCTCTTAAAGGCGGGCAGGGACTCCAGCAGGCGCAGCTCAGGAGGCAGATGGTTCCAAAGGGCGATCCTGCGGAGATGGAAAAAAGCGGCCCTGGAGACTGCCATCACCTGGGCTTCCAGGGAGAGGGCCGAATCCAGGACCACGCCCAGATTCCTGGCCCTGTCTGTAGGCTGGAGGGAAGTACCCCCCAGACTAGGGAGGGGGCCATTGTACCGAGACGAGGGTGCCCCGAAGAACAGAACCTCCGTCTTCTCCGGATTAAGCTTGAGCCGGTTATCTCTGGTCCATTCCAGAACGGCCTCCAGGCACAGATCGAGGGATCGAACCGCCTCCTCAGCAGACGTAGAAAAGGAGATATAGAGCTGCGTGTCATCAGCGTACTGATGACAGCGAACTCCATATCTCCTGATGACCTCCCCAGCGGCCTCATATAAACATTGAACAGCACGGGGAGATTGCCGACCCCTGGGGCACCCCACAAGGGAGAGTCCAAGGAGCCGACAAGACATCCCCCAGCTGTACCCTCTGAGTCCGGCCGCCAAGGAAGGAACGGAGCCAGGCCAAGGCCTGACCGCCAATTCCCGCCTCAGCGAGCCGGGCCAGAAGGTTACCGTGGTCGACGGTATCAAAGGCTGCTGAGAGATCAAGGAGGACGAGCAGGAGGAACTCCCCTGTCGGCCTCCCTGAGGAGGTCATCCTGCAGAGCGACCAGGGCGGTCTCGGTCCCGCGAAGAGGCCTGAATCCAGACTGGAAGGGGTCCAGGATATGGTTTGTCTCCAGGTATGACTGGAGCCGGACGGCAGCCACCCCCTCGACAACCTTGCCCAGGAAGGGAACGATGGCGATCGGACGGAAGTTGGAAAGATCGTCCGTCGCCAAGCCAGGTTTCTTAAGAATGGGTTTTACCACGGTCTCCTTTAAACGGGAAGGAAAACGACCCTCCCAAAAGGAGGCCGTGGCGATGGAAGAAAACCACTCTGGCATGTTCCCCTCGGCAGATTTTAGGAGCCAAGCTGGGCAAGGGTCAAATGGAGTGGCCGCCGGCCGGCAACGAGCCATAGCTCTGGAGGTCTCCGCTAAAGAGACCGGCCCGAACTCGTCCAGGAGGGGAGAACGGAGGGGTGAGGCACTGGAAGACCCAAAGGATGGACTAGAGCAACTGGGGGGCAAATCGGAACGGATGGCCTCAATTTTTGATCTAAAATGGGCTGCAAATTGCTCACTAGTGAAATCACTAGGAGGAGGCCGCAGCTGACTGGGATTGGAGAGGTCCCGAACCACCTGGAATAACTCCGCCTGGCGGCTCGAGGCCTCCCCAATTCTCAGGGAGGCATAAGATCTTCTAGCGTCCCTGATCGCGCGAAGATAGCGGCCAGTCAGCTGTTTAAGGGCAGCCCAATTCACTTCCGTCCGGTTCGCCCTCCATATGACCTCTAGTCTCCTACGTTCTTGCTTCATCGACCGCAACTCCTCCGTGAACCACGGGGAGGAGCGGCCTCGACAGCGCAGGAGGCGCTTAGGGGCGATCCGGTCCCTACGCCCCAGCGGCACCAACATGCCACCTTTCCACCAGGGCATCAACCGGATCGTCCGCCAGACCGCCAGAAAGCTCCCCGAAGGCCTCCATAAACCTTGGAGGGTCCAGGAGCCTACGAGGGCGAGCCCAGATGTAAGAAGGGCGCTCCCCGCGGGGTGGGGGGGCAATCGACAGGGAAAATTTTAGCAGGTAATGGTCCGACCATGACACGGGCAGGGGCGAAATGTCCCCAACCCCCAGACACGAATCCGACAACGTGGAGGAAAAGACCAGGTCTAGGGTGTGGCCAGCTCTATGGGTGGGGCATAAAACATGCTGAGATAAGTTCATGGAAGTCATGGATTCCATGAATTCCAGAGCCGCACCAGAGAGTTCCCCCTCGGCATGCAAGTTGAGGTCCCCAACCACCAAAAGGCGGGGCGACCTCAACAGAGCAGCCGAGATGAACTCAGCGATCTCTGGTAGGGATTGTGCTGGGTTGCGGGAGCAACACCAGCACAATGCCAAACTTATCTCGCTGACCCACAGATAGATGGAGGCATTCCACCCCAGAACACACCATCGACGCGGACCTGCTAACGTAAAGGGATTCCCTGAAAACGATGGCCACCCCCCCTACCCTCCGATCTGCCTGCCCACTGAACCTGAAACCCGGGTGGGCAAAGGAGAGAGAGGGAAGCCCCGCCCTCCGCGCCCACCCAAGTCTCGGTGATACACGCCAGGTCGGCGTGCTCATCCAGGATAGAATCGAGGATGAGCGGGGTCTTATTATGCACCGACCTGGCGTTAATCAGCAGGCAGGTCAGATCGGAGGCGCTGGCGGGATGGCACCCAGGTAGATGGCGGTGGATGAGGGGATCAGAACGGGGGACCGGCCTTAAATGCCGGACCCTAGTTCTTCTTACCCGACCGATCCCACCGTCCAGAGCGTACCTCCCACGGCCAGACACCACAGAGATGGGAGTCCCTGCCGACATGGTAGCCTGAAAAAAAAGGGGGGGGGAGAGACAAGAAACAAATGAAAACGATCAAAACTAATACAATTAACAATAACCAAGGCACAAAAACAATACAAATTACAACTGAGTAAAAATACAACGCAAAAACTATAAAAAATAGAAGAAGAGGTAAAAGCAAAAATAAAATAGGGCACAAACCAGGGCAGAATGGAAGCACCGGAGGGGGGGGAGGGGAAGAAGGGGTACGGGACCGGGTCAACTGGTAGCACTGGGCGTAGGGGCCTAAAAACCACCCAAGGACTCGCAGAACCACCCGGGAGCCCTCCAAGAGGCAGTGGCGGATAGTTCATAAGCAGCGGCGGCGTCAGCGTGGATGCAGAGGCCGCATCATCTACAGCGAGTTGCGGCCGCAACAGCGATGGAAAGCCGCCTCGTTCTTGGCACCAACCAGAAAACAAATAAGTCTAAGATGCTTCATCGGGTGACGAAAGATGGAAAGGCGGCGGCGGCGACAACGGAGGGGCCGTAAAGCCGTAGAAAGCGCGCAGAGCGAGAGTCTCGTTCCTGGCGGCGGCGGCGATGGTAAGGCTGCAACTCCCCCGGGGCAGCAGCCGCCGGCCGGCATCGTCCTTGGCAGCGACAGCGACGGCGGCGAGGCTGCATCGCTTGTTGTGGCGGCGGCGAGGGAGGGGTGGCCGCCTGGTTCCAGGAGGCGGCGGCGGTGGAAAGGCCGCAGCTCACCCTGAGGCTGCGCCTGCCAGCTGACAATGTCCTCGGCGGCGGCGGTGGAGAGGCCGCATTTTGTGGCAGAGGTGGCCGCAGCTCCCCCTGGGGCCGCGCCTGCCAGTAGACAATGTCCTCGGCAGCGGCGGTGGGAAGGCCGCATTTGTGGCAGAGATAGCGACGACGGGGGAGGGGAGGCCGTTCAAGGCGGCGGCGGCAGGTGGAAGGCCGCAGCTCCCCCGGAGCTGCACCCATCCGCCGGCTGCCCCCTTCCCCGGGGGGGGGGAAGGCCACCTCGTTCCAGGCGGCGGCGGCGATGGAGGGGCCGCTCGCTTGAGGTGGCAATGGCGGCGGCAGGGGAGGGGAGGGCGCCTCATTCCAGGCGGCAGTGGCGGTGGAAGGCCGGCTCCCCTCGAGACTGCGCCCGCCCGCTGGTAGAGTCCTCGGGGTGGCGGCGGCGATGGAGGAGCCGCCCGCCCGCCCGATAGGCGGCGGCGGAGGAGGCCGCCCTGCTCCGGTGGCAGCGGGGATGGAAAAGCCGCCGGTAGAGTCCTCGGGGTGGCGGCGGCGGTGGAGGAGCCGCCCGCCCGGCGCGATAGAGGCGGCGGCGGAGGGAGGCCGCCCTGCTCCGCGGCAGCGGGGATGGAAAAGCCGCCGGTAGAGTCCTCGGGGTGGCGGCGGCGGTGGAGGAGCTGCCAGCCCGAGGCGGCGATTGCTCCGGCGGCAGCGGCGTTGGGAAAGCCGCCCCGGAGGCGCACCCACCAGCCGGCAGAGTCCCGGGGGCGGCGGCGGTGGAAGAGCCGCACGCTTGAGGCGGCGATGGAGGTGGCGGCGAAGGGGAGGCTGCCCTGCTTCGGCGGCAACGGCAATGGAAAAGCCGCCGGTAGAGTCCTCGGGGTGGCGGCGGCGGTGGAGGAGCCGCCCGCCCGAGGCGGCGATGGAGGCGGCGGCGGAGGGGAGACCACCTCGCTCCGGCGGCAGCGGCGTTGGAAAAGCCGCCCCCCGGAGGCGCGCCCGCCCGCCGGCAGAGTCCCTGGGGCGGCGGCAGCGGTGGGGAAGCCGCCCGCCTGAGGCGGCGATGGAGGCGGCGACAGAGGGGAGACCGCCTCATTCCAGGCGGCAGTGGCGGTGGAAGGCCGGCTCCCCTCGAGACTGCGCCCGCCCGCTGGTAGAGTCCTCGGGGTGGCGGCGGCGATGGAGGAGCCGCCCGCCCGAGGCGGCGATAGAGGCGGCGGCGGAGGGGAGGCCGCCCTGCTCCGGTGGCAGCGGGGATGGAAAAGCCGCCGGTAGAGTCCTCGGGGTGGCGGCGGCGGTGGAGGAGCCGCCCGCCCGAGGCGGCGATAGAGGCGGCGGCGGAGGGGAGGCCGCCCTGCTCCGGCGGCAGTGGGGATGGAAAAGCCGCCGGTAGAGTCCTCGGGGTGGCGGCGGCGGTGGAGGAGCTGCCAGCCCGAGGCGGCGATGGAGGCGGCGGCGGAGGGGAGGCCGCCCTGCTCCGGCGGCAGCGGCGTTGGGAAAGCCGCCCCCCCGGAGGCGCACCCACCAGCCGGCAGAGTCCCCGGGGGGGCGGCGGCGGTGGAAGAGCCGCACGCTTGAGGCGGCGATGGAGGTGGCGGCGAAGGGGAGGCTGCCCTGCTTCGGCGGCAACGGCAATGGAAAAGCCGCCGGTAGAGTCCTCGGGGTGGCGGCGGCGGTGGAGGAGCCGCCCGCCCGAGGCGGCGATGGAGGCGGCGGCGGAGGGGAGACCACCTCGCTCCAGCGGCAGCGGCGTTGGAAAAGCCGCCCCCCGGAGGCGCGCCCGCCCGCCGGCAGAGTCCCTGGGGCGGCGGCAGCGGTGGGGAAGCCGCCCGCCTGAGGCGGCGATGGAGGCGGCGACGGAGGGGAGACCGCCTCACTCCAGGCGGCAGTGGCGGTGGGAAGGCCGGCTCCCCTCAAGGCTGCGCCCGCCCGCCGGCAAAGTCCACGGGGTGGCGGCGGCAGTGGAAGGGCCGCCATCATTCTCGGCGGCGGCGGTGGTGGGGGCTACACCCAGCCGCCGGCATCGTCCGCAAAGAGGCTGGGGGCGGCGGCGGCGGCGAAGGAGAAACGGTGACAGGGGAAACGGCAACAGCAAACAGCCTCCAGGTAGACTCCCGATGTCTAGCCAGCCATAGGGAGGAGGGCTTCAGTGACCCAGAACTCGGCACCCCCAAAACCCGAACCCCCCCCTCCAGGCCCTGGTAGACCCAGAGGGAAAGGGATTAAGCATAGAGGGGCAAGTCTGGCAGCAAAAGAAAAAAGAACAAACGGAGCAGACCCGGAGAGCTGCTGCTGCCGTCCGCCATCTTGAAAGCCCGTCTCCAGTCAGCATGGAGATCTCTCCAAAGGATTTTGACTTTATGGTTGCAGACACCAGGAACATCAAGTTTCAAATCATAGATTAAATATATCTGTGCATGTATAAATATTGTGAGATTTCCCACTTGAAAATATTACAGTGCCTCTACTCAGAAAGAAGCCATTGTGAACATATGGACTTGATACACCACAGAGAAGGGCTGAGTGCAACGGTGTCCATTATGTCTAAAACATCTCTTTTTTGCCAGACATATTTGTAAATGTAGAACAACTTCAGCTACTGAGGCTAAGGCTATGTTCTATGGGTTAACTTGTACAAGACAGTCTAAGTCTAGATTCTACTCATACTTAATTCAGTAGCTTCACATGCAGCACTTGTCAACAAATTGGCAGTTTCAGTTTTTCTGAAGATGTAGTACTTGTAACAAAACAGAGAAGCATGGGAGTTTTGCATTTTTTTCAACCATGAACCCATAATTAGGATTTTTCCAAGTAGAGCATACAGTACTCAGAAGTGGTTTGCCATCGCTTTCTTCTGGGGGCAACCTTAGGGCGCTTTTACACGACCCCTAAGATCCGCTGGCAACTTAAATTTGGACCAGAGATCATGGGGGGTTGCTCCTCTTGCTGTGTTCCCACCCCTCCACACTCCTTTGCTCCTGTCTGCATGAGGGGAGGGAGAAAAAAAGGGAGAAAAAATGCAGGCTCACCTCCGCTTTGCTGTCGGGAGCTGCCCCGGGGGGCGGGGGGCAAAAAACAAACAAACAGAAGGTGAGGAGAGCCCAGCACTCACTGCTTTGCAATCCACATCAGAAATTTTTCACCTTCGGAGACCAGGTACTTGGAAAATGCGCTGGGACGCGCTTAGGTGGGCGTGATCATACTTAATTTTTTTTAAAGTCTGGAGCTGGTAGGAAAACAATTTTAAGCTCCGCATCTGGGAGCCCTTTGCCTCAGATTTTAGGGGTCATGCAAAAGCGCCCTTAGACTCTGTAGCTTGACTAACTCCACGCAGGCTACTCTTCTGGGATCCACTGTGAGGAATTCGACTCCTAACCTTTGGCTCCACAACCTAACTTGCCGAGCTATCCAGACCACTTAGTACTGACAATAAATCCCTGAACGTCTTTGTGTGGCTGGTCAGGGTGCCTCAGTTTTCAGTTCCACGTGAAAAACCAACTTCTCTATGCTACAATTTTAAGAAAGGGCAGAGATAAAGAAATACTTTAAGGTCTGTACACTCCTTTTTGATGTCGCTATAGCTTTTCTTTCCTGTTGAACAATGATAACTTTTTAACTGGTTGCTATAGTATAGAAAGGACAAAGTGAGCTGCTGGGCAAAAAGATTACTGCTAGTTTGCTTTTGCTCCCTAGAAATCCTAAAAAGGCATCATGCTGAGCTGCATGCATAATGAAAACAAGGAATCCAGTCTGCTTATGTGGACAGCTAGCTAGCTGTTGTGAGCTCGGTGGTGTTTCCATTCCTTTAGGGATGTTTTTGTGCGTTACTGTTATGTAGTAAAGAGGGGAAATGCTCCTATGGTTGTCCTTTAAAAATAAAATAAAATAAAGGGTACTACAGAGAAGGTTTTGTAATCTCAGTTCAGTATATCTATTCCACCCTTTAGCAATAAGCACCCAGTGCTGCTCGGCTTATCATAATAACTGCAGAATAAACAAACTCTTGATTACTGCAGGCAAACATGTATCTTTATTACTAGCTGGGCAGAGATCCCAACTGAAATTGAAAAGCACAAAGGAAAAAATTCAGTGGGTGAAATCACAACTTCAGCCCACAATACACAATTAGACAATGCTTAGGCAGGCTGTATATTTTTCAGTCACGACCATGAAAGTAATTAAGGTGTTGGTGACCATGAAAAAAGAAATCTACCCTCTGCTATGAAAAGAAGTGAGCATACGTGTGGAGGCTTTTCCTTTGAGGTGTTTGTTGTGTGATCAACCTGCTATAGTCAGTGAATTTTTCAGAGGTTCCTATTCTTAGCTGCCAGTGGAGGCTGTTATTGCCTGGCCTATGATAAATTAAATACTATTTTCCAAAAAAATGAAGGAATGAATCCAAAGTGCGGAACAAAAAGCAGTTTTAAACCCATTTGTCTCTCCATAGCTGTAGGACTGCATGAGACAATATGACATGAAGAGGGCTCCTCTCTTTCTTGTACATTTAGCACTTAGAGGCATCAGAGAGGATGAATTATTCAGGAGAAAATTAAAAAGTATTTTGTTACTCAATTGAAATAATTGTCAACTGCTGTGGATTTTGTTGTTGCTGCTCTTTGTGTACAGGAAAAGACATCTCTGTTTTCAGTAACAGCAGCAGCTTTAGTGACATTCCCCCCAAAAGGTGCATAAAACTTGTATTTTTCCATGTATACGATCCTTGCCTGTTCTGAAATAAGCCTTATGTTTTATGATTTGCATCGAGTCCCCAAGTTTTTTTAAAAAAGCACAATTCTGATTATCATGCCCACCAGAAAGAAAACTTTCAAACTTTTTTTTTCATTCTGTCATCCTTATTGTCATCTGTGTGAGAGAGATAATGTGCATCTAGTGCAGAATTTAGAATTTCTGGTAAATTCTGTATTGCTATATAGTACATGTACCGAGATCTACAGAGGAAAATAGCTACAATTTCCCCAGTGTCCACCCCTTTCTCATTAGGTGGCACACAATGTCTCAATAATATCACCTTGAGACTTTTGTAGAAGAATAAAAGAAAAGGTTCTTTACTTGATTGAAATTACAGATCTGTGTATACTGCTTTCTTTACAGCACACATGCCAGCAACCAAAGGAACAGATCAACAGCAATGAATATCTGCCTCCAACTGATGAAAGAGAAGCATTCAGAGCATTTAGCAGAGTGATGGGACACTTTAAATTTCAAAAGTTGGAAGGAAATATTGGTTGGTGCTCGACAGATAATCACACTAGCCCAGAAATGTCACTCTCAATCACTCAAATAGACAGCATAGGAGGTTGTAGATAAATCTCCAATAAGGTAACATATAACATTCTGAAATAAGTTGTTAAGATAACTTTATACTAGTAGTTAGCCTGTTTTTCTTGCCAACTAACTGGGAAAAAATCAATAGGTTTGGAAGTACTTCTGGATGATGCAGAGATTTTCTATTCTAAAGTTGTTTTGCTTATAGAGGAATAGTTAAAAATAACACCCAAGGCTCATTAAAGTTTGGAGAAAGAAATCTTTTCATGGCTTCAACACTGAACATTACAAAGTACAAATGAACATCTCTCAAACTGCTTTGAGGTGAAATGGCAGTTGCCAAGGTAACAATGTCTGTATGGGGATATTGGGGGAGAAACAGGTGTTTTATTTTCAGCATGTCCTTTTAAAAGAGGCCTATGTGCCTATGAAAAAGAGAATATTACAAGAACATAGAAAGATAGCAAAGGAAACAGAACAGAGTATCAGGATGTTCAAATCAACATCTCAAGAGGAAGCATGAAAATAGTTTATTAATTAAATAGTTAAGTGTAATAGCCTTTCATAATAGAGTCTGATCTGACTGGAAATCTCCCCATAAAGTTGTATTAACTGGTTCTTCTAAAATAACTAATACAAAGAAAACAATGTGGTTATTCTTCAAGAAAATAAAGGATGCATTTGTTTCATTTATCACTCTTAAATTATGCAGGGAAAGATCATGCAGAAAAGAAACAGAAAAGCAGCTTGAGGCTTGTGCAAAATAAATTAGGAGCAATGGATCAGAACATGACCTAATGAAATAAAATATTCACAGTTTTTTTGTTACATGATTATGGTAATGTAAAGCAAAAATTCACATTAAAGGAGAGTTTAGGTGACATCATTGTGCCTGAACTCCACAGGTGCTTCAATTTTATATCCCAATTTGATTATAGGATAACACAATTGGAAATTCTAAATATCTCTATCTCCAGAAGAAAATAAGAGGGAAACTTTGTTTTAAGTTCAGTTTGCTTAATAGTAATATTGAAGTTTATATGTTAACATAAAAGCTGAACTTTATCTAGGCAATCAAATCACTCCTCCTATACATATACACTGAAATAGAGAAACAGCATAACTCTGAGTAAAGTGATGCATATTTTTTACAGGTATCAAACCTGTGGATATATGCAGGAGATGTTTTGGCTCCAGGATACTTCTGGTTATATCCTCTTATCTGGGGATGTGATATTACATCATCTCATCAGTTCAATCTGATCCTAGATCCTACCACCAGACTACCCAGGGCAATCAAGTGTAGGGATCCAATTCTCCGGGTACAGGCTACATTCTCAAGGAACTGCTGTGCTTCTCTGCATCTCTAGACAGAGGGCGTTTATACACGACCCCTAAGCTGCGCTGCAAATGGCTCCCAGCTCCGGAGCTTAGAAATGTTTCCCCACCAGCTCCGGAGTTTGCAGACAATTAAGTGCGTCCCCGCCCAGCGCACTTTTCTTGTACCTTCTCTCTGGAGGTGAAAAATATTTGATGCGGATAAGCGTGCCGGGCTCTCCTCTCTTGTCTGTTGTTTTTTTGCCTCCCGCCCCTTTAAGAGCCCCTTGAGAAGGAACCAGGAAGTAACAGGGCTCGTGGCAACTTCGACCGGCACCGGCAGGTTAGTAAAGGCTTCTTTTGTCCTTTTTTCCCTCCCTCCCCTCATGCCAACAGGAGCAGGAAGTGCTGAGGGGTGGGGACGCAGGAACAGAAATGAACGCCCAAGATCTCTGGTCCGAATTTAAGGGACCAGCGGATCTTAGGGGTCATGTGAAAAGGCCCAGAGAGGCAAGTTTCAGCAAAAACAGCACTGCAGGTACAGTCCAAATCAGAGAAGAACTTGAGGTCTTTCCTTCCTTGCGCCAGAAGCACCAACAAATTATACTGACAGATTCAATCCAGAAGCATCTTTTTGGTCAGACATAACAACCTGAGGTCAGTATATGGCTTGACCAGATGTTCTCACAGACAAGTTGGGAATATGCTGAGTGAGAACTATTTGCAGGAAGCAATAATCATTCAATTGTTGCACAATAACATAGGGCCCTATCACACAGGTGAACGAGGCGGTTAATATTAAAAGCTGTGTTTCTTTCTGAAGCCATCATGTGACAGAAAGTGTGGTTCCCACATTCCCATGGACGTGGTTAAAGTAACCACATTTTATATGCCCCCATGTCACTAACTCGCATTAGAAGCTCCAAGGGGGACTTCCAGAGGTGCGGGGAAGGCTGCCGCTGTCAAGAAACAAGGCAGGCAGGCAGGAGAGGGGGAGAGAGAGAGAGAGAGAGAGAGACAGAGAGACAAAGGCCGTTACTTCACGAAGTACTTCGCTTCGCAGCGGGATTGCCTTCGCTTTGAATGCGAAGCCGGTCACGTGGTCTCCCTTCACCCCCACCCCTCTTTCTCTGTCCTCACCATGCGAAATTTTAGGATCGAATCCATTACTACCTCACGTGCTCCCTTCGCATTCGGAAGCTTACTTGCAACGTCCGGTTTCTGCTTTCTTTTATTTTTTTTAAAAAACTACCACGGCGTATCGATGCATCAATACCCGGCTGTCATTTGCAGTCAGAGGCGCACAAGCCAGCAGTCAAGCCCTGCGCTCAAAGGCCCCTGCGGTTGTCCCGAGGACTTGTGGGCGGCC
Organism: Phrynocephalus forsythii; assembly: GCA_029282475.1. Taxonomy (NCBI): domain Eukaryota; kingdom Metazoa; phylum Chordata; class Lepidosauria; order Squamata; family Agamidae; genus Phrynocephalus; species Phrynocephalus forsythii. The sequence goes on from JAPFRF010000003.1 coordinate 63,164,918, forward strand.
ATCGTGTTTCCCTGAAGCAGAGCAGCTGGGTTGGGTTTTTTTGGGGGCGGGGCGGGGAGAGGCTTCTCTCAGCTTCATCGCCCTGTGTGCCCCGCCGCCGCTCTCTGGGTGGGCGCGCGCGGGGGTGTCTTGCAGCGGCGGCACCGACACCACCTCCCCCTCCCTCTGCGCAGCCCTTCGCCATCCCTTGCCAGCGGAGGGGCTCCGCTCACATCACCCGGGGACGCTTGCCCCCCCTCTGTTGCCCCTGCCCCGTGTACAGAAGGCAAGATCAAAAGAATGGGTTAACCGAAATATCTATGCATCAGCATTTTGGAGAAAAAGTAAGTTAAAAAAAATAAAAATATATATTAACTGGCCACACGTGACTTTGGATGCGAAGCGGGATGCGAAGCGAAGAAGATTCCCGGCCTCCGGCAGGGGAATCTCTCGCCCTGCTTGGAGCACGGTTTAGGGGGCGTGGTCGGGGTGGTGCCGAATCCAAAGAGGAGGAGCGTGCGGACTGAAGCGATCGATTCGCACGGAAATTACGGCTTGCCGCGCAGCGAGAGGTTCGTGAAGTAACGGCCAGAGAGACAGAGAGTGAGAGTGAGAGAGAGAGTGAGAGTGAGTGAGTGAGAGAGAGAGAGAGAGAGAGAGAGAGAATAAAGATATGCTAGCACTGGCAGGTGCCAGTTGCCCTGCCCTTCACTTCTGCTCCAGCTCTCAACTGGTGCCACCGCCGAGCCCTCCTCAGCCTTGCCTGAGGCAGCCACCAGCGAGGAGCTTCCTTGATGACGGCCCTCAAGGGAAAGCCCACCAATGCCTGGCTTTCGCCACTCCAGTCTACCTGTCAGTCGCTCTCTCACTCACCAGCCTCAGGATTGTCTTTCGCTCCTTCGCCAAGAAGGGAGTTCCCTCTTCTTTCCCCGTGCATGCATACACCCCTCTCCTTTCCCTTGCATGGCAACAGAGTCCCTGGCTGGCTGAGGATTTTGACTTGGTGCCTTCGGAGAGGGTGGCCTGTCACAGGGGGAGACCCACACCTTTGTTGGGAACCCCTGGCTGCCACCAGTTGGCCTCAGAAGATGTGACTTGTCCTTTTCATCCTTGTCCCACAAATGAGCCTCCTCCTCCTCCTCCTCCTTGCCCCAACTTGGCTGGCAGTCTCTTGAGCAAAATATCAAAGAGATGGCAGTCAGGGGAAACAGCAAGATAGAATGTTGCCACCCTGCATAACTGGTAAACCGACAACAATAAGGGGGGGACAGGTTTTCTGCACTCCCACTAATGTTTGACTCTTGTAAAAATGTGCATTTCAAACTGGACCAAATATTCTTATCCTCGCTAAAACCTGGCTAAGTGGGCGTTAACATTTAAAAAAAAACGCTGACTGTGGGGGCAAAGTTTTTGGAGCTGCTTTATTGGTAAATTAGATCCGGATTTTAAAGACCATGGGATAGAGCCCACAATGGTCACTTGAAGGGGAGATGACATCTTTAAAGGCTAACATCCAGAATGTGGTGTTTTATGGGGGGGGAGTGGTGGTATTTGGCTATCTTTGGGAACATGTTTTGCATCTCCATGACATGTCTCAACCTGGACCTAACAGTCTCTTTTTATCTTGTAAATTCTGTTCTTGTGGGTGTGATTGATGCCTAATTATTCTTGTTCCATTCTATTTTGGTTTTGAATTTCATTTGGTATTGTCAAGTGCTTCTGCCTCAGGATTTCTCATGTATATGGGATGTTCAAGGAGTACATTTCCATGGTTAGGTGGACATGTGAGCCCATGTATGTGACTCTGGCCAGTATGTGACTCTGGCCCTGTCTTTTCTCAATAGTCCAAGTAAATTTCACTTAGCTGCTTATTGGTGTGGTGGGTGAATTTCAACTAGACTTCAGTGCTCTGATTAATTGAGAAGCTCATAATGGGGGTTCCTTTCACAGTCAGCTGAGGAGGTGCTTTTTATTACACCACTATGCTTTATATAGAAATGGACCTGCAGACCTAAACAAATGTCCAACTATGGGGGGAGGGGGACCAAGATTCAAATCCACATATGGCACTGTAGCTCCATGTATAACCACTGAACCTCATATACTTCATCTTATTATCATCAGAGTAAATTAGGAGTGGGAAATCTTGTATCATGTACATAGCAGAATTATATTCCCTAAATGGGCTCCTTAAACATTGCTACTAATAATTCCAACAGCAGCAACAAATACAACTTCAGAAGATATAACACCATGGAAGTACTGTGTAGATACAATTAATTGGAGAAGCAGAAGATTTATAACCGAGTGCAGACGTGGTTTGTCTACTAAACTGACCAAGGAAAGATTAAATAACAGTAGTGAAGGAAGCTGGAATTTCATGAAGCAAAAAGTAGAAAAAATACAAAACAACTCTGTCAGATTTCCCAGAGCCTTACTTTGCACACAGACACTCCGCCAAAGGTAGAATACAAGACAGCAATCAGCATTTATTTCGCAATTATCAGTACTATAGAAACTTAGAACAGCTTGCCAGTCATGAAAGTGGGAAGTTCATGAACCTCTATCTTTTCTCTCACAGTACGCAAAACAGTTGACAGAGGGAGAAGTTTAACATTTGTTTTTAATCTTTGTTTCATAAACTAGAATTCATTTACTATATATAATGCAACTCTAAGTCATAAAAATTCAGCCATACATATCAGTGCAATTTAATATTCACCCATTACGTGACAAAAACAGTGAAACCACATTTTAGATTTGGATGAACTTTTTAAATGTTCTTTTAACTGATTTTTATGTTCATTTAAGAACATTTCCCATTAATCTTTTAGAAAGTTTTACTTAACTATAATTGGAACATGTCATACAGACAGATTTTCAGTATTGAGACACTGAAAAAATCATTGAAAGACCAATTATTGTTTTAATTTGCATACAGTCATTGTGCAGTGTCATCCTTGGGATGAAGCTCCAAATTTATCTTTCTGCGTGATTTAAAATGGGGAGAGTTTGACAGATAGAGAAAATAGCATTAAGAAGTCACATTCATGCCGCCTGTTGGGTGTTTTCTTGTTGTTTGTTGTTGTTGCTGTTGTTATCAAAAGGGAAAGGGAAAAACAAAGTTGTCAAATGGGGCAAAATTACTTAAAATTTTGAAGCAAAGATTGGGATTTTGTATTCGTTCACTTATATTGCATTAAAACATAATCTTGTATATGTAGACTCAGAGAGGAGTCACACCGAGTTGATAACATTTCCTTACAGGTAAAATGTACAAAATTACCAGCTGAGGTGGTGGGGGCTACCACTATACTTGGAATAAAATATTGCTTTCCCTTCCCTATGAGTGCATAAAATTATGTGTTTTGTATATTAGGGGAGGAGAAGGATTGAAGATTAGACACAAGAGCAGAGAAAAGGAAAGTGTTGTTCAGGTACCCCAGAAAGGTAGGGAGCATGAATGTGAGCTATTCTTGGCTTGAGTGAGTAACTGAACACATTGTTTGTTACCCGAAAGAAATTATGTCTTTTATACCACACATGAGAAGAACAGCAATCCAACAATTTCCGCAACAGCTAAGCAGGGGCAGTCATTGTATTACCCCATGCCTATAATGAATATGACTTCAGTGTGTGAACGTGGAGCTTCCAATCAATAAAGGGCTTTCTGTTCAGCAGCTTTTTTCTCGCTGCAGGACACCAAGCAGTCTATTGTAAAAGACATGCGTTTTTATGACCTTCCTTATATCTTATGGTACCTCTCAGGCCCCAGCTGGGAAATGAAGGCTAGATTCTTCCTGAGTTGTATACTCGTCGGCTTTATTTAAACTTGTCTCAGATGCCATCTGCGTCCCTTTAATTGTCACCTGCCATCTGTCTCAAAAACTACCTCAGTATTTTTAGTAATATGCTGGAAGTCTTGCTCCTTAGTATTTGATGGCCTAAAGGCAACAAAAATATATTAAAAATTGAATAAGTAATATTTCTATGAACATAAGTCTCAAAAACATTTTTAGCTGTTAAAGCACAGCCTTCTGCTTCTTTATCCCTAGGGGTGTGCACTCTCCCTCAACAGGATGTGTTTTCAGACTGAGTCTTATATTGTGCATCTAGCCTGTAATCATTTGTATAAATTTGGATGGGAGTTCCAAATGTTATTGTATCCTATTTGCAACCCTCCCATATTTTTCTACTGCTTCTTTCCTATTTTATCCTGCCACCAAAAAAAGGCATTAAGGAATGAAAAACATTGAAGAACTGTCTCAGCTGGTTAACACTCAGAATTATCTGCCTGTTTTTTCATGTGTGTGTCCAAAAGGCATGCAGTTTTACTTACAGCAGTGTTCTCTTTTTAAAAAGAGATGTGCTATAAAGCTATAAACATGTGTATTTTTCAGAGGAGATGAGATTTAAGTTATCATATTGAATGTTTCTACCCAAAAGCATACGACTGAAATAACTCTATCTGGCTTAAATAGTTGCCTACAACTTAAGTCGTCCCCATATATTTTAAGCATATGCATCTACAGTTTCATTCATAGTTTTAAGAATGGTTTTTGAGGTAACATGTTGCATATTTTTGAAAACATTAAAGTATCTATAATGTGGAGGAATAAAAATTGCAAAATTAGACTAGCTATTGCTTTCCACGCTAATTTTTCTTTGTTTGATTATGACTTGAAACAATGAATTATTCTTGTCCACTGAAGAAGAGATGGATAAAGATTAAAAGCTACATTTTTGGCATTCCAGCAATTGAGACCAGATAAATAATTACTGCCTCCTGAAGTCCAGGTAAACTAGGCAAGGGCAAGCAAATGAATTATCCTTTGATATCCATGTGAATCTTTATATGGTTCTGCAATTATCTAACAAACAATGCTGTCATTACAAGAAGTCAACACGGGCTTCTTAAAAACAAGTCATGCCAGACTAATTTGATCTCTTTCTTTGATAGAATTACAGGCCTGGTGGATGAGGGGAATGCTGTGGATATTGCTTATCTGGACTTTAGCAAGGCCTTCGATAAGGTTCCCCATAGTATTCTTGCTAAGAAGTTAGTAGGAAGTGGGATAGATAGTGCTACTGTTAGGTGGATTTGTAATTGGTTGACTGATCGCACCCAAAGGGTGATCATAAATGGCCTCTCATCAGCTTGGAAGAGACATGACCAGTGAGGTGCCCAGAGTTCTGTTCTGGGTCCAGTGCTGCTCAATATCTTTATTAATGACTTGGAGGAAGGAATAGAGAGTATGCTAATTAAATTTGCAGATGATACCAAATTGGGAGGGGTTGCTAATTCCCTAGAGGATCGGATGAAAATCCAAAAGGACCTTGACAGATTAGAATGCTGGGCCAAAGCTAATGGAATGGATTTCAACAGAGGGAAATGTAGGGTGCTATATCTAGGTAAAAAGAATGAATTGCACAGATATAGGATGGGGGACACTTGGCTAGAGAATAGTACCTGTGAAAGGGATCTGGGAGTCTTGGTGGACCACAAATTGAACATGAGTCACCAGTGTGATGCGGCGGCCAGGAAAGCCAATGCGATTCTTGATTGCATCAACAGAACCATAGTGTCTAGATCAGGGGTCCTCAAAGTTTTCAAACAGCGGGCCGGTTCACCACCACCCAGACACCACTGGGGGCCGGATCACAGTCCAAAAGCAGCTGCGGAGGCTGGCTTGCTAACAAAACAGGGGGTAGGTTCTGGTCCCAGGGGCCGGATTCAGGACCTGGGGGGCCACATCCGGCCCCGGGGCCTTAGAGGACCCCTACCCACTCTATTCTGCTCTGGCCAGACCCCACCTGGAGTACTGTGTCCAGTTCTGTGCGCCTCAGTTTAAAAAGGATGTTGACAACCTCGAGCGGGTGCAGAGGAGGGCGACCAGGATGGTTGAGGGTCTGGAGGAAATGTCTTATGAGGAACGACTTAGGGAAATGGGAATGTTTAGCCTTTCAAAAAGAAGACTGAGAGGGGATATGAATGATAGCTATGTTTAAATAGTTGAAAGGATGTCATATTGAAGAGGGAACAGGTTTGTTTTCCATGGCTTCAGGGACTAGGACTCACAGCAATGGTTTCAAACTACAGGAAAAGAGATTCCATTTGAACATTAGGAAGAACTTCATGACAGTTAGAACTGTTTTGCAGTGGAATATGCTGCCACGGAGGGTGGTGGAGTCTCGTTCTTTGGTGGTTTTTAAGCAGAGGCTGGATGGCCATCTGACTGAAATATTGTGAAGGGGTTCCTGCATGGCAGGGGGTTGGACTAGATGGCCTTTGAGGTCTCTTCCAACTCTATGATTCTATGATTCTATGGTTGTCATGATTATTTGATTCACATATATATATTTAACCCTTCCAGGGATAAATGTTAGCTGTGACAGAGGGCTACAGACTGAAATCGCCAAGGTGTGTGATCAGGGTCGGCGCTAGGTTCTTTTGCACCCTAGGTGAGGGGTGGGGGGCGGCGGTGGCGGGGGTGGGGGGCAGGGCGGCAGCAGGCAGTCGGGTGGGGCGGCAGGGGGGCAGCGGATGATGGGGGACAGCGACGGGCATGGGGGCGGATGGCGACGGGCATGGGGGTGGTCAGCGATGGGCACAGGGGGCGGACAGCGACAGGCGGCAGGGGGATGGATGGTGGTGGCCAGCGGTGGTGGGGCAGCGTGGGGAAGCAGGCTGGCCAGTGCCCCCTCTCCATTTTGGCGCCCTAGGCAACTGCCTAGTTCACCTTAATGGACACGCCAGCCCTGCATGTGATGAAGTTCTATTGTGTGCTGTGGATGCTACGTGCCAGGCTTGTTCTGGTATGGGGCTTCTTTGCCTCCTGTCCAGAGACAGCTATGGGGCTGGTCGGGCAGCCTATATAAGGCTACATGTGCCAGTCACAGCCTCCGTTTGTTCACTTTATCAGAAGCATTCCTCCATCCCACTCTGTGGTTAGTGAGAATGAGAGTAGCTGGTTGCAAATTTGTTTAGGGTGGATAGGAATTTTTGGCTGGTTCTCAGATTGGACTAGAGAACTGGCGTGTTTTTGCTCATCCCATTCTCCCAGGTTTAAAAAATTAATTAGCAGTTTTGGTCACAATTAGGCAGGTAGTGCAAGATGTTAGAGGTTTCTGACTAGATCAGGAGTCAGTCATTTAACTAGTGACAGGTAACTCTCAGCTACCAATTGCAAAAGGAACAGAAGAGCATAAGAATAAAAAGAAATCACAAGAGAGCATGGCTAATAATTATTGGAGGGCTGTCTCTGCATAATTCAGACCCTAATGAACAATTGGGCAGCAGTCTTCTGAAGCAGGAATTTACTGAACTCTGGTTTGGGCTGGAGGTCAGTAGACTCTAGTCCCATTCCTGCTTGCACTACAGTCTGCCCCCTTTGTAAGTAGGGAATTTAAGACTTAAGGTTTGAAATATATTTAATAAAGTTGTGTCCCAGTTATAAATCCAGCCTATTGTGTCTCATCTCATTATTCTAGGCTAGGTGGACAAATTTGTTAGAATGTCATAATGTTGATCTTGACAGCTGAGTGGGGATTCAGACCTAGTTCTCCTTGTTCACATTGGGTGGCATGATCAGAGGTAAGCTCAGTTCAACTTAAGAGGGTTATTTACAAATATGTGTGTGAACCTTTAAAGCCCCAGCCATGTCTTCTTCTTAAATAGAGATGGGCACAAAAAGGAAATATAGTGCTTTGTTTTGTTTTGTTTTGTTTTGTTTTGTTTCAGTCTTCCTTTCTTTTGGTTTCATTAACAATGGATTTTTAAAAGGATTATTGTCATGAAATGAAATGCTTTGTAAGGCTATAAATAATGGAGAGCTTTCTTTTTTTAATTTAAATCAAAGACCCCCAAACCTTTCAATTTGATTTCAATCAAAGAAACCACTGTAAACAAGCTAGAAACCTTATTGCTAACTGTTGCACAGAGAGATTGGGGAGATAAACACAGCTGATCTGCAGCATGGCAAGGAAAGAAAAGGAAATATTTTTTAAAATAACCTCCACAGTCCTACTTAAAAAGGAAAGGAAAACAATCAGTTTAAATCAACTTGCAGACACAGCTAGTCAAGGGAACAGCTCAGTTCCCGGTTAGTTTCAGGCAGATCAAGATCACAGATAAGTTATCTCAACAGCTGATGTGCAGGAAGAAAAGAAAATAAATCAATCAGTATAGAAATAAACATACTCTTCTCAAGATGGCTGGATCAAGAGGCTAAGATGAATCGTTTCATTTCCAAAACAAAAAATGGTGTTTCGTTTCATTTCTTGATCACATGCTTTTTGCGGTTTCATTTCATTTCATAAGGTTTTGTAAGCTTTCAAAATGACAAAACAGTGTGTTGTTTTTCATAAGGTGCCCATCCCTATTTTTTAATAATTTTGTCAAGGAGAAAAATAGAAATGACTGTCAAAAGAATCAAATGTCTTTGGCAACCAACTGGCCAAATATAAAACAGGGAAGATCATATGACTATAACTGTCACAACTGACTGTGGTAGGATGGCAGGTGCAAAAGCAGGGTCGGGCGGGGGGTGATAGCAACGGGGGTGGTGGCAGATCCCGTGATATAGCAGGGCCACGATATATAAGCCATGGTGTAGTCAGGGACTATAAACCTTGTAAACCGCCCAGAGTGGTCTTTGTTGTTACATGGATGGTATATAAATCCAATAAATAAATAAATAAATAAATAAATAAATGTGGCTGGAATGTTTACTCTTTTCTATCTTTGAAATAATATTATTCTTTTATACTCTTGGAATATTTTTATTGTGAACTTACGGTGTAAGCTTACTCAATGATTTAAAAAATCCCATTAGCATGAGTTTGTTTGCTGCTCAGTTCATTCTCTATTCAGAAATGGTTAAATTTTGTGAAATTATCATGAAGGCTTTTCTTCCAGTATACATGGAAGTATCTTGATTCTATATAAATAAAATTTTATCACACTGAAAAGGAATGCTTGCTGTGAATTGGTACACAAAAATTTCCTGGCATTTTGGAGTCTGTACAATTGAGGTCTGCTTCTGGTCTTTGTGGCAGGCAGTTTAAAACCAGGATCCTCATTAAAGAAAGAATTGCCTTGATGTGGCTTTTTTGAGTAATTAGCATGTTCTAAAAGAGGTAATTATCAGCTTTCTGATCAAATCACTTAAGGAGTAGAGTGATTTTAAAAATCCTTAAGTGATAAAATCACTTAAGGTGTAGAGCTGTATGTACCAAACCCAGTTCCTGGTGTGAAAATAGCAGGAGAAATTATGAATGACTTTAGTCATTCATAAGAGGAGGCTGCTTGAGCTATAAGTTATACATTATCTATTTACAAGAACTAGCTAAACATTAGCCTAGCTAATCTATGAAGTTAGTAAAAGTTATTGAAAGTTTGAGTTCTGGCACAGACATATTAATGTTCATATGAGGCAAACACAATTGGCAGAAGGAAATCTTTTGAACTTGATCACCTGGCAAAAATGTTGTTAATGCTGGTAACTGAAAAGCAGATTCAACTCAATCTGTGATCTATTTTAAATATAAGACTAATATCCCCCTTTTAAAGAATAGCTATTTGCATGGAATTTTTCTCTGAGTGAAAGGTTGATTAGATAGCTATATTTTGATTCCCATATCCAAGATTAAGTGAAGTGAAAATAGTGGAAAAAATTTCTGAGTAGTTTAAGGAAGCTGAAATAGAGGCATCGTTTTAGGAAAAGCTGGAAATGAATTTACAAAAGATGGTGACCCAGATGCAGAGGAAATTTGATAAATCAATAGAATGACTAAAAGAACAGATGAAGAAAATGGATTCCAAAGTTGAGGAATTTGACAACATGCTTAAAGCAAATGTTGAAAGGTTGTACTGGCAAGAAAATAAACATAGGAGCACAGGGTTTTTGAGCATGAAGCTTGTTTTTTATTGGAAAAATGAGGTATTTTCCTCAGCCATTAGAGGGTCATTTATTTTAAACAAGTGAAAATGCTTTATTTTGAATTGTTCTGGCATATATGGATGCCTCTGTTGAATATAAGTTGTGTTTAGGAGGGCTGCTAAGTAATATATGCCAGGAACATAGGATCTGGCCTGCAAGAAAACTTCCAAATCCAATCTGTTATGTAGAGCCAGCAAAGAGAGAAACGCTGAGTAGGGGAAAGCTCTCCTTCCTGGACAAGCCAAGAAGCTGCCAATCTTGATGATTTCTCTGGTCAATTTCTCTTTGCCACTCATGTGTGTACCTTTGCATTAAGTAGTCCCATCACTTCACTTCTTTCTCCAACCCCACCCCACCTTCACATGTATGGGAATGTGTGCATGTGTGTATGTTGAGCTGAAGGAAACCCTTGCAATTCAATCTGTTTTATTTTTTCCTAGCTGTAATAGTGATCTGGTGCCAGCATTAAAAAGTAGTTGTGAGAAGGTGTGTGACAAAGCCTCAAATGAAAACATTCTAAAAGCCTGTGAAGACCCTTCAATATACAACACAATTTAAAATGGATCAAATGTTTTTCTAGGAGCATGCATGTACTGACCATCTCCATTTTCTAATTTATTTTCATAGCGTAGCCATACCCTAAGTCTCTCATGACTGCACAGAAACTCTGATAAGTGCTAGCAGGGTACAGAAGAAGCATAAATTGAGGGTAATGTGTAGCCTACATAATTAAATTGTAAACTGCCCAGAGAGTGCTTGAAGTGCTATGGGGTGGTATATAAGCAGAACACTGCTTTTGCTTTGCTTTGCTTTGGATGCAAAAGTGGATTTAACAGTATTCATGCTCATATAGCAAGAGATTGCTATATACTCTGGTCTGGAGTGCTGTCTTTCCTTTCCATTTTTTATCCTTGGACTTTAGACAGTAAGAAGATTGCATCAAGCTGCCACCAATAAAGTAACAAATACTTATCTTGAGAGCAACACTGAGAAAGCTATTTTTTAAAAGGCATGTTTATTTGACCTTGGTTGGACTTCAATGTTTTCAAAATAACCTGCTGGATAATAGCTCCCTTCGCTCTGCCTGCTCCCCCCCTTTACACCTCCCTCTTGGAAGAAACTACAAATAAGTGATATTAACCCTTTGATGTGAGCTATAAGAATACAATCAGCTGAAATATACATTCATATCAAGTTTGCCAACATACTCTTATGTGGTTTACAGAAAATAATAAACATTATGACATCACATATGGAACCATCTTCTAAGGATTTAGTGATTTTGGATCTTGATCAGGAAGCAGAGGCAGAGCAGAGGGCTGATTCTAATTTAAAGATGATTACAATGGGATTTGTGCAGGATGAACTCTTGAAGAGAGCTGAACTTTATCTAGATCAGGAAATAGAACTAGAACAGAGAGCTGATATTAATCTGCAGACAAACATAATAAGATCTGTGAGGGATAAATTTGCAAATGGACGAAATCTAGAGATTCTGTTGGAGTTCTGTTGGAGGTTAAGGCAGAGGAGAGAACAACTTGGGGACTTTTCCAACAACAAGGGATCTATCAAGATAGGGAAACAATTGTAAAGATGGTGGACCTGGCAGGAAAAGAGAATATCCAGAAAGTGAATATCTGGCTTAGTGAATCGGTTATGTAAAAACTTATTCTATGTATCCTGACTGTCTAAAGCTATTAACTGATTGTCATGATATGTCTTATTTTATGCGTTTTTAATATTGTGAGCCGCCCAGAGTTCCCGCCAGGGAAGATGGGCGGGATATAAATCCATAAATAAATAAATAAATAAATAAATAAATAAATAAATAAATATGGGAAATGGAAAACAGAAATGTGAAGATCAATCTGAAATATAAAAAAATGTTAATCTGTCAGGTATAGATAATAACTTCTATAACTTGAGTTATAGAAGACCTTTGAAATTAGATATCTTTTAGAAGAAGTAAATATACTTGTTTGATGACATTTATTATACATTAAGTTAGCTAAAACATAATCTAAGTGGTCTAGTTAATTGAAGAATTAAATTTGTAGGATTGAGTATACAAGCTAGTTCAATATTGTATTTTATATATATATATAAGATAGAAAGAATTATATATAGAATTATATATATGATAGATAGATAGATAGATAGATAAGATATATATAAGATATATGTGGATAGGATAAAAATGAAATTATGAAAATATGTTTTTTTTAAAGTTGGGAAAGGAGATATTTATTATATTGGGCTGAAATGTTGGGGGGAAACTGTGATTGACTTTGTAACACAACAGAAGACAAGCAACATATTTATTTTATTATGTTTAGTGTAGAAAACAAATAAAATGTGAAAAAGGAAGTATCCACAGTGTTCTGTTATATTATGTGTTTATTTTCTTCTTTTTCCAACGCTGGCATCCTTATATGCTATCTAGAGATGGGCACGAAATGCCAAAATGACGTTTAGTGTTTATTATTTGGGCCGTTGGGCCCACTTTGTTTTGTTTCCATTTTTCAGGACCCTGGGGCCAGCTTTGTTTCCGTTTCTTCATTTTTTGGGTGCGGCAAGCTGAGGCCGCGAGCCCTCCCAGGGCCGGGTGCCACTGGAGCCGGAAGCATGCGGGCTGGGAGAGTGTTCCCGCGGCCACGGAGAGCCCTCCCGGGGCTGGGGCAAGCCTACAGGGACAGCCATCCCGCAGCCACAGGGAGCCCTCCCGGGGCAGGGGGCCGCCGGAGCCAGTGGTAAGCCTGCTGGGAGAGTGATCCCGTGGCCACGGGGAGCCCTCCTGGAGCCAGGCACTGCTCCGGTCACCACCCACAACAGGCCACCACCCCCGTAGCACTGCTGAGCGCCGACCTCCCTTGGGCCCCCTCCCCAAGGACCGATCCGCCGCTCCGTCCACCACCCCCATCGGGTCGCTACCCTGGAGCCCCACGCAGCACTGCCCTAACTGGGGCTCTTCTCCCCGGGAACCACTCCACTCCAGGAGCCCCAGCCCCAGCAGACCACCGCCCCGCACCCCCCGGGCCTAGACCCAGGAAACCTGTGGGGGGTGCTGCTGCACTCCCCCGTGCTCTAACGACGCCCTCTGCTCCTGCTTCTGAGCCAGCTGCATCGTCGCTGCTTTGCCATGTGGCCAAGATGGCGCCGGGCGCAGCCGAGCTCCAACATCCTCCCCTCCAAAGCCTGCAGAGTGCCAATGAAGAGGCTGAGATCCCAGAGCCCAGCCCTCATAAGGGCTCGGATCCCACCTCTTCTCGTGAGACTGGCAAAGTCTCACGTCAGCTCCGGCGGGGAGGGGGCAAAGAAGCTCCACCAGGCCCAGGCCCCTATCGCCGCCCTCCGCTGTTTCATTTTTTATTGTACGAGCAGCGCGATGCCAGTAATGGAAATGAACAGAACCAAAAAAATTTTCTTGGTTCTGTTCAGTTCGAGCCTGCCCCATCGCAACGGTCGTTATTAATACCATTACGTAACAGAAGAAATAACGGAGAACGGTAATGAAAAAATGGTCATTTCATGCCCATCTCTAATCCTATCTATACAATTTTCCTCTAATCTAAGCACATTGGAAAAGACAAACATTCTATGGCATTTTGTTGTCATTACTTTAAGAGTTGTTGTTGCTGCATTAGGGGTCCGCTAACCAAAGTTCTCTTCTGTACAAACAACAACAAGTTTCGGCCAACCTTCAACAATTTGTGTTAGACAAATCAGAGACAATTCATGATCACAGCAAGAGAGTTGTTTATGCTAAAATTAGAGGGTGAGATGCTGCCCATCGTTGGACTCGGAGCCTTGGAACTTAACAGTTTTCACATTTCATGCCATCTGGTGGTCTAGAACACTGCAATATCAAGCTAAATTCATGCCAATGTGTAGTTTCTTCTGGCAGGGCCCAAGGCCAAGGAGTAGACGTTTGCTATGAAGAAAAAAATAGATATGAGCTTTGATTATCTGGTGGAAATATATCCAGTGTTGATACACAGCACACATTTTAAATAGATGCTGGTAATGTTTCTTATTCTAAAGGGTACAGCTATCCACTGAGGAGAAAAAAAGAGGCTCAATAGATTTGATAGAAAGAAGGATTGTTCTATTCCTGGAAGATGAAGAGGTGTTTTTTTTAAAAAAAAAAATCTACTTCCTGCCAAGAACCAGACTTCAAGGGCATTACAAGTGATAATCCTAAACCAGCTTCAACTAGACAAAAAGAAATATCCGGCTGTTACTGAGGTTTGTTTCACTCCTGCAGGTACTGCTTTCATTCTTTCTTTTTTTCACTTTGGAGGAATGTAAAATAATGTTGCTTCTTCTAAGGACAAAATAAGCCCAGGTTCATTCCTCCTACTGGAGGGGTGGGTGGGCAAAGCCTCTTCTCTTTCTAGAATTTATTTTTGGCTTTAAAACTAGCACAGCAAATAGGACAGCAAAGCATAGGAAGTTGTTCTGCAAGATGAACAAAAGTGTTCTGCAAGATAAACAAAAAAATCATATAAGTCTTACCTTGATTAACAAGCATTTTCTCGCAATACGAGTAATGCAGTGAGTGAGAGAGTAGAGGAACGCAATCACCTGAGGGGGATTCACTTCCATGTGCAGCCTTCTAACCCCCCAACACAAGCTTGCCTTTCCAGATGCTCCCCTCCTCCCAACCGGCTGCCTGCCCAGTGCCCCCTCCCAAAGCAACCCAGCTCCTGCAGGCTTTGTCGGTGAGCACCGTGCACAGACACCACCTCTTACCTTGAACGTGGCTGATAAGCTGGCTGCCTCTGCATTTCCTCTCCCTTCCCCCCACCCTATCCCAGACACGACATGCACCTCCATTCTCTGCCTTGTTAAGTGGCATCTTGGATCTCTTTCTTCATGTTTCTTCTCCCTTGCTTCTTGATTGTCTCAACTCTTTCAGAGGAGGAGAGAATGCTGGGTTTTCTCTTTTGTTTCTTCTCCTATGCTGAAAAGTGCTTTGGTGGGTTCCTGCATGGAAAGCTTGCATGTTTGTACATGAGTGTGGGTCTGCGATGATTCTCAGTCCTCCAGGTGAGTTTATCTGGAAGTTGAGTCATGGCAACTGGACTTCTTAAGCTTCTCAGACACTCTATCCATGTAGGCAATGACCAGGTTCTTCCATCAGGTCTGGGTCTCAGGCTGATCTATTGTTCTTCTGGGTTGGCACACTGCTTTGTTGAAGGCCCACTTTGGATATCCACAGGCATTAAGTGCTATCTTCAGATGCCTGTCTTCCTTTTTCTTGGCTTTAACAGGAAACACTGTTTTACCTTCCCACTTTTTATGGTGGTACCTATTTATCTACCTGCATTTACAAGCTTTTGAAGTACTAGGTTGGCAGGAGCTTGGGTTATCAACGGGAGCTCACTCCACTGCATGGCACCTTGGATTTGAACCACCGAGCTGCTGACTTCACAGCCAACATTTTTTGGAGCCTTAGTTCACCGAGCCACCACGCTACATATATGAATGGTCTAATCACACCTTTTTTGAATTACTGTCATAGTGCATATTCCTTTAAATCATTTTAACCCCCCCACAGCCTTTGTGTCAATGTGTCATTTAATTTCTGTCAGCAGGAAGGTCTAGGTGCTTATTACTTTGAGGGGGTTTGTGGCATGGCAAGGGGTTTGACTGAATGGCCCTTGAGGTCTCTTCCAACTCTATGATTCTATGATTCTATAATTAAATTGAGAAGCAATAACTTGTTAACCCACTAATACACTTGGATACTAGGCCAGAAATAAATACCATGTGACCCCAAAGCCTGACAGGAATGCAATGAAAAGTTGTGTAACCAGAGAGGGACATTTTGCTGGTGCAATGTAGCCTGAGCCATGGAAAAGACTGCCTTTTAATTATTTTGAACTCATAGTTGTTGACATCATAGTTCTGTACCTCTATTATTCTCAGGATACCCACCCTTTCGTAACATTGAACTGGAATCCTGCCTTCAAATTTTTCTTTAATCTTCCTCAATAGCTGTTTCAAGTCATTGCTGCTTTCAGTCAGTATAGCTCTCCAGGCAGAGAGAGAGAAAACATATATTCTTAGGTGAACAGTGCTGGAGGAGAACAAAGTTGGATATTTCATATATGAGGTGGGTTAAAAGCCTGGGCAGACATCATTAATGTACGAGTATGTAATGTATTATTTATATGTTTTATTGTTCTAATTTTATTATAATTTTGATGTTTTAATTTTTTTTATTGTGAGCCACCCAGAGACTTTGGGTAGTGGGCGGAATACAAGCTATATAAATAAATAAATAAATAAATAAATAAATAAATAAATAAATAAATAAATAAATAAATAAATAAATAAATCCTTTCCAACTGATTCCAGGGTTTGTTTGCTTATTTTTTCTGTCTCATTTGTAGGTGGCCTTTCTCTTGATGAGGAGACTCAAGGTGGCTCACAATGTTAAAACAAGTCACAAACACAATAAATAAATAAATAAATAAATACATTTAAACTTTAAAAGCATCCAGGGACTCTATAGTTATTAATGATATTAAATGCATTCCTCAAGCAGTCTGTCTTCAGCTATCAGCTAGAAGATAAAATGGAGGAGCTAATCTTAACCTCCCAAGGGACAGGATTGCACAATTTAGGAACAACGACAAACAAGCTCCTCTCTCCTGTTGCCACCAAACTTGCATATGGAGATGCACAATGTTAGCATGGGGGGGGGGAGCAGGAGTGAGGGCAAAGGCCTTGAGAGAGCCCGTGGTTGAGTACATTTTAGCTGTTCATGGCACTTTGAGGCAGCCAGGGACTGAAGCATAATCAGTAGAGATGGGCATGAATCGAAAAAATGATGTTTTGGTTTTTCATTTTTCGTTGTGGGTCCGTTTTGGTTTGTTTTTGTTTTTTGTGAATTTTTTGAAAAAAATTCATTTTGTTTTTTTCATTTTTAGTTTTTTGTTTTTACTTGCTTTTTGCGAGACTTAAAGCATTTCCGCGCGTGCACATCCCCCCAACGCCCCAGACCAGAGGGAAAACACTAAAAAAAGATGCTGGCAGAGACACAGTATAGACTAGGTATGCAGGGAGGCTCTAAAGGCAGTGGCGGGCGTTGCATGACTGCACTGTGTGGCAGGGGAGGATACTCACTGAGAGGTATGCATGCACACAGGGAGGCTGCAAGAGAAATTTTTTCTTCTTTCCCCTAAGAGCCAGGCTGCAGCCAGCAGGAACACAAAGACACACACCTGCCTGGCTGGCCTAAAGTAACAAGTTGCAGAGACAGCAATCCCACCCTAACTCCCACCGCAGACTGCAAGGAGGACAAGGGCTGCCAAAGCTTTTATTGCCCTCTGTGGCTGCCACACCTAACCAGTCTGCAACTTGGGCATGCTATTGGTTGAAATTGTCCAAGAATTTACATGATCCCATCACATGGCTTGCATCCATCTTGAGGCTGGAATCCATTTTGTGTCATCCTTAAAGGGAAAAGAAAAAATACATCACAATGGGAGAAAGACAAAAGCAAACATTTTAAGGACCGCAACCCCCTGGTAGGTAATAATTTCAAATAATTATCACTGTGTTTTTATGGATGTCCAGGGCATTTTAATACCCAAGAAATCAATATTACGCATCTGGGAGCCATTTGGGGTTGATGTCCCCTTAAAGGAAAAAAACACATTGATCTGAAAAAAGACATAAATGCACATTTTAAGGATGTCAACCCCCTGGTAGGTGTTATCAGACAGAATAAATAATTATTGCTGGGTTTTTACAGGTATTCGGGACGTTTTTTAACATTTAAAAACAGCTCATTTCATTGCGTGTCACCATTAACAAAAATGAAATGTAACGTACCTAATTTTCGTGGTTCTGTTCTGTTCGTTCCAATTCATCACAATTTTCGTTATTCATTTTGTTATGTAACAAAACGAATAACAAATAACGGAATGAATTTTTTTTTCGTTTCATGCCCATCTCTAATAATCAGTGTGGCTAGTTAGTCTTTTGGTGTACGTGTGCATATTCATGTGCATCTGGAAGAGTCATGGCTACTGGACTTCTTTTTTGAGAGATAGAAACGTTTCACTGTTTATCCAAACAGCTTCATCGGTCTGAATACAGCTAGTGCGAATCCTCCATCTTATAGTCAGCTTTGACCTCTTGTCACCCTGGCTTGAATTAGGCTCATAAGATGGACAATGGCCTAAATAGGCTTGTTAGGGGAGACAATAGTATCCATAGCCTAAGGTGAACAATGGCCAAACCTATCAAGAATGGGTCGTTAGCTATGGCCTTGGTGGTGAAGGCTTTTTTTTTCACCACCAAGGGCATAGCTAATGATCCATTCTTGATAGGTTTCAGCACCTTAGGCCATTGTTCACCTTAGGGCTATGGATACTATTGTCTCCCTAACAAGCCTATTTAGGCCATTGTCCATCTTATGAGCCTAATTCAGGCCAGGGTGACAAGAGGTCAAAGCTGACTATAAGATGGAGGATTTGCACTAGCTGTATTCAGACTGATGAAGCTGTTTGGATGAACAGCGAAACGTTTCTATCTTTCAAAAAAGAAGTCCAGTAGCCATGACTCAACTTCCAGATAAACTCACCTGGATGACTGAGAATCTTCACAGACATATTCATGTGCACGCACCCACACACAGAGAGACAGAGAGTTTTGTGATTATTACAGAGAGGACTAATTTCATGAGCTCACAAAGTTACATCAGACATGTCAAACCATATTACATCAGAAAGGCACACTGGCATGAAATCAGAAGTTCTTGCCTCTTGGCCACAGGTTTTGGCCTTGAAATCTCAGGAATTTGGAAGCTGTTGATCTGGGAGCCTTAGTAGGATGGGATTTGCAGCACAAATTTGGAGGGGTTATTTGACAGGGATGAAAAGGCCTGCCTTGTGATTTGTAGGGCTGGAAACTGGGAGATGCTGTGCGAGTGACAATTCCTTGTGCACAAGGCAAGGAAAGAGCTGTGTCAGCATCCTATAAATATGTTTCTGTAGCCTAATATAGGTAACCCAATTTAAAACAGGGATTTAACAGAAATACTCATGAAACTTGAAAGCCTGAAAAAAGTTTTTTAACAACTCGAATTACTCCAGTGAGAGATATTGCATACATCACAACCAGAACATCATTTATGGAATGAAATACCCCATGTACAAATGCCACATACTTTCTGACAATCAATCACTTTTCTATACAATGACAAATATATAACTACCCACTGTATTCTGAGCACATAGGGGTGTGTGTGTGTGTGTGTGTGTGTGTGTGTGTGTGTGTGTGTGTGTGTGTGTGTGTGTGTGTGTGTGTGTGTTTATGGAATTAGTTCTAGCACTAGTGCATCAATATTAAATTGTTTATCAAAATAAATTCTTTTCTAAATAAATAAATTCTTTCTCCTCGTCACCAGCCTCTTCTTTCGGTGTGCATTTGGTGGAGAGGAGGTTTGGTGTGCTGCTCTGTGGTTGCACGTGGTGCCCACCATTTGGTTCAGGTGTGCAACACCATTTTGTGACCCAGACCAGCTGGGGGTGGTAGAGCGGTAGCACTGTAGCTACATTGTAGGTGTCGGATTTGTGTTTGGAGGGTGAGAGGGTGACGATGTGCATTAGGAAGTCTAAGACAGATTAGAGGGGGTGGGTGCTAGAATAGAGTTGGGGCAATGTTCTAGGGTAGCCATATGCCCCCTTAGGCCATACCTAATTACATGGGGTTTAGGGGAAACCAGGAAGGCTATCTGAGTCATGGTGATGGCACACCATCGACAAAGTTTCAGTTTTGGAAATTGATGAGGCAAGTCCTTGAGCCGCCTCATGGCACAGTGGTTAAATGCCTGTACTGCAGGTAAAACTGTGCTCACGACCTGGGGCTCAATCCCAGGTAGCTGCTTCATGGTTGACTCAGCCTTCCATCCTTCCAAGGTTGGTAAAATAAGTACCCAGCTTGCTGGGGGGGGGGGGGAATGTGTAGCCTGCATACTGTAATTAAAGCTGCAAACCACCCAGACACTACTTGAAATGGTATGGGGCGGTATATAAGCAGAACACTTGGTTTGGCAGGGTTAAGATTGTGCTCACATTCTTTTTGGCGGCTTTGGATTACAGGCCCAAGGACATTCATTGGTCAGGGAAGTGGTTGTCGGGGTGTTATATGGTGTATGTCAGGGAGTTTCCAAATGTTTAATTGTTCAGATTTTGTTTTGTTACAGGTATAAGGTGTGGCAGTTCCCATTGGCATATTCTTATCTTGGGACACAGTTTCATTTACTGGGCCAGAAAGTATGCAGCAAGATCCAGCTGGGGTTGCCATTTGGGGTTGAGAGCTACTGTTGTGTGTGAGTGGAATGGGAAGAGAGGGATGTTGTGGCATGAGATTTTGCACACTGCCTCAATGGTGGTGCATGGCAGGCTGCCCAATACATTAGTTATACACCTTGGGGGTAATGACTTGACTCATCAGTCAGGCAAGTCCTTGGTTGTGTAGATTATTAAGGATTTGGGTGTATGGAAGTCCTTGTATCCCGGGACCAGAGTTATATGTTCTACCATCATCCCAAGGCGTAAGTGGAGGGAAAATTGTGAGGCCAGTTGTATTAATCGTTCACACAGAGGGGTTAATAGGGAGGTTTGCAGGGCTGTCATGGTACTGTTTGGAGCTGTCGTGGGTCACCTGGAGATAGCAGTGGAAAAGGAGGAGCTGTTCCGTGAAGATTGGGTGCACATGTCAGATAAAAGGTTTGGATGTGTTCTTGGGTGACATCAGGAGGGGTGTGGAGGCAGAGTTGTCCCGCCTTGTTGGGTGGCATGGGCCGTAGCAAGGCTAGGCCCATGGCCATGGCAGCAGTGTGGGGAGTAATGCAGCTGGTGAGTCGGTGGGGGGGGGATATCCGATCCTAAACCATCCAACCTTAGGACGCTATGAATCAGGAGAATACAGCATTGAGGGAAGAATGCGATGGGATACCCCATTGGGCCAAGAGTCACCAAGACTGAGGCTTGAAGTCACGGTGGGGGTTTGGGTAAGGAGGTGACTGGCTATGGGGGCACTGTCTGGAGGACAGTGCTCACACGGGGTAATGACTCGCCCCAAAAGCTGGCTGGTTGGAGGGGTCCTGGGAGACCTTGGGGTTCCAACCATTAACCCACACTGCAGCAGCCCCCTCTTGAGTTTTTTTGCATTTCAATTTTGATAGTTAAATTTCCAATAAAGTGTGGCCCTAGTTAATCCCATATGTTGAGTATCGCCACTTTATTCCACCGTGGGGGTGGGGACAAAGTTTGTTATGGTTTCCTGCACCCCAGCCTAGGGTGCCAGAATGTAGTTGACTACTATGTTTCATGCCTGAGCATGTTTAACACAATATAATCATTACCTCTTCCACTGCAATACAGTAATGCTGCAGCCGCTTGGTTGCAGCATGGGCTACTGGCTCCACCTACCAGCTGCCACAGCAGCACTTACCCCAGCAGCTACAGTGGGTTCCAGGCACCACTGCCCAGATGGTGCAAAGTTGATTAAACCACAGGAGGCCAGATAGCCCCATCTTTGCTTCTCATTCCACAAGCAGACTTTCCCTTAATGACCAGCTATCTGAATGGAATTTTCAAAAAGATTCTTGTGCATTGTTGCTTTTAAAAATGTTTTTAGTACTGGTTTTATTTCATATTATTAGTATAATATTCATTTATTTTTTTAAAAAGTTGGGTACCTACTTTTTTATTTTAAATATCACTCTTTAAATGATGTAAGATATCTAGGGTCCTTTTAAAGGAGATAAGTGGGGTCAAAATATTTTAAACAAACAAACAAACAAACAAATAAATAAATAAAAAAAACACCTCAAAACTGTTCCCTCCCTCCACAAGAAGCATTTGCACCATGTCACTGCCACCTGCTCTTTATAGCAATCATATCAAAATAATTATAGCTGAAATAATCACATAGGTCAGGAAGTCAAAGCTATGGTTTTTCCAGTAGTGATGTATGGAAGTGAAAGCTGGACTATAAAGAAGGCTGATCACTGCAGAATCTACGCTTTTGAGCTTTGGTGCTGGAGGAGAGTCTTGAGAGTCCCCTGGACTGCAAGGAGATCAAACCTATACATCCTGAAAGAAATTAACCCCAAATGTTCACTGGAAGGACAGATTTTGAAGCTGAGGCTCCAGTACTTTGGCCACCTCATGAGGAGAGAGGACTCCTTGGAAAAGTCCCTGATGTTGGGAAAGATTGAAGGCAAAAGGAAAAGAGGATGGCAGAGAACAAGATGGTTGGACTGTGTCATCGATGCAACCAATATGGATTTGACAAAACTCCAGGAGGCAGTGGAGGATAGGAAGGCCTGGTGAGCTCTGGTCCATGGGGTCACAAAGAGTCAGACATGACTGACTGACTGAACAACAACAAATCACATATTCTTCCCCATGTTAGTATTTCTTCCTTCCTGGTGCTAGGCAGGGAACCTGGGAGGCTGGTTCTTTTTTACATTGGATGGTGCAAAGTAAAAAAAAAAAAACTATTAGGTCCTCTATCACAAAAAGTGGTCATAAAGCTGGTGTGAAAACATAGACTGCTTTCAAGGGCCCACACTACTTCTTGCTTGGCCCACACGGGGATCTGTCTTTTCCTTTGTTTAGCCTGCAAGGAAATTTTACATTTCTGAAATTTAAAAAAAAAGTCCCAAACAGGCTGTAAGGGCCTCTTAAGACACCATTAATGTATGTTTCAGATTAGTGTGGCTAGTTATTATTGCTCAGCTGTTATGCTCGCCTACTGATTCTTTATTCAAAACACCAATACAAAATAAATGAAGCTTTCTACAGCAGGAGCCGTCAATTTAGAAATGGTTATGATACAATTATCAGGGAAAATGGATCATGGCATTCATGTGTTGGCAATGATTGCCCCTCTGTGGAGCCATTAACAAAATCTAGTCATTGGATCAGCATGCAATTTTAATGAAGCCACAAGTAAACAAACTTCAAAATTATGCAGGCTGGATGTCACTTGCAAAAAGTAAGAAGCAGATATACTGTTTTCTTTTACAGCTGAAGGATGATTTTTTTTAAAAAAAATTGAGAGCTATGGAAGGACTTGATTCATTTAGGATTTGTTACCTAACAGGATTAAGGCAATTGCCCCATATAGTGTAAATAACGTCAAAGGTATATTTCTTAAAAGAACAAATATAATCAGTAATACTCTGAAGGAGGTAAATACATATGCATACATGCATGCATGCATGCATGCAGACACAAAACCATTGCTGCCAGTATTGCAAAACTTAACAGAATTCATGTTATTTTTCATATATCTCATCTCATCATCTGTTTCAGTGGTGGTGAACCTTCAGCACTCCAGATGTTTTGGACCACAACTCCCAGAATTCCAAACCTATATTGGCAATGATAAAGGACTGTGGAAGTTGTGGTCTAAAACATCTGGAATGCCGAAGGTCCATTCTGGTAAATAAATGATGTTACTTATGGATTTGTGAACATTTGGTTTTTGGAAACTATAATATCCATTTTGAAATTTGTGCAGTGGAGAACCATTGTTACAAAATTTCATGGCTGTTTTCAACTTTGCGATGCTGGCGGTGAGATGACAGCAAGTTGGAAGAGGCGAGACAGCAAGTTGGAAGAGGCTGTTTTAAAGTGCCTTTCCTCAATGTAAGCTCATTTTAATGTAGAGCTTGACTGTGGGAAATTATTCCAATGAATAGTTGCTTCAAAGGTCTCTTCTAGATAATGCTGGTAGATGCAATCTGAATAGTTGGTGAGTAAGGGAAACCTGAACCAATAGTTGACATTGTGACACCTTGTTCTCCCTGAATAGCAAAGAGCTAAACCTTAAAACTTTTTTTTAGTCCCCTAAGCAAGCCCCGCGTGCCAGCTGATCATCTCTTACTTTGGGGACTAATAGAAAGTTTTAAAAGCCCGTGCTTCCCCCACCCCCGAAACAAAGGTAAAAAACATAAAAACCACATAAACACACACAGCAGTTACATAAAGCATGCACACAAAACACGTAAAACATAAAAAAGAAAAAGGAATCAAAAGAAAAACAAAATGTATTTTTTAAGAAATTGTTTTGAATGAAACAAAATGAAACGAAGATAAATGAAATGAAAAGAAATGCCATTTTGGCATTTCGTGTCCATCTTTACTC
Source organism: Phrynocephalus forsythii (assembly GCA_029282475.1). Classification (NCBI taxonomy): domain Eukaryota; kingdom Metazoa; phylum Chordata; class Lepidosauria; order Squamata; family Agamidae; genus Phrynocephalus; species Phrynocephalus forsythii. Next base: position 63,189,019 of record JAPFRF010000003.1, read on the forward strand.
CCACGTACTCAAAAAGAAGGACATAACTTAATCCACACTCTCAAAAATCTACATAATTATAAAAGATTTGAAACTAGCCTATGTGGAGGAATGATTTCACTCATGTCTATTCTCTGAACCTTAAAATTAGCATTTGATGACCTTTTTTATCTGATTATCACAACTGCTTGGCAAATAGCTATAATTGCAGAGTCTTTTCTGTGATGGTCTTCTATTTTTTATATTTGATGGTCTTCTATTTTTAAAATACCTTTGCCAGGAATAAACATATGCCTTCTCCTTGACCAACCTCTAGATGAAGCCCGAAACCCTTTTAATCTTAGTTATCATTGGATTGGTTCTAGGGCTCTTTGTTTTAATGGCTGAAATCTTGTTAGTTAATATAGCTTATAATGTCTCATGTGTTTTAAAAGAGTGCTGTATTTTCATTTCGTGATAATTTGCTATTTTATCTTGTTCTTAATTAGGCATTGTGAAGTTCTGAATGTAGTTTTCATGTTGGAAACCACCAAGAGTGTTTTTGGCTAGATAGATAATATAAAAATCTAATCTAATCTAATCTAATCTAATCTAATCTAATCTAATCTAATCTAATCTAATCTAATCTAAATAAATAAATAAATAAACAAACAAATAAACTGTAAGACACAATAATAGGTCATTTGAATCAGTGTGGATTCTGTGAACCAACTCCACAATACATTCAATTTATCCAAATAGACCTACTCTAGTTGCAACTTCCTGCAATAAACAATATGATTTTAGTCCATTGCTGTTCTACAAGTTATTGTTATTTTATTTCCTTGCTTTGTCTGCAATTAGTATTATAATGCTGTTTGACTGTTTCAATAACCTTTAATCTTTTGTTAATGTTTTGCTGACTATTTGTAAACTGTTTTGGGAAAATAATTTGATCCTGAAATGCAGTTTATAAGCCTGTTAAATAAGTGAATAGAATAATATAGGGGAACCTGACAAGGAAACAGAACTCACTGGATGTTGAAGGACTTCTCTACTCATAAACTCCCTGAAACCAAATTTCTTATGTTACCTTCTGTTACTTTTATTACAACAGTACATTTTAAAATATTGTTGAAAAAGAACAGTTCTCTCCCAGATTTGTTTAAGTTTTAATGACACAAACCCCAAATTCTACAGTTTCAAATAAAATCAATTAATAAAACTCAGACATACTTTTCTATGAGCAGTTTTTCACTTAGCTTTCACCTACGTCTAAATGATAGATTGTGATGATTACTTTTTAAAGAGGAAGGGAAGGTTCAAATTGGTCTTTCCCATCTAGTGTGCTAGTATGACCTTTTACTCTGTTTTGTCTGTTGTGAGATCCGCAGCCAAACTTTCTCAACTCAACTTATTCTTGAGTTTGTCTTTTGCTTTGTGCTTTTTCTTTTTCTCGGTGTCTCTTCTCCTGTCTTCAATAAATGCACATTCCAGCATGCTCTGTTGGAAAGTCAAGAGACAAACTAGCACTGGGAATGAAATAATCTATTACTCAGATATGCCATTGTTGATTTCTAGTGGGTGCAGTCTTTGTTTATTTATTTGTTTTGGATTCACTTTTGTGTGAAGGTGTTTTTAAAGAAACCTTTCTCAAGACTGCATCCTGGGCCACTGGTGTGTTTCTAGAATGCATCCCAACAGCTAAAGCAAAACATTATGAATCATTGTTATATCAGTCATGCTGGCAAATCAGCAGGAAAGAGACAAGTTAAATTTTACACACTGGCGTTTGCAAGCAAGCAGAGGATGTCTAGATCATATTTCCTTTATAGCAGTAATTTAAAATGGGATGCCCTACCAAACCCAGCATGCTTGTTTTGCTTTTGCTGACACAATGAGTTGCAGTGCTTGGGGACAATGCACTACTGAAATGTGGCAAAGAAGGTATTGATCTTAATGGACCAAGATTGCTTTCTTTGTTCATGCTGCCATGATTCTTTAAAAGAAAGGATGTCACCATTGGGCCTGAAAACTAGCTGCTTATAAATGAGGGATCTACCTGTGGCTGCACTGTGTCCTGTTGGGGAATGCTCAGTTCTTGCCCAGGTCTGTGATGTACCTTGTCTGGCTCTCCATGAATATCCCATTCCTGAGAAGGGAGAAATACAAATGGCAACGTCATTATACACTGAATGTTAGAGGCACAACAAAAGAGGCACCAGTGACAGTCTACATAACTCAGTCGTATGTTATACATTTTTTTATTTTTCCCTTTTTTATCAGTTGCCAAGAGAAATTTTCCTTTGGCTTCCTAAGCATTGGTTTCCCTAAGGGAAAGGACTGGTGGAGAAACATTAAAAGAGTGATGGCCACAGTTGTCTTGGATTCCTCCTTAAAAGGAAGTAAAAAAGGGGGAGCTGTGTGGCCATTACAAAATGCAAATACAAGACTAGGATATAGGTGATACCTTTATAGTAACTAATAAAATAACAAAAAATCATTGCAAGCTTCTGAGGGCAATACCCTCTTTTTTCAAAGCATGAACCAAAAGTCCAAACATGGCAAAAGATGTGGTTTGCCAGGAAGTTGTTCATAGATGCAAGCTTTGGTTGATCCAGAAACACAAATATATCCTCAAAGAACAAGGAATAGGTAGTGTGGGCCCCAATAGTGGTTCAAAAGTGGTTGGTGCCTTTATTGGGACCTCTAGAAACTATTATTTATTTGTTTATTTTAGAATTTTTTTACCCTGATTTTCTTCTTGGAAAAGGGCCTAAGATGGCTAGCAAGCTTTTATGGACAAAATCCACTTCCTCAGGCTCAACACATCTTCATGGACAGTGCAGAAAGACTGTAGACACAAGTCCAAAACTGGATGATACATGTCTGTATCATCACACAAATATCCTTGAATTTGTGTGTTTTGCACAATAGTCCAAAGGCAGAACACATCCCTCATACAAATCATAACATTAGAGATGGGCACGAAATGAACAATTTTTTTGTTTCTGTTTTCATTTTTTTGTTTCATTACATAATGAATTTTGTCTCTAAAATGAAACAAAACGAACAGAAACACTGGAAATTTTGTTGTGCATTTCGTTTTTGTTACTGCAATACAGTGAACTGCTTTAAATTGTAAAAAAAAAATCACAAAAAACTGAAATAAATGGTAACAAAATGGTAATGAAACGAACAAAAATGAAAATGAATTTTTTGCAAAAATTCACAAAAAAGGAAACGAACCAAAACGGACGCTCCAAACGACAAACAACAAATGAAACACCATTTTTTTGATTCGTGCCCATCTCTACATAACATTATTAATTGCCTGGCATGATACAATACAGGTGAAACATTTTGAAAGCATCAAAACTAAAAAATGCTAATAATGTTAGTTCCTCTTCAAACATCACATGCTTGGTCTTGAAAGTTCTGCATCTGCACACTGGTTTTCTTATACTTTCATATCATAGCTTGGATTATAGGAACAATGACCAGATTGCTGCTGTGCCGTCCTTTATCTCTTCAAATGTTCCTGAAGTTCAGGCATGCCTGGCATAGCTAAAGTATATCAGGGACCTACATATATGTGTGGAATGGGTGACCTGAGGACAACCATGAACACAACCACCATCCCTTATTCAGGCTATGGGTTTTTTCACTCACGCTGATCATTTACACATGTTCTGTTGCACTTTTTCAGTTACACTGAAAGGTTCTGAGATGCGTATATGTACACCAGTACAGTTAAAGCTATGGTTTTTCCAGTAGTGATGTATGGAAGTGAGAGCTGGACTATAAAGTTCTGCTTTTGAGCTGTGGTGCTGGAGGAGAGTCTTTCCCCTGGACTGCAAAGAGATCAAACCTATCCATTCTGAAAGAAATCAACCCCGAATGTTCACTGGAAGGACAGATTTTGAAGCTGAGGCTCCAGTACTTTGGCCACCTCATGAGAAGAGAGGACTCCCTGGAAAAGTCCCTGATGCTGGGAAAAATCGAAGGCAAAAGGAAAAGAGGATGGCAGAGAATGAGATGGTTGGACGGTGTCATCGATGCAACCAAAATGAATTTGACAAAACTCCGGGAGGCAGTGGAGGATAGGAAGGCCTGGCGAGCTCTGGTCCATGGGGTCACGAAGAGTCGGACACGACTGAACGACTGAACAACAACAACAACACACCAGTACTAAAGTCCCAGCATTTGTCATTTGTAGCTTCAAAGTGGCTTATAGCCTAAACTAAGCTGAATTAAAGATGTTCAAAGTAGGAAAATGTCCATCACTTGTTCTCTTTGTGCTCTTCTGTCACCCTAACAATGTGGGAAGGGCCAAGAGCACCTGCTTGGAATACGACAGCAAGGGGAAAATCCTCCCTCCATGAATGTTCTTCAGACAGCTTATCTCAGGATTTTATCCTATGTATTTCCATTGCAGACACCCAAGTTGCACTTACTGTCAAATGGGCCTCCAGTGAAGTCAAGAAAATGTGATATCTTTTTGTAGTAAGGGCCTACATCAAATTCAACTTAATATTTACAAATCCTTACTTGTTGGAATCACACAGCTATAACATTTCTATTATTTTCATGTTGCCAGGCAACAAAATACCTGCATATGTTCAAAAGTCTATGTTCTGCAGTGCAGTTATCAGTAGCAAAATGAACATATCGAAGAAAATACATGGTTGTCTTTATTTTAATATCTATCTCTATCTATCTATCTATCTATCTATCTATCTATCTATCTATCTATCTATCTATCTATCTATCTATCTATCTATCTATCTATCTATCTATCATCTATCATGGAATAAATCTTCTTTCCTTCTCTGCTAATGATATCATAGCTTCTACTGATTTAGTGGCTGCAAGCAGGGAAACCAGCACACCTAAGGGAGAAGAACATCAAGAAAAGTCCTCACATATGAGTGAAGTCTGCTTGCACAAAGTTGGATGCTGCCAAGAACATCATAAGTGAAACCAATATTGCAACTGTCGTCAGCCAGAAATCTTGCAGATGGTGCAACCCACTGCCTTTGATCATCGTTTTGACTGCATCAGAGCACCGTTCAAGACCAGAGCTTGTCAACTGCTTGTAAGTGGCAGGTGGAACTCACACATGCTATTTTTTAAAGCTAAGAGAATCGTGTTCTTTCTCATAAGGAATCACATTTCTTGTTACTCATTATTTAAAATTACTTTTAATTATTTAAACAAATAAAAAAATTAAAATGGCCCCATATCCTAGCCCAGTGATGGCGAACCTTTTAGAGACCGAGTGCCCAAACTGCAGTTCAAAAACCACTTTTTTTTTTTTTTTGCAAAGTGCCAATACAGTAATTTAACCTGTATACAGGTGGCTATGAAGGGGCGATGTTGGGTGTCCACAGAAAGGTCTCTGAGTGCCAACTTTGGCACCTGTACCATAGGTTCGCCATCCCCATCCCCCACAGAAATGCAATATTTTTGAAATAAAATATGGGTTTTTTTGTTTTACAAAATGCTCTGCTTTATCTCCCTCTCTTCCTTCTTTTTTAAAAAAATTAATGTTGTCATTCATGTTTCATACTCAGATCTCAAAATATTTCATATATGGAGTGGAAACATATTCTAGTACACAACAAAGAAGACACAGTGTGACATTACCATATGACAGCACGTGCACCACTGCTTCAAAGAAACAAAATTTGTAAGGAATAAGAAAGAGAATTTTCCTGCTATGCTACGTTTCTTGAGCTTTTCTGATGGAAGCACCAACAGTGAAAGCATCAACATAGGCTTACACTTATTTCTTTACTCATATAGCTCCATCCTAAAGTTTGAGAAAGAAAGCAAAGCCAGCTTGGGTCCTTTTTCCAAGGAGAAAATAAATAAATAGAATAAAATCCTATATGAAATTTGATGACTGGAGTGTGAATTGTGGCAGTGAATCGTGTCAGTGATTCTGTACTGTCACCTAGTGAAAAATACTTTCATCTTGTAAATATACTTCATTCTGTGGAGTATGAAGCATATATTTCTTCCTCAAGAAAAAGAAGGCTGTCCTTATAGCTGATTCAAGAATGTGTACAGCTAAGCTATGGCTAAACACAAACCATGAGGTCATGGCCTATGTGAATTCATGGCCTATTGGGAAAAGGCACAGTGAATGTGCAATGTAACTTTGCAGAGGTGTGAATGAGAATGAAAGGTATGACTGTTTTTCCTTTCGTAACAAGTCAGAAGAAACTTTACCAGAAAAGCACTTTGCAGTTTCTCAGGAAAGTCAGACTGAGAATGCTGATGCCCAGGCAGTATTAGATATTTCATTCATAAGGAAAAATGTGTGTTGGGAAGAATCAAATATAGGATATTTCTTTACCTAAGGGCAAAAGATAACATCTACTGCCCCTAAATCAGCTTTGAAATAAAGAGCAAATGGTAAATTTCTATCTCCTGCCTCTTCATTCCCCTTTCCCTCTTCCTGTTTGTTTGCTTTGCTTCCTTTGTTAGTATTTCTCTCCTTTTCTGAGCGCCAAGTTTGCAGGAAGCATGGACAAGTCATAAACAAGATGTAGCTGTGTCTGCTTCAGAGCCACAGTTTATTGCTGTCGTGGAGGCCTGCAGAAAATTGCTGTGGCTCAAGAAAATGCTAAAGGGCTTTGGAATAGATGAAGAAATGCCATTCCAGAAGAATTAAGAGCTGCATTAGCCTGTCACAGAGTGAGAAGATGAATGCACTCACCAAACACATTGGCATGATGTACCACCTGTTGTGTGACCTGACTGAGACAGGGACCAACCAGATCATCTACGGTCCCACTGCAGAAATGACAGCAGATATCTTGACAAAACCTCTACTAAGATATCATTTCAAGAATCTGCAGAGCAAGATGTGACTCCACGGGTGTTGCATGCAGGCTTGAGAAGGGGGGTCGAGACAATAACAATCTTGCATGCTTTCTAATATGGGATATCAGTGGGATGAGTGCTTTTAGGATGTAAAGGGACTGTTCTTTTCAACTAACCTCTGGGAAATTTATTTTTCCTACCTCTTGCTTGTCCCTCCCTCTTCTTCTTTGTTTTCTTCACTTCCTTTGTTTGTTAGTTTCTCTCTCTACTTTCCTGACCTCCAAGCATGCAGAAAGCATGGAAGGGTCTCTCCAATGTAGGGAGATTCCATTTATCTCATTTTTCTGCTGACTTTAATCATTAGAGATGGGCACGACCAGAAAAAATGACGTTTCAATTTTTTGTTTGTCGGAACGGGTCCGTTTTGTTCTGTTTCCGTTTGTCGTGAATTTTTTCAAAAATTTGTCATTTTGACGTTTTGTTCATCGTTTGTCGTTTCTTCCACAATTTAGCGCGATTTGACTTCCCAGAGCATGGGGGCATCCCGCAATGACCCAGAGCAGGCGGGAAACACTTTAAACTGGGTGATGAATAATATATTTAATAAATATATCATAGCATAAGACTGCATCCTATGCAATAATGCAAACAAAGTGGGCAGAATGCAATATTCTTTTTTTTCTCTTGGTCAACGCTGACTGAACCGGCCACCCTACTTGGTCTGGCTGCCTGTTATACTTTTTTTGTTTTGTTTTGTTTTGAAGCCTTTATCCATCCCATTTCCCCTCCTCCTCTCAGAGGCAGCAAGAGACACAGTATTCCGTTCCTCCCCAAATCTGGATGAGGGTCTACTCCTCTCAATGTCACCTCCCCATGACACTCCTTGTAAAGCCAAACAAATGCCACCCTGGTCAACTAGTGGTCAGAGATTCAGATGCTTCCCCCACACACACACACTCATCCGGATGAGTTCCCCTCAATCTCTCGGGGAATCATCGCCAGCTGGAGTATCCCGAGGAGACCGGTTCGCTCATGGAGCGAGCAGAGTAGCAGACCTTCTCATTCCTTGACCAGGTTGTGCATTTCGAGGCCCATCTCCAGGGCAGAGACCGTCCGCTGCCCTCCACCCCATCCGGCTTCCCTGCCGTGTCACCGGAAGTGGCCTAACCCTAACCCTAACCCTAACCCTAACCCTAACCCTAACCCTAACCCTAACCCTAACCCTCCACCTCGTCCGGCTTCCCTGCCGTATCGCTGGAAGTCGCCTCGGTGTTGTCTCAGGTGGCCGCGGGCGGAGGCTTCCCTCCCGCTCAGCATGATCCAGACATGTGGGCCACCTTCAGCTGCTCTTGTCTGCTTTCAGCAAAGCCACAAAGCCAGAACAGCGGGGAAGTTCAGGGAAGAATCTTTCAGCCACCTACTTTGAAGGCCAGTTTTCAAATCCAGGAGACCAGTTCCACCAACCCAGTGGAGACAGAGTCCATGCACGCACGCGGCAAAGCCATGAAGCCAGAATGGTGGGGAACAACGGGGAGGGATTCTTTCAGCCGCCTACTTTGGAGGTTACTAGACCAGAGTTTTGACTGCCCAGTGGAGACACAGTCCACCCAGGAAAGCCACAAAGCCAGAGTTTGGGAGGCTATAAAGCCAGAGATTTGGAGGCCACCAAGCCAGAGTTTTGCCTGCCCAGTGGAGACACAGTCCACCCTGGAAAGCCACGAAGCCAGAGTGCAAATGTTAGGGAGGGATTGTTTCTTCTGCCTTTGGAAGCCGGAATGCTAGTTGGAAGGAATCTCCCCTCCTTCTGCAAAGGGATTTCCCAACCTGGACTGTAACCGGTGGGAGTGAACCCCCCCCCCCATGTTGGAGGACAGAGTACCCCAATTCTAAACAAAATAGTTGATGATTACTGTGCCTGTTAAAGTTGGTCTCCTCAAGTGATTTTCCGCCTAGAGGTGGGGGCAGCCGGGGTTGCTGCCTGGGGAAGTCGAGGAGAGTGGCCGACAGGGCGCATGTCGGCTCGGAGGCTGAACTTGAAGCACTGAACTGCTGATAGGCTGAAGGAGAAGCACCTGGAAGGCCTCCTCCAAGCCAGGAGTCCGGGGGCCTGACAGGCAGGCAGGTAGGCAGAGGGGCGGACAGGCAGCCAGGCAGCCAGGGTAGCAGGCAGTCTGGCTTACAGGTAGGAAGGCAGGTTTGCAGGGTACCCACCCAGGCTGGGGAAGGCACAAAGCCAAAGTGCCAGAAGGGAGGATTGTTTCTGCCTTTGGAGGCAGAGTTTCTCCACCCCAGGAGACCGAGTTTCATCAACCCAGGAGACAGAGTGGATGCAGGAGAACAGGGCTATTTCTTTAAGGCTGTAAGAAGAGCTAGGCCCCTGCTAATCAGTCTTTGAGGTAGGTTGTTGTAAAGTGCATCTCGACCACTTTGTAAGCAGAGTGGCTCCAAAACCCCAGGGAAGGGAGGAATGCATCGAGGAAGGCAGGTATTAGGGTGTACTACACTCAGACCAGCCATGGCCAACGGGGAAATATTGGGCCTACACTGACCCTAGAAAAAATATTCCTGGGCTGCTATAAAGACCAGGGAAGCCCTATAAAAACAGGGCTAATTATCTAGCCCTTATTAGATCCATACATGCAGCAGAACTACAGGCATTCAGGCAGACAAAGGTGGAAGGCAGGCAGGCAGGCAAAGCATTCAGGCAGGCAGTCATATAGACAGAGCAGACAGCCAGGCATAACTGCGTTGCACTGGTGGAATGTTAGGATGGGAGCCATACAGGCATTGGTTTGATTGGGTTAGGGTTAGGGTTAGGGGAAGTTGCACGGCTGCAACCCCAACAGTCTTGTCCGGTTCAAAATTATAAACATTTAGTGGTTCTCCCTGGTTCAGAGCCAGGCAAGGCCTAGAAGAATTGGGCCTACAGGTACAGTATGATTCCCTTCAAATGACACATTGAGTGGTCCTCCCTGGTTTTGAGCCAGGCAAGGGCTAGAAGAATTGGGCCTACAGGTACAGTATGATTCCCTTCAAAAGACACATTGAGTGGTCCTCCCTGGTTTTGAGCCAGGCAAGGGCTAGAAGAATTGGGCCTACAGGTACAGTATGATTCCCTTCAAATGACACATTGAGTGGTCCTCCCTGGTTTTGAGTCAGGCAAGGGCTAGAAAAATTGGGCCTACAGGTACAGTATGATTCCCTTCAAATGACACATTGAGTGGTCCTCCCTGGTTTTGAGTCAGGCAAGGGCTAGAAAAATTGGGCCTACAGGTACAGTATGATTCCCTTCAAATGACACATTGAGTGGTCTTCCCTGGTTTTGAGCCAGGCAAGGGCTAGAAAAATTGGGCAATAATAGAACCCTCCAAATTGAGTGGGAATGTAGGAAGGCAGACAGACAGGCAGGCAGGCAAGCAGGCAGTTCGGCAGGTAGGCACAGGGCCAGCCAGGCAGGTAGGCTGGTAGGCAGGCAGGCAGGCAGCCTGGCAGGAAGTTGGGCTTGCAGGGAGGAAGCCATGCTGGGAGGCAGGCATAATTTCTGGCAGGCAGGCATAAGTGTTGCTCTGGTAGTGCATGTTAGAGCAAGGGAGGACTGTTTGGAAGGAACCGGTGGAAGAACGACTGTGGGCCTAGGTCTTGGAGTGTTGGGGTAATCCCAACGTGGAAAGGTTGAAGCAGATGAAAGTCAACCTTTCCACGGTCTCTGGGTCCAGACGAGAGCGGCGCGGCCTCAGGACATCTCCCGTGTGGGAGAAGACACGCTCACTCTGGACACTGGTGGGTGGGATGGACAAGAGGTCCAAAGCCAGAGTCGAAAGAGCGGGCCAGATGTCTGCCTTTCTGGCCCAGTAGTGGAGTGGGTCCAAGGTGAGGGGTTGGAGGGGCTCGGACATGTACTCCCTCACCATGGTCAGAGCGGGGTCCGGTTCTTCTTCCTCCCTTGCTTCTACTGAGGAGGAGACTGCCATGGCTAGGGCAGAGGCCAGGTAGTTGGCTGCTGGTATGGAACCTGGCCTCTGGGTGTACACTCCTGCAGTAGAGGAGGAAGAGGATCCTTGCGAGCATTCCTCTTCTGGATAGCTCTGGCTTCCATGCGCCTTCGGGAACGCCTGGGCCTGATTTGAGACAGCCCTGTGGACTTGACGGCATAGCTCTGTCTTCCAGGAGTTCAGGTTGGCAGGGCTCCCCGCCAAAGAACCCTTGACACGAGGATCGCACAGGCATGCCATCTGGTACACCTTTTCCCACCTCAGTGGACTAAGGCGGGTATCCACGCCGGTCAACAGCCTGTCTGCCAAGGCCCTGCTTTTTGGGAGAAGATCGGCTTCTTCCCGGATACTGGCCTCTAGGCGTTGGCGAAGGGCATGTATCAGGGGGAGTACGTGGCCCAGGCTGGCATTGTAGTTGCTGAGGACGTGGGTGGTCTCCTCAAAAGGCTGCAGGATACCCACCATCTGGGAGAGGGCAAGCCACTCGGTAGCACCAATGTCCAACACCCTTCCCTCAGGCAGGACGGGGGTGGTTGACATGACGTATTCCACCACTTGCCTCTGCTCCACCAGGCGCTTGACAATTTCGTAGGTGGAGTTCCACCGGGTGGTCACATCCTGGATCAGGACGTGCTCTGGTCGGCCCATCTCCGCCTGCTTCTCACGCATCATCCTGGATGCCTTGACGCTGCGTGAGAAGTGCCTGACTATTTTCCTGCACTTGTCCAGCAAGGCCTTGGTCTCCAGGGTCCCCTCACACCAGGAGTCCTTCGGTGCACCCAGCCCAATGGCATCGCCCACCACTAGATGCAGTTTGTGTGCTGCGCACACGATGCCCTGGAACCCTGCCCTTTCAACCGCGTTGATCATGTTACGTCCTGCGTCAGTGACCATGAATTCGCGATTGACCTGCCCCTCGGTTGCCAATTCCCACTCTCGCAGTGCTGTCTTGAGGACCTCAGAAATGTGGATGCCTTTGGCACTGTCCTCCATGCTTTGTGCCTGGAGAAGCACCACCCTGTACCCTCTTGGGGTGCTCCCTTGTGGCTCCCCCTGCAGCTGTTCTTGGGATGCCCTAGTGTCAAGGACCTCCTTGGGTTGCCACCAATGAGCCGTCAGAGAGAGGTATCCGTGGTGCCCACCGGTCCAGAGGTTGGAAGTGAAGTGGATCTTCCTTCCTCTGGCCGCCTGTAGCAGGGCCCAGACCATGTCCCTGACGGACTCAAAAAGGGAGGGAATCACCCGCCTGCTGAAGGTACGCCGGGATGGAGGCTCGTGCCATGGAGCCACGTGCTTCATCAGGTGCCTGAAGCCCGATGTCTCCACAAAGGAGAGGGGCAACCCGTTCATGGCCACCATTTCACCAACCACGCGAGTGGTGGTCTCCTGTGCCTTGGCCTTATTACATTGGCTGACAAAACTCCCACACAGCGGCACCACTTCCTGCAGAGTGGCCTGCCTCTTCCCACTCTCAGTGGAGCAGTCTCTGGAGTCCTCCTTCCCCATTCCTGCTTCCCCCCCTCTTTCTCCCTGAGGAACCAGGGCCTGACACTGTCCCAGGTAGAGTCCCAGGGTGCCTTTGCATGAGGTGGCTATGCAAGGCACTTGAGGAGAGGTGTTTGGGGTCATTCCCCCTGCGCATGACCACCCCGCATTTCTTGCACACCGCAAGCCTCGAGTCTTCCGGGCTGTTATCAAAATGCTCCCAGAGAGACCCGCGAGGCTTATGGAAAGTACTGCCCCCTCTGGTACTGCCTGCCGCTGCTGTGCTGGTGGTGGTGTGGCTTGTGCCCTGCTGGGACAATTGACTGCTGCTGTCACTGGTGGTACTCTGGTCCTGGGTGGAAAGAGGGCTGCTCCTTCCATCACTGCCTGAACCCTGCCTTTCGTCTGTTCCTGCCAACAGGTCCTCAGAATCCGGCAGATGCAGATGAACAGAGCTTTCTGATTCTGAGTGCTCGTCTTCCTCCCGATACAAGGGGGGGTGAGAGTGTGAGACCTTGGCAATGGGGATCGCATGCAGTCATCCATGCTTCCCTCAGTGACAGAAGATGGTCCGGTGGTGCTGGTTGTGCAGGTGCTGCTTGGAGAGGGAGTGGCAGCAATATCACTATCTGCACTACTTCCTGTGCCTTCCTTCAGAAATGTGACCCTATTTATTTTAGTGGGGTCCCCCTGTCCTTCCCTCTGGCTCTGCCAACCCTCCTCATTTTTTTATTTCTCAAAGTTATAGAAATATATTTTCTTATTATATTTGTGTTAAGTAAACAAACTATTCTAATAAACTTATCCTTTTGACCCACAAGCTTACTCTCACACTGTGTTCTTTTGTACAAGCTTTCAATGTTGCCCTGCTGGCCCTTGATATAATTTTCTAAATTCTTCTTTCAACTTGACCCACTGAAATGGAGGAAAACTTAGGAAGCAAATGGTAGTATTAGAAAATAAATGAAACTACAAATAAGCCTGAAGTGAAAAGAGAGTAGGGGTACTCTGAGATGCTCCCCCCCAAAAAAAGATATTGGTGTGTAAATAAAATATAGTTCAGTAGTTATCAACTAAGAATGGTGTGGCACAGGTAAATAAATGAATGAAATGAAATATAAAAGTGTCTCTTCTTGCTCTCAGGTCAGGCTGTAAAACTTAGGAAGGAAATGGTACGGTAGTATTTGAAAATAAATGAAATGAAATTATTAAATCCAAACCAGAAGTCCAGAAGAAAACTCTTCTTCCCTTCTTCAGCAATCAGTCAGCAAAACTGCAGTGCATGTAGGCCAGGCACATTCAGATAATAAAATTAAAATAGTTTTCTAAATTCTAATTCAACTTGATCCACTGAAATGGAATGTGTCTGCCTGTGTGTGCAAGTGCACACACAACACAACAAGTGTATGTATGTAAGCAAACAAACAATGAGCTGGAGTAATGAATAAATAATATTGTAAAAGATTTATATTTTCCCCTTTTGGAGGAGGTTCAGTTTCTTGCACCCCCCCCCCAAATTGTGGGTGGGTGTGTGCAAGCAAATTAGGCTCTCCCAGCCTGTAATTCAACTGGTGGTGTGTCACTGGAATTTGTACAGCTGGACAGGTGGTTTCAGCCACACCCCAAAAATAAGCCTGAATTGAAAAGAGAGTAGTGTGGTACTATGCCTCCCAAGAAAGATATTAGGGTGTAAATAAATACAATCTAGTTTAGTAGTTGTAGTCAGGGAATAAAATGAAAATAATTTTCTAAATTCTTCTGATCCACTGAAATGGAATGTTCCTGTCTGTGTGTTCAACTGCACACAACACAACAAGTGTATTGTAAACAAACAAACAATGAGCTGGAGTTATGAATCAATAATATTTGTTTGTAAGGCTGATATCATCAGCAGCAGCAGCTGGACAGGTGCCTTCAGCCACAGCCCAAAAATAAGCCTGAAGTGAAAAGACAGTAGTGGTACTATGCCTCCCAAGAAAGATATTTTTGGGGTGTAAATGCAATATAGTTTAATACTTGTAGTCAGGGAATGAAATAATACTGTTTTTCTAAATTCAAGTTCTGAATTCAACTTGATCCACTGAAATGGAATGTGCCTGCCTGTGTGTTCAACTGCACACACAACACAACAAGTGTATTGTAAACAAACAAACAATGAGCTGGAGTAATGAATCAATAATATTTGTAAGGCTGATATCAGCAGCAGCAGCAGCTGGACAGGTGCCTTCAGCCACAGCCCAAAAATAAGCCTGAAGTGAAAAGACAGTAGTGTGGTACTATGCCTCCCAAGAAAGATATTTTTGGGGTGTAAATACAATATAGTTTAGTAGTTGTAGTCAGGGAATGAAATAAAACTGGTTTTCTAAATTCAAGTTCTGAATTCAACTTGATCCACTGAAATGGAATGTGCCTGCCTGTGTGTTCAACTGCACACACAACACAACAAGTGTATGTATGTAAACAAACAAACAATGGAGTAATGAATCAATAATATTGTAAGACTGATATCAACAGCAGCAGCCTCCCCAAAAAGATATTGGGGTGTAAATAAATACAATATAGTAGTAGTTGTAGTCAGGGAATAAAATGAAAATAATTTTCTAAATTCTTCTGATCCACTTAAATTAAATGTTTCTGTGTGTTCAAGTGCACAAACAACACAACAAGTTTAAAAACAAACAATGAAGTAAGTAATTAGTAAACTAAATAAATAATATTGTAAAATATTCTCCACTTAGGATAGAGGTTCTGTTCTTGGCTTGCACCCCAAATGTGTGTGTGCAAGCAAATTGAAGTTGGGAAAATAGAAAATAAATGGTAGTATATAATATATCTTTAAAATAAATCCACACCTCCCACTCCCAGTCGAACCTCCCCCTTTATCCAATATCAGAAAAAAATCCTCACAAACTGCCAGAGAACAAAGAAAGAATAAACTGCTATTCCCTTCAGCAGACAAAGCTGCAGGGAATCAAAGAAATTATTTTCTAATAAAATCAATTCCCTCCCTGCCTGCCTAACTTAAAGCCTAAAGCCTCCCAGGCCTCCCTCCTCGAATAATAATCTCTTTCTCATTCACACAAGCACCACCAGCACAGCCCTCCTCCCTCCACATCCAAGACCCGACTGCGATTTCTGGAAGGTGCCTCGGCTTTTTATGCCCTCCGAGACATCCAGAAGTGTCAGTCAAAACCTGGCCATGCCATTGGTGGAATTGTTCAGAAAATTTGCATGGTCCCATCCTATGCCCAGCCCAAATGGGCAGGTCTAAAAAAATAAAAATAAAATAAAATAAAATCAATGCGATGTTTTATTGCTATAAAAAACCCATTGCTGCTATTATTAAAATTCAGACATTTAAAATAAATAAATTTCACATGTTTCTGTGGTGCTTTGGTGTGTTTTTTGACCATGATTTCAAAAGAAAAATTGCGGTCGCCATTTTGGATCCCCCCCCACCGCATGGCATGGCGAGACGACGAGGATGACCCCCCCAGCCTGGTGCAAGCAGCCCAGGACAGGAGAGGAGGGGGGGAAGGCCAGGGACACCCCCCCCAGAAACCACCCCTCTGGTAGGTGGCAAAGCCTCAGGCAGGCATATTTTCACCTGCTTTTTCAGCCGGGAGTCGGGGTTTTTAAAAAAACTTTTAAAAACCTTTTCTGTGCTTCGCATCGCGCGATTGCCGCGATGCCACAAACAGAAACGAAAACCCTTTTTTCGGTTTGAGTTCTTTTTTCGGTTTGAGTTCGAGTTGTAACAGCTTAATTACCATTACCGTTTCCATTACTTCCGGAAACGAAAAAACAGAAACAGAAACAAAGATTTCGCCGTTCCGTGCCCATGTCTATTAATCATAGACAGTAACCTTAAGAACAGATACCTTAAAATGCTGCCAGAATGATTTGTAAGATATAAAATTCTAAATACTGTGAAAAGGGGTGGACTGCTAAGACTTAAACTGTTCTCTCAAGCTTTCTCTGTGCACATGTTTGCACCTGATACTCTGCTAACTATAAAATAAATTAACCAAATTCTCAAATAAATCATCCAATATGTACCAGCCTATATCTTCCATCAGGGTAGGAGTTTGACCTTTTAATTTGTTGCCCTTTGCACTTCCTTAACATTGAAAAAAAGAATGCAGTCCTATGATCGTTAATCAAAGGAGAAGGAGAAATATGTTAGACTGAACTACAGTTAGGTAACCAAACAGCATTCTATGCTGGAACCCATGTTTAGTTTACATTTTTACACAGTTTACCGAAGAACTATGATGCTAACTTATTCTGCCATTCTAAACCTCTGCATTTCCCTAAAGATCCTCTAGCAGGAATAAAAATGTTCTTCATTTCTTGACTCCGGACAAAGGATGATCAGATCTGATTAACAAGGTGAGTACTGATAATTTGGAAAATTATAGTGTTACAAAGATGTTAGGTAAGAGGGAAACTTTGGGAAACCACATTCACCATTTTGTTTGTATACATCATTTTCTTTACTACATGCAATTTTACGCAATATAGTATTGCATGCAGTTATCCATAGGGTATGATATTTTACACCATTTTTAAATTGAAGAAATGCATTAGAAATTCCCAAGAATTACCAAAGAGAAATATTTTAGAACTGCATAGATGGAAGGGGGATAAGAATGTTCTAGTTTGCATGTTAGTTTGGAAACTCTAGATTGGCTCATATTGAAATACAAAACAAAGGAATTTCATTCCCAACATTTACAAGCAAAGTGTGTTTGGGTGCTTTGCAGTTTAATTATGCAGGCTACATATTGCCCCCCCACATATCACCAGCAGTGAGGTACTTACTTTACCAACCTAAGAAGGATAGAAGGACGAGTCAGCCATGAGCTGGCTACCTGGGATTGAACTCCAGGTCTTGAATACAGTTTTGCCTGCAGGACAGACATTTAACCTCTGTGCCACAAGACACCTTTCGTGCAAGTACAGAATTTCATATTAAATTCAAAGATGTGGGAAAAATCTGTGTGAATAGATTTGATTCACAACCCATCTGAGTATTACAAGCTGGCCAAATTTATACACTAAACCAGCATTTTCAAACCTTGTTAACAAGGTTGATGTTCCAGTGCCTTTGCACTCTGTGTAAATGACCTGACATTACAGCCATATGTGATGTATTTCCAAGGATTCTGGAAATTTGGATCACATTCACCTTTTAAGCTATTGCAATGCCAAAGCTTCAAAGCTCTGTCAAGATCTCACTGACATGCAGTGTTTAATCTTCATTTCAATATGACTTTATGCTGATGATAGGTTGTTCTGGAAGTTGAGTCATGGCAGCTGGATTTCTTTTATTGAGAGATTGAAACATTTCGCTGCTCAACTAAACAGCTTTGTCAGTCTCAGTTTGAATGAGCAGTGAAATATTTCAATCTCTCAAGAAAAGAAGTCCAGTTGCCATGACTCAACTTCCTGATAAACTCACCTGGGTGACTAAGAACCTTCACAGACATGATACATTGTTAATATCCAATACCCAAATAGGTCTTAGAAGTTTGCTGAAATTGTTTATTTATTTATTTATTTATTTTAGACTATTTTTACTCCACCTTTCTCCTTGGAAAAGGATCCAAGGCAGCTTACATTAATGAGGGATAATATACATTCCAGTACAGTTCAGCAATGTTCAAGTATTTGAGAACAAGGAATTGAGGGACATCTTACAGCATTAATAGATAACATTACATTAAAGCTACATGGTTATAAGTAGTTTTAAACACAAAGTCTATGTGAACCTATAAATTCATATAAAATACACATGGTAGTCCATCATTCAGGGAAAGCTTGCCGGAAGAGAAAGGTCTTCACCTGTTTCCGGAAGGACAACAGAGATGAGGCAGTCCTGGCCTCTAGTGGGAGGGAGTTCCAGAGTCTGGGTGCAGCAGCTGAGAAGGCCCTTTCATGGATTCCCATGAGACGTACCTGTGAGAGTGGCGGGATGGAGAGAAGGGCCTCTCCTGATGACCTTAACACTCGAGTCATTTCATACTATGAGATTCGATCTTTGAGGTAGTTAGGGACCAGGTGGTATATAGTGCTTTGAAGGTCAAGGTCATCACCTTGAATTGTGCTCAATAGCTGATTGGCAGCCTGTGAAGCTGTTTTAATAGGGGTGTAATGTGATCTCTGTACCCCGCCCCAGTCAGCAGGCTGTCTGCTGCATTTTGGACCCATTGAAGCTTCCTGAGACTTTTCATCGGTAGCCCCACATAGAGCGCATTACAGTAGTCTAGCCGGGACGTCAGTAGGGCATGTGTCACCATGGCCAGAGCTGGTTTCTCAAGAAAGGGGCGTAACTTGCATACTAGCCCTAATTGTGCAAATTATACTTATGCAAGAATTACCGTAATTGTGCAAATTGTATTTATTCAAGAAAAATATCAATAAAATCATGAAAAAACCTAAATTATGGTTGCTAATAAAAGATCACTGGATGTGAAAAGACTCTGGATGTGAGAACACTTGAACAGGTATCTTGCTTCACATATCTAGGAATGATGTTTGCCAGTTGGGCTCTTGAGGCATTTTATATAATTATATTCTACAGAAGCAAGGGAGGACGTTTCGTCCCTACCATTAATGACATTTAGAAAACAAAGTTACAACCTCAGATATTGTATGGTGCTGAAATTTGGGGACTTCATGTTTTATTTCTGTTATTGCTAATGATTTATTTCTTTATAATTAAGCCAGAAATTGGATTAAAGTTTATGCATGGATATGTTGATGTACCTTAAGTTTTATAACTTGTACGTTTCTTAAGAAGTTTAATTTGTTTTATATTGTATTGTAAAGCACTGATTTTATATTGTGTATTCTGCAGAGGCTGTTTGCTACGGAATAAACTGAATAAATATACCACCCCAAAGAGAGAGATTGCATCTCACAATAGCTGAATGTAGCTGCGCCTTTTCTCAGATCATAGCTGCCCTTTGGTAGTGGCACTCTGTCTGTGATAGCTGCAGACACATCCTTTTTAAAAGTGTTTAAGCCCCCAGTGAAAAGGGTATTAAATTCAAAGGAGGAGGAATAAACATGAGGAATGGAATACAGAGGCAAAACACAATGTTTAGTTCTTGGGGGACAACAAAGATGATGGAAATATGCAGTTTCTCACACTACATTCTTTGGTCTCTTTTGCCCCTATGAAAGAATGGCACAATGCTGTAAACATGTATGTGTGTGTGTGAAGGGGAGAGCAGCAAGGACTGAAAAGTTAGCTCTGCTCTCCTCTGTTGTTGTCCTTGTCACTCTCTGCACCTTGAGGGTTTCTGAATACAGCAGGAAGCCTTTTGTATCAAGGCAAGCTCTCTGCATAATGCAGAAGCCTGTTTTTCCTGAATCACAAATCAGAGGAGTGAGCATTAACATTGCAGTAAACCCCAGTATGGTGAAAAAGGGAGATGGAAGGGGTGAAGATCCTGTGCTTGTCCTCCTGCTTTGTGTCTCCACAGAACACCATTTCTGAATGCCTGAATAGGCACGGTGCAACTCATCTCTATTGCTGGAATATATACTATGAATCACAATGCTTAGTAACTTTTTTGGGGGATGGGTGGATGCTTTCTGTTCATATAACTCTAAAGATTTAAGAACTACTATGCTTTCATGGTTAGTGTTGAACTAGGGCTTTGGGGATCTTCATTTACATCCTGAGTCAACTGTAAAGCTCTATGGATGCTTTTCACTATATCATAATCACAATTCCATGCATAATTCCAGAGTGGCCAGATGGCCAGATGGGTGGGGTGCAATAATAATAATAATAATAATAATAATAATAATAATAATAATAATAATAATAATAATAATAATAATAATAATAATAATAATAATAATAATAATAATAATAATGTCGCTCCCCGCCACTCCCACTCCCCCTTTGAGGCTTTACGGAGCCGCCCGGGAGGGTTGCAGGGAGCCATCACATGGCTCCCCACCCCCCCACCCCCTGCAAAACCTCTGTAAAAATATTTTAAAAGAATAGAGAAGAAATATTCAGAAGGTCATTTGTTTAAACTGTTTTTTTTTATTTATTTTGTGGATGGGGATGGTCTTACTCAACATTACCAGAACTTTGGTGTGTATATCATGTCATAGTTTTAATCAATTCCAGTGATCTTTTGTCTACAATTTTCTGGTAATTTTAAAAAAATCCAAATATATTATGTGCCATCAAGTCTCTTCTGATGAGTGGTGATGGTATGAGTCAATGACCTCCAAAATGTTCTGTCTAGGGATGGGCACCAAATGAAAAATGAAATGCTGTTCCGTTGTTTCGTTAGCTAATGAAATGAAACAAAACAGGGAAGCAATGTTTCATTAGTAACAAAACAAAATGGCGTTTTTTTGTACCCAGGGACCCATTTTATAGAGTAACAAATTTTATAGAGTAACAATTTTTAAAACTTTTTGTTTCTAATAAAACAAAACAAATCACCGGGTGTGTGTGTGAAATGAAACAAAACACATTTTTCCATTTCTTGCCCATCCCTAGTCCAATCATTAAGATATCAGATCTTGCAAACCAACAACTTCTCATGTCAGTTTTTTTCCTCTTTTCCTACTATCCTCCCTCCCAGAAGTAATGTCATTTTCAGTAAGTTCTCCTCAGATCCTGCAAACTAATGGCAGTGCATTCCTTTGTAGATCCAGTCCATCTCATGCGACCTTTTCCTCTTTTACTCCAGCCTGACCAAACCAATTTTCCCAGCAATATTGCCTTTGCTAATCAGTTCAGAATTTTATTACATGTGCATGGTAAGATAGCCTCAGTTTCCTCTTTTTGCTCCAGTGAGTGTTCAGGCTTGGCTTGACAGAGCACTCACTTGTCTACTTTTGTGGCTGTCTTCAGTATCTATATGACTCTTCTCCAAAGGCACATTTCAAATGAGTTGGATTGTATCCCTGTCGTTTTTCACTACCCTTATTTTGCATAGCATGAGTTATTTTCACCTTGTTTTCCAATAACAGTCTTTGTAAATGCCAACCTCTCCCTTTTTTATTTCAAAAGGTTAAGGGAAATCTTTTGGGAAACATGCACAAAACATGTTCATAGAGCTTTTCTTCCTCGGGTTCCCTGCTTCAAGAAAATTGTTTGGAAACTGGGAAAAATAATTTTCTAGTCTGAATTCCATGGAGTGGACATGGCAGCATTCATCTACCTGGTTAAAAAGTTGTATGCTGCTCACCACTTTGTTCATTCTAAAACTGCTTTTCAAAATATTTTTGCCAAGAGGTACTACAGACACGTATCAACTGTTCTTGCTGCTGGCCTCTCCTCACATAAAAAGACAAAAAAATTCAATTCTTTAAAAACCCTTCCGTTTATGAATATGGGATATTGTGCTTCTGTATCCACAATTCAGAATGCAAGGAATAGAATAGAATACAGTTTTATTGTCATTATGCATATGCAAGATATGCACAATGAAATTAGAGTGCTGTTCCACATCACACTCTAAACAAGGAACCATACAAAACACATAAAACACATAAAACACCATACAAGATATTAAAAACTCTTAAAATCTCTTACAAAATTTAAAACACTACTTAAAAACTGATTTGGATGGTGCTAAAACTGTCGTGTTTAACTTGGATACCACTCTGGGATAAAAACTGCTCTTTAGTCTATTTGTCCTTGACTTAAGAGTCCTATATCTCCTGCCAGACGGCAACAATTCAAAAAATTGGTGGCCAGGATGCAAAGGGTCTCTCAGAATTCTAGATGTCTTCCTCAAGCATCTGGAGTTGTATAGTTCTTCCAAAGGAGGAAGAGGACAGCCCACTATCCTCTCAGCAGTGTTTATAACCCTCTGGAGCGCCCTTCTATCAGCCACTGTGCAACTGGCGAACCAGACACAGAGGCCGTTTCTTAGACAGTTCCCCCCTGAGAAGTCTCAGAAGATATAATCTCTGTTGGGCCTTCTTAACCTGTGATTCAGCGTTGGCACTCCAGGTCAAATCCTCCTGTAGATGGCTCCTAAGAACCTATTGTCCATCACTCTACACAAGCCCCATCAATAATTAAGGGCTGAGTGTCTGGTTTCCTTTTTTGGTAGTCCACTATAAGCTCTTTGGTCTTATTGATATTTATTATCAGATTGTTAGTTCTGTACCACTGTAGCAGCCGGAGATGCCTCAGTATTGCTGGACAGTATCTGTGTTTCCAGCAGGAAAAAAATTGCCAAGTTTTAAATAACAAAGGGCAGCCTGAATGTTGACATCACCAATGGCAGTAGCCAAGATGGTCTACAGCAGTGATGGCAAACCTTAAGCACTTCAGATGTTTTGGATCACAACTCCCATAGTTCTTTGTCATTGGCAATACAGGCTCGGAATTCTGGGAGCTGTGGTCCAAAACATCTGGAGTGCGCAGGCTCACCACCACTGATCTACAGAATACCATCTTGTGCTTATTAACTTTCACATTTGTTGAAACACAGCCCTGACAATTATGTTGTGTTTGTGTGGGAAGTGATGAACTGATGAAAAGGAGGAGGCTTCTGGGGTTTTCCTTTGCTTGGTGTCACTTTGCGAATGGCAAATCCCATACTCAGTCCTAATGAATAATAGTATATGGCTAACATGATTTACATGGTAGTTGTTTAAATGAGTGAACCTGTTTAGTCAAGGAAGATTGAAATGTATGGGTTATGAATGATTTTTTTAATGCCTAAATTCACATTGAGAGGTGGGAATAAAATATGCATCTGTGAAGCCTTGTTTGATGTAAGAGCACCCTGCATAGATATGGAGATAAAAGAGATCATGATCAGCTGGGAAGAAATTGTGTAAAAAATGCATGAGGCTTCTACTTCAATTAATTCTGCCAATGGGAAAAATCAGAAAGAAAAAGAAGGAAACACTTACAAAGCACACAGATATCTGTAGGGGGTGGAGAAGTATTTGAATCAACAGAAGAGCACTTGCTCCTGCCTGTGGTCTTCATCCTGCCATGATGCCTTCTCTGCTGCTCAGGAGTTACTAAAACAAATGAGCCTCGTAAACATTGCACTGTGCATCTATACTGCACACAGCTGTCCATATCACTTTAACTATCATGGCTCTAATCTACAGGAACCGGGAGTTTGTAATTTGGAGCAGTATTAACATTCCCTATGGAAGTTCTAGGGCAGTGTTGGCAAACCTATGGCACGGGTGCCAAAGGTGGCACTCAAAGCCCTTTCTGTGGGTACCTGACACCACCGCTTCACAGCCACCTGTATTCAATAGACATGGGCACGACCAGAAAAAATGACGTTTCGAGTTTTCGTTTGTCGGAATGGGTCCGTTTCAGGTCGTTTCAGTTTGTTGTGAAATTTTTCAAAAATTTGTCATTTTGTTTGTCAGTTGTCGGTTGTCGTTTCCACCGTGATTTAGCGTGATTTGACTTCCCAGAGCATAGGGGCGTCCCGCAATCAGGGCTGGCGCTAGGTGTTTTTGCGCCCTAGGCGGCGGGGGTGGGGGGCGGGCGGGGGGCGGGCAGGCGGCAGCCGCAGGTGGGCAGTGGCGCGGGCCGCAGGCGGGCGGGGCACGGGTGGGCGGCGGCGCGGGCAGCAGGCGGGTGGCTGCGCGGGCGGACGGGCGAGTGGGCAGTTAGGATATCACTTAGGATAGAGGTTCTGTTCTTGGCTTGCACCCCAAATGTGTGTGTGTGCAAGCAAATTGAAGTTGGGAAAATAGAAAATAAATGGTAGTATAATATATATTTAAAATAAATCCACACCTCCCACTCCCAGTTGAACCTCCCCCTTTATCCAATATCAGAAAAATATCCTCACAAACTGCCAGAGAAGAAATAAAGAATAAACTGCTATTCCCTTCAGCAGACAAAGCTGCAGGGAATCAAATAAATTATTTTCTAAATTCAATTCCCTCCCTGCCTGCCTAACTTAAATCCTAAAGCCTCCAGCCTCCCTCCTCAGTCTTGATCGGATCACACCAGCATCAGCAGCCAGCTCTCCTCCCTCAACCACATCCATACACCCGACTGCGATTTCTGGAAGGTGCCTCGGCTTTTTATGCCCTCCGAGACATCCAGAAGTGTCAGTCAAAAACCTGGCGATGTCATTGGTGGAATGGTTCAAAAAATTTGCATGGTCCCATCCCATGCCCAGCCCAAATGGGCAGGTCTAAAAAAATAAAAAATAAAATAAAATAAAATAAAATCAATACGACGTTTTATTGCTATAAAAAACCCACTGCTGCTACTATTAAAATTCAGGCATTTAAAATAAATAAATTTCACATGTTTCTGTGGTGATTTGGTGTGTTTTTTGACCATGATTTCAAAAGAAAAATTGCAGTCGCCATTTTGGATCCCCCCCACCGCATGGCATGGCGAGACGACGAGGATGACCCCCAGCCTGGTGCAAGCAGCCCAGGACAGGAGAAGAGGGGGAAAGGCCGGGGACCCCCCAGAAACCACCCCTCTGGTAGGTGGCAAAGCCTCAGGCAGGCATATTTTTGCCTGCTTTTTTGGCCGGGAGTCGGGGGTTTTTAAAAAAACTTTTAAAAACCTTTTCTGTGCTTCGCATTGCGCAATCACCGCGATGCCGCAAACAAAAATGAAAAACCAGACCAATATTTTCTTTTTTCGGTTCGAGTTCGAGTTCTGACTGCTTAATTATCGTTACTGTTTCCGTTACGTAACGGAAACGATAACCAAAAATGGAAACGACAATTTCGCTGAGTCGTGCCCGTGTCTAGTATTCAAGTTAAATTGCTGTATTGGCACTTTGTGAAAAATTAGTGGGTTTTGAGTTGCAGTTTGGGCATTCAGTCTCTAAAAGGTTCACCATCACTGTTTAGGGAGTGCATTAGAGCTCTCTAGTGCAGATTTCTAAGTACCTGAGCAAATTACAGTCCCAGGATTCTGTTGGATGAAGCCTTAGAAATTAAAATAGTATTAACCTACTCTAATTATGTGGTGTGGGTGCAAGATACTAGTTTTTGTTTGCCACTATAGAAGAAAATAACTTTATAACCTCAAGGAAAGAAGAGGTGGTGGTGCTAGTCTGTGCTAGCATATCAGGCAAAATAAAAATAAAAATAAAAAAGTAAGGAAGGCAAACTTGTTGCGACACCTTAAAAACTAACTGATATATTCACAGCAAATTTTTGTCAACAAGTTTGAGGAAATGGAAACTTACATTAAAATATAACCATCTTTGAGGTGCCACAATGTTTTAGTCCTCTTTAAGTTTATTTTGTTTTTGCCTCAAGGGTAGATTAATTGATTACTGATGAATGATGCACTCCTTGTGCTGTCATGGGATGCTTTAGTCAGTGTTCACTCATCATTAGAAGAAGAATATTGGAAAATTCTGCTTATGAATGTATGCTCTTCTTGCTCTTCTTAAAACTGAGGAACTCCATTTAAAAAGCACAGATTAATAATACATGAGATGAAACATGAATCATTATGTGCCAAAGAAAGCCATCATGAAGATGTTTTTAATGATGCTTTTACAGGGCGTGTGTTAAATCCCCATTGTTTTGATCAAGCAATTATGGTCATACTGGATGTACCTGTACACAGGCAGATCCGAAGAAGTTGCATATGACATCATTTTTGTTCAGATAGTTTAAGAAGTGGAGGTACTATATGTTGGATGGTGTTTAAAAAACTAGAACTCTTATGTTTTAGGTGATCTTCAGTCACTAACGTACAGCAGAACTCTGCCATCTTGACTAAATATAGGGGCATAGTGGCTGAAATCCTGCTCACAGCATTCCTCGGTGATAAACAAACTACCCCTCTGTGATCCTCAGACCCACGCACACTTCCAGTATTCTTGCTGCTGGTGTTGTACACCCAGAGAGTACAGAGTAGAGTGAGTGGACCCAGAACATCCAAACATCTGCTTTCCCTTACTTAGCCCCACTCCTTCAATCAGGTATATTCGAGTTCCTGTTTGTTTCAATGTGAAGATTCTCAAAAATATAAATAAAAGCAAGTTCTGCTGGACTTAAAAAGGTCTGTGGGGTTACATATGCCTCCTCCCCTAGCTGACAAGTGTCAGCAAGATTTTTTGATATGGTGAATAATCTACCCCTTTATTCTTCACCCCTTGCTGTGAACTGTTCTAGGTTGGACTTATAACATTTCCAATAGTGCTAACTTTTCCAGCAGAGTTCAAGAAATTTTACAGTCTGAATTAACTGGTGTTTAAATATATTAATACTGTATATACAGTGAAACCTCGTATGACAAATGGTTTGTATAACATAAAATCTGTACAACATAAACAATTCCAGAGAAAGGGGAAATTTGCTTAACAGAATCATCTATGGGGCGAATCCGTGTAACATAAAAATGGTCGCGATTAGGGATTACTCTGTTTTCAATGCATTCCTATGGAAAATTTGTATAAAGGAAAATTTGCTTAACATAATTTCATTTGGAACAAATTAATTCCTTTATACAAGGTACCACTGTACATTACTTCCAGGTAATAGACCATTGCTATCGCAGAGATTCCAAAAGCGTAAGATATTCTTTTGTTCCTTGGGGCAGTCTAAATTTTGTTACCAAAAAGTTCATAATGAAAGAAATAATTCCTTCATTTAATGATGTGATGCCTTAAATTGTTCTACTTTCTTTCCCAGAAGGACTGGGATCCTCTTGTGTAACTTTGTGCCATGCAAGCATGACATCATCAGCTGTCAATGGTGATGTTTAATTGAACTGAATTGAAAGCTTCCTGTCCCCCTCCTTAGCAGGTTCTGAGTCTTCCTAGGGCACCTTTTTGACTTGGGAGAGCTTTTGGCAACCTAATATCCAGAAATTGCCACCAGATCAGTGTTGGCAGTCTCAAACTGAGCAGCAGCGATCTGGCAAATTTTCTTGGTTGCCTTCTTAGTCGTAGCCCCTCAGCAATGGAAGAAACTGCCCCTTAAAATACGTATGGCTCCCTCAATTTTTAGACACCAGTTGAAAACGTTGGCTCTTTAGAGTAGCTCCTCCTGATTATTGACTCCTGTATTATTGGACCTGAAAAAATTCTTGTTCCACTTCTTACTGTGTTGCTAGCTTGTTATAGAGTGCTATTAATTTATATTTTATTTTGAAACTTTATATTAATTTGTATCTTCTGGGCTTTGTTCTTTATTTTTGCTTACTGTTTTTGCTTATAACTTGTGTATTTTTTATCGTAAACTGCCCAAAGTAGCCTTTGGGCTAGATGGCATGGTATACCCATCCAATCCAATCCAATCCAATCCAATCCAATCCAATCCAATCCAATCAATCAATCAATCAATCAATCAATCAATCAATCAATCAATCAATGTGAATAATATAGCTCCCACTTGTGCATGGTTCAGGTATCTGCCTATCCAAGCTAGGTATGAACAAAGGTATCTGTAGCCATCTATGTACAGTTGCTGCCTGGATTGCCATGTCTGCATGCTAGTCTATACTGTAGTTAATTGCTATCTGTGAAAGCATCAACCAAAGTGAATTACAAAACTGTCACTTAGCATATGCTGTTCAGACCTATTTTGCTTGTTACTACATTCTTCTCCACACATTTGGCTGAAGGATGTGCACCATATAGCAAACAAGGAAGAGGAAAGTTGTTTCCAGAAAAACAAAAATAACAACTGTGAGAATGAGACTCTTGATGACTGGAGGTTGGCATATTTTTGGATGTTGAAGAGAATGCATAATTAGTTTGATGTAAAAAATAAAAAAGCAACAAGTTCTGATCTCCCCTCCTGCTGTGTTGTAACGATTTAATGTTTCCAGCATATGGTGAGAATCAAAATTATCCCTTTACCTCCTACGACTGACAAGTTTTTTCCTCCTTCTAATTTCAGCACCTTTTCAATGATGCTAATACCAATTAGGGAAACATCAAAGGTTTTGCAAAAACAAAGTTCAGAGGACTGCAGAGCATTAGTGCATCACCTACTCATTACAGGCATGAATATATATGATCTTTGATCTGTGAGAGAGAGGCTAAATTCACAAATATGTTTTCTTCAGCAACCTCCATGCCTCCTAATGGAAATAAAACCTACGGTGCGCTACTAATTAATGGATTGCCGAGAATAGGAATGGTCCACAAAAGCAGAACACGAAGAGCAAAGGTTAGCTTCACTTTCTCTTGTTCACATCTTCCTTCCTTTTCCCTTACCTAAAATATAATATGTCCTTTGTGTCTCTCGAAACACTTTTTCTTCCCAAAGGCTTATTATGCACTTCGTCAATTTTCTTTTTAGATAAAGGAATATGTGGATGCATGCCACTGCTCCGTCTTTAACTTTCACCTCACAATCATGCAACAGATAGACCCGATATGTTATGGCAGGCAAAATTTCAATAAAACAACATGAACCACCTCGCTCGTCATCAGCAATATTTTTGATCACTTTTGTAATGATAGCATGATGCACATATTAAGGAGTGGCTCCTGTAGACTGCAAAATAGTAAAACTGTGTGAGATCATCATGAGCTGCACAAAGAGGTACCAACAGCCACAATGTCTTTTGTTCAAAGTCAAACGGGTGATTTAAAGGCCCATTTAGCAACCTGGCTGGAGAGGACCTGGATATGACTCTTTAGAAAATGAATGATAATGCATTTGGTTTTGGGTACAATCCAGATTCATGATTAAGCACTTGCAGGTTCCTTGGATTTTAAGAGAGGAGCCTTAACCATATGTTATGGAACCTCCTCCCATAGGAAGCTAAGGTGGCATCATCTCTGCTGTCCTTCCACAGGGAGGCAAAGGCTTTTCTTCAAGCAGACTTTTCCTTAATGATTGGTGGTTTGAGAAAGGTTTTAAATGTGTTCTAAGTACCAGTATGTCTAAATACTGACCTTAGTACCATTTTAATATATTGTTTAATTCTTTTTTAATATTTGTATATCTTTTGCTTTAGGTTTTAGATACTGTTTTATTATGTAAGCCACCTTGGGTCCTTTCCAGGAGAAACACAGGAAATAATAAATAAATACATAAATAAATGGAAGCTTCAACTGGACCCAGTCTGGATGTCAGTTTATAGAAAATACAGAACCCAACTCAAAATGTTAGTAAACAACCAAACAAAAATGGGATGGCTCACAACTACACTTGTGGTCATTACTCCCACCCTGGTATTTCCTGCCATTGTTTTCTACCTAACCATTTCTGGTCAAATTAGCAACTGATCCTAGGAGAAAGTAGGAAAGGCCAAATGCATTATCAGTCTTGTCATCCTACTGGATGACAGCCTCTTCTGTCCTTCCACCCCACCCCTTTCTCCTTTTTGAGACTCTATTTTCCATCCCTTCTCCGATCCATTGGTTTTCTGCCACAGAGGCAGTTACTATGCTGTCTCTATATATGCCTTCTTTGGCTCTGCTGATTGGAAGCCAAAAGAGGAGCAGCATTTGGTCCTACTCACAGTTGGGGGGGGGACCGAGCAATTCAATTGTTTTTTTTTCATTTTCAAGTGTTTATTATAATTCTATTTACACAATAAGCATCCATCAATAAAAATAAAGGCAGGGGGAGAGATAATGGTACATTGTTACGATTACAGTTAATGTCTTCACATTTGAAAGTTTTCAAAGGAAAAAGGAAACTATATTTCACTTCAAAAGTCAGCCAGTGTCTATATGGTTACACCCCCCTAGTTTAACTTTGTGCATTTTTTATGATCTATTGCTACCTCCTCTTTTACACAGTCTTTATTTTGATCACAATTCTCCCTCAAATTTCACTTGTCTAGACTCTTATTGTACCACTCATAAAATAGTTGCCAAGTTTGTGCATAAACGTTTTCTTCTTTGTTATGTATTGCATTTGTCAATTTATTCATCTCTGCAGTCTAAAATTTTGGAGATTATTTCTTCACCCTTGGGAGATGTTTTCAATTTCCACTTTTGGGCCCAAGCTAATCTTGCTGCTGTTAATATATGTATTATTAGGTAATTTATTTCTTTAGATTGTTCACCGGTAGTCAGTCCTAATAGAAAATATTGTGGCTTAAAGCTTATTGTTCTTTTTGTTATTTCCTGTAACCATTTATATATTTTGATTCAATATTTTTTTGCTTTTTTACAAGTCCACCAGCAGTGGAAGAAGGTTCCCTTCTTTTGTTTACATTTCCAGCACTTGTCAGATATTTGTCGATTGATTTTGTATAGCCGCTCAGGAGTTATGAACCATCTATGGAACATCTTCAATAGCTTTTCTTTATAAGATGTGGCTATGGTTGCTTTGTAGTTAATCTTCCATAACCTTCCCCACTGCTCTAGATTTATTTCCTGACAGATGTTTCTCGCCCATTTGAGCATAACATCTTTTCCTTCCTCATCCTTTAACTCCCAATCTAACATAAATGTATATAGTTTGCTAATGATTTTAGCCTCCGTGCCCAATAGTAACTTATCTAGTTCTGATTCATGATTTTCTATCCCAATTTCCTTTCTATCTAGTTTATATCTCGCATTGATTTGGCAACCATGATTTAATAGTTCCTAATGTGTGTAGCTGGTCATATGATTTTAACTGTCCTTTACCATCTAATAGGTATTTATATGTGGGTAGTGTTCCTTGTTCTATTAAGTTAGAATGCATAGTTGCCTCTAGCGGTGAAAACCATCTAGGTATTTTCCTATAGTATTTCCTTTTAATCCCTTTCCAATTTTGAGCAAGGGAACTCCTAATAAAGTGACTTTTAAAGATCTTATTTTTGACTCCTCTATGCCATAAATTAACCCTCTAGAGTTAATAATCTATTGTCTCTCAGCAAGATCCAGGCCTTTTGCCAAGTCAATACACACGCTTGGTGGTAAAGGTGCCAGTTAGGTACTCCCCAGCCTCCTTTGCCCTTTGACTCCTGCGTTAATTTGAGTTTGATCCTTGGTTTCTTCCCCGCCCAAATAAATTTATTTGTCATTTTGTTCAATTCTTCAAAAAAATTCCGCCCTAAATTAATAGGGAGAGTTTGAAATAAGAAAAGCACATTCATCTTTACTGTGGCTATTCTTCCTAAAGTTGACAAGTGTAGTCTATCCCATTTTTTAAAATCCTCTTTTATTTGATTTACTAGGCTATTATAATTGACCTCTTTTAAAGATGTACATCTCGCCGTCAATTGGATTTCTAAATATCTAATTTTCTTTATTATCTTCATTCCTGTTCTTTCTTCCAGTTGATATTTACGTTGGCTTATAATGTTTTTGTAATAAATTTGGTCTTATCTCTGTTTATCCTCAAACCCGCCACCATTCCAAATTTTTCAATTTCTTCAATCACTTTAGGTGCCGATTCAATGGGATTTTCTAGAATAAATGCCAAATCGTCTGCAAATGCTTGGATCTTATATTCCTCCTTCTTAATTTTTAACCCTGTTATTTCTTTATTCCCCCTTATTTGTCTATTTAAAATTTCTATAACCAATATGAATAATAACGAGGATAAAGGGCATCCCTGTCTTGTTCCCTGGCATATCTGGATTTCCCTTGTAAGCTCTCCATTAATTACTATTCTTGCCCTTTGCTTAGAATATATTGCCCAAACTAATCTTGTAAATTTCTCTCTGAATTCCATCATTTGGTTGAGCAAAAAATCCCAATTTACGTTGTCGAAAGCTTTTTGTGCATCCAGAAAAAGTATTGCCATCTCTTTATCTGAGCGGGCTTCATAATACTCCAAGACATCTAAAATCAACCATATATTGTTTCTTATTTGTCTTCCAGGTAGGAAATCGTTCTTGTCTTGATGTATAAAGTCAATTAGAAATTTTCTAAACCGGTTTGCTAAGATAGTTACAAATATCTTATAATCACAGTTTAGCAAAGAAATCAGGCTATAGTTCTCTATCAAGGAGGTATCTGAATTTTCTTTAGGAATAATAGTTATCGTTGCTTCTTCCCATGAGCGGGGTATTTTAGCTTTATTCAGAATTTCATTAAAAGTTCTCAACATTGGACCTAATATTACTTCTCTAACACATTTGTAGATTTCAGTTGGGAGACCATCTGGGCCAGGTGCCTTGCCTATCTTTTGTTTATTCAATGCTTCTTGTAACTCTTCAATTGTTATTTCACGATTTAAGATTTCCATTATTTCCTTAGTTGCTTTAGGGATATTTGCTTGGTTCAGATATTGAGTTATATCCTTTATGTCTATTCCTTTGGATTTGTATAAATTTGAATAAAATTCTGAAACAATTTCTCACAATCGTTCTTTCTCCTGACATAGATTACCCATTTTGTCTCTAAGTGCTCTAATGTATCCTGTATCCTTTTTCTTCTTTATTTTGTAAGCTAGCCATTTCCCTGGTTTATTTGCATTTTCAAAATAATTTTGCTTACACTTTTTAATCTGTTTGGCTAGATTTTCTGCTTCCAGTATATGTATTTGGTGTTTTACTAGATTTAATTCCTTTTTCATTCTTGATCTCTGTTCACATTTTCCTATTAACTGCTTTTCTAACTTACCAAGTTTTAATTTTAGTTCTCTAAATCTTGCTTTCTTGTCTTTGGTGTTTTTTTTTTTTTTTGCCGCATAGGCAATTATGTTACCCCTGAGGACTGCTTTAGCTGTGTCCCATATCATTTGCAGTTCTATGTCTTCAGTGTTGTTCTCCTTAAAAAAATATTCCATCTCTTTACTTAATTTATGTTGGAACTCTTTATCTGTCAATATTTCCCTATCAAAGAACCATCTGCCTGGCCTGTTTTTCTGTGTTGTCTAAGATATTGTTATTGGATTGTGGTCAGCATAGGTATTGGGTTCAATGTTAACCTCCAAGATTTCTTTCCTTAAGTCTGTCGTTGCCCACACCATATCAATCCTAGACCACGATTTCTGTTGCATCGAGTAAAAAGTATATTTTTTTCCTCGGCATGTTTTTCCCTCCAAACATCAGCTAAGCATAGCTCATCTGCCCATTGGAAAAAAAAATTGGCAACGTCCTTTTATTACCTTTCTTTTTATTTTTCCCAGCCATATAGTCTCTTTGTTTACATACCACAGCATTAAAATCACCCAGGAGGAGAATATGTTCATATTTTCTTATTACTTCCTCATTATATAAATTTTGATAGAAAGTTCTTTGATTTATATTTGGTGCATATATTGCCACTAAGAGGATTACTCTAGATTCTTTTTTAAGTTCCACCATTAAAATTCTTCCTTCTGAATCTGCCTTAATAAATTTTGCCTCTATTCTTGGTTGAACATACGCCACTCCCCTTTTTTTCTTATCTGAGTCCGCAGAGTAGAATAGATTCCCTAACTTTGGACATTCCAGTAATTTGTAATCTTCCTTTTTAATGTGTATCTCCTGGATACAGATGATGTCGGCATTTTCCTCTTTTAATTTATTAAATATTTTCCTTCTCTTCTCCGGTATATTCAATCCTTTAACATTTATTGAAAGTATGTTAGTTTTCATTGTATATATTTTCCTTAATCAATCTGCAATTCAATTGTTTTATTTCTTAAATATGGGAGGCAGCCCAGCAGCAGTTGGTAGAGGCATGTTGCATTATGGATTAAGCAGACACAGAGTCTCAGGGTGCAATCGTCTGGTCTTCAGGCAGCATTTTCTCTGTGTCTCTCTGGGCTGCATCGGCTGCGTGCATGTGTGTGTGCGTGAGTGTGTGTGTGTGAGAGAGTGTGTCAGAGTGTGAGAGATGATAATACTCCTTGAGAGACCAGTCTTTTATTGATAAGAGAAGAACAATAGACACAGGGAGACATTCCATTGGTGGGAGGGAAATGCACGTTCATCTGGAAGACCATCTTGGCTTGTTATTGATTAAGACCCAGGGAAGGAAACTCTGGGGTCAAGGGTCACTTAGCAGATGGCCCTGATGTATCCTGATATCCTTTGGCCTTGCCATCCTATTTACTGGACATCCTTGCCATCCTGTTTTGCTGCCTCCTTGAGCTTAGGTCAGCACATTGGTACCTGCTCGGCCCTGGGGGTTGCTGGGAAATACAGGCCAAGCAGACCCCCAGGCCTTCAGCTGCCTTCTGCGTGCTGGCCAATTTGGGGGTTCAGAATTATGGGGGAATGAAATTCCCACAGAGGCAAAGCCAGAACATGACATGAAAGATCTCTGGGAGGACTCTTCCTTCTGAGGAGAGGATGGAATAGGAATAACACAAGAACCAAGCAAGTGGTTCGACTTCCGAAAGTTTTGGACATCTTTGTCTCTAGGCTCCACTACTTTACACCCATGTTATGGCCCCTTGGTTATAAGACACTGGCTGCTGCCCTAATAGAATCACAGGATTGGCTGGCAGTTCTGATACTTTAGGATTAAGACCAAGATATTGAGACATACATTGGAAAGCAATGCATAGATAAGAAGTGTTGTGGGCCAGCAAAATAAATTGACACTATGATGTTCTACCGAGGTTGATAACCATTTGAAGAGACAAATGTACATTTTAGAAACATTTGGGAGATGGCTGTATCCTTAGAGCTGCCTTTCCCTTGATTTCCCCTAGCCTACCCCCAGCCTCAACATCCGTACATCAATCTTTCTGAAGAATCAATTCTCTTTAATATAATAGCAAAGGGAAGGCATCCAGTTACAGAAGAAATATATTTCAAAAGTTATGAAATGTCTTCTTCAGGCTTTACAAAAGCTACTCACAGAAAAGCCCTTGACTTTGACATTGATCATAGCTATGGCTTTAGGAATTTGATACTTCAGTAAGGAATCATGGCTCTATAAAATAAGTAGAGTGCACAGTGAGCCTGTGCAACAAGAGATTTTCAGTTGTGCCTTGTAAAATGGTATTATTTGGGGGGAAATGGGGAGTGAAATGCATCATTTCCTGATTTCCTGAAAATCAATTATAAACTACTAAAATAAATCAGTGTTTTAACTACAATCATTCTTAACATTTAGAAAAAAATACTTTGCTAATCCAGTCTCCACATTCTCATGGGTTCCCTCAAAAGCAAACTTTTCAAACCTGAAAAGTTCTGGGGGGGGGAATTTCCTTGGTAAACTAGCTGGAAATGTGTCACCTTGTTGCATCAAATGGACTCCAAAGTGCAACTCATGCCAGGGCAGTATAAACTGGTGACAGTTTGTTCTCAAGGAGAAGAGAGGCAATCCCAGTTTGTACTCAAGGAGAAGAGAGCACCGGTTAATTGTTTATAAATAGTTCATGACAAATTATTTATAAATGTTTTAGAATAAGGAAATTGCAAAAAAGCAGAAGTAAAACTTGTGGGACAATAATTTTTATGGTAAATAATTGTGCTGGTCCTTGAACATAATAAATTCAGTTACATTCAATTCAAGGTAAATACCTGTTTGACCTATCTGGAAGCTATGGCAACATTTTGCTTCTCATCCAAACAGCTTCGACAGTCTGAGGAAAGCTAGTTGTGAAACCTCCATGTTATAGTTCACTTTGACCTCATGTCACCCTCGTCTGAAATAGGTTCATAAGATGAATAATGGCCAGAAGTGGCCCGTTAAGTAGACAATAGTTTCAAAAGGTCTTTAGGTGAACAATGGCCTAAAGTGCTGAAACCCATAAAGTATGACTTCTCTGACACCTCTCTCAAACCACCATTCATGTGAGTATTGAATGATATCCACAATTCAAGGGAAGCCATTCATGTGAGTATTGAAAACCCCTCTCTCAACAGTGGGGAGGAGGCTCAGACACAGTCTATCTGCCACTTATCATGCAGTGATTTCAACAATACCCAGACAAATAAAAAAATACTTCACGCCTCCACCACCAAGGCTATAGCTAACAACCCATACTTTATGGGTTTCAGCACTTTAGACCATTGTTCACCTAAAGGCCTTTGAGACTATTGTCTACCTAACAAACCTATTCAGGCCACTCTTCATCTTATGAGCCTATTTCAGACCAGGGTGACATGAAGTCAAAGTGAACTATAAAATGAAGGACTCACAACTAGCTTTCTTCAGACTGACGAAGCTGTTTGGATGAGAAGCAAAATGTTTCAATGTCTCAAGAAAAGAAGTCCAGTTGCTAAGATTCAACTTCCAGATAAAATCACCCAGATGAATGAGAATCTTCACAGACCTATTGGACCACTTTAAGCATATCATTATCCATCCATTTTGAGCATTTGTTTAATTTTCTTTGTTGCCATATCCACTCAACACAGGGCTGGAAACTAGCATTGATAGAGTCATAGCAGGAACTCTCTAGTGTTTTTCTGCACCACTTTTATGTGATGATGTGATGTATTTTTTTCCTGTTGTGCTCTGGTGGACTCCAGTACTATGTTACTTTGTCCTGATCTACACACTCTCAGAAGAGAATAATTTCAGGTTGTTTCTGTATGGGCTTCCAACCACCACCACCACCACTGGCCAATCTCCAT
Organism: Phrynocephalus forsythii; assembly: GCA_029282475.1. Classification (NCBI taxonomy): domain Eukaryota; kingdom Metazoa; phylum Chordata; class Lepidosauria; order Squamata; family Agamidae; genus Phrynocephalus; species Phrynocephalus forsythii. Next base: position 63,225,676 of record JAPFRF010000003.1, read on the forward strand.
CCTTGCATGTGTACTAAAACAAGGGGGAATGGAAGGGAGGCTGAAGTAGGTGGGGAGATAGCAGAGAATAGAGACAAAGAGGGGAGTCAACCTCTGCTGGAAATGAAGCATTAGAGAACAATCCTGATTGTCTGTGGAAAGGCAGTACCTGGATGACTTCATGCATCCCAGGACATCCAGGAACAGATGACTTACTCATATGAATGGAATGTGCCATGGGTGAAAGATTTACTCAGATCCACTGAGACATTTGTTCCATTGCTTTCAAGGCACAAGAAACACACTTAACTTCCCCAGGTTCCCTGTCTCTTTCCACTGAGCTACTGCCAGTGGGATATAAAGAATCCTGAATTCAGGCTCTACAGTTGCTATGCATCTGGAGTGTCTCTAGGCAACAAATGAAAAACAGAGTTAGCAAAGACAGAGACTTGACATAAGACATGATTTCTGTTAGGTAAACGGTGAGAGAAAGAATAAGCATTGCATGAGAATACCTTTAAATGTGAACTGTAGTATACTTTATGTCGCCTGCAAACCAAGGGCTCCATTGGCAGAGAAAAGAGAACAGACATTATGTAAAAGAATGAAAAAGACTGCATTTTCAACCTTCAGCCAGTTTGCTTTAATTAGGGTCTAGAATGTGGCAGCCTTTCAAGCAAGGGGTAAACTTTGCCGCCCAGACACTTTTGAATGGCAACACTGATCATACCTCACCATCATTTACATTTAAACAAAAAGACTGATAATTATATAGAACTTTTTAAAAATGGAAGAAGTATTAAGAAAAACTGATATTCTTTTTGTTTCCTTTTTTGTTTCATACAATAATTTAAAAAAACCATTATTATACCCTTGTGGCACAACGGTTAAATTGCTGCATTGCAGCAAAAACTGTGTTCACGACCCAGCGTTCAATACATGGTATGACTGAATCAGCCTTCCATCATTACCAGGTAGAGATGGGCACGAAATGAACAATTTTTGTTTCCGTTTCCATTTTTTCATTTTGTTATGCAATGAAATGACAAATGAATTTTGTCTCCAAAATGAAACAAAACGAACAGAAACACCGGAAATTTTGTCGTGCATTTCATTTTCATTACTGCAATACAGTGAACTGTTTTAAATGCTAAAAAAATCACAAAAAATTGAAATAAATGGTAATGAAACGGTAACGAAATGAATGAAAACGAAAACAATTTTTTTGCAAAAATTCACAAAAAACAGAAACAAACCAAAACAGACCCTCCAAACGACAAATGACAAACGAAACATCATTTTTGATTCATGCCCATCTCTATTACCAGGTCAGTAAAATGAATATCCAGCCTCCTGGGGTGGCAATTTGTAGCCTGTATAATCAAGCTGTAAACTGCCCAGCATTATGAGGTAGCATTAGCACTAGCAAGCTTGGCTTTCTGTGCTTTCTATATTAATAATTAAAGGCAACTGTAAAACTTTTTAAAGCACACTTAAAAAGAGTCTTTGGTCAGCTTCCAGGAGGGACTTAACCATAGGTATGATAAGCTTGCCTAAAGAGGTGGATCTTTAGCTGTCACCGAAAAGACAGAAGAGAAGGGGAGGCCAGTCTAACCTCCTGCAGATGGGTTTTGCCCTCTGGAGGTTCTGGTGCTAGCTTTCAGTTTCTGAAATTATCTTGAAGCATGAGATGCTTTTATCATGAGAGATTAGGGATTCTGAGGTAGTGCAGAAGAGTCAAGGAGAGAGAACATGGCAAATCCCTTAAGCCACATAGGAGAAGGCTAAGGCAAACACAGACACCCAAACACAAGCCATATAAAGGACCTGAGATTGCACTCCTTGATCCTTCTGGATTACAAAGTGACACACAGTTATTTATCCTCTTCCTTGAAAGCTGGTATTTCTTTCTCCTGGTCACAAAATGCAGCAGTGAACAAAAGGCTGGTGCAGTATTGTTGCACCTGATAAGGCCAAGGAGTTCTCTGTTTCTGAATGAAATGATCATATGACAGGCATTCACGTAACTGGGACAGTATTAGATTGAGCACACAAGATTTTTGAACACACTCTCCTGGAACCATATACGTCTCTCAGGAAATAAGGTGCTTCATTTAGAACAAGCATGTCTCCCAGGAAATAAGCATTACTGAGGTCTCCTGCATAAGGTTTGGTCCCTGTTGTTTGATGAATATTCCAATCAGCTCTTAGGTAAGTATAGTTTGGTAAGAAGAAGGTTGGTAGGTCAAAAGAGTAGATATAACATATCCCACTAAGGGTGGTTTTACAGCTGGCCACTTAAATTTGAACCAGAGATCTTGGGGGTTTGTCGCTCTTCCTGTGTCCCCACCCATCCGCACTCCCTGGCTCCTGTCTGCGTGAGGGGAGGGAGGGAAAAAAAGGAGAAAAGAATGCCGGCTCACCTGGCTCACCTCTGTTCTGCCATCTCGCTGTGTTCTGAGAAGCATTCCAGTCTCTTAATATCTCTTAAAGGGGCGGGGGGCAAAAAACAAACAAACACAAGACGAGGAGAGCCTGGCACTCACTCCTTTACATCCGCATCAGAAATTTTTCACCTCCAGAGAGCAGGTACTTGAAAAGTGCACTGGGACGCACTTACGTGGGCGTGGTCGCACTTAATTTTTGTTAAACTCCGGAGCTGGTGGGAAAACAATTTTAAGCTCTGGATCTGGGAGCCATTTGCCTCGGATTTTAGGGTTCGTGTAAAAGCGCCCTAAGATATTATAGCATTGCCTTTACACTTTAGAAACAAGTATCTAATGAGCTACTGTTAACCCCCAATTGCTCGTTAACCCCCAAGAATAACCTCTGCTCATGCAAGCAGACCTTTGGTCCTAAGGGCAATGCACTAATGACAGATGGAGCTTGGATGGATACCTCTTCACTGGAGATCTTTGATTGGGCACCAGCAGCTGATCTCACTCGATAATATCATTTGGCAACAGAGCAGACGAGGAAGGGCTGCTTTGAAAGACTACATCACCCAACTCTGAAGGAGGAGGGGAGAGGTGCTTCATTTAGAACAGGCATGTCCAAACTTCAGCCCTCCAGATGTTTTGGACCAAAATCTACTGAGTCAAGAGTAAGTTGCTACATGGTCCAAGAGGTCTCCAACATAGATATGAAGCAGTGTCAAACTTAGAGAAAAGAAGGCTTCCTTCAAGAAATGGAAGCCACACTGAAATGATGATGACAAAAATAAGAAAGAATGAACGATGGCAGGCTATAAGATCTTACATGCTAATAGCAGTGTCTAAGAAAGATCTGGGAGTTGAGGCAAGAGCTTGATGAAAAAGTTAACACACAACAGTGAGCTCTTTGGAAAATAATTAAAAAGCAAACTGCCAATAATGCCTTTGTATTGCCTTCCATTATGACTGCATTTGCTGTGTTAGTTATGGTTGTAGTTACTGAGCCTCACACAGGATATTGCACTGCTGGAAATGAAAAAGAAAATGAAAAAGAAAATGGTTAACTGAAATTACCACAGACCTAGAGCCAACACCCCTGCAATGAAATATTACACTGCTGGAAACTGTTGAAGCAAGAGGTAATGATGGTCACCAATATGGGGTGCTTTAGAAGATGACTGGACAGGTCCATGGAAGCTAGGAATATAAACAGCTAGCTGTCATGCTAACTAGCTGTTATCTCCAGTATTAGAAGCAACATACAATGGTACCTCTACTTACAATTTTAATCTATTCTGAATGCATGCTCATAAGTTGAACAACTTGTACGTAGAGCAGCTGTATGTAAAAAATAAAAATAGAAATAGAAAAAAAATCTCAGTGGAGCAGATCACATCTAAAATTTGTAAGGCAGCAGTTAAAACACCAACAGTTTTCCATTCTTAAGTTGAATTTCTCATAAGTAGAGCTGCTCGTAAGTAGAGGTACCACTGTATAACAGACCTAAGGCATAGAAGCAAGAGGGTGCTATTGACATTATATAACAACCAGTTTCTGTCTTTGTTGTACATTCCCTGTGGATATTTAGCCACTGTGGATTCAGTGTAAATGCTTCTAAGAGCGCTTTGAATACCTTGTCTTAATTCTAAAATTCATTGACTTAAAACAATGGAGTTGGAACAAATTTTGGAGTCCATTTCCCATCTTTTTCCCAGTCTATAATGTGTGATACTTCAGGATCACCCACTGTTGTCCACTGTTATCAACACTATGCACACTGTTCTTCAGGTATATGGAATAGTATTAAAATATTTGGTTTCTTTTAAATATCTGGAGCTAAAAACAACTTGCCTGTTTTTCACCACAGACTTTACCTTAAGACCTACAGACTTCTCTTACACTGCTTTCACATGGCCACTAAAATCTGCTGCAAAGTGCTCGCAGATGCAGAGCATAAAATCATTTACCCATGAGAAGCGGACTTAAAAATAAATAAATAAAGTGCGACCATGCTCCACTTAAGCACAACCGAGTGCATTTTACAAGTACCCGGTCTCAAGGTGGTAAAATCCTTGTCGCTGTTCCGATGAGGATTTTAAAATATTACTCGAGTCCATGGGAACATGGAAAATCTGCAACAAAACCTTTTCACCCCCGCTATTGTGTCTTTGCTGCAGTTCTCAGTTGTGGTATCAGAACAGTTGCGGTTTTCAAAACAGAACCATGGGAACATCCAATCTACAACATCAACCACGTGGCTGCTCCATGGGTGATCCAAATCAAAGTTTGCTGCAGATTTTAGTGGTTGTGTGAAAGCAGCCATAGTCTCATTCAGTACACATTGATGGTACAGCTGGGGTTCAGGTAGTACTGAGCGGGACAGGCATAGGCTAAACAAGCTGGTCAGGAGAGCTAGCTCTGTCTTGGGCTGCCCTCTGCATTCTGTGGAGGGGATGGGTAAGAGGAGGATGTTGGCCAAGCTGACATCCATTATGAACAATACTTCCCACCCACTGCACCAGACAGTGGAAGCTCTGGTTGGCACCTTCAGTGGCAGACTCAGACACCCTTGGTGTGGGAAGGAGCGCTACCGCAGATCTTTTGTTCCCATTCCTGTTAGACTCTATAACTCTACAGTCTAACCTGCTATTCATATGGGGATATATTGTAGTTTCTTTTTTCAATTTAATTTTTATATCTAAATTTCATAATGTATATTTGTATATTGGATTTTTTTTATTTTATCTAATCTCTATTGTTTTTCTTTCTTACTACACTTTTTGTGCACCTACCCTTCTTGCTTGTTCTTTATATTGGGAGATGTATAACAAGTAAATTTATTGATCCGATGTGGGATTAATAAATATTTATCTTATCTTATCTTGGGTCCCTTTGGGGAGAAAGGCGGCATAAAAATAAAGTTATTATTATTATTATTATTATTATTATTATTATTATTATTATTATTATTATTATTATTATTATTATTATCTTATCTTATCTTATCTTATCTTATCTTATCTTATCAAGCACAGTGTGAAATCAGATTGAATGGCTTTTTAGGGGGATGGTGTTGGGAGGGAGGGAGGGAGGCTCAGCCAATTTCATTGTACACTGGTTGTACAATGACAATAAAGGTTATTATTATTATTATTATTATTATTATTATTATTATTATTATTATTATTATTATTATTATTATTATTATTATTATTATTATCATCATCATCATCATCATCATCATCATCATCATCATCATCATCATCTTATCTTAAGAAAATTCTCTTTTAGACCCCCCTACCCCACTGAATGGAAAGCAAGGCAGTTTCTTTACTTTGATTATTAGGGTTGACATCTGCGATGTGAGAGAAATGTTCCAAATAAAATATATGAGCCCCTTTCCTAGAAATACCAGTCAATACAGGAGTTGTGGCAAGCCTGGAAGATAACAGCAAGGAGACACAAGAATCCCACAAAGACGATGACCTTGTGATCACCCTACCGCTTCACGTATAGCTGTAGTCTTGTCAAAACAAGTATAAAAAGACAAGCTGACAAAAAGAAAAAAAAAGATCATTGCAGGAAACAAAAACAAAAATACATGCTTACTGTGAAAACAAATGGGGGAAAATATGCCACTGACAAGTGCAGTATATATTGATAAAGAAGGCTATAAAAGCCATTAAATGTGAGCAAAAGAGGAAGAGTGCTGAAGGCATGAACACGGCCTTACAAGCAGTATCTTTGCACCACAATGGATGCTTGAAATAATGACAAGACAGGAATGATTCCTACAATTGAAGATGGTATGCTAAAAAAAAGATACTGGCATTCTAAACACCACCATCATTGAGAGAATACAGTGGAACTTTTATAACAAATGGTTTGTATAACATAAAATCTGTACAACATAAAACATTCCAGAGATAGGGGAAATTAGCTTAACAGAATCGCCTATGGGGAAAATCTGTACAACATAAAATGGTTGTGATTAGGGATTACTCTATTTTCAATGCATTCCTATGGGAAATTTGCATAAAGGAAAATTTGCTTAACATAATTTTATTTGGAACGAATTAATTCCTTTATACAAGGTATCAATGTATAACAAGAATATAAATAATACAACTGTGCTTTTTGTACCATTTTGTTATAACATCTTCCATAATGTGAACATGTATCAAACATCAGTCTCTTTGCTACAATTGCCAGCTACTAACTGAATGCTTTTTGCACAACTATGCATTAACATGTCTAGGTTTTTAAACTTTAAAAATAAAAGCAGCTTGGTCAGTGGGGAGCCCAAAGAATATGGTGGGGGAGGGTTAATGCTTTCCTCTAATTCTTCTGCCAGAATGAACCCCCTCCCAAACTCCTAATATCTACTCAGTGCTGACTTCTGATGAGTGATGACTACTGAATCCTGCTGTAGATCAATCCTCCCATCCCATCCAGCACCCCAGTTACTGACCAGCAGAGACAGCTGACTAGGAAACTGCTATGTTATGTTTTCTGAGATGCCACTGAACATTGTCAAACCATTATTATGATTGCCATAGAGAGTGGGTGACTTTCAGCTGCACACCACAGATCATGGCTATAGCTGCAGTGTGTCACCAGTGGTAAGCCTACCAGAGGGAAAATGTCTGCAAGGAAGAAAAATCAAATGATATTTAGTTTGGGAATGGGTGGGGTCAGACTATTTATTGATTTGAATTTTATACCGCCCATGTGGCAGCAGGGCCACTCTAGGTGGTTTACAACAAATTACCAGACATTACATCATTACAATAGGAAAATAATGTTAAACTAAACAAAATTTAAACATTTAGCAACTAAAACACCATAGAAACAGATTAAAACAATTTAAAACTATGAAGTGGATGGCAGTAATTCAAGAGGATAGATGATAATAGTGTGGTACTCTGCAGTTATATTCCAGTCTGTGGAAAAGCCTGGAAAAACATCTAGGTTTTCAATGAGCACTTAAAAGGGGGGGGGGAGGCAGATTTCAACAGGAGGAGAATTCCACAGGCATGAGGCAACCACTGAAAAGGCCCAATTCCTATTTCATTCTTTACCGGCCTCTCTCAGGTACCCTGCCTGGGAGGAGTGGGTGGTATGGGTAGTTCTCATCTGAAGCAAAAGTTCTGTCAGGTACCAAGGCCCTAAACCATTTAGAGCTTTGTATGTCATCATCATCACCTTGAAGTCAAGCAGAAATGAATTGGCAACCAGTGTAAGGAGGTCAAAATAGGGGTTATAGGCTATCATTTATAACCCCTGTCAAAAGTGTGGCTGCTGTGTTCTGCAGTCTCCTCATCAGCCTCAAATGTAGCTCCATGTAGACAGCATTGCAGAAATCCAGAGATGATCAGTGGGTGAACTAGCATATTGAGGGCCTCAGTGACCAGATAGGAAGGCAGCTGAGCAATCTGCCACAGGTGGAAGTGGGCGGAGAGGACCACAGAAGCTACCGGGGGTTCCATGGTTAGCATTGGGTCCAAGATGACACCCCAAACTGTCAACCTCAGTCTTGAGTGGGAAGAATCGTGCTCTGAAAAAAGAGGGAGTTTTCCAACCTGCTAAAATCAGTCCTCCTCCCCCAGGATTTCCATCTTGTCCAGGTTCAACATCATATGTTCAGCATCATCCACCCTATCACAGCCCTCAGGCAGTGCTCAAGGGATGAGACAGCATCCACTGCAGAACAGAGAGATAGAGCTTCTTGTTGTAAGCATACTGATGGCACAGAAATCTAAAACTCCTGATGACCCCCATGACCTCATAGATGTTAATTAACATTGGAGAAATGAGGGTTCAAAACAGAGGGTTCAGGGGATGGACTTGATCTTGTCAATATCTACTCTCGGGGGATGGGGGGAGGAATCTCCAGGAAGGACCAAAACCACGCCAAGGCAAGGCCACTGATCCCCAACTCAGAGAGCCTCTCCAGCAGAATATTGTGATCTCAAAGTCCACAGAGAGATCAAGGAGGACCAACAAGGACATCTTGCCCTGTCAGCCTCCCTCAAAAGGTCATCTTGTAGGACAACCAGTGCTGTTTCTGTGCCATGACGTGGTCTGAACTGGGATTGGAATGGATCAAGGGTATCACTCTGCTTGCCCTATCTGCTATATGTTTTAAAGCAGTAAAATTCTCTTATTGAACCACAGAGAATCAAGTAGAAACATTAGATCAGGCTGACAGTCCAGACAGATATGTTGTCCAGCCAAAGAGAAGTGAGCCACTTCAGTATATTGGTAATGGCTATGAAGGTGGTTGCTGTCATTGTTTAGGTTCTGTATGCATGAACATGAAAACCTTTTGAAATGTCATCAAGGGGTGGGAGTGGTGTGCTCGGAGAGAGGAGTCATAGGATCTGTCTTGCAAATGAACATCCCAATCCTAAATGTATTAAGGTTCGTGTGTGAAAGTAATTTGCATTCATGCAGGAACAGAAAGGCAAATCAGAATAATGTTGCATTTCTAAATTGGATTTGTTTCATTTGACAAAAGGAACGGTATCAAAACCAGCTGCAATTAGGACTGTCTTTGTTTTAGCTTACTTCTCAGCAGAATTAACAAGTTTATAAGCCACTGTGCTCACTCTAAAATTGGATTTACCTGTTAATGCTCCAGTGGACAAAATCTTACTCAAAGACAAATTGAATAAGAACTCATGGAGGAAAGATTGGGGTGATGGTGGTCTGTATTTATTTTTGCTGGTGTCTAGTGCACTGCCCACCTAGCATTCCTATTACAGATTCCTTTCTTTTAGTCAGGTAGAAGCAAGGCAAGGATGTTTTATGCATATAGATTTCTTGTAAATTGGTAGCATGTGTCTATTACATTGTTTTAGACAGAAATTGTTTCTAATCCAATACTAAGTGGTGCAAGTTTATGTGTGCGTGACAAAAAACTGAAATTCTCTCCCATCTTCATATGCTGCTTATACAGAGAACAGATAATATAGCTTATCCTCTCTGCCCATCCACCCCCACTAGTCCTAGTGGCTGTATTTAGAGGGGGATGTAACTCTTCATATTTTGTTTTCAGAGATGAGAACAAAAAAGTTATTACAAAAACATTTTTTTTGCATGGAAATGTATTTTGCAAAAATGTCAAAGTCCCAAGGAGGCAAAGTACAAGATCTGTAATGTAATGCTCAAGAGTTTAAAATAAAAATGCAAGGTCAAGTATCCACTTGCCTAAGTGTGAAGAGGAATGGATGTTGCCAAACATTCAAACACACCCTCAGTTTTTTCAACAGGATTTCTTCATTATCATTCAAGAATAAAAGAAAATAAATAGACCAAAATATTGTGGCACCTTAATGACTAACTGCTACATCTTAATTGAGCAGAAAGAGCATGATTGTCAATTATTTGTGGCCAAAATAAGGAGACTAGAATTTCACATCTAAACATGATTTTGAGACCCCTCTTTAATATCCAGTTCCTTTCTAGAAGGTTTTGTTTTGTCAAAAATGACAGTGGCAGTTGATTAAATTACCCCAGGCTATACAGGTATCACAATATTGTTTTTGTAAGGCGGAGAAATTGCAAATATCCATTACATCTTTTGTATCTGAGTTCATCATAAAATGGGCAGATATTTCACAGCTTAGCTGGTCTGATGGGGGAAAGTTTCAAAGGTTGGTAAGTGAGGCATGGATCTCTGGGATTACTAGGATCTTAGCAGCCTATGGAGTCACAGAAATGCAGGGCTCAGTGGAGGTGTCTAACTCCTGAACCCTCTGTATGGATCTCAGCTGTCCCCGAGTTGTAGCAAAACCAAACAAGAATGACAAAACAGCATAATTAAGCAACTTAATAATTAAGCTCTGCTCCCAGAATCTTTTGAGGGCTTCATAGATCACTAAGAATGTCCAAAGACATTGAAAATGATGAATTGGTGGTTCTGGAAAAGGTGTAATGGTTGCTATGAAATGATTCAGGAAGGTCCTGGAACTCCTTAACAGGTGAGTCCATTGTTCTAGAGCAGTGATGGTGAACCTTTTACAGAATGAGTGTGCACTAATTTTTTTTGTGACGTGCCAATATAGCAATTTAACCTGAATACAGGTGGCTGTGAAGGGGTGATGTTGGGTGTCCACAGAAAGAGTTCTGAGTGCCACCTTTGGCACCCTTGCCATAGGTTCGCCAACACTGTTCTAGAGGTTTCATGAAATGCTGGGGAATTTTGGACAAGGTGCAGAACTATGGACAATCAAGCATCCCAAAACAGCCCTGTGCTCCAGTGTTCATGCCAGTCACAGACAAATCTGAAAAGGTTAGATATGGTTTCCCATTTTTAAAGTGGTAGTTCCTGACTTACTGAGTTGGTGGTTTTGTTCACAGCAGCAGTGGGAGCTGGCATCATGGCTGTTGTCATTTGGGACTGGGCTCCTTCTTCCCAGAGGCCTCTGCATTTCATACAGTCCTCTCTTCCTTTGGCTCTTTGCCAATCAGTACAGCCAGGGGCAGAGACAGACTGAGGGGAAAGGATTTCACCTCAATCTACCTGGGAAGTATAATGCCACCTGTGCTTGGCCCAGAGCAACCACTCTCCCTTGGACCTTCACCCACCCACTCTCTCTGGCAATATGTAGATAACTGTAATGAACTATGGTACAGACACTGTCCTTATATTATACAGCATTCTTAGAAATCATTTTTAGATATGAGGATGGAGAAAGTTATGCAGGTGCATGACCCTCCACAGGTAGTTCCCCGTTTATGGGTATGGGGGCAAAGGGATGATACACAGACCAAAGTCAAGTGCAGTTGTGTGCTCTTCATAGTTTAGTGGCAGGTGAGGCCACACAGTGGCATATGTCCATGTGATTAATCCTTGGTGGCTATCATTGTGGGTGTCATCAGTTGACAAGTGGGTTGGCTGATGTGAGATCTGTCCTCCATGTTAAAGCCTGAGCTACTGGCAAATGTTATCAATTGAGTTATGGCCTTTTTAGTCCAAGTATGTGGTATTCTCTCTCTCTCTCTCTCTCTCTCTCTCTCTCTCTCTCTCTCTCTCTCTCTCTCTCTCTCTCTCTCTCTCTCTGTCTACTGACCTTTTGTAACTAAAAGCAAGACAACCCACTTTGCTTCTTATGATGGAAACCTTTAGAGTGAAGGAAATCCTCTTAGCTCAGCTGCTAAGGTCATCAGGAGAGGCCTTTCTCTCTGTCCTGCCACCTTCACAGGTGTGCCTCAAAAGAACACATGAAAGGGCTTTCTCTGTTGCTGCTCCCAGACTTTGGAACCCCCTCCCGCTGGAGGCCAGGACTGTCCCATCTCATTGTCCTTCCAGACAGGCAAAGACCTTCCTCTTCAGGTAAGCTTTCCCTGAATGAGGGACTACCTAATATGTGACTTTATATGGATTACCATACATGATTGCATTTATTGATTTCATAAGAACACCAGTGTTTTCCATGTTACTTTCCACCCCTTATAATGGATTTTCCTTTTCCTTTTCATGTGCTGTTGTAGCCCTACTCTTACTTTTTAATGTTCTAAGATGCCTCTTTTATTTCCCTGTTCTTAACTTGAATATGTCTTAAATGTTCTGGGCTGCATATTGCCCCTCATTATCTTAAGCCACTTTGGATCCTTTTCCAAGGAGAAAGATGGGGTAAAATATTCAAAATAAAAAATAAAATAAATAAATATGTCTATCCAGTGGTGGCATTGTTGATTCTCAAGGCCAGGCCTAATATAAATAGTGACAGTAGCAATAATGTGATATGTCCTCTGATAAATTTGATTAAGGGAACTGAGTTATAACATAGAGACAGACAGACATGCATCTCTAGAAGTACATGACCATACAGGAAGTCTATAGCCCTCGTTCTGTATACTGGAAATGCAATTTCCCAAAATAGCTTTTACGTTTCACCTTCTAGACTTCTGGCACAACCATCTGTGTAATTAAAGGAAAAGGAAATATTATATTGAATACTTCAAATGTCAACAGATGACTAGCAAACCTATCCATGCTGCTAACTTGGAACCAAATCGTTGGATGATCTTTTTGGAAGCAAGATTCCTAAAGTGTACAAAGTTTTAAATATCTATGAGGTCCTAGAGAGGGCAAACCCACTAACTTTCAAATATTCATTCATGTATGTCCTTATATAATATAACTAGCACTACAACTTTACAGCTGCTTTTTCCAGCTCAGTTCTATTTCCTGCATGACATTTAATACCCATTAGAGATGGGCACGAAACGCACATTTTTTCGTTTCCGTTACCGTTTGTCATTTCCGTTATGTAACGAAACGACAAACAAAAATTTTGATGAAAATGAAACTAAACGAACAGAACCACGCAGATTTTGTTCGTACATTTCGTTTCCGTTACTGGTGGCGTGCAATGAAATTGAGCTGTTTTAAATGTTAAAAAACACCCTGGACATCCATAAAAACGCAGCAATAATTATTTATACTGCCTGATAATACCTACAGGGGGGTTGGGGGCCTTAAAACATGCATTTATGTCTTTTCTCAGATTGCTGTATTTTTTTCCTTTAAGGGGAGTTAGGGGACATCAACCCAAAATGGCTCCCAGATGCCTAATATTGATTTCTTGGGTATTAAAACGCCCTGGACATCCATAAAAATGCAGCAATAATGTGATAATTATTTGAAATTATTACCTGGCAGGGGGTTGTGGTCCTTAAAATGTTTGTTTTTGTCTTCTCCCATTGTGATGTATTTTTCTTTTCCCTTTAAGGATGACAAAATGGATGTCGACACTCCAGCCACAACATGGAGGCAAGCCATGTGATGGGATCATGTAAATTACTGGACAACTTCAACCAATAGCATGCCCAAGTTGCAGACTGGGCAGGTCTGGCAGCCACAGAGGGCATAAAAAGCTCTGGCAGCCTCCGGAAATGCTTTTAAAATCACGCAAAAAGCGGGTAGAAATGACAAATGACAAACGAAAAACGGAAATGAAAAATTTTCAAAAAATTCGCGAAAAACGGAAACGAACCGAAACAGACCTCTCAACGACAAATGACAAACAAAACACCAGTTTTTTAATTCGTGCCCATCTCTAATACCCATATAAAAATTCTTGAAGTCATCCAAACATTTAATCTATGTTGACATGGACATGTGAATGAAATGCAGATTTACCTGTTCTATCCACAAAAAATCCATATAAGTTATAAAAGAAGCACCTGGAGATGATTTTGTGATGAAAAAAGCAAATGTCCTTAAGACATGGAAGATATACAGTATTTGAAAGGTTTCCAGCTTGTATTATATGGTGATAAACTCACCCTGAGCAAAGAGCTATGAGTCTAGACTTTTTTTCTGGACAGTTTGTCTGTAGTACAGTTGACTGTGGTAATTACATTTTCTATTTTGTGTTGTGTTGTTTTTGACTAGCATAGGGTGGTATGCCAGCAGTGAATTTATCCAGAGTATGTAGAGTAGGAGCTAATAACTTCTCCCAGATTCAGCAGGTTTCCCCTCCACTTTTTCAGACATATTCAGGTGCAGCAAAACATCAGTTTATGTACAGAGTAAGCAGAGGAAATTGATTAACAAGTTGACAATAGTATTATCAACACAAATAATGAACAGCAAGAATGGTGATAGCATGCACTTCCTGGTCCCATTTCACAACTGCAAGGAGGTGCTAAGCAGCAAGAGGCCAAATCAAGAGTTGATTCTTGATTAGTCCCTCACCCTCTACCATCAAAAAGCAGTTGATCAGTTCCCAGATCAACATCTGGTTCTGGAAAAGGATCTAGTCCATACATAAACAGAAGGAAGGGCTGTTAATTAATGCATACATTATCATGAGCTAAGGATGTATGGTTGCACTAGTTATAGTGGTGCTTGCAGACTGAGGCAGAGTTCAAAGTCCAGACATTCAGTTGTTATTCACCAAGCTTATTTCAACCACTTGTGCAGAGTGGGGAGGTGTCCTTAAAAGCTGGAATAGGGAGGGCTGACTTTTTAGAACCTTGGGAAGTACAGAGTAGTTTAAGATGCCTTATGGATGAAGTGTATATCTGTGCTTTTAAAAAATTAAACATTTAACTGTTCGATTAGAGCCTCCTGAATTTGTCCGAGATATGTTCCTTTACCTATGCCAGATGATTGCCAAGTAACACTTGATCTCAACATCTATCTTTCAGCTTGTTCCTCTTCCTCTGCCAGTCATATCCCCATGGAAACACCAGTATGCAGCATTGTTTCCATGGTCATCTGGCACAGCAAGCATCCTTTGAAAATTTCATAGAAATTTGTCCACCCAATGTAAAAACAGCAGAAATTCTTGCTCCGTGTGTATGCAGAGGGGCATGTGATCATGAGTATGTGTCCACAGAGTTTTGAAAACTGTTTTTGTTTTTGGAAGAATGAATATAATGACACGTTGATCTACCAAATGTGACAAATCCATTTTTATTTTTTAGTGGCATATTTATACAACTGGATTACATTGTCTTGACAAAAGTAGGTTTTCTGTACCCATGCTGCCACTTCTTAGCTGAGAATTCACATGTGCAGAGATATGAGGCGCTTGCAGGAAACAAAATGTGTGTAAAATAAAGCATGCATTTTAAAATATGAACACTTAAAATAGAAACAATTGGAAAAACTGCAGATAAATACATGCCTCTCTGCCAACTTCTTGCTCAGTTTGACCCCTTTGGTCAGCCAGCTTCCCTAGCACTAAAACAGCAACCCCAAGAAAGAAAGAAAGAAAGAAAGAAAGAAAGAAAGAAAGAAAGAAAGAAAGAAAGAAAGAAAGAAAGAAAGAAAGAAACCAGCCAGCCAGCCAGCCAGCCAGCCAGCCAAATAAACAAACAAGCCCAGACAACAGAGCTGAAGGAGGCTTAGGGGCTTATGTATCAGGTTGCAGAACCGAAGGGTGTATCAGGTTGCAGAACTGAAGGGTGGGAGTTTGATTCCTGACTCTGCCTGTTTAACGGGGTTTGGACTTAGTGATCCATAGCACCCCGCCCTCTATATTGGTAAAAAATATGCATACTGGTTTTGTCCCCACTCCCGCCCCCACCCCCACTATCTCCTGAAACCCAGCTTCACAGGCATGACTTCACAGCAGATCCACTCATATTTTTCTCACTGTGTCATCACACCCTGAGGCTTACTGGAACTTGGAAACATCAGGCTTTGGGACACCAGGCTTTTAAGTCATAAGTGGTTTTTAAAGCAATCTTGCATCTAATGAATGCAGAGATTTCTAAAATGTTTTAAATTGCTTTTCATGGTGATTTTAATATTGCTAGATGCTTGCTTGTTTCCTAGTGGTTCTTATGGTGTTTTTAACAGTGGTTTATCTAGAGTTTAGAGCACCCAGGGACAAAGTCAGTTTTTGTGCCCTCTCCCACCCAGCAAGAGGGGGCAGATCCTGGGGAAACAGTGGGGGCAGGAAGAAGGGTCTCTCCTTCTCATGCCCTCTTTGTGAGTCTCCTTTCCAGCTAAGGCTCTACTGTGCAAACTGCACAGCCTGCGGATAGCTCCAAGCAGGCTTCCCCCAAAGCATTACCTTTGTACCACGCTTCCCCCTCCTCCTTTCCCCTGGCTAAGGCTTGGAAATCATTAGCTCAATGAAAGGAAGAGAGGGAAGCAGGAGGTGAGATTTTTTTCCAAATAACACCTCTGTTGCACACTTCCCTTTTTTCCTTTCCCAGGGCTAACAATTACCAAATCTTAGCAGGGGGGAAGGAGGAGGGGGAGTAATCAAGAGAGGTGCTGCTTGGGAAAAAACCAACATTGCCTGCTTCCCTCTCCATCTTTTGCCTGACTAAGGATCGCCAAGCCTTAGCGGGGTGAAAGTAGGACTGTTGGAAGGATGGCACATGGCTTCCTCCTCCTTCTCCCCCTCCAGGTGCCTCAGGACAAATGTACTCTTCCACCCCTCCCTAGTTACACCAGTGGTTTTTAATAGTGAATACTGTATAATTTTCTCTATCAGGAGAAAAGTGGCTTTCAGTGTAGCTGCTTCCTTGCCATTTTTAATAAGACATTAAGTACAGGGTCTAGCAGTAATGCTAACATTACTAGGGTGGTAATGTTTCATTGTGTGATGGTAACAGTGTAGTAGTGGGGGTTAAAACATCCTTATATATAGAAAAGTATTCTTCCCCATCCTGCGTGCCCATATTTTTCTCAATAGAAATGCCAGCAAATAGCACTTGCTGTCTGTAAAGACATACCACCTGCTTCCCGGGAGGATGCTCAAGGCCGGTGGTAGGCATGCAAGCAGTGAAGTGTGAATAGGAGGAGGCAATAGCTGCCACCAGTTGAAACATATGAGGAGCCTAAGGGAGGATAGTACTGGAAGCAGCATGGTTTATTGATTGTTTGCTTGCTTGCTTATACAGCTTATATGCCACCCACTACCCACTATTTTAAAATGAGCAATTAAAAACAATTTTAAAAATTAAAATACAATACACTAAAATTGCCATCAGGACCCACAATCTACAGTATGTTATATCAGTTTAAAAACTTCTGGAATAGGAAGGTTTTTACCTTGTGCTGAAATGTTATCAATGTCGGAGCCAGGCGAGTCTCATTTGGGAGGGCATTCCATAGCCTGGGACAGCTGCCAAAAAGGCCCTATTCCTACAAGCCATCCCACTCATCTCTTTGAAGGATGGCTCTTTCAGAAAGGCTCCCTTAACTGCCAGGTAGGTTCATATGGAAGGAAACAGTCCTTCAGGTATCAAGGACCTAAACTATTAAGGGCTTTATATGTTAAAAACAAGCACTTTAAATTGGGCTTGGGCAGCAACTGGATAGAATCGGCATGATGTGATCCCTGGTGTCCCACCACTCACCAGCCGCCCTGCATGATTCTGAACCAGTTGCAATCACTGGACCATCTTCCAAGGTTGCCCCACATACCATGCATTGCAGTAATCAATACGGGATATTACCAGTGCATGTGTAACTGTCATCATGAAGCACTGCTCATCCAGGTAGGGCCACAGCTGGTATATTTTCCACAGCTGAAGAAAGGCACCTCAGGCTACTGAGTCCACCGGCTACCAGAGTTAGACCAGGGCCCAGGAGCACCCCAAGCTGCTGGCCTTATCCCTTCGGGGCAGTGCAATTCTGTGCAGCAAAGGGGGATGGCTCTCTAACCTGTCCGCCGAAGCACCCACTACCAGCACATCCGTCTTGTCTGGATTGAGTTTCAAGTTATTAACCCTTAACCCAGGCCATTATTTGGTCCAAATCAGCACAGAAATTGCCTCACTTGTATTGGTGGAGCTCTGCTGCCTCAGGTGGTCACTCTATTCAGTGTAACGGCAGGACCAGGCCTGTTGACAGATGTTTGTCTATATGCCTCACCCCTTTCTCTTTGGTTGCAAGTCTCTCCTCTTGAAAAGAAGATATTAAGCAATGTTTCTCTATTCTGTTAATAATCTTAATACTGCAGATCTGGAGTGGACCCTATGAATCATTGAATCCAGCCCCTGTCAAGGAGGTACAGAGGGAAATTAATCTCCCAGCCTCTGGTTCCACAACCAGATACTTAAAGCACAGAAATATCCAACAGTTCTTGACTAGATTTCATGTTTAAAAAACCATTTTGCATTTTACACTGAGTTTTATCATCTCTCCCTCAAATGCTATTTGCAGCTGAAAAGTCCCAGAATACAGATTTAATAGAAGAAATAAATTAATAAATGTGAATTATTTTTTTCAAACAGCAAATAGATTATATAACAATAATGATTTAATCAGTGATGACGTATATCTAGCAATGAAGAGTCTGTGTCAAATAACATTTTCAAACATCTTGTTCAAAAGATGTCCTTTGGAGATTGCAGAATCGCCTTTCTTCATACATTTTCTTTCTCTCTCTACCCCCTCCTCACTTTTGGATACAGAGGAACCATGTGGTGAATACTGAGAAAGCAAAGTTCAGGTGAAAAGAGGAATGTGCTGTTTCTTTCACACGTATAATGGGGAAGCCTAGAAGTGAAGAAATGTGGAAGAAAGAGATTTTTAAAATAAAATAAAATAGGGTGCCTTTTTGAACTGTGATTAATATCCCAGGAAGCAACATAACAGAAACCAAGCACTGTCTGTAATTTTTCTCAAAGTTACATTTCTAAAATTAGGAATTCTGTTTGTTCAAGCATGTTCTGTTCTGACAGAAATGAAACCTGGTAATTATAATAAAATTATGTATGTAGGTATGACATTTCTCAGAAATGCATATAATTTGGAAATCTCCATTGCCATCCTATAATGAAGCTGAAAGAAAGGCTGTTAAGCTTCCTATATTCTGTCATCCCTAACCTTCCAACAAAGGGGAAGTCAAACCAGAAGACAACCAGCCAATTAAAGAAATCACATTCAAGTAATTTTATAAGTTTTGGTTAAGTAACTGGTCATTAATTAATTAATTAATTAATTAAATCTGCACAAATATGCTTTTGAACAAAACAATATCCAGAGAAATTGATGCCTACACCCAGAACGTGCTGTAAATTGTACTGTCTATAACCAAGCCCTGTCATAGAACCGCCTTTCTTCTAAGAAGATCTAGAGAACTTCTGTCAAGAGACCCACAATAATAATTCAAAGTAGGCATTCCTGAGGCCACAATACCTAGTAAGTGAAGTGAAAAGCAATCAACAAGATCATACTGAGGCTCAGGCACAGACACCTGCAAGACATTTTTGGAAGAGAAATTGGCATGACACATACACGCCTTCTTGGCACCTGTTCCTTCAAGCTAAAACTATCTTGGCAGAGATTTATAGTGTGCACAGTTGAGCTTAGGTAGAAAATCCAGGAAAGCAGAGAGCCAGTTTGCAGGCAGTTGGAACACTGGTTCTCACTGAAGACTAATACACAGACTCAGATTTCTCTGACTCCAGCTCTAATGGCCCCATCCCGCATGGCCACAAAAATGGCTCAAAATAAAAGCTGGCTTTTCCCCGGTAATGGTCATGTGGTTGAAGAGGCAGGTCCTGTGTCCCCACAACCGCACTTTCAAGAATTGCCTCTTTTGTGTCCCCACATCTGGGAACTGTAACAAAGGGAACAAAGGGAACAAGCTAGGTATTAGCGGAAATAAAATAAATGTGTGCTCTTTCAGGGCTGTGAAAATGACAAAAGGTTTCCGCCTTACCAATATCAATTTGTAATTACCAACTGGCAATTACAAATTTTAAAAAATCCACCAAAAGACAATGTAACAGGGGTGAAAATATTTATTTAGAAGCAGTTTTTCTGCACCCCCACGGACATTTGTACCATTTAAAAAGCCACATTGGAACTGAGACAATTTTTTTACTACCTCCCAACCTGGTACTTGGAAAACTCACTGGGTGGAGCTAAAGTGAGTGTGGCCACACTTAAAAAACCCCGCTGACCATGGGAACACGATTTTAGTAGCCACATTTTCTTGCAGTTTGAAGCAGTTTTTAGTGGTCATGGGGTAGCAGCCTAAATATATTTACATATATTTACAGCAGTCTCTCAGACAAAATGTCTCAGTAGTCCAAACTATATACAACATAAACATTAGGGAACCAAATGAATACTTCTTGCTCTTTCTGTATCTAACATCTGAAGCACAGGTGACAAGAGCAGAAGGAAATCCTTGTCCAGACATGTGTACCTTCATTAACCAATCAGGCACTAGTAATTTCATGTGCATTTTTCATGCTTATTACATCAACCCATAGGGCTATCATTTTCACATCTTCCAAAGGGTTGTGCATGTGCTCGAGGCAGGGTCAAGCCCCTGCTAGCAGTCCCTTTCTCTCCAACTCCCAGTGACAGGGAAGTGCATGTGTGGCTCAGAACAGAGTTTTAGAAGAGTAGTGAAGGTCTGGAAAGGTGCTTATGTGGGAGGAACTGCAGCCACGTCACTGGCACAGCTTGAAAGGGGTCAATTGGCCCCATTATCTCCCTCCCCTTCTTTCACACAACCAAAGGAGCCAAAAGGAATTAGGCGTACTGGCCTTTTTTGTCTGAGGATAGGAAGGATGGGGGTCAGAGGCGGGACAAATACAACTCACTCACTTTTCCAAAAATGAAAAGGAATCCAGGCCCAGCTGATGGTCCACTTCTGTTGATGGATTGTGCCCTTGCAAGGGGAGGACACATTGGGTAAAAGACCAGTGACCTCTCCCTGCTGCCCCCAGGGAGAGATCACTGTATCTTGGTAATGAGGTGTATCTTGGTATCTGACTGCCTCGTGTGCCTTTACACATGCCACCTGCAAATACTTTTGGCACACAAATGAAATCTCCTGATCTGTGCCAGGGATTACTCAGAAGGAAGGTTAACTCCATTCAGTCTGTGGCCTGATCTGCTAGAAAGACAGCAGGGAAAGAGACCCAAAGCAACAGCCAGGTGATTTGATCATGCAGTGCTACCTCCGCTCTTTGTCTTGTTCTGAACCAGCCGCTGCCTCCTTGGCCCTATCAGACTCTTTTATAGATGTCCCCACTCTTCCCCCCCCCACTTGCCTTCTCTCCCTTGCTGAACTGGAGGCAGGAGCAGAGGGGAAGGTAGTCAGCAAGCCAGGGCAGCATCAGGCCTGCCACAGGGGCCAGGTGTCACCTACCTAGCCATGGCAAGGTGAGGAGCCCACGCACTGTCACAGGTACTCAGTCTGCTGGACACTGTCTCTCACCATTCCCAGTGGTGGCCGGGAACTCCACTTCTCCACAGAGGTAAATTTGTGCACTGCCACAACAGTGCCCCAGTTGTGGCCCTGCCCCAATCACATCTAGAAAACTGATGGGACTTCAGCTTTAATAATTAGTTTTCTCTGATGAATAGATTGAATCTGTGCCCACATGGTCATTTGATGCGACTGACCCACCACATCTGTTGAAAGTGGAATTTAATCCTGTAAACAGGAATTCATGGATGGATGTTCTGGGCTTCTTAACTCATCATGGTAGTATACCAATACCATGGTATTGGGACAGTTTCTACCCTCATAGTAGTCAGAGTTAGATTTAAACATGTTAGGTTTAAGCCACAGAACAATAAATATGGGCTCCTATTGGGTATGCTTTACTGTTTAAACTAAGAGGCTATTGTATCTTTAATAAAAGAGGCAAGAGTTTGAGATATGCTAAACGATTCATCATACTACTAAGAAGCACAAGTAGGTTTTTCTGGTTCATTAACATACACAAGGACTGATTGTACCTTGAGGGGTTTAGCAGCTGGTGTAATGAAGGCAGAGGACAGGAAGGTCAGTCTTGTAAGTCATCACTATGAAATAGCACAAGAATATTGTTCAAAAAGGTATATGCCAGATACAAAAGCAACATTTAGAACAAAGCAATCTGACCTGAAAAATGAAAGGCATTTTAAAAGTTGTTTCGCAATTGCATGTAGAGATCCAGATGAGCAAATTTTAGTAGAAATGCACTATTCTTCCTGTAGATAAGAAAGAGAAGTACCTAACAAAATATTTCATTTGGAAAACAGGAGAAGCAGACCAGATGGAACTTTAGGATGTACACAAATCCTCCTCAATCTGCTCTGTGCCTCAGTATGAGCCTACAGATTGTTTTTAACCCCCACCTCCAACCATGTACTTTTGTAGGCTCTTTAGCCAGATTCTTTTCCAGGTCTATGCCGGTATTGTGCATTATCATTCTCTTGAAAAGTGTCGTGCCTCATTCAGCTGAGTCCTCCTCAGAGGAGGAAGATGATCTGCCTCAGCAGGGGAAAACTAGGGCAGAAGGAGTATCATAATGATAGCACAGTTGTTGCCTGGGACACACATTCCCATCAACATAGGGTCACACATTCCCATCAAATGGAAAATGCAAACAAGGGCCATGGTCTTACCAGAGTTTTCTGCGTATATAAATTCCCTGAATATTTTTTTTCGGGCAGTCATGTGGTTTTTAATGTGCAGTTAGTGTCCTCTCTTCTGCGACGTATTTTTGTATTCTGGTTCAGTCTCTACCTGTCTACTTCGCATTTTGTCCTTCTTTCCGGCTCAAGTTTCCAAGCCTTCGTGGTGTTAAAGGGGAGCAACTGATTTTACTGCATATTTTCAGGGTCCTGTCGTGGTTACAGAAGCAAATAAGTAAGCATTTTTGAGCGAAGTTTCTAAATCTAGCCCCTGGCGTTGGTTTAGGAAACTTCGCTGAAACTGCTGTTCCAGGGGCGTGGTCGCCTGGGACCAGAATTTACTTTTCTTCCCGGTTATCACGCAATCTTTTACTGCGCAGTTCACTGCCGGGAAACTATGCAGAAAACGCTGGTAGGACCGCGGCCAAGGTTTGATGATGGAGAACGTTTCTTCTTAAAAGATGCCGAAGAGGCAAATTGCAAGTTTTCTATCAGGAAAGGATTATTGGGCTGGCTACACCACGTGGACACCATAACAAAATGCATGCCAAGAAAAGTTTGAGGCAACACAAAATCCACAGTACCTACATAGAAAATACATACGCGGAGTCATAAAAGTCAATCAACATCAGTACTTCTTTGATCCTAAAATGTCTTTTTGACTTTTTGGCATGTTCCTTTGAAATTCCTTTCTTTCAGTATGTCCCCTTTGAGCTTCGTTACAGGAAGGAACCTAAATACATTTGTATTGCTTTTAACATATCTTTGCTAAAGATAAACATATCCCTATGGTTTTCAGGCAATGGCTGTTTTCCCATGGTTCACTGAAAGACACTATTACTGGACTTTTACTATACATATGAAATTAATTGGCTGTCTTTATATAATTCATAAATTCTAACATATGTATTAAAGTTATAGTGAGAAGGGATCTTCATAAAATCATAGAACAGATTATAGTATTTAATTTTTCATTTTCCTGATTTTTCCAGGCCCCAAGAGAAAGCCTTTAACAGGTTGGTAGTCACTAAGTAAGAACTGAGGGTCTTCAAAATGGCAAGATTCAGAGTCTTCCTTTGTTCCTTCTTAAAAGTGTAATGATGGAAGTTTGAGCTACTCTACACCTGTTGCATTTTTTTCCTCACTCTGCACCCTTACTCTTCCTTGGATCTGGAATTGATGGTGCAGCAGCCATAGTATCTATTTTGATGACTTAATTGATGACTCTGTAGCAAGAAAACATGCTCTCCTTATTTAGCACCAACTCATTTCTTCTAAATTTTCCCTCTCTCCTCTTCTTCTTATTTGCCTACAACTTCCAGAAACTCCAAACCAATACAGCCATGGTGCTCAAAAACAAAACTAGAAAAACACAGAAAGACACACAAGTGTTGCTGTTACATTCCTGATCTTCACCTCTAGATTCTGCTACCCTAGTTTGTCTGTCCTAGTGACAATCCTGATTGATGAAAATAAAAATAATTAAATTTGAATGCATAGAAGCATCAGGAATATGTAGCCTGGTAGCAGAAAATATAATTAAGAACTCAGGGTTATATTCTCACAGACTCAGCATGAATCAGCAAAGGCAGGTGAGTGGAGTAAATTTAAGGTTCTATTCCTAAGGTAATTCCCATAGGTGGCCATGATTGGGGACCTATACTCCCCACCTGAGCTTATTATCTTCATTATTTTTACAAAACATTTGAAGTGGTTACTGTCAGGGATGCTGGCAGCAAGTCTTTGGATCTGAGTCCCATGTCCATATCTTTGGTACCAAGTCCAAGTCTGAGTTTTTGGTACCAAATACTGAGTCCCAAGCCCCAAATCTGAGTCCCTATTTTTTTTTAAAAAAAGGCTTCCCCTGCCCCCAGAAAAAAGGTAAGGTGGGAGGTTGTGAGTTGTATCTGACTTGTGTGGCGGGGGAAACAACCCCCAACAACAACCTGGAGTTGAATCCAATGTGAGTCACTGATGCTACATAAGTTCTGTGACTTGAATTCCCATTTCTGGTTGCTGTTACTCATTCACATGGAAAAACTGTGTCATGGGAGTATGATTACTTGAAGGAGCTGGATAAATAGAAAAACAACCCAAGCCAATAATACATATTAATTTGGGGGGTTTATTCCTTAATTTGCTGTACCTAATGCTAACCAAAGTTCTCAGGTTGTCGGAGGCTGAGCTCTGAATCTCCAGATGCGGATATGGTGCATTTCTCCATGCTACCCATTTTTATTTATTTATTTTTGAGCAGATGGAGATACAAATCAAGACGGCATAGCAATGACCTCTACAGAATATGCAATTAAACAACTGTGGAGGTGTGGGGAAGGAAAGTGATCAGATTCATCTTTATTTGCGGGTGGATATGATGAGCAAGATAAAGGTGTTGCCTACATATTTATTTCTACATTCTTCCATTTTTATTTATGGCATTTATCAGGGGAACCCTTTGTAGATCTGAGAAATAAACTTTTTAAAACCCCAGCAATTTGCATTTTAGTTAAAGAAAAGCATAGAAAGCAGAATAAGCAAGATATATACATATTTAAAAGCCTGTCTTCCAAAATAACTGCTATTTACAAAAACAGTTTTTTGTCATTAAAAAGAGTGGAGGGAAGGAGAAAAGGTTTTGGATTTTTGCACAGCACATACTTTAAAAAGAGAGTGAGTGATAGAGAGAGAGAGACTCATGCTATTGAAAAGATTTGGAAGTTAAGCACTTCACAACCCAAACGCAAGATAGTTAAAAACAAAGAAAAAACAAAAACAAACAAAAACAAAACAAAAACAAAAAACATCCATTTTGACCCCTCTCTAAAAAATTATTGAGCACACACTTTTCATGAAAAATGACAGAGATCTATCTTTTCTTTTTGTTGTTTTAAATTCAGTACATGGAATTCACAGATTAAACCACTAAAATTTCTCACTTGTGGAATGTGTAAATTGTCACTCAAATAGGCCTAAACCAAATTTTGAAACACACACACAGAGAGAGATTGAGAGAGATTGAGAGAGAGAGAGAGAGAGAGAGAGAGAGAGAGAGAGAGAGAGAGAGAGAGAGAGAGAGAGAGAGCAATCAGCTCTCACTGTACCCTGAAAACTGGCTCTGCAGGGCAATTTACTGGAATAATTGTATTCAACACATATCTGACAAATTTCGGTCACATTTTTCTCCAGCTGGGACATCCTGTGAGCAGAGTTCTGTTCATGTGGAACCTCTAATCCAGTGGTTCTCAACCTTCCTACTGCTGCAACCCTTTAATACAGTTCCTCATGTTGTGGTGACCCCCAACCATAAAATTATTTTGTTGATACTTCATAACTGTAATTTTGTTACTGTTATGAATCATAATATAAATATCTGATATACAGGATGTATTTTCATTGTTACAAATTGAACATAATAAGGCCTACTTCACCTGACAAACAGAGAAAAATGTATTAACATGTTTCTTCAACAAATAGCCACTTAATCAGCCCAGCCTCTCAATATGTGGTCTCACCTACCTCAGAGCTGTCATTTTACCTCACCATGAAACAATTGCATAACTATTAAAATTTTATTATTAATAATGTGTTTTCAAGTCAATTTTGATTTCTGGCAACCATTTTCAGTGTGGAGAGTAGTCAGAAATGTAGTTTCCCATTCTCTTCTGCTGGGAGGGGGTGCCCTGGAACTTTGCAGCTTGTCCAAGTCCACACAGGTTGGCTGTTTTGTCAGAAGGCATAGAAGTGAATCAAACTCCTCTGACTGCATGGCCAGACACCAAATTCACTGAGTTATCCAGCAAGAATGTATTTCTCTTATATAAAAATGGAAAGACAACAAAAATATAGAAACAGTGGTTACAGGTAAACAATCAGGGGAACACTAATCAGAATAGAAACGTTTTCTGTGGCTGACAAAACAATTAGAGAAGAAAATCCTGTTTTAATGAGAAAAGTTGTCCCACAATAGTGATGCAACCTCTGAGACAGTTCCAGCTTCTTGTACAATACTTCCATCCTAGACGGGATGCTGAAAAAGTTTTCATTTTTTGAATTTGAAGCAACCAAGTAGGTTCCCAATGCCGATGTTGCACACTGGTTGTTAACAGATGCTATAGATCTGTGCCCAATAACATCTATGATTGTTCATTCTGGACCAACTGGAGTTTCTGAGGCCTCATTAAAAGTGGCTGTGTGTAAACCAGACTACAGACGCACCCATTTTTGTTTGCTGGGTGCATGGAGCAGTTTGCTCCACAATAGAGTGGGGCAGCCAAGGCCTTTGGCATGGGGGAGTGGGGTGCTTGGTCTGCCCTCATCCAGATTTAGTGGGTTAAGCAGAGCCTGAGAAGGTGGGCAAAGAAGGCTATCGGTCAGTTCTTCTCTCTCCACCCAGGCAGCAATCCTGCTGCTTGCCACAAATGTCATCTGAGAGACACACCTGGCACCCACCCTGTCTGTCCCTTTCACTCCAGAATGTTGAGGATCCACAGACCACGGGGCATCCAACCAGTCTTCGGGGAAGCAGAGGCTGTGCCTTGATCGCAGGCATCACACCCTGCCCTGCGTGACCCTTCTTCATTCTCAAACTCCTATGCCTTGCATTTCCCCCATTGGAAATAAAGGCAGGGAATTGCTGTGCACCATCCCCAGCAGCAAACTCCTCTGCAGTCTCCTCCCACAGCTTGGCGCCTTGGACAATCCTGCTCAAGGAGGGGTAGGGGAGCAGTGGAAGAGGCCTAGGAAGGGTGCTATTGTTGAAGTGAGTAGGAAGGAGCCAAGGGCTATCACAGGGCCTCTGAGGGCCACCAATACTCCACAGTCTGTCCACATTGAACACCAACTGCTGTGGATACTGGGATGGGGGGAATGAGGCACCTTGGGGGCCTGGAGGGATCCCACACTGTATGTTAGCCACTTGACTGTCTCAAGGGTTGTGTGGGGTGGGGTAAACTCAGGTGGGGGCATTGGATCAAGGAGGTCTTCCTCTGGTTCTGTGGTGGGGTATCTCCTCCACTCCACTCCACTCCACTCTCCTTTCTCCTTGCAGGGCACCTTAGCCAAATGTGGGGGAACTCATTGAGTATTTCACGAAAGGGGGTGGAATGTGGCAGGCACTAACAGCACCAAGGCATTTTGCAGGCCATCCGTCTTGAACCCCCCCCCCTCACACCCATACATAGCAAGTTGGAGTGCAGGAGGAGGACTGGGATAGCCTCCCCCCATTAAGATCTGGAAGCCCCTCCAAGGTGGGGCAGGCAACAAACCTCCTCCTCGATGGTGCCCTTCTCTGATGGCCAGCATCTGTCCATGCCAGACAGGGGCTCGACGCCCTGTGTGACTTGGTGCTCCTCCTGGTCCAGGTGGGCAGAAGGTATCAGAGGGAGGGCTGCATGTTGTGGAAGGCCTCCCCCCACTCCCTCATGTGACCGGCACCTTAGGGGCCCACATGGAACTCCCCTGCCCCGTGCACAACTCTCCAGGAAACAGGGGTGAGCGGGGGTCCGCAGGATGATCAGGTGGGGTGTAGTCATGCCCAACTACCCTCTGCAACCTCTTTTCCTGAGGACAGCTTCCTGCATGCCCACTGCCCTGCCATCCCCAGCAACCTCCCACTGGCATTCTTACTGCCTGGCTGATTTACCCAGTGAGAAGAGGCAGCTGAGCAGCACCAAGAGTAGATGACCTTTTTGAATCATCCTGGGATGGGCGGGAGGGAACTTCACACTCTGAAAATGGGGAGGGGAGCATATAAATCTTGTGGTTGGCAGATTGTCAGAAAGGAAGTGGGAGGGCAGAAAAGAATGGGGAATCTGAATCTGCCCTCCCTCCCTGGCCCACCCCACACAATCCACTTCTGGCTCAGCATTAGAGGCTGGGCGCGAGCGGTTGTTTGGTGCCAGCTGTTTGTGCCTTTTTCTTTGCCAGCTTGGCGATCCCTGGTTGAGAACTGCTGCTCTAATCCACGATGCAAGGATGGTCCCTCCAGCTGTTGTTGAACTACTTCTCCTACAATTCTTAACCACTGGCACTGCTGCCAAGGATTGGTGGACAATATTGTCTTCCTCAACTTGGTCACAAAATGCTGCTTCTGTTCAGACTCTGCTGCAACTATTCTTATGTTAACAGATAGCAATTTAATGCAAATGCAATGATTTCTGAACAAAGATTAAAAGTTCTTAAGACTATTTTTTATTTAAAAGAGAATTGCTTCTAGTTGTTTCATAATTGAGCCTTATGGGGGGTACCAAAAATAAATAAATAAATAAATAAATGAAAAAGGCTTAAGAAGGCTAGCAACAAAATAGTAGAAAGTGAAGGACTGTCAGACTCTATGTTGCTGGTTCTTTTTTCTTTTCTTTTTTAATGTTTTGATATTTTGCTACCATCTATTATTCTGTTCAAATGGAATACAATAGCAAACATCTAACACCTCCCAAGGGAAATGTGAAGTAATTTCACGTAAGAAAACATAATCCAATATTGGCTTTTAGTGCTTCCTACTTAGGGCTTTTGAAAATTATATACACATTAAATTGTTAGTTCTAGTGATATTAAACTAATGTTTCATCTTTATTTCATCATCAATTTAGAAAACCTTAGGAAGTTTTTACAGTACTTCAAAGTACAGAAGTGTAACAAGAGAATAATATTTCATTACAGATCCCCAACAAGTTTCTTCAATTTTTTAAAATACCCCTAAATGTTACTGGAAAAGCTTAATGTTATAGTTCACTACAATATATTTGATCATCATCATCATCATCATCATCATCATCATCATCATCATCATCATCATCATCATCATCATCATCATCATCATCAATCAAGCCAGTTCCAGTTCCAGTTTATGGCAACCCTTTCCAGGGTTGTCTATAGAATAATCTGCAGTTAGTATTATCTTCATCTGGGATGCTCTACAACTATGCAGCTTGCCCTAGGCCATATAAGATGGTGCTTTGGGATGCATAATGGACAACTGAATGTCCAACCTCTAGCTCCTACTTAACTGACAGAGCTATACAAAGTTAGGTAGATTCTTTACATTCACATATACAGTGGAACCCGACTTACGAGATTAATCCATTCCGAGAGCATGCTCGTAAGTCAGTTAGCTTGTAAGTCAGGGAGAGGTTTCCCATAGGAATGCATTGAAAGTCAATTAATCCATTCTGGGGGCACAGATTTCAATGCATTCCTATGGAAAACCATTTTAAACAACCTGCAGCTTCCCCCCACTGGGCATGGTGGTCAGGAGAAATGGCAGGTGGTTTAAAATGTCTTTATCCACTGAGGCAGTAGCCTTGGTGGCTAAAGACATTTTAAACCACCCGCTGCTTCCCACCACCACCACTCCCGATTGGGGAGGAGAAGCAGTGGGTTGTTTCAAATATCTTTTAGCCACCGAGGCAACCGCTTGGCTTGGTGACTCCAAGACATTTTAAACAAGCCTCTGCTTCTCTCCCCCAACCAGGCGCATTGCAGTGGGAAGTGCGGGTTGCTTCAAATGTCTTTTAGCCACTGAGCCCAGCACTTGGCTCGGTGGCTAAAAGACATTTTAAACAGCCCCTGCTTTCCCCCGCAATGCGCCCGATTGAGGGAGAAAGTGCCAGTTGTTTAAAATGTCTTTTAGCCACCAAGCCAAGTGCTTGTCTCAGTGGCTAAAGGACATTTTAAACAAGCTGCTACTTCTCCCCCCCCCAGTTGGGCACATTGCAGGGAAAAGCACAGCTTGTTTAAAATGTCTTTGCGCCACCAAAGAAGCGCTACCTCGGTGGCTCAAAGGCATTCTAAATGATCTGCCACTTCTTCTCCAGTACATCCAATTTTGAGGGGGGGAGCAATGGGTCCTTTAAATTGTCTCTGTGCCACCGAGGAAGCACTTCCTTGGTGGCTCAAAGACATTTTAAATGACCCACTGCTTCCTTCCCCCAATTGGGTGCATTGAGAGGGAAAGAACGGGTTTTTAAAAATTTTAAAAAATCTTCAAGCAAGTGGTGGTTGCAGCCACCGCTGCATGCCTCGGTTGCTTGAAGACATTAAGGTAGGGTTCTTCATAAGTCAAAGGAACCCTATCTTTTGCTTGTAATGTGCCAGGGGAAACCACCAGCAGATTTCCACTCATAAATCGTTGGGTATGTCATAAGTCGGGGTACCACTGTAGACTTAATTTTCACCATGTTCAAGAGGACCAAATGTACTGTATACATGTTAACATTGAGGGGTACAGCCAAAATGTAACAAAAATAAACTCGCACAACCATTTTTGCATAAGACATTTTCAAAGTACAGTGGTACCTTGTATAAAGGAATTAATTCGTTCCAAATGAAATTGTGTTAAGCAAATTTTCCTTTATACAAATTCCCATAGGAATGCATTGAAAACAGAGTGATCCCATTTTTATGTTGTACGGATTCTCCCCATTGGTGATTATGTTAAGCAAATTTCCCCTATCTCCGGAATTTTTATGTTGTACAAATTTTATGTTATACAAGCTGTTTGTTATACAAGGGTCCACTGTACTATATGGCAATAGCTGGCCATATAGTCCAGTGAAGAGAAGCACCAGGGGTTGGTCGTTCTAAATATCACTATGCATCCAAAGAGAATAAACTTGGGTAGACTATGCAAAAAATGGGACTTTAAATCTAGAAAAGCCTGTGAAGGGTCACCATTAGGGATGGGCACAAAACAAAAAACAAAATGCTATTTTGTCATTTTGTTAGCTAACAAAACAAAATGAAATGGGGAAGCAGCATTGTGTTACAGACAAAACAAAAGTGTTTTGTTTTTGTTTTGTTTAATACCAACCATTTCATTCTGCTGTAAAATGGCTCCCTTACCTGCTGGGCTCTCAATGAGCCACCACTGCCACCACCACTGGAGTCCAGGAGGAGGAGGAGGAGGAGGGCTGCCCGGCTGGGAAGGCGCTGCTGCCACTGCTGCTGCTGCCCGCCACTGGAGTCCAGGAGGAGGAGGAGAGATGGTGGAGGTGGGCTGCCCAGCTGGGAAGGAGTCTTGGCCACTGCTGCCGCCACTGGAGCCCATGAGGGGGAGGAGGAAGAGGTGGCTCCCCATACTGCTCTGGCACACCCTACATCCCCTCAGCCCCAGTTTCCAGGCCTCCTCTCAGCTGGAAGGCAGGTGAGGGGTTACTCCTCTGGGTTCTAGAGGCACATGATTTGGTGCCAGGGAGCCATTTTCAGAGGGATCCAGCCATGACAGTTCAGCTAGACCCCTTTAAAAATGGACTGGTCATCACCCTAATTCTCTGTTTCTGGGAGTTCTTCCTTACAGACACCTAAATGTGGATCAGTTATTGGAGAAAGGCCTCAGGTGGAAGGCTCTGAGGCTTAGCTGGGCCTAGCAGTGGCCTAGCTACCCGTTCCAACTCCAGTGCTACCTGGGAGCTTTATTTCTTAACAGGAAGCTATTCAGAGCTAGACATAGCTAAGCCTCACAGCTTTCCAAAGGAGGCCTTTCTCCCCAGTGATACACATTTAGCTCCCTGTAAGTTGTCTGTAAAACTCCAAGTATGGAAAATTATTGGATTTGTAATTGAAGAAAACAGAAAAACCTAAACCTTACTGTTCTCCTCTAATGCCATTAGTCCTAATTGTTATTTGGTGACTGATTTGCTTTCTTCATGTTGTTCATATTCATCACTATCTCTGTCTCTTCCTCTTTATTGCTTGTATATGTATACATGCAATTGTATATTCATCTACATTCTGTCAGGAAGCATATTTTATTCAAATACATATATTATGACTGTTACATATTTAATTCGTAGTATGACTGTGAATCATATGAACACCATTATTTTTAATTTTGCGCCCTTTGATTCATATTTGTATGAGTAATGAATTACATTTAAGTGCTAATCTATTATATTGCACCATTATTTCAACTTATCATATATAATTTATACTTTCAGCTCACTTGATACTATTTGCATTACCACTGCATCTTATCATTAATTTAACTTAATCAATTGTGTGGCATCTCCGCAATAGTAATACAACTACACACAGTACACTTAAGCCCAGAGGGAAGAAGTCTGGTTTGTCTTCACCTCCAAAGGGTAATAGCAGTTAACCTGTTCTCGCCATCAGAAATGGTCTGTTTGAAGACAAGGGGTAGTCAAGCGGGATGCAGCAGGAGCACTTTGTCCAATGCATCTCCTAGGACAAAAAACAGGCACCCTTGGGTCACCATCACAAAGAAAAGGTAGCACATTGTCTCGGACCACTAAGGTGGGAGAGGAACCCAGGATTGCTGCATTGCATACTCTAGGCAACAAACTAGCAGTAGTAAAATGACAGATACAGGCACCAGCAGCCTACTCAACAAGTTTAAAGACCAGCAGCAAAGCTTGTTCAATTATGGCAAAATCAAAGAGTCTGAACCAGTGTCACCATCTTTCAGCTTGCCTTCTGCAAGAGGCTTAGGTAGGCAAAAGTTGAAGAGATGGAGTAGATAACTAAGTGGTCCTTGTAGTTGTGTTTAGTGCAGTATTTCAGCCTTGATATGTGAGGATGCTCATAGGGGATTGAACATGGTATCTGCAAAAGTAGGAGGCTATGCTAGTTTATACAGTATGTCACTTCTGTTAGACTGACTTATCTGCTTACTTTTCTGTACTGCCCCACTTCTTTGTGTGCCTCTGCCAGCCACTGCTGCTTCCTTGTGCCCATTCAGTTCCCACAAAGCTACTTTCAATGAATTATTTCTAGAGAGGAAGATGAATTCTGATGAAATTAGCTGATTTGTCAAAATTTGTCAATTCGTTTTCATCATAGAATCCCTGACAAATGCCCTTTGCTTACTAAGCCCACTGTTTGGTTCTTTAACTTGCAGTTCTCTCTTTGTGAGCCCATTTACAAAATCCCAAGTGGAAGGCAAGTGAGCCCCCTATCAGAATAGATGTAATGTTTATAGGTCCATTTGAAGATAAATACCTAGCAGAACATTCATGAGGCAAATGGTAGCAGTAAATCATTGGCACTTTTAATATTTGCCACTTTTTTTTTCATCCAGTGTCTCATTTGCTAGATTAGTGAAAAGTAGAAAGGGGGAAACAAGCGGACCGATGGCTGCCATTAGTCTTTGGACATTGTATATGAATAACCCATAACCTTGTTACCGATTTCATGTAGAATACAGTGAAAATTAATATTTAAATCTACATCTGGTCTAGTTTAGTTGTGCAGATTAAAATCATATGAAAATCTATCCAGAGACAAAATTGGGGAACGGAATCCATTGATTAGACTGAGAATGCACAATATACCTTTTATGAGTTAATTTGGGCCATTCTGAAGTACAGTGGACCCTCGTATAACAAATGATATGTATACCATAACACTTACAACATAAAAAATTCCTGAGATAGGGGACATTTGCTTAACAGAATCGCCTATGGGGCTAATCCGTACAACATAAAAATGGTCACGATTAGAGATTACTCTGTTTTCAATGCATTCCTATGGGAATTTGTTATAAAGGAAAATTTGCTTAACAGAATTTCATTTGGAATGAATGAATTTCTTTATACAAGGTACCACTGTACTCTGCATAGAGCCTTTCTAATCAGAACCTGGGATGCTCCCAATGGTGTAAAAGCGCATTTCCAGATATTTAAGAAAAGTTGTGAAACCTAAGAATGGAGTCTAATCAGCTCCATGAGATAGGCTATCATGGCTCCCACAAATTAATTCATATGGGTTCAAGATTCACTCCCCTTCCATCCTTCCGAGGTCACTAAGATGAGTACCAAGCTTCTGGAGGGTTTGGGAGTGTAGCCTGCATAATTACTTATAAACTGGCCAGAGAGTGCTTTAAGCACTTTGGGGTGGTAATATAAGCAGCACATTTTCCTTTGCTTTTGCTTTTACCTTGACTTTTTTTGGGCAGAAAAGCTATAGTAGTATTTGTTTATTAGTGAAACTTACCCGATTAATGAATAGCATGACAAGCTGGAGGAACTGGAACCATCCAAGTCACCTTTAAAAGGCTATTATTTTCAGTCTATCTATTTTATTTCACAATTTAGCGATCTTTCCATTGACAGCGGAAACATTTCTTTTCCCATGAGAAGGATCCAGACATAACTTCAGATCTTCCTCTCCCTACTAATTATTAACACACCTGCCCCAACCAATTTCCCTGCTTATTCTTGCAGCTGTCATTCCACAGGCAATGGCTACTTCCCTTTTTTATATTTTTGCTTAGTTTAGTAAGTGCCATAGTGCTGCAGCAATAACTAACCTAGCATGGATACTCCCTTGTTTTTGAAATACAGTAGTGCTGTGCCACTTAGCAAAATATATTTTAAAATTCTGAGAAGGGGAAAATATAAAAGCCAGTTTCTCACCTGGGTTGGGGCAGTAGAAAGGGCTTTCACTAAAGAGAAAACTATCCACACTTCTATTTGGGAGAAAATTAAGCAAGCACACCAAATAAACAGGATGTTTAATTGTGAGAATGGAGTGGAACAACTCATGGAAGGGGTAGGATGGATCACTCTTACTTTAAGGACATGTGGTAACTGGAAAATAGGGCAAACTAAGCCACATAAAAAGCAAACCAAATAAAATGCTACATGCCTGTCTGATTGCCCCCTTAGATAGATCTAAGCATTTGCTGACTACATGATTAAATCCAGCCATCAGGTGAAGTATATCTCTTCGCTGCAAAACAGGAGGGAAAATGTTTTGATTTTCCAAAACTTTTGGACTTCATCTACCATAATCACTTACTGTTGGTCATGCTGTGTGAGACTGGTAGGGGTTGCAGTTGAAAATACTGGAGTGCTAAAATCTCCCTATTCCCAATTAAACAGACCACATCAAGTGTTCTGTCAGAAGAGCCTCCAACCTTCCTGTGATTTTTTTTCCCTGGTGCGTTGAGCCATTCTGAGCAACTGTTGGAGGAATACCTTGTTTTATCTTAGAAATGGCATCAGTGGATCAGTAGGAAGGACTTTGCTGAAGAGATAGACTTCTGTAGTGCAGGCAAGATACAGATACAGACCAAATGAAGAAAAGGTTGTAACAATTTGTGTATGCACATGTATGAATATGTATATGGGTTTGCTTTTGATTTGATTCAGGCTTAGATTTAGATTAGGATTTAGTTGAAGCAGAACAAGTTGGGGAGCTGTGTAGCCATCACAAAAACAAAATACAAGACTAGACTAGGTGATACCTTTAGTCTACTAGTAAAATAATAATTTAAAAGTTGCTAGTATTTCAAGGGTAATACCCTCTTTTTCAAATGTGTACCAAAAATTCAAGCATGGCAAAAGATGGATTTGCCAAGAGTTAGTTCTTAGGTGTAGAGTTCTGGGCAAGATGAAAATAACTGCCAGGCAGTCTCTTACTTGAAGAAAGAAGCAAAGATATTGTAAAGCTGCATCTGAAGTTAAGGGTTGTGTTATAGTCCCAGTCCTTCAAAGTGACATAGGTCACGTACAGACGTGTATATGTATGTTTTTGTCATTTTACTAGTAGCCTAAAGGTATCACCTAGTCTTGTCTTGTATTCAGCTTTAGATTTCAGTTCATGTGCTGGATGGGTATGCCTCCTAGTAAAGCTGGGCATGAATCAAGTCATATATTTCATACAAAGCATGCCACACATCACGTGATTGACGTGCCACATGGACCCATCCCAATCCCAATGCATTGTGAGGCATCAGGGTCCTCCTTCTCAAGCAGTACTTCAGTTTGACCAGGAGCTTGGTCTGTTCTTCCCTGCCTCCTCTGGCAGCCAAGGAGGCAGGTAGCCATAGAATGGTTGGCTGTCAACCGGTACAAGTTACACTTTCTGTAAGATAAATGAAGAACATTTGTTCATTCCAATACAAAATTGTAATTACTTTGTCTTCCCACGTTTCCCCATATTTTCCCACTGAAGGATTCACACCATGTTCATAATGCAAAGCAACTGCACCAATACAGACTGAGATTCTTCTAATACAGAAAGAGGAGTGTTGGATGAGACAAAGGGCTGTTTGAGATCAACTCTGCCTTCCAAAATCAACCAATCAATTACAACCGAGGAGCATACAAGTAGGATAGGAGGACAACAGAACCCACCCATTTGTGCTCTCTACCACCTGTGATTCTGGCAGCACGATTTGCCATTGCAACTTGCAGCCATCAATATCTGACTCATCCAGTTTCACACCACACAGGGTGCCATAACAACAGCTGTAGTACTTGCTGTTGTTGGAGAAGAATCATATCAACCCGTGCGTGCTCGGGACATATGTCTCTGCTCACACAGTTGCAGCTTTTGGATTGTGCCGAGAGTTCAGTATATAAATTCTAGCTCTTTCACAGGAGTCTGGTTCTGAGGGCTTGGCCAGCCACCATGGTTGTAAATAGATTTTCAGCTGGCAGTGTCAATAAATGTCATCAGCCAAGTTGTTCAGGCAGAGGAGGTGCATAATATTGCTAATATGAATACAGTTAAAAACATACAGTTTTTGTTTAAGTAGAATGCCTTGGGAAATGAGTTCAGTTATTGGGAAAACAGGCTTTAATAGAATACATGAACATAAGAAAAGTTTAAAATACTAGTAGAAAGGGAAACTGTGTTTCTCCTCCTTGGTTTGAAAATGTTCTCTTCCATAAAGGCAATGCCAGAATAACATAATAAAATGTCTTATAGTCACCCGAGTTAGACACATTATACAGGTTCTCTTCCTTTGATGTATGACTCCAGCTTCACAACCTTAAGCAAATATGCAAAGCTGAGTTCATAATTTGAACTATAAGGCTTATCTGAATTGAACTGAATTGTTTGTTCTCCTGAGAATGCCTGGTTATTTTTATTCCTACTGAGCATATAATTTCTTAATGCTGAGTTGTTGACTCACTTCGTAGTTCCTGGTTTTTAAAAATGTATTTCCCAGGTCATCTTTTTCATATTCTTCCATATATGAATGTTTGCTTCTCCTCCATCTATTTTTTTTTAGTCTTCTATGCTACATCAGCTGAGAGCTGATTATCTTTCACCCAAGGATCTGCATAGCTCCTTCCTTTTGATCTCATTGTGCCTGGTTTAAGATCACAAACCAACAGGCTTCAATCAGCCTATCATGCTTCAATTACTTGAAAGATCAAATGCTAAATCAATTCTCATCTTTGTCAAAGCAAGAGCTTCTGTTTGCTTACTTCCATGTTTGAATCTGGGATCCACAGTGTCCATGGACAAATGTGCTGAATCTGATCTGTAATAAATCATGGGTACTTGTGCTACACTGGGATAACTATGCTCCCCACCGTATTCTTTTTTTTTAAAAAAGGTTGGGGAGATAAGGGGCTGCCATGAAAGAGGCAAAACCTGTTTTATCTGTTCCTGAAGGTTAAGTTCTGTACTACCTTTGTTCATTTGTTTAAGGGGACTGTGAGGTGTCCCAGTTGCAGGGCTTTGGATTTTGGCTAAAAATCTCTAGCTGTGCAGGGACTTACAGAACAGGATTAGCTTCAGCTTTCTCCACAGCAGACCATCGAGTCTGAGACATTGGAAAGAAAAAGGATTAAAAACATTTCATTTACTCATGGTTGAATAAATAGCATACAGTGCAAAAATGACTGCTTGGCAGCCACAGGCCTCAGCAGACTCACAGCAGACTCCTGCAGAATACATTCTAACTCTACAAACCGCTAACTAAGCAACTGCCATAAGACTAAAAAGGAATTGGAAAGAACCTTAAATAGAGAGGCATGGCTGTATTTTAAATCAGAGGCAGGGAAGGAACAATTGGTTATTGACAGTCATCCTGTCCAAAAAGGTCCCTCCCATGTATACTAATAAGGCATTATATGGGGATGAAATACCCCCAACAATCCAGAATTTAAAAGGTGTTTATTTAAAAATAATGTTTTGTCTTGTTTTTTATTTTGAGAAAGATCATCATCTGCATTGACATACCATTTTCTTAGTGTCATTAATCTATGTGTTGTCTTTAACATCAGGCTAGAAAAATACAGGGAAGTGATCTCCAAACAATACTTTCCTTGCCATGAGATTGATGACTAGAGATGGGCACAAAATGAACTTTTAGTTTGTTTCGTTATTCATTATTCGTTTCATTACAGAATGAAATGAATAACAAACTTCAGAGCGGTTTTAGAACAAAACAAAATGAACTGAAAAAATGGTTTGTTTCAGTTCGTTTCATTAATGGTGGTGATCGACAGAAAGAGCTGTTTTTAAATGCTTAAAAACAATGTGAAATTTCAAAAATATGCGAAAATTATTTGTTATGCCTGATTATGCCTATTAGGTTGATGACCAGTGGTTAAAACATCTAAAAATGTGTTTTTAAAGAGATATTTTTAAGGGGGAAAATGGTTGCCGCATACTTTTGTTAATGGTGGTGAATCCATGCAGAATGGCATTTTTAAGGTATTAAAATGTTCTTAAAAGACTTAAAAACCCAGCCAAAATTAATATTTCTGGCTGATAATACCAAGCAGGGTGTTGAGGAATGCTTAAAATGTCTAATTATGTGTTTTCTCACATCAGTTTTTAAATCATTATTTTCTAATGTTTCCATCTGTTCTGGGATGGTGGGGCACCCGCGCACCTTCAAATGGATTAAACCGCGCAAAGTGGTAAAATGAATAACAAATCAAAATGAACCAACAAAATGAATATTTCAAAAAAATGTTAAAAATGAACTGAACCAAACCCTTTTTTTGGTTTGTGCCCATCTCTATTGATGACAGATTATCATATAACTTTTAAAACTCCTGCGGTAAAGGTTTCTACAAATGCCTTAAAATGCCACTTAGAAGAACATTTATAAAGTAATGACAAAATATTACTAAGTTCTGCTAAACTTTTAGCTATTCAGTGGGTTGCTTTTGAAGTGTAACTTAGTTAACTCTTTAATCAAATTAACTCATTAACCAAAAAGTATTATTATTATTATTATTATTATTATTATTATTATTATTATTATTATTATTATTATTATTATTATTATTATTATCATCATCATCATCATCATCATCATCATCATCATCATCATCACACAGCAGACAAGATAAGTACACTGGATTTTGTATTACAAATCACTAGTCAAATGGTAATATTGGCGAATTATGCAACCAGATCCCAGGAAGGTGGCTTTCTGATGGTGACTTTGTCAACTCCAATTTCTTCTCAATTCTTGCTTAGCTCTTTAGGCACTGCATCCAGCGTGCCGATTACCACTGGGACTACCTGTACTGGTTTATGCCAGAGTCTCTGAAGTTCAATTTTCAGATCCTGATATTGGGCAATTTTTTCAAGTTGCTTCTTGGTGACTCTACTATCACCTGGTATAGCTATTATTATTATTATTATTATTATTATTATTATTATTATTATTATTATTATTATTATTATTATTATTATTATTATTATAACCCCTTCTCAGTTCTGGCTTTTAGTAGTTACACATGCAGAGACAGGCTGTAGCTATGAGAAATGTTACTCAGCAAGCAGCAATAACTATGATCATCAAGTACATTAGGAATATCATCAATATATTCTATCCACGGCTGCTCCATGTACACAGAAACTGGGATGTTTTCTTTGTAAATACAAACTATTTCAGTGCTGCATCCTTCACAGGAAATGGAAAACAGATGCTCTGTGACCATGAAACTACTCACAACAGAAACTATTCCTTATAGATTTGAAAACACCCCCCCCCAGTTATTACATGTAAGATAAGGGATGAAGGGAAGACAAAGAAAGAGAAACCATTCTTGTATCATTATAGTTTGGAAAAGGCCATATGATAATTGTGCTGCTCAGGAAATTGTTAAAGGAAGTCAGTGGCACTAATTTTGTTAATTCTCAACAATTAACCAAAAAAAGGAGAGAGATGAAAAAATAAACCACATCTCAGTCTAAAGCATCTGGGGGTGGGAGGAATTAATGCACTGGGTGAAATTAGGCACCACTGGGGGAAATAGTTTCACATGAAAAATAAAAATAATAGATCAAGATATTGAAGAATGGAGCGGAACCAAAGAACTCTAACCTTGAACAAATATCTTAACCTATGGAAGTTGTTGATTAACATCAAATCCAACACAAAGCAATGCTTTATTTACATTTCATAGAGGATCAGCAAGTGAAACTTAGTTCAGATAGCAGACACACTATTTCAAATTGATGATAAAAATGGCAAATACACTTTCCAGGTATGACCATCTCATTGGTCTTTATATTGATTATCAGCAGATGTGTGACACACATGTTCCACATTTTACAGGTCACTGTTTGGAATAATAAATGTATTTCAGAACAGACAGGTTGTGTAACCTTGGGAAAATAGCACAGTTCCCAATTATCCCCCCAAAGAAGAGCATGAATACCACAATGGAAAAGCATAGTGGGTAATTACTCACATAAATGGCATTTAAAAACACTTTTAGAAATCGTATGGTCCCAATTGTTCATCTCTCTCTCTCTCTCTCTCTCTCTCTCTCTCTCTCTCTCTCTCTCTCTCACACACACACACACACACACACACACACACACACACAACACAAATAAAACAGACACAACTCAAAACAAGTTTTCTAGCAGACCAAGAATAGATCTTAAAGATTCATAACCATTATTCTTTTATCAGCAGCAATTAAATTTGATGCAGGTTTCTGGGAAAGACATTTATTGAAACTCTCCCTGTTCATAGAAATGATAAGTTATGTAATGCTAGACTGTCAGGATTTTAACTTTGTCTAAACTATTGTACTAGACTGTATATTATCCCTCGTTACTGTAAGCCACCTTGGGTCCTTTTCCAAGGAGAAAGGTGGGATAAAAATACTCTAAAATAAATAAATAAATAAATAAATAAATAAATAAATAAATAAATAAATAAATTCTATAGAACCACCAATAGCAAGTGGAAACGGGGGATGGGGGTTGCAGTTTGCTCATACCTGAGATGTCCACCTGCCATTTTGAGTTCACAGCTGTTCATATCTTCTAGGTTCTTGAGCTCTCATAATTGTATTTTTATAAGTTTTTTAATACTATAGAAAACAATGGAAAAGATCACCAGAAATCTGACTTTATTACTGCTGCTGCTGCTGCTGTTGTTGACAGTTAAAATACAGTCACAAAGAATAAGTCTCAGATTGCTTGAGAATGAACCTATCTACAAACCAAATATCTAGCAGGTAACAAAATAGGTGCCTGATGCTTAGAAGTCTCGTGAAGGTTTAATAAAACACTTTCGTATTGGCAAAATGATTAGAGATACTGTAAAGTTAAATGACTGCAAAGGGGCATTTAAATTTGTGTGTACTCTTTTGCCTCCGTGATAATCATGCATTTCACTTTAACAGGAGTAATCCTCATCACTTCCCAAAACAGTATTTTC
This sequence comes from Phrynocephalus forsythii, assembly GCA_029282475.1. Lineage (NCBI taxonomy): Eukaryota > Metazoa > Chordata > Lepidosauria > Squamata > Agamidae > Phrynocephalus > Phrynocephalus forsythii. Next base: position 63,267,341 of record JAPFRF010000003.1, read on the forward strand.
TGCCCTCATCCCTAACATAATTCTGATGATTTCCCATTCAAATGCTTCCCTTTGGCTTTGAGATGCAGAGTCCAAGTGGATAAAAGTTTCCTTTAGATGATTACTCTTTTAAAAATTAAAGATGTTTACACATGGAAATGAGTGTCATGGAGAAAAAGTGGAGTGGATGGAGCAATGTGCCTGTACAATTTTCATTGTACATTTTACGGTTTGTCAGTCCATGAAAACCCCAAAGAAATGAACAACAGAAATTGATCCTTAAAAACAGGCAAAGCAGGATGTTAAAAGCAACTTGTAATGCCCGCATTTTTAAAAAACAAATCAAGAACTCTAAGGTCAACTTTAAAATCAGTTTCATAATCTGAAGTCTGTTTTAGAAGGAGAAGCAGAACTTGTTTTCTTTCAGGCTTCAGCCGAATTATCTCTCTAACATTGAGGGCCTTGAAAGATGAAGATTGCCATCCACCAAGCCCACTTCCTTGTTCCCCAGGTTAAATGCTCAATAAACTATATTACCTAATGGTAACATTTCTCATATCTTTTTGGATAAACATTTCCTTTTTTAAAAGTGGCAGTAGCTTTCCCTTATAAATGGATGTCTCAAGACATATTGTATTTCAAAGAGGAGCTTATGTAAATCAAAAGCCCTAACAGGTCCCTGAAGTGTTATTTTAATATCTAAGAACTACTTTTATGTTCTGTTTATATAAGCAGTTACAAGCATGTCCCAAATGAGTGTAATCCAGCATGGTCATTTCTTGCTTCCTCTGCAATCCTCACGCCTACCCTCAAAATCTGAACTGGAGGAGCAAGAAGCTCTCCAGAACAGGTTTTCCGATAGGACAAAGGGCTGCAGGGAAGGGAGAAAACGAAATCCCAGTCACATTCACACATGCCCAAGAGTGGCATCTCATTTAAATCTTGAAGGAAATAAGACTAGAGATGGGCACGAAATAAAAAAATCATTCCATTATTCATTATTCGTTTCATTACGTAACAAAATGAATAACGAAAATTGTGATGAAATTGGAACGAACTGAACAGAACCACAAAAATTAGGTTTTTTTACATTTTGTTCTCGTTAATGGCAACGCGCAATGAAATGAGCTGTATTTAAATGTTAAAAAACGTATTGAATATCTGTAAAAACCCAGCGATAATTATTTTTTCTGCCTGATAATAACTACCGGGGGTTGGGGTCCTTAAAACATGCATTTATGTCTTTTCTCAGATTGCTGTATTTTTTTCCTTTAAGGAGAGTTAGGGGACATTGACCCAAAATGGCTGCCAGATGCCTAATGTTGATTTCTTGAGTATTAAAACGCCCTGGACATCTGTAAAAATGCAGCAATAATTATTTATTCTGCCTGATAATACCTACCAGGGGGGTTTGGGGTCCTTAAAATGTTTGTTTTTATCTTTCTCCCATCACAATGTATTTTTCTTTTCCCTTTAAGGCCATTTTCCACCTAATTAGCCTATTGAGACTACTGTCCACCTAATGAACCTATTCAGGCCACTGTCCATCTTATGAGCCTATTTCAGACCAGGGTGACATGAGGTCAAAGTGAACTATAAAATGGAGGACTTGCAACTACCTTTCCTCAGACTGACAACGCTGTTTTCTCAGTCTCTCATGGAAAGAAGTCCAGTTGCCATGACTAAACTTCCAGAGAGTCACAGAGAGGGTCGTCAACCAGTCCAAGGTCAAGAATCACACACAAACACAGTCTGTCTGGGAGGGGGATGCCAAATAGGTGGTCTTACAGGGTAGCAGAGTTCAAGGAAGGCTCACGGAAACAGAGCCAAAGCTTTAGGGGTCCAAGGTCTTGCATTGCTGAGGCAAGGAACAGAGAGTGATGGCTGCTAGCTTTATGCTAGTAGCAAGCCCACCAGCTGCATTCCCTGATTGCCTCAGCCTAAGTGGGGCATGATTTTGCAAAGAGGCAGAGTCAAGCAGCCCCGATCCTGACAGTGAGTCCTCCAACACTGGACAACCACCTGGCAGATCTCCTTTGATTTCTATTCCTGCATGGAGCGGGAGATTGCACTTGATGGTCTTGTAGGGCCCTTCCAACTTCACTGTTCTATGATTGTATGATTCTCTGAAGTGTTAGACAATTTTAGAGCCCTGTACTTTGACAGCTAGTTAGCCAAGGGATGCTAATTAAGCCACCATACATTTCCAATGCAATAACAGATTGAGATTGTTAATTAGATGGTGTTTAGTTGCTGGAAGATTAAACAAAAGCAGAAGAGATTGTTCCAAGTTTCTTATTCAACAAGCATTTATTATTTATTTATTTTTGCATTTTTAGGCAAAATGGTAACTCTGGGGGGGTTTACATAAAACATCATAATAAAGGACAACAAATAATAATAAAGATTTAAAAATGCAAGGCAGCCAGACAAAAAATGAATGGCAAGAGGCATAAAACACTAAACAAAACAGGCAACAAACACAGGGGGAAACAGAAACACACCTTAACGATTGCCAAAGGCATTCCTGAAAACCCAAGTTTTTACGGCCTTTTTAAAGGACACCAAGGATGGGGCCTGGTGTATCTCGCTTGGCAATTTGTTCCAGGAAGCCAGGGCCAGCCACAGAGAAGGCCTGGTTGTGTGTTGTTGCCCTATGGGCCTCCCTGGGGGTGGTTACCCGCAGCGAGAAAGCCATGGAAGTTCAGGTTGGCTGGGCCAGCTGTGATTTCTGGGAAATAATTTGTATTTATATACTATTCATTCATATGGAGACACATCACTTGTGTGGAGTCAGAGCCAACAACAAGCTGAAGTGGCTGAACTCCTGGGATGCATCTTCATAAAACCATGGTCAGAACCCAAATAAAAAAAAAATCTTATCAATCTATAGAGTCATGTGGATTTTGGTACATGAAGCTGTGCATGAATGTTGGTATATGAAACTGCACAATCTCAGCAGTGAAAAATACTGTTCCACCTGCTTAACTGCTTATGATGTGCAAGTCTTTGCACCAGAAATTTAATCCACACCATTCCATCCAATCAGCATTGGCCCAAATCAATAATTCCAAGAAGTAAGATAGTGCTGGAGTCTCTTTTTCATAGCTATTAGAATTAGATTTTCCACAGTTTTCATAATAGTGTTCAATCTATTAAGTAGGTAGGTCAAGGCAAGGCAACATTCTATTAAGATTAGGTTATAGTTTGAAGAGGCTGATGGAATGTTTCTCAGATGCTTGAACCCTAGAGAGGAATGGTGCTGTGTCTAGTTTCAAAGATACTTATTACACCTGTCAGTTGTCAAGTTAATGACCATGGTTCTGCAAGTCCCCAAATTGTACATTTTCTGTTAGTTCTGCCACTCATAATTAGCCTTTTCCACTTTATTTATTCTAACCAATTTAATTCATTGATATTGGTTACAAAGGCTATAAAGCTCCCTGTGATTCTTAACAAGTATGACTCGGGTGTATGCATCATAAGCAGGAGTAATCAGTTTTATGTTGGATGAGGGGCAAGTTTAAAGCATCCTTTTGATGTTTTCTTCTGGGCCCAAATGGGGGACAAATTTTTTAACTGAATGATGTCATGCAAAACTCCCATTCCCCAAACAAACACATTGCCATATAAATACCATTATTAGTCTCTTTAGGACAGTGCTCCCCAACCTTTTTAATCAGTTTTATGTTGGATGAGGGGCAAGTTTAAAGCATCCTTTTGATGTTTTCTTCTGGGCCCAAATTGGGGGATGGCGGGGGGGTCGCGGGAGGGTGTGGGGGCAAAATTTTTAACTCAATGATGTCATGCAAAACTCCCATTCCCCAAACAAACACATTGCCATATCCCCCCGCCCGTGCGCCGTGCCCGGCGGCGGCGACTCCTCCTCCGGCTGCCCGCGGGACCGAGGCGGAGGAAAAGGGGAGGAGCCTCCCGGCCTCCCAGGCGGCCCGGTGCCAACCGGTCCACGGATTATTAGTCTCTTTAGGAGATCCAAAACACAGGATAAGTTTGGACTAATAGTGTTTTAAAGCTATTTAGTAGTAATGTCAATGGTAGGGGCAGTGGCAGCTCCAGGAGTCATCATATATATATTTACAGCACTATCAATGTACTTTGCATTTCAGAGACTTTTCAAGTGAAAAAACAGAGAAGTACTTTCCCCCTTTGGAATTTGCAATTTAAATTCTGCAAGAGGGAAATCAAGCAAAGGCAGGAGAAGAAAAAGGATCTGCAATGAATGAACAGGAAAAGATGTAGTTATATGTATGGAGCTTTGACTATAATGCTAGCAGAGGATTAAAGGATGCTTGCAAAAGGCTTTAGGGAAAATGTGATCTGGGGAGGTTATGAAGAATTACAGGTATTTTATTTAATACCAGCCCAGATTGTGGTGCAAGTATGAAATTAAATGCATTTCATTTTGGGGATGCCATGTAAATTATGTCTTTCAGTATATTGCAATGCCTCTCACAGGTATTAGTTGATAAGTATGCACATTTATGTTTTTAAACTGCCACCCATACTTAATCAGTGTTGAGAAGGATTGCATAGGTGGGACTTTCATGCACCCCAAGCCATTATACATCTAATGAACCTATTCAGCTCATTTTCCACCTAACAATTCTATTCAGGCCACGGACCACCTAATGAGCCTATTCAGGCCAGGGTGATGTCAAATCAAGGTGAACTATAAATTGGAGGCCTCACCACTAACTTTCCTCAGACTGATGAACCTAATTGGATGAGAAGCGAAATGTTTCGATCTCACCAGAAGAGAAGTCCAGTCACCATGACTCAACTTCCAGACATGCTGCGCGGAGAATTCTGAGAACTGTAGTCCAAAACCAGAAACATGCATACATTTAGTTGACATCGGACAAACACCTGGCAAGAATTTCCCCTCTAGAACAATACCTGAGACTAGAGATGGGCCGATTTTTTTTAAATGGCAGTTCATTACAATATGTAATTTGTCAAGGTTGATGAATTATGAATTAAATGTATGCATTTTTCTCAACATCAATTCATTAATTTGTTGATTTATATTTACTTTGAAACACTATAAAAAACACAACCCTGGGCACCTAAAGACACCAAAATCACACAGAAGATTCTTCTGACTCTCCTCTCAAGCCCTCCCCCCCAAGTTTGCTTAAGTTTGGTTTCAGATGTTCTGTTTAGGCACCCACAAAGTGGGTCTCCCCTAGGAAAGTGACAAAGGCAGATGTAAAAGAGAAAAAGAGTTACCGGTACTTTGTTGCCACAACAGTGAAAAGCTGAACAGAACAGCAAGATGCCGCACAGCACAGCACAGCACAGCACAGCATCAACTGCCTGAGCCAAGACTCAGAGCTGAAAAGAAAATGGGCGCCTGGGGAATGCTGTATAAAGCCTCTTAGCAAGGAACAACCCCACCTCCCTTTCAGCAGTGCTATTGGGTGCCTTCCATGCCAATCCAGACTTCTCGACATCCCTCCCACGTTGACCAAAGTTTCTGATTGGCAAACATAGGCTGTAGAAAGCACAGGAAGGCCCCAAAGGGTTAGATGAATCAATCAATAAAAATGAGGTCTTCACATTTGTTGGAGTCTCCAGAAGCAACAAATACAGAATGATGAATATGTGATGAAGCAGCCATTTCTGATAAATATCACAATACTTTTTAAAAATTTGTCTCCATCTCTAACTAGTATTGCACAGTCAGAGTGGCCCCTGTGTGCGTTTGCGTCTGTCCCTTCTGGAGCAGTGTTTGATGCTATGCAGCCAGTGAGTGAGGCCCACTGCACCACCAGACAATTGGAGCTGTGGTTACCAGCAAACCCTCAGGGTACTCCTCACACATGGGCATACCTGTGGCTGAAGGAAGATCAACAAGCAGATATTTTTGGACTGAAAATACAAAACGCGGAACATTTTTCAAAAATGTCCTAAACAAGGACTGTCAGTATTTATCAGTCCTACAGCTTCTGTATTCTCTGGCTCTGTTCTTCCCAAACCTTTCCAGCAGAGATGGGCATGAAATGAAGTTTTTTTTGTTTCATTATTCATTATTTGTTTCGTTATGTAATGAAACAAATAACGAACCTGCCAATGAAATTGGAATGAACCAAACTGAACCAAGAAAATTAGGTTTGTTACGTTTCGTTTTTGTTAATGGCAATGAGTGATGAAATGAGCTGTTTTAAATGTTGAAAAACATCCTGAATATCCGTAAAACCCCATCGATGTTTATTTATTCTGCCTGATAATACCTACCAGGGGGGGTTGGGGTCCTTAAAACATGCATTTATGTCTTTTCTCAGATCGCTGTATTTTTTTCCTTTAAGGGAAGTTAGGGGACATCGAACCAAAATGGCTGCCAGATGCCTAATATTGATTTCTTGGGTATTAAAACGCCCTGGACATCTGTAAAAATGCAGCAATAATTATTTATTCTGCCTGATAATACCTACCGGGGGGGTTGGGGTCCATAAAACATTTCTTTTTGTCTTTCTCCCATCACGATGTATTTTTCTTTTCCCTTTAAGGATGACACAAAATGGATGCCAGCCACAAAATGTATGCAAGCCATGTGATGGGATCATGTAAATTCTTGAACAACTTCAACCAGTAGCATGCCCAGGTTGCAGACTGGGCAGGCCTGGCTGCCACAGAGGGCATAAAAAGCTCTGGCATCCCCCGTCCTCCTTGCAGTCTCCCGTGGTAGTTAGGGTGGGATTGCTGTCTCTGCAACTCGTTATTTTCACTTTAGGCCAGCCAGGCAGATGTGTTTCTCTGTGTTCCTGCTGGCTGCAGCCTGGCTCTTAGGGGAGAGAAAGAAGAGATTTCTCTGTAGCCTCAGTCTCGCAGCCTCCCTGCGTGCATGCATACCTCTCAGTGAGTACCCTACCTTGCCCCTCAGTGCAGTCACTCTGTGGCTGCCTTGCACCCTGGGCAACGCCCACCGCTGCCTTTGCAGCCTCCCTCCATACCTAGTCTATAATGTGTCTCTGCCAGCATCAAATTTTTTTAGTGTTTTCCCTCTGGTCTGGGGCGTTGGGAGACGCCCACACGTGGAGGGAATTTAAATTGTGCAAAAGCAGGTAAAAACAAAAAACAAACCAACGAAACAATTTTTTTCAAAAATAATTACAAAAAGGGAAAACGAACTGAAATGGACCTGCAACGAAAAATGAAAAACTGAAACATTTTTTTTATTCATTCCCCTCTCTACTTTCCAGTGAATGAGAAAGAACATTAAATCACAATGAAGAAAAGCCATAATTCAGGTGCCTCACAATGTGTACACCTCAAATATTGGCCTAAATCTGATTGCGAGCCCTAATGAGAACTTAAATCAATAAGGTTTGTGTAAGTTAGACTTACTATTTAGCAGCGAATTTAAAGAGTCTGCTGTAGTTGTGACTAGCAGCTAGATTTAGCTAGATTTAAGCAATTTAGGCACCAACCTTTGAACTGGGATGGGAAAACATACTTTGGAATCACAGTTCCCGTGGGGAAATTTCCACGAACATGAAGGAATTGGGAGACTTATTTAAATTAAGGAAAGTGGCAAGATTAAAAGATTGGATTAAAAAGATGACATCAAAACAAGAAATTAAACGCATTTTGCAAACTCAGGAATTGTCCTGGTTGAATTACGCCCAGTTAGAAAGCTGGACTAGGAGAAATATACAACTTAGAGGATATACAAAATTTGAGCAATTTCTGACAACATATGAATCAGAAAAAGGAAATACAGGGAAAGGAGCAGTTGGTAAATTATATAAAATAATTCAAGATTCATTTGAGAATAGGGAATAGGACACAATAAGAGAGTTATGGAAACAAGACATAGAGAAATAAATAAATAATGATGAATGGAAAAGAATTTGGAATTTGAGGATTCTACGGTCATTATCAGTCAGAATAAAAGAAAACTACTTCAAACTAGTTTTAAGATGGTATATGACTCCAGTCAGAATGAATAGAATGAATCCAAAATATTCTAAGCTCTGCTGGAAATGCTTTGTGGTGGGAATGTGAAATAGTTCAAAAGTTTTGGCAAGAGATTATTGAGGAGATAAGAGAAATACTACAAACTGATATTAAATGTGTACCTGAAATTGCTTTGTTATCATTACCATCTATCAATGATTATGATGTGAAAACTAAAGAATTAATAGCAAATCTTATGACAGGAGCTAGACTGATTATTGCTAGGAACTGGAAACTGAAATCATACCTTAAAATTGCTGAATGGTATAAGGAAGTGTGGGACAAAGCACTAAATGATAAACTATCTTGTAATATAAAAGTTTTGTGAGGTGAAATAAAAAAAGATATTTTCTATGATGTTTGGGGGAAATTTATAGATCATGTACTATTAAAAGGGAAAGGGATACAACCAACTTATAACCCAACACAGTTCTGGCGTAAAGGACCTTAAGAAGCCTATTGGAAAAAAAGAAAAAAAAAGATGAAGAAGAAAGAGAAGATGCAAGAATACTGGACGGTTTCTTGGGGGTAGGGGGCACTTTGTACTGTTTATGATTGTCTATTACTGTTTTTTTATATAATTGTTTATCATTGTTATTTTGTCTTTTTTATGTTCAATAAAAAGTTTAAAAAAAAGGAATCACAGTTCCCATTTAACACCTAAACAAAACTGACTGGAACATGTTCTGCCTTGGAAATCTGTGCATCTTTCGAATCTGTTATGCCTTTTGCAGGGGGGATACACCCCAAACCATGCATGCATATGTTTTAAAAACTTCTAAGGGCGTTTATACATGACCCCTAAGCTCCGCCGCAAATGGCTGCAAGGTCCGGACCTTAAAAATGTTTACCCACCAGCTCCGGACTTTGCAGACAATTAAGTGCGACCCCGCCCACTTTAGCGCGACCAAACAGCAGTTTTCTTGTACCTGGTCTTTGATGGTGACAAATATTTGATCCGGTGTAAGGATAGTGAGTGCAGGGCTCTCCTGGCTTCCGTTTGTTCTTTTTTTGCGCCCCGCCCCTTTAAGAGATCTGAATGCTGCCGGGAACAAAACGGAGGTAAACCGGCAGTCTTTTCTTTCTTTTTTCTCCCTCCCTCAGGCAGCCAGCAACCAGGAAGTGTGGAGGGGGGTGGGGACAGAGGCAGACAGAGGAAGAGCAACGAACCCCTAAGATCTCTGGTCCGAATTTAAGTGGCCAGCGGATCTTAGGGGTCGTGTAAAAAGGCCCTAAGTTTCTGTTTACTCAGTAAGAGCCAAAAGCATGTTGCTTAGTTTAAGCAGAACCATAACGTTCAGTCTAACCCTTCCTGGTAAACACACTGTCCCTGATGCAATTCTCACATTTGGGGGTGGGGCACACATGCACCAAGTCTTCATGCACAATGAGTCTTCAAGAACTGCTTCAGGGATACTTTGTTAACCTGGGAGGAACAGACAGATATAATTTGGCTGGTGCTAAGCAGCAGGATTTCAGCCAAATGTAAAACAATGCATGTTTGTTTTGTTTTATATCTTCAATTCACAACTTATACCAAGCCTAAAAGGTTTTTCAAGGTATGTGAGATATTTAAGGGATACTTTTGCACGTGCACACATGCACATTCAAGTTTCTGTGGCTGAGCCAGGATTTGAACCCTGATTTTTGGGTCCTTGGTCATCTCTCTGTCCACTATGCCACATGGATGGTTTTTTTCACAGAGGTTTAGAAATTCAGATATAATGAACCATTATAATTAAGAATGCCTACAGTTTGAGAAGTTGGGACTGAAATATTTGGAAAGTTCTTTGTAAGGTGGAAGAAAAAGAAGTTGTGATATATTAATGGGTGTAAATAACAATAAAGAAACTAACAATGAGAAACTGAACAGGAAGCGGCTTCTGTATGTGTCATGGTGATTTTTATTAATACCTCTTTTTTCCAAAATGCCTAAGTAAAAAAAAAAATGAATTGCTTTCTCGCCTTACCTTGCTGACAGAAATACAAGAAAACTTCTTTGGCAATTGGATTAAAGGGGAAAGATTAATGTTGGTTCTATTTTTCATCACACTAGAGACAGCACATTTATAGGCAGAAAAACTGGAAATCCATCCTATTATTGAAGATGGAAATGTACCTGATACAGTAAATGAGGTGACTCATATAAAAAAGTAAATGCCTATTTCTCACACCCTGACATGAATCCTTATTTATCCCAAGGAAGGAACGTGGCAGGCACTAACCACTGATCATTTTGTGCCTCAGTGTGCATCTCCTGGCCCAGTCTGCCAACACCTCTCAGAAAGAAAATGTGACATAAATGGAAAGAGACAAAATAGTATCATCCTCTCCAAACAAGAAGAATATATAAAGTCTTCTTTTAAAGGAATTTCATTCAAAGAGAAGGAGACTGTGGCTTCTTTTTAAGGAAACTAAAAATATATTTGAAAGCCTTTGCACAAAGCAACATTTTAAAGGAGACAAAGGCACAACTGTTAAGAAGCAGCATTAGGATCCAGGAGATCCATCAGAGCTATACACTTAGGTAGCCATGTTCTTATTTCTGTGTGACTCCATTCCTTATACTGCAGCTGAGTGGTTCAAATCCTGGGTGCCACGCAGCAGAGTGATCTCCTGCTGTTAACCCCAGCTCCTGCCAACCTAGCAGTTTGAAAGCATGTAAATGCAAGTAAGTAAATGGGTACTGATGTAAATAGCGGGAAGGTAAAACAGTGTTTCCTTGCAGCCATGCTGGCCACATGGCCATGGACTTGTACAACACTGGCTCTTTGGCTTGAATACAGAGATGAGCACTGCCCCTAGAGTTGGACATGACTAGCAAGCATGTGCTGGAGGAACCTTTACCTTTACCTTAAAAGAAAAGAGAGTCCCACATTAGGTGCTGGAAATATTTCAAAGAATGTATAGTAAATACCCCAGATCCATCTTATGTCTTTTGCATTCTTTGGTCAAGAACAGAGATGGGCATGAACTGGTTCAGCAGTTCATGCCAGTTTGTTTATCAGACAAACTGGAAGCTCCAAACAGCCATAGTGCTTTGCCCCCTGCCTGGCTAGCGTCACGTTAGTGCAGCCTAGGGGCTTCCCTGCAGGGGACAGAATCTTCATAAGGCCTCACTTCATGGTGAGAGGCCTCTTTTGTGATCTAGCCATCTTCAAGAAGATGAATTTCATACCAATAAATTGTGGCCCAATTTTCATCCCACAAATGTGTCTTCCCTCTTTATTTCTGGGCTGGGGGAGATGTTTGGCTCTTCAAAGTCCTGCCCCTTCTGGCAAACACCCACTCAGAAGCAATGGTCTCACTTCCCTGCCCCACCTCCTTTGGGTGCTGCTTCTTAATAGGCGCCCTCTTGAGGAAGTGGGGCTTTGAAGCACTGGATAGTGGTTTGGCTGATAAACAAACCAGAAAAAAACCACTGAATGATGGCTTCTGCCTATCTCCAGTCAAGAACTCAAATAAGAACTAAGGGGTACCATTCCATTAGTATAAAAGAATCAAAAGAATCAACAGTATCACTCTATTCTGTTTTGGTCAGAATAACTTCTCCAAAGAACTCTGTCCAGTTTAGGACACAACTTGCGCAGTTGAAGACTAACGCTCAAGCAAGCTTTTTTTCTGCTGGAGGGCAGGAATCAAACTAATGGATTCAAATGGCAAGAAAAGTAATTCTGGCTAAACATTGCAAAGAACTTCCTGATAGTAAGGGCTGTTCAATAGAGGAAAGAACTGTCTTGGAAAAATGTAGATTCCCCCATAACTGAAGCTTTTTTTAAAGCAGAGGCCGAGAGCATCTATCATAGATGCCTTAGCAGTTGGTTTCCTCCATTGTCATGGGGTTGGACCACATGGTCCTCGTGATCCCTCCCAATGCTTTGACCTTCTGATCCACTCTATCTAGTCACGGCTAGGAAACTTGTGGCTCTCCAAAAGTTGGATTCCAATTCCTATCAACCACAGACAGTATGGCCAATAGTGAGAGACAAATGGACTCTAGGCCAACACCACACATGACTGCCCTTTTGTTAGACAATTTCTGTGGGCCAAAGCTGAGGTGGCATCAAATTTTGTTTATCCTCACTTATTTTCCTTCTATTTATCAGGTCTCTTACAGTATGGTTTTACCTTTGTGGATTTCTTTTCTTCCCTGCTGATATATCTATGAGCTTCATTTTAATGCCATTATAAATGCTAAATCTGTCCCAACAGCTATACTCATCAACCTTGCTACAAAGGCCTCCATTATTCTTTTCTCTATTTAGTAAGTGCATTTGTTTCATTTCCTGGCTAACCAGAAGTTTTGAACGTTCCAGCTATTGGACTAAATATGTTCTAATAATTTACAACCAAAGAAGCATGATTCTATTTACAGACTGAATTATCTGTTCTTTGGGTTTGTTGACATCTTCTCAACCTAGGGACCCATTTTACCAAGAAAAAACTTTCATGCAAAATCATCAGCCATCAAGCCATGTGAAACATTGCTCCATGGAATACAAAACAAAAACAAAACAAAACAAAAACAAACATACAAAACAAACAAACAAACTTGTAGACAACTACTTAATTTTATAAAGTTTTTTAAAAGTACAAGTTCTATTCTCTTACAAATTGTTAACTTACTGCATTTGCATCAGTTGACAAACAGAAATGCTGAAAACAAAGTAACACTTATGATGATATTTTATTTATAAGGAATCCACATATTTATTTTCAAAAAGCCCCAAGCAACCAGCTGATGTATAAATGGAGCACCCTGGGACTCTCTATAACTGTTGTTACGGTTAATGATCCATCAAGTTCTGTCAACATAAGGCAATTTTCTGACTGATGCCCCTTGTTCCCATCCAAGTCTGCCAACTATTTCTTTAAACTGCCTCAGATCCTAACAGCACTCAACTCAATAAGACCATCCCCTCAGTGAAGCTGTTCCCACAGAAGTGCTGAAACCTTGATGTTAGCAGGTGTTGGGGGTTGGGGATGGATGCTTTATATCATTCTTAGCTCAGAAATCAAAACTCTTGTAAGGCATGTGGCTGGTAATTGGTTGTAAGGCATGAAAATGCTTTGCTGTGGTGGAATTTTCCTGCCAAGACAGTTAAACCAATGAGAATAAAGCATTTTTCAAACATTGTTTGTATCCCCGCTTTCTATTTATCATACCTTTAGATATATAAGGAAGTATCATTTTAACCTCTATATAAGAACCCTTAGAAAGGGTTGTTGTAATTTGGAATCAACTTGATGACATATGATTACACCATAATTTTATTTTATATACCCCTATATTGACTAACTGCCTCAATTAGTAATCTTAGTGAATACTAATTGGGATACTTCTTTATAATGAACCTATCTATATCAACATTGGTTCATCTTTCTCAGTGTTTTCTATATTAATCCTCAGAATTTCCAGGGTGAAGACTTACCAGCAGATACCACAGACTGAACACGGAAATATTTTTTGCAAAACATATGCTCCTCTATAAAGAGATTTATTCTTAAAAGATGAAGAAATGTTCTACCTATATCCCTCCAGGAGGTAAAGTTATTAGCTATCCTGAAGGAAATCATACATATACACACTGGAAATAAGAACATTAACTTTCCTGGTGCAAAGACTATTAGATCTCTTTTATTTCCTCCTAAGGTCCAGGTGAAAAAATGTAAGAGAGAAAAGAAATGCCTGGCAGGTCAGAGAGTAGCAGTTGGCAGGTTAAAGAAAGAACAACACTAGCTGGAAGAAAGTCTTTCCTGTGTGAGCTCTATTCAGATGCCCTTTCATAGGCAATTTTACCTCATGTACAAAAGAAAGATAATTATTGTAATTAGCTCTTCCACTGGCATTACTACAACATTATTTTTAAAAATCAGTGTGTAAACAAATATTCTGACTCAAGAAATTGGGGTGTTGCCTCTGATGGCAGTTCCCAGGGCAGCTACTCATGAGTAAGTCATAATAAACTAAGGCTGCAATCCCAAATATAAATATTTGTATGTCGGTGCCATGCCTGTCAACCTTCCTGTATTGGCCAGGAAATCTCGTTTTTCACCCCTTCTCCCCTCCCTTTTCCCGGATCATTTATTTTCTTGGAAATGTCCTGGGAGAGAAGCAAGGGTGGAAGGAAGATCATGAGGTGGCTCGGCACTCCCTTGGTGGAGGCAGGGAAGGAGGCAGGGAGGAAGAGAAACCTTCTTTCTGAGCTGTGTCCCCTTTAGGACTGCAACCTCCTTCCCTCCTCCCCCAGTCCCTGCCCCATACCATACCCATCAATCATCTTTCTGTCTCAGCCAATGACCGTGGCTCTCCCTGCCTCCTTCAGCCTTCTTCCTTTATTTGACCAATTGGGAGTGAGGTGCCTTCCTTCCAGTACCCTTTAACTCCTCATGGTGCAGGGAGGAGGGAGGGAGGCAGAGGGCTCTGTTGCCACAGTGATGATGAGGAGGGCTGTTGTTCCCTGGATGTTGCCTGGCAGGCTCCCAAGATGGCTGTGGCAGCGACAGGGAGGAGGAGGAGGAGGAGGAGGAGAGCCAGAGCCAGTCTGTGAGGGAAGGAGAAGGAAGGAGAGGGACCCCCCATCCCTGGGGCTGGCCAGGCAGGCAGGCAGGCATGCCGAGCCTGGACTGGTGGAAAGATGGGGGCGGTGAGCAATGCCAAGGGGGCTTGGGAGGGGAGGAGTTGCTTCTGCTGGGGGGGGAGAGTCCTCTGCCACAGTTGAGTGGGGAGAGGGGTAAAAGGGGGCAAGTGTGGGAGGGGAGGGACACTAAAAGAGAGAGCTGCTGCCTCCACTGCTACTGAGGGGGGTGTGTGTGTGTGTGTGTGTGTGTGTGTGTGTGTGTGTGTGTGTGTGTGTGTGCGCGCGCGCGCGCACACACACACACACACACACACACGCACACACACACACACACACACACACACACACACACACACACACACACACACACACACACACACACACACACACACACACACACACACACACACACACACACACACACACACACACACACACACACACACACACAGCCTCTCTCCTCTCTCATCCAGGGCGGGAGCAGGCAAACAGTGACAGGTATGTTCCGTACCTTTATGTTCAGTGAAACTTAATTTCTGAAGAAAAACATTTTTGTTTGGAATGCACAGCATGCAGTGTGACTTTTTAAAAGTGAGTGTATATGCTACTAATTGCATTTGAAGAATCTCATAAGATAATCTTATTGACAATTCTCTCCAAGACATTTTAGGTACACATTCCTAAGCACACACTCATCTGGATAAACTCTTTTGGCTGGTTTAGATACACTGCAGTTTGTCTTTCTTGTTCTTTGCTGTCTCTGTGTTGGTATTTTGTTCTGATCCAGCCATATGACTGAAGGGAACACTGAGTGACTGACATAAGTAAAACAACTAGTAAATGAGAGACAAAGTATATATCATGATCATAATAACAATTTCTACTGTCACTATGAGTCATGTATAATATAGGCATGTTGGGACGCCTCATTACATCATTTTTGGGAGTGATAACTCACACAGCAGACCACAAGCAGCTCCTGTTGGTATCATGGTGGATTGCTATACACCAGTGGTTCCTAAAGAGGTCTATATAGATTCCCAGGGGTCTATTTTGCCTTGTAGGGGGTCTATGACAGTGATAAAAAATTGGGAGTCCACAAAATGTAAATGAGGGTCCACGTGAATATCTTACAACTAACACAATTTGTTTTGGCGGTATTTTTGAAACTTTTCTCCCCTCCTCCACTCTAGTTGGGATTCCTCCCATCACCCCTGCTCTGGACCTGCCACAAAGGTTTTCAAATGCAAGTTATTGTTCTTTGTACTGTACTGTATTTCGTACTTTGTACTGCACTGTATTTTGTATTTTATTTAGTGCCTTGTATTATACTACAGTAATGTAATCAAATATTTTTGGACTGTGGAATGAATCATCTGAGTTTCCATTATTTCCTAGGGGAAAATTTGCTTTGATGTGCAAGCATTTTGGTTTCAAGCATGTTTCTGGAAGGGATTATGCTCTTTAACAAGGTACTATTTTACACGTGTTTTCCCTAATAGGGTTCCATTCACTGTTTTAGCAATCAGTATTATGTACTTGAATCTTTATAGAAAAGATTCATTGGTACATGGCATGGCCAGGATTGAATCAGAGACATAGTCATCTCACTACGCACCCTTTGAAACTGCACCACCAACACTTACACAGTACCACTACAAAAACAACATTTTCTTTATCCTGATTCCTCTCTATATCTACCTAGCTAAATATTTAAATAAGGGTTTACTCCACCCAAACAGCACACAATATTTCAAAATATAGTTCAGAAATATTTCTGTAAGTTATTTTGCAGACATTTCAACACTTTTAGAAATATTTTTAAAATATTTCCAATGTTACAAAAATGACTTTAAAGTGTTTTTAAAATATTTGTATGCTGTCTGGGCAGGAATTTTGTAAACAGATAACTTCTACTCAACATGGTTGAGGCTAAAAAGAAATGTAGGCAATATAGCGTTGATTATTTGAAGTTTGGTTTCATTCCATCCCTGCCTTTTGTGCAACAGAGTTTTAAACAATTATGCTATGAAACTATCCAAGCTGAAGGATCATCTGAGAAGGCATCACCCTGATAAAACAGATAAAGATTTGACATACTTTAAAACACTGAAATAAAAACTTCAGAAGGAACCACGGTGGACAGTATGTTTGCTTCAACATCAAAAAGAGACTATGATGGTTTGTGGGTGTCTTACAATATCTCACAACTCATAGCAAAATCAGGAAAACCTCATACTATCAGGGAATAACTGATTTTACCAGCCGTTGAATAGGTTTTAAAAATATTCTACATAAGCCTACATATGATATACTCAAAATAATTCCTTTGAGCAACAACACAGTTCAAAGATGTATTGATGAAATGAATCATGATGTTGAAAGCTTCTTGTGTAATTATCTGAAAATGAACCATATCTCTATTCAACTGGATGAGTCAAATTTACCTGGTAATGAAGCACTATTATTGGCATATGTTTATTTTTTATGGACCAAGAAATCCATGAAGAACTGCTCTTTGCAAAAACTTTGACAACAGACACTAAAGGCAAATCAATATACAATGTTTTGAAAGATTATTTCAAGGAAAAAGCAATCCCTTTATCAAATATAGTATCAGCAGCAGCAGATGGAGCACCAGCCATGTTTGGGTGCTACCGTGGTTTTATAATCCATTTAAAATGTACCTGGGGTGTTTGCAATTCACTGTGTCATTCATCAACAACATTTAGTAGCTAAAAATCTGAGTGCCAGATTGCATCAATCTCTTCAATGTGTCATAAACGCAGTAAACAAGATCAGTATCAACATGTTGAATTCTAGGTTATTTACACAGTTGTGTGAAGAAAATGATGAGGACTTTCACTGATTACTCATTCGCACTGAAGTATGCTGGCTTTCAAAAGGCTTATGTTTGACAAGATTTTTTTCACTTTTTGAGACGGTTTTTAGAGTTTTTGGATGCTAAAGATCCCATTTTGAAAGAAAATTTAATCAAATGGAAACTAGACATTGCTTATTTAACAAATTTGTTTACTAAATTTAATGAGTCCATCATTGTTAACAGAATTGTTCTATTGAAGCAAAACATTGGACGGTGTGCAGTTCAGAATGGAGTATCACAAATGTCAGCTCTGGCTTTCAACAAATATATACCTGTTGTTTTGACTTATCCTGAATTATATTGTGTTGTCACATTTTTGGAATAAGCACTAACAAAGAACGTTGCAGTTCAGAATGGAGTATCCCATCCTCTATATACCAGGTTTTTTTTTCCTCCCATCCTCTCCAGGTTTTCCCTTCTACTTTCTGATCCTTCAAGAAAATCCTCCATTTCAACTTTCACAAAAACTGTGATTAGTTAGCCATCACCACTGCTCCTACTTGGTCTCAGCCTTCCCATCTGTAATGGGGCCAACAGAGCTGCCCAATCTCATTCTACCCCTCCCTGCTCAACTCCACATGATGCTTGCCAGTAAGCTGCAGGTATCCCAGTACCAGCATCCTTGGAGACTGGTCCAAGAAGGAGGCCCAACCAGGTGGCAGGACCCTAGAAAGAGAATTCCACTTGAATTCACCCTAGAGTAGTGGTGGCAAACTTTTGACACTCCATATGCTTTGGACCACAACTCCCAAAATTCTGAGCCTAGATTGCAAATGACAAAGGATTGTGGGAGCTGTGATCTAAAACATCTGGAGTGCTGAAGGTTCACCAGCATTGCCCTAGAGTGTGCTGGGCCAGCTGGTATTGGGGGGGGGGAGAAAGACCAACTCATCATTAAAGTAAGGGCCTCGCAAGTGCCAGGTGATGGAAAGGTCCTAGGGTGGTATGATTGACAGGAGACAAAGGGGGAGGCATCCAGGAAGGAGGAGGAGGAGGAGGAGGAGGAGGAGGAGGAGGAGATTGTGAACTCAGAGGAGAAGCAAAGAAAGGTTATTCAAGGCAGAAAGGAGTCAGATAGTAAGTGCCTTCATGGATTATCCTTGGTACTGCCTTCCAAAGACCCTTTTGCCATCTTCACTTGCATCACAGAGTAGGACTACACAAAACAAAGATGGCAGTGTTATTGGAAGCAACAGGCCTGTCCCATAAGGACTATAAGAGCCTCTCCTGTCCAACGGAGAGTGTGGGGAGACTTGGAAGCTTCAGAAATGAAATATTCCTACTCTGAATGTTCAATACAATGATTAGTATGAACATGAGGATGGCAACAATGATTCATCTTTCAAGTGTCCAGAATGCTTCACATGCATGACTTAGCTATAATAGTAACTTTTTTCTCTTGTGTGAGTTTTCTTCTGGAAATTCACTTCCCCCACACTCACACCCACCCACAGAGAAAAAGATGTGGTGTTGTGTATCTCTGTCCAAGTGAGAAGGAAAGCAGCTTGAGTGTGCTCTCTGGGGGAAGGAGTTGTTTATGATGGGAAAACTTTCAAACCCAGAAATAATTAACAAACACTTCTCTCCCTTTAAAAAAAACCCCTAGGTTTTCCAGCTTAAATTGTAGCATTAACAGCTGCTTTGTTTTGTATCATTTTCAAAAATGTCTTGAAAGTATTCAGTTTCATATGTAGATCTGTGTTTGCATCCACTGTAAATTATTGTTTTGCTACACTTGATTTCATGTCAACTCTTGTATCCATAATGTTATATACTCCAAAAAGAGAAAGAGCAATATTTGAGGAAGAAATATTTTTTAAAAGCTGAAAGATGTATGCAAGAATGTGTGGCTTAATGCAAAATGAGGCTCAAACACTGATGATATACTCTAGAAAGTGATTCAACCATCTGTACATAAAGGTCAAGAGCACAAAACCCATGTTTATTAATCTAGGATAACACAAAGCAACAATAAATAATTCAGATGCAATAAAAGTGACAAGATACTTTGTAAGAGTTTCCCAGCATATCATTAGAAAAATCAATATAATCGCCACACATCACCTAGAAAACAGCTCATATAGATTGCTTTCAACACAGCATGTTAAAAAGAAGAGAGCCTTAATTCTGTTCTGTGAAATTTAGTGGAAATAATGGTATCATAGGAGATCAAAAATTGGTTAAAATACCTTGATCTTAAATATACCATATTGTTTATGTGCAAGAAGAATCCTCTTGAACTAGACAACTATAGATTTATGAATTTGTCCAGGCCCCAGTCACCTGCAAATTTGATTAAATACCAAATAGAAATTATACTATGGATAAAATAAAATGTATCATTTGAACTGTTTTTGTAGCCACGATGTATGAAGTTAAAATCAGACCCATGATGGAGATTTAGGGCATGTAGTATATCAGGATCCTATATGGTTGGCAGAGGGCAACGAGCCAAACTCTGAAATGTGACCAAGTCTGATATGTTTACAAAAACTAAGACCCACTATATTTTCTCCATTCCAATAAGTTGTGTTAGGTATAATCTGATACCTACACAAAAATCAGTGACTCATTCAATCTGAAGTCTTCTTTGGAAACCTCATGGCCCCAACAATATCTTGCCAGACTTTTTGATTTCCTGCCATTCTCCTCTTCCTCTTCAAGTTTTTTATACTATCTAGCATGATGAAGAGTTCTGGTGAACTCAAAAGCTTGCAGTCCTTTGTGGAATTCTGCCTAAGAAAAATATTGCCCACCTGTGGGCTTTGGATCTCTTTTGATCTCATGGACCATGTCGACCTTTGTTTCCATAAGATCATGAATTGCTAGCAAACAACCAGTGTTCCCTCTAAGGTGTGTGTGCATGCACACATGCATAGCTTCCTTAGGGTTGTACACTGCCAGCAGGAGTTGGCACCCATTTGGCTCCTGTTTTAGCTGAAGCACCACCATCACCCCTGCATGCACAAGAAGAGGCTTTTGCACAGTGGGGCTGAAAAGTGGGACTCAGTGTCACACTTGTTTATGTTTACCTGCATGATAAGGCTTTCTCCATCTGCCCTCCTTCCTGGTGCTCCTTGTACTTTCTGAAAAATCTGTGGGAAGCTCTAGCCTCTTCAGTTCTTTTACTCCTTCTGATTCAAATCTCTTATAGTCCTGCTTTTTTCCCCCATCCCATCTCTTTGGGCTGAATTAATAGTTCACAGGGGCTACCCTAGCACCGTTCCATAGAGGGCCATGCTTTTTTGGAGGAAAAAGATAGTAAGAACTATGATACAAGCAATATACCAAAGAATGTATATATTATTGTTAAAAACTTGCATAGCCCAGCAGGCTGCAATAGAGGAGATGAAGAGTAGATCCATAAAAGAAGCAAGGTTTTGTTAAACCCTTCCTCCAAATCCTGGTTAAAGCTACCACATTGAATCTTGCTCCAAAATGATGTACAGCTATTTCCTGTTATCAATACTAGAGATTGGCACGAACCAGAAAAATGGCAATTTGTTTTGGTTCGTTTGTTTTAGGGTTTGTTTTGTTTTGTTTTGTTTCTAATGAATTGTTTTGAAAAAATAATTTTGTTGGTTCATTGATTTGTTATTCATTTTTCTCTCTTTGCACGATTTAATCAATTTGACAGCACGTGGTGGGAAAAAACATTTAAAAAAATTAAAAAAACAGACATTGCAACTACACAAACTGGACTGGCAGCATCCTCATTCTCATCATCCACATCCTCATCCTCATCTTACCAGGCAGCGGGAGCGGTGGCTGGGCGATCCTTTTATTTTATTTTTATTTTTATTTTTATTTTATTTTATTTTATTACTTCCGGGTTACTGGCCCACACTACAGCTGTAGCGTGGGCTTTTCTTCTTCTTCTTCAAGTGCCAACTATGCAGCTCCTGGGGCCCGGTTGGTGCTGGTTTTATATTTAATACTTTTCCTTGATTTTAGGGTGCTGCCCCGGCCACCCCTGGTGCCCGGTCGGCGCTCCTTTATTTTATTTTAGTTTAGTTTAATTAATTTATTTTATTTTAGTTTATTTTAGTTTCATTTCATTTCATTTCATTTCATTTCATTTACCTCTGGGTTTGTTTCGTGCCCATCTCTAATCAATACCAGTAAGCAGTTGAACGGCTGCATTTTCCTCCAGTTCTTAAAAGGAAGCCTCATGGGCAATGCAGTGTGTTGATTATTTCTAGATGTCACCGTGACATATATACTGCCTAGTTTCCTTAGTCCCTGCAGTGTTTTTCTGCCATCTGCATTGACGGTTGTGCTACAATTAGAAAAGGGGAGGGGATAAGACACTAAGTAGAAAAACAAAGATCCGGAAAGATGTGCTTTGGAAGTTGTTCCCGCAGTTAAATGAAAAGATGTTCCATCAAAATATGACTTTGGTGTTCAGAAAAAGAAAAAGAAACCCTCCCCAAATTATCATCTGTAAATTCTGATGAACAATATATTTCAAGTTGTTTATGTCCATAGTATTTTATGTATTTTATTCATTTATGTTTTATTTATTCAATTTTTTAAAAAATGCAGAAACAATTATTTAAACAAATAGACATTTAAACAAATATTTTTAATATTCTCTCATTAAAAATACCAGCATGTTGCCCAAATATAGTTCAAACAAATGGATTATACTGTATTTACAAATTATCTACAAATAATGTTAGGATAGATAGATAGATAGATAGATAGATAGATAGATAGATAGATAGATAGATAGATAGATAGATAGATAGATAGATAGATACCAAGTTCCAGCAAGATGGCTAGCAGCAGAGGCGGGATGCCACTGCCGCAGGTTTGTGTGTGTGTGTTTGTGTTTCTTTTTTCTTGTCTTTTTTCTTTTCTATTTATAGTTTCCTGTGAGCTGGCCCTATGCCTCTGCCATTTGGGGATGGGGACTGCCTCCTTTACCCTCCCCTTGTCTTTTTTAACGTTTGGCCAGAGTCCTCCCTTTGACCATAGTGGTCTGTTTGAACCGCTGTTTGGTCCATTGCTGAGTACTGCCTGGCTGGCTTGTTCACCCTGCTGCCTATACCTGGTTGGAGCTTGGTGGCTGTGGTTGCAGTGGTGGGAGGAGTCCCGTTCTGGGGCAATGGATTGCTGGAATGCCACGGGTTATAATGGTGGTGGTGGTGTGATGCAGTGGCATGGTCTTGGCAGCCTTGGTCCTGGCAGTGCCGGTATGGTGCTGCGACAGGCTCCTGGTGGTGCTGGCCCCGGTGGCATGGATGGCAGCATGGGCAGCAGCAAAGTTGAGGTGGCAATCCTCCGACACTGGGCTGCTGCTGGCATTGGTGGTGAGGCAACAGTGGTGTCAAGAATGAGGGTGAAGGCAAGGATGATGTGGGTGGTGGCAGCACTCTTGCTGGGGTTGCAGCCCCATTCTTGATTAGAACGGCCACATGGTGTGCTATGGAGGACCTGCAGAAGCTGCCACAGTGGACTGAACAGGGGGGGGGACCTTGGTCTTTCCATCCCAGATAGATAGATAGATAGATAGATAGATAGATAGATAGATAGATAGATAGATAGATAGATAGATAGATAGATAGATAGATAGATAGATAGATAGATAGATAGATGAAAAGTAGAAAGGATCAACCCAGTGAAATGTCCTAAGGAACAAAAAGGTTTTGAGCTCCTGTGAAACCTGTGGGGGTTTGAGCATGATGAATTTTGTGCTGAGCTAGTTGCACAAATCACATAAGTCTTGATCAAAGAAGCATTCCTTGTCTTGCTCATGCTCCAGGCAAGAAATCTTGAAAGTGTGAATTTACTCCTTAGAGAGGTTGTATCAATCTGTTAAAGCAGCCTTTCTCAACAGGAATGAGGGCTTTAATGAGATTTCTTCACCTTCTTAGTCTAAGGTTTGGTGCTCAAAGAAAAACAAAGTCAAAATACCAAACTGTTGCTTAAACCATAATTCTTTTGTTAAAGGTACACAATGTCATTTAAAACAAAACAAAACAAAAGTCATTTTCACATATAGAACCTTTCTTTCATATGTACTTGTTTATCATCTGCACAACTGTTAAGGCTAAGTTCTTTGATATGAACTGAATACTGAATGACCCCATCAGTTTTTCAATCCACACATCTAGCTTCTTTTGTGAACTTAAAGGGGTAACAAAAGCCTCCACATATCACCTGAAGCACCACACCTCTCCAAGGTTTTGTGTAGTGCAATGCTTCCTGCGCTGTTCTGTGTTTTCTCTTCTTCACACATAGAAAAGTTGATGTTGAGCAATAAATCGAAAGATACTGAACACCCATGAATTCACTTGCTATTTGGCTGCCAGAATGAAGTGAGTCAAGATTGAAAGAAGATAGCCTCAGGGCTGCTCAGAATTCATAGAACATGATACCACTAGAGCAAACAAGGAGAGATTCTGTTGTGGAAATTGCTCTGAGCAACCCTCCCCTTAGCTAAGAACAACAGGGGTGGGATGTTGCATGTGTTTTTATCCAAAAGCACTTGTACTTGGCCTTTCTGTCTTAAAGACACTGACATTAGGAATACAGGCTCAATGCATTTGACAAAGATTCGGAATGTATCTATGGAGGATAGTTTGCAGCAGTTTCATCATGACAGTTTTTTTTCACAATTACCCCACCATCACGCCAGATTATTATTATTATTATTATTATTATTATTATTATTATTATTATTATTATTATTATTATTATTATTATTATTATTATTATTATTATCATCATCATCATCATCATCATCATCATCATCATCATCATCATCATCATCATCGCCGCCGCCGCCGCCGCCGCCGCCGCCGCCGCTGCTGCTGCTGCTGCTGCTGCTGCTGCTGTTGTTGCTGTTGTTGCTGTTGTTGCTGTTGCTGTTGTTGTTGCTGCTCTCTTTTGGTTTTTATGCTTGTTACCCATTGTAAACTGCTCAGAGTTCTTCTGGAAGATGGGCGGTATATAAATATGAAAATAAATAAATAAATAAATAAATATCATCGTAGAACTGCAGAGCTGTTAGAGACTCTGTGGCTTCTATTAAGGAGGCACACTGGGAATCAAACTCCCAATTTCTGATTCCCCGGCCATATACCTAAGCCACTGAAGCAGGGAACTAGAAGGACCCCTGTGGTTCCATAGTCAGATACCTAAAGCACTGAGCTATCCAGCAATTTGATACCATTATAACCACTATGCCTTCACACTAAAGAATCCTGGGATTTGCAGTTGACAGGGTTCTCAGCTCAAGGGTGCATCCCTAGCACAGCCTTCCAAGTACCTCACCCAACTACAAATCGTAGCATTCTATGCAATGAGCATGTGGTTATTATAGTGGCATGAAAATTGCAGTAGGTGGAATGTCCATTAAAGACCAGAGGCAGCAAGCTCTGAGCCACATGCCTATTGAGCCACTGGCTGAACTGGTATGAACCCCTGAACCAACTATTTATTTATTTATTTATTTATTTATTTATTTATTTATTTATTTATTTATTTATTATTAAATTTGTACCCCGCCCATCTTCCCAAAGGGAACTCTGGGTGGCTAACACAGCTGAACAAGTCAGCAAATACACAATACAATACAGTATAATAAAACAAATAAACCAACAAATCAATACATATAGATTAAAAGAAACGGCAGCAGGGGAGCACCCTTTAGTTCAAAACCACACTGCTGCCATATCAAATCCCAAACATGATAATAGATGGCGGTAAAAAAAAATTATTGCTAAGCTAGGTCACCAAAGGCCTTGCGGAATAAGATAGTCTTCACCGCTCTACGAAAGGCCAGCAGGGACTCTGCAGAGTGCACTTCGCTGGGTAGGCTGTTCCATAAAGATGGAGCAGCAGCTGAGAAGGCTCAATTTCGAGTAAAGGATCGCCTGGCCTCTCGGGGAGTTGGAACCCGAAGCGAGTGCGCCCGCGACTGCCGAACCAGTCGGGTCGAAGTTGATCGCTGGGCGATCTGCTCTGCCAGGTAGTCCGGGCCCAGGCCATGGAGGGTTTTATAAACTAAAACCAAGACCTTGAATCTGATCCGGGAGGCAACGGGTAGCCAATGCAGCCGAGCCAGAACCGGGGTGATGCGGTCATAACAACGCGCACCCGCCACCAGTCTGGCCACTGCATTTTGCACCCACTGCAATCGCCAGAGGAGAGTCAAGGGCAACCCCATGTAGAGAGCGTTGCAGTAGTCCAGCCTCGAGATCACCAGCGCCTGGACCACTGTTCTCAGGGAGTCCCCGTCTAGGTAGGGGTGAATCTGGGCGATCTGACGAAGATGGTAAAATGTGGTCCTGGCCACGGCCGCCACCTGGGCATCCAGGGACAAGGCTGGGTCCAGGATCACGTCCAGATTCCGAACCCTCTCTGCCAGCTGGAGGGAAACACCCTCCAGACAGGGGAGAGGGCCTCCGTAGCCAGACGGGGAACTCCCAAAGAACATCACCTTGGTCTTCCCAGGGTTGAGTTTGAGCCTGTTGGTCCTGGTCCAGGCCATGACCGCTTCCAGACACTGGTCGAGGGACCGGACAGCTTCCACTGCAGAGGTGGAAAAGGAGAGGTAGAGCTGTGTGTCATCAGCATACTGATGACAGCACACTCCAAATCTCCTAATGACCCCAGCCAGCGGCCTTACATAGATGTTAAACAGCATGGGGGAGAGAGACGAGCCCTGCGGAACCCCACAAGGGAGTGTCCACGGGGCCAACAACTCTCCGCCATGCTGTACATACTGGAGCCGACCCTGAAGGAAGGACTGGATCCAACTGCGAACAGTGCCTCCAATCCCCACCTCCAGGAGCCGGTCCAGTAGGATACCGTAGTTGACGGTATCAAAGGCCGCGGACAAATCCAGGAGAACCAACAGGGTAGAGCAACCCCTGTCTGCCGCCCGGATTAGGTCATCTTGCAGCACGACCAGAGCTGTCTCAGTACCCCGGCCAGCCCTGAAGCCGGACTGGCAAGGATCAAGGCACCGCTGTTCCTCCAAATGTGATTGAATCCGCACTGCGGCCACCCTCTCGATGACCTTGCCCATGAAGGGAACATTGGCGATCGGACAATAGTTGGCCAATTGGTCCGATGCCAGTCCCAGTTTTTTCAAAATGGGCTTGACCACCGTCTCCTTCAGATGAGAGGGAAAAAACCCCTCGCCGAAGGAAGCGGTGGCGATGGCAGCGGCCCATTCGGGCATCCTCCCTCCGGCAGATTTAATAAGCCAAGATGGGCAAGGATCGAAGGGGGTGGTCGTGGGACGGCAGTGGGCAATGGCCCTGGAGGCTTCCAAAGGAGAGACAGGCTCAAACTCAACCAGTTGAGGAGAGCGGGGGGTAAGGGAGCTGGGGATGACGAGGGAGGGCCAGTGCTACTGGAATCAAAGCCGGCACGGATGGCCTCTATTTTAGATCTGAAAAAGACTGCGAAGTTCTCACTACTGAAATCAGTAGGGGGAGGCCTGGCCAGACTAGGATTGCCCATCTCTACCCACAGACAGGTTCATCTATAATTCAATGTTTTAAAAGGACTTTGCATTTTGAATTATTCCTGGGGTGCATGCAGAATGCATGCATGCTTTTCTAGTGTTATGTAGAGTTCAAAATGTTTATTTAAGGATAGCACATTTGACTGCCATAGTGATCAAGTTCATTGTGAACTAGTCAAATTAAAAAGCATTTATGGTAAATGCAATAAGCCCACTATACAAACTGTGCAGACTATAAAACTGTTACTGCTCTAGCAATGCCTTTGCTCTCTTTGTTAGCAGAAACCCCAGTACCTCATTGGTTTCCTCAGCCACTTAACAGCAACCTTAATTATATCACCACGCTAGCCACTGAACCTGACATCACATAAATCTAACCCTAATTTCATTTGTGGCCAGAGAGGGATCAATGGGTTCAAGTATACTAATCCCCCCCTCCATGTACTGAAAACATGCCTACACATGCAATGGATGAGATATTAGAAAAATAAAATAAAATAAAAAGCTTTTTTGCAATATTTGTGCATTTCCTCAATATTAGTGGAGCAGGAATGCAACCTGGCAAATCATGGAGAATTAAGCCACAAGCGTTGCCCATGTCATTCTTTGCTAAGTCTCCCAGATGAACGGAGTATCTGCTTGTTATGACCAATTTCATGAACATCCTCTTCATTGGTTGAGAGAGAGAGAGAGAGAGAGAGAGAGAGAGAGAGAGAGAGAGAGAGAGAGAGAGAGAGAGAGAGAGAGAGAGAGAGAGAGAGAGAGAGAGAGAGAGAGAGAGAGAGAGAGAGTTCTGTATACTTTGCCACCATAGAATGTTATGGAACCCCATTTATTTTACAACACTATCATATTCCTTATTCTTATAATGTTTCTCCAAACACAGTGAGATTAATTATAAAGGAATAACTGAGAGATAAAAGACGTGCGGGGGCAACAATTTAATCATTATTATCCACAATAGAATTGCTGGATAGCTCAATGGTTTAGATATTTTGCCACTTTGCCTTCTTGAAAGGGGCTGGACACAATACTCCATACTAGGGTTCCTTCCAGCTCTGCAGGTCTAAGACACATGAAGAAAAACTTCCTAGAAATTAGAAAGGGTTTATTGTTTGCATATACATATGTGTGTAAAGGAAATTTCTATTTCTTTGTTCAATGATTTTTCTGCATCAGAGTCTATATAGCTTTGGGCACTTTTACATGACCCCTAAGATCCACTGGCCACTTAAATTCGGACCAGAGATCTTGGGGGTTTGTCACTCTTCCTGTGTTCCCACCCCCTCCGCACTCCCTTGCTCCTGTCTGCGTGAGGGGAGGGAGAAAAAAAGGGAGAAAAGAATGCAGGCTCACCTCCGTCTGCTGTCTGCCGGTGGAAGCCACCCCGAGCCCTGTCGTCGTCATGATTCCTGTCTCTTAAAGGGGCGGCAAAAACAAACACAAGGCGAGGAGAGCCCGGCACTCACTGCTTTACATCTGCATCAGAAATTTTTCACCCTTGGAGACCAGGTACTTTTAAAATGCACTGGGATGTGCTTAAGTGGGCGTGGTCGCACTTAATTTTCTTTAAAGACAGGAGCTGGTGGGAAAACAATTTTAAGCTCCGCATCTGGGAGCCCTTTGCGTCGGATTTTAGGGGTCGTGTAAAAGCGCCCCCTGATTCACCATAGAGAATGACTAAACAGGGAGGGTACCACTGTATACCTTCCAACCAGTACTGAAAACAATAGATTAGGTTCGGGTGAGAGATTGGCCTAAAAACACCAAGTATTTTTTTGTGATTAAGATGGGGTTTGAATGTGTGCCTCCCTGAACTAAGTGTAACACTAACCTTTGTACTGTACTGGTTCTCTCAGATCAGTGCTAAGCTATGGAAATGGGGCCAAGGTGAAAACATTGGTAGAGAAGCACTGCAACAACTAATGTGCTGAAACTGCATGGCACATAAAAATCACATAAACGAGCATCAAATGCATTTTTTCATATTCTACATGGGGCTATTTAATAATAATTTGCACAACATACAAACTAAACTGCACAGAGTTGCAGAACTGGAATGTGGCATCACCAGTCATTGCATCAGTATAACTGGTAAAATTATTCCCCTCACCCCTGGAAAACAAAACAAAACAAAAGTGTTGCACCATACATGATTGTTTGGAACTAAATCTAATTCAACGCAGTGGACCTTATTCCCGGAGAAGCAGGTAAGGGGATTGGGGCCTAAATATAATTCATTATGACAATCCCTCATTCAGCAGATTGCAAAGATAAAATAACTGCATTGTATGCATTAGAGTTAGCTAGGAAAATAATATGTTAGCCTCTCGAGTTCAGTGTACTCACCCCAGAGTCTTTTGAAATCTACCCAAGATACAGAAAGCTATTTTTCTCTGTTCTTTCTATTTTTTATTTAAAGTTTGCTATTTAACCATTCTTTCCAACATAACATTTACATTTTCCATATCACTAAGTTTAACAGGATGATAGAAATCCTGTTTCCTATGGCCTGACTTGTGCTGGATGTTTCATGCTCCCAGGGAAACTCACAGGACTGTATATGACAGATGTTGAATGGAACCTATTGATGAGGCTGATTTCTTTCATAGTTGAGCTCAGTAATGAAACTTAGCAGCAAGCAGTGAATGAATAATTTAGGAATGAATGTCCCAGATATGGTAATTGGAAATGGGAGATCACCTAAAAGTAGAGCATTCCTTGGTGGATCAGCCCTGTTAGAGAGCTTTCTTGGGCCACTGAAGCAAGAAAGATCACCACTAGAATCCAAGCCCTTAAGATGTTCCTGATAAATTATAGTGATCTACAGTTTATTTTCATTACAATTTATTGAACTGAAAAGATTTGGTTTTATTCTCCTGGCTTTTCTGAGGGTTGGATCTGCCCAGGTACTGGGTGGCTTAGGACAGTGTTGGCGAACCTATGGCACGGGTGCCAAATGTGGCACTTGGAGCCCTCTCTGTGAGAACCCGACATTGCCCCTTCACAGCCACCTGTATTCAAGGTAAATTGCTGTATTGGGACTTTGAGAAAAATTAGTGGGTTTTGTATCGCAGTTTGGGCACTCAGTCTCAAAAAGCTTCGCCATCACTGACTTAGGAGAAACACACTCAGCTGGTTGTTGCTGAATTTAAAGGAAAATCTAAAAATAAGTACTGCATATTGTCCACCACATATGAACTCAACAAGCTTGCATTCTCATGTGTGAGAACTAAGGAATATTAAAATATAAATGAGTGGTTGTGGTGCTACCTCTACATAATGTGTTAACAAATAGTATCTTGCATTTTGTCCT
Organism: Phrynocephalus forsythii; assembly: GCA_029282475.1. Taxonomy (NCBI): domain Eukaryota; kingdom Metazoa; phylum Chordata; class Lepidosauria; order Squamata; family Agamidae; genus Phrynocephalus; species Phrynocephalus forsythii. The sequence goes on from JAPFRF010000003.1 coordinate 63,297,565, forward strand.
AGCACAGTTTTGAACCCACAGGTTTATTGATTTATTACATGAACACAAAATGTATTTGCTATAGCTCAAAAATTGTACATATCTGATCTTTACCAATGCCTTCTATATCATTGAGCAACCCAACTTCTTCCCCATTCATACTAGTACACACTCCAGAATGAATGAATGAATGAATGAATTCTTTATTTATGGTTAACCAAGCCCTACATGATATTAAAATATTAAGTTTCATACAATAAGACCTTGAAGTGATACATTTAGTAAAAAGATACAAAATTTATATAATAAAACCAAATATGAATAAAACCATGTATTGTATAAATACATCAAGGGAGATGGTATGTCAGTATTCTAGTATATCAATCATTAATAATCAGCTGTTAGTGGTTAAACAACTAGAAAGAAATTAAAACAGTTAAACCAACATTATGCCCCTCTAGACATTTCACTTATGCTGATGATCTTTCCTTGGCAGTCCAGGGGGAAATCTTTAAATCCATTGAACACCAGCTACCCTCTGCATTAGAAGATATTATATATTTATAAACATAAAAATTCATGCATTTCTTGATAAATTCAGTGCAAGGAAACTTGCACTGAGAGTACTGCTTTGGGAATGTTGGGGATGTAAGTCAAGAATTAGTCTGTTATGAACAGTTAAGCAAGATAAAATATAGGAACTACATAACATTTGTGAGTAGAGTATATACCCGGTCTCTGGTTCACTTATGATCTCCTCCTAAGGGATAAAAAAACTGTTGTTATAATGCTTTTGTCTCTCTTTTATTCTCTCCATATATCCTAAAATGGGTTATGCCAGGTTTCACAGTTGCATTTAATTGACGATAATAATATCTGGATTCCGCACTGTAATTTCTTCCAGGAGAGCCAAAACAACTTAATCTTTAACTTTACTGCCACTAACTAATAACTATTTGTAGCTAAATAAGATATTATCTTCCAGACTATTGTAGCAGCTAATATGCCACAATACTAATTAGAAATCAGAATGAACTTTTTCTCTCTTTCTTTGACTGTAATGTTTTGGCTAAAATCCTGTTGCTTGCTATAGTAAATCACACTAAATTAGGCCCATTGAATCAATGGTAGGTTAGTGAGTCAACTCCTCTTATAGGATCCACTGAGTCAGATGGAGTGTGGAGGGGTGGGAACACAGGAAGAGCGACAACCCCCTACAATCTCTGATCCAAATTTAAGTTGCCACTGGATTTGAGAGGTCATGTAAAAGCGCCCTCACTAAATCCCACTGATTCAATGGGCCTACTCTAGTGTGACTTACTATGCTTTGCAACAGGATTTTGGCCTTTATCGTGACATAAAACAATACTCTTAAGAAGTTTCTGTGTTCTAGTTTGGGTCAGTTCTAATTTGGTCTGTTAAAAGCTTTGCCTTGGTATTCTTTGGTAAATTTGGCAAGAATCGATGCCAAGTAGCAAAACTAATAAAGTAACCAGACAGCTTATACAGTGTCCCCATCATGCTAGGAGAAGGCTATGGGTGAAGGTTGTGTAAAGACACATGAAGACTAGAGATGGGGATGAAATAGAAAAATGGTGATTCGTTTTGATTTGTGTTTCATCAAGGCCAATGAATCACAAAAAATGAATCAATGCTGAATCAATGAATTGATTTGTAAAATTGTTTTATATTGTAATATCTTATAGAATAGGCTCCAAGGCACCTAGATAAACATGATTTGCAGGGGGGGAAACACCCAGCTCTCCTCTATAATCCATCCAGGTTTGGTGAATATTGGATTTCAGATATCTGAGTTATGTACCCACAAAATGCCCCCTCCCAGAAAATACCCTTTAGCAGCTGGCTTAGGGGAAACCAAACTAGGAGGGATTGTAGAAGAGTGTCAGAAGAAGCTTCTTTGCAGGCCTGGTGTCTCTAGGTGTCTTATATAGTCCAACAAATTGATGAATCAAAATTTTCTTTAAAATCATCATTTTATATTTGTTGGAGGTATCAATTTGTAAAAATAAGAATTGATGAAGCATCAAATTTTGAACGAATTTTGCAATTCATTTTTAATTCATGCCCATCTCTAATGAAGACCCATAGTAACATCATAACATAGCATCCATCTCCCATACACACACTGGAATGGGCCATTACGAGATTGAAAGACGCCTGTATATTCGCCCCACTCATTCATTAAAACATCTTCCCTCATTTCCCTCAAATACCTAAAATCCCCTCCGTATTTTCATAGTTTAATTCATGGGACTATGAGTTGGAGGAAGGACACAGAAGAGGGCATTTTGATCCAGGAATGCCACAGAGAGGGGGAACAATTATACAGGAAGAACAAACCTTGCCCACATCATTACTCAGTAATTCACACACTGGCCTCTTCAGACTGAACAAGGAGAAGCAGTGACAGTGACACACAAAAAGAAGAATGGAGGGAAATAGAGGGCAGGAAATTAGAACGTCGGAATAGTCTCTCCTCCTGATACTTCAGAGGTTACAGTACAGTGGAAGAAAATTTCTTCCTTCTAATATCAACAGCACTTTCCTTAAAGTAAATCTTTAGGGTTGGAGAATGCCTGAAAGTTAATTCCTGCCTGTTCACATATCATAACATTTCAGTATTTGACAAGTGAACATGCCAGCCAAAAGCACTTGGGAGGTATGTTGGAAAAACTGAGAGTGTATCAAGGGGAAATGGAGACCAAGCAAGGGTCAAGTGTACAAAATGTCACTGCTAGGCAGTCACTTCAACCCAGTTAAGCCACCTTTTTTAAAAAAACTGTCTTTCTATTGCCCTGTTCAGTAGGCTTCTTCGATAATCCTTTTTCTCTCTCTTAATATCAGTAACTCTCACTTTCAAAGGAAAACAAATAAATGCCCTAGATATATTGTGCAATCTATGAAATTCCAGGATGGGAAGAAAAGCAGGCTTCAGGCTGAAACTGTATCACCCTTTGCTTTAAAATATATAGTGGTCTCTGCATTAGGGAAGTTCCTCAAAGGCTGAATTTAGTATAATTCTAGTGTTTCTAATGCTGATAGTACTGATGCCTATAATATAAATAATCATGATTTAATTATCTCTGTTAAGCAGGAAAAATGATTGCAGAGAAAATAAAAAGAAGGGATTTTGCAGTCAAATAACATCAAAGCAATATGTAGCCAAACTAAAATGTGTGTACCAAAATATTAAGAGGATGTAAAAGCAATGCATCTCTATTCAAATCTACTATATAGAAGTGATGGGTGGATCTGAAATGAGAATTTAGGAGAACTTTGATGATGTTCATGGATGCTTTTTGACCTGCATCTTCCTATGTAGTGGTCGAATCTTGGGTGACTTCTAGGTAAAAACCAAAAGCAATGCTAGAGAGGAAAAAGCTCATTCCAAATAGCCAGTTACTAGTCCAGTCTTTCTCTAGGGTGTGTTTGTACACTTAAAATGGAACTTGATAACATCTACATTTTTTCCAAAAATAGTAAAATCACAAAACTGCAACTTTTAAAATGTTTGATTCCATTACAAAATTATTATTAAAATTATAATTGTTTAAACATGGATTATTATTGAAAAACTTTATTAAAATAAATTGCAATTGCAAATAATTGTTAAAACACATATTATAAAAGTACTGTACTTTATATAACAAATATGTTCTAATTCATGTCTATGAATAAAGTATATTAATACATTTATTAAATGTATGAATATATTAATTTTTCTTAAGTTCTTTAACTTGTCTAACTACTTAGGGCTCAATTCAAATGTTGGTCATTTGAAGAAGGCAAATAAAGTAGGCTGAATAAAACTTGATATGTCATCATTAATGTTTGTCTGATTCTGTCAGCCTACTTTAAATGGCACAGGCAACCAGACGTACTTCTAGATTTTATAATACTTTCTATAACATACATACAGTGGTACCTCTACTTACTAGCGGCTCTACTTTTGAGCAATTCAACTTAAAGAGCGGAAAACCATTGGTGTTTTAACTGCTGCCTTACAAATTTTAGATGACGTCTGTTCTATATACATTTTGAATTTTTTAAAAAATATATTTATTTTTTTGATTGTTTTAGATACGACTGCTCTACTTACAAGTTATTTGACTTATGAGCATGCATTCGTAATGGATTAAACTTGTAAGTAGAGGTACCACTTTTTATTTATTTATTTATTTATTTATTTATTTATTTATTTATTTATTTATTTATTTATTTATTTATGTCTTCATATACTCTTCTGCTTTCTTTATTCCTTGAAATAAGCTGCTGGTGTGGACATCATTATCATGTTCCTGAAAACAGAATATTGGTTTTTAATGACAGAGAGAGAGAGAGAGAGAGAGAGAGAGAGAGAGAGAGAGATCTGTATGTATTTGTGCATGTGACAGAGGGGTGTGTGTGGGAGGGGCAGATTACAGTCCTCTCAGTAATTGCTAGTATACACTCTGTCCACTGTCATTTTAATTAAAGGATGCAGCATGTGTATTTATGTGGAAAGCAACAGGCTGAGGATCAGGCAAGAGACCTTTTCATATGATAGAAGCTGCAGATTTGTAAAACTCTTTAACAGTAATGGAAGACAGAAAATTTGATTGACTTTGTCATCAAGAAAATTCCACTCCACTATTCATGTCCCCTCAAATGACCACAAAACAATCAGGAACCAAAATTATGACAGCTGCTACCAAAAGGAATGTAAAGAATCCCTTGCCAAATTCTCTATTCCCACCACTTCAGGCTGTCTCATTTCAAACAGGAATTTTTCAAAGCTCATTAGGTGCTTCTTCTCCAAGCAAAACTGGGGCAAATAAGTCAATGCTTTCATGTCACGATCACCATCATTTCAGCATATTATGCACATAAGATTAAGAGATCTTTGGGTAATGGGTGGCATATAAATTGTATAAATAAATAATATCATTCTCCTTGAAGGCAAGGTGAGGGATTAGAGTTCCCAACAACAATCCAAACACCACATTCTTAGAAGGATTAATATGAGGAGAGCCACAGATACATAGTACGCTCCTATCCCAGATAGATCATCCTGAAGGATCCCAACAATAATATCAACCTTCTCTGAGAGGTTCATGAGAACTAGCAGCAGTGGAATTTACTGTCTCCTTCTTTCACCAAAAATCATCCTTCAGGATAATGAAAAAGGCTTTAGGGTCCAAAGCAGTCAAAATATTGAACCAGATCCAATACAAATCTTGGCCCTGGCCCTGAGAACACATATGGTGGGAATGACCAATCATGCTGTTTAAGACATCTACTAGGTGAATTATCACTTCCAGGGACCTAAACCATAAATAAGAATATTCTTTAATTTAGAGCAGTGATTTAACAAGTAAACTTTAGTCATTGTGTAATTTACACAATAGATTGTCAGCTTCACACTCATATTTTCAGCCAAGACAATATAGTTCTGTTCATCTAAAACTTGCTGTCATAGGCCATACAAATACAGCAGGAATACTGTGCAGTGCACATCCAGGAAGACTATGAAACATTTCCCAGTTCCTCGCACAATATCACAGGGATTTTTCTATCCCATGGAGAATACCATATAATCCAGATTCCCAATTTTCTCAACTTCTTCATCTTCTAGAGAATCTAGGGTTGGAGTGAAACAAGAGATATTGTTATGCTTTTCTGCATTTCACCTGCCTTGTCCCCATCCTTGTTTTGTAACAGGTTCCAAGACTTGAGGTGGGGGTGGGGGAGGTTTATACACAAAGCTGTGCACCTTTTAATTTGTTTTTCTTTACATTTGAGGTTATTTGTGCATTTCATCTATTGTACACATTTCTTCCTATTACCTAAATCACATCTGTGTGCATTTTTTCAGTTGTACACATTTTCACTTATTCGTATTAGATAACGTGCAAATAGTTTTGTGTGCATTTCCTTTCTCAAAAACCTCTCACACATGTGAATTTACAAGGAAACATACAATTACCCTCTCTGAGGATCTCTAGACTAAATATGTGAACCCTGCTTAATCCTTGTGGCCTTAGTAACTGATGTACAGGATTTCCCCAGCTCAAATTTTTCTTTGTAGCAATTTGTTTTAATTTTCCTGTTGTTTTGTGTTGCTGAACTCTCTTACCAATGGAAATAGGTTTTAGCATATGTGTCCTTTTTAGTAAGTATACCTCTATGTACACCACTGACTTCCCTCATGCCAACATAGTTTTTCTGTCAGCACATACTATACCAGTCAGCAGTAATAAGGCTAAGCCATTCAAGTGTAATATCCCAAGCCCACCCCCACCCCACCCAAAAAAGCCTCTAGTTAGTAGAGAAGTGCCTCAATCCCCAGCACAGATTATGGACAAGTTTGTAAGGTCAATTATATATTCTATAATGCATTAACACAGCTCTCTGACAGATGGGTGCCATACTCCTAAGGACCATTTTTCTACTTAAATGGAGCTACAATGCATCAAATTGCTAAGAGCCAAGGAGTTTAATATTAAGATGATCCCATCTGCTTTTTGCTTCCCTCCCTTGCTGTTTTATCTTCATTTGCAAGGCTCACAGCATCAAAAAATATATCCAGCATGACCACTTTTGAAGCATGTATTTTTAATGTTGCAGGGTGCTAAAACGCTAAATGGCAGGCATTAGCATCTGAATTTCTGGAAAGTAAAAAACAGTAAACCAAACAAAATAATAAATTGAAACAAAACTTGTGTAAGAGAGTCCTTCCAGATTAAAATCTTTATTTAACATTCCAGAGTTATTCATTTTTGAAGTCAGTTTTTCTTGCAGCTTGCTATACCTGCCAAACAGTCCCTGTTAACCTCTCCATCTTCCTTTCCTGCACATGGATCTAATGATCATCATGATGATTTTGCATGGCTTTGTACTCTGAGGCTTGAGGCTTCTTCGGAGATCTCACAAGGGCCTCAGGAATAAGTCCTCAAAAAGAGTTCCACGGGACTGTTGAAATTAATTTCATTAAACTGGAACATATTCTGGAGCAGCAACTGCATAGCTCTGCCTATTTCTGTTTTATGTTTGAATTATGTCACTGAAATGAGTTTTCAAAGTTCTTTCCAGGACTGAGCCCAGGTTCAAATTAAACCCTGAATGCTTTCAGTCAGTGGCAAAATTATGAGGAAATTGTTCAAGACTTTGTCATCGCATTCATGATATGACAGCCTCTTGGCACAATTCTGCCCCCTCTCTCTTTCCCCCTCGAATTAGAAGGGTACAGAATTAAAGTTTATTTCCTCTGGTACAAACTCGACAGAAACTGGTGAGATTTACTCTGGAATGAACAGGTTAAAATTGGCAGTACATATAGTGTGAGTGAGTTTAAAGGACATGATTACATTAGCACAGAAAACTGCAATCAGCATTTGCCCACTTATTTACTGTAATAATATAAGTGGAGGCTGAATGAAATCATGTTGCATAAATGACTTTTATGTTACATGATTCATTCCAAGATTGCTTCCCCAGGAGTTTTCAGATATATTTAATACCTCAGGGAAGCTGCTCTCTATTCCCTGGCAGGCTGAAATATGAGGATAATCTGCTATGGTGTTACTTTTAAGATTCAAAGCTGTAAGTGTGAGTCATTGAAATCTAATTGGCCTATTTACCTTTATTTATTTTGTTTCTTATATAACAAGCTTAGTGCCAAATGCTGAGGGAATTTCCTATGCATTATAAATGCAGATGATAATTAGGGCGCAAGGACCTCCTGAGTGTTTCATCCTGTCTGCTTCCTAAATATAGGCATGCCTGGCTTTCAGTGAAAGGTGAAATGACCCATTTTGTGGATCACCTTGAGTGCTCATGTTCTTCCTTTTACAGTCAGGATGGACTGTGTGATAAGTAAAGCTAAGCCAAAACAAGGCAGAGGAAAAAGGCCTTGCCAAAACATTCTTGCTGGGTGTGTGTGAGGAGGAGACAACAAACTTTTTTCTCCTTTCTAATGAGATAATCATGTTAATCTGTTTTAGCATGTTGACCATATGCAGAGTGGGAAATGGAAGGAAAAAGGTGACTCCAAAGGAAAAATTGCTGTGATACCCTCAGAGCTCACAAATTTGTCCCAGAATGAAGTTTCAGGGATCGAAATCCATTTCCTCCCACACAAACATTGCATGTGAGTTTCTTCTTACCAGGAGTTCTATTGAGAGGTTAAAACAGACACATGACGGAAGGAGAATACCAGCAATGCCTCTCCGTACTACCTTTGCACCCATGTAGGGCTACATCTGAAGAGAAGAAATGTGCCTATCAATGGAGCCTTTCCATGCAATCAGGAAGTCTGGTTTAGTATTCCAAGACATACCATCTGATTCAGTTGACAAATACAATTCAGATCAAGTACATCTCTGTTGCAATGTTAGAATCTGTGAATCTGGCATCCCAGTTTAGTTGGATTAACTTTGACTCATAGAATTATGGAGAGAGAAGACTGAAGCTCCGTTCAATTTCTGCAGCCAGGATTCCTCATTAAGCATTATTTGAGTTCTCTATTTACACTAGGATAGCTCCATGATGTAAACCCATGTCATAATTGCAACACAATTTGGGGAAGAAAACGTGGGGTTTGTTTATTATATCAATGCAATTTTCAACACAATGTTCTACATGTAATTTAGGTTTTAGAGTGATATAACTACAACAGGGGCATCCTGGATGGTTTAACAGCAAGTTCAGAAAAAAATATATAAAAAGGCACTGCAACCCATGCTTGAATAAAGGATTGGGATTAGTAAAAAATTATCCTAGTGTCAATTAGTTTGCCAAATATAAAACTATCCTAGTAGCAATAGTTAAAGTCTCTAGATTTAAAAACTAGATTTAGTTCATGAAAAAATGATGCTTTGGGTGTATTTGACGCCACAGAAGCTGTGATCCATCATTAATATTTCTGAATACTCATCAAACATAGAGGAAAGCATTAGACCTCATCTCCTCTGTTGTCAGCTTCACTGGCTTCAAGACATGGAGGGTGACAAGTATGTAATTCATGGGGATTTTCCTCATAAATTGGAACTCTATAAAACCAGCAGTATTATTCACATGGAGAACACCAAGGAGACCAGAGACTCTCTTGTTTAGGAGTGTTCTCCATACTGTCAGAGTGACAAAAGCAGAGACAGAGGAGGAGCAAGACAGAAATACATTTTCTACTCACATGGTGACTACTGCCAAATGCTAACAACTGAATGGGACTTATGTCTGGGGGGCAGAACTGTCTCCTTCAACTGAGTGTTGATAATGGAATATAAATAAGACTTTCTTATGGCATATATTTTAAATGATTTTCTGACATGTTCTGGTGGCACATCTCAGTTGGAGTCAGGAGTCAGGCATGTGATTAGGCACATAACCAAGGTATGCCTCCGCATCTTGCCAATTATCTATCATATTTGTTAGCCACAAAAAGTATGCAAACTGTATGAGGATAAACAAGGACCTGGATATTGGGGCAAATGACCAATAGAACTAAATGGCAGTGAGGATAAACAAGGACCTGGATATTGGGGCAAATGGAGTAGAAGGAAATGGTGCTAAGAGGCAAAAGAAGGGAAACAAGACAAACAGGACTCACAAGTAGAGATGGGCACGAATAAAAAATGGTGTTTCATTTGTCGTTTGTCGTTTAGGGGGTCCATTTCGGTTCATTTCATTTTTTTGTGAATTTTTGCAAAAAAATCATTTTTGTTTTTGTTCATTTTGTTACCATTTTGTTACCATTTATTTCAATTTTTGTGTATTTTTTTGCATTTAAAGCAGTTCAATGTATTGTCATAACGAAAACGAAATGGACGACAAAATTTCTGGTGTTTCTATTCGTTTCGTTTTATTTTAGAGACAAAATTCATTTGTCATTTCATTGCATAACAAAATGAAAAAACGAAAACAGAAATGAAAAATTGTTCATTTTGTGCCCATCTCTACTCACAAGTACTGAGGGGTTCTGAAAATGTAAGTCTCCAGAGAAGTAGTCACGTTAGTCTGTGCAAGCAAATCCAGAGAAAGGCAAGACAAAACACAAAAACTTCAAGACTCTCTTATATTGTATAAAAGCTTACGCTGGAACATAAACATCAGTCTGTAAGGTGCCACTATGCTTTTGTATTTTGTATTTTGTTGTTGTTGCCTTGTTTTGTCTGGGTATGCCTGAAACATGAAAGTTATTTTTCAAACCTTAGAAAACAACCTCAGGGTACTAACATGAAATCAATGCAACAAAAATATATCTGGCCTGTTTCTAACTGTTCATGCCACTTTGGCTGAGGGGACTGGATACTGCTAATTATGACAATAAAAGTCAATACTGCTAATTATGACAATGTTGTAATATACAATGGGTTGAATATGGACATAGTCATATGTACACAAATTTGACTGCACAAATTTAGTCTAACAGAAATCTGCTTTGGGTACAAGCCCATCTGGATCTAACCCATTATTCCAAAAATCATTCCTATGCCTACAGAGGCTGGTTCAACAATGGCAGAAACAGTTCAAACCAGAGTGCAATACTCAGCCGCAATGTTTTCCCTCTTGCTACCTATTCTGAGATGATACTTCACAACTTCATCTTTATGAGCATTACGAGTGAGTTACTATAGAAGGTTAGTAGATTGTCAACTGAAGCACTGAAATAAGTTGCACTAATGCCGTAATTCATCCTTTGGCCTTTTGAGATTATATCTAATGCCTGAGTGGCACTGACATTATAAAGGTGGAACCTACTTGAAAATAGAGTAATCATGCTTGATGGCCGTGTTGGCATTCAAGACATATTCCAGGTCAGTAAAGGTCTTTCATTGAGAGATATGTCATCTTTGTAAAAGGACTTATTTGATGGTGGTGTCTGGCAGATAATTAATATTCATTTCTGTGTGTCAATATCCATTGACTCAGGGCAGTTGCTATGCCCTTGTACTTTAGCATGGTGTCTGTGCTTCATATTCATTCCATTCTGATTTTAGCTTATTGAACTCCAAAATTTCTTTTGACATTGGATCATCATAAACCCTACAAAGGTGCTCAATATTTTACCTAATTACTGAGACTTTTAGGGATAGGAGATCCACCACACAGCCCCACCGCAGAATCAGACACATAGCATGACCCACATGAATACTTGTTTAAAAAAATAGGCCTCTATGTATACATCTGTGTATAGTTAGTCCTCCATTTGTTTCTGGAACTTTTGCAGTGGGGCTCTAAATTCCATGCACTTGTATGTACACTGTAAAGAGATTAGCACTACATATGAAAGTGCAAAACGGCTACTTGATGTGTCGAAAATCAGGACGCAGGACTAGGCAGCATTCCCTAATTATGTGATTAAGCAAGCAATGTGGGGCTATATGAATTTTTAAATGCATAGAAATCTTGCCGTTCAAGGATTTGAAATAAATAACCTTCAAATCTCTCCTATGTTTATATGAATAAGATTATTTCTCTCCATATTTTAAACTCTCCTTTGTCTGGTTTGTTCTATTCGATGAATGCAAACTGCATGAAGATGCCAACCTGACCTCTCAGATGAAAAGCTGCTGTTCAAAAGTAGGGAAAATATGTGGATAGATTTTCGTACATTTTCAGGTATCAGGAAAGTATTTGTTGCCTACTTCAACAAGCACTGCCAATGCCCCAATGTGTTTTTGCTAAAGGAAGTGTAGATGTTAGCCGATGTGCCAACTACAACACATACAAAAGATAGTATGAGGTTGATTTGATCTTCCAGCCTTCCAAGACTAGTAAATTGAATACCCAGGTCAGGGGGTGGGGGTGGGGAGAGGCCACCATGTAGCATAATTAAATGCATAATTAAATTGTAAACTGGCAGAGAGGTTAGGGTTAGGGTTAGGGTTAGGGTATATATAAGGGCAGTATATAAGCAGCACACTTTGTTTTCATGGAACACAATCCAATTCCTCAGAGACATCTGACCAAGTGGTCTGTATTACATGAAATCTCATGCTAAAATAAATCTTAGCAGTGCCACACACTCTTGTTTGGATTGTTCCTTCCTGTTCTCAATTATTTTCAGTGGACATTTCTACACAGATTTTCAACTTGTTCATAGAGAAAATGCAAATATGCTTTGGAGACACAAATAAACCCATCATTATAGTATCCACTTTTCCCTACATGTTTTATAGATCTCTGTAAGGTTCACCCTCACCATGTGATCAGAGAGTTGCTTTAATTGTTTTTGGAGCTTTGGTCCGGTTCATTCTATTTGCCAGCAACCAGATGGCATACTCAAGATTGCAAGCCAGCCCAACAAAATCTTATTTTCTTTTCTGATATGTGATCTCTCCAAAACGCCACTTCTAAACTTGTCCCATCTTTCATCAGAGGATGAGAATAAACAATTGCTGTCACTCATTGTTAATTCTAATTGATTTTTAAAGCACTTTTCCAAGGTTCTGGCCCCACTGACTAAATGGAAAAGAGACTCAAGGCACCAGTCTTTAGTCTGGTCAAATAATGAGTGGTGGCTGCTTCAAACTTATAGTTCAGACTGTATTCAATAAATGAACAGATATCAGTAATAGATTATACATATTTCTTAGAACAGTGATGGTGAACCTTTTAGAGACCAAGTGCCCAAACTGTGATTCAAAACCCACTTAATTTTGCAAAGTGCCAATACAGCAGTTTAACCTGAATACAGTGGTACAGGTTGCAAATGCTTCAGGTGCTACCCTTCGAGAAAGTGAGGATCAAAGAGCAGTCTTTTGAATTTCCTCTGGCCACCGCACCCTGCACACAGAAGCAGATGGGGTACTGCACCATCAGGAAAGCCAGGGGGAGTAGTGGTGGCTTGTGGGCTCATTTGTTGCTCCAGTTTACTCTGTAGCCACACCACTCTGGGCATCCCAAAGGTGGTGTGGCTGGAGAGTAAACTGGGCTACGAAGGACCCCACAAACCACCAGCTCCCCTTTGCCTGGATCTCTTCACAGAGCTATTTTGGTGTGACGAGAGCCAGGTGAAGGGGAGGCAGTGGTTTGTGGGCTTGTTCATAGCCCCACTTTACTGTACAGCCATGCCACTTTTGGGATACCAAGAACAGCATGGCTGGAGAGTAAACTGGGGCTATGAATGAGCCCACAAGCTGCTGTCTCCCCTTCGCCTAGCTCTCTACATGGAGCACAGTGGCATGCTCTGAGCAGAGGGGGAAGTGCCATGGCTGTGAGGGAGTGATGTTGCATACCCACAGAAAGGGCTCGTCATGCCACCTTTGGCACCTGATCCATAGATTTACCAACACTGTATTAGAAGGGCAGCAAGCTCACCTTTGAATATTATAGTCAGACACTATATCTAGACTTGGTAACATGCTTTGAAATTTCAGAGAGGGAATATAAATTGCAAGCAGTATCCTTTCCAGTATCTTTCATTGGCAAAGCCTATGCAAAATATTAAGCCCACCCTTTTCCTCCCAACTTTTTGTCAATCCTTTGCCTTTAAAAAAAGCCATTAAAGGTGTTCCAAAAATGCTTTGTATGTAGGATGTATTTCATTGACAGAGAGCCTTTTCACACAACCCCTAAACTCCGCGGCAAATGGCTCCCAGATCCAGAGCTTAAAATTGTTTCCCCACCAGCTCTGGAGTTTACAAAAAATTAAGTGCGACCACGCCCACCTAAGTGCATCCCAGCGCATTTTTCAAGTACCTACTCTCCGGGGGTGAAAATTCCTGATGTGGATGTAACGTAGTGAGTGCCGGGCTCTCCTTGCTTCTGTTTGTTGTTTCTTTGCCCCCCGCCCCTTTAAGAGATTTGAAGCAGTGCTGACGGCAGAACAGAGGTGAGCGGCATTCTTTTCTTTCTTTTTTTTCTCCCTCCCCTCACGCAGCCAGCAGCCAGGAGTGCGGAGGTGGGGAGCACAGGAACAGCGGCAAACCCCTAAGATCTCTGGTCCGAATTTAAGTGCGATCTTAGGGGTCGTGTGAAACGTTTGAGAGAGGCCTAATGCATTGTGAATATTGGATGGTGCTGGTGGTTTAAGGATATGGAGATGTTGCATTGCTGTGATTTGGGGGTTCCTTTTAGCAGCTGGGTCTCCACCTAAATGGGTAAGCAGAAGTCCTTACACATCAAGGGCTATCTACAATGTGGGAAAATCTCCTGTTTCTTCACAGCCATCATACAGTATGGCTGCCAGTGGAACATGTGAAGCATGTCAATCAGTGTCCCTTAGCCTATTCTATCTCATGTCAAGGCTGCCTGCCTGAATGAATGAATGATATACAATATTTAAAACACTTTGTGACATGTGAAGTTATATAACAGGACTAAAGATTACAAGATCCAACTGAACACAACCTATTTTCTATGGAGAAATCTTTGGTTTGTCCAACTAAATATAAATCAAGCAAACACTGAACATATACAAACATAGGTCTCTAGAGGAAGGCTTCTAGATTTCTTTGCACAAACTATTTATCATACATACATCTGATTATTGGGCTTCATCTTACTCTGTAATCAGTATTTAACCATTCAAGACAACCTGTGTATTTTTGTGTATGAGTTGTTTTTTATTTTGTGTATGAGTTGTTTTTTATTTTGTGTACATTTTGTTCAGCGGACAAACTTTACAACCGGCAAGACCTTCTCAAGATAGGAGTGTGCTACAAGCAGAGTGTTACAGCTGAGTTTCTTAGATTACACAACATCCCAGAGAGCATAGCAAGAACCCCCGGTTCTCCATGGATTGTTATCCCTATGGGGAGGAGGTGGAGGCGGCGTAAAGAGAGGAAGCGGAAGCGAGGCTGCAGAGCTGGAGTGCTGACTAGACTACGGAAACAACCACATAAACCACCACTTCCCAGTCTCTATCTTACAAATGCAAGGTCCTTGGCAAACAAGATGGATGAACTGAGGCTTCAGGTTGTAAGTAATAATATCATGAAGGATAGTTGCATTTTGTTAATTACAGAGACGTGGCTTCATGAAGGCATTCCAGACTCAGTGGTTGGGTTGTCAGGTTACCGGCACAGCGTTCTGGTAAAAGTAGAGGAGGAGGTCTCTCTGTGTATGTTAACAATAACTGGTGCACAAATAAAGTGATCGTGGACAGACACTGCTCTCCAGATTTGGAGTACATGACTGTCAAATGTAGGCCCTTTTATCTACCAAGAGAGTTCTCTGTTGTCATGATTACAGCAGTTTATATTCCACCAGATGCAAACAGTAACTCAGCCATTGGACTCTTATATGATAGTATTAACCATCAACAGAGCACACACCCGACGAGCACATTATAGCAGGGGATTTTAATCATGTGGATTTGAAAACAGCACTCCCCAAACTGTATCAACATGTCAAGTGTGCTACTAGAGAATCTAACACACTGGACAAGGTATATTCAAATATCAGGTTGGGCTACAGAGCTAGACCATTAGCACATTTGGGCCAATCTGATCACATGTCCTTGTTTTTGGTTCCTGCATCGTCCCCATCAGGAAAACTGCTCCTGCCACTATAAAGTCTGTGAGAAGCTGGTCAATTGGTGCATCTCAGCAGCTTCAGGACTGCTTTGACAGGACTAGCTGGGATGTTTTTGAACATCAAGATTTGGATATTTTCACAGACAGTGTTATGTGTTATATTAGGAACTGCATAGACACTGTTATGGTGAACAAACGTATCCGGATCTACCCAAATCGGAAGCCCTGGATGACTCAGAAAGTCCAGAGACTATTGAAAGAAAGGGATATCGCCTTCAGGTCTGGAGATAGGGCTTCTTACAGTATGGCCCCGAACCTGAAGAGAGGAATTAGAGAGGCCAAACTGGACTACAAGAACAGGATTGAGCGGCATCTGGACAGTAATAACAACAGGAAAGTGTGGCAAGGAGTCCAGCAACTTACGAACTACAAGATGAACAACGGAGTTGTAGCGGGCGATGCAGCATTGGCAGAAGAGTTAAACATCTTTTTGGTCGTTTTGAGGTGGAAGCACCAAAGGAAGCTGCACTACAGTCCCCAGTCCACAGCAGCTTTATCCTTAAAGTAGAGGAGTATGAGGTGAGGCGTATGCTGCGGACAGATCAACCCGAGGAAGGCTGCTGGACCCGATGGAATCCCTGGATGTGTGTTGAAAGACTGTGCAGATCAACTAGCTGGAGTCTTTACCAAGATCTTTAATCAGTCTCTGGCTCAATCTAGGGTTCCATCCTGTTTGAAGTCCTCCACCATAGTTCCTGTACCTAAAAAAATCTTATATCTCCAGTCTTAATGATTATCGACCAGTTGCACTTACTCCAGTGGTGATGAAATGTTTTGAAAAACTGGTCCGGAATTACATCACATCACTTCTCCCCAGAGTTTTGATCCCCACCAGTTTGCATATCGAAAATAAATCTGCAGAGGATGCTGTAGCTACAGTCCTTCATGCTGCACTGTCACATCTGGAACAGCGGGAAGCTATGCAAGACTGCTTTTCGTGGACTTCAGCTCAGCATTTAATACCATCCTCCTCACAGACTGGTGGTTAAATTAGGGATTTGGGATTTCCACATTCTATATGTATGGGATAAATAGTTTTTTGTCCGGACGTAGTCAGAGGGTTAGAGTAGGTCAATGTACATCTACAGATCTGAGTCTTAGTACTGGCTCTCCACAGGGCTGTGTGCTGAGTCCACTGCTCTTTACTCTTTATACTTACGATTGCATTCCCGCCTATCATAACAACATTATAGTTAAGTTTATGGATGACACCACAGTGGTGGGGCTTATCTCAGCAGGAGATGAGTCTGCTTATAGGGATGAGGTGGAGCGGTTGATTGAGTGGTGCAGAGAGAATAACTTGCTTCTGAACACATTAAAAACTAAGGAGCTCATAATAGATTACAGGAAGAAGAAAACAGATCTTCAACCACTATTCATTAGTGGAGACTGTGTAGAAAGGGTGACCGACTTCCGTTTGTTGGGAGTCCATATTGAGGAGAATTTAACCTGGAGTGTAAACACCTCTGAGCTGCTGAAAAAGGCCCAACAGAGACTGTACTTTCTGAGAGTGCTCAGAAAGAATAACATCACTCAGAGACTATTGGTGTCTTTTTATCATTGTGTAATAGAAAGTGTACTGACATACTGCATATGTGTGTGGTATGCCAGTTGCACGGTGGCTCAGAGGA
Source organism: Phrynocephalus forsythii (assembly GCA_029282475.1). Lineage (NCBI taxonomy): Eukaryota > Metazoa > Chordata > Lepidosauria > Squamata > Agamidae > Phrynocephalus > Phrynocephalus forsythii. The sequence goes on from JAPFRF010000003.1 coordinate 63,314,714, forward strand.
AATCACTCCAGCGGGTTATCAATATGGCACAGAAGATCATCGGATGCCCACTCCTCACATTGGAGGAATTACACAGCTCCCGCTGTCTTAAGAAAGCTCAGAATATTGTAGGAGATATTTCTCATCCTGGTCACTCTCTGTTTGTACCACTACCATCAGGCAGAAGGTATAGATCTATTAGAACAAGGACGGAAAGATTCAAAAATAGTTTTTACCCAATAGCATTATCCATGCTAAACTCTGTTAAAAATTAAGTTGACGGGTAATATTGGTGTTGAATGTGTTACATATATATCGTATAGGGGTATGGCTGTTGTTGTTGTTTTAAATTGTAGTTTTTATGGATTGTGTAGGAATGTTGCTAGGTGAAAGAGTGTAGGGATGTGGGTATGTTTGGATTTTATGTCAGTTTTAAATGAGTGTAAGTGATGTTTTGGCATGTGAATGTTGGAGTATGTGTATGGATGGTTTGTTTTTAAATTGTAGATTTTACGTCTTGGATTTTTATGCTGGGTTGTGTGAATGACTGACTGGATGGCACTTTTAATCTCGTTGTATTTATACAACGACAATAAATTGCATTCCTATTCCTATTCCTATTCCTGTGTGACTATGTTAGCTATTGATTCAGTGGCTTTACAACAGTTAACAATATTTGTCTTTCTCTGTAGTAATAATGACGGATGGGGTGCTCTGTTCTTGAACAGCTAAGGAAAAATCCCTCTTCTCAAGTATGACATTTTTCTCCAAGACATTGAATTTTCAGTGCTGCTATAATCATTCATTGGAGGGGGGAAACACAATATGTTGCTCCATCATCTGGTAGCTTGTTATACTGTTTTGGACAAGTCCATGGACAGCCATTTTGCTGGGCTATTGTTTTAATATCAAAATATATGGCTAAACAATATAGTCAAAGAATGCTAACATATTCTGTATTATCCATAGTGACTCTTCTGATACATACATAGCTCTTGTGTTTCTGTCTTAAAATATGCATGCTTTATTTGTTGTTCAATAAGCTGTGACAATGGATGGGGGAATGCATATGACAGTGACATGTCAGATTTTGGCACTGAAATCTCAAGTCAAAGGAAGCTATTCACTCCCAAGGCAAACTTAATTATACAACAGAACATAAGGTGCATTAAAGATTACAAGGCTAAAACCAATTTCAAAAGCATGGCATAAAAGCTTACCCAGAAATGCATCAAAAAGTCAGCATAAAGTGCTTTACATTTCAAAATATCACAAAATTGTGTTGACCAAAAATGATAGTGGGTTGCTGCATGGATCAAGCAACAATGCCTTTATTATACCACCTTCAATTATCTTCAAATGTTTTGTTTGTCTTTACCCTTATCGCTAGAAAAGTGTGTGTGTGTGTGTGTGTGTGTGTGTGTGTGTGTGTGTGTGTGTGTGTGTGTGTGTGTGTGTAAAACAAATATCTGCTCACTCGATAGAATCCCAAACCACAAATGGGTTGGTTGTAATCCATTTCTTTTCTGAAGGATGCACAGATCAATCTTTGCATTCATTTAAAGGATGGCAGCATTGCAGAGGTGACACGATGACTTGAGAAGGTCAGCATAGTTTATTCCATTACCATGGTAAATCTTACTGACCAATTTCTGCAGAAAGCACCGCTCTAAGCTTCTTCGTGTAGAGCTTGTAATGTGTTCTGTCAGGAATGATCTTTTGTTCTTATATCCACTAGGATTTAAAGCCGTGGGCCAGAGGCAACTATTCCATCATGTGTGATATGGGCCATATATCAGACTTTAATCATTATACTTCTTTGACTAGGCAATAGGTGGCATTGAATTTGTGCTACTAGACACCACTGTTCATGCTGATGAATGACTATCACATTCAAATAAGAGATGTTATATCTTCTTCTTGCTCTCCTTTGAATGTGGTAGTTTTTAAAGACTGGTGTTAGTAACCACTGAGGCCAAAGCAATTTTCTGGAAGTAAATTTCATTTATTTTCCTTTGCCTTACTTCTACATAAACAGTTTAACACTGGAAGTGAAAAATATACACACTTTTAGATAACTGTGTATTCTAGCATCTTGACCCATATTGTTCTGGCGAGTAGCTTGGCCACTAATAATGCATGATGATTGGCAGTAAAGAAAGCTAAAAATGGTAATCTGAACTACATTCATTGTGGAGACAATGTACAGAAACAGAATTTACAGGTGAACAGTCATCAGTGGTGTAGTGTAGATTGCCAGCGCCCGGGGCCAGGCAAGTATTGGGAGGCACTCATCTTCTGTAGTGTGAGAAGCAAAGTGGGAGGTGAAAATTGCAGAGGTTTGCTTTCTGTTGATTGGGGAGAGATGGGAGGAGCCTTGATTTGCATAGTACCCTCCAACAATGCAATGGGGCAAACATGAAGCCATGTTTGAAAGTTTTGTTTTGAAAGCAAAAGTTCCAGGGCAGGGCTTGAAATGCAAACTGATTGAAAAAAGAAGGAAATGTCAGGGTAATAAGAAGCATGGGTTAAGAAGCAAATATTCTAATTTTATCTACTTCATTGTAACACACAAGTACTTGCTGTCTGGATGTTTAAATACCATCTGAGCAGAGGATCTTCTCGTGTTTGCAGCAGACATATTAAAACTGGAATTATACAGAGAAAAATACTGAAAAAAGTAACATGGCAACATTTATTTGCTCCGTCATGTTGAAATGCTGTCTAGAATCTATTAAAGTGAGGAGAAGGGATGGACATGAAGTAGAAAAATGTGTTTCGATTCATTTTGTTTTGTTCCTCCTGTGATTCATTTTGTTTCAGTAGAAAAGTTTTTTTAAAAAAATACAAAATGAACTGGTAACGAACCAATTTATTACTCTATAAAATGGGTCCCCTGGGTCCTAGAGGCACCAAATTTAGTGAGTACCTTCCTTGGACTCTCCCCAATTTGGAGAGGTTTGGGCTACAGGGGGCCAAGTTATTCAACTCCAAAGGGGTGTCCCCAGGAAAAAAATAATATTTGTAATTTAGAAGTATCTGAAAATTCTGATCCCAGGCATCTAGCAGCATGGAAATTGCAGGGGAGTATCCGCAAGCTCTGCCCTTGCAGAACCCCCAATCTGGAGAGGTTAGGGTACAGGGGGGAAAGCTATTCAACTCAAAAGGAGTGCCCATAGGAAGAAAGCATTTGTAATTTAAAAGTATTTGAAAATAGTGATCCCAGGCATCTAGCAGCATGGAAATTGCAGTGGAGCTTCCTCAATTAATTGGATGAATTTCAGTTGTTGTGACCTGAGGATGTGGACAGGGTGCTTGGATCTGCCCATGCCACCACTACACAACTCGACCCTTTCCCATCATGGCTAATGAACGAATCTGCCAGGGGGTTTCACACCTGGGTCCTGGAGGCTATCAACTCCTTGTTGAGAGAGGGAAAAATGTTATATTTGTCTGAAGAAGTGGACGTGTACACCAAACGTTACATTAAAATATGAAAGGTAATCTTTAAGGTGCAACATGTTTTGTGTCTTTTCTTTTGTTTTGTTTTTCTTTGATTTTTGCCTGCAATTCTTGAAAAGACTAACACGGCTGCCCTCTTTGAGAGAGGGAGTGGTCCCTGGCCTGTTAAAGGGGACAGTGATTCAGCAACTCCTTAAAAAAGCCTCATTTGGACCCAGGGCTGTTGGTTACTTACCGTCCAATGGCAAACCTTCCTTATTTGAGCAAGGTGTTGGAGCGTTTGGTGGCTGAGCAGCTGCAGGCTTTCCTGGATGAAACGAATTATCTAGATCCATTTCAATCGGGTTTTAGGCCAAGTTATGGAACAGAGACTGCCTTGTTGCCCTATATGACAACCTTTGCCAGGAGAAAGATAGGGGAAGTGAGTTCCTGTTGATTCTCCTGGACCTCTCAGTGGCTTTTGACACCATTGACTATGGTGCCCTTCTGGAGAGATTGGCTAGGATGGGGGTGAGAGGCACTGTGTTACAGTGGTTCCGCTTCTACCTGGCTGATCGGGTCCAGGAGGTGTGGGGGATAGTTGCTCTGGTCCATGGCGACTGTGTTGGAGTTCCCCAGGGTTCTATACTGTTCCCCATGCTATTTAATATCTATATGAGACCACTGGGAGAGGTCGTTAGGAGGTTTGGGCTGAGGAGTCAGCAGTATGCTGACAACACTCAGTTCTGCCTCTCGTTCTCCACCAATCCAAGTGTGGTGGTCTGTGTTCTGAACTCATGCCTGGGCTTGATAATGGACTGGATGAGAGTAAATAAACTGAAACTCAATCTAGGAAAGTCGGAAGTGCTGTTGGCCAGTGTTCCGCCTGATAGGTTAGAGGGCCTTTCCCCTGCCTGGGATGGGGTTGCATTCCCCCTAAGGGACAGGGTTCATATCTTGGGGGTGCTTCTTGACCTGGGTCTTACGCTGGAAGCCCAGGTGGACTTGGTGACCAGGGGTGCCTTCTTACAGGTGCAGAGAATATATCAACTTCACCCTTACCTGGATGAGCGGAGCATGGCAACAGTCACACATGCACTGGTAACAACCAGACTAGACTATTGTAATGCAGTTTACATGGGGCTGCCTTTGAAGACAGTCCAGCCATTGCAACTGGTACAGAACCAGGCTGCGCGGCTGGTGAGTGGCGCCACTGCGAAGACCCATATTACTCCAGTTCTGTAACAATTACACTGGTTGCCAGTTGCTGTCTGGGCCCAATTCAAAGTGCTTATGCTTACATATAAAGCCCTATACAGCTTAGGAACTCATTATCTAAAGGACCACCTTCTTCCATATGAGCCTGCCCGTACACTAAGATCAGGCCAGAAGGCCATGCTGAAGGTGCTATCCCTTAAAGAGGTGAGGGGGCGACATGTTGAAGCAGAGCCTTCTCGGCCATTTCCCCCCCAACTTTGAAATGACCTCTCAACAGAGATCCACCTGGCACTGACGCGTTTTGTCTTTCAGCACCAGGGAAGACCTTACTGTTTAGCCAGTATTTTTATTAGTTAATGTTCTTTAAGCTGGGTGTGTGAGTTGCAGAATATTATTATTTATATATTGATTGTTTTTAACTTATTGTTATTTTGATGGCTTTTAACATGTTGTTTTATTGCTTTAATATTTTGTTGTATGCCATCCATCTGGCTTAAAAAATTCTGTAAATAAGTAAGTAAGTAAGTAAGTAAGTAAGTAAGTAAGTAAGTAAGTAAATAAATAAATAAATAAATAAATAATATTAGAGTAGGCCTATTGAACTAATGGGGATTTAGTGAGTCAACCCCTCTGTAAGCTCTACTGATTTATTACTTACTGTGTAAGTATGTTAGAGTATGCCCATTTGGAGGTACCTATGGAGTTGATTCACTAAATCCCCATTGATTCAATTGCCTTACTTTATTGTGATTTAATAAGCTAAGCAACAGGATATTGGTCATTGTGTCTTTTAGCTGGATCTTTTTTTAAATTTTTGTTGCAAGATGCCTTGGGTCCTACAAGATGGAAGGTGGGATACAAATAAAATTAAATAAAATCATGTGAAGTCAGATTTCACAAGCATGAATATCTGCCTGAACCATATCCCTCCAACACTGACAACACAGCTGTAATGATAATTAATCTGCAACATTTATTCCTCCACTCAACTCTGACCTCTCTTAGTAGGCAGATTTCTAATAAGAGACGGACAGAGGGGAAAAAAGCAATGCTTGTGTATTGGCTTGTAGTAAGTGGTTCAGGCAATCTGTTGACACTTTTTGCTTTTGGGGACTGAAACTGGTTTCAGAACAATCTCCCCCTGTGTTGAAAAGAAAGAAAACAATGTAGAATTGAGTCGAGCCTTACAACAAACAGAAGACTGATCTTGTAATTGTGAAATAGGCTTCAAGGTCCACACTTCAAGCTGTAATGCAAGGATTTGAAAGAATACAGCTGCACCTTTTGTTTGTGTGACGCTGACATACGTACGATATCAGTGGAAGGAAAAACTCATTACTTGTGTTTATTAAAGGGACATAGATTAGGAAATGGATGTTGCCAGAGACTTTCCTTTTGATGCATTGGTTTATGCTAGGGAGGTAATATTTTACTTTTTTCATTGTGCAGATGAGGAAAAAATGGTTTCTTACCAGTAGGGAATTTGTGAAATTTTCACATTTTGGTCAATCTCTCTCTCTCTCTCTCTCTCTCTCTCTCTCTCTGTGTGTGTGTGTGTGTGTGTGTGTGTGTGTGTGTGTGTGTGTGTGTGTGTGTGTGTGTGTGTGCGTGCGTGCGTGTCCCAGAGGATCGTTAACTGGTCAGACCTTTTGCTTGATTTTATTAATGGGATGGAAAACACGTTTGAAATGGAGTTTATGAGCCAATCTTCCTATCTTTCCTCAAACATGTCTGTAAAAGGGAAGAATGGCCACTTGTTTTATTTCTTCTTCATCATAATACCTTTGTCTCACTTTTCTGATGTTATATCTGACATATCTGTTCTTTTACATGTAAAATCTACAGGGCGTTTTTTTTTAAAATGGCAGAGTTAAAAATTCAGACAAGACAAAAGTTCCTTGATGATTGCAGATGTAAAAAGTGGTTAGAAAAAATGTGTTGATTGTAAAATAAACAGTCTTGGATCCCCCAGAACAGTCAATACTAATCAAACATAATAATTCCTCTTCTCTGGCAAAAGCCATGGCACAGAACAGATGTGCACCAGCACTACCTTATGAATATATTCTTCCATGGAAAACCAGAGCTACTATGAAGCAGAGTCTCTAAATCCTATTGCAGAACGGTAACTGCGAAAGATACCTTGGTAAATGATATCAAGAACCAGTGAAAGATCCAGAATAACAATGCACACTCCCCAATCAGTTCCTGGTGAAAATTATCCTTTAAAGTGACCTTTAGTAAACAACTTCTCATATGATCAGGCTTGAAAGAAGGTTAAATTGAACCTGGAAAATACTCAGCAAGAAAATCATGGAACTGAAACTCCATCCCATCTTCCAGCGGGCTGCAGAATACCGTAGTCAAAATTGCATCCATTGTACTCTGTTGTGGTATACATATCAGAAGGTATCTGGGCATTTTTAACCAGAAAATATCGTGCAACTTGGTGACAAAGGGCTACTCTTCATTTTATGGCCTGGGTGCAGAATGAAATAGGTCTTTGACCACTTGAAAGAGCTCTACTGGATGACTTTGGACAGGTGCAAAGGCAACTGAAAAGAAAGCCTTCTTCATGGGTAATGCCACTTATGTTAGACTCACTGAGTGTTTTCCACAAACATTGCTGCTTCACCATCCAGTGTGCGGCACTACCTCAGATATATCGGGTGGTTCATTTGACTCTACCCAACAATACTTAGGCCATATTGCCATTACAGATGTCAACCAAAATTTCAACAGAATTGCCTGCTGGCATGAGAGAAAAATCACCAACAGCCATCATAAACTATTCAAATCCATCAGTTGTGTAGGGCAGACCATACTAATTAGTCCCTGCCTAGGCCTTGCGTTCTGTTAGTCTATTGTCAGGAGATATGAGGTCCTCTTATGGATTGAGAACTGGTTGAGATCCAGGAAACAAAGAGTAGGTGTCAATGGGAAATTTTCACAATGGAGAGAGGTGAAAAGCGGTGTGCCCCAGGGATGTGTCCTGGGACCGGTGCTTTTCAATCTGTTCATAAATGACCTGGAGACAGGGATAAGCCATGAGGTGGCCAAGTTTGCAGATGATACAAAATTTTTCCATGTGGTAAAAACCAGAGAAGATTGTGAAGAGCTCCAGAAGGATCTCTCCAAACTGGGGGAATAGGCTGCAAAATGGCAAATGCATTTCAATGTAGCCAAATGTAAAGTAATGCATATTGGGGCAAACAATCAAAACTTTATCTATCAACTCATGGGTTCTGAGCTATCCATGACAGATCAGGAAAGAGATCTTGGTGTGTTGGTGGAGAGTTCAATGAAGGTGTCTACCCAGTGTGTGGCAGCGGTGAAGAGGGCCAATTCCATTATCAAAAAGGGGATTGAAAATAAAACAGCCAACATTATAATGCCATTATACAAAATGATAGTAAGGACAGGACATGAGTAAAGTGGATAGAGGGACACTCTTCTCTCACACACAAGATACCAAAACTAGGGGACATACACTCAAATTGAGGCCTGGGATGTCAACTGACAAACAATTCTAGATTGTAATGCAGGCTCCAAGACGGATTAACAGATAGTACTGACACCGAGGTCCTTCAAGAATTTATTGGATCAATGCATTGAGGTACTTCTCTAATAGAAGGACCTCGGTGTCAGTACTATCTGTTAATCCGTCTTGGAGCCTGCATTACAATCTAGAATTGTTTGTCAGTTGACAGATTTTGGTTGAGGAACACGGGCATTTTTGATTGGCTACAGTTTGGCAATTCTTAAACCATTTCTATTGCCAAACAACTGACACCGGTAGAAAGCTTTTCATGGGGCTGAAAAACGACGGTGAGGCAGTGCTTGCTGATGGTCAAATGCCGGCGCCATTCGCTTTTTGAATGGGATCCTCACTGGCCTGCCTGTGTAACCGGAATTTCAGGTCTATGGAAAAGTTCTGGAAAAGCAAGGCTCAAGCCTTCTGATTTGGTGAGTAGACTGGTCATATTTGTGAATAAGGTCAGGAAAGAGTATGCCAGGCCCACAAAAACCTTCCTTGGGACCTAGTTAGAGTCAGAGAGGACTCTATCCATTCAGTAATTGCCTTTGCGAGGTGACAACCCGGGCAGAATGGAACATTAACTGCGGTAAGGTTTTTACCTTGCCTGCAGTAAGGTAGAGAGACGTCCATAAGAAAAGTTTTAGTACAGTTCTGCAGGTTTGAATTCCAGAGGTTTTCTCTTCTTATTAAGGGTTGAGGGGAAAAACAACAAAATGCTCTGTGAAATGGATCCTTTGAAACAATCTAAATAAAGTAATAAACGCTTAATATCATGAGCTCTGTCTGCTTTGTGTTGTGTCTCTGTCTATGTTCTAAGGTTGAAGGTATGTATATTGACCCGAAAAAATAGAGCAGCAAAAAGGAACTGCTGAAAAGTAAGAACCAGTTTTCAACAAATGAATCAGTTTGCCTAGCAGAATATATCACCAAAAGTCGCAAAACAATTTATACATTTCACATAACATACACGTCAGCAGTCTTCATTAAGAAACATGCGCACAACTCTTGACTTCAATAGAGACGCCTCATATATTTCAAAACACGCATGCGCAGATGTACACCTATCCTCTCTAAAATTAGAAAACAGTTACTCTGTTACACAAGGTACACATCCTAGCCTGCTGTGGAACTGGTGGTTAGAGATGGGCACGACCAGGAAAAATTACGTTTCGAGTTGTGTGTCGGAGCCGGCCCGTTTCGGCTTGTTCCCGTTTTTCGTGAAATTTTCCAAAAAATTGTCATTTCGTTTGTCAGTTTTTCGTCTGTCGTTAGTACTGGTTTGGGGGGGCTCCTGGAGGCTCCTGAAGTGTACCTGCTGTAGTGCAATGCGAGTACACAGATCTGGCTTGGGGTTAGGGGTTAGCGCAAGGGCTAGGATTAGGGTTACTGGTAAGGTTAGGGTGAGTTACTGGGGTGCACCTCTGGGTGCCTCTCTGACCCACTAAGAAGGACGGTGTACTGGGGTATGAGTTAGGGTTAGGGTTAGGGTTCGGGTTTGGGCTAGGGTTAGTGGCTTTTTATGCCCGACTGGCACATCCCAGAAGTCTCGGTCAAAACCTGGCCAAGTGGCCATGCAATTGGTGGAATGGCTCCAAAAATTTGCATGGTCCACTCCCATGGCCAGCCCATCATTAATGCGCAGGTGTAAAAAAAAATAAAAATAATAAAATAAAATCAATGGAGACATTTTGTTGCAAGAAAAACCCACTGCTGCTATTGAAAAAATTCAGGCAGTTTTAAAATAGCTATTTTCGCATGTTTCTGTGGTGCTTTGGTGTGTTTTTGGACCACGATTTCAAAATAAATATTGCGGGTCACCCCATTTTGGATCCCCCGCCCACACCGCATGGCATGGCGAGTTGGTGAGACGACGAGGATGCGCAGCCCAGGAGAGGAGAGGGGGGGAGGCCGGGACCCCGCCCCCAGAAACCACCCTTCTGGTAGGTGCCCTTACTGAGGCAGGCTGCAGGCATAGTTTCGCCTGCTTTTTTGGCCAGGATCGGGTTTTTTTTTTTTTGGCGAGTTGGCGTGGGCAAGTGCGACTCAATGACGAGGATGCACACTTTGTGCAGCCCAGGAGAGGAGGGGAGGGAGGCCGGGGACCCCTCCCCGAAACCACCCCTCTGGTAGGTGCCCTCACTCAGGCAGGCATATTTTCGCCTGCTTTTTTGGCCGGGAATCGGGGTGTTTTTTTTTTAACTTTCTTCCTGTGCCACGCCGCTTGGCGAGTTGGCATGGGCGAGTGCGACTCGACGACGAGGATGCGCACTTTGCGCAGCCCAGGAGAGGAGGGGGGAGGCCAGGGACCCCCCCCGAAACCACCCCTCTGGTAGGTGCCCTCACTCAGGCAGGCATATTTTTGCCTGCTTTTTTGGCCGGGAATCGGGGTGTTTTTTTTTTAACTTTCTTCCTGTGCCACGCCGCTTGGCGAGTTGGCGTGGGTGAGTGCGACTCGACGACGAGGATGTGCACTTTGTGCAGCCCAGGAGAGGAGGGGGAGGCTGGGAACACCCCCCCCCCAGAAACCACCCCTCTGGTAGGTGCCCTCACTCAGGCAGGCATATTTTCGCCTGCTTTTTTGGCCTGGAATCGGGGGGGGGTTAGTTTTTTTTTTTCCTGTGCCGCTTGGCATCACGCGATCGCTGCGATGCCAGGAACGACAACGAAAAATCAGACCCAATTTTTCTTTAGTCGGTTCGAGTTCGAGTTCTGGGGGAGTAATTGTCGTTACTGTTTCCGTTACGTAACGGAAACGAGAAACGGAAACGGAAACGAGAATTTCGCCAAGTCGTGCCCATGTCTACTGGTGATTTCCAGTTCTTTTTAAAAAGCAGAAGAGACTGTCCATGTGAAATTTATTCTTAAGAAAGAACAGCAGAGACCAGTAATTCTCCCCTATAGCAAACTATGGAAACTCAGCCTTCACAATATTTGAGACTAGCCATTGGTGGCTGGCAGAAGGAAATTTAGCAACAGAGGCCCCCTTGCAGTTCCCTCTTTAGCAAATATATTCCCAGCACATAGACACGTACTCTTTAAGATGAAAGGTAAGATTAATTATAAATTTCTTTATTGCCACTCTCACATGGAGAGGGAGAACAGACAAAAGAAAATATTTTACCCAGCGTGTTGTTAGTCTGTGGAACTCCCTGCCACAGGTTGTACTGATGGCATCTGGCCTGGATGCCTTCAAAAGGGGATTGGACAGATTCCTGGAGGAAAAGTCCATCACAGGTTAAAAACCATGAGGGAGATGTGTAATCTCCAGGCTTAAAACTGGAGTACTTCAAGGACCAGATGCAGGGGAGTGGTATCAGGAGACAGATATCTAGTCTCGTGCGCTCCGAGACGCATTTGGTAGGGCCACTGTGAGATACAGGAAGCTGGACTAGATGGGCCTTTGGCCTGATTCAGCATATCTCTTCTTATGTTCTTATGAGCTACCAGGTAATATTCTCTTCATGACAATTTATAGCACATTTCCTGCTATTCCTGAGGATTTTTCAGGTGGGTTGGGGACAAGAAACTTCAGCAGACAGAAGGAGAAGCTTCTTGAAGAGCCAGTATCAATTTGCAATTTGTTGGACACAAGACACCATGTTTTAAACAAAAATGTACTGAAAATCCATTTTGATTTAAATTGGTGTGTGGGTTTCAATGTCAATTTCATTATTCTGTCTTCAGAAATATGTAAAACCTCCATAACATTAGTAGGAGAAAACAATATAGCTATGGAAACAGGATAACCTATGGGCAAAGATTGACTGTCCTTAACAGGTAACTTCCAGGCTGTTTCTAGGCAACAGCTGACATAGCCTCCTGCTCCAGCTCTTTCCCATACTTCGTAAACATAAAATGATTAAAAGGAGTAAGATTTGAAAAAGTGTATAAAATAATAAATTAATATCTTCTACAACCTACTGTAGTCAGTATTCATTTTTCTTCCTTTTCTATGTGTTGGAGTTGTACCAGAACATCCCTTATATACAGTGTGATATTTGATGTATGAATCCAATTTCACTACAGCTACATCCCATCCTTTCATTTAATTCCATTGGATCTCTGATATTGCTCAGTTCTGAACACAAATGGAAGGAAAAGGCAATGCAAAACATCATTGATGTACAGAGATATGGTACATGCTTCAAAAGCACAAAGATGCACCCCGAGTGCATCTTAGATAAACAAAAATCACCTTCTGACAAAAATCACCTTCTGTCACACAGTCTGAAGCAATGTTTTGAACACATTGGTGTAAACACAAACTACCAAGCCCAATCTATTCCCTATTCACAAACTGGTGCTGAAGCTTCTATGAGGCCTTAAACTTGGCTCTGAGCTGTCTAAAAGACTGCCATCTCCCTTAATGAGCCTGACCAGGTTTGAAAATAACAAGGGGAGCCATTTCTCTCTGTCCCGTCACCCTCACAGGTGCCTTCAGTGGAGACACAAGACATTGCCTTCTCAGTTCCTGCCCCCAGAACCCCCTCACAAGAGACAAGACTGGCCCCATCTTTGCTATCCTTACTTACACAAGTGAGCAACATCTGTCTCTTCAGGCAGGCTTTTTCTGAGTAACTTCTGCCTAAGAGGGGGTTCTTAAAATAGAGCTTCTTTTAGAGAGGGTTCTTTTAAAATATGCATTTTTAGAAAAGTTTTAGAATAATTTTAAATGCAATTTTAGAATAGTTTAAAATAATTTTTATCAATTGATTTTTAATTTGATATCTGTTTGATTTTTTTAAATTAGTATAATAATTAATTGCTTTTAACTTGGACACTGCCTTGGGTCCTCTTAAGAAAAAATGCAGGTTTAAATATTTTGCATGCATGAATGAATATCTTATTCTGGATATAAACTTGTCCCACACATAATCCTTGTGTTTTCTATGAACAAGGAACTCTTTATCCTAGGGGATTTTTTCCAGCTTTGAAGGTTATATGAAGCTAGGGGAAACATCTAGAAACTCCTTCCACAATCTCTAGGCAATCAGTGCCAGTTTTGCTTTGTTTTAAAATGGTGTGAAATTTACCCCTTTTTCCTGCATATTAGTGATTTTCAACTATAAAGGACATGTTAGCTGTGTTTTGTGTATAGATTTTTTTAGTGTTCACATTTCAAATGTGCTCATGTATTTAGGATGTGTCTGCAGCTGAAAAATTTGGGGCACCAATTTCATTAGACTCCAAGGCAGTCCAAAATGTACTGACCTGGAGAAATCTGTTGAACCTTTGATTGAATTTGCATGACTCACTCATTCTTATTTTGTAATCTAAATTCAGTGTTGTCACTGATCACTGTGAAACAATGCAAACTACACAGCCAAATATTTTGGGAGTGCTTCTGCAAGTATCCTTCAATGCCAATCCTTTATTTTTAATCAAGGTTCTATAATTGATGGGTTTGGGTATTACAGCCAGACCATCAAACCAAGGAGCCTTTTATTTTGCTAGTACTATATTAATGTTTCTTCCCTTGATTGTTTCTTGAAAAAAAATATAGCTCTCTTCCACATTAGATGCAGGGTACAGAGAGTGACTAAATTACCAGGAGATACTAAAAGCAAAGCAAAGCAAAGTGGTCTGCTAATATACCCCCCCATACCAATTCAAGTAGTCTCTGGGCGGTTTACAGTTTCTAATTACAGTAATGCAGGCTACACATTGCCCCACCCCCAGCAAGCTGGGTACTTATTTTACCAGCCTTGGAAGGATCGAAGGCTGAGTCAACCGTGAGCCTGCTACCTGGGATTGAACCCCAGGTCATGAGCGCAGTTTTACCTGCAGTGCAGGCATTGCCCCCCCCCCACAGACACACAGCGAAAGACCAGGCGAGACCAATGTATGGGTTGAAATAGGGCCACACTTTATTCAACACTTCAAACAGTAATGTATAACGACAATATAACCTTTGAGGGGCCTGCAAAAGCGCAGGTTAGTCGGCGCCAGAGGGTCTCCCAGGACCCTTCCGACTCAAGAGCATTAGGGTGAGTCATACCCCCTGCAGATCTGCAACCTCAGCAGATCTGCAGGGCCGGCAAATTCCCACCCCCTGCCTGGGTCCCCAGGGAGATTTACCTGTTACCCATGGCCCAAGCAAGGCCTGTTAGAGGCATCCATCTGCCACGCTGTGACCTCTCAATCTGCAGTGATCAGAGTAGGATGCCCCCAGTGGATCTTAGAATTTAACTCGCTGGCTCTAACCCCTCAGTGCTACCGCCAGTGTGACCAATAAACCAAGGTTGCCCTACTAGCCCAACTCCCAAGCACCAGCATGGTATAGGCGAAAAATCCTCCTTCCAAACGGCCAATCCAGGAAGGAGGCAAAAATTCCTATCTGACCCAAATTACGACCAGATAAACTCATGCTGGCACTACCAAAGTGGTGGGTGGGCGGGTGACGCTCAACATTGAAAGAGGCTTAGGCCTGGGCAGGTGCAGCCTTTATAGCCCAGTATTCATGTTGCCTCCCTCTCATGATGCTTCGCGTGGGGGGGGGGACAAAGAAGCTCCACAAGTGGACGAGCTGCAGCAGAGCGAACCATGCCCTCACACACACACAGTGAAAGACCACAGGAGACCAATGTATGGGTTGAACTAGGGCCACATTTTATTCAACAATTCAAACAGTAATGTATAACAACAACATAACCTTTGAGGGGCCTGCAAAAGCACAGGTTAGAGTCAGTGCCAGAGGGTCTCCCAGGACCCTTCCGACTCAAGAGCATTAGGGTGAGTCATACCCCCTGCAGATCTGTGACCTCAGCAGATCTGCAGGGCCAGCAAATTCCCACCCCCTGCCTGGGTCCCCAGGGAGCTTTACCTGCTCCCCATGGCCCAAGCAAGGCCTGTTAGAGGCATCCATCCCCCACGCTGTGACCTCTCAATCTGCAGCGATCAGAGTAGGATGCCCCCCAGGGGATCTTAGACATTAACTTGCCGGCTCTAACCCCTCAGCGCTACCACCACAGTCAGGGGCCTAGCTTGCTATGACCCCTGACTCCCCCACACACACACACTCAAGCTGTAAGCTGGTGCAGGCCCCTCGTAATATCATCCAAGAAAAATTCCATGCCAAGCTCAGAGAGGTGGACCCCATCCTTTTGATAACACAAGGCTCTTTTCTTGTGTAAGGCTGGTAAAGTTAAATGACAAATTTTTTTTTAAGATTAGCATGACAAAGCAGACTAATGGAGCACCACCAGCTTTTCTAACCATTCCTGATTTTAATTATTTAATTTTGTGTGTCCTGCTGCCTTTGCAAATGTGAAATAGTTTTAAATACTGGCTTTCTCCACTGGAGACCTGAGTTAAAATCCTTGGTCAGCCATGGAACCCCACTGGCAAGATATCACTGGTAAAACCACTCCTTAAATATTTCAGATGCAACTTTACAACATCCCGGCTCCGGGCCTCCACTAAGAAACTACCTGGCATTTTTTCCATCTTACCGAGAATGTTAAATCTATGAAATAACTCCTAGCATCTCCATCTTTTGCCATGTTTGAACTTTTGATATAGCTCTGAGGAATAGGGTTTTGCCCTTGAAATATTGCCAATTTTTTCTTATTTTACTAGTAGCCTAAAGGTATCATCTGATATACTTTTGTATTAAATATTTCGCATACCTTTGAAAACCAAGATAGCCATAAATTGGATGCAACTTGATAGCACATACATAACAACAGATGTGGATATGTATTCACATGTACCCTCTTTCATTATTCAGGAATCTTCTATTTAACTTCAATAGACATTATAGCTCAAACATGGAAATCTCTTTGTATACATGCAGCAATTCCCCATCCTCTCCAAAGTAAATGAGAAAATGCAGAACTTCTCTACATGCATGGTGTAAACAAATGCCTTAGCAGTGGTGGCAAACCTTTGGAACTCCAGATGTTTTGTACCACAACTCCCACAGTCCTTTGTCATTGGCAATACAGGCATGGAATTCTGGGAGTTTTGGTCCAAAACATCTGGAGTGCAAAAGTTTCACCATTACAGCTTAGTGCATGCTATGTTAGGGTATTTATTTTGAAAACACATTTCCAGTTGTATCATATTTATCTACAGCAATGTTCACATATATTTTTTAAAATGTGCAATGATCATTTCATACCTTAGTTTCAGTAATATACTTCTTGTCCTTACTTTTGGGACTGGATGGTTTATGAAAGGCAATGTGTTTATGCCTCTCAAAATAAAAAAGGCTGATTTTCCCCTGCTGAAAATACATGATATGGGCTGAGTCCATGAATGTTAGAACATCTGGAGGAACTAAACAACTCCAGCTGCTATTCAACTGCAATTTCCATTATATCTTACAATTGATTATGTTTATTAGGAGAGACGGAAGATGCAGGCCAACAATTACAGGAAGGCCATACATTCCTTATCCAATTCTGGACTAAATCTACTCAACACATACATATTTTCCAACGAACAACCACACAACATGAAGTTGGAGATGGATACTAGCCTTGTGATTACAGTGGCCAAGGAAATTTATTGTCTTTTAATTGTTGGAAGCAGCCTCGGGTCCTTTTAAGAAGAAAAGTGGGGTAAAAAAATTATTTCAAATAAATACATAAATAAATCAAATAATTCATTCCTTGTCTTTATATGCCACTTTTGTTCCAGAATAGGGACTCAATGTGGCCTACAAAACTATTTTAAGAAATCAGAAATGTCAAATAAAATAGAATTACAAATGTTAAAATTGGATTCTATGCAATACAATATTGAAATTAAATCTCTTTAAAATGTTCAATGAAAAATACTAACAATAGTTCACCATTAAAAAAACCTATCAAGCACATTAATTAAAATCCCTTAATTTCACCCAGGCCTGCCAAAATGAAAAGCTCTTTGCCTGTCTCTGGAGGAAAAGCAAACATGGCATGGGCACAGCTTAGCAAAATTCACGCATGTCTTGATTATTGGGGATGGGCAAGAATCTCAGCAGAGTTGATTTACTAAATTTAGAATTTACTAAAGTTCTCAAACTCTGTATGTGAGAAAATAGATTACCCATTTTGTTCTGCTAGTTGGTAGGAAGGTGTTGCAGAAATCAGCACCCTAACTAACTGGAGAGTAATTGAATCCAAGACAGTCATTCAAGTCCCTCTACGAATGAAAGGGGTTCAGAAGTTTCACATTCATCTGAACCTCTCAAAAGGAACTAGTATAGGAGAACTTGGGTTATGACTCCTGGTTTACACTGAAGTTTAACAACACAATGATACACTTATTTAATATTATATTGTTGTATACTCTGCAAAATAACATTGATGAAAAACAGCAAGAAATAACAGGGACGGTCACAGACAGAGGGAGAGTCAGAGACTGAACTAAGAGAAGAGGCAGAAATGAAAGGAAAAAGAAGGACCAAAAGAAATGGGAAAAATCAAGCAACCCAACTGGGCGAGGAGGAAAGACCTGGAACAAGGAAGGAATTTAAAAGAAGAGAGGAAAGGTTAAAGGATAGTCAAAAAAATAGTCAGGATGAATAGACAGATCCAAGTAATCTCATTAAACATTAATGGTCTTAATTCAGCCCAGAAACGGAAGAGGACATTTTATCAATTAAAGAGATTAAAGACTGACATCATATGTTTACAGGAAACAAACATCAGGAAAAAGGATGAACATCTTTTAAAATATCCAAAACTTGGGGAAGTTTTTGCAGCATCTGACCAAAAAGAAAAAAAGGGGGGTTGGTGATTTATGTTAAAAAAGAATGGAACCCAAAATTAGTCTTTGCCTCCGATAATGCTAGAATTCTAATGATAGAGATACAGAGAGAAGGCAAAAAATCTTTAATTGTAAATATATATGCACCTAATGAAAAACAAGATCCTTTTTATAAGCTTCTAGAACAAGAACTGGTCAAAGCCAATCAGGAGGAACATATGATAGTTGGAGATTTCAATGCAGTGGTGGAAAAACAATTGATACAAAATCAGAAAAGGGGAAGGGAAGAGAAGGTAGGAGGCAGTTAATCCCTCAAAGTTTTCTACAAATAGCAGAAGAATTAGGTTTAGTAGATGCATGGAGAACTAGAAACCCCACCAGCAGAGACTTCACTTTTTATTCACACAGACACAGATCATGGTCAAGGATAGATATGTGTTGAATATCAACTAGAATTATGAGGGAACTTAAAGAAATAGAAATTTTACCCAACACATTTGCTGATCGCAATCCCATTTTAACCAAGATAGGACTTCAGAGGAAAAATCTCCAATGGAAACTCAATAGCTCTCTACTTAAAGATAAAAAATTAATTATACAACTTAAAGAAGAAATGAGTTTTTATTTCAAGGAAAACATATCTCCTGACATGCCAATGTGTACTGTATTTATTTATTTATTTATTTATTATATTTATATCCCGCTTATCTACAGGGTACTCTAAGCGGCTTACAACAAAAAAGGCTACAAAGCCAATAAAATACAATAAATAATCACAGACAAACCTATAAACTCCCTAAACACTGTTAAAACCACATGACACCTCGACTAAAATGCAAGTTACGATGGCGGGAAAGAAAAAGAAAAAAAAAGAAAAAAAAAAAAAAAAAAAAAAAAAATCAACTGTCGCCAAAGGCCTCACGAAAAAGGTAGGTTTTCAGCGCCTTTCGGAAGGCCAGCAGGGACTCTGCAGAGCGCACTTCACTGGGGATGGAATTCCAGAGGCTGGGGGCCGCCACAGAGAAAGCCCGGGTCCGAGTGCTCGTCCTCCGGGCTTCCCGAGGGGTGGCGACCGAAGCAAGTGCGCTCGCGCCTGCCGAACGGGACGGGCCGGTTGACCGCTGAGCGATACGCTCTGCCAGGTAGTCCGGTCCCAAGCCATGGAGGGTTTTATAAACTAAAACCAGGACCTTGAATCTGATCCGGGCCGCAACGGGCAACCAGTGCAAGCGGGCCAGGACTGGGGTGATGTGGTCATAACGACGCACACCAACCACCAGCCTGGCCGCCGCGTTCTGGACCCGCTGCAAGCGCCGGAGAAGATTCAAGGGCAACCCCATGTAGAGCGCGTTACAGTAGTCCAGCCTCGAGATCACCAGAGCTTGGACCACTGCTCTCAAGGAGCTCGCGTCGAGGTATGGGCGGATCTGGGCGATCCGACGGAGATGGAAATAGGCGGACCTGGTCACCGACGCCACCTGGTGCTCCATGGCAAGCGCCGGGTCCAGGAACACACCCAGATTCCGCACCCTCTCCGCGAGCTGGAGGGAGACTCCCCCCAGACAGGGAAGAGGGCCACCGTACCCCGACGGTGAGCTCCCGAAGAACATAACCTCCGTCTTCTCGGGGTTGAGCTTAAGCCTGTTCGCCCCGGTCCAAGCCAGTACGGCCTCCAGGCACCCGTCGAGAACTTCCACAGCTTCCACAGCAGAGGTGTTAAAGGAGAGATAGAGCTGCGTGTCATCAGCGTACTGATGACAGCAGACTCCAAAACTCCTGATGACCCCGCCAACGGCCTTACGTAGATGTTAAACAGCATGGGGGACAGAGACGACCCCTGTGGAACCCCACACGGGAGGATCCAAGGGGCCGATAACTCCCCCCCATGCTGCACGTACTGTGGCCGGCCCTCCAGGAAGGAACGGAGCCAACTGCAAGCAGTGCCTCCGATTCCGACCTCAGAGAGCCGGGTCCAACAGGATACCGTGGTCGACGGTATCAAAGGCCGCTGACAGATCCAGGAGGACCAACAGGGAAGAGCAACCCCTGTCGGCCGCCCTGAGAAGGTCATCTTGTAGGGCGACCAAAGCTGTTTCGGTACCCGGCGGGGCCTGAACCCGGACTGGCAAGGATCGAGGCACTGCCGATCCTCCAAGTATGACTGCAGCCGGACTGCCGCCACCCTCTCGATCACCTTGCCCATAAACGGGACATTGGCGATAGGACGATAGTTTGTCAGATCATCCACCGCCAGGCCAGGTTTTTTCAAGATGGGCTTTACCACCGTCTCCTTCAGACGAGAGGAAAACCCCTCGCTGAACGAGGCGGTGGCGATGGCAGAAGCCCATTCGGCCATAGTCCCTCTGGCAGCTCTAATTAGCCAGGCAGGGCAAGGGTCGAAAGGAGTGGAGGCAGGCCGGCAATGCACCATAGCCTTGGAGATCTCGACAGCAGAAACAGGCCCAAGCGCATCCAACCGAGGCGACGAAGGCGGACCAGCAACTGGAGATGGCGGGGCAGGACCACTGCAACCGGAGTCAAAACCAGCACGGATGGCCTCAATCTTAGTTCGAAAAAGGCTGCGAATTGCTCACTACTGAACTCAGTAGGAGGAGGCCTGGCCAGACTAGGATTGCTGAGGTCCCGAACCACCCGGAAGAGCTCCGCCTGGCGGTTCGAGGCCTCAGCAATTCTCAGGGAGGTGAAAGATGTTCTAGCCTCCCTTATCGCGATGATATAGCGACTAGACTGGGCATCAACGGCAGCCTTACTCAACGCCGTGCGGGCTTTCCTCCAGCTGCGTTCCAGCCTCCTCCTAACCTGCTTCATTGCCCTAAGCTCCCCCGTGAACCATGGGGAGGGCCGGGCTCGGCAGCGGAGGAGGCGCTTGGGGGCGATCCGGTCAATGGTGTGGACAGCTGTTTCATGCCAAAGATTCGCCACACCCTCGGCCGGAACGTCAGCCAAACCACCAGGTAGTCCCCAAAGAGCTCACCGAACCGCTGAGGGTCCTGGAGCCTCCGGGGCGGGCCAAGATAGTGGGCCGGTGGTCCCGCGGGGAGGAGCCGAAATCGCCAGGGAAAATGAAAGCAGGTGATGGTCTGTCCATGACACAGGAAGGGAGACAAGGTCCCCCACCTCCAGACGTGAATCCCCGACATGGAGGTAAACACCAGATCCAGGGTGTGACCAGATCTGTGGGTGGGGCATAAAACATGCTGGGACAGACCCATGGAAGCCATGGATTCCATGAACTCCAGAGCTACACCAACAAGCCCACCATCCGCATGCACGTTGAGGTCTCCCGCAACCAATAGGCGCGGGGATCTCAACAATGCAGCGGAGATGAACTCTGTGAGCTCTGGAAGGGATTGTGCAGGGTTGCGGGAGCTCGGTAGCCCAGCACAATGCCAAATCTGTCCCGCTGTCCCACCAACAGATGAAGTACCTCCAACCCCTGGCTAACCAATGTCGAGGCCCTGCTGACGTGTAAAGAATCCCTGTAGACGATTGCGGCCCCTCCCCCTTTTGACCCCCAACCTTCCCACTCCTCTACCAGATACCCGGCGGGCAAAGGAGAGAGAGAGAAGCCCCTCCGTGCCCACCCAGGTCTCGGTGATGAATGCCAGGTCGGGCTTCCCATCCGCAATGGTATCATAGATGAGAGGGATCTTGTTATGAACCGACCTGGCATTCATCAGGATACAGGTAAGGTTGGGGGCGCTGGTGGAGTGACTCCCGGGCACGTGACAGAGAGCCGAGGGGTCAGAACGAGGGACAGACACGAGTTGTCTGACCCGAGTTCTTCTTACCTGACAAACCCTACGGCTACAAGCGTACCGCCCACGGCCCATCACCGTTGGTATGTGAGCCCCTGCATTCATGGCGAGGAAAAAAAAAGAAAAGAAAAAGGAAAAGGAAAAAAATATATGTATATAGGTAGTTACAACAACAACTACCTATATACTGTATGGGATGCTGCCAAGGCAGTTGCATGGGGAATCTTATTAAAGATGGCAGCAAAAAAGAAGAGAGAAAAGCAAAAAGAAGAAAAAGAAGAAAAAGAATTAGAAAAGGCAATACAAGAACTTGAGAAAAAACTTAAACAAAAAAACCCCAAAGAGCAGATAAGAGCAAGGCTTAAAATGAAACAACATCATTTAAATACCCTCTGGACAGAAGAAATGGCAAAAAATATGAAGTTTGCTAGGGTAAACTTTTTCGAAAATGCAAACAAGCCAGGGAGGTGGTTAGCTTATAGACTCATGAAAAACATTGTTAAACAGTATTATCAAAACCTATATCTAAAAAATTGCTGTTTCGTTAGCATTCATTATAGTTCAATGTATTTGCCGCAACAAAAACGAAATGCACGACAAAATTTCTGTTGTTTCCTTTCGTTTTGTTTCATTTTGGAGACAAAATTCGTTTTTCATTTCATTACGTAACGAAAAGAAAAACGAAAATGAAAACGAAAAATTGCTCGTTTCATGCCCATCTCTAATATTAAAATATGTTAACGTACTCTTTCAATTCATATCTTTTTTTAGTGGAAGCATAATTTTTGTAAACCTTCTCTCTCCTTTTTATTTTATTACTGGGGAGATTTGCATAGAAATGACATCTTTGTTCTAAAAGCAGAGCACTGATGCAACTCAATGTCAGCTGCTGAACCACTAATGTAGCATTTATAGCATCAAGCAGAGCTCTGCTGGAAGGATATTGTCATTGTGGAGAATTATGACTTTATATAAGTATTTAAAAGAAGCAGCAAATGACTCTTTTTAAAAAAGAAAATCAAAGATGCAAATATATCAATGCCTGAGAGAAATGTAGGTCTTTGGGAAGAACTCTTTATATCAAGACAATTTTTCAGGATAAATTGGTTAGTTCAGGACAGCCGCATTTATTTGTTGTGTGTCTCTTTTTGGAGCATGAAATAAAAATATAACTACAGCTTCCCGTATGAGTCATGGCTGCTACCAGGCTTTGGAATGCACTGCCCCCAAGGAGACAGATTGCACCCCTTCCTCTTGTCCTTCCATTATCATGCAAAGGTTTTCCTTTTCATGCAGGGTTTTAAGCTACTAGTGTCTAGGGAATGATCTCCTTTTGAAATTTAGATTTTTGGAAGTTTTTTTGAAATGTTTCCCAAACTGTTTTTAATCTTAACCATTGCTTTTAATATATAGTTTCATATGATATTTTTACCTGGCTATTATTGCATGGTTTTAATTCTATGAAGATTCTCAGTCATCCAGATGAGTTTATCTGGAAGTTGAGTCATGGCTACTGGACTTTTTCTTTTTGAGAGATAGAAACGTTTCGCTGCTCATTCAAACAGCTTCCTCAGTCTGAATACAGCTAGTGCAAGTCCTCCATCTTATAGTCAGTCAGCTTTGACCTCTTGTCACCCTGGTCTGAATTAAGCTCATAAGATGGACAATGGCCTGAATAGGCTCGTTAGGGAGACAATAGTATCCATAGCCTTAAGGTGAACAATGGCCTAAAGTGCTGAAACCTATCAATAATGGGTCATTAGCTATGGCCTTGGTGGTGAAAGCTTTTTGATTTGTCTGGCTACTGCTGAAAGCACACCCTGACAAGTAGCAGATAGACTATGCCTGAGGCCACCACCTCTGTTGAGGGAGGGGGTTTCAATGCTCAAATGAATGGCTTCTGTTACTCCTCTCTCAAACCACCTCTCTTTGTCTAATATGTGTTCATCCTCATCTTTGAAAGAGTGCCCTTTGTCCTTGTTAATTGTTGCAAGCTGCCTTGAGGAGAAGCACGTAAACTCTAATATTCTCATTTAGTATGTATGGAAAATCTATGGGAACTCTCACTGTGAATCAGAACCCTGAAAAATCAAGGCTGGAATTCATACCAAGAGCTGAGGCCAGTTACAGGGGACTCCTATAGAATTGCCCCTCTTTGACACATAGATGGCAAGGATGCCAAGGGCAATGGGGGCAAGGTCTAGCATTCTCTCTCTCTCTCTCTCTCTCTCTCTCTCTCTCTCTCTCTCTCTCTCTCTCTCTCTCTCTCTCTCTCTGCCCCTCCCCCCAACTTCTGAATGCTATTTGAATATTCCTGGATATGGCAAAAGAACATGCAGGCATCATTCCCTAATGGCCACTCTAGAGATCAAACGTTGCATTTTGCTTCCAAATCCAGCTTCTCCACCATTCTTGTGGAGAAGCCAAGACAAAGGCAGCTTTGTGAATGGATGAGGAGCCGGTCTCGTGGATGTCTAACCAATGCAATGCAGTTTAATGTGGTCCTTGGTGTGACCATTAACATCATCAGAAGGAAGTAATGCAAGTCTTTTCCTTCACCCACTCATTCTGATGGTGCCTTAAACTGCTGAATTCTCTGTACTTGCTCCTGGTCACTTTTTCTCAACCTAGCAAGATGAGGAAAGACTGCATGCTTTCCCAAAAAGAAGAAACTACTGACAGAGTAACAGGAAAGCAGCTGGAGCTGTTGCATTTGAATGAACAGGGACTGAAGCAGGTTGGAAGACTTCTTCATTGGAAAAATGGACCTGTGTTTGGATGTAACAATATATGCCAGGAAAGCACAAGAATTCAGTACAGTAGCTGTAGACTTCAAGAAGACAGTGCTAAAACTTTTTATCCTTGACTCTTTCCAGATACAGAATAGAAAAACACTGGAGAAAACATGATTCCTTCCTTGGTATACTTTCTCTGCATGGTCCAAACATTTATTTTAACAAGCAGGAAAAGTAACAAGAATTGAATGTGCTTGTGCAAAAAACCACGTTGCTTGAAGGATGATTGTAATCACTGAGTATTTGTAGCATTCCCTTAGGATCACATGCATTGTACAATGCAATAAAAACTTTCTTTGCTAGCTAGTGCACACATACTCAGACTATGAACTGCTGAATATGCTCAACAGATGGATGGTGTAGCAATGCAGCCTTTGTGACCTTCATTCTACTCTAACTCCTATACAAAGAGAACCACCCTGAATAATCATATCAACTAAATGTACTTAGCATTAACCAAATCATAAGAATTAGCAGGTATGCAATGAGTACTGAAAGGTTATCTGATTCATGCAACTCATCATCTCTCTTCCATAGTACTCCACTGCTAAACTGGGTTTCTTTGCTTGTTTTTCTGTACCAGAACTCCTGAATCACAAAGGTTATGTTATGGGTTGCTCCTCTCCATTCACTGCTTGCATAATAGGACACCAGAACCAAACTCCTGTGAAGCAGAAAATTCTGTATATGGTAGGAAAAATCTTGAAGTTGAGTCATGGCAACTGAAATGTTTCATGCTCATCCAAACAGCTTCATCAGCTGTTTGGATGAGCAGCAAAACATTTCAATCTCTCAAGAAAAATAAGTCCAGTTGCCATGACTCAACTTCCAGATAAAGTCATCTGGATGACTAAGAATCTTCACAGACATATGGTAGAAAAAGTTTCAAAAATTCAATTGTCTTTGAATGTGTCTCCAGTGCCATTTTTAGTACTATCTAGAACAGTGATGGTGAACCTTTTAGAGACCGAGTGCCCAAACTGCAATTCAAAACCTATTAATTTTCTCGCAAAGTGCCAATACAGTAATTGAACCTGTATACAGGTAGCTATGAAGGTGTGATGTCGAGTGCCCACAGAAAGGGCTCCGAGTGCCACCTTTGGCACCCGTGCCATAAGTTTGCCATCACTGATCTAGAAGTTCTACTATTGTTAGGAAATAAAATCCTCTTTGCCTTCAGCCTTTTTTCCCTAAACCTGCTTACATTTTTGGTAGTTTACAGATATTTGTCCATTCCAAGAAGCAGATAAATCTCATCAACCCACCCATTATTCATTTGGTGCTGATATGCCAATAAACCAAAATGTTTCAGCTATTCCTGTCCTATGTCTAGGTGCATGGGTTAATAATTCAAGGGTTTAATGATCCAAGACTGATACAGGCAAAGTGAGACACAGCCAGCAAATAAACCTAGCAAGGAAAATCCAGAAACAGGATCAGGCAGCAAAGCAGATTTCAAACAATAGTCTTACCAGGAAGCAGGGAAAGTATGGGAAAGGAATCTTGAGGCAGAGTCAAGCAGAAGTCTAGAGTAAAAAATAAGTAGTAATCAAGCACAAGTAGTGCAAGATCCAAGTGAAAAACAAGCTAAGGTTAGGCACCAGTAGATCAACCAACCCAAGAGCCAAGAAATACAAAATCAACTGACAAGATCTACAGTCCAGTCTAGACATTGATTCCAGCAGCCTAGCTTTCCTAATACTAAGGCTGATACTTCACGTCCCTCTCGCTACAGTTCGTGGCCCCGCTGGAGACCGGTTCGAAGGAACAGAACCTCACGTCATTGTGGGGTCAATCCGAGTTCGAAGGAACGGAACCTCACATCCTTGTGGGGTCAATCCGAGTTTACCCCGACCACGCCCCCTGAACTGTGCTCCAAGCAGGGTGAGAGATTCCCGTCCTGGAGCTCGGGAATCTTTTCAATCCGCTTTTCGATCCGCCTCCCAGGGGACATGCGGTTCCTCTTAACCCACATCGAGAAAATAGTGCGATTACATATATTTTTTTGGTTGAGAAGGGGGGAGGAACATCGGTATTTCGATGTATCGAACAACAGGACTTATAACTCCTTCTTATGAATCCATTTCCCCCACTTATCGACCAAGATTCTTCCTCGAACAGTTCACCTTGGTTTGTGTTTGTTCCTTACCGCCAGGTAAGGATCGAGGACGTGCGGTTAAAGTACTGCCGGTTTCAATCAGCATGCCTGTGAGTACAGAGAAACAGGGGCAGAACCAGCATTAGGTCATGTGACTAAAACTGATTTCAACACGGAGGCAAGTTCACCTCGGCTCAAGGAAGGATGTGAAGTAACCGTCTAAGGCTCATATTGCTGAGCTACCTGGGCCTCACTCAGCACTTCACTATAGGCATATCAATAGCTGGGCTCTCTGGGAAGAGGGCCTTTCCTAAATGAAAAGAATCCTCCCTTGTAGCTGACTTGAGTTGAACCCATGCCTTCATGTCATATTGTTCTTGCAGGCCTGCAGGGGATCCAGTTTTCTGTACTGATTGTCAGACTTTGCTGCCTCTACCTAGTGTACATCCTCCATAATTTCCCAGTGGTCCTCATCTGCAGGGGGTATCCAGCTTTTTATTTATTTATTTATTTATTTATTTATTTATTTATTTATTTATTTATTTTCAGACTTATATACTGCGACCTATTTCCCTAAGGGAACTCAGGGTGGTTTACACAATTAAAAACAGTAGCAATATACCAGTAAAAACAGTATTGGCAAAAAGGCGGGGAAAGAAGAAGAAGAAGAAAAAGGTACTCCCCTAGCAGTTATCGAAGGCGTCCTTGAAAAGCTAAGTCTTCAGCTCTTTCCTAAAGGATGCCAACGAAGTTGCCTGCCGTAAGTCACTCGTCAGAGAGTTCCAAGCTGCAGGGCCGGTCACCAAGAAGGCCCGCTTACAAGTAGATGCCTTACGGGCCTCCTTTGGAGTGGCAACATGGAGCAAGTGGGCCAAAGAGGATCGGGTGGGTTGGGCCAGGTCTAATCTTTGGGAGATGCGCTCTGCCAGATAGTCAGGGGCCAAGCCAGGGAGGGTTTTATAAACCAAAACCAACACCTTGAACCTTATTCAGGAGGCAACGGGCAACCAGTGCAGGCGGGCCAGGATGGGGGTGATGCGGTCAAATCTACATGCACCAACCACCAACCTGGCCGCCGCATTCTGGACCCACTGCAGTCGCCGAACAAGGTTCAAGGGGAGCCCCATGTAGAGAGCGTTGCAGTAATCCAACCTTGATATGACCAGCGCCTGCACCACTGTCCTCAGCTTCTCATCATCATCAGGCTGTAAGGGCTGGAACTTGCAACGGACAGAGGAATGCTGTGGCAAGGCCATGGCAAGGCCTTTGAGAGCCTTCTAAGCCCCTTCTTGTCGGTGCAACATCCTCATGTTCTGAACATGAGTGTACTTGGATGCCTGGAATAGTAAACAACAAATTATAATATAATATAATATAATATAATATAATATAATATAATATAATATAATATAATATAATATGATATGATATGATATGATATAAAAGGGAAGGAAATCAGAACTATAGCTGAAGGTATCCAACATTTCCTTTTCATAGTCACTAACCAGAGTTTCACGAGAAGCTAGACCTCAGCATTAAGAAATTTCATTGTAAATGTTTAAACAACATCAACTAAGAAGTAGAGGTAATTTTAGTGCCATAATTATTTTCTGACATTCATCACTGAGTCCATGATAAGTGAGAAGACAACTTTGGCACAAACATGACTTAAAGTGTTCTGCTTATACATCACCCCATAGTGCATAAAGCACTCTCAGTCTAGGCGCTTTAGATATGCAGGCTACACATTGCCCACCCCAGCCCCCAGCAAACAAGGGACTCAGTTTACTGACCCGGGGAGGATGGAGGGCTGAGCCCACCTGGAGCTGGCTACCTGAGCCCATCATGGAACTCAGGTGGTAAGCAGAGTCTTCACCTCAATACAGCAATTTAGCCACTATGCCACAAGGCTAGGATGATGAATCCAGAGTGGCCTGTCAATTTCTGCAAATTTCTATCCCAGACCATATTCTTAGTGAACTCATCATCATGATACTGTGCAACTGCAATATTTAAACAATGTGCACTGCAGCCACGGGATATCCCAAATAGCATCAGATCTAACTCTCCCCTCGCCTCATCCAATCATGTTTCTCCACAGTGGCTACTTGAATAGTGAGGGAAGCCTCTATTGACTGATATTTACATATCACAAACATTAAGCTAACGGTATTCATATAATTCATGTAATGCTCACAACTACCGTTAAGGTCCTTCTTTTGTTCGGCACATGTAAGGTGGTGTGGACTTCAGGTAGCACAATATCTTGAAGGTCTCTTTTAATGTGCATATCCCTTCAGCTGGTGGCAGAAAAACAAAGGGCCTTCACAGGCTTTGTGGCCTTTTTGCCACTGGCAAATCACGGGCTGATCAAGGGATGACAATTTCGTTTGTCGTTTTGGTGCTCTCCCCATTTTTGGTCCCTTTCATCTAATATAGTGCAATTGCACTGTTGAACACTGGAAGGAAAAGCAGAGGAAAGAGCAAGAACGAGGTGTGCCTATTTGGTTTGGACAGGTTGGGCAAATAAAACCAAGAAGCAGGAGCACACGGCAATTATTATATCTGTGAACCACTGCCACATCTTAGGGACATCATTACATGTTGCCAATTAGTAGGAGCTGCTTCATTATTTTTCTACCTCTGTTCACATCGTTGTAGCGAAAAAGTTTCGATGAAGGGGTACACTTCTGATAACAAAAATTCCATCAAAATGTCTTAGAAAATGTTCTTTGTGAATGCCTCCAGTGACAATTTCATTCCTGCTTTTAAGGTTTCTCTGTGTATTGAGAGGTTTATTTGCCAGTCCCTTTTTTTTCTGTTGAGAAATGGAGCTTTCCCTACAAATTACCTTACAATGTAATAGGAAAAAATAGTACGGAAAGACGTTCTGAATTAGAATCACCTTCCCCAAGTGCACACCTGCCTAATATTTTGAATGACAACTTCCAATATACCTTGTCTAGCAGCTGGGGTGGGGCTGGATAGCCCTGGGGTATAAGTATCTGACAGCAGAGCCAGAGGTTGAAAGTTTGACTTACCTCTATGCCTCCAGAGACTAGAGCCAGCCTCTGTGGCTTGGGGAAAACTGGACAGTCTCAGGTTGCCTCCAAAAGAAGAGAATAATAAACCACTTCTGTGCTTTCTCTACATGGACTGCCATGGTCAGAATTAACTTGACAGCACGCAATTGTTATTATTGTACTCTAACTAATACATCTTGAGGGTACCCATGGGGGGGAGCAGCTTAGAATAGTCTATAAAATCATGATTTCTAAATGAAATGCCTACATATTTATTCATTTTTTCATTTTTTCATTTTTCTTTTTTCTTCATTTTTTTCTTTTTCTTTTTCTTTTTCTTTTTCTTTTTCTTTTCTTTCTTTCTTTCTTTTTGATCAGGGGTTGTTTTCTTTGTGGGCAAGTTGTTTCCCCCCACAATTTGTTGTACACTGCCCAGTGTTCCTGAGGGAAAGCCAGGCAGTTAATAAGTACAAATATAAATAAATAAATAAATAAATAAATAAATAAATAAATAAATAAATAAATAAATAAATAAATAAATAAAGCAGTTGAGGCAGGCAAGGATTTTCTTTTCTTACTTCTTCATAAACCAATGCATGCCATTCATTATATGAAGAATAGATAAATGGTTGTATAGTTTCTGGCAGACCTCCCTCTTTTGCAACTACAGTATATGTCTGAAAATATAAAATGCTGGGGCTTTGGGGGAAGATGATTACAAATCCTACTGGAATTTTATTTGTGATATCAATATTAAGCAATATTTAAACTAAAGAGTGTGCTTTGATCTCCACATGTTTCAAGTAAGTGCCACATAAAGGTCTGTTTCTTTTTTGGTGGAACGTTCAGGCTTTTGTCTAGGGAGCAGGGGGCAGAGACCTGGATCAGTGAAAACTCCTGCAGAATCTTTTAGGCACAAACAGCCTGTGTTCCAAAGAGGGAGGAGGAATGCTTCACTTCAATATTTTGGGCTGAGATGCCTGCCTTCCACCAAATGGGACTGCAAGCAGGGAGAATAGGAAGCTTTCAATTAAGGTTGGTATCTCACCTGGGGGAAGATCTGGTGAATCTGAAAGTCTGGATTTTCCTCTTCCTGGGTCATGTGATGGAATATGTGGGATCTCCATTCCCATGGACAAGGAAGTAAAAAAAAAAAAGGCCAGCTGAGCAGTGCTTGGGGGAGGGGATAAAAATCAATTTTAAAAAAAAGCACTGAAAGCCAGCTGGCTGATGCTGGGGGGGAGGGGGGATAAAAATAAAAATAAAAAATAAAAAGCACCCGACCAGCCAGAGGACCAGCTGAGCAGCACTGGAGGGGGGGAGCGCTGACCAGCCCCAGGAACAGCCAGTAGGCGCTATGAAAAAGAAAAAGAAAAAGAAAAAGAAAATAAAGCCAGATCATCTACGCGCTCCCACAACGTCTGGGTCTAAAAAATAAGCTTTTTTAACCAAGGCAAAAAATTCCCAGCTTCTCTGGTAGGTATTGGAAAACTCGCTAAAGGGGGCATTACCGGGTTTTGTTTTTTTTAAGCCCGGTGACCATGGGGACAAGATTTTTGGACATGGTTTATCTTGAAATGTGATCTGGATTTTTAAGGACGTGTGATAGAGCCCTAAATTAAATTAACCATCATTGCAATTCACACCCACACAGTGGCACCAACAGGATTCCAGTCTACATGGCCTAACTGGGTCCAAACCAGAAGAGTTGGACATGACTTAACGACTGAACAACAACCGATGCTTTCATAAATGGAGAAGAGAGGAACATCCACAGAACATTGTTCAGCTTGAGCACATGGGCAGAATCCTGAAGAGCAGACTGCTGGTTTCTTCTAGAACTTACAGTATGGACAAGGAACTGAGGAGGGGCAATTTTTGATAATAGCCTTCTGATAAGAAGCATTGGTCATAATAATATGCTATGGCAGATTATTATTGTGGGAGATGTGGTGGGATACTCATGCCATTATTAACCATGTTCCACAGACTGAAGTTTATAGAGAATTTTACCATGTGATCAAGACAACCACAGAGAGTGCAGTTCCCTGACACTGACAAACAGGATCCTGGTATGTACGGGGCTTCCTACACCTGTAATTTATTTCCAAAAAGCCCTTCATACAATTATTAAGTGTGTAGATCACATCTGGTTATCTAATTTTCTGGGGGGTTGGCTATTCACTAAACACTACAGCCCAACTAGAAGCCCTTTCAATGAATATTTATTAAGGGCAGGATACTGTTTCTACTGAAATATTGGCCTCCACCACAGATAATAAATCACAGAAATATGAGAAGAACACGTGTCACAGCTGGTTGGTTTGGTTTTGTCCAGCATGCCAGTATCTTGCTTCATGAAGATACAGTAATTTTGAAGGTCACTGCCACAAGATGCAAGGTGCGGTAATAGCTACAAACTGGAGTTTTAATGGGCTGTTAAAGCCTTGTGGTGTGGTGGTTAAATGGCTTTACTACAGCAATAATTGTGCTCACAACCTAGAATTCAATCCTCGGTAGCTGGCTCATGGTTGACTCAGTCTTCTATCCTTCTGAGGTCAGTAAAATGAGTACCCAGTTCTTGGAGGTGACCTTCAATGTGTAGCCTGCATAAATAAATTGTAAACTGCCCAGAGAGTGCTTTCAGCACTATGGGATGGTGTATAAGCACAACACTTTGCTTTTGCTTTGCTTTTATTAGCTGTTACCAGTTGTGAAAACTATACATTTCCTGTACTTTCAAAGTATTCCTCTGTGTCCCAGTTGCTGGGGAACACAAGTGAGAGAGTTCTGTTGCCTTCATGTGCTGCTATAAGTTTCCCACAGGCAATTGGTTGGCCACTGTATGAACATAATGCAGGAGAACAAAGGCTTTTGATTTGATTCAGCAATATATATGGTTCCAAAAATGTTCTTGCCTGAAAGATTTTAGTAGGTTATACTCTGACTGAAATTCTGCTTGTCTGCACATCATGAAATATTATACCTTTTTAATATTTCTGGAACTGGCTTGGTGGTTTAGTTATTCAGCTGAGCAGCCAGAGGTTGGGAGTTTGATTCTTGACCATGCCTTCCGAAATCAAACCACCCTGTGTGTTATATGAACTTGGGCAAGTGGTATACTACTACTACTACTACTACTACTACTACTACTACTACTACTACTACTACTACTACTACTACTACTACTACAAGTTTACCAAGTACAGTAGTCCCCGGCTACATCGCAGTTTGTATATTGCAGTCCTGATATATCGCAGATTTTCATTTAGAGAGAGGTTATCTGCTTGGAGCTTCTCCCATCCCCTGCTGCAGGCAGGATTCCCTTCTCCCTATCCATCGCTGTTTGCAAACAGGCTTCCTCCAGGAGCCTCTCCCCACCATCCCAGGTGCCACCTTCTCTCTTGTCCCCAAAGAGGTCTCCTCCAGGGAGTCTTTCCCCTCCCTTGCTGTAGCTGGGATTCAACCCCCAGCCCGATCGCCTTGTTTCCAAAAAGTTCTCCTCCATGGAATCTCTCCCCACCCCTTCTGCAGCCAGAGACCTTTTTGCAAATGAGGTGATTGGAACTGGGGAATCTCAGCTGCAGAATGGGAGTGGGGAGGCTCCATGGAGATCTTTTTGCAAACAAGTTGATTGTGGTGGGGGAATCCGGGCTGCAGAAGGAGAGTGGAGAGGCTCAGGGAGGAGACCTCTTTGCAAAGGAGGCATCTGAGACTGGGGAATCCTGGCTGCAGAAGGGGTGGGAAGAGGCTCCGTGGCATCCATCATGCCACAGTTTTCACTACTGTTGCAGCATGAGGCTGTGCAACAGGATTCTAGCCTCTGAAATTAATATTAAAAACTGTGTAAGAAATGGGCCATAAATGCCTTTTGCTGTAAATGAATACCTCAGATAACCACACTGTGTTTCATAAGAAACATGTTGGCTTCATACTGAAGATTTATCATTTGATTATGGCAGCTCTAACGTCATACAGCCACATTTGATGCATGACTCCCAATATTAACTGAGACAGCTTAAAGTAAAAGTGTTTGTAAAAGCAAAAGAAACCTTCCCTTTCAATACATACACCAACAGCACAACCTTGTACATCTGTCCTCTGAGAAATAAATTCTATTGAGTTCACTGGGGAAGTGGGAACTGGATTGCAGCCTAAAAAGCCAGTTTTCACAAGTAGAGTACAATGTGTGCAATCATTCAGATATGTACTAACTTCCCCCCTGCTGGATGCCCATAAAAGCTTTGCTGCTCAAATATTTTAAGAAAATAACAAAGGGAAAATGCGGAAATCAACGTTAGAACCTCCATCCAAACATAGCTTCTGTATCAAAACAACAGCAAAAATAATTCATTTCTTATCATGGTAATTTTTTTAAGTGAATATATGAAATCTTGAATTCCCTGGGCACCTTACATTTCTCTAGGAAGCTGAAAAAGCAACAGAAACTTTCCCTTTTAGTCCATGTAAATGTGATTACAGATCTTCTATTAAGCATATTTTCAGATGTTTAATTAATTAGTTATAAATGAAGAATTAAATAATTGATTAAATAAAATTAATGCATGCATGTATTCAGTCAAGGGTAATTAACCCACCAGAAATGGATGCCTAGTGTTTTCCTGGGAATAGCAGGGAGGAGGATGGAGTTATCATAGGCAGGGGCAGGAGGTCAGCATAGGTGGAGCACTTGACTTTTAAAATGCAGCAATATAGTACCAGCATTTATTCCTTTAATAAGAAGATTGTGAAGGGGCTGTGAAGGGATAGGGGCTTCAATGGTGGTGACAACGACAATGCATTTCCCAAAGCAACACAAAGAAAATATTAAGACCATGGTGTTGTTAGTCTGTGGAATACCCTGCCACAGGATGTGGTGATGGCATCTGGCCTGGATGCCTTCAAAAGGGGATTGGACAGATTCCTGGAGGAAAAGTCCATCACAGGTTACAAACCAAGATGGAGATGTGTAATCTCCAGGCTTAAAACTGGGGTACTTCAAGGGCCAGATGCAGGGGAGTGCTATCAGGAGACAGATATCTAGTCTCTTGCGTTCCCAGACACATCTGGTGGGGCCACTGTGAGATATAGGAAGCTGGACTAGATGGGCCATTGGCCTGATCCAGCATGGCTCTTCTTATGTTCATATGTTCTTATGTTCAAGTAGCTTCCTGAAGATCATAAATGAGAAAGCTGGAGCACATGGACTTTGCGACTTTGCCAGCAATAACTGGAAATGTGCAAAATGTTGTTTTTTGGACTACAACTCCAAGAGCAGCCTGTGGAATTCTAGGGTTATAGTCCAAAGAAACAAATCTGTACACTTCTAACAACAGCAGTGCCTGTAAAAGCAAGAAAAAAAAAACCACTTCCCTCCCAAAACCCAAAAGGGGTGACACCTTTAAGTCTCTGAAATGTATTTTTCATGGTCTGGAATCCTACTTATATAACTTGATTATTATACTATAAATTATAATATAACTTTGCATAACTTTCTTTAGCTAATTAAAGCTAACTGATGAGGTTCCAGGTACATCTCATCACACACCTGGCCATTTGCC
This sequence comes from Phrynocephalus forsythii, assembly GCA_029282475.1. NCBI lineage: Eukaryota > Metazoa > Chordata > Lepidosauria > Squamata > Agamidae > Phrynocephalus > Phrynocephalus forsythii. The sequence goes on from JAPFRF010000003.1 coordinate 63,349,842, forward strand.
TGATAAGCAACCAAGGTGTCCCCTCCCCCCGCATCTCATCAATTAGCTACAATTAGCCACAAAGGAATTTATACAAATATTTTTTTAAAAGCATCAATAGAACAATGGCCATAATGAGCCTCTCTGGACTAAAGTGAAGTTCTTTGGGTGCTTCTTCGCATGGCTGGAGAATGAATTCACAGAAACTCACACTGGGGTATATTTGTGATTCTTTCGGGCACCATGAAGCATTTTGCTTTGGTCTTGTTTTCGTTTTTTTGTCATTCGCCCACACAGCCATGCTATTCCCAAAGCTGCGCAGAAAGCCTGGCAAAGTAGGCAAATCTTAGAACACCAATAGGATTCTGGCAAGGTATAACATAACAATGAGGATCATTATTACAGACCATGTTGAATATTTCATTCCCACTATCTGCTCCTTATGTCTCTGCCACCAAAGCACATAATTATATTTCATAGTAAAGCCCAGTACCCAAACATTCAGCTGCAAACAGTCTGTTTGTTTTTTAAATCAAAGATGCCCAGCCTTCTTCTCCTGGGCCCTGTGCAACCCCGAGATACCTCTCTTTTGCAAACCTTGTGCTCCCTTCACCACCTTTATTAATCTAGGTCTCTGTTTCAGTGTTACTAACTGCAGCATTAAAGCAGCTCTGCCAGGTGGGATAAAACTTCCTCTTCCCTCAGCAGCCCCCAAAGCTTACTTTTATATTGAGCACAATTTATTTACTAAATTTGTACTACACTCTGTTTTGTCCCAGCAGATCACAGTGGCTCATATGTAGATCCTGCCTAATAGGTCATCCAGGCAGTTTGCATTATGTGGTTGCTTTGTGGCTCCAACCAATTATTTCCCAAACTAAATCTATTAGGAATATGTATGAAGCATAAAGAAAAACCTTACCTTGGTAAGTTTGTACAAACTAGATAAACTCTAGAGAGTCTTCCCAGAAACAAAATTCCATTGTTTTGTTTAAATCCGATATTCAAGAAAGAACATTGTTTATGTTCAGTGTCATATTTGAAGTGTTTTTACCACCAAAAAAAGAGCCAGTTCTAAATTTGCTACAGCTCTGATTTAGTATTCTGAATGTGAACTTGACTTTCTGAGCTTACAGACATTTAATGACGGTAGGGAGAAGGATAGTTATTCTGTAAGCTAAGAAGAAATTAGCATTCCTCCCATTTCTTATTGTTAGGAAGCCCACACCAGCTTGGCTTCAATCAAGGATCTTGCTGGTGTGACAATATTGAAGTAGCTCCCTGGAGAGAAATCCTTTTCTCTTTCCTTTTTAAAGAATTTTTCCCTAAATTATATCAAGGATGATTCACAGCAATTGTGCTGCTAGTTTTAACCACCTCTTTCTTGGTGCAGTCATAAATAAGTACAAGTTACAAATACATTTTGCCTCTTCCATGTGCGATATGAAGAAAACAAAAGGATTAGTGTTGCTGAATATCAGTTCTGGCTTTTTATTAGTACTTGCTGGAGCACTCTGTACTTAGAGCTGTACACAGGAGCCCCATGGTGCAGTGGTTAAAAGCCTGTACTGCAGGTAAAACTGTGCTCAGGAGCTGGGGTTCAATCCCAGGTAGCAGGCTCATGGTTGTCTCAGCCTTCCATCCTTCTGAGGTCAGTAAAATGAGTACCCAGCTTTCGAGGCAGCAATGTATAGCCTGCATTACTGTAATTAAAACTGTAAACCACCCAGAGACTACTTGAAGTGGTATTGGGCAGTAAATAAGCAGAACACTTTAGAGAGTGTTCCCACCTTTTTTCAAACATGATGCAGTGTGTTTTTGTATCTGATGTAATAAGTCCAAAACGTCTTTGTATGAACTTTAGGAAGTGTTGAGGACCCCCTAATCCAATTTTTTGGAAAACTTATTGGGATATTGCTCACTTATTCAATCTTTTTACATTTAACACATTTTATACCACCTGACTTAGTGAAGATCCACTACTTGGGGCAGTCATGCCCATAAAATTTTATTTATTTATTTATTTATTTATTTATTGGATTTTTCTATTGCCCATCTCGCAGCAAGGCCACTCTGGGAGGTCAACAACAATTAATCAAAATACAAGACATAATCACAAACAATAAATACAATAAAAAATAAAGATAAATAATGATGACCTTAAGGATAGCATAGTAATAACATAGTAAAAACAAAAACACTGCGCAAAATCCAAAAGCAAGGCTACACATATCCTACCTACCCCTCAAGCAAAAACTAAAGCTGGATAAGAAAGAGCAGTTCTCCTCTGAGACGGAGGTCCAAGCCGCTGCCTAAGAAGGAGGATATCCCTAAAGGCTTCTTTGAACAGTGCTCTTCCTAGCAAGGTGGCTTTTGAAGCAATCAGGCAAGAACCTTTCAGCTCACGTCAAGGGTTTACCCCTCTTGGCAAATAACTCTCAGAGTCTTAATGCCAACTAAATCTATGCTGGAGTTTCCACGCAACCCACTCCAATTCATCAGGCACTTAAATGGCCTTTTTTTAAAAAGCCTTGTCTGTCCAGGTCTTTTAAAGGATCATGTACTTAGTCCCCAAGCTATAAGAGAGTCAAAGCAGACAGAGAAGAACTCTCATCCAAAAAACTGTCTGCAGTCTAAACTCAAAAGTTTAGACTGTATGCAGTTGGTTTGTATTGTCTGCTCCAGCCTTTTCTTGCTTGAGTCTGTATTTGTCTGTATGGATGCTATTGTGTTTTACGTTTTTATTTAATTTATTTTGTTTGTGGGTTGTTTTCTTTTGGGGCAAGTTGTTTTTTCACAATTTGTTGTATACTGCCTAGAGTTCCTGAGGGAAAATCGGGCAGTTAATAAGTGCAAATATAAATAAATAAAAAAATAAAAGCCAACGAAATAATGCCACAAGGGCCAGCAACACAGGCAAATAAGAAAAATAACTAAAACCAGATCAAGTGTGTGATATTACTTACATCATCAGTCACTCCAATAGTATCAACCTTGGACCTCAATGCTTCATCCCCAAACCTGTTTATATATTGAGGCAGATCTTGAGTGCCAAGCACAAGCATGGAGTGACCATCTGGCAATGTTTTGCCTGTGCCTGTAAGTGAGGAAGACAGACTATCTGACAACCAACCCAAATGAATGTGGTATGATTTGAATTTATTGTATTGACCTTCTGTGAACTGAGGAGTTCAGGTACCTCAGTTCCATGACCACAGCCAAGAGAAGTCTGAGTCACAAAGTCACATAAAGGATCAACGGTGCTTGGCAAAAATTGTGTATAACATAGCATCATGTACAACAAAAAGATCAGCAACTGTTTAAAGTCAAAGATCTATCGTGCCATTATACGATCTGTTGCACTCTATGGCATGAAATGCTGGCCAGCAACTAAAGATGTTGAATGCCACCTTGGTATCATGGAGATAAAGATGCTGCAATGGACCTCTGGCCTCACACAAAATGATCATGTGCACAATGATGACATCAGATCTAAATACGGCATCACACCAATCAAAGATGCATGAAACCTGATTGTGATGGTATGGACTAGGGATGGGCACAAAACAATGCTGTTTTGTCATGTTGTTATATAACGAAACGTAACGAAACAAAACGACACGAGGAAGTAGCAATTTGTTACAGACAAAATGAATTTTTGTTGTTGTTGAAATGAACCATTTTATTTATCTGTAAGCCACTTGGGGGAGGGATTTTTTTAAAAAGAAAACTCCGGGCTTTTTTAAAAAACATGTTTCCCTTCCCCAAGCCCCGCACACCAGCTGATCCATGCTGGGGTGGGGAAAAGGTTTTTTTCTCCCACCCCAGCACCAATCAACTGGCAGGCTGGGCTTGGAGGAGGGGGGAAAGGGTTTTTTTTAAGCCAGAAACTTTTTAAAAAAACTTTTCTCTTAGGCCAGTACACAGGCCTAAGATTTATGCCATCTTATTCCTCTTGCATTTTTTCTGGTATCATTTTGCTACTGATAAGAGTTACACAACAAGCTTAAAACCTCTGGGTGGAGCAAATATCCAGATTACCTGAAGTTTCAAAAAAGTTTAATTTATATATGTATTTGCATAGTATCCCTGCATCAAAATAAATTAAAATTGAGGAAACAAAAGTACTTCTCATTATTAGAATAAAAACAATCTTAAATTATTTTATTAACAAAATTATTACAAGTATCATTAAACGATTTAATTATTTTATGTGTTATGTATTAATTTGATTTGTATGATGCATATCTATTCTAAAGCCGGGACTCAAAGTGAATAACAAATAAGAACAACATCAAATGAAACAAGTATAATTACAATATATTTTTAGCTCACATTGTAATATAACAGTTTTACTATAAGGTGCTATGATGGTTTTGTCTTACTATTTTTTGTTTTTTCTTTTGTTTTGTATCTTGATTGAAATATAACAGAAAAGCAGTTCATTAAAGCATAAAACAAATTAAAAGGCAATTAAAACATAGTAAAAGTTTAAAACAACAACCAGGATTAATTCAAAAAAAAACACCTCTCTTATGGTTATTGTTACAAAGATACAGAGAAGATGATTTTAGGGTACAGTGCAGAGTTTTAACTACAAAGCCTATCTTAAAGGCAGGTGTCAATCAGAATAAAAGAATTAAAGATAAACTTAATCTACTTGCTTACAATATCTTATTTTGTTTTTGTTTTTATATTACAGTTTTAGATAAAAAATAAATGTTAAAACATTAAAAAAGAAAAAGAAATAAACTTGTGTGCCCTTAACTTCCAGCTCTGCCATTTCATGTTTGCCCTTACCAATTAAATTGCCTCTTTTGTGTTAATCAAACAAATAAATTACATGAAAACACAATCCATTAATCTACCAACTAAACTCAATACATATTTCTGCTACAGCTTCAAACCCAGTTACCAAACCACATTTTATTGAACTGGTACAGTGTTCCCCAACCTTGGATAACCCACATGTTTTTGGATAATAATTCCCAGAAGATTTCACTGGCAGCTGTGCTAGTAGTTCAATATTTGAGGACTCTGAATAAAGACTTATTCCTTAATATTTGTGCAAGTGAAACCCCATTGAGGGTAACGAACATCATCCACATTCTCTGCATAAAGAACAGAACAAATTATGATAGATGAAGACTCTAATCTGCTGGTGTTCAGTAGGGTTCCAGATGCTATATTTTCTATTGACTGGCTGACATTCAGTAGTAAGTGGCAACTAGAGTAGGTCCATTGAACTGATGGAACTTACTGAAGAAGTGACTCACCAAATCCTCATTGATTCAATGGGCCTACTTCAGTTGTGATGTACTATTGGATCTCAGCCAACACGTAGTAAACATCTCTGTATCATATTCTGAAGCACAGCACTGTCTGCTTGTAAACCAAGTAAATAAGGAATATTTCTAAGTGAGGCACCCCCAAGATTCAAGAGTCAATAATCCATTCACTAACAGCAAAGGTGGTTTGTAGTATATTCAGTGCATCTTCATGGTGCTTATCATCCATCTTTAGTACTTTCTTTTGTTGTTTTAATATGTATTGCAGCTGTTCCTTGTTATCAAAATGCTACCACTCCTTTCCAAGTGTTACCTAATATGGCAAGGGGGCAAAGCAACTTATTAAAAGTGAGTAAGAAGTAATTAAAATGAAACTGAACAATTCCTTTCCTAGTTTCACAAGCATATGACTTGCTTTCATTCAGACCTTTTTTCTAATGGCTATATTGGAGTTATCCACTTAAAGCTAGTGCAGAGGCATAGCTAGGGTTTACAGAGCCTGGGGACAAAATCAGTTTTGTGCCTTCAAGAGACAGGGAGGGGCTAAGGTGCCACATAGAATGCTGCAGTGGTGGGCAGGGAGTCCTCCACTCCATTCCTGAAAGGTCACCTGCAGTACGCCTTCCCATGGCTCATGGCCGAGGAGCTGTTTGGCACTAGAGATGGGCACGAAATGAATTTTTCTGTTCTGTTATTCGTTATTCATTTCGTTATGTAACAAAATGAATAACGAACCTGGCGATGAAATTGGAATGAACTGAACAGAACCACGAAAATTAGGTTCATTACATTTCATTTTCATTAATGGTGACGTGCGATGAAAAGAGCTGTTTTAAATGTTAAAAAACATCCTGAATATCCATAAAAACCCAGCGATAATTATTTATTCTGTCTGATAATACCTACCGGGGTGGGGTCCTTAAAACGTACATTTATGTCTTTTCTCAGATCGCTGCATTTTTTTCCTTTAATGGAGTTAGGGGACTTCAAACCAAAATGGCTGCCAGATGCCTAATATTGATTTCTTGGGTAAAAAAACACCCTGGACATCCATAAAAATGCAGCGATAATTATTTATTCTGCCTGATAATACCTACCGGGGAGTTGGGGTCCTTAAAACGTTTGTTTTTGTCTTTCTCCCATCGCGATGTATTTTTCTTTTCCCTTTAAGGATGACACAAAATGGATACCAGCCGCAAAATGGATGCAAGCCATGTGATGGGATCGTGTAAATTCTTGGACAACTTCAACCAATAGCATGCCTGGGTTGCAGACTGGGCAGGCAGGTCTGGCAGCAGAGGGCATAAAAAGCTCTGGCAGCCCCTGTCCTCCTTGCAGTCTGTGGTGGGAGTTAGAGTGGGATTGCTGTCTCTGTGACTTGTTATTTTCACTTTCGGCCTGCCAGGCAGGTGTGTGTCTCTGTGTTCCTGCCGGCTGCAGCCTGGCTCTTAGGGGAGAGAAAGAAGAGATTTCTCTCTTGCTTCAGTCTTGCAGCCTCCCTGTGTGCGTGCGTACCTCTCGGTGAGTACCCTCCCCTGCCCCATAGTGCAGTCACTCTGCGGCTGCCTTGCGCCCTGGGCAACGCCCGCCGCTGCCTTTGCAGCCTCCCTTTGTACCTAGTCTATACTGTGTCTCTGCCAACATCAATTTTTTTAGTGTTTTCTCTCTGGTCTGGGGTGTTGGGGGACACCACGTGCAGAAATGCTTTAAATCACGCAAAAAGTGGGTAAAAATGAAAAATGAACCAACGAACCAACGAAAAGAAATTTTTTTGAAAAATTCATGAAAAACAAAAATGAACCAAAATGGGACCCGCAAAGAAAAATGAAAAACCGAAACGTCATTTTTTTTTTATCCGTGCCCATCTCTATTTGGCATCCAATGTGGTAGCCCCAGATGCTGTGTCTGGGGACAGATGTCCCCCCCTTGCCCTTCATAGCTACGCCACTGAGCCAGTGTTGTTGTTTTTCCATCTCTCTAGTAAACCTTTTTATATGCATTTCTGTCAGATATTAGTTAGAGAAACTATGTATTAGAGAGGTGTATAAATAACTTTTCTGTATATATTTAATTGATTTCTAAGATGGAGTCTGCAAATGTGCAAAGTCACAGTGATTCAGTCTAAAGGTTTTTTTCTCTTAGACTCCAGGTGAAAAGAATGGGCTTAAATGGGTTTGGCTGATGCAAGGTGCTGCAATAGCCATGATGCAATGTGTTATCTGTTATTTGTGTCTCTATGTTATGTACTGATTATGTATGCCATGTATGATGAAATGCTGTTATTGTGTTGATTTGTCCCCATGTAACTTATCTGTGTATATATGTACTATAGCTGTTTTGTTTTAAGTAAGCTCTGACTTTGTCTGATTCTGCTTCTATGTAATTGTTCAATAAGCATTTGCTTCCGCTGGCAGAACAAATTGCAAAATACTTTGGCAATTTCTTCTTCTTTTTGAACATATAGATGTAATTGTCCTGTTCTGAAGATCATTTTGCACAGAATTTTATGACTGCTTTTTGTTAATGGAACATGATGAAGTGGCATCACATGGCTGTATGTGACCATTTTTGTACCGATGTTAGCAAGCGCAACAAGTGAAATGGTTATACAACTTATCAGTTGCACACAAATTCACACAAAGTGAAATGTTAAGCATGTGGAAATGCCAGGATATATCAAAGAAACAGGCATGACATTACAGTATTTCAAAAGTGAGACATAAACTAATTCCAGATTAGTATGTCTTTTAATCAATCTCAATTTACCAAAGCAAGTTGATTAAATAATATGTTTTTAAAACGTGGCATTAGTATATGTGGGGTGAGATGGTTCAAAAAAGTCATGTTTGAATCAGGTTTCTATCACTGCCAGGGATACTATTGATTCAAGAGCAGACTGATGCATGCTTCATTTGTTCCCTCATCTTCTGGGCATTCTTCAGAGAGAGAAAGAGAAGAGAGGGAGGAGGAGAGAGAAATTTGTGTGGTGTCTAAAATTAATTTGATTACCTTAGCTGAGTTCCTAGGGATCACATATCTGCCTCACACACAAAAACCTAAAGTAATTGGTTGCCTCATCATTATTCTCTACTGGAGATCTTCCATTTAATGGTCACTGTCAAACAAACTACTGTTGTTGCACTGAGCAGTAAGCCCTCTCTGTTTGAGTTAGAGCATCACTGGAAAAAAATCTAAACCTGCCCTCTCTGTTTGTTAAACATCCTGAATATCATCACTGGAAATTATTTATTCTGTCTGATAATACTCTGTTTATGTTTTCCTGAAGATACAAAATGGAACATTGTTGAACCTAATGTTCCTAATACAGGAACATTGTTGAGAAAAATCTCCTTTTATGCATGTATTCTTTCCAAAGGTATATTGAAAACCCTTCTACTTTCCAGAGGAAGAAAACCTGTATTTATAAATTGATAAGTATAAATTGGCAAATTGCATGTATCCAGAAAACAGGCAGTCTGATCCTCAAATTGATTTAGATGAGCCTTTTAAAGGGGGAGATACCTCAATTATACAGTAAGCAATAAAATGGAACCATGTTTAATCACTGAAAAACATGTTAAAATAAATTGGAAATGTATTACACAGAGAAACATGGATATAATTGTGGTTCTTAGTGGTGCACATATATCTACAATCATAAACAGAAGATTCGGTTAACACAGATGAATCAAAATAAAGATATTTTATTCAAGAGTATTCTTCTAATTATAATGAGAAAATATTCGGCCACTATGCTACTCAATGTATCAGTCTGATTAGTTTCCATATATATCTGTATTTGCTCAGCTGGCTTAGGAGAGCCACTCAGGGCCAATCCTACTGCTGGGCAGCATGAGATCATGCTCTCAGGCAGCAGATGCTGGTTAATACGGAAGAGGCTACAATGACAGCCCACTGTTGGCTGACAAAGAACTATGTTCTCTAATCTAGGCAGTTGCCCCCTGTTGTGGTAGAAGATACCACCAATGTCAAAAAGCAGTTCAACTAACCATTCAATAAGCTTTTCAATATATATACAGTGGTAGCTCTACTTACAAGTTTAATCTGTTCCAAATGCATGCTCTTAAGTCAAAAAATTCTTAAGTAGAGCAGCCCTATCTAATAATAAATAAATAAATAAATAAATAAATAAATAAATAAATAAATAAATAAATAAATAAATAAATAAATAAATAAATAATAGAATTTTTTAAAAACATTGTAAGTTGAGCAGACCACATCTAAAATTTGTAAGGTAGCAGTTAAAACACCAATGGTTTTTCACTCTTAAGTCGAGCCGCTTCTAAGTAGAGATACCACTTTGCCCCCCAAGCCCGGAGAAAAGAAGCCAAGACATGAGGTTTGGGTAAAATCAGGCCACACTTTATTAACTCAGCAACCAACAAACTCAGAAGAAACTGGGGGCCACCCGTAGGGCAGAAGGCTAATCCGTCTGAGGCCAGCCCTGCCCCAAATGGACCCTGGCAGGAGCGGCAATCAAATTATGGACAACCCAGCAGGTCCAACCACTCGAGGCTCCTGGCTCTGGGTAATTGCCCCCATGGGACCCAGCCTCTTACCTCCCCCCCCCGGCGTCGAGTCCTCAGGGCCTTCAGTGCCGAGGGGTGGGCCGGCAACCACTCCTATCAGGTGTCCCTTGGCTCCATACCTTACCTGCCTTCCAACCCTACCCGCCTGTGTGACCAAAGCCTGCAACAAAAAAACACACCAGACCCAGTAAACAATATTAAGAGCAGGATGGGTGAAAACACACCTGCTCCTTGTCCAGCCAATCAGGGGCAGGTCAAAAATTCCCATCCGGCTCTTTAGCGACCAGTAGCACTCGTTCTTAATTCAGGGTGGGTGGGTGGGATGCTGCTCAGCTGAAGAGAGAGGCCAGCCACCCGTTGGGAGCTCCTTTTAAAGTAGGCGCCCAGCTGGCCTCTCTGAGACACCGTCGGGCTCCCGTCTTCACCTCCCCCGGGTGGGGGGGGGCAAATTCGCTCCCGCAACGCATAGCACGCCGCAGTAGAGCTGTATATAAAAGAAGGGACCATTTTATTTTTCAACTCAGAAAGAATCCTGCCTTGGTCCATGCAGGCCTGAAAAAGCTTGCCTGTGTGAGAGAAAGACGACTAAAACAAAGTTTCACAGTCTTCTCCTTTCATAACAGGGAGCCCAGCCAGGTGGAGCTTCCCCACAGCTAGTTTCCTAGAGGCATGGGAAATTTAATCTGAAATTTGTGATTGCCTTCCAATTTGCAGGAGTCTTTCCAGTCTGAGAGAGAATAGATTTTTTTTTTGCCAAGAAGTCAGACTCTGTCTCATCCCTGTGTACTGCTTCACGCTCTCCGAAGCTTCACACCTACAAATTATCTCTTCCCTGAGATAATTGCCACACTGACCCTTGCTCATTATGAAACTGGAGCTTCTCTATAGTCTGGGCTGCCTGCAGATCCAATGCCAGCAATAGTATAGCAACTGTTGAAATATTGCTTGACACTTCTGCCTGTCCCCTCGAAAGGATGTTGGGGTTTTCATGTATATTTTTTCAAGATAACTAAAAATGACTTGTAGTCCCCTATTAGGGTGTTAAAATATTTGGCTTAACTGGAACATGAATAATGAAGGCCTGGTGTACCGTCACTAAAAGGATAAATTTGCTTTGACTCTGTGAGACCCACTGCCATTTAATTGGGACAGAATCACCATTAATTCTATTTAGCAGAGTCTCTTTGGACCAGTATAAATGCATGCTTTCCACTCTGTGTCAAACTGAATATGTTTCAATACAGACTTCCAGTACCCTCCCCCTCTAAATTTCAGCACAGTGCTATAAAAAAAAGGCCATTTTAATTGGCTGTCCATTTGGATGTCTCAGGCTAATCTGTGTAATGCTGTCAGACTAATTAACAGCATTTCTGCGAAATCATTACTAGCTGCCATATCATATGCCACAAAGCTCCTCCTGAAATGTGCCTTCTTGCAAGCCTAAATATTCTTAGAATAGTGTCTCCCATTGCAAGATGGGTCTCCTGCATATAGAATGAGCATGCTGGAGCGTGAAATGAAGCAATTTACAGGATTTGGTCCTCGGATTCAACACTAGTGATACAGCCTGTCCTGCTGCACTTGGATGCAGTAGCAATGTGTGAATGGGTCACTCTTACTCTCAGCATTTTTCTAGTTTTCTCACTGACCAGCATGTTACAGTTGAAATCCACAGTCAAAATTTCAAGCATGGAAATGTGCTCATGTTCATTTTTTTTGGGGGGGAGGGGGTTACTTCCAAGGTATACATTTCTTATACACACAAACACACCCACACCCACACACATTATAAGTTGTGTGTGTGTGTGTGTGTGTGCGTGCGTGCGTGCGCCCAAACAACTTCAAATGTATTCTTTTTTTCCCCAAATACATTTTTGCTTCCCTTTTATGTCCACAAAAGGTAATGGACTCCAAAGGCCTGTGAAATGCTCAAGGGAGTTCTCCTGCTGGCACTGCAAAGTGTTATAATGGCTTCAAAGTGCTTTCTCCCACCTCATCAGAACTTGTGCGGCTGGAAAGGGAGTTGCATAACATGAGAGCGGCTGCTGCAGAAAAGACCTTCTCTCAAGTCTTTATCAGCCATGCTTTTGAAAGTGAGAGGACCAAGAGAAGGCACTCCTCAGCTGATCTTAATACTCATAAATGGCTCATTCAAGGAGATAAGGTCTTTCAGATAAACTGGACACAAGCCATAAGGGGCATTCTATGATGTGACAACCAGTACTTTGAAAGGGGTCTGAAAACAAACTGACAACCAACGAAACCATTGTGAGGAGGGGAGGAGGTCACAATAGCCCTGCAACCAACCCCAGTCAACAGTCTGGCAGCAGCATTTTCTGCCAGCTGAACTTTCCAAACCATCTGCAGTGGCAGCTCCCAGCGGAACACATGGCCATGATCTAAACAGGAGGTAACCATAGTGTGTGAACCTGCAGATCCTCTAGCCACCCACAGCAGCTTTTAATGCCATGGCCCATGTTGTCCTTTGTGAAAAGCCATCTCTCTTGTGTGTTGGAAGCATTGCATTGTGATGTTCCCATCTTTCTGAAAGACTGGATTCAGAAGTTGGTTATTGCTTGTCCACTGGCCAGCTATGCTATGGAGTTTCCACATACAGCATTATGCCATCTATGTGAAATCAGGAGATCTGTACTGAAATGTCAACAAGGATGACACCCATCTCTGTCTCTTTTTTTCAACAAGTTCAAGTGGAACAGTGTGTGACCTGAACAGGTGCTAAGACTGAAAAGAGAGCAAATAGGCTGAGGCCCAGTGTAGACATGATTGACAACAGGGTCTGTCTGACTAGCTGAGTGGTGTTTGGCCTATGTTGGAGAACTCTCCCTAAAGAGCAGGAGCTGCACTCTGAAGTGCTCTTAGATTAGGGTGGATAATGTCTACAGGTCAATTTCCTCTGCCTCCCCTCAGCCCTCACCCCATGACCAAACACACCCTCCTCAATAGGGTTACTTTGTCTTTTCTTGTCTTGTCCTGTGTAGCCTGCATACTGTAATTAAAATGTAAACTGCCCAGAGACTACTTGAAGTGGTATGGGGTGGTATATAAGCAGAACACTTGTCATATCCTCTAGAAGGCACAATTTCACTTCAATTTTGAAAAACAAATATCCCTCCTAATTAAGCCTAAAAGAGGTATCAGGAGGAGGGCAGATCATAACAAAAATGTCCACTATGTCTTCTAAGAGGCACAAGCGTTTTCAAGTGTTAAAAAAAGGAAAGAAAGGTGCATCGAGGGACCAGGTTTATTGGGGCCTGCACACAGCATTATCATTATCTTATAGCAGTCTTTTCCATAGTGTAAACTGCAAGCACTAAGTACTGTACAGCAGGCCATGTGCTCTTTCCAGTACCAGAAAAGGATGTGTTGATGGGAACTCTTTTTTTACCTTATAGTGCTTGAGCTGGAGAAGTGGAGAAATAAAAAAAAATGATAATGTACAAAACCATCTGTAAGTCCAGGCTCAATACACAAGTAGGACCAGATTGACAAATAATATTTTATCAAAAGCAAAAGGCAAAGTGTTCTTATATACTGTGCAGTAGTGCTTAAAGCAATCTCTGAGTAGTTTACAATTAATTTATGCAGGCTACACATTGTCATTTTACCAACCTTGGAACGAATGAAGGTTGAGTCAAACATGAGCCAGCTACCTAGGGTTGTGACTAGAGATGGGCACGAAATGATTTTTTTTTGTTTCGTTATTCGATATTCATTTCATTACATAATGAAATGAATAACGAACCTAGGGGCAAATCTAACACAAAACAAACTGAACCAAGAAAAATTGGTTCGGTTAGGTTCATTTTGTTAATGGGGGGCGGAGATGTCTCCTACCTGGTGCTGGTCCGGAGGTCCTTTCACACTGAGCTGCACAGAGGGAGCACGCACCTCGTCGGTGCCATCGAGGGACGCGGCGGGCTTGAGCCTTAGCCCAGCCCTAGGAGTAGAGGTAAGAAGCAGGCCACGTTTAGGTGGCCAGAGCAGTGCGGCTTCGAAGCCGGCCCCCTTGCGCCTCCCTCCCACGGTCCATTACTGCGGGGCCAATTGGGAGGGGAGATAAGGAGGCCACACTTAGGCGGCCATAGCAGCGCGGCTTCAAAGCCGCCACCCCTTGCGCCTCCCTCCTGCAGCCCATTATCACGGGTCCAATTGGGAGGTGAGATAAGAAGGAGGCTGTGCAGTGGGTGCTGGGGAAAAAGTGGGTAAAAACAAATAACAAATTAACAAAATAATGAAATGAATTTTTTTCACAAAAATTCACAAAAAATGAAATGAAACAAACCAAACTCCTTAACAAAACAAAACAAAAAACATTTTTTTCCATTCGTGCCCATCTCTAGTTGTGATCACTGTTCTGGCTGCAGCACAGCTGTTTAACTACTGCACCATGAGGCTCCTTATAAGTGAAATTGGTACATCATTCACAATATCTGTGTATTCTGTTGGAATGATACTTGCCTAATTTTTCTCCAAGGTCTAATGTTTCAGTTACTGGATGTAATGACTATGTAAAGGCTTAGAGGGAACCAAGTAGGAAGTTCTTTGTTAAGGCAATGATTCACTTGTCCTCATTTAAGAACCCTGCATGACTCAGTTTGACTTTTAGACATTTGATCCAGCTTAGATGCTCTGTTTTACGAATTCTGGCCTTCCTAATGTTCTACAGTTCAAGCCCTACTATACTGAGTGAATCACATAGGCAGTATGTAATAAATCTAGAAACAGCATTTTACTTCCCATGTCCCACTCTAATGCCAAACTAAAAATGCAGTGATCCATTTCAGCCTTTTCCTAGATGCATTCCCACAGTTCGCAAAAACATCAGCCATCAATATTGCCCCTTGTTCAGTACTGTTGATTCCAAATGCTACGTTCTGAGAAAGAAGGGGGAAAATATTTGTATCAAAAAGTCAAACATTTTAATTAAAAAGAATAAAACATTCTTCACTGGCCCGACACAGACATTCAAGCCAAGATTTTCTTCTGGCCTCTTACATTTGAGGCAGTTAATAATAATATTGTTGTGACACCCACTCCTCTGCCTGCCTTGTGGTTGCTGTGAGCACTTTTTCAGAGCTAAAAAGTGGCAATAGGGCCAACGCCATAAACTTCTGATCAATAGTGCTGCCACTTAACTTTTGTCAAGAGAATAATCTGAGTGGCATAGTGAGCGGAAAAGGCATATAGAGAAGAAGTGGGAAAGCTGGTGGTGGGAAAACATCTCTCAGATTAATTTCGAATTGGGTTTAATGGATTCAGTTATTCTTGCAGAACAAAACAAAACCATCAGAAAAAAAGAACAAAACACAAAGGAGTTCCACATTACCTAAGCCCAATTTTGAATTGTATTACTCCATCAGGAGTGTGCTGTGCTCCATCCTATTAGCCATTGTCTTCTCCATCCATTCTGTCTCATGTGATAGAAGCATTGCCACTGGTAGAATGGTGAAGTCCTGACTTCTTCTTAAGAAAGGAGATTGGTAAGAAAGGGAATGGAGTCCAAGAGATCAGCAATGTGGCAAGGAACTCTGAACATCCCTTGTACTAAATCCTTCTCTTTCACAACTGAAAGGGTGAGAAGATACCACTGCACTCTAAGTCACAAAGCCAAGAGATGCTGGAACCTCCTAACGTATTTCTATGCAATAGAAGATAATTAGGAGTAAACACTCTCTCTCTCTCTCTCTCTCTCTCTCTCTCTCTCTCTCTCTCTCTGTGTGTGTGTGTGTGTGTGTGTGTGTGTGTGTAGTTGGGACTAGAGATGGGCACGAATTGAAAAAATTACATTTCAGTTTTTTGTTTTTTGTTGTGGGTCCATTTCAGTTCATTTTCATTTTTTTGTGAATTTTTGGGGAAAAAAAATTGTTTCGTTTTTTCATTTTTTGTTTTTTGTTTTTCATTTTTACCCGCTTTTTGCACAACTTAAAGCATTTCCACGTGCGGACATCCCCCAACACCCCATACCAGAGGGAAAACACTAAAAAAATGATGCTGCCAGAGACACAGTATAGACTAGGAACACAGGGAAGCTGCAAAGGCAGCAGCGGGTGTTGCCCAGGGTGTAAGGTAGCCACAGAGTGACTGCACTGTGGGGCAGGGGAGGGTACTCACCGAGAGGTATCTCTTCTTTCTCTCCCTTAAGAGCTAAGTTGCAGCCAGCAGGAACACAGAGACACACACCTGCCTGGCTGGCCTAAACTAACGAGTCACAGAGACAGCAATCAACCCTAACTCCCACCTCAGACTGCAAGGAGGACGGGGGCTGCCAAAGCTTTTTATGCCCTCTGTAGCTGCCACACCTACCCAGTCTGCTACCTAGGCATGCTATTGGTTGAAATTGTCCAAGAATTTACATGATCCCATCACATTGCTTGCATCCATCTTGTGGCTGGAATCCATTTTGTGTCATCCTTAAAGAGAAAAGAAAAAAATACATCGCGATGGGAGAAAGACAAAAACAAACGTTTTAAGGACCGCAACCCCCTGGTAGGTAATAATTTCAAATAATTATCACTGCATTTTTACGGATGTCCAGGGTGTTTTAATACCCAAGAAATCAATATTAGGCATCTGGGAGCCATTTTGGGTCGATGTCCCCTAACTCCCATTAAAGGAAAAAAAAAAAACAGCGATCTGAGAAAAGACATAAATGCATGTTTTAAAGACTCCAACCCCCTGGTAGGTATTATCAGGCAGAATAAATAATTATCGCTGGGTTTTTACAGATACTCAGGAGGTTTTTTTAACATTTAAAAACAGCTCATTTCATTGCACTTCACCATTAACGAAAACAAAAACGAACCTAATTTTCGTGGTTCTGTTCTGTTCGTTCCAATTTCATCACAATTTTTGTTATTCATTTCGTTATGTAATGAAACGAATAATGAAAAACAGAACGATTTTTTTTTTCATTTCATGCCCATCTCTTGTTGGGACTAAGACTAGGAATAGGGTTGTAGGATTTGCATCCAGGATTGCAGCATAATTGCAATTCTTCCCTTTAGTATTCTTTTAATGAGGTTGTCACATCTTAACTCTGACTAACATCTACATCACCACAATTGAAGGAAGAACAAAAGCATTCTCAAGGCAACAGTTTCCATGTTCAGCTAAATACATTTGCTTTCCTTATGGAATCAGCCCTGATCGGTAGGATTATGCAGGCATGATGGATGAGGCATTACAGATATGTCATGTGTTATCCATCTTTCTATCTTTGTCTTTCTATCTTCCATGAATACTGGAAGAAAGGATGCTTGAAAATGTGACTTAATCAGATGGTGGGTAAGGATTCCTAATGTTGCCATTGCTTGACAGAGAGAGTGAGTTGGGGGCAACATCAGTCATTGGGCGTATTGTAACCTTTCCCACAGGCCAAACTGCACACAATGCAGCTGTTTCCCACTAGACATGTCATGGTAGGAAGCTGCCAATCAACCAAGGACCTGTCTTTTTCACACTGCAGTTTTTCATTAAGGCACATTTTGATTCAGAAAATTAAAGATATAAGGGAAGAAGTTAGCTGTTTAATATTCAGAATTACAAATAATCTGCAAATTTCCATAGTCAAAAGAACTGCATGTTTTTTGCCATTTTTAGGGGATTTGATACCCTCAGGTCCAATATGTATTGATTCACTGTCCTCATGTAACCCATTTAGTGACAAGTGTTGAGCACACTAGTTTGGCTAGTTTGGGAAACTACAATGTTCCTGTTTGTTTGTGATCTATATCCTATTTTTCTAGTTTGGCACTAAAGTATTGCAGCTGCTCTAAAGGACTGACATTAAAAATACTGGCATAAAGGAACATCTATGGTAAGGGTATAAGATTTGACTGGACACTTGAAAGAAAAAAGATTGCTTCCTTCTTGACTGTAGGCTTGTTGCCTGATTGAG
Organism: Phrynocephalus forsythii; assembly: GCA_029282475.1. Taxonomy (NCBI): domain Eukaryota; kingdom Metazoa; phylum Chordata; class Lepidosauria; order Squamata; family Agamidae; genus Phrynocephalus; species Phrynocephalus forsythii. The sequence continues at coordinate 63,367,577 of JAPFRF010000003.1, forward strand.
AATTCTGCCCATGTTTATCTCTTTGCGGCTTGTAAAGGAAGATCCTCACTTCCATTATCCGTTGGATAATTTCACTTATGTTTCCCCGCAAGAAACTGCTGTGATGCATTTGATCAGGAGAAATTCTTCTTTTCAAAACATTTGCTGACCCTGATCCAAATAGGCTTTTATGTGAAAATAAGCAACATGCCCCCTAGAAATAATTTTAAAAATGGCTTTCTCCCACTAAATCAATTCTATTTCTGATTTTACATGGGGGTGTGTGGGGGGGAAATGTTAGGGGCTGGAAAAACTACTCCCTTGGTGTACACCTCTCAGAATACTAAGCCAGCAAGGTGAGTGGTCACGTCGTCTAGGATTCTCTAGGAGCAATGATCCAAAAATAAGTCCCCTTTTCCATTTCTGGGAGACTATGATAAGAATGTAAAACTTTCCATTCCCCTTATAGACATGTGATCACCATTCTTAAAACTGTAAATACCAACAATCGAATCAATAGCAGGATGCAGTGAATTTGGAATGCAATGCTTCCACATGCTCAGAGCTAGGCTTTTCGCACCGGCATGCTTTGAAGGGCTTTAAGTGGTCAAAGTCTTGTCACTGGGCTTTTCTGACAAGTGGCCCAATGCCCCTAGATTACAATTGCAGTACAGCATTCGTCAAGATCCCCAGGATGTTTTCCTGAGGCTGAGGACAAGACAAATTCATTTCATGCTAGTGCAAAAAGCCTAGCCCCGAGACTGTACCTGCAGTTCGACCCTATTTCATTTCTAGCCTGGGGATCAGTAAGAGGGCAAGGTGTATGGCACATAAGAGTTCTGTCTTTCAAGAGAAGGACAGCCCAGGGACCACAGGAGAAACACTTTCTTTCCCACAGGAATGCCAGTGAAGGGAGATGCTCATTCTGCCCAATGGTAGGATCGGTTCTGTTCATCATTGTCAACTTTCAGGAAAACCTTGAAAAATTATCTAATTTGCTTGACTTCTCTGAAAGCATTTTCTTGACACTTCATTGCAGACTGTAGAATTGTCTATGATGATTGTTATTAATTTGTGCTGGTTTATTGTTGAATTGGGGTTTGTATTATGAGGATTTTAGGTGAGGCATCATAGGAGGGCTTTGGCCTATAAAGGCAGTCAAGGAAGGGAAAAAGATTCTCTTAACACTGAGACATATACATCCTTATACCACAGAAGATATATTTATAGATTGTCTTTACTGACCTGGGATGTGTATATTTCCCAGAATAAAGAGGATGTGCTGTCTCCTTCTCATAATGATGTTTGACAGGGCTGACAATCAATTGAGCATTATTTCATACCAGATTCAGCTCCTCTTTCTGCCTGGTTTTCTTTTTCTTTTTTTACCCTTAGCAAAGCTCAGTATTTTGCCCCTGGTTTAGTGATGTTTTCTGGGATGAAACTTGAGTATTTTTATTTTTAAGGACTTGTCCAAATAAATGCTGCACATTCCATTAAGGCAAACTGTGCTCTTAGAGTTAAGGTGGTTCTTAAAATATATTCCAGCAGTGCTGGCCCCTGATATGTTAACCCACAGCGGTGAGGCTATATATTTATTTATATAAAATACAAAAAATATTTTTACAAAATACAAAAAATACAAAATACAAATTACCAAAAAAAGAAAACAAGAGAGAAACAGTGCATCCCTCCACCAACGGGACCATTCTTCTTATTTTCTTTCCTTATCCTCTCCGCCAGAACAGAACTGATTGTTGCACGGAAGTGTTGCCCTTATCTCTTTACAAACTGGCTTTTCTTGTAGGAGGCACAGCGGGGAATCAAACTCTCAGCTTCTAGCTCCAGCCCAAGACTTGTCAGTGGCTCTCAACCTATGGGTCCCCAGATGTTCCTGAACTGCAACTCCCAGAAATCCTTTCCAGCACAGTGAGTGGTGGAGGCTTCTGGGAGTTGCAGTCCAGGAACATCTGGGGACCCACAAGTTGAGAACCACTGACTTAAGTCATTGAGTTATCTAGCCAGTTCACTCTTTAGTATGATAAATATATATAAATAATATAACCTGAGATTGGCAAAATTACTTTTTGGACAATAGTCCCAGAATCCTATAGCCAGCAAGACTAAATCGGGGTTTTGTTTGAGAAAAAAAAAACTTTTCCAAACTGTGAACATAACACACACATCTTCAAGACAGACTAGTTCTTGTTTTCTCTTTGTGCTTAAATTGGGAGCCTAAGCATAAATTCTGCATGATTTTTTAAAAAACTTATATCAAGCTACCTGTCATAACAGGCATGAGTTCAAATTCCTACTCAGCCATTAAACAAACTAATAAATCTTTCTTGGGGCGGTAATCATTTTTCTCTCAGCTTGTGGAACAGAGGGTTACACTGATATACACGTACTGAACACCTTGAAGATTACAATGTACAATAATGTAATAAACAAATATTTTCATCAGGCAAATGGGTGCTAATGAAATATTTCCTTCGGGTTGTACATTCGGCAAGAACAGTTGACAGAACAAAACTAACTTCCAGTGGTGTCAGGAAAGTGGGATTCGGCAGCACAGTGGTTTTCAATCTTTGCTCCTCCAGATGTTTGGAATCCCTGACCTAGGGATGTGCATCCTGGGAACCAAAATCCAAAAGTGACCTATAATTGTGAAGCCACAAAACTTGCCCACCCCTTGCAGAACACTAACTTCAGCAGATCTTCCCATAACTTGAGTCAGATAGATCCAGCAGTGCAAATATTCTCATGATTATAGTCCCTTTGTTTCCACTAACAGAGACCATAGTCGCTTTGTTTCCATTAACAGAGAAAGAGTGAAGGTATTTCCTGAGACCTCTTCAGCTGCCTTGTTGGGAGGAATGGTCATGAGAATCAAGCTTGTGCTACATAAATTGCTTCTGACTTGCTCATAGCAGGGAAATGTCAGCAGATCTGAAATTGCAAAATGAGGGAGAGGTGAGGGAGAGATAGGTTATAGTAGTATTCATTCATTCATTCATTCATTCATTCATTCATTCATTCATTCATTGAAAGTTTGTGTGGCCCAATCAGCACATCAGTTCTCTGGATGTTTCACAGGAGACAGTTGCATTTCATATTAGAATGCAAATACAAGAAAGCTGTAGAATTTGCCACTATCTTTTTTGTACTAAAGGAAAATAAAAGCCATCCTGGGGTCATATTTGCAGAATGCAACACAACACAGACACGGAGAAACCAGTTTTTTTGTTGGTTTTGTTGTTTGTAACAATTGAATTGCTCAAAAGATAAAGTTCTTCACCTGATTCCAAAAATACCACAAAGAAGGCACCACTCTAATGGAAGTTGATACAATGTAATAGCACAACCACCCCAAAAGTCATGTTCTAAAGGATTCAATGAAGGTGTTTTGTGAAATGGATCTTAAAGTTTGGGTGGATATATTTGGGAGAAAGCAATCTGTTTTGTAAAATACTCCAAAAATGACAGAATCTTCTCTCATATGGATATCCACCTACTGGGGAAGGGCACTTGTCACCCAAATTCTTCATGTATTTTTGAATGTACATACAGTATATCACAGAAGTGAGTGCATCCCCTCACATTTGTAAATATTTTAGTATCTCTTTTCATGTGACAACATTGAAGAAATGACACTTGGCTACAATGTAAAACAGTGAGTATACAGCTTGTATAACAGTGTAAATGTGCTGTTCCCTCAAAATAACTCAACCCACAGCTATTTAATGTCTAAACTGCTGGCAATAAAAGTGAGTACCCCCCCTTAGTGACAATGTCCTAATTGGGCACAAAGTGTCACTATTTATTGTGGCCTTCATCATTTTCCAGCGTTGTCTTAACTCTCTTGGGCATAGAGTTCACCAGAGCTTCACAGGTTGCCACTGGAGTCCTCTTCCACTCCACCATGACGACATCACAGAGCTGGTGGATGTTAGAGACCTTGCAAAGCTCCACCTTCCTTTTTAGGATGCCCCACAGATGCTCAATAGGGTTTAGATCTGGAGACATGTTTAGCCAGTCCATCACCTTTACCCTCAACTTCTTTAGCAAGGAAGTGGTCATTTGGGAGGTGTGTTTGGGGTGGTTATCATGTTGGAATATTACCGTGTGGACCAGTCTCTGAAGGGAGGGGATCATGCTCTGCTTCAGTATGTCATAGGACATGTTGGCATTCATGGTTCCCTCAATGAACTGTAGCTACTTAGTGCCTGCAGCACTCATGTAGTTCCAGACCATGACACTCCAACTACCATGCTTGACTGTACGCACGACATACTTGTCTTTGTACTCCTCACCTGGTTGCCGCCACACACGCTTGACACCATCTGAACTAAATAAGTTTATCTTGGTCTCATCAGACCACAGGACATGGTTTCAGAAACCCATGTCCTTAGTCTGCTTGTCTGCAGCAAACCATATGCAGGCATTCCTGTGCATCATCTTTAGAAGAGGTTCCTTCTGGGACAACAGCTCTGCAGACCAATTGGATGCAGTGTGGAGCATATGGTCTGAGCACTGAGCACTGACAGGCTGACACCCCCACCACCACCACTTCAACCTCTGCAGCAATGCTGGCAGCACTCATATTTCTGTTTCCCAAAGCCAACCTCTGGATATGACGCTGAGCATGGGAACTCAGATTCTTTGGTCGACCATGGCAAGGCCTGGTCTGAATAGAACCTGTCCTGTTAAACTGCTGTATGGTTTTGGCCACCGTGCTGCAACTCAGTTTCAGGGTCTTGGCAATCTCCTTATAAATTAGGTCAGGCATGTCCAAACTTTGGCCCTCCAGATGTTTTTCACCACAACTCCCACAGTCCTTTGTCATTGGCAATCGAAGCTTAGAATTCTGGGAGTTGTGGTCCGAAACATCTGGAGGGCCAAAGTTTGGACAGACCTAGCTTAGGCTATCTTTATGAAGAGCAACAATTTTTTTCTTCAGATCCTCAGATAGTTCATTACGATGAGGTGTCATGTGGAATTTCAAGTGACTAGCATGAGAGAGGGAGACTGATAACAACAAATGTGAGAGTGAGAGTGATAACACCTGCTCCCCCTTCACATCTGAGACCTTGTGACACTAACCGGTCCATGACACCAGGGAGGGAAATGGCTACTTGGGTCCACTTTGGACATTGTCATTTAGGGGTGTACTCACTTTTGTTCCCAGCAGTTTAGACATTAATGGCTATGTGTTGTTTTATGTTGAGGGGACAGCACATTTACACTGTAATACAAGCTGTATATTCACTCCTTTACATTGCAGCCAAGTGTCATTTCTTCAGTGTTGTCACATGAAAAGATATACTAAAATATTGACAAAATGTGAGGGGGTGTACTCAGTTCTATGATATACTGTAGATCAATGTACTCTGTTCCAGCAGCATAAACATTTGAAGACTCTCAGTCAGTTTCCTCAGATGCAGAAGCTTATCCATAATAAAACATGTTCATCTTTAAAATGCTCTCTGTTAGCTTTGCTGCAAAAGTTTAACAGGGAGTCTGTCTTATTACATGGAGATGCGTGTCAAGTACCCATGGTTCCATATTCAGCTGACCAACATGAAGATACTGGAGTCTCATGTCAATCTTTTCTCTTTCTCTTCCATTTCACAGGTATTTTATCTTACTTGGGAATTGGATTTTTTAAAATTGCAGTTCAGTTTTTATCAGATCTGCCATTCCTACCTATTCCTTCCTCCCCAAAAATGCAGGTCTTATTGAGGCATATACATACAAACAGAACTTCCCCTGACATCAGTAGCGATACTGCCCAGAGTGGCCTTGTTGCTAGATGGTGCAGTATATAAATATAATAAATAAATAATAATAAATGTTAGTGAGTGTCCTCAGTGGGGGACGGAACTGCCCCTCCAATGGTGGGGAGGGGCTTTCCTCAATACAACAACCTCTTGCCCCCGCTTCATGACTAGAAAGATCAATATAATATATGTAGCCTACATTATTAGATTGTAAACCACCCAGAGAGTACTTGAAGTGCTATGTTGCGGTATGTAAGCAGAACACTTTGCTTTTTAAAAACAAAATAGAGATCCTCTTAATATATATTATGGTTTCCTTCAGACGCTACAGATTTTTGACTATGTTTGAAGAAACCAACACCATCTTCGTCACAAAATGGAAACTATCAGATGTGGCAGCATTGAGGAAGCAAGACAAGTGAGTAGTAGAGAAACAGCAGAGAATGGGAAGTGAAGAAAGACAGAGGACAAAGGGAGAAATGGAGGGGAAATTTTATCAGTGTGTAAACTCACTCTGACTACATTGAAGAAAATTTGACTATGCTATGGAATCTTACAGCAAGCAAGCCAAGTGCACTATAGAAAGGAGATAACTAGAGATGGGAATGAATCGGAAAAAATGTGATTTGTTTTGATTCTTTGTTCATCAACATCAACAAATCACAAAAATGCTAAAAATTAATCAATTTGTATTTGCTGGGGGTATCAATGCACAATGGTACCTCTACTTACGAGTTTAATCCATTCCAAATGCATGCTCATAAGTCAAACAACTTGTAAGTAGAGTTTTTTATCTTAAAAAAATGAAAAAAAATGGAAAAAAATGGGAAAAAAATGTAAGTAGAGCAGACCGCATCTAAGGGCCTTTTTACACAACCCCTAAGAAGCGCTGGTCCCTTAAATTCAGACCAGAGATCTTGAGGGTTTGTCGCTCTCCCTGTGTTCCCATCCCCTCCGCACTTCCTTGTTCTGTCTGCGTGAGGGGAGGGAGAAAAAAGGGAGAAAAGAATGCACTCTTACCTCCGGAGTGCCAGAGTGCCGGTGGAAGTTGCTCGGACCCCCCCCCGTCACTTCCTGGTTCCTCTTAAAGGGGCGGGAGGCAAAAAAAACAACAACAAAAAGAAGCGAGGAGAGCCCGGCACTCTCCACATCAAAATTTTTCACTCTCCCAGAGCAGGTACCTGAAAGGTGCGCTGGGTCGCGCTTAGGTGGGCTGGGTCACACTTAATTTTCTGTTAGCTCCGGAGCTGGTGGGGAAACATTTTTAAGCTCCGGAGCTGGGAGCCATTTGCAGCAGAGCTTAGGGGTCGTGTATAAACGCCCTAAAATGTGTAAGGCAGCAGTTAAAACGTCAACGGTTTTCTGCTCTTAAGTCAAATTGCTTGTAAGAAGAGCCACTTGTAAGTAGAGGCACCACTGTATGTGAACTGACAAAGCAGGGATGTTTGAATGAATTCATTTTTTAATTTGTGTCCATCTCTAGAGACAACAGTTCCGACCCACAATGACTCAAAACACCTTGTCTGGATTGGCTCACAGTTACTCTCTTGGAAGTGGATTTTGTTGTTGTTAAAGGCTTTTACATTGGTTCCTATAATGAACTGCTTCTGAAACCCATGTTCTTATTGGGGGTGGGGGACCAGGAGGAAACTATGGAACAATGGAGCTGAACAGGAATTGTTGAAAATTAGACAAAAGAATGGTGATCTGTTTTTCAGGCTTTTGTGTACCAGGTTGTTTTCCATTCCCATAGCAAAGGGGAAAATAACATCCCGGTCCTAATTTATTAATGGAATGTGCTAACATCAAGTTATTTATAATTTAGGCTATAAATGGATTTCGTGAACTAGAGCAAATGAGCAACACTTCAACACTAATCCCAAAACTAGTGTGAAATGTACCTTTAAAACTGCTCTTGTTTTCCAAAAATTATACACTGTGAGCATGTATTCTATTTCCGTGTGCTTCCTTTAAGTTATAAAACACCCATGCTTTTTTAAAAAGTGTGACATTAAAAAGACACCACTGCAAAACTGGAGTAAATAAAATGTTAACAGTTAGAATTCTGTAAAGAACACAGGTAGACTCGATTTATTATACGGAAGACCCACTATTCCCCCCTCATTTTGTTTTGTTTTTAGCATTTTTCAGTTATAACCACTTATGCATTTTATTTGTGCTGCTAGCAGAAGCGGAAAAAGCAGGAGGGGGTGATTACTCCTCCCTCCTGCAGCCTCCCATGTTCCCCCAAATGTAATGACCTGTCCTCCAGAGCTGTTGTGGGGATCCCTTCAGTGCAGGCTTCTCACACCAGAGGAAGCTGCAGTGGGATGGAGGCAAAAGTCGATGAGCACTACATTGGATTTTAAATATAGAATTATGTTCCTCCTTCCCCAATTAGATTTTTCAGGTTCTTTTATGCACATCACCTAAGGCCAATCTAATTTTACTCCCATAGTTGGATTTCACCCAACCTCTTCCTTTGAACTCATTATCTTAGCATACAATATTTCCATCTTGTACATGTCGATGTCTCTGTTCTTCACAGCCTGAATATGTAGACTTTCTGTACCACTGCTCCAACAAACAGCTTGTGAGACTGGACTGAATTACTTCTCACATGAGCATAAACTTTGCATTGGCTTAGGAACTGACTTCTTTAATTATTTCATTCTCACAGGTGAGAACAGAAAAATTCAATATCTTTCTGTGTGAAATCACAATCATTCATGTCCATTTTTCACACTTCAATACTTTTGGGGGGGTGAATGTGGAAGTGTTTTTGTGCCCCCCCAAAAAAAGCACACATAAAAAGCATAGTTAGTGCAAGAAACAAAATACAAAAACTTTCACAAAATATAAGAGCTTTTAATCAAAATGCAATGTTTTCAAAGCAATATATGTACACATCTCCATTCAAAAAACAAATGGCTTTTTCTTAATGCTGCTGCTTTATACTTTAATACTATTTTCCGTTGTCATATAGGAGCAAAACATCTATCTACTCCTTTTCCAATGAGAAAATCAGGGTAAAAATACTCAAATAAATAAATAAATAAATAAATAAATAAATATAGTTCACTCTCTTTCCAGTAGAGCATATCAGTGTTTTTCATCAAGGTTGACATTTATGACTCTTTGTAGTCCTAAAGCCTGTTGAAGCATTTGCCAAATACATGAACAAGGTTACATTCACGAGGGAACCTGAGCTCCATCTATAGTGTGCCCCACCCCAGATGTCACTGTGACCTTTGTGCATTGTGCACAAAGGTCTGAAGAGAATTCCATAAGTACAATCACAGGAGTTCTGTAATTATATTCAGAAAAATGACTATAAAATCTTCCTCTTTAGACCTTCACATCAGTGTAGAAGTCCATGATTTACTTCCAGGAGAGACACTTGTGGCCAGTTCAGGCACATCCTCATATCCAAGCCATGGATATAGCCTTATTCATGTGTTCAGGAAAATGCCTGAATACTGCTCCAGTGGATGCTTGTTCTCTTCTACTCACTAGGGTAAGACTGTCAGTGAGGTTACCTCTGTATAAAACCAGAAGATTGGAGTATTTCCCATATTTGCTGCAAAATAATTAGAAGCTCCGAAAGTATTTGTTTACCACTCTGTTTGATTTCCTTAGTGTTGACCCTTAATAAAATAATCAATGCCATTTGCAGCTTTGTGGTACTGAAATAAATCAATGTAATGAAAATTTATTTTGATTGCTGTTTTATGCCGTGATCATGTACTATGAGAGTATTATTGATTTGGCGAAAGTAAACTCTATTGAACTCTAAGACTGATAATAAAATAGCTATGGGCATTATTTGTGTACAAGATTCTATGACTCTACTGGATGACTGTAGTGTTATATAATCAACAGATTATAACAGATCAACAGATCAGAACAGATCAGAAACAAACAGATCAGAAACAAACAACATAGATCAGCATGATTCAGCAGCAAAACCACACAAGAACAAAAAAACCCAACAGACACAAGTAAAACATGCATTGAGCACAGCTGACTCACAGGGAGACAAATTTTCTGAGACAACCATTATGACTATAACCCCAACCTCAATGCACACATATTTGTATAAACATAAATACATGCATATGTATATTTAAAGATTAAGGTGCCATTTCTCGCCTGTAAGCTAGTGCTGCTGCACAGAAGCTGGCAACTCTAATCTTTACTGATGGACACTGGTCTGCCAACAGATAGTCTACATAAAGTGGGCCCTTGTATAACAAACAGTTTGTAATTCCTTTTTACAAATTACCACTGTACTCATAATCTCTTCCAGGAATGCTTTGCAGGATTGGATCGATAAAGGTGTCACGGAATCCAGTATAGAAGGAAAGTGCAACAAGATGTGTCCAACTGTGTCCACCACATCAGCCTCACAAAGACGTAAGTGCTGTTCATAAGGAACGTTCTTCCACCTGCCTTCCAGCAGAACTGAAGGAAGAGCATTAAATTTGGCTAGTGTGAAAGCTTTTCTGTATTTTAGAAGTGTCAGAGTATTTAAGTAGCTCGCAGGTAGAGAGGCCTGACCATTCTCTCTAAATTCAGGATAGGCAGTAGCTGCATTCACATGACGTTGCAGTTCATTATCTATGATGTGCTGGTGTAATCCCTGTTTTGCTTTTGTATAACCCATTAACAAAATAGCACTTTGTGAGATGCCTAAATTATATAATTTCTTATCCAGTGTTTTTTCCCATCTAGATGAAATTTATTAATTAGCACTAAGGGAGCCAACCCCATAGAAGTAAAGAACATTTTAAACCAGAAAATTAGCTTAAAAATCCATTCCTGAGATTCTATCAACATTTGCCTTGTTTCTAATTGTAAAAGTACATTTGGTACTTTTACAAGAAAGTACCAAATGTACTCAAGAAAGACATAGTGGAACTGGAAAAGGTGCAGAAGAGAGCTACTAAAATGATTACTGGGCTGGGGCACCTCCCTTATGAGGAAAGGCTAAAACATTTGGGGCTCTTTAGTCTGGAAAAAAGGCGCCTGAGGGGGGATATGATTGAGACATACAAAATAATGCAGGGATGAGTAAAGTGGATAGAGGGAAGCTCTTCTCCCTCTCACAAAATAGCAGAAGTAGGGGACATCCACTCAAATTGAGGGCTGGGAGAGTAAGAACAGACAAAAGAAAATATTTTTCACCCAGCACATTGTTAGTCTATGGAACTCCCTGCCACAGGATGTGGTGATGGCATCTGGCCTGGATGCCTTCAAAAGGGGGTTGGACAGATTCCTGGAGGAAAAGTCAATCACAGATTACAAACCATGATGGAGATGTGTAATCTCCAGGCTTAAAACCAGGGTACGTCAAGGGCCAGATGCAGGGGAGTGGTACCAGGAGACAGATACCTGGTCTCATGCGCTCCCAAACGCATCTAGTGGGGCCACTGTGAGATACGGGAAGCTGGACTAGATGGGCCTTTGGCCTGATCCAGCATGGCTGTTCTTATGTTCTTATGGTACACAGCTTGCAAGACCAATAATAGTTCTCAGACATTTCATTTGGGTTGACTCCATTGCAGTAAATTTTCTGTACCCACACCATTGTGCACCATATGACATCTGTGCTAACACCTTAGCAATAAAGAGCTGTATTGCTGGTGGTATACGCTGAGCTCCATTAGTGAAGAAAAAATGTATGAGTGACTTTATGCTTATCTCAGCATTTGTAATGATATTAGATGATTGAGCCTTCCAGGATCCTGAAGACTGAAAAATCAGATATGGATATTTATAATAATGTGTAGCCTGCATTACTGTAATTAAAACTGTAAACCACTCAGAGACTACTTGAAGTAGTATGGGGCAGTATGCTCGATTGGGTGATCATTTATTTGCCATTTATGTATGATCCATTTCCTGGTAAACATTAAAACTTTAGATTTATCATAATTAATTACTAACTCTTCAGTTTTGCAGTAATTGCCCAGGGCTCTTAATAACTGCCGTAGGCCAACACAGGTTAATGAGAGAAGTACCACATCATCTGCATATACCTGTAAGAGAATTGACAGAGGTCTGTCTGCTAGGTTAGGAGGATGAGAATTTATTCCAGATAAATTCCTAACCATGTAGTTGATATAGATGTTGAACAAAGTGGGAGCCAATACACAGCTTTGCTTTACACCAGCATATGTTGGGATGGCATTGGTAAGATGGCCAGCCCTGTTGCATCTCACTTTCACCCAGGTTTTTGCATAGAGGCAGCGAATCAGGAGAAACAGCCTCCTGTCAATGTTAGTTGTCTCTAATTTCTGCCAAAGCCTGTCTCGTGGGATAATATTAAATGCTGACTTAATGATGTAACTATTTTCTGATATAGGTCAAGGGCTCTTTCTGGAGAACTTGTTGTCAACAGGGAGTCCTGCACTTTGTGACAGCTTTCTGCGTGCAGAACTGCAGTTGTAAAATGGCTTAGCTGACCATCTCACCAGAAACATTCCAATTTCTGCCTCTAAACTGAGTCATGGTTCATAAACTGCACGAACATTCTGGCTCTGACAGGATAGTGTTATAATCAAAGGTTACTCTCTGTGCATGTACCAACTTCAAAACTAAGTACCAGATTTAACAGGTCATAAGAAATGATAAAATAATCAATAACTGAAGAACCACACCCTGCCAGGAAGGTATACTCCACAAATCTATCCCATTCCACTCCTCCATTTAGTAACACTAAATCCAAACTATTTATCATCCATAAAAGACATAGCCCAGAATAGTTACAGACCTGATTTTTTGACTATCTGTCAAGGATCAAGTGTCCCATCTCCATTTGCAGAACATGTTCACCAAAATGATGATTTTGACCAATTCTGGTGTTTTAAAATCTCCTGTCGGTATTATAGAGGCACTGGGGTATAGAGATATCATTCTGCTAATAAAGTTTTGCAGGGGTGTCCACCTATTCTTATTTTGTTGTTTATGCTGGATTGGAGGAAGATATACATTGATTAGAAACTTAATAACCAAGGATATTGCCATATTGGCTAATGTGGCTAACCTAATTTTGATGGCTAGAAGCTTAGTAGAAACTAATAGCCCAAGCCCTCCTTTAGATCTACCTCCCTTAGAACTTGGTTCAGCTTTCAAGGTATAACTTGTAAAACTGTCTAACTCCAGTTCTTTAGTCTCCCAAGTCTCTTGGAGGTATAGTATGTCATATTCCCTCACTGTAGCAAGCTTGGGGCTCAGCAAAACAAACAAACAAACAAACAAACAAACAAAAATATATACTCCTTTCCCCCACCCAATGGGGTGGGGAAAATGAAGGGATTTTAAAACTTTTAAAAAATGTTCCTTTTTTGCCAGCCCCCCCCCTTTTTTCTACAGCTGATCTGTGCTTGGGGGGTCAGGAAAAAAAATATGTAGCTCCTTTCCTCCACCCCATATGTAGCTCCTTTCCTCCACCCCATGGCTTGCCTGCCCTAAGCCCGCACAACTGATGGTGCTTGGGGCTCAGAATTTTTTTGTAACAAAATCCCCCGGTTTCCCGTGTCCAATGGAGTGGGGGAAAGGGCGGGATTTTAAAAACTTTTTTTATTTGCCACCTGAAGCCCGCGTTATAGCTGATTGGCGCTTGGGGGCGGCAAAACAAAGTTTACAAATCCCACTGTTTCCCACCCTGATTGAGCGGGAAGTTACACAAGCAACACACACACACACACATATACACAATACACATTAAAATGAAACAAAATGAAACAATGAAACAATATATTTTTAAAAAATCATTTCAACAAAACAAAACAAAACAACTAGAGGAAAAACAAAACAACATGCTATTTTAGTGTTTTGTGCCCATCTCTAGTGTCTATACAACTCTGGTTTTACATAATTAAAAGACAATACTTAAAGGAAAGACCAGTGGTAGCCTGTTCACAGAGAGCCAGTGCTAGTGGTAGGCAAGCTAAAATGGCCTCCTCAGACAAGAGATATTTGATGTTATGAAAAGGAAACAAATTAATAGTTATTAATTTATCATTTTTTCCTTTACTGCCAGAAAGGCACAGCTGCCCTGGTGGGACATTTTTGCCACAAATGCCAAAATAATTCAGGTGGTTTAGCTTCTATGCACTTTCAAGAGGTGGGCACAATCCACTTGTTTGCATCTGTTAATAAACATCCATGAATCAGAGAGGGGAAAAAACCTATTTAATTAAAGGTGATATCTGCTGAGTGTAGTACTGTACATTGGTGTGGATGCAGGTGAGGACCATTGTTCAGATTGGCCAATAGAGCAAGAGGCATAATTCCAAAATTGTGTGGCTAAAAGGAAGGAGAGGTGGTCAAACAGACTATTTAGCATAGATATGGATAATTACTAAATCTGTCCTGTATAGCATACTTTACATTGATTTTTATTTCTTTAAATTACATTTCTATGATTGCTTATTTCAGTGAGTTAGGTATCTAGCTGCAGAACCAAAGGCTGGAAGTTCAATTCCCCACTGTGCCTCTCAAGAAAAAAAAACCATCTTGTGTAGCCTTGGACAAGCTGCAGAGTCCCTGGATGTTCCTGAAGAAGGGAATGCCCCCAACTTCTGAGGACTCTGTCCCTAGAAAACTCTGGAAAAGGTTGCCGAAGCCAGAACTGACTTGATGACACGGTTATCACTTGTTAAATTACATTTCATAAAGTATTATTCATTTCCTGGTAACTGAGCCCAACTTATTCAGATTGCATTATGGCTAGGAACACATGAAATGCATCTGGTCCCAATTTCATTTCACTGAATGAATACAGCACTGCGTGGAAGGCACTGTAGAATACAAAGGAGAGGAGTATTGTGAAGTAGAATTCTTTTTTTTTTTTCAAGATAAGAAGAGTATGATTCCCCAAACTGCAAACTAATTTATCTGGAGTGAAGCATGGCTAGTCAAGATGTAACCTAGCCAGTTGTTCAAGTGCAGAAGGACTGTCTTTGTAACTGATCACCTTAGTTTGGTATCATCAGCAGAAATGAAGGGAGAGAATAAAGAAAGAAAGAAAGAAAGAAAGAAAGAAAGAAAGAAAGAAAGAAAGAAAGAAAGCTTGAGTGAGTAGTTTAGCAATAAACATTACTGTACATTTATGTACGTCAGCACTCAGCAATATTACCTGCACCAAATTTATGCCAGAGCTATTTGTACCAACTTTGTGTTTGTACTTCCTATTATTTTAGAGATCTTTTGGGAAACAAAAATGACAGCTCTCATGATCCTGTTGGTTAACCTGTGTCAAAGATACAACCTGTATCTTTATTCAAGCTGGGGCAGCACAAGTATCCTTGCAAAATACAGTACTGTACTTCGCTGCTTATTGTGGGGGTTACATTCCTGACCCGACCCACAATAATATCCACATTATGATTATGTCTTTATCTCTGGGTCATGTCATGACTGGGGGGGCTATTTGGGGGCTCCTACACTTACCCCAGGCCTGGTGCTGGCACGAATGGGAGTCCAACAGGCTTCCTGGGTCAGTTACAAGCCCCAGAAGTGGCTTCTGGTGGACCAAAAGTAACTTCCGGGGGGGGGGGATCACCTAGGTCTGGCCCATGGGCCAGCTGGTCCCTGGCCAACCAGAAGTAGAAACAAAAGACAAGAAAAGATTTTTTTAAATGGGCACACGGGAAACAGGCACCTCTAAAAATGGTGCGCCCCCCCGCTCCCGATGACAGCGCCGAGTGCCCACTTGGCTCTGTCATCGGGAGGGAGAAAGATTAGTTTAAAGAGGCCCCTCTTCACCTCACCCCTTGAGGAGGGAGAAAGAGGGGGCTCTTTAAACTAATCTTCCCCCCTCCCGATGGGAAACTTATGTTTCCCCAGAAAACGTGGTGCAGAGAAGCCAGTGCGGAACACCTGAGAGGCGCTGGCTGGGGGACCTCTTTCCCCCACCCCACCGTGGCAGGGGGTAGATTAAGCCTGCTCTTTCCCCCAGCCAAACATTGCACAAGCACCACACGCACGTACACACTACACACAAAATCAATAATGAATCAAAACGAACCAACGAAATGAATATTTCAAAAAAAATGAAAAATGAAAAGAAATGAACTGAACCTTAAAACAAACCAAACATAAACACATCACCATTTTTTTCAGATCGTGCCCATCTCTAATTATGTGATCCCTTGATTTTGCTACAGCTTGCATGAATCTGTATTGCTAACAAATAGGATGGCTCATTCTGCTTACTTTAGATTCATGGTTGTTATTGTTTTTATAAAATTTGGTTTAACAGATGATCTGGAAGTTGAGTCATGGCTACTGGACTTCTTTTTGAGAGATAGAAACGTTTTGCTGCTCATCCAAACAGCTTCATCGGTCTGAATACAGCTAGTGCGAGTCCTCCATCTTATAGTCAGTCAGCTGACTAACAGATGATGTGCGCAAGTATTGCACAGCCTCAGCTTCAGCATCATTGCCTTCACAGATAATTCAGATTTGCTTTGCTTTGGGACCCTTTTATTTGTCTTTCTGGCAATCGTTATCTGCAAAGCTCTCCTCCAGCACCATATTTCAAATGAATAATGTTTTTTTTCTGTCAGCTTTCTGTACTGTCCAATGCCACATATACATGGTGATCAAAAATACAGGAGTGTTGATGGTCATCATCTTGTCCTCACACGACACATCCTTACACTTTATGATATTTTCTAAGATATGCACTATTATTGTTGCCTTCATTGCAGCCCTTCTGATTTCAGTCTTCTGATTTCTTGGTTGCAGTCTCCATTTGGATTGATGATTAAACCACAGTAACCCCTCCGTGTCCTGTATTAATGGATGACTTTCAGCTCTTACAGCTGCATGATGCGGTCATGAGCCTTGGGGAAATGAGGGCCACCTCATGGATCATAAAAGCTACCAGAGAAAGAACACTGGGTATTTGACCAAGACAAAGCCTGGCACATTTGTTGATAATATATTAGCTTTATAACTCTTGGGTTTTTTTCATGATTCTTCCCTTTCCTAATAGCACCTATGTCAGAGTTAAGGTCTCTTCTTCATTTTGCATCTTAGGTTTGGAACACATTTAAGTCTCTTACTTTTTCTCAAAGTGCTTTAAAAATATTTTAATTGAGTAATGATCTCAAAATAAGAACCAGTGTGGCGTAGCAGACAGAGTGACAGTCAATGACTCAAGAAATCTGGGTTCAAATTCCCCTCAGCCATAGAAACAGCTTCTTAATTATCTCACATAACTTGAAAGACATACTAGGGTCAGATGTGACTTAATGGCACGAAAGAAAAGTAATCTCAAAAGAATATATTTAGAATTTCAAGAATATGTTCAGAATATCAGCTATTTCTCCTAAATAAATGAAAGATTCCTGCGTTCACGGTTCCTGAAAAAACAGACTGTGGTTCAGATATTTAAAAGAATATTATTTTCATTTGTTCACTGTATATAGATTAAAATAATGAAATAAATTAGTGCAACTCAGTAAGTTTTAATGTAACAACAAGTCACTATGAATCCTGCCTACTACATCCATCCTTTCTGTAGTACAGGTGATGATGGTGGGCATGAAGTGGATGTTTATAGCTGAGTATCTTTTGTCAGTTGTATTATTTCCATGCAGAATGATTCCACTTTTATCTAATGGTAAAGTTGAAAAGACCTACAACTAGAATATACTGTATTGCAACTTCGTGATTCATGTGAAGCACAAAGCATCACCGGCCAGCTGTGGCCATTCATTCTCCCCTCAGCCACCCAGACCACTCACCAGGGTCCTCTGCAGCAACCCACCAAACATTGCCAGTGGGTCAGCTGGCTCTTCCCGCCTGGCTCGTCCTACTTTCATACATAGCTGACCACTCATCAGCTGCTCAGGAAGACTCTTCCTCCTGTCTCCCCGACAGACTGGTCAGCTGCATGCAGTAGAGTCAGGAAGAGCCAGCTGGGGTGCTAGTGACAATTGGCTCTCCACCACATGGAAAGGACCCCAGCATCACGCAGAGCCTGGTGAGTGGTCCGGGTGGCTGGGGAGAGCAGGGAGGGTGATCGGCCACTGCTTTATGCTTCATACAAAGCACCCATGTCTAGTTGCAACTATATGTATCTATTTCCTTTTGTTTTAAGTTTTGTCCAGTTTTAATCCTAATAATATACATAACATGCATGTCAACCGCCTCTTCTCTAGGATTTCAATTCACTTTTATTTTGTACTTCTTCTCCCAATCAGCTATATGGCCCTTGGCAACAAAAGCAGCCTTAGCCTTAAACTTACAGCATATTATCCCTCATAATTAGAGTCCTTTGGGTAGTGGGCGGCATATAAGTTGTAAAAATAAATAAATAAATAAATAAATAAAATAATTAGAGATGGGCATGAAATGAACTTTTAGTTTGTTTCGTTATTTGTTATTCATTTCATTAACTAACAAAATGAATAACGAACCCCAAAGTGAATTTAGAACGAAACGAAATGGTGGGTCTTCCTCTGGGGAATCCATCTCAGAAACAGGGTATGGCATCATCAGGTGACTTCTTGAGAGCTACTAAAGAGGTAGTTTTAAATTTTCTGCAAACGAGATGAGGGCTCTCAGTGAGAGGACCTTTTGGTGGTCATCAACTCATAAGGTAGCCATTAAGTTGGAAGTGACCTGATGCAGATTTTCTGCCATGCCTAATGGTTTCAGTTTGACTGCGTGTACTGCAGTCAAACCAACAAGGAGTCTCATGGCACTTAAAAGTCTTGCACATTTTATTTGGCATATGCTTTTGTAGACTGAAGCCTACTTCTTCGTGCTTCCAGCAAACTGGACTGCAGCCCAAAATGCTCATGCCAAATCAAATGTGTTAGTCTTTGAGGTGTCCCAAAACTATTCATTGCTTGTGGTGAAACACACATGGCTATCCAGTTGAAAACTTTTGCGTTGACTATACTCGTTGAACACATTTCTTGGCAGGCTCTGTACGGAGTTTGTATTCCTCATTTAGGGAATCTCTGGCTGCTTTTATATCATTTGAATCAAAATAGCCAAACTTTTAACCCGATGGTCCTGCTTATATTACAGTATGTCTTGCTATATTCAGTGCAGCAAAAAAATTGCTGCATTAACTATAGCCTGATTGTGATATTAGTTCACATTTCACATTTCTCACCAGGGACTCTGAAAATATCTTTGGAAATTATGTCCTGAATGTTATCCCTTGAATTATCTGGTGCTTATCCAACCAAAGTTGGAGTTGTCAAGACAGGATTCATGGAAGTGTACATCCTACTAATGGAAGGCCACCCACAAAACATTTTATGAGATATACTAATTTTTATTTTGGTTTAGTTTTTTACAGATACGACATCCATTTCCATGCCAGAATGTAACTCAAGACAGTAAAATTACTTTGGGGCTGAAACTGTATATTATTCCAGGATGTCCTTCAATTTTCCAAAGTAATTTTACTGTCTTGAGTTACATTCTGGCATGGAAATGGATGTCGTATCTGTAAAAAACTAAACCAAAATAAAAATTAGCATATCTCAAGTTTCTGTCTTATAATAGATTCAAGATGTGCTCCTTTAAATGAGATAATGACTTCATTGCTTGCTGAGACTTTCCACACTTTCCCCTGGGATAAGCCTAAACAGCTGCTCATCAGTGCATGTCACAAGAATGCACAATGACAGCCCGAACAAAAGTTACATCCAATTAAAAGAAGTGCATAATAAAATTCATGCTTAAATCTCTGTGTCCCCTCTCTCTGACAGACAGACAGACAGACAGACAGATTTCTTCATATACTTCAAGAGATAAGAAAGCATTGTGATCACAGAGAAAATGTACCACAACTAGGGATTAATGTACAAGACTGGGGATATCAACATTTAGTTTAGAAATTGTTCACCTGTCACTTATACCAGAAACCTGCTAATGATATGGGAGTAATGTTATGAGTGTGTATTTTGACACATCCACATGGAAACTTGCCAAATTGACAGTCTAGCTGGAAGTAAAAAAAATTAAAAAATTAAAGGAACTGTCCCATATTTATTGTTATTTAATAAATAATTTAAATGTCAACTGAACGCATGCACACAAATGAGAAACTACAATGCTAAGATTTTAAATACATTTGGGTCAAGAGAGAGAGATTTTGTATGCCTTGGTTCAATCACCAAGTCAAATAGAGACTGCAGTGAAGAAGTCAGGAGACTAAAATTCGGAATGGCATCAATGAAGCAATTAAAAAATACTATCAAGTGGAAGGATGTGTCACTGGAGACCAAGATTAAGACCGTGGTCATACCTGCATTTTCTGCATAGTTTCCTGTCGGCGAACTACACAGTAAAAGATCGCAGAACCAGGAAGAGAAGCAAATTCTGCTCCCAGCCGACCACGCCCCTCGAACAGCAGTTTCAGTGAAGTTTCCTAAACTACCGCAAGGGGCTGGATTTAGAAACTTCACTCAAAAATGCTTACTTGTTTGCTTCTGTTGCAATGACAGGACATTGAAAATATGCAGTAAATTCAGTTTCTCCCCTTTCTACCCGGCTTAAAAGACGGAGCCTTGGAAACTGGAGCCAGAAAGTAGGACAAAATGTGTAGTACACAGGTTATGACAGAACCAGAATAGGAAGGTATGACACAGAGGAGAGGACACCAACTGCTCATTAAAAACCATGTGACCGCTCCCGAAAAAAATATGCAGGAAATTTAAATACGAAGGAAACCCAGGTATGACCGCGGTGTAAGATTATCCACACTCTTTTATTCCTGATCACAGTGTATAGGTGTGAGAGCCAGACAGTAAAGAAAGCTGACAGGGGGGAAAGATTGAGTTGTTTAAAATGTGGCGCTAGAGGAGAGCTTTGCAGGTACCCTGGGCTTCCAGAAAGACAAAGAAGTGGGTCCTAGCTCAAATCAAGCCTGAAATCTCTCTCTGGACACAAAAATATTGAAACTACAGCTGTCCCATTTGGGGCACATTATGAGAAGGCAGGATTCTCTGGAAAAGAAAATGTTGCTGTCAAAGGGTGAAGGCAGCAAGAAAAGAAGACCAACTATGAGATGGATCAAATTCCTAAAGGAAGCCGCAAGCTTGAGTTTGCAAGAGATGAATGGAACTGTTGAGGACAGGACATTTGGGAGAGCATTCATTCATAAGATCAGCGTAAGTTGGAGGCAACGTAACAGCACATAACAGCAGCAACAAGCTGTGGCTGGAATTCACCAGGTATGTCATCTGAACTGACTTGCTGGACCTGCCCACATACCAGAATGGATCTTCAAATTATTTTTTATCCAAAACCTGTCAGCTCTTCCAGATGGAAACCAAACCATGTGATAGCACTACATTGTTTGACTGACTGCTGCTTTTCTCCCACAGGAGCTGAAATAGGAACATCAAGGTTAGGTGAAGAAAACAGACTGCACTTGTTGAGCTACATGGCATGCTGGTCCCCATAAAACAGCTCCTTGGGTTACTCAGATGTACCCAGCAGCAGCAGCAGCGTCCTCTTCAGGCTGGGATGTTTAACGAGATGACACAGGATAGAGGGCTGCCATCCTACTTTGCTTCACATGGGTGTGCTCTCCATACTTTGAAGGATGACTAAGTAGGTTTGCTTTTGTGTAGAGTCATACAAAGCCATCCAAGTGATGATCCTAGTCCAGGGGGGTCCAAACTTCGGCCCTCCAGATGTTTTGGACCACAACTCCCAGAATTCCAAGCCTCTGTTGCTAATACCAGGGGACTATGGGAGTTGTGGTCCAACACATATGGAGGGCCAAAGTTTGGACACCACTGTCCTAGTCCAAGGAAAAAAGGAGAAAAGTTATTTATGAAGATGGAACCTGTGTGTAGTTTTCTTAATCAAATGGCACTTCATGCTAGGAAGCAGGTTACTGTTAGCAGTTGTCCGGAAAATACTGAGGCATTTACTTCCCTATAGGTCAGCTCAGGAGCTGTGCCATCAATTCTCAGCTGTTTAGCAGAGCAAGGCACTTGTTATTCGATCTGCCCATTTTGTTTTCACTGGAGCTAGCAGGTAACCGAAGTGTTAATTATTCTGTTTGTTCATTTCTCGCCAAGGTTTTCAGAGACTTTCTCCAGTCCTGACAACCTGACCCTTGCCTCCCTTGGAAGGACCTAAATTACACCCCCATGTCACATTGTGCTAAACTGATCCATGTCTTATTCCCCAATAGAGGAATAAAGCAATTTACAGCTTGCCCATGTTCAACATGATTTAAAATAGGAAGTGGGGGGGACCCCATTGCTATTCAGCTTCACTTGCAACAATGCAATCAATATTTCTAACTGAAGAAGGGCCAAGAGGTTAATAAGCAATTTTAAAAAGACATGAGTTAAATAGAATTCAGACAGTTCTCCATCCACTTTTGTAAGCAAGGAAACATGCACATATTTATAGATTTCTTTTAATCCTCAGGAATTATTTTCAAGCTAACAACAAAGTTGTTGAAAGTCTTTCCTGTCTAGCAGATGATGGTTGACTGGATCTAAGCTCTTTCTTCTAAAAAGTAAGCCTGAAAGGATATTAACATTGGAAAATTGATCTGTAATTGTGTTTTCACATTTACAGAAGCACCTAGATTTAATTGTGCAAATTGCATTATACAAAATAAAATTATGGAGAAGGCTGCTGAGAAAGAGGGTGTGTGTTTGTGGGCATGTGGGCATGCATGCATGTGTCTGTGTCTCTGTGTGTCTCTGTGTGTGTACATGGATGTGGACTCATATGTGAATTTCCAAAACATTTGTTGTTATACTGTTCAAGACTGATACACTGTTACAGGCAGGGTTGGTGTTAGGTTTTTTTGTGCCCTAGGCAAGGGGTGGGGGGTGGGGTGGGCACCGGGTGGGCAGGGCAGGGGGCGGTGGACGGGTGATGGGTGGGCGGGGGTGGGCGGGGTGGCGGATGGCAGGGGCAGCAACGGGCACGGGGGCGGACAGCGATGGGCATGGGGGGCGGTGGGGGCAGGCGGACGGCAATGGGCGGCGGGCGGGCATTGGGGGATGGACGGCGGGGGGCAGTGGTGGGGGGCAGAGGGGGACAGCAGGCTGGCCAGCGACCTCTTTCCATTTTGGTGCCCTAGGCAACTGCCTAGTTCACCTTAATGGACGCACCGGCCCTGGTTACAGGACAATGATCAAAAACAAAATTGGTTTCACACAAGACATGATACTTCTTATGTAATTTAAAACACCAAGGAAATGGACCTGTCCACAAAAGCTGCCATTAAAATATAGCAATTACTTGCTGAAAACCCCCTCCTGGCCAATGAATGAGTTCTGAATCCACTGAATTTAAGGCCACTCCTGCTGTGCTCCATCTTTGGTCCCTCCATTGCCTCAATCTAGTGGGAATACCTCTGAGGATTTCTCTGAAAGTTTTTCCCTTTTGTTTTAGTTCTTCTTTAGTTCTTCTTTACAATCCATTCAATAATTAAAGAAATTATTTAACAACTTGGTTGTCATATATGTTTACCTTCTTATGAAAGCCTACACTGAAGTACAGAGCTCCCTGAGCTCTATAAACCTCCGTCAAATCTCAGACAACTGAGAATACAAAGCACTGCACAGTCCATATCCTGAAAGTCAGTTTTACATTTTTCTTGCTTATTATATGCTCTCTCTTTTTTTGGAAGGAAAAAAAACAGCTCGTCTGGGCTGACTCAGTGTAGACTTCTGCAGAATGCCAATGCTTCCACAATCATGATTTAAATGGGAAAAGCTAACCCAGTGAGAGAAAAAAAAATTAGGGGACACAATCCCTTCCCCCCGTGCTCCTGTACTATTATTGTCAATCAGAAGCCCTTCAAAGTTGTTTTAATGAGGGAGACTGTACTCATGTTTGCTTCAGCCAATTTTATCCTATAATGGCTGCTCCACTCTGCATAGAGTTGTAGGCAAGTCTGCTTTGCCTACCCCTTCCAGAGATTTGGCATTAAAAAGTCATGCTGATCCAGGACCTGGCTGCATGGGAGTGATAACTTATATACCAGTAACTCTGATTCCTCCATGCAGCCTCTTCTTTCCCTCTGAGTCTTGTCCTACCCTCCTACCCTTTAGGTGGAGAGAATGGGATTAGCTGCTTGCATCTGGGCCAGATGGGAATTTTTGACCATTACTCAGAGTGATTGTGTGTTTTTGCCCATCACATTCTCTCTAATACGTGGGTTGTGGTGTTATACAACTCTGGTCACAATTTGGCGGGTAGTGCTAGAGGTATCAGAATTCACCCCTTGATTTAGCGCACATATAGTACAAGGTAGCCATCAATTAAATTAAATGGCATCAGTCATAAGTATAGGGTTAGGAATAGATAAAGTTAAATAAAATCAGGTCGAGATAAATTGAGGGATGTGCTGGCCTCAGCAGATGTCTGGGATGGTGAGGGATCTAAAGCAGATCTCTCATTGAATTCACACAGGGGCAGATATTCATTACCATGATACTCAGATACCTTCTCCCAATACTTATCAGGTCCTCTTGCCAATTAATAGTTAACAGTTAGAGTTAAATGTGGTTATTAATAAATTGTGGTCAATATACTTTGTCTCATCTCTTTATTCCAGGCTGTGGGGCGGGGGGCAAAGAAATCTAAGATCTTTAACCTTTCCTGATGGGCACAAACCAACACATGACATTACAGCAGGCCTGCCCATAGTCCGGCCCGCGGGCCAAATCCGGGGCGCCAGGCCATTTTCACTGCCCCGCGGTTGGCTGGCCAGCCCCTCCCTCCCTCCCCACCCGCTGCCGCTTCGGAACTTGGATGGGTGGGCGGGGGTGCAGGCGGGCCGCCGCCAATTCAGAACTTGGGGGTGGGTGGGCGGGGGTTGAGGCAGGCCGCCGCTGCCGGTTCACAACTTGGGGGTGGGTGGGTGGGGGTTGAGGCGGGCCGCCGCCGCCGCTTCAGAACTTGGGGGTGGGTGGGTGGGGGTTGAGGCAGGCCGCTGCTGCCGCTGCTTCAGAACTTGGGGGTGGGTGGATGGAGGTTGAGGCGGGCTGCCGCCACCAGCACCGTGGAGCTTGGGGGGGAGCGGGCACTCCTCCTCCTCTGGTGCCACCAGCGGCCGTGGAACTGGGTGGGTGGGTTGGGCAAGCAGGCACGCTGCTGCACCGGAGCTTAGGGGACAAGCAGGCGCTCCTCCTCATCTGCCACCTGCGTTGCCTGCATTTGGGTCCTCCCACCTCCGTTCCCCATTCCTTCCCTCCTCTCATCTGCAATGTGTTTCCTGCTTGCTTTTTTCTCCCTTCCGATATCCCTGTCTATTGATCTGCCAAAGCTTTGCAATCCCCGTGGTGGTGGTGGTGGTGGTGGTGGTGGTGGTGGTGGTGGTGGTCTTGCTCCCTCCTGACCTCCCTCCCCCATCCCCCTCGGCTTGGGCAGGGAGGCAGCAGGACCCGATGAAAATGTCTGGAAGGCAGCAAAGTTCCCGAGTGTCCTTTCAGTGGGAGGGGATGCTTCCCCTCTGCTTTCTGCCACCAGCGTCTGAGCTCCTTGTTTTGAGAGTTAGCTTGAGAAAGCGTGGACAGGAAGGACTGAGCAGAGAGAGGGGGGGGAGGGAAAGGAAGAGGGGGGAGGTAGGAGAGAAAGAGGGAGGGAAGCAGAGTAAGGAAGGAAGGACAGGAGGGAGGAAGAGAAAGAAAGGAGAGGGGGAGGAGGGAAAGAAAGATGAGGGAAGGGAGAGTGAGAGAGAAAGAAAGAAAGAAAGAAAGAAAGAAAGAAAGAAAGAAAGAAAGAAAGAAAGAAAGAAAGAAAGAAAGAAAGAAAGAAAGAAAGAAAGAAAGAAAGAAAGGAGAGGAGGGAGGGAAGAAAGAAAGAAAGAAAACGAGGAAGGAAAGAAGAAAGGAGAGGAGGGAGGAAGAAAGAAAGGAAGGAAGGAAGAGGAAGAGGAAGGGAGAAAAGGAAGCAAAGAAAGAGAGGGGGAGGGAGGGAAGAAAGAAATAAGGGAGATGGAGAGGAAAGAAAGAAAGAAAGGGGGAGGGAGAGGGAGGGAGAGGGAAAGAAAAAGAAAGAAGAGAGGAGGAGGAAGGGAGGAAGAAAGAAAGGAAAAATGAGGAAGGAAGGAAGGAAGGAGAGGAGGAGGGAGAAAAGAGAAAGTGGGAGAAAGAAAGAAAGAAAGAAAGAAAGAAAGAAAGAAAGAAAGAAAGAAAGAAAGAAAGAAAGAAAGAAAGAAAGAAAGAAAGAAGAAAGAAGGGAGAGGAGGAGGAAGGAAGGAAGGAGAGGAGGGAGGAAGGGAGAAAAGGAAGAATATTTTCCAAACCATTTATAAAATTATACATATTAATTTCTGTGCACTGAGAACAATCAAGTCCTAGGTCACAAACTGAACAATGCAATGCACAATTTTATATTTAATATGGTTAGGAAGAAATATGAATGGTTAATTCTGATTTTTTAAACATTGTTTTTAGAAAGGTTTTTTGGTTCCCCATAAACTAGTAAGTAAAGAGCTCAGGAGAGTTTTACTCAGGAGGGGTCAGTGGGTGGGGCTTGCAAGGGGTCAGTGGGGGGGGCTTACAGTGGGGGGGGGCAGCCGGCCCCCCACACATTCTCAGCCACCAGATCTGGCCCTCCTTACAAAAAGTTTGGACACCCCTGCATTACAGTAAAAAGATAGGTAGAATATAGGTAATTATCACGTTAATCACTATTGCATGCTTTTTTAGAAGGTCACTATTGTAATATTCCCTGTGCTAAGTGACTATGTGCTTGTGGTGATAACGTAGTTGAGTCTTTGGATCATGTTTTGTTTGAATGCAGTTTTTACTTAGAAGAATGTAACAGATTTATTGTGCCAATTTTGAAGAAATGTCCTGGGAGATCCAAAACAGAGCATTTGTCTCAATTATTGGTGGGCAAAAATCAACTAAATACGGAATCTGTGGCTAAATTTTTTGCTTCCATGATCAAGTTTAAAAATAAGCAACTGATTTCCCTTAGCACTGGGTCTTACGGTTCTCTGCATTTTTAACACGTCCTGGTTTTAGCTTGTATTTTAACATTTTGTATTACAAATTGGTTTTATTTATTTGTTTTTACCAAATTTCCTTCTGTGCTTTTAAATCGGGTCTATGACCGCATAATAAAGAATGAAAAATGAAAAAAACCCAACATTTAGGGCATCTGAATTAATTATTTGTGATTAAATATCTGAACATGGTGAGTTATTACATACAATTATGTTTCCAGGAAACCCTCCCCAACCCACCCCTTCCCACCCCAAAAGTCAGTTAACTAAAAGAGTTTGCAATGTTTAAGAAGGTTATGATGCCTCCTATTTCTTAAAAGCAACTAAAATATTTTGGATACTGAAAAAGTTACTTTTAATCACCTTTATAGGAGAAACAAGAAACCACTGCCCTATATCATTGCTTTGCAAAGTGTGTTTTCTTCTTGTTCAGCTCATCATTAGCTCAGTATCCACAACAGAGTATAAAACTGAAGCACATTAGTATTTGAACCATAAGATAGTCTTCCTCCACTATTATTTTGTTTGTTAAAAATTAACAGCTACTGATACCTAAGAAGAGTAAATTTATCCCTTGTTAATAGAGATGGGCACGACCAGGAGAAATGACATTTCGAGTTGTCGTTTGTCAGGACGGGTCCGTTTCGGGTCGTTTCCGTTTGTCGCAGAAATTTTCAAAAATTTGTCGTTTCCGTTTGTCGTTTGTCATTTGTGGTTTGTGTTGGGGTTGGGGTTGGGGTTGGGGTAAGTGGGCTCTGGGAGGCACCTCTCTGGGTGCCTTTGACGTCTCACCCACTAAGAAGGGAAGGGTTTCGCGTAGCCGCCGCGTACCATACATTATGTTAGGGTTGGGGGGTAAGTGGCAGAGGCACCTCTCTGGGTGCCTCTGACTCACTAAGAAGGAAAGCATACTGGCGTACTGGTGTACAAGTTAGGGGTAGGGGTAGTGGGCTCTGGATGGGAGGCACCTCTCTGGGTGCCTGTGACCCACTAAGAAGGGAAGCGTACTTGCGTACGGATCTGGGTTAGGGTTGGGGTTAGGGTAAGGGCTAGACTTAGGGTTACGTTTAAGGTTAGGGTGGGTTAGTGGGCTGCACCTCTGGGTGCCTCTGACCCACTAAGAAGGACAGTGTACTGGCGTATGGGTTAGGGTTAGGGTTAGGGTTAGTGGGCTTTTTATGCCCTCTGGCACATCCAGAAGTCTCAGTCAAAACCTGGCCATGCGATTGGTGGAATGGGTCCAAAAATTTGCATGGTCCCATCCCATGGCCAGCCCATCATTGCGTAGGTGTAAAAAAATAAAAATAAAATAAAATAAAATCAATGGAGATGTTTTATTGCAAGAAAAACCCACTGCTGCTACTATAAAAAATCAGGCATTTAAAATACCTAATTTTCAAATGTTTCTGTGGTGCTTTGGTGGGTTTTTGGACCATGATTTAAAAATAAATATTGTGGTCGCCATTTTGGATCCCCCCCCACCGCATGGCAAATGGAGACGACGAGGATGGCCCCCCAGCCTGGTACCAGCAGCCCAGGACAGGAGAGGGGGGAAGGCTGGGAAACACCCCCCCCAGAAACCACCCCTCTCTGGTAGGTGCCCTCACTGAGGCAGGCATATTTTCGCCTGCTTTTTTGGCCGGGAATCAGGGTTTTTGTTTTTTTTGTTTTTTTTAACTTTTTTCCTGTGCTGCTTGGCATTGCGCGATCGCCGCGATGCCATGAACGACAACGAAAAATCAGACCCAATTTTTCTTTTTCGGTTCGGGTTCGAGCTGGAGCGGAGTAATTCTCGTTACCGTTACCCGTTACGTAACTATGAGAACCGAAAACGGAAACGAGAATTTCGCCGCTCCGTGCCCATGTCTACTTGTTAAAGGTAAAAGTAAAGGTTCCCCCTGCACATGTATGCTAGTCATGTCCAACTCTAGGGGTGGTGCTCATCTCCATATTCAAGCCAAAGAACCAGTGTTGTGCAAGTCTGTGACCATGTGGCCAGCATAGCTGCAAGTGGCATTCCCGCTTTTTATGGCTGTACCTATTTAGCTACATGCATTTATGTGATTTTGAATTGCTAGGTTGGCAGGAGCTGGGGTTAACAGCGGGAGTTCACTCCACTGCGTGGTACCCAGGATTCGAACTACTGAGCTGCCGACTTTGTAACTGACAGTTTTCAGTGCTCTAGCCCACTGAACCACCACACCCTCTTGTTATGTTACCACTAATTATGTGTTGCAGTTAAACCATTATTGATTCAGAAAAGAATTAATTGTATATAACTGGTCATTTACAATGAATTACTTTTTTCCTGAATGTGCACTCCAAATCGTCAAATAGCAAGAAATATATACAAGCAAATCCAGTGTTACTCAATGTGTGCTTTTCAAAAGGTAAGCAGCATTTTTCTAAAAACATTTACCTCTTTGTGATCAATTTTCTGAGTCACAGATCTTTCCTGCGTTCCATACAGCAGCATCCTCTGAACCGTCTTAAGGACAACATGTCACACAGTTTGTGAGAGACCTCCCTCGTCGAATGATTAATCTACTGCTCAGATAATCACATAAAAACATGGAGAATGTATCTTAACAAAAAATGCCCACCAGCCTGCCCCACCATCCTCTAGACTGTTCTTCCTTAGAAAAACATCTGAAACAAACAAACAAAGCTCCAGGAAAAGTCAAACAACCAACCAAACTATCTGGCAGATTTAATTTGTTTGATGTTCAATCCATCTCCTTGGACATTTTAATTAGCAGCTGACTTTCTTCCAGTGTAAACAGCCGAGGCTACTTGTATTGCAATATCTTTGGTAGTTACCTGTATATCCTCTTGTCTGTTGCCAACTTTTCTCATATGTTCAACGCACTTAGCAGATGTGGCCTAAGACACATAACCGAACATATAAAAATCACATCAAATACAAATATCAAAACGTTCATATTGTTCTTTCATATTGCACTTCAATGAAACTGATACTGTTGATGAGCTGCAAGTGCCTGTGCTGGATTTTCTTTTAGCTACATTGTACATTACATTATACTGTCCAGAACTGAGAGCAACCCATATGCTGAAGATAGTTTAAATTTAGTAAAACACACCAACTTGTTCAGCATCTGTGATTATGATAGTGGGAAGGTATGACAGAGCAGAGGCTTGTAATGAATTCACACTTTGTTCATATTGTGGAAAAGCACAGCAGGTGTGCAGTTATGTGAAATTTGGGCAAGTGTGAAACTATGTCTCCCAATCCTGAACACAGTTGTTCTTCATTTCTTTTACAGAAGCTGGACAGGTCTAAGAATTTCCTGCATCCAAAAAGAGAAAACAAAGCATCTAGGCCTAGATTCAGTTGCTATACATATTCCCTGGGGGGTGGGGGTGGAATAGTGAATAGACTGATAGAATAGGACTCTGAGGAACAGGGTTCAAATCCCTGCTCAGCTCTAGAAACTCACTTGGGTAGTGGAACTGGCAAAACCACTCCTTAAATATCTCACTTAACTTGAAAGCAATATTGGGATACTATATGTCAGTGAGACTTGATGGCAGAGAAGTTAGAAACACATGATGAGAGAGCACTAAGTATAGTAGAGTCATTTAAACTGTTGTCAAATTGATTCTACATAAGTCACTACTTATGTAAACTGCTTCAATTATTCAATTTCCTCAAGTTAATACTGCCAATTCTATGCTTGCCAGTGTCTTAAAATGCCCCATGCAACCAAAATGTTTTGATTTAGTTGGGGGCCTTTCTAAGGGGAATAAAAAGTCTCAAAATACATTTTTAGCATGTTGACATTCTCTCTCTCTCTCTCTCTCTCTCTCTCTCTCTCTCTCTCTCTCTCTCTCTCTCTCTCTCTCTCTCTCTCTCTCTCTCCTTTATTTAGTTCTGTGCTGTTCTGCTCTTTTCTGTTCTGCTGGTGAATGCCTGCCCATTATTTAAAAAAAAAAAAGCTCAATGTAGCCCGGCAGCAAATTCTATACTATTTGCTACACTCAGTGTAGATCCCCTGACCCAAATACCAGGGACCTCTTTCTTTCGTTCTACTGATATGAAACTAAGCAGAGTTCTGCTTCAGTGGGCTGAGGAAATATCTACTACTGGAATCCTGCTTTCTGTACTTATAAGCACAAACATATTTGAAGACATGTTATATATGATACATTCAGACTCCCTGCCTCTCATTCTTTTAAAAAAGCCACTGTTTTAAAATTCCTGTTGTTCTTGAACTGGAAAACTGACATGCTGCAAACCAACCCGTTGGCCTGAAGCACTCTCTTTATTTCCAATAAGATATCTAGTCGTTAAATATATCACACACTGAGGCATTCTTAGGAAACAAACATTATATGGACAGCTGGAGCCTAGCACTGACTTCTGAAGCATGACCAACTATTTAAGAAGAAAGTGGGCTGTGAGGTATATATTGTTGGGAAAGAGAGCTACAAGATGGAAGGGAAGCAGTTCTGTGCCAGCATGTGATTTCCTGAATGAACAGAAAAGTTCCTTGGGAGCCTGGTTCCATTATTGAATTTGAGCTGGCCAATGATGCATTACAGAACCATGTTTGTGGTGGAAGTTCTGGTGGGAAAAGGACACTGAAGCTTTGACAGGGTAAGAGTACTCTGCCCTATTTCATTTGACAGGAACTATTTCAAGTCCTTGGTTGAATTAAGAAATCTTTCAGTTTAGTATGAAGTAGCTCCCATCTGGCCACTTTTTTATTATAGGAGGGCCAATTCCTGCTCACTTACTCCTAGGAATTTCAAGCTCTTCTCAGTTGCCCTTGACTCCAACTTCTCCAAGTAACAGCATTAAGCTCTCCTACATTGCTGGTTCATGCATGAGCAAAAGCAAAGCAAAGTGTTCTTCTTATGAAGCATTTAAAGCACTCTCAGGCAGTTTACAATTTAATTATGTAAGCTACGCATTGCATGAGCATCCACTTTTAGTGGAAATGGCCATTTTAATGGAGGGCCATGTACAAGACCAGATACAGGAAAGTTAGTACAAAACAATTAATTGTTTTATTAATCATTAAACCCTAAACTTGTTCAGGCATCCAAAACCACCCATTAGTTGAAAGCATGCCTGTCATAGCTTCTAGGGCAGTAAATCGAATCCATACAGGAAATTCAGAAACTTTGATTTTTAACTGTCTCATGTTTTTGTACTTCAACAAGACCCTTTCTCTACTGAAAACAGCAAATATGAAGATTGGGCCTGCATCTGCTTCCTTCCCACACTTTCCAATGCACCTGCTTCTCAATTCCCAAATGGGGTTTCAGCATTCTTCTTAGTAGGAACCTATTAACTGTGAACACACTGTTGACTTTTACTGATTCATTTCCCCATCTCCCCTGAATATCTTCACAATGATAGTCTGAAGGGAGATTCAAAGCAAGCTTGGTTCAGTGTACATATAAACCTCTGTTCAGTCAGGAACCCCAATAATGCAAGAAGGCTGGGGAAAGGGGCTAGGAAGCAGCACATGCTAAGATGCTGGAGGCAGGGCTGGTTCGGGTACATGATGTTACTTCGCATGAGCCTTCACATATTCAACCATCACCTGAATAGAGGTAGAGATTTAGAAAAAAGATAATATAAACTGATATAGATGTCATTGTGTAGATGAATGCACCTATTTTACAGGTCAGACATATGGTTTTTAGTCCTAGAAGGAAAGAAGATTTTAATTCCAGATAAGGGCCATGGGTGTTAGCAGCACTGCTTCCTTTATAATATCCAATTAGCATCCATTCCCATTTACATCCCAGCTCTGTACTGGCTATTCGTAGAGGTCACTGGCACTCATGCAACCATTGCTCCAAGAAGCCTATTAGCAACCCCATTTATGGCAGTTTCTTCAGCAAAAGGAGTCAAAGGTAAACAAGGCTGCCTCCTCCTCTTCTTTCTGTCAATTAGGAAAAGCATACAAAAATGAAGAACAAGACGTGCCAATTAGCTTATTTGGTGACCCTCTGTAAGTCACCCAAACGATTAATTATTTCTGCTGCCAGGCACTTTGTGTGAAAAGCCTCGTGAAGCTGTAAGCAGCATCTGATCTCAACAAACCCATGAAGAGAAGTGTGTGCAGGGTACATGTCCCATGTTGGAGTTGGAATTGATCCTCCTGGACACTAGAAGCAACCTGCAGATCCAGTCCAGACCCACAGGAGGTCTGGAACATCAGAAGGTACTGTTCTCATCATATTTTATGGATATGTCAAAGTCACATACACAACAGCAATGTTGGAAAGAGCTGTGCTTTAGATAACAGCCTTTCTCCTCTCAGAAGTATTTCTCCAGTTATGGTTTATTGGAACAACTTGCAGTGATCTATGAGCTGATGAGATCTGCCCCATTTGTTTTTTGTTTTGGCATGGCAGAGACTCAGTGGTAGTTACAGTTAACAATGGCATGCAATCAAAACCTAAGACATTGAGCCCTACCACACTTAGGTTTTGAATCGCCTTTTGCTGAAAGTCAAATCACCTTAAAAATCACTTACCGCATTTCCATTTGCTTTTTCCGCGGAGCCCCCTTGGCCATGCCCCTTTTCAGCTACTGTATCAGTTTTTCTTGAGACAGCCACCAGGGGTGGTGTTTTTTAAAACTGATTTCTAGACCACTTTTTGAAGCAATTTGGCTCATACTGCGGACACCATGCACCATTTTTTTCCGGGTTTCCCCCTCTGTATGCCTTATCCTGCCATCAGAAAAGCCAAAAAAGAAATCCTCCTGTAGTGTAATCATTTCCGCTGACTTCTCCGGTCCTTCTGCTTCCTCTTTTGGGCACAATTTTGCTTTTTCCGGTCATGGAAGTAGGCTATCAAAATCAATGCACCATGTTGTAAGTAATCTAAAGGGAGAACCAGAAAATTAGCTACATGACGTTATCCTAAAAAAATAATTTCCGAAATTGAACCAGATAATGGGAAAATGTTGGACTAAATTGGAACAAAAAGCGGTTTAGCAAAGTGCAGATGGGAAACCAGTTCTTGAGAAAATGCCCAAGTGCGGAATGCTAAATTGCTTCAGTGACCACGTGACCTGAGGAGGGTAAAATGTGATTCAAAACAAAAAGCGGTTGTTGTTTGAAGTGCGGTAGCGGCCATTATTTGTTAACTGTAATTTTAGCTGGATGAAACCAACCTTCCTCGTAAACATGTTTGCCTCACAAGCAGCATTCCTCCAATAAATATACAGGTACTTAAGCTCTGGTCCTCAACTAAGAAATTACCTGGCATCACAGAGAGAGGTTCTGTGTTGCATATCCCTCTGAAACTTATCCATTATGTAATCCCTCACAGCTTCAATGCAACTTTGCCCCACCCAGTCACTTTCTTCTTCTTTAGAAGCTATTGTGGTTCTGTGTGTGTCCTTGGAAGCCTACACATGAATAATGAAAACAACTCTGTGGAGTTTTTATATTTTTATTTTAGTTGCAGCTCCAAGAATTCTGGCTTTAAGATTTTCTATACAATTCTAGGAGGTACAATCCAAAAAAAAAAAAATCAAAAAGCCCTAGTCCTAGTTACTTTTAAGAAACAACTGAATGAAGCCTTGGAATTATAATTGTAATAAATAAGTAATCACTTACTTAAAGTAATCCGGAAGTTGAGTCATGGCCATGACTCAACTTCCAGATTAATTCACCTGGATGACTATGAATATTCACAGTCTTACTTAACATAATTTTCTATGCACAGGGTATGGAGCAGTTGAAACTTTATGAAAAAGACATAAACAAGTATTATATTAATATGGTAAATAAGTTCAGTATTAAAATACATCTATTGAAGTTCACTCATCTGGAAGTCATTCCTGTCACTTTTTCCCCAGCAAGAAAGCCCACGTCATATTGTAGGCATTCACACTCTTCATGGCAGGGATGTCCCTTTGCAGGATTTCAGCCTAGACCTCTAGAATCAAACGGTGAAGTAAAATGGAGGCATTTCAGATCCAGAAATATGTATTACCTCCAATTCATTAAGGAGCTTCACAGTGCAGGATCACAGGCTGAGGAACAGCAAGAATTTCCTGACTTTCTTTCTTTCTTTCTTTTTCCCTGCACTAAATAAAAAAATATTGCAAGGGAAAAGAATAAGCATATACACAAGATATAGTAATGTTTTCTTCAGAACAATTGTGTCAGCTCTCAGAAGCTAGGCACAGTATCAGCACCACACATATAAAAACTAAGACACATACCATAACATTTCATAGTTTACTCCACTAGACTTGCACTAGAACAACTCAATTCAGGATCATCCTGAAAATGAATCTCAAGTAATTCCACCGCATTAAATTTGAACCAGAAATTGATTTTGCCAGCTACGTAGCCATGATTTCTCTGGCGAAAACCTTGTTGTTTTCTGAAATAGCTTAATCTTGCCAATGTTTCATACATTATATCAACACAGCATCACTGAGCATTAGAGATGAGCACAAAACAGAAATATAGTGTTTTGTTTCATTTCGTTTCAGTCTTCCATTTTGTTTCATTTCATTAATAATTGGTTTTTTAAAAGAATTTTAAAATGGAACAAAACACTTCATAAGGCTGTGTATAATGGGGAGCTTTCCTTTTTTTAATTTAACAGGGAGCCCACTGCCCTAAATCAAAGACCCTAAAAACTTCCAATCAATTTGCTTTTAAGCAAAGAACCTTCTGTAAACAAGCTAGAAACCTAATGGCTAGCTGCTGCACAGAGAGATCTGAGAGATAAGGTCAATGGCTGATTGGTGGTGCGGTGAGGGAGGGAAGGAAAATATATATATTAAAAAATAACCCTACACAGTCCTGATTAATTAGGAAAAGTTAAGAAAACAATCGGTTTAGATCAACTTGAAGACACAGCCAGCAAAGTTAAGAGCTCAGCTGCACCAGGCAGATCAAGATAGAAGATAAGTGATCTCAGGGCTGCCCAACACGTTGACCACAGAGCCATTTGAAGTAGCCCTGCTGGCCTTTCAGAGTGCCGGGAAGGGAACCAAGGAGGGTCGGCAGAAGGAGGGAGGAGGAGGAGGAGGGCGAACCACCCTCGTTGGGCAAAAACCATCCACCGGGTTTGCAATTGTGGTGGCACAGATGAGGGGCCAGGCGGGAGATCCCACTCTGCTCAGGTGCCCTGCCCAGAAACAGGGGACAGCAGAGGCGTGGCTGCCCCCTCTTTCTCACCCATTGCCCCCACCTGTGTCCATGACACCGGGCCGATCCTCCTCTATGGGCTCACGGATGAGCAAAAAACATGCTTGGCGGGGGAGATCTGAAGCAGGAGGACTGCAGCAGATCCCCCACAGCAAATCCCTGCCCTTGCCATCCGGAAGGGGTGGCAGGGATCTGCCGTAGTCCCCCTGACTTGGATCTCCCCCCTGCTCAGCCTGGTCCCCGCTTCTCCCCTGAGGCCATGGAGGAGGATCAGGGCCAGTGCCATGGCTGTGGGGGGGATGGGGGAGAAGAGCTAGAGTCAGCCATACCTCTGCTGCGCCCGCCCTCTGGGCAAGGTGCCCAAGTGGAGCAGGGTCCCTCAACCTGGTCCCTCGCCACTGCCACCATCTCCATTGCTGGTCACCGCCACCATCCCCACCACATCAGGCCCAGCACCGCGGCTGCGGGTGGGGAGGCTAAAGGGCAGGAGAGCTGGTTGCCATTGCTGCAATTTGCATGCACATGCACTTCATGTAGGCACAATTAAGGTTGACCGCGGGGGACATTTATCACGGACAGTTAGGTCACAGACTGTTCAAACTTGGACAGCCCTGAGCTATCTCAACTAGACATGGGCACAACTCGGTGAAATTGTCGTTTCTGTTTTCGGTTATTGTTTCCGTTACGTAACGGAAATGGTAATGATAATTAAGCCATCAGAACTCCAACTCGAACCGAAAAAAGAAAAATTTGGTTGGGTTTTCCGTTTCCGTTTGTGGCAGCGATCGCGCAATGCGAAGCACAGAAAATGTTTTTAAAAGTTTTTTTTAAAAAAAAAATCCGACTCCTGGCCAAAAAAGCAGGCAAAAATATGCCTGCTTGAGGCTTTGCCACCTACCAGAGGGGTGGTTTCTGGGGGGGGTCCCCGGCCTTTCCCCCCCTCTTCTCCTGTCCTGGGCTGCTTGCACCAGGCTGGGGGGGTCATCCTCGTCATCTCGCCATGCCATGCGGTGGGGGGGATCCAAAATGGCGACCGCAATTTTTCTTTTGAAATCGTGGTTAAAAAACACACCAAATCACCACAGAAACATGTGAAATTTATTTATTTTACATGCCTGAATTTTAATAGTAGCAGCAGTGGGGGGTTTTATAGCAATAAAACGTCATATAGATTTTATTTTATTTTATTTTATTTTATTTTATT
Source organism: Phrynocephalus forsythii (assembly GCA_029282475.1). Classification (NCBI taxonomy): domain Eukaryota; kingdom Metazoa; phylum Chordata; class Lepidosauria; order Squamata; family Agamidae; genus Phrynocephalus; species Phrynocephalus forsythii. Next base: position 63,404,678 of record JAPFRF010000003.1, read on the forward strand.
ATTTTTTTAGACCTGCCCATTTGGGCTGGGCATGGGATGGGACCATGCAAATTGTTTGAACCATTCCACCAATGGCATCGCCAGGTTTTTGACTGACATTTCTGGATGTCTTGGAGGGCATAAAAAGCCGAGGCACCTTCCAGAAATCGCAGTCGGGTGTATGGATGTGGTTGAGGGAGGAGGGCTGGTTGCTGGTGCTGGTGCGATCGGATCGAGATTGAGGAGGGAGGCTGGAGGATTTAGGATTTAAGTTAGGCAGGCAGGGAGGGAATTGAATTTAGAAAATAATTTCTTTGATTCCCTGCAGCTTATTCTTTATTTTTCTCTGGCAGTTTGTGAGGATTTTTTTCTGATATTGGATAAAGGGGGAGGTTCGACTCGGAGTGGGAGGTGTGGATTTATTTAAAAATATATTATATACTACCATTTATTTTCTATTTTCCCAACTTCAATTTGCTTGCACACACACACATTTGGGGTGCAAGCCAAGAACAAACCTCTATCCTAAGTGATATCCTAACTGCCCACTTGCCCATCCGCCCGCGCCGCCACCCACCTGCGGCCCGCGCCGCCGCCCGCCCACTCACCCGTCCGCGGTCGCCGCCCGCCCGCTCGCCTGCCCCCCCCCGCCCCACCCACAGCCTAGGGCGCAAAAACACCTAGCGCCGGCCCTGACTGCGGGACGCCCCTATGCTCTGGGAAGTCAAATCGCGCTAAATCGCGGTGGAAACAACAAACAACAAACGGAAATGACAAATTTTTGAAAAATTTCACGACAAATAGAAACGACCCAAAACAGACCCATTCCGACAAACGAAAACTCGAAACGTCATTTTTTCTGGTCGTGCCCATGTCTAATCTCAACAGCTGAGGCGTGGGAAGGAAAACAAATCGATCAGTTTAGAAATAATTCTCCGGTTCTCAAGACAGCTGGATCAAGAGGCTAGGATGAATCATTTCATGTCCGGAAAAAAAATGGTGTTTTGTTTCATTTCTTGACTCACTGTTTGCTGTTTCATTTCGTTTCATAAAGTTTCGTAAGCTTATGAAACGACAAAACAGCATGTCATTTTTCGTAAGTTGCCCATCCCTAGGGAGCATTGCTAAGGATCCCAGGGGAACTTCAGAAGGTGTGCCCTCAGCCAACCCCAACCAACACCTGGGTGGTACAAGTCTTCATGGGTCCTTCTGAAGCTGGCTTGCATTCTGAGCAGGGATACATTTCACATTGAAAGTTCAGGATGAGGAGGTGGCCATTGCTTGAATAATGGGTCAGCAACAGTGTGCACACAACAGAAACATTGATTAAAGCAGGTGGCTAATTTTCCATTATGGTTCTAAATAAGACCATCCCATTCATTTTCTATGAGAACTTATGAAACATTTCTTCATACAGAACAAAAAGAACTTGACATTTGAAATCCAAGAGTTTTGGAAAGACAAAACCTGCAGATTTGCTCACCTTCTTGCAATCATGGGGGAAATCTGTAATTAACCAAATACTTAATATATTCCTTAGAAAATTATACATATATTTCTGCATGATGCTGTTACTCATCTCAAATCATTCCCTAGCAATTCTTACTCTTGGGGCAATGTGTAGGGAATGGCAAGCTCACTATATCAAATGCATAGTCAACTACTGCTTTTCTGAGGTAGTGGTTCTTTTTCTTTTTCTTTTTTTTGTGATTCTCGTGCAAAGAAGGGTAGTTGTAATGAAATCTTGCAGAAATTAGTGGAACAAATAGATGAAGTGGGACAGATTTCAGTGGCATTTGACAACAGGCAGCTTTTCCCTTTCATCATCTTCACATTGTACCGTGTGTGTGTGTGTGTGTGTGTGTGTGTGTGTGTGTGTGTGTGTGTGTGTGTGTGAGAGAGAGAGAGAGAGAGAGAGAGAGAGAGAGAGAGAGAGAGAGAGAGAGAGAGAGAGAGAGAGAGAGAGTTTTGAAGCAGAAAAATTAAACAATTGGCAAGATCAGACCCACAAACAGAGCAGTAGAGATAATATTGGCCAGGGGAGTAGAAAGAAAATAGCTAAGATCATATAGAAACACTCGTAAAATTATAGTAAAAATCAGAACAATCTTTTCAGTAACACAAAGCTTGATTTTCATGTTAGCAAACTGAATTACTGCTAATGGAAACTCGGTGTTCTGCCAACTGCACACAATATTGCAAAAAGCATTTACCTCCCAAAGCTTCTCTGTTGAGTCCTCCAAAAGATATTTCACATGTCATTCCTATTAGCCCCTATGAAGTTGTCAATATACTGACATCAAAGAAGTGACTTCTTACAACACTTCCCCTTAACCACTACTGAACAAGAGGCTAGGCCTCATTAGGAATTTGGATCACTGTGACAAAGAAGTTAACACAATGCATGTAAGATGAATTACTTGTATACCGTGTTTTTTTGTTTTTTTGTTTGGCAGGTGCTACTCCCTGTCAGTTCATTGAGCGTTTTACAATGAACTCTTCCCCAGCCAAGCAACTGGCAGAAAATATATTCTCTGAGACACTCTAAACCGAAGCTGTTCTGAAGAGGAAAATACCAAAACTACAGGTTCAAGCAATCAGATAACCTTTGTCCCTCCAGCCCAGAAATAATAGATGTGACACGTTTGTGGAATTTAAAATAGGGCCACAATTTTATTGATCCTAATCCATACTATTGAACCCGATCTATTTTCAAGGGGACCTACAAATACAAGTGGCTCTGGCTTCACAAGGTTATTGTGACAGGGCAGCCCTCATAAATCATATTGGGCCGGGATCATAAATCATTCTCATCTATCATATATCATAAACCTGTCTACCTGAAAAGGGTCGAGGGCTGCCAGTGTACTAAGTGTAATTTTGGCTATCCTGAGATGACGTAGCCTGGACCCTTCCCCAAACTGCCACGTCATGGGTGGGTGGACAACTGAGCCCCTCCTGACACAGGGTCTATCAGAGCCATCTTTGTTCCAAGTAATGTGCATTGCATTGCCCAGCCCTAATCCAGCAGGGAGAACATGGGACCCTCTAAATGTTATTGGACTGCCATATCCATCAGTCCTGACAAGCCTAGGCAACCCTGAGGAAGGATAGGAGTTGCAGCCAACCACATCAGGAGAGCCACAGTCCTGCCTAAGACCATCTGTGTACTGCTTGGAGTATATCTATATCAGAATTGCTTGGGGCAACGTAGAAGGTGCAGAATGTATAGAAGCATTTATCTTTTGTTATGGTGCGGGATGTCTAAGACACTTTAGCTCAAGCATGGCCAATTGTTTCTACATCAGGGATCACATTCCCTTGGACATAGTCCATTGAGGGTTGAAGACTAGCAGAGCAAAGAGCTGAAGCAGTAGGTAGGCGAACCAAAGCTGGACTGGGTCGCCCTTTCTTTTTCTTTTTCTTTTTCTGTTTCTATTTTTCTATTTCTCTCTATTATTGATTTCCATCCCACTCTGCTATCTTTCTCTCCTAACAAAGAATATTGCTTTTGTTGTTTCATTTAGGGGTCACAGAATTCTCTAGCTAATTGGGGCATTCTCGGTGTTCTCATCCAAAAAAGTGCCACCAGTCTGAACTGCTTGTGCACTTTTTGAAGCTCAGCCAATGCGTACATGCAAGTTGGGCTGGTGATACATTGAGCCTTTGTGTTGGTTATGCCTGTCAGCTCTGTACTGAAAAATTGATCCAAGCTAAGCAAGATGAGAAAAATCGAAGATATTAGTTGGGTCAACAAGGCCTGCTCTTGAGTATTGATTACTCCTTGTTGCTTCAAATTATCACTGATTGCTTCAAGAAAAGAGGTGCTGGTCGCTTGTTCCTGTCATTGACTTGGAAGCCAATATGGTGTTTCATGTGCAGGAGGTAAGTTTCTTCTCTTCTTGCATGTTCCAAAACTTTTTAAAAATAGGACTAAAAATAATACCATCATCTAACTTCATTTTGATCTCCTCACATCTAGGTCCTAAATAAATCTTACTGCCAGCAGGTTTTGCTAGAAATCTCCTTGAAAGGTGTTAATAAATCCACTGAGGCACTAGGGGTCAAGCGTATAATACCACTGAAGAAGTGATGTTTAACCATAACTAGATTTTGCCTCATAATCTGAATTGAATCCAGCAATCCAAACTGAATCAACAGCTGTAATGACTTTACTGTAAATGTGTTTACTGTGTTGGCTGTGTATATGCAGCCATTCCAAATACTTGTATGTAGGATCAAAATGTTCCTGTTCCATGGAAGATAAACAAAACGTAAATAGGACATACTTTAGCTATGGTATTTGAAGAGCAAACAAATCCTAGATATGAAATGACTCAGAGGTTACAGTGATGGCAAAACTTTGTCAAACATTAACACATAATTTGCTGAATCAAAACTGCATCAATAAGCTCATGGAAAGACGTCCCAGATTCCATCAGTGGCACTGTGGCGCTCTCCCATGTGCCTCAATCTCTTTTATTGGTGAGGCATTAGGTGGGACAGGTGGCACAGTGCCTTCTACAGTTAGGGTTCAAAATAATATTTAGATGCCTCCGTTTAATCTAATCTAGGAATGGACAGATTCCTAGAGGAAAAGTCCATCACGGGTTACAAACTATGATGGAGATGTGTGGTACTTCAAGGGCCAGATGCAGGGGAGTGGTATCAGGAGACAGATATCTAGTCTCATGTGCTCCCAAACGCATCTGGTGGGGCCGCTGTGAGATACAGGAAGCTGGACTAGATGGGCCTTTGGCCTGATCCTGCATGGCTCTTCTTATGTTCTTATGTTCTTATCACTCCTACCCAGAAAATTTTTAAGCCTTAAAAAAGCATATTCCTTGTCAATTCAATGTGTATTGAGGTATAACAAATGTTTTATTCAGGAACAAAACATGAAATCTTCGGCACTTTGCTTTAAGGTTACAGCATATTAAGTTTGAGCGTTCAGAGCTCAAATACTATGTGCTTTTCTGTTAAACTCTTAACTTGAACCAAAAGCTGACAGAGATACTTTTAACTCTACCCCTAACTTTCCCTTCCCCCTCTCTTTCTTATGTTTTTATTAGAGATGGGCAAAAAACGAAAAACGAAATGCTATTTTTCCGTTTTGTGCCCATCTCTTGTTTTTATACCTTCTCATAGCAATAATTGGCTCTGAACCTGTCCTTGTTTTTACAGTGTAGAACAAACACAAATCACCTAACCATTACAGGTACCTTCACTGAAGCTCAATGAAACACTAACATGAGGCTCCATTTGAAGGACAAAGGGCACTCATTCAAAGATGAGGATGTACACATATTAGACAGAGAAGATAGGTGGTTTGAGACAGGAGTCAGCGAAGCCATTCATGTGAGCATTGAAACCCTCTCCCTCAACAGAGGTGGTGGCCTCAGGCATAGTCTATCTGCTACTTATCAGGGTGTGCTTTCAACAGTACCTAGACAAGTCAAAAAGCTTTCACCACCAAGGCCATAGCTAACGACCCATACTTTATAGGTTTCAGCACCTTAGGCCATTGTTCACCTTAAGGCTATGGATACTATTGTCTACCTAAGGAGCCTATTCAGGCCATTGTTCATCTTATGAGCCTATTTCAGATCAGGGTGACAAGAGGTCAAAGCTGACTATAAGATGGAGGACTTGCACTAGCTGTATTCAGACTGATGAAGCTGTTTGGATGAGCAGCGAAATGTTTCTATCTTTCAAGAAACAGAAGTCCAGTAGCCATGACTCAACTTCCAGACAAAGCAACTGTGCAGCTATTGCTTCTCAGCACTGGAAGTCCCCTCAGACTCCCTTCCTATGTATATATTATTATGTGTTTTGGCTGAAAGGATTTATATTATTAGGAAATTCGTTAGCCCACATTCAATTAGCCCTGTCTCTCCCTCCAATGGGACATACAGACTAGCCTTTTGATAGTAAAACAACACTTCAGATGCACCTTTAGAAGAAAAAAGTTATGTTTACCTATAATTGTCACCTTGTAGTTAACAAGCAGAAGGAAAGAGATAAAAATGTCTTTACAGGATGGTCATGGAAAGAAGAGAGGCAAAACAAAAAGCATGAGACTATAAACAAGCAACAGCTGGCCAAATAATAATGATGGGAAAAGCTTTGTGAAGCAACTGAATGTCAAATTGTCAATTACAGGAACTTATGCCCCCTCTTATGGATGCTCACTATTTTGCAAGGTTCCAATTTTTTCCAGCATGTTTGCCAGCAGATCATTCCATCCTGATCCCTTCCTCAAAGACTCCCCAGTGGATTGCTGCCTGCTTGTGGACAGCTGGCCATACAGATCCTGGTTGTGACTTGATATTGCCATGCCATGGATATTCACATATTTAAGGGAGAACCAAGAAGTAAGGTAGAGTATCTTTTCTGGTGGGGCCACTTCAGTTTCTACTTTAGTGTGGCTGCTGGTCTGACTTTTATACTTACTTCTTTTGTGCATTTTGGTGTTTGGAAGGAAGTGTTCTTTTTAGAAAGGGGACTGTAGTACATAATACCCATGCTTGCTTCCATAGAAAGGTAGAAAACAGTTTCTATACTCAGCTTTCCAAGGTATTTTTGCTTATCTATGTTATAGACAAGGCAGGTTTACAAAACTGGAGCACAAAAATGATGCCTGAATGTACTGACACACATACTGTACATGTATAAGTACCTGCAACTGCCATCTTTATGGCAAGCTCACCACTAAGTGCTATTTCTGTCTTACCCGATGTCCCCAGCCTACAGGACCAACTAGTTGCAGCTACTTATTTCAGGTTTTTTGTTGTTGTTTATTGGATTCTTACTGGTCAAACTGGCATTGCCCAGATCACTGTCATTTATCCACAAGCAAACTTTAAAATCTGATTGTTTGAACAAAAATTCTGTAATTTCAACAGGGGGTATAAACCAACCATTAAATTAAACTGCCTTCTCCTTGTGGGAATTCTACACAAGAGAATTTACACAAAAAGAGTGCATTTCTGGGTAAGTTGATTGAGAGGGTGGTGGCTGACCATCCAGAGGCATTCTTCCAGGAAGCTTATAGCCTAGATTAGTGGTGGTGAACCTTCAGCACTCCAGAAGTTTTGGACCACAACTCTCACAGTCCTTTGCCATTGGCAACACAGGCTTGGAATTCTGGGAGTTGTAGTCCAAAACATCTGGAGTGTCAAAGGTTCGCCACCACTGGCCTAGATCCATTTCAGTCTGAGTTCTGGCTACACCATGAGATTGAAATGGCTTTGGTCACCTTAGAAGACAGTGTGCTGAAGGAGGCAGATAGGGGAGGTTTAACTCTGCTGGTCCTCCTGAATCTTTCTGTGGCCTTTCATACTGTTGATAGTGGGATGGCTATTAAGGTTGGGACTTGAGGGGCTCCATTGTTTGGTGGCTTCAGGCCTTCCATGAGGGCCCATCCCAGATAGTACAACTTGGGGAGGCATTGTCCACTCTTGGGGTCCTGCAGTGATCAGCAATTTTTCCAATGCTTTTTAAAAATGATATGAAATTTCTGGGGAAAGCCATAAGGAAATACGAAGTTCATTGTTATTAGTACAAGGATAGCACACACCTTTCTTTCCTTTTTTCCATCTGCAGTGGACACTTTGCTGGTCCTTGAGCACTATCTGGTGTCAATAATGAACTGGATGAGGGCCAACAAGCTGAAACTGAATCCAGATAAGACAGAGATCCTACTGCTGAAAGAATCATTGGACAAGTTAGAGGGATATTTACCTGGGTTCAATGAGGATACACTCTCTCTGAAGAATCAGGTTCTCTGCTAGGGGGAGGTACTCTATGCAGAAACAAATATCTGCTATGGCCAAAAGTGCTTTTTATCAACTTTGGCTGATTGCTCAGCTGCAGCTTTCCTGAACAAGCAATGCCTAAAAAAGTGGTCCATACATAAGTTGGTACTCTCCAAAACAGAATACTGTAATGATCTCTGTCTAGGGCTTTCCTTGAAGCCAGTTCAGAAACATCAGCCAGACAAAGATGTGGTAGCCATTCTGATTAAAAGCAGATATGCACACATATTTCCAGTCTTGGAACACTTTTATTAGTTCCCTGTTAGTTTCTGTGCCCAGTTTAAGGTGCTGCTCATAACCTATAAAGCCCTTAATGACTTAGTGCCTCAGTATTTGACAGAATGCCTTTCTCCTAAAAAGAGCTACCCATCTCAAATGCTCCTCACAGTCCTTGAGGTTGAAAATCATGACACCTAAGGAGGTAAAAAAAAAGGCAACACAAAGAACTAAGCTATCTCAGCTGTGGGCCTACTCCTTCTTGAACAAGCGTCATACAGAGGTTTACTAGGCACTCTCTTTGCCATTGCTCTCTGGTTTAAGGAAGCTAATTAATGCCAAATTATATAAAGCTGCATTTTGCTAGTGTAAACATTGTCCTGGGATGCTGAAATGAGTTTGAATTTGTGTATTTATATTTAAAAGCAGTTTCAACAGTGTATTTTGCTGTATTGTTGCATTCATTATAGTGTTGCTATGTTTTTATTGCATATTGTAAACTGTCCTGAGCATGGCAGCACTAATGAGGTGAGAAAGAAATGGAAATCAAACAATAAATCCCCCATAAGAGATAATTTGACCCAGAAATGCTATGATTTGTGGACTGCATGTCTTTCTTCTCAAGCTGGGTATCCTCCTACCACAGAAAGAATAATAGACTTGCTTCCTGTCCATTTCAACAAGAGCACTTCAAAGCCAATTTTGTATCAGTGAGCAGCATATGGTACCAATGTAATCCACAACGAAGTTCAGTCGCATAACCAGTCTGCCACACAAACATCTAACCTTCTGAGACTTGCCTGTGACAAGTTGTAATAATTAATGAGGTCACCTTATGCAAATCATTGAAGTTAGTGGCACCATGCCAGTTTACACCATCTGTGGGCACAAACCTACATCCTTCCATAGCTGGCAGAAGTATATTTGGAGAGAGAGAGAGAGAGAGAGAGAGAGAGAGAGATTCAAGTGGTTTAGACATTTTGGTAATGGGTATACGGGAAACCATAGAGGTTAAGCCTGGAAAATCTATCAACTTCTATTGCTCTGCACATATGATTAAAACTCACTTTGTATGCATTGTTTGGGGGATGAGGATGTATTGATCAAACAGGAAGGAGCAGTAAGAGAAAGAAAGACTGAGAAAGAATAAGGCAAGGATACACATAGGAGTTTTGAATGCAGTGCAAGAGAACTTGAAAATCCTAGGTATGTGCAAAGATAAAAGATTTCCAATACTTAAAAAAAAAAAAAAACCAGAATTTTAGGTAGAATTTCAAAGACCCACTCAAGGCAATGAGAAGTATTAGGGCTGACACTGGAGCAAATGATGAAATATATATTATCCTGTAAACAAAGGTTATGAAACTATTAATTCCACAGTTACAAATACCTACTTGCCAAAGCCTAGAAAAGTATAATTAGGAATGATAAAAATAACAACAATATATTATATCAAATGATAGTTAAGGATGCCAGGTTGGCAGCTTCCCATTCCCTGAGACTCAAGAATCAAACTTGAGAGTAAGCCTTTGTGATGTCATTGAAGCAGAAGAGACCAGGAATGAAACAAGAATGGTTGAGTTTGGGCTGAATGGCTGCCAAACTCTAGGGTGTCACTACTACTGAGGGGAATCAGTGGAGGACAAAGCAATCACCATGGCTGAGCCCTCTAAATTTGGCACCCTGAGTTTTAGCCCCTTTTGTCCTGCACTGGTTACCGTTCTGCTACAGAGTATATCCGAATCCTGTCTCTTGTTGCAGTGTTGTACAGGGACCGAGGGAATGAAGCAGTTCCTAAATGCTCTTTCTTCATTGTCGTGCCTATTGTAAGCAAAACCAGTGGTCTAAGTAAATCTAGGGCTTGTAAGAGTGCAGCATTATTTCTCTTTCATACACAGAGACAGTTGTGTAATTTGGCATTGCCCTGAGGCCTACCTGGTCCCTCTGAATTTAGTTGCAATGCTCACAAAAGCTGAGAAGGGCCATTGGATGGGATTCCTTCCTGAGATATACTGTTGTGAGCAATCTGGGTTGTGATGCAAATTATTTTACATTCGTTTAGTTTTCACTTGCAATTCAGAGTGGCTTGATTTGCAAAAGACTTTGCTGCAAATGAAATTGGCAAGAACTGGTTTGATGATATGTATTAACAAAGCCAACTGCATTTTTGGACTTCCCTCAGCGTTGTATACCCTTGCGTACTGACATGATGAGTGCCTGTACTTGTTGCCATTACGTCTCTGGATCTAACACTCTTATTGAGCACAGCCCAAACCCTGCATCCAAATCACCATCAGCCTGTTCAAACCAGATCCCTATCTTAGTCCTGCTTCCCCTTTCCACTAGCAGATTCACACCACTGTAAGGAACATGCTAACAAGAACGTTGCCAACACAAAGGAATTGCCATGCCAACAAATTTTGTTTTTTCCCCCAGTGTCACATTGTGCTCTACCACCACAGGAGGGTTCGTTCATCCACAACCCTATCAAACACACGGAGGATGGGATGGTTCTGTAATAACGCCAGCCTACAAACACAGTATGTCTAAGAGCTATTTGTAGCATATCACTCCCTTTTGAGTCCATGCCATTTCGTGATATCCCCTGCAGCTTTATCACAGATGGTGCAGCATTTAAATATTTCATTGTTTCTGTTTTCGCTTTGATTTACTGTATATGATACTTGTCTAGTTTTACAAAGAGTTCATGAAAAAAGTGGCAGTAGACGATCTGTGTAAGCCCTTCATCTGTTTTTAATTTTTTTTCCTGCACAAGAATTACAGAAAGCTCTGCTTTAAAAACAGTGTTATGACTTCAGCATTGCCATAATGGTTCCTGGGATTCAACAGAATGGCAGGAACAGATGTTTATAATATTGGGAAGGGGGTAACAATGGTATAACATGACAGGGACCAACATGCACAGGTGTAACCAGATGAAAGCTGCCTGCAAGCTTATTAACAGAACATCTTCAAAATAATCTGGACCTGATATTGCCTTTCAGAATCGTGTGTCATTACAAACTCTGTGAGAGGAGTTGCAGTCATTACATAACACCTGTGTCTATAAAAAAGTTTTTCAGTACACAAATTAACTTTGGAAAATATAGGAAATACCTAGCAAAAGCATTAAAACCCTCACAAGATATCAATTCGGCCAGAGAACCAGGTTTGAGACTCTTTAACAGGGCTGAGAGGGTAGAAGACAGGAAGATGGAGAAAAACAGGAGAAGGGGGGAAATCCTTTTTAGGTGTCATACCCCCAATTTCATAAGGGTGAGAGTGGGGGGTGTACTATGCCTTTCCTCTCTAGCTCATCACGGTGTGCTTTTTCATGATCCTCTGCACATGGGGAAAGTGAACTTCTGCTATGGATAGCTTCCTCTACCTCTCTAGGCCCCCAAAAGAGTTTAGAACCCTGTTTTTGGTTCCATATTGCACAGGGATATTCCAGCTGTTCAAAGCACTTCCAGGCCCTTACCTACTGAACATACAGAAGGCACCAGAGACGGACACAGTGTGGGAGCTGTGACAGCACACTTATACATTCCTACCCCATCACATGGAAGACAGAAAACAGAGGGGGCAATGAGTCTAGGAACACGGGTTCAGGAGCATTCACAGCTGGACATTTGGTTTCCATTTGTTTTTTGTTTCAATTTTTTGTTCCGTGTCTTTATTCATCTTGGTCTTAATCAGAATTTCCCAAAGCTCACAAAATCCAAAATAGGGAGAATGACACACACGCCATATCACCAATATGCGATTCTTATGTTTCTCTTCACCTTTTAAAAAACAAAGGAGAAGATGGCTCCATTTTTCTGATAGAAGGGATATTTGAAAACAGTTGCTGTAAGAAGCAGGGCATTTGGGATCAAATCCAGAGTGGCAGATTTCTGCATGACCAACCATTCACACAGAACAACTGTCTCCCTTGTGAATATTATCTGTACACTGGAATATAAAGAACGCACTTGCATCATACAAAGGATATATATGCCCTGGGCTCTGGATTTGATGAATGATAAAGATAATTGTTAGCCTTAAAGTTATGAATGCTTAAAGTTATGAATGAAGGAGCTAGTACTAAAAATATTTCTTTTTATGTATATTTCAAAAAATAATTATGTCCAAGCTTCTTTAGGCAAATACGTCACTTATTTGTGATGTTTAACAGTGAGTGAGTTGTTCTAGAAACTGTACTCCAATATTATTTATTAAAAATAACCTAATTGGGGGGGAGGGTTTGGGGTGGCAATGTTTTGTGCTAAAAGAAAGATATAAGAAATCTCTGTATCCCTGTCCTTTGTTGGTTTGAGCTCATCATGACCATCCATCTTCACAGTATTTCTTTATGTTTGCAACTAGGGATGGGCACCAAACGAAAAATGATATGCCGTTCCATTGTTTTGTTAGCTAACAAAACAAAACAAAACAAAGACATGCAGTGTCGTTACTTACAAAACAAATTGCCATTTTTACATTGAAACAAACTTATTTGTATCTCTATAACTCGGCCCCCTGAGACCCTAGAGACACCAAATTTGGTGTGATGCATCCTTGGATATTGTTATTAAACTTCAAAGTGGGTGCCCCCAAGAAAAAAACATTTCTAAGTGTCATTATCTGTGCTTGGAAAAACTGTTCCCGGGAAGCTAGCAGCATGAAAATTGCTGTGGACCTTCCTCAAGCTCTCCCCTTTAAGTACCCCATATTTTGAGAGGTTTGGGGTATGGAGGCCAAGTTATTCAACACCAAACAAGGTGCCCATAGGAATACATAGGGGTTTGGGGGGGTGGCTTGGGAACGGGCGAGTGTTTTTTGCCTGCCATCATCTCATGGCAGCAGGGTATATAAAGAGGCAAGTACTTTCAGTTCTGGGAGTCATCTGGGAGTTAGACAGGAGGAGAGATGTCCCTCTCTGGCAGTGGGAGATTTAGTTTATAGTTAGCACTTAGCTTGGGTAACTGACTGGCTTATTTTCTTCTGCTGCTGTGACTGCAACAAAGCTGTGTGAGTGTGTGTTGTTGTTGAGAACTTGAGTGTATAAGAGAGACTTTTTTCTCTCTGTGTGTGTGTATAGAGAGTGAGACTGGTCAGGTCACTGGACTGTCTCTGTCTGAGTAGCCAGTGGCAGTGCCACCCACCACTGTCTTTCTTATTAATTAAATTTTATATTATATTTGGGAGGGTTGGGTTGGGGCAGGTTTCTTTCTTTGTTTTCTTTCCTTGAAAGTATACTTACCACCACCACAACCCACATTATTCCCAGACCAGCCCACTGCCTGCCTGTACCAGTTCCCCCACCCTGTCTCCCCGCCCCCAACTAGCTGTGTGTTTTTCTGTGCTAAACAGCAGAGCTATTTTTGATCTTGTTCTTTTATCAGGGTTTTTATCAGTGCGATAACAGGCAGGGCTTCATTTGGGCAAGCTCTATTTACATTATTGTATCCTTCCAACCCCCTTGAAAAAGTACAACATTCCTTCTATCCATACATTATTCCCAGTCCACCATTATTCCCCACCACCACCTGTACCAGTTCCTCCATTCTTTTATAACACCCACAAATAGCTGTGTGTGTTTTTCTGTGCTGAATGCGAACACAGCACAAACAGCACAGCTTTTTTTTTTGTTCTTGTTCTTGTGTGTTCTTTTCTGTTTGGAATTGGGATTGAATAACTTGGCCCCAATACCCCAAACCTCTCCAAAATTGGGGTGCTGAAAGGGGAGAGCTTGAGAAATGTCCACAGCAATTTTCATGCTGCTAGCTTCTCGGGAACAGTTCTTCCAAGCACAGAAAAAAGTGCTTAGAAATGGTTTTTCTAGGGGGTACCCACTTTGAAGTTTAGTAACTCAGGGCCCTGAACCCCAAATCTCTCCAAATTTGGTGAGCTTAAAGGGGAGAGCCCAATGAAAGTAACCACCAAATTTGGTGCCTTTAGGACCTAAGGGGGACACATTATAGAGAAACAAATCAGTTTGTTACCATTTCATTTCGTAAAAAAATTAAAAATTTGTTAGTAATGAAACAAAATGAAACAAAGGGGCCAACAAAATGAAACACAATTTTTCCATTTTGTGCCCATCCCTATATGCAACTTCCACTCCCCCCTTTCCATGTGTCAGCATCCAGATGTTTGGGTTTTCCCCAGGCAAATGAAGTATGCATTTTAAGTAAGGAATACTTCCCTGGGACACACTCATTGATTCCATTTGCCAATGCTGTTCACATCTGTATGTGAATTTTCCTTTAAATGGAACCATTTTTCACATTTTGTCATTTTTCACCTCTTGCTTCCACAGAACCTTCTGAACATATTCTCTGCTGTTTCGTTGGCTGCCATCAAATGCCAGACAAAATAATGCAGGCTAGATTTATGCTCCAGGAGGCAAACACTGCTGGGGTTCTGTACATTTGTGTTTTGATTCCAGTTAAACAATACCCAGAGGGCTGCCATACTAACAAGCTTGATAATGATTGACTTCACCAGCCACTTTGAGACCTTGGCTTCAGTTGAGTGGCTCGAAACCTCAATTAGCATGAAATTTATGTCTGAGAAAGAAAGCTTGCTTTAAGGAGTGATAGGCATGCTTTATTTCCACCCCCTCCCCTGCCCATGTCTGGCTCATATATATTTTTAACATACATTATCGACATTACCTATGCTTAGCAATTTCAGGAAAGCAAAACAAAACAATCTTGCTATATAGCCTATGCCCTGAATTAAATATGGCTTTTGCTACTGTTTATAATGTTTAACTAGGCCTTGCAAGGGTTCTCCTTAAAAGCCCATTAAATCTCCTTGGGGAAGGAGGGGGCTGAACAATGAACCTCATAGTATTCTTTACTTATTGCCATTACTCTTAATAGGTTTGCCTTCTCCATTGCCCCCCCCCCAGCTGTGGGAGAGGCAAAACTTTGGTAGTAAATGGCCCCCTTTCCCACTCCACTGCCAAATCTAGCCCCTTGCTATTTGTTGAATTGCCAAATTCCCTCCCACTTTCAAGCCACAAGTTAGTTCTGAGGGTTCTTCTAATTATTGGCAAGTGTGAGGATTCTGAAACTGCTCATTAGAATGTATATATTCTACACACTTGCTAGCACCACCCATTCCATCACTGCTTTTCTCACGTGACAGCAATTGTCTGAAGAGGAAACCTTGCTATAACCCCAGAATGCTATGGGCAAGCCAGAACCTCATTTTCCCTACATTGTGGTTCATATACAGGATCCATAATTACAGCTGTGGTGTGGGGGTTTTCCTCCACCACAAATTGTTGCTTTAGCATTAGGAAAGCAACAGCAGAGGAGTAGGTAGGGCTAGCACACTCCTCACATCACTAACAGCTGAATGGATCCAGAATATTAACAGGTATAAATATAATGAACCTGCGTCCAACACTCACCTCTAGATAGATAGATAGATAGATAGATATAGATGCATATATATAAATATATAAGTCGAAGAACTTGTAAGTAGAGCAGCCATATCTAAAAACTAAAAAAAATAAAAAAATGAAGGAATGCAGACCACATCTAAAATTTGTAAGGCAGCAGTTAAAATGCCAACAGCTTTCCACTTCTAAATCAAATTGCTCATAAATAGAGCCACTCATAAGTAGAGGTACCACTGTATAAGAAAAATAGATAAAAAGAGAACAAAAGACCAAGTTGGACAACAAAAGAAAATTTAAAAATATAAAGTGGGGAGAGAGGGGAAAGGAATAGCAAGAAAATGGTAAGGGAAGAGAGGAAAGGAAGGGAAATTTCACCTTATGTTGAATAATAAGTGGAGAGGAGACATTAAGTGCTTTTTTCCTCCATGACTGCATCCATAATAATCCAGGCATTTGAGCTGAAAATGCCTTCTGCCAGTCAAAAAACATGTAGGCAGAGTTTGGCTATGTCATTTACAATGGGAGTGTAGGGTGATAACGATCCTGCTGCAGACCTCTTTCAGCATTTCATCACCCAGTTCATGTTCAGAAAAAGGAGTGGACAAGAAGATGCCAAATGGTCAAAGACATAGTTTAATTAAGGCAGAACAGGGAAACCATGAGAAATTACCACACTCAAAAGTTTCTCTCAGGGCCTTCTCCGTAGCCGCGTAACCTTTGCCCACATATCTCACATTAAATTTGTGTCAGGAGCCATTTTCCTGATATGTTTTTAATACTTTTCTCCAAAATGTAATATTATGGGTAGCCCGGAGAATTTGCTATTATAATAGCTGGAGGCTACTACAGAATGGTACTAAGAGAGAAATAGTTGCTGTGCTTCTAATCCACTCTTTATATGTGTGTGATGGTTTGAGCATTGCTCTGTTTCTCAAACTGAGAGAAAAGTGTGGCCTTTGCTAAATACTTCTTTCATCTTCTGAGTCTGCCGATGGGAAATAGATGTGTGTCCCCTCCAACAGAATCAGATTCTAGTTCACTTCTGTTCCTAATTCCTAAAAAAAACCCAAGTCTTATACAGCGGTGAGAGGAATATTTAGAAAAACTACTTGGAATTATGCATTTTATCTTACAGGTGTTCCAGTATTCTGTCATACAAACAAATAGCATTATAATAAATTAGTACTGATCCAATGTTAATAGGGGAAACTGTGTTCCATGTCTTAATAAAGAATACCTGCTCCTTTTTCGATTAGGCATGCCTCATCCTTTAAATGGAGTAATTAGGGCTTGTCTAGATGGCAGCATCCTCCACAACTGACTTCTCAGTATATCAATAAATGAGAAATAGAGGAAAGCACCTTAAGGAAATGCATTTTCTATTGCTCTGTATGAGCAATCCTTTAGGTTTCTGAGAGAAAATCTTAACATAGTGGCATAAGGAACGTTCTCTGATTTCCAACTGCCACAGAAAGCCCCACGTGGGACTATTATATTTTGTGTTTTATTTCTAACCACCACTCTGTCAGTTAAACTGTAATCTTATACATACTTGTCTTGTCTGAAGAACATCCCATTTCACTCAGCAGGGCTTAAGTCTACCCAAACATAACTGCGCTGTGAGGTACACAACTTGCATGCTTTTTAAAATGAAACCCAGAAAAAGGATATTTAGAGAGAGAGCAAAGCTGTTGTTCCTACATCTGATTTACTTAAAACCATCACCACAGTCCATGAGAGGGCAGACATCATCTTCCATAAAAACAATTTTTGCCAAGGAAAGAGTTGTTTCAGTTTGTAGCAGCAAATCCAACCAAGAGTTTTGTGGTAACTTTAAAACTAGCATGTTTTATCCAGCAGAACTACTTGTGGATAAAGTCTACCTCCTCAGATATATGGAGCACAATGTTCAGGCCACAGGATTATATGTGCACTGATTACAGCATTAGGGGTAAGAGAGAATGAAATGAGATACAGATGGTGACAGGTGGATTAATCATACCTTTTGAAAGGGCTGGCTATCATACCCAGGAGGCTTAAGCTGATCAACACTTTGAAAACTTCAAAACCACCATGACTGGTGTTAATAGTAGAGATGGGCACGACCAGAAAAAAAAATTCGAGTTGTCATTTTTCGGGGCGGGTCCGTTTCGGCTCGTTTCCGTTTTTCGCGAAATTTTTTTAAAAATTGTCATTTTGTCGTGTCGTTTGTCGTTACCGCCACCGCGATTTTGTGCGATTTGACATCCCAGCGAGTGGCGTCCCACCGGCGCTAGGTGTTTTTGCGCCCTAGGCGGCGGGTGGGGTGGCGGGGGGCATGGGTGGGTGGCGGCAGCGGCAGGGGGGAGGGGCAGGCGCGCGGGCACGTGGGCGCGTGGGCGCGTGGGTGGCGGGCACGCAGGCGGCGGGCGCGGGTCCCGCAATCACCCAGAG
Source organism: Phrynocephalus forsythii (assembly GCA_029282475.1). Taxonomy (NCBI): domain Eukaryota; kingdom Metazoa; phylum Chordata; class Lepidosauria; order Squamata; family Agamidae; genus Phrynocephalus; species Phrynocephalus forsythii. Next base: position 63,422,522 of record JAPFRF010000003.1, read on the forward strand.
CAGGCGGAAAACACTTTAAACTGACTTGCTGCACAAGACTGCATCGAATAAAGCAATTGCAATTTTTATTGCAAACAAAGTGGGCAGTGCACCCACAGCAGAGCTGCAGGCAGGGTATGAAAGGACCTTGGCTTGCCACCAAGCAAATGAAATTTTTAAAATAAATCTACACCTCCCCTCCCAATCAAACCTCCCCCCCCTTTGAAGCACTATCAGAAAAGAAATCCTAACAAACTGCAGGAGAATAAAAAAGAATAAACTGTGTTGCTATTCCCCACAGCAGACAGAGAATGAAAGGAATTATTATTATTTCCTAAAAATTCAATTGAATCAATTCCCTCCCTGCCTGCCTAACTGAAATCTAAAGGCTCTGCGAAATCGAAACTAGTCTAGCACAGCAGCCAGCTACACACAGCCCTCTCCCACCCATATCCAAGCCCGGTCTGCGACTCTTCTGGGAGTGCCTCGGCTTTTTATGCCCTCTTGCACATCCAGAAGTGTCAGTCAAAACCTGGCTATGCGATTGGTAGAATGGGTCCAAAAATTTGCATGGTCCCATCCCATGGCCAGCCCATCATTGCGCAGGTGTAAAAAAAAAAAAAATAAATAAAATAAAATCAGTGCGACCTTTTACTGCTATAAAAAACCCACTGCTGCTACTGTAAAAATTCAAGCATTTAAAATAGCTAATTTTTACATGTTTATGTGGTGCTTTGGTGGTTGTTTGGACCACGATTTAAAAAAAAATATTGCGGACGCCATTTTGGATCCCCCCGCACCGCATGGCAAATGGAGACGCCGAGGATGCCCCCTCCCAGCCCGGTACCAGCAGCCCAGGACAGGATGGGGGGAAGGCTGGGGACCCCCCCCCAGAAACCACCCCTCTGGTAGGTGCCCTCAGGCAGGCATATTTTTGCCTACTTTTTTGGCCGGGAATTGGTTTTTTTATTTTTAAAACTTTTTTTCTGTGCCGCTTGGCATCGCGTGATCGCCGCACAATGCCAGGAACGACAACGACAAATCAGACCCAATTTTTCTTTTTTCGGTTCGAGTTCGAGTTCTGACAGCTTAATTGTCGTTACCGTTTCCGTTACGTAACGGAAACGATATCCGAAAATGGAAATGACAATTTCGCCAAGTCGTGCCCATGTCTAGTTAATAGTACTCTTCTCATTTTCTACATTTCATTTCATGTCATTCTATCCCACCTCATAACCAGAATCAGTGTGCATGTAAGCTTTGAATACTGTGTTGTGGGCACCTGAAGAAGAGAAGTTTGTTCACACAAAACCTCATGAAGATCCTGTCTTCCTTTTGCTTCAAACAAATGAACACCTGCGCAGAGCCTTGGAGTGAAGCGTGGAATTGATTTGAGTTGTACCATAATTTTCTAAACTGGCATGCCAGCTCAACCCAGGTAGGTGGTAGCTGTTTCATCAAGCTAACTGTTGTTGCAGCACTTTACACTGTTCAGTGTGCCAATTGATTCTTGCTTGCAATCACACTTTGTCATGAAAACGTGTGAAGTTTTTTGACTTTTTGTTACGAACATTTTTTTCCAAGCTCAAAACCACACGTTGTTTGTTTTCTCAACTTTATGTCAGGCTTTTTCCCCTATGGAGCCATTAAGACAAATATCTGTTAAGTCCAGAAAGTTTTAATAGGTCTCCATTATATTTATTACCATTTTCTTCATTCTGAAGGCAATGATGGTTTATTCCTAAATACAAGTAAAGATGAAATAAAAGATAATTACCAATGCAATCCTATGCATGCCTACTTAGAAATTACACCTATTCAATTCAATGGGATTTACAGCTAAATAAATCTGCACAAAGGGACTGATCCATGAGTGTTTTGAATTGGTAGATTTTTTTCCCTGTGAACTCAGAGAGGACATAAAAATCCCATTGTACCTGACCAATTTGTTGTTGTTTTGTTACAGTCATGACCGACTTTCATGACCCCATGTCCATGGATTTTTCTTGGCAGAAATACTGGAGCCAGACCAAAAGGAAGCACCAAAATCTGAATTCAATTTCATATTTTTCATATATTATTTTTATGTGCTTTCAAGTTGATTCCGATTTATAACTATCCTCAGGGCCGGCGCTAAGTTTTCTTGTGCCCTAGGCGAGGGGCGAGGGTGAGCGGGCAGGCAGCAGTGGCAGTGGCGGGGGCAGGGGTGGCAGCAGGGGGTGGATGACGGGGGACAGCGGCGGGCGGCGGGGGCCGACAGCGATGGGCATGGGGGTGGCGATGGGCACGGGGGGTGGCGGGCAGACAGTGACGGGCGGCGGGGGATGGACAGCGGTGGCCAGCGGGGGGGGGGCAGCAGGCTGGCCAGCACCCCCTCTCTATTTTGGCACCCTAGGCAACTGCCTAGTTCGCCTTAATGGACGCGCCGGCCCTGACTACCCTTATAAAGTTTGTGGTATATGAAATGTTAAAGAAATTGTTTACCTTTGGCAGCTTCTATGACTGAACTGGGATTTGAGCCCAAGTTTCTTGAGTCTTACCCATTACGCCATACGGGGTCTCCTAATCCCCTAACCCACTCTACACAGTGAAGTTTGATATCATTTGGACGTCTGTTCTATGGAAGCCTCAGATGTATATGCAGTGAGAGGTTCTCTGTGGCAGTTCACCCAGATGTGCAAAAGCATTCCATCAGAGTCAGACCATTCTAAATGTATCACGAAATTACAAATCCCAGATGCCTTAGGAAGAAGCCGTGGTGGTTATAATGGTAACAAGCTTACTACAGCTGTATGCTGTAGAAAGTTCTTAAATAATAATAAAAGGATTATCATGGAAAATCTGTTAATATGACATTCCAAAGAAGAAATCCATTGTTTATGCAGATATCCAGATTACTTCCATCCAATTAGTAATAAAACTTACAGAAGAGCTGGCATGGAACTCTGGACTGTGTGGTTTTTAACTTCAGTATAAATGCTAGCTAATGAGTGTGACCGCATTACAAAAGTCTAGAATGAATCATACTAAAAGTTTATGGTTCATGATGACCCACATCATTTAAGAACATAAATGTATCTAAGTCACATGGACTGTGGGCTTAAATAGCATAGATTGTATGCCTACTTTTCTCCAAATTTAACTGTCTTCTCTCACTTAAGATGAATTGGACTAATCCCTTTTGAAACAACGAGGGAACTTAATTGTGACTGCATAATATGTTCCACTGACTTGAACGGAGCTGAAGGGTGGGTTAGAATGGCTGCACCTATAGGAACTGCAGACAAAATAAAATTACACAGTTATATTTCAATAACAAGAGAAGGATAATTTAAGTACTGTCAGTCAAGATGGCCAAAACATTTCAGGCTAGATTGAGCTCTGCCATACTGAATCTGGTTACTTTGAGAGATGCAGTATGTAATTCGGCAATATCCTTGCACCAACATGCAAAGATTCAGCAGGCTCAGGACTGGTGACTACACTGAAATACAAGCAACCTTATCTGGACCTTCCTCCCTTTAAAAGGAAATTGGGGAGGAGGGATTTTTTTTTTAAAAATATCCTCCTTGTCCCCTTCCTGTCGCATCCTTCATGGGAGGCCAGCAGGAGAAAGTTCAGGAACATAAATTATCATTTCTAATTAGCATAACACTTTATTAGCTTGCCAAACAACCAATTCATGACTGCCTTACAAGGACTCAAATGGGGAGGGGGACTTTGAATCATCTCTCTTCCACTCTGTGAGTGAGCAGCAGGTCCCAATTGCAAGTGGTACAAAGTGCAATCTATTTCTCTGTGTGATTGCACTCTGAGTTTAGCTAAGAGAGAAGTATGGGCCCAAAGAAGCAAGAAATAGCCCCCAGATGAAGAAGAAAGAAAGCCTAAGAATACTAATCTGGATGTAGACCTAGAAAACATGGGAGGGGGACCCAAGCTATCTGTCTACCTATGGTCCCCTTACCCACATACAGGTACAGATCACTTGCTACGTGTACTGATGCTCTATATCCCAACAGAAAATAAATTAAAGGCAAAGACTCTATCCTCCCCAGTCCCACCCATTGATCCCTTATATTTCAATTTAAAAATGTTCCTTTTGAGACTCATTTGGCCTTATGGTACAAGGAATAAAGAAGCAGCATGGGAAATACAGTATAACATCAACCATTTAAGAAAGGTTTATATGTATGTATGAGAGACTTGCATTTTGGTAATGAGATAATGAAAAAGTATATTCCCCACCACCACCACCCAGATTCTATTGGAAGATATTGTACTTAATACACACAAAGGAACTGAAATATTTCTTTATATGCTTCTCTGATAAAAGCAAGTTTTATGCAAATTATAACCATAAATAATTGAAGTAAATCGTTCCTCTACAGAAGATCTTTGTTTTGATGGTGTTTGTAGGCATCTGTGCAAGAACACAAGTAATGAAGGCATCTGAGACATTTATCATACACCATAGCTCCACTCCAGCAGAGTAAGTACTGTGTTTTGAATTGTGGCCAATATCTATTGATTTTGTTAATCTCTACCATGACTCCTGCCATACACTAATTACCCAAATTAATGCATGTTCCAGTAAATGCATTGTTTCAAGGAGCTTACAAATACAAGAGAGTACAGTATATGGTACTACATTAAGAAGGCTGTTAAAGTGAAATCATAGGAGAAATGCTTTAATGCATTATGTATGGTCAGCCTGAACAACTGAGGCAAATATGCGGTATTCGTTGATAACACTAGCCTAGCGTGAGCCAATTCACTGTTATGGAGCAGATGTGAAGCTATTGTACTGCAAACTAATGTACTCCAGCTGCCAAGATTTAACAAGAAAATACACCTCCCCATTTATGCATGTAGGCATTTCCATTTGTAAAATACAGAGAAGCTAGTTAAGTACTGCATGAAGTAGATTTTGTGTGAAGAGGTAGGTATCTCAAATACTGAGTCGATGCATATCAAGGACTGGATGATCTCATGGTTACTCCACTGCTGGTGGCTTCAGTCCTGCCCCTCTTAGGGCCTTTTCACATGACCCCTAAGATCCGCTGGCCACTTAAATTCGGACCAGAGATCTTAGGGGTTTGTCGCCGTTCCTGCGTTCCCACCCCCTCCGCACTCCTGGCTGCTGGCTGCATGAGGGGAGGGAGAAAAAAAGGAAAAAAAGAATGCCGCTCACCTCCGTTCTGCCATCTCACTTTGCTCCCGGCACTGCATTCAGATCTCTTAAAGGGGCGGGGGGCAAAAAAAGAACAAACAGAAGCAAGGAGAGCCTGGCAGTCACTACTGTTATATCCGCATCAGGAATTTTCACCCTCCGAGAGCAGGTACATGAAAAGTGCGCTGGGACGCGCTTAGGTGGGCGTGGTCACACTTAATTATCTGTAAATTCCGGAGCTGGTGGGGAAATAATTTTAAGCTCCGGAGCTGGGAGCCATTTGCCACGGAGTTTAGGGGTCGTGTGAAAAGGCCCTTAGACTGAGACCAAAGCCTCCTTTGTCATTTGACTATGCAACTAATGAACTCTTTAAATGTCTTATCTTCACTCATTTTCTCTCTCTTTTCCTGCCAAAGGAAATAAAAAATAAAAAATAAAGAAGACAAGAACAACTAACAATGGCACAATGTTTTTGACTTCTTTGTGTGTGTGTGTGTGTGTGTGTGTGTGTGTGTGTGTGTGTGTGTGTGTGTGTGTGTGTGTGTGTGTGTGTGTGTGTGTGTGTGTGTGTGTGTGTGTGTGTGTGTGTGTGTGTGTGTGTGTGTGTGTGTGTGTGTGTGTGTGTGTGTGTGTGTGTGTGTGCCATTGTTAGTCATTTTAGTCTTCTTTATTTTTAATTTTTAATTTGCTTTGGCTGGATATGGGAGAGAACATGAGTGAAGATAATAGCTATATGTTTTGTTTCTGCCAGATATGCTAGCAAAAATTAATGCAACTACCTCTTCCAAAATGTACAATAAGCTGCACTGTTAAAACTGAATTAGCCATGTAATACATGCAGAGAAAACAAATGCAAATTGTTTTAAAACACAATTTAAAAGGTTAAAAGAAAAGTGCAGCATTTGCAATTAAAGCATCTTCCTTGGCAAGCAGTTAATTGCCTTCCTGCACAAATGAGTCTTCATCCATCATGGAAAGGACAGCAAGAGATGGGTCTCAGTTTGGAGAGTCCCATCATTAAGGCCAGCTCTATTTTTGCCTGTAAGAATGGAAGGAGTAAGAGAAAGGCCATCACCAAAGGTCTTAACACCCAGACAGGCTCATATAGAGAGATCCAGTTCTTCAGGCAGTCTGGACCCAAGCCGTCTAGGTTACAGCTGGGTATTCCACCAGAAACTGGGAGAAACATACTCTGCAGGGCAAATGGCACTTCCAAGGGATGACACTAAAAGGGAGGCATGTAGACAAAAAGGCTGATTTGCATATGTTTTTATAATTATTTTTTTAAATACCATTGTATTTTTGTTAATTAAAGCTCAGCTTAAATAAAGCGAACAAACAAGAGGAAGGGTTTAAAACTGAAAAAGCCACCTGGCACCCTCTAGTGGTAAAAATAATTCAATATTTTTGTTTTGTTTTGTTTTATTTTTTAACAAGGGTATGGGGGGCAGGGGTGCTGAGAAACACAACAAAAGGGCCACATATGCATACCCCAGATATCACAGGGAGGAGCTTTTAAAGGTTTTAAAGGTGGAGGGGCTGGGCCCTACATGTGGCCCATGATGATTCCATGTTGCCCATCCTTTTTGAGCACTGACAAATGCATCACTGCCACATAATTCAGGACAGTTTAGAGGTCGTTAATTCATAGGGTCACCATAAGTTGGAAACAACCTGACTGCACACAGCAATACTGACATGGAAGTAGTACTTAAACCGTGCATGATTCATTTTAATTTCCACAAATTTCAGGAAGCTGAGCTAGAACTACCCTTGGGAGAAGAAAAAAGAGAGGTAGGTGTTGATAGCTGTTGTGAGTTTTTTGGGCTGTTTGTTTTTCGGGCTTCATGATGTTTCACCAGACTCTGTGGCAAGCATCTTCAGAGGGCAAGAAGATCAGGGAATTCGGAGTTCTCTCTGCACTCTAGGGCATAGTGTACCAACCAGCTCAGCTTCCAGAAGCTTGCAGACAATAAGATGTGCCTTGTGTTTTTTCTGGAAGCCAGTAAAGCTGGTTATTAAGTACCAGATCAACCTTACTGTTCACGGTGCTTTAAATAGCTCCCCTTTGATATGGCACTAGCTTTTTGTTAACTCTGCTTTAGAAAATTGGATTGTTTTCTTGCATTGTCCCTGGCCCCACCCCATTTGTTTGGCTCTATTACCTTCCATACAATGTAGAATGAATGCAACAAAGTGGGGCTGTGGAATTCTGCACAATTTTCAACCTGTGAAAAATCCCATGCATACATGTGTGGATTCGTCTGTTCTTTCGACTTCAAGGCAATAAAAGCTTTACTTATCTCAAAACCCTGGGACAAATTAATAACTGTATGTTTTGACTTATATCTCAACTGCCACAGCTTTTCTTTCCTTTAAAAAAAAGAACCAAAGCTGAGAATATGGGCCAGCCAGTGACTTAACTGGGGAGTAGATGGTGTGAATAAGTTTTGGGTAAAACCTGCCCCAACAGACAATATGGCAATCCTAATGCTGGGGGTTCTTTCTCTTTGTCCTGGCATGTGCATTGTGGGGGTGGCACAGATTTTCATGTTGTCACCTGTGCTTTTTAATAGCTGCATGTAATAGGAAACATTCAGTACTCTTGCACTGTGTGAATACAATGAGCATACAAGGTGCAGGCAAGGCTTGGAAAAAAAAACATTACATACTGGCAGCAGGAAAGGCAAATGGGTGGGAAGGATATTCTATTATCCTCACCTTTGTCCCAACTGTTCTCTCCTCTCTCTCTCTCTCTCTCCCCCCAACAGAAGCTTTCCAGGAATACAAACAGTGAGGTTTGCAGGTCTCATGGTGAGAGCCAAAGCCTCAGAGATTCTGATGCTTCCCCTCATCTCTACAGGACGCTTCTGCTGGCTCAACCCAAAGGTGTGTGTGTGTGTGTGTGTGTGTGTGTGTGTGTGTGTGTGTGTGTGTGTGTGTGTGTGTGTGTGTGTGTGTGCTGAAGTAGTGCCACACCTGTCATGCTCTCTCTCAGATACACATGTATACATGTATTGGCCAAAATCCTGTTGCCTAGCATAGTAAACCAGACTAAAGCAGATTAATGTATGCAGTGAGGATTTAATAAGTCAACTCATAGGCTCCAATTGCTCCAAATGGGCCTACTCTGACTGTGACTTACTTTAGCTTACTAAGTGTGTGATCACACAGAGGAATAAGTCACATTTGAGAAGCTTGTGGAGCAGTCTGTTGCCTCCTTATGTTGCATGATCCTGGTGATCATAAACCATACAGAGAATTGCCCAGAGAAAGTACAGCTGGACAAAAATAGTGCCAATCCATGCCCACGTTGGACCTTTTTTTGTCCAGCTATAAAGCTACTATTTGGTGACATGATACAGTGATTCCCCAACAGACAGAAAGGTCTTTTGAAGAGAAATAGCTACCTGCAACAAGACCCTTTCCAGTGCAATTCACACATTTTTCTGTCCTCTGAGTATACCATAAGATGCTATTAGAATAGGCCCACCTCAATCAATGGAACTTAAGGAAGCATTGACTATCCAAGTCCCCATCGCTTCAACAGGCCTACTCATGAGTGATTTAGGATTCCAAGTCTGAAAAGAGAAGTAGTGTTGTTTCTTTTTTTAACATACACACATGCACGTTCCTCAAAAGAAGTAATAGTATGTGTACAGTATACAATCTAGAACAATACCTGTAATAATTAAGATTAATGCATAAATTTTCTCCTCATAGCAATTGGGATAACTCCAGGTTTGTGTAAGTACAGGATATCTACATGGAGGGATGCCAGTCGACCCAACAGCCGTGTCCCCTGACAGCAGGGCCAGATGACGAGAGGCCCTCGGCTACTCCACTTGTAAGGCACCTCCCAACCCCCCACCCTCACAACTAGAAGAAAATGGACAAGTGCTATTAACAAAATTGAGTGAAACCAAGGATGATGACAGGTATTTAAGATTCTGCAACTCACAATTTCTCCACTAAAGGACATAAGATATTATTGTTAAATACCATCGTGATTGGAAAAAGAAGTTGTAATGTTATTCTTAAAAAATACTTGAGTTTACAAATTATATTGCCTGGGAAGTGTAATGATGTCACTCTTGAGTAGCTGCCACCACTCACTGACTTACATATGCCTTTCTTGAGAGGGTCAGTGAGACCCCTCTGGCTGATTCCTGGGGTTTGGAGACAAAAACTCCTAACTTTTTGGTTTATCCTGGAAGGGTGGCATCTGCACAATTGTTCTTTTATGTGGCTTGCTAGAAGGTTTGAATCTCCATTGCAGTTGTTTTTGCTAAAGCATCAACCACGGAAGTCCCTGGTATGTTGTAGTAGATGCACCACATGCGATGATTGAACATGTTGGGCCTGGCTTTTTGATGTCTGTAGGTCCTGGCCTCAAAGCAAAATGTTGTCAGAGACCAAAAAAACAGCTAATTGGTAATTTAGCCACAGCTAGTACAGACTTCACCTCTTTAAAGACAGGTCAGCTTGCCCAAGTTTATAGTTTTTCATTATAAAACTTCAGGGGGGGAGAAGTCTATGTTGGATTGAATGTTTTAACCTTTATGGTCATTCTTGCTCCCCTGTCTTCTCACACTTTATCTCCACCTCATAGCAGTTCAACTTCAATAACTAGCCAGTACAGGTCAACCTATCATCTTGTCCCTCTTCTTTTATGATCTTTGGCTTTTATACAGCTGCCCATGTTAGTGACAGCCAGGTAACAAACAATATGAAATCCTTCTGTGGTCAGTGTGTGCTTTTACAGAAAGACAAAAACAATACTGTAGTCTAAAATGGCAGTAATAAAACTCCTGGCATGAATGTGTGTGTGATAGAGGGGGGTATTCGAACTTTATTATTGATCTAAGAAGGGTCTGCTTTGGAGGGAAATAGAAAAATTAAAATGTTGAAAATAGCTATTTCCGATACTAATAAAACTGTTTTTACTGAATTAGCCGGATTGGGAGTTGGATAATATTAGTGTTATTATTTTCTATTCATTTTCCAGGTAAATTGATGCCACTTGATTTAAAGGGGAAAAAAGCCAGATGGTTGAGAAAATCCCAAGAGCTTTTCAAGATATATGAACCAATCTGAAAAGATACCTGCAAGAAAAAAAGGCATGAATCCAATTAGTGGTCCCAAATGGAATCAATAGGATTTGCATAACTATTTACTTATCCTTCAGCAAGTGATTCAGAGGGTCTACTCAGAGACTTGCAGTTGGATTTAGGTCAATATTTCAACCTTGCATACAACCATAGTATCATATCTAAATTCATATCTAAATGGCAACAGCAAATCTCTTTCTGATTTTAAGGACATAATTTTGGGGAAGGAGGCAGGTCGTTTTTTGCTTTAATTGATGGCCTAAATGCTATATAAGACAAGTATTTCATACTGACACATTCAACCTTATAAAAAATCTCTGTGTAATTAAAAACTATTGTTATGCTCTATTTTCTATTTCTTTTGAAAATGAGGTACAGTATTGCATTTGAAATTACCTGTATTTCTAACAGGTATTCATAGGACTGTGGTGCTTTTTACTTCCAAGACCACAATGAGAAATTCACTAAATCTGACTGAAATGTCTTTCTTGTACAAATCTTGCTGGTTCCTCATTTATCCGGAGGCCATGAATATTTCCCGTAAACACGGCAACTGTTTCTATATACTTAGGTGGCTCCACAGGTACACTGAAGTAAATATCTTGTACGTTGAGAGGGCACCAACCACCTAGTGGTCTTGTATGTTCTTTGGCTTCTAAAAACTGTGGAATGCTGGGGTGGCCGAGGGTGGTGGAGGAAGGAATATTTGGATTGGTATCAGTGGAGATAGGAAAGCGGATATTAGAAGTCATTGAGCAGAAAATGAATCATAGAGCTGCAGTCATAAAGTCTGAAAGGGGGAAATTATTGTTTATAATAAGCATGCAATCCAGGGATAGGAAATGTGTCACCTTCCAAATGTTGTTGGGCTGCAAATCTCAACAACTTCACCATTGGCTGTGGGGCTAGTGTGGATGATGAGAACTTCAGTTAAACATCTGGAGAGTCACATTATCTCCACTGCTGCCCAAGTCTCCTATATATACTGCTGGGTAGCTCAAAGGCTTAGTTATCTAGCTGCAGAGCCAGGGGCTGTGGGTTCAGTTCCCCACTCTGCCTCCTTAAGAAGGGCTGGACTCAGTTATCCATAGTATCTCTTCCAGCTCTGCAATTCTTACTGATTATATAGATTTACTATGAAACCCACCTTAAAATTAATACAAAGTTAAGATGGGTCTTCTGAAACCTAGTAAAATTATATGATTAAAGTACATAAAATTAAAGAACTGAACAATAAAGAATCAGAGTCATTTTTTTAGTTCTTGGTATCCTTTGTTTTTTTAAAAAAAGCTGTGTGCTGACTTAAGAGGTTGTACAGGAGGAATGAGAAAAAGTGATTCGTGTATTTTCCACACATACACCCCTTCCCATGTAACATCTCAGCTGGGAATTTATTACTCTCTTCAGCACTAGACAGATGCTCTGAATTCAGGCTTATGCGTATTCCTCTGGGAAGGTATGCAAGTTCTTACTTTGACTAGTATATCAGCAGTGTGAAAAAATGTCACAAACTGCCCTTTTACTTACTCTTACTTCTATATGAGATCCAAAGCAAGGAGCACGGGTAAGGTCCTCTCACCATTCTTTGCCTTGGTCACTCAAAAGATCTCGAGAGCTGTTCTGACAGCTTTATAAATTACTCAGTAAAAATAACACCTTTTGACCCACCGCCACCAGCTTATTCATGCTTCCCTTCTGATATAGGCATTGCTTCCAATTAGCCTGTAAATGCCAAATCTAAAGCATAAAGCTAAAAGGCCCTGTCATGATCATACCTGATAACTTATTGTGTAGACTGCTGCAGACATTCATCTGATGATAATACAAGCCTGTAATCTCCTTATTCCTTTTTACTGTCAGGCAAGGTGGAGGGTGAATAAACTGAGGAACTTGGAAGATGTACTATAGCCTCAACCTGATAGTATGAGGATGTGAACATTTCATGAAGGGTAAAGCTATCAACAGATAATAGTCATTATCAGTAAATATTACTTTGAATTTATTTAGTTAAAATATTTATATCCCACTTTTTCCCCCACAAGGACCCAAGGCGGCATACATAACAAAGCAGTATGTAAATGCTAAAAAATAGGTACACAAATATCTAAAAAGAATTAATAAAAATAATAACTAAGATAACTATTAAAGCACAGATAAAACACCAAAGCAGAACTGTCCTTTTAACAACCTTCTCAAACCCTCAGTCGCTAAGGAAAATGTCTGCCTGAAGAGAAAGGTCTTTGTCTGTCTGCGGAAGGAAATTAAAGATGGTGCCAGCTGAGCTTCCTGTGGGAGGGAGTTCCAAAGCCTAGAAGCAGTGACAGAGGATGCCAGAAGCTGGGCTTATATCTTGATGGTTGGTATGTTATAGCTGTCTGGTTAGCTTAGTTAGGTGAGTATCCAGCTGCAGAGGAAAAGGCTGGGGGCTTGATTGCTATGTCAGCCTCTGTAGCCTTGGGGACAGTGCAGTGCTCCAGAAGACACACACCTACCAGGAAAGAAATGGCAAATCGCTTCAGAATACACTACACCTGGACAAGTCTGGAAAGGGACATCATAAGTTGGAATTGATTTGTTTTTATTGTTGTCCTTAGATTTCCCATGGAAGAACAGAAGCAGAACATGATAAGCCTTTGATGTGATCTGCTTATATTCTTGCAGAGCTGGGGAAAGTTCCATTTTTCTGTTCCCATTTCAGAATCCCCCTTTTTATCAATGGCTATAGCTAGGAGATTCTTAGAGTTCCAGTAGAAAGAAAAATAACTTCTTGGGATGCTAATTCCAGTGCTCTTGTGTTGCGTCCTTTGTGTTCCAAAGAGCCAGCCATAAATAACCAAAGTGAGCTTTGATCATGATCTAGGATGAGTGGCTGTGAAGAGTAGTGGGGACTTCCACAAAATATTGAAAAGTCTTTCAACCCCCCCCCAAAAAAGGGGGGGCACATGAGGAATTGTGTGACAACTTCCTTCTGAGTCCATTGTACTCATATCCATATGGTTGTTTGATTGCAACACTCAATTTCCGTGCCTCAAAAGCACAATACACATAAAGACACATCAGTGCTGAGACAGTGAGCCCTGTGACAGCAGAGAAGGGGCAGCAGTGAATCCCCGGGCTATAAAGCACCATGGGCAATGCATTTCTTAAGTTGACTGCCCTGAGAGAGGCCAAACATATATCAACTAGAAACTGGGCCTTCTAAGTGGTGGTTCCTTATTTGTGGAATCCCTTTCTACTGGTGGTGCATCAGGCTTCCTCCCTTGGCATCTTCAGAAAACTGGCTAAGGCAAAACTTGACAGAGAAGACTTCAGAAATATATTTTCCACTGAGGGAATTATAGGATGATAGGCAGATTATTTTCTCCTTTTTAGTTTTCTTTTTGCCTTGTGTAGAAAGCCCCTGTTTTTTGGTTTTATGTCATTGTTATATTTGATTTTTTATTAACATTAGACATGGGCATGGAGTGGCGAAATTGTCGTTTCCCTTTTTCGGTTATCGTTTCCGTTACGTAACGGAAACGGTAACGATAATTACGCTGCTCCAGCTCGAACCCGACCTGAAAAAAGAAAAATTGGGTCGGGTTTTCATTGTCGTTAATGGCATCACGCCAATTGCGGCGATCGCGCGATGCCAAGCAGCACAGAAAAAAGTTTTTAAAAGTTAAAAAAAACCGATTCCCGGCCAAAAAAGCAGGCGAAAATATGCCTGCCTGAGGACACCTACCAGAGGGGTGGTTTCGAGGGGGGTCCCCGGCCTTCCCCCCCCTTCTGTCCTGGGCTGCTTGCACCAGGCTGGGGGGGTCATCCTCGTCGACTCTCACATGCCATGCGGTGGGGGGGATCCAAAATGGCGACTGCAATTTTTCGTTAGAAATCGTGGTCAAAAAACACACCAAAGCACCACAGAAACATGTGAAATTTATTTATTTTAAATGCCTGATTTTTAATAGTAGCAGCAGTGGGTTTTTTATAGCAATAAAACATCGCATTGATTTTATTTTATTTTATTTTATTTTATTTTTCATTTTTTTAGACCTGCCCATTTGGGCTGGGCATGGGATGGGACCATGCAAATTTTTTGAACCATTCCACCAATGGCATGGCCAGGTTTTGACTGACACTTCTGGATGTGCCAGAGGGCATAAAAAGCCAAGGCACATTCCAGAAGTTGCAGTCGGGTCTTGGATGTGGAGGGTGGAGCGCTGTGTGGCTGGCTGCTGCTGGCTGATTGGAGGGAGGCTGGAGGCTTTAGATTTAAGTTAGGCAGGCAGGGAGGGAATTGAATTTAGAAAATAATTTCTTTGATTCTCTGCAGCTTTGTCTACTGAAGGGAATAGCAGTTTATTCTTTTTTTTTTCCTCTGCCAGTTTGTGAGGATTTTTTTTCTTATATTGGGTAAAGGGGGAGGTTCGACTGGGAGGAGGTGTGCGCCGGGATGCCCCCATGCTCTGGGAAGTCAAATCGCGCTAAATATCGCGTAGAAACGACAAACGACAAACAAAATGACAATTTTTTTTTAAATGTTTTTTTATTAAATTTTAAACTACATACAACGACATAAAAAATGAAAGTAAAAAAAAACTACAACAAACAATATAAGTGCACCCCCATCCCACGGGGCCATCCATACATTCTTATTCGTTGCTCCATCTTCTATTCTTCTAGTAGTCTTCTTAAAGTTCTCTTCTCCAGAATTGTTGTGAGATATTCGTGGACTCTTTCCCTTTTCCTTCGACTAGTACATAATCTAAAAATTTACCCCAGATATCGTAGAAAATGTCTTTTTTCATTTCTCCTCGTTTAACCTTTAAACTGCAGGAGAGTTTATCGTTTATAGCTATATCCCAAAGTTCATTATACCAGTCTTCCATCTTGAATTCTAGTTTTGACTTCCAATTTTTTGCTATAATTAATCTAGCAGCTGTCATAAAATTTGCTATTAGTTCCTTTGTTGTAACAACATAATCTTTACTTGTTAACAATGATAATAATGCTATCTCTGGATTACAATCTATATCCATCTTAATCATATTACTTAGCTCTAAAAACACTTTTTCCAGAACCTTTGGACTATTTCACATTCCCACCAAAGATGCAAGTAAGTACCAAGCTCTTTTTCACATTTCCAACATATCTTAGAGTAAGCAGGATTCATTCTATTTAGTCTTACTGGGGTTAAATACCATCTGGAAACCAATTTGAAGTAGTTTTCTTTTATCCTGACTGACAATGATCTCAAAATTCTCATATTCCAAATTTTTTTCCAGTCTTCTTTCTCTATCTGTACATTAAGGTCTTGGTTCCAAACTTCTCTCAAGGTGTTTAACTCCTTCATTTCTGATAATTCCCCTAGTATTTTATATATTTTACGTGTTATTCCTTTCTCTGAATTTTCCTGTTCAGACTCAAGCGATAGTAGGAAATGTTCAAATTTTGTGCATTCTCTGATTTGATTATTTCTCTTTCCCCAGTCCTTTATCCATTTTCCTAGTTGAATATAATTTAACCATGTTAAATCACTGGGTTGCAAAATATTTTTATATCCTGAATTGTTTTAATCTTGAGCATCCAATCCTTTAGTCTAGCTATTTTCTTAATTTTAAATAACTCCAAATAATGCTTCAAGTTGTCTGGAAAGCTTTCCAAGTCAGTAACTAAAGCCAGTGGGGATCCCTTCGGAGACAAGATTTTCCTATATGTTCTCCATGTAGCAATTAAACTATTCAATAGGGGGTTGTCAATCTTTACTTTGTTTTTAACTTCCGTGAATAAAAATGTGTTTATTTCCCCCTTTATATCCAAAGACTCTTGCTCCCACCATATTAACTTCTGTGGTTTAAAAAGAATTTCCCCAAAGAACTAAGTTGATTGGCTATATAATAATTTTTATATTGGGTATACCTATTCCTCCTTCTTTCTGAGATCTATACCATAGACTTTTATTTATTCTTGATTTTTTCCCTGCATTACAATACCTATTTATCATGTCTTGGAGAGTTTTAATTTCCTTTTCTAAAAACTGAACCGGTAACATTTTAAAAATAAAGTTAATTTTTGGAAGTATTTTCATTTTTATCAATGCAATTCTGCCAAACCACGATAATTTTAGTTTAGAGTAGGATATTAATTTGTTTTTCATCTCCTCTTCTAATTTCAAAATATTTCTTTCTTTAGTTTTAGTAAATTCTTTATGGAATTCTAATCCTAGATATTTAATGCTTTTTCCCGGTTTAAGTCCAGATTTTTCAATCATCTTTAAGTCATGTTTTCCATAATTGAAGAATAAACTCTCTGATTTTTGCCAGTTTACACATAATCCTGTTATTTCTCCAAATTCTTCTAAATGAGTTTTTACTCTTTGAATATTCTCTATTGGGTTTACAATAGTCAAAAGAG
This sequence comes from Phrynocephalus forsythii, assembly GCA_029282475.1. NCBI lineage: Eukaryota > Metazoa > Chordata > Lepidosauria > Squamata > Agamidae > Phrynocephalus > Phrynocephalus forsythii. The sequence continues at coordinate 63,439,178 of JAPFRF010000003.1, forward strand.
CATCGTCCGCGAATAAACTAATTTTAGTTGCCCCATCTTTCCCTATACCTTTAATAAATTTGTCGTCCCTTATGGCATTTGCCAGGAGCTCTATAACAATACAAAAAAGGACTGGAGAAAGAGGACATCCTTGTCTAGTTCCTCGGCCTAGGGTGATTTGTTCAGTCAATCCATCATTAACTATTATTGAGGAAGTGCCCGTTGAATATAGTTGATTTATTACTCCCAAAAAGGATTTCCCAAATCCCATTTTTTTAACAATATTTTTAATGTGGGCCATTGAACACAATCAAAAGCTTTATAAAGATCTAGAGATAACATCCCAGCTTTAGTAGTACTCTTACTCATTTCATAAAGAACATTCAAATTCCTTCTAATAATATTTGCCATTTGTCTACCTTTGATAAAACCACATTGATCCTCTTTAATATATTTAGCTATAAATTTATTCATTCTTTTAGCCAAAATTGCTGTGAAAATCTTAGCATCTTGATTTAATAAGGATATTGGTCTGTATGACCCAATATCCATTAAATTTTTATTAGGTTTTGGAATTAAAATAGTTAAAGAATGGGTCCAAGATCTCGGAATTTGTTCTCCATTCAAAATTTCATTATATAGCTTCTTTAATTTAGGTATTAATACTGCTTTAAAAAGTTTGTAAAATTCAGGTCCCAGAGCGTCCACTCCGGGCGTTTTATTATTCTTTAATTTGTCTATTACCTCGCTTATCTCTTGATCTGTAATAGGCTTTTCCATTTCCAGCATATCTTCCTGTTCCAAGACCCTCTTTAAATTCTTAGTGATATACCTTTCTATATCCTCCTTAGGTTTATTTTTTTGTAGTATATAACAACTGATAAAACTCTTGTATAGCTGACAACTTTTCCTTCATTTATGTGCATGTCTTACCTGAGGAGTCTTTTATAATCCCTATTGTATTCTTGTCTTGTCTTTTCTGTGCTAATCTGGCTAAAAGTTTTGAGTTCTTGTTGCTGTATTCAAAAAAATTTCTTTTTAGGTACAGAAGATTCCTTTGTGTTTGTTGTAAATCTAGATCTTCTAACTCTTTTTCCTTGCTTCAATCAACCTCAATATCTTATTATCCTTAGTAAGAAAAAATTGGGATTCTAAATCTGCTATTAGTTTTTCTAATTTTCTTTTATTGAGTTCTTCCTGTTTTTAGTTTTAATATTTTCTTTTATGATAAGGCCTCTAGCTACCGCTTTCAGGGTGTCCCATATGATTGGCGTTTGGCTACCTGCCTTTTCGTTTATATCCCAAGTTTCCAACCAATCTTTTTGACCTTTTCCAGCACTTCTGGATATTGAAATATTTTTAAATTCATTCTCCACCTTTTAGCTTCTCTATAATTTTTATTTGTTGCTAAATCAATCGACATTAAAGCATGATCAGATGTTTTTATGATCTCAATTTCGGTATTATTTATCTTGGGTATTAGGCTTTGTGAAACAAACACAAAATCTATCCTAGAATAGGTTTTGTGCACTGGTGAGTAGAAGGTGTATTTTATTTCATCTCCTTTCAGTTCTCTCCAGACATCCTTCAATCCTGTTGTATTTATAAACTTTGCTAGAGTTGTATGTCTTGTCCTCCACTCTTCCTTTTTACATACCGATTTATCTTTAATTTTATCTAAGACCATATTGAAATCCCCTGCCATTATTAAATACCCCTTTTTAACCAATTCAATCTGATCCCAAAGGAGATTGTAAAAGCGGCCTTGGTTAACGTTTGGTGCATACAGATTAACCAAAGTATAATGATCTTTCCCCATTAGAACTTGCAATATTATATATCTACCTTCTGAATCTTTTACCACATTTTCAACAACACATTCACAATTCCTTGAGATTATAATGGCAACCCCTCTTGCTTTAGATGTGCCAAAGCTTTTTTCATAAATATCAACATTTGGAATTTTTAATTCATTAATACCATCTCTTATTTGATGAGTCTCTTGCAAAAAGGCAATATCTATTTTGTGCCTTTTGATCATCGCCGATTCTATTTCTCTTGAAAATGACCCCAGACCTTTCACATTCAACGTTGCTAATTTTATAAACTTTCCCATAACCTATTTCTTTTGGTTTCAATATTCTGGAATGGTCCCGTTGTGCATACAAAAGTAAAAACACCATCAATTAATAAAAATAAAACTAAAATAAATCTAATCCTCCACCCTAAAAACTATTCTTTTCTCCCACCCCACCAGCTATCATACTGTTTAGCATGTGCATCAAGGGGATGGGAGGGAGGAAGTTGTCCACAGACATTAGCCAGCCTAGATCTCCTTAACTCTTAAGTAGCGTGTTACTGAAAATTCTATAAGTTGTTCTACCCCCTCTAAACCACCCTCTCACCGCCACCGCCCCCTCAAAACAAGCAAACAAACAAACAAACAAAAACAAAAAAGGGAAGGGTGGAGAGGAGGGGAAAAGGGAAGAAAAGGGATAATGAAAAGAAAAAGAAAAAGAAACATCCCAAAAACAAAAATTAAAATTGGAAAAAAAAAAAAAAAAAAAAAAAAAGGGGGAGGGGGAAAGGGAAATGGAAGGGAAAAGGGGGAAAGAGTAAAAGAAGAAAAAAAAAAGGGGATGATAGGAGGTGAGAGAGGGGGAAAGAGGGAGGAGTAAGTTAAATGAGTTTCAAATATTCTTCATCTTCATCGAAGATTCCTGGAGTCGGAGTAGAAAGAGAGAAATTCACTGTCCTGATGTTGCCACTGAAGTTCCCGGGGAGAACAGGCAGAACCTGAGTCATCCTGTATGTTCCATGCTTCAAGAAGATGTTGGCCTTCTTCTAGAGAGTAGATAGTGTGTTGAACAGAGCCTTTCCAAACTTTCAAAAATAGGGGTGACCCCAAGAATAGCGATAGTTGTTCTTCCTTAATATGATTGTAACTGGTCTCATCGATTTACGCCAATCAGCAGTTCCTTTAGAAAAATCTTGAAAAACTTGCACAGTTGCACCTCCTCTCTTCAGAATATTAGGATTGGCTCTAATTGAAGACATAAGACGCTCTTTATTTACATAAGAAGCAAATCTTACTATCACTGGTTTTGGGGCCCCATCTCTTGACTTGCCCAGATAGTGAACTCTCTCTAAATCGTCGTCCTCTAGTTGTTTGGGCAGAAAGGAGTTAAACCAGGTTAAAACTTCCTGTTTTAATGATGCCCCCTTGTTTGGAATAACAAAATTAATCAGTTTGACGTTCTGCCTTCGAGAATAATCTTCAATATAAGTCAGTTTCTTATTTATTTTCAGTAAAGCCTGCTTCTGAGAGTTAATTTGAGTTTCGTTTTCAGTTACACGTATCTCCAGATTTTTAAATTCTCCTGCCAAATTATCAAGCCGCTGGCCATTTAACTTTATTTCATGTGATAAATCTTGTTTAGTGCTTTGGAGATCCTTTGAAAGGCCATCCATTCTGCGGATCACATCCTGTTGATTAACACTCATGATGCTAACTAGCTCCGTCCTCATTAAACGCAGTTCCTTCATGAAGTCTTGATCTGCGGGAGGAGGGGTAGTCTCCCTCTTTCCTTTCTCAGATCCTGATGCCATTTTTACCCCTCCGTCGTCTGAGGGCTGCTCGATACGCTGTAGAGCTGGGCGATTGTGTGCTGTATCAGATAATTTCCTAGTCCAACCTATAGGCTGGAGTTTCTTTTTTGCTCTCTTAGCCGGCATATAATTAGACAAAAGGCAGGTATCAAGCAGTCTAACTAATCATCTGGTGACTTTCCAAACAGCCGGGATTCAGTTTTCTAAGCAGCCAGCGACCAGCAGAATCAAAGCAGGCAAAACCGAAAGTAGCTCCTTTAGCTTATGACAAATTTTTGAAAAATTTTGCGAAAAACAGAAACAACCCGAAACAGACCCGTTCCGACAAACAAAAACTCGAAACGTCATTTTTCTGGTCATGCCCATGTCTAATTAACATCATCAATTGTTTGTTACTTTTGTTTTCTTTTGTGCACTGCTGAGAGCAGTACTTTGCCTTTAGATCAGGTAATATAAGTAAATATATAACTCTTTTGAAGACCCCAAAGACCCTACAAATTCAAAACACTGAAAAAGGGGGCTCAGAGATTTTCTTTTTGCTCTCTGGGGACACTTTCCCCATCTTTCGTGGGACTCCAGCATCCTTTGCCTCCCCCACGAACCTCACAATTTAAAAGAAAGGACATATGAGCTGTGCCTAACGAGCCTACGGAGAAGGTGCAGCCCCTGGTACTAGCAGCGGAGAGCGCAGCCCCTAGTGAGTTGGCATGCACGCCTGATTCTGCGCCCACAATCACATGGCCCTGGCCAGTGGGCTCCTCCCCGGCCGGGGTGGCTGCCTCGTCGCCCGGAATGGCCCAAGGGGTGCCGGCCCACCTGCCGGTGACAACACTGCTCCCCGCGTGGAGGCCAGTCCCTTCATGGCTGCCTGGCCCTGCCCCGCCCCCGGCGGGACCAAGGCCGGGCCAGCCAATGTCCGCCCGGGGGGGATGGGACATCAGCAGCCGGGTGTGCCGGGTGCCCCTATGGCATGGCCTCCCAGCCAATGCCGGTCTGGATGGGTGATGGACAGATGGCCAGCGGGGTACCCCCTGGCCTGGCATGGGCCCCGCCCCTGGCTACACAGGGGTGGCAGCAGCAGCAATGCCGTACGGTGACTATACCTCCCCGTTTGGCCACCACCTGTCCCAGTCTACCAGGGAAAAAATCTGGAGGGGGGAATTTATAGACATTTTCAGTCTGCTGAACAGGGAGCTCGACATGAAGAAGCTAGATAAGGAAGACCCCCAGGATAAGGAGTGTAGGCTGAAAAAGAAGCCGGAGCGCTCCTGGGCCACCTGGGTGCCTGTGTACCTTATTTACATATCCCTTTCCCTGCAAGCACACCCCTGGAGGGTGCAATCGATGCTCAAGTACCTGGACATCATATACAGGGCCTTTGTGGACTTCCCCGGCCACACGTGGCTGCAATACGTTGAGGAATTTCATCGTAGGGCTGCCTTGGATCCCTACGTTCGCTGGGACGAGCCACTGCCGCCCATTTGGCTGCAATTCATGACCCCTGTCCGGCCAACCCTGGGGGAGCGGTACGATAGTGGACACATGATCAGGAACGGAACACCCAACCCTAACGCCTGTGCAGCGGGCAAGTCGGTTCAAGTCTGGCTGGTCTGCTGGGAATACAACGGGCAGGGTGCCTGTAACAGGAAACCCTGCTGCTTTAACCATGAGTGTTCCGTATGCGGCGTGCAGCACCCAGCAACAAGTTGCAGCAGAGCTCACCCACAGCAGGGTAGGCTCAGGGACGGGGGAGGCCCCAGGAAGGGTGGGGGCGGGGATGGCTCCCCTGCAAAAGGGGCCCAGCCCAATTAAGCTGAAGGTGTTGCGGCGCCGGGCGGCCGAGTACCCTGCCAAGGCTGCGGCCCAGTTTCTAGTTGATGGTTTTAGGTTTGGGTTTCGTATCCCGTTTGGAGGGGCCCAGCTCCTGCAGTTTGCAAATAACTTGAGATCACCCAAGGGGGAGGAGGCGGTGGCAGAGGGCATGATTTTCAAGGAAGTGAGGGAGGGCAGGGTCCTCACCCCCTTTGAAGCACCACCAGTACCCAATTTGAGGGTGTCCCCTCTAGGCTTGGTCCCCAAAAAGGCCTCGGGGGAGTTCCGGCTTATCCACCATCTGTCCCACCCTAGCAGCACCTCCATCAACGATGGGATCCCGCACGAGCTGTGCACGGTCAAGTAAACGTCCTTTGATGCCGCAGTGCGCATGCTGCGCGCTTGCGGGGCAGTGGCGGAGATGGCGAAATGCGACATTAAGTTGGCCTTTCGCCTTCTCCCTGTCCATTGGATGACTTTGAACTGCTAGAGTTCCAGTTCCGGGGGTCAGTATTTCATGGACCGCGCCCTCCCATTTGGGTGCTCCGTGTCCTGCGCCATATTTGAAATGTTTAGCTCGTTCGTGGAATGGCGGCTCCGCTACATCACGGGCCTTGATAGCACCACCCATTATTTAGATGACTACCTATTCTGTGGGCTCAGTGGCTCTGGTAGGTGTGGGTTCCTCCTGGATGAGTTTCAGGCCATGGCCCGCGAATTGGGCCTCCCCTTAGCAGAAGAAAAAACAGAGGGTCCCAGCCGGCTGATCACTTTCCTGGGGATAGAAATTGACACCCGGGCCTAGGCATACCGCCTTCCCCAGGATAAACTCCAGGCACTCCGGGGCAGGGTGCGGGTGGCCCAACAGCGCCGGAAGATTTCCCTAAGGGAACTGCAGGAGCTCATGGGTCACCTTAACTTTGCCTGCAAGGTGGTGGCTCCCGGGCACACCTTCCTCCGCCGGCTATGCTCAGCAATGGTGGGGCTGTGCAAGCCCACCCACAGAACAAGGGTGATTTTATTTATTTATTTATTATTATATTTATATCCCGCTTATCTCCTAAAATAGGACTCTAAGCGGCGAACAAAAGCGTTGAAACGCTAACAGACAAAATAGAAATACAAAAATTAAAACCACATCAAACACAGTATAAACAATATAAAATAAAATTCCTAGTGCCTCCTGATGCATCCCAGCGCTCCAAACGTGGATCCTAACAGTTAAAAATGGAGGCATCGATAACCAGCAAACGATGGCGGAAAAAAAATTGATGGCGGATATGAGGGAAGACCTGCTCGTCTGGGGACTTTTCCTGGAAGGATTCAACGGGGTGTCATTCTGGAGGGATGAGCTATGTTTGGGAGCCCACTTCCAGGTACACACTGACGCTGCTGGGGGCTTGGGTTTCGGGATCTTTTGGAAGGGGTTGTGGTGTAGTGGCACCTGGCCCCCCCCCGGCTGGTGGGCTGATGGCACTACGCGCGACTTCACCTTCCTGGAATTGTTTCCCATCTGGGTCACCCTTTACATTTGGTCAGGAGCCTGGGCCAACTTGGTGGTGCACTTCTGGTGTGACAACCTAGCTGTGGTGTACGTGCTTAACAATTTAACGTCACGCTCCCCCCGGGCTATGCAGCTGGTCAGGGTTTTCACCTTGCGGGCCTTGCAATTTAATATTGTGGTGTATGCCCGGCATGTGCCGGGCATGGATAATGAAATCACTGATGCTTTGTCCCGCCAATAGACCGAGCGTTTTCAGGTTCTTGCCCCCGGAGTGTCTGCCCATCCTGTGGAGATCCCGACAGAGGTATGGCGGATTGGCGCACTGAGGCTGACAGAGCTCTCTGCCTCTCTGTCGCCCCAGAACCCAGCGGGGCTACACATCGGTGATGGAAGACTTCACATCCTTTAGGGAAGCCCAAGGCATGGACCAGCAGTGGCCCCTACCCGTTGAACACCTCCAGCGGTTCCTGGTGCACTTGCCCCGCAAGGGGCTGGCACCTCGCTCCCTACAGGGGAAACTGGCCGCTTTGGCCTTTAACTCCAAGCTGAGGGGCTACCTAGATGCTACCAGGGATTTCAGGGTGTGGGGAATGATTGCAGGCTGGAATTGGGAGTGGGGGAGGGTCCCGGACGCCCGCTTCCTGCTCACCCCCCAGCTGCTGGCACGGATGGGCACCAGATGGCAGGACATCTGTACAGACGAGTTTGAGGCAGCCTTGTTCCGGGCCACCTCACTATTGGCCTTCTTTGGTGCCCTCAGAGTCAGCGAGCTGGTGGCGGCGGGAGGGCGGGACACCTCTTTCACCGCCCTATGCCTGGCGGACGTCCACTTGGGCGAGGAGGGACTGGCAGTGCACATCCAGAGATCCAAGACAGACCAGAGAGGTAGAGGAACACAAATCAAGCTGGGACCGTGCTCGGTGGGGCACATCTGCCCAGTTGCGGCAGTAAGAACATTCCTCGGGTTGAGAGGTCCCCAGAAGGGCTACTTATTTATCCATCAGGATGGCAGTCCCGTGACCAAATTCCAATTTTCGGCCATGACCGCCACGGTCCTGAGCGAACTGGGCGTGGGGACACTTAAATTTGGGGCCCACTCCTTCCAGATTGGGGCCACCTCGAAGGCGGCAGCTGTGGGGTACAACCCAGGTTCTATTCGTAGATTGGGTCAATGGGCATCCCAGTGTTACAAGCGGTATGTGCGGCCGCTGCCGGTACTGTAATGTGTTGCTTTTGTCTCCCCAGGACCCGGCGGCCGAGTCTCCCGCGCGAGAATTATTTTTGTGGGTCACAGTTACGTATACTGGGCCGAGAAATATGCGCACAGGACTGGCTGGGGGCCCAACCTGGGCCTGGTCAACGTGGCAACCGTTGAGTGATGGGGAAAGAGGGGAATGAGGTGGCAGGAGTTCCTTGGCGTCACTACGGCGGCGGCCAGGGGCCTGCCACCAGACTTCCTCCTTATTCGTTTGGGGGGCAATGGTTTGACCAGGCAGACTGGCAAATCCTTAATTCTTGAAATTGTCCGCGACCTTGCGACGTGGAAGGCCATGTTCCCGGCCTGTAGAGTCCTTTGGTCAACAATGATACCCCGGCAGAAGTGGAGAGCGGACTGTGACCCACAAAAGCTAAATCGCTTCAGAAAGGGAGTTAAAACCAAGAGGTTTGTCGGGCAGTATGCCACGAGTTTGGGGTGGTGGTGGGCCACCCGGAGTTCAATGTGTGCAGGGCAGAGCTCTACAGGCTGGACGGTGTACACCTTACGGACGAGAGCACAGAGCTGCTCCTGTGTGACTTGCGGAGGGGGCTGGCTGTGAAGCTGGCTGTCTAATGGGTAACCGGGGCCATAGCAAGGCTAGGCCCACGGCAGTGGTGGCTGAAGCTGGTTGAGGGTGGCGGTGAGCTTGCAGTTAACATCTGGACCCAAATGCCCCTTAACCACAGCACTGCGGGCCAGGAGGTCTCTGTGCTGGGGTAGGGGGGAGCAAAGGCCGACCCGCCCGGGTAATTACCCAGATTGGTGCCATCAAAGGCAGGGAGGGTTAAACCAAATTTAACTGGCCTGGTGGGTGCCGTCGGATGACCGCACCACCTGGGAGTTTATGGCTCGCCCGATGCTGCCCGGTTGGAGGGGTCCCAGGAGACCACGGGGTTCCAACCAAGTTGCTGATGCCCGGCCCCTCCTGTTATTGTTGTTTGTTGATGTTGTGTTAATAAAGTGTGGCCCAGTTAACCCCAAAAGACAGTCTTGCCTGGTCATTTCGAGTGGGGGGGGGCAATGATACTCTGTTTTTCTTCATAGGAGCTTTTTCTTCACACCACAATGTAAGATTTTTTTTTTAATAGTCTCACTGCCACTTACTGTCATTTCACATTGTGATGCTTCTGAGTTCATCTTCTTTGTCATTGACTCTGGGCTAGCTTGAATATTGGTTGTGAACACAGCTTCAGAATCCACAAACTGCTCCTTGAAAGGATATGTTCTGTATGTGTTCCAAAACTTGTCTGGATACATTCTTCTGGAGCCTTATATTGATAATTAAATTCATTCATGGCAGAGGATTCTAAGGCACAGATATGTTTGTGAAGCTTGAAATGCCTCATTATGTAAGATTAATGCCAACTGGCCATTTTAAAGAAGCATAATCTCTCCAGCTCCTGTGGCTGCCTACTAGTTCAGTACAATTTCTCCCTCAAGTACCAGTAGTTGGAAACCAATTTGAGCAGCCTGTGGCACCTGTGCAGCACCCAAACTCATAACAGGGCTGGCCTTGCCATTAGGCAGAATGTGGCTATGGTCTCAACTGGTAGATGTTGAGGGCTTCTGTTGACTCTTCCTTCTGGAATCCATAAGTGTTCCTCTCTGTTGGAGCATACCCTGGCAGATGCCACACTATCTACCATTACTTCTTCTCATATGTCTCACCTGCTAAGAGTACAGTGAAAAGCAGATCATAGGAGAACCTGGTATGGTGTACAAATCACTCCCAAAGGCATGTGACATGCCTTTATAACATTGGGTCCAAACTATTTAGGGATCTAAGAGTAGTACCCAAATATATTAGAACAGTAGTTTTCCAATTTTTCAGAATTAGACCATAAGGTAAGGTTTATTTTTATTTTTGCTGCATCTTTCCTTTCTCATTTTCTTCCTGTTTTCTCCTCTTCTTCTTCCTATTCTTGCTTTCCTTTACTGCCTTTCACCTTCATTTAAAAGAAATAAACAATGCCAGGGGCACCATCATTTATGTAAATAAATAATAATTGTAGATTGCTTTTGAGTTCCAGGTGACCAGTTGAAAGCCAAAGAATGAATGATAAAGAAAAAAATCCTTAATATTTCATCTCGGAAGAGAGTTTCAAAAAAAAAAAGCCAAGCATACAATGCTTGGAGATACTCAGCACACAGTTTTTTGTGAGAGTCCCCTTAGCTATTGTTTATGAAATGATTATGACAGCATTATTGGGTTAAAGTGGAGGTGCTGGCCTTATGGACTTCAATAAAGGTCTCGTTTCCTATTCCTCCATAAACTGAGAACTGTACAAGGAGAATCAGAGGCATAGAGAAAAGAAGCATAATAGTAAACCCTTAAAGTCCAACACTCAGATGTTCTTGCAGATTCTAAACTTAGCTCTGCTACTGGCCCAACTATACAGATGACTCACTCAGCTTCCTTGGACTTAAATCATCCCTTCTCAAAAAGTTGTTAAGGAATGACATCACAGTATATTGTTATCTTCTAAGTTTAGCTATGCCCTGTATAGAAATGCTTTAACTTTTATGAGCTCCTGTAATTATTATTTTTGTCTGATACCCTGCTAATAAAAAAAGAAGAGAAAGAGAGAGACTGAAGAGATTAGATGGATACATAATTTTAATGTGCCATTGTTTACCTTGAATTTTTGACTCTTAGGCTTCTAACTTAACAGACCATATCTGCTAACTTTTTCTGTTCTCAAGACCATTTCATTCCAGCTCAGCCCACACAATGTTTGTCGTCTCTGGCTTTCAGTCATTGACTTTAAAAAATGAATAGCCACTGTGCCTTGTGTCTTTTTTATAGCATTCTGCCATTACATTCTTAATGAGAAGACTGCTATCATTTGTATGTGTCTTCATACCTATACTTTATGTGTCATAAAAGCCTGAGACCTACACATAACTGAATGGCTGTAAAACAAGCTGTTCTTTCTTTCACTCAGTACATTGCATTGAGGGCTGGCCCAAGACATTTTTCCACCTCAGGCAAAAAGTCTGTGAAGATTCTCAGTCATCCAGGTGGGGTTATCTGGAAGCTGAGTCATGGCGACTGGACTTCTTTTCTCATGAGAGCGAAGCATTCCACTGCTCATCCAAGGAGCTTTGTCAGATTGATGAAGCTACTTGGATGAGTAATGAAATGTTTTAATCTCACAAGAAAAGAAGTCCAGTTGCCATGACTCAACATCTGGGCATCTCAAGCAAAGCAGCAAAAAGCGAACCCCTCCTTACCAAGTCACGCAATATAGTACCCAAAGTCAATCAAATTATTTTGACACCTGGGGCAGAAAATCCACACAATCTGTTCCCTTCATCTCCTGACCAGTCAAAATGCAATAACGACACATTGGGAATGGAGACTGCAGCAAAGAATCAGAAGATCGTGACTCAGAAAGGCCCCTGTGAGGGTACCAGAAAGGATCCTTAAGTGTGAGTATGTGTCACTAGAGACCAAGCCAAGATTTATATTATGCTACCCCTGATTATTAATTTATCTAAAATATTATACTCTGCCTTTCTCCTTAGAAAGTGGCTTATATACATCACTAAAAACACAATATTAAAAACTAACAATAATAAATTATTCAAATATTTTAAAAAGAATTACATTAAAAATGGTAGGCAAAATCATTAGAAAAACAGATTTAGCTGCAACAAAACACAAGCCATTCCATTTTCAAACCTCTCCTAACTAGTTGGTCCTAAGGAAAAGCCTGGATATGAAAGCTGAATAGGATGGGGAGGGGTTGATTCATTTGAAATATGGGATTAGAGGAGAATTTTATGGATGCCATGAAATGTCTGAGAGACAAATAATTTGGTGCTTGATCAAATGAAATCTAAACTCTCTGTAGAAGCAAAAAGGACTAAACTGAGGCTCTCATATTTCAAGCAGATCTTGAGAAGCTAAATTTCACTGAAAAGGAGAATAAAGCTAGGAAAGGCTGGAGGAAACAGGAAAAGAGAAAGAATGAAGACAAGGCAGATTGAATCAATAAAAAAGCCACGTTGTTTAGTTTACAAGATTGGAACAAAATAGTTAATGACAGGAGGTCAGTTACTCATAGGGTTACTATAAACTGGAAACAAGGGCACACACAAAAAAGATGTACAGTGGTACCTTGTATAACGGAATTAATTCGTTCCAAATGAAATTATGTTAAGCAAATTTTCCTTTATACAAATTCCCATAGGAATGCATTGAAAACGGAGTAATCCCATTTTTATGTTGTAAGGATTCTCCCCATAGGCGATTCTGTTAAGCAAACTTCCCCTATCTCCGGAATTTTTTTATGTTGTACAAATTTTATGTTATACAAGCTGTTTGTTATACAAGGGTCCACTGTAGTTGTGATCCCTTTTCACAAAACCTGAAATGTGCTGCCTAACTACTTCACTCTGCCTAATGGTAAGGGTAACCCTGATTATATTTGTTTTGTAAAAGAGATAAAAGGCAGGTATGCTGCCTGCAGTTGACTTAAATCCTGTGAATAAATGTTAATTGTATATGGGAACATGGTGTCTAGTGCCAACAAAAGAATCACAGTTGTGACTTGCAAGAACTGGATGAAACACAATACAAGGACTACTGATATGGAATGCAAAAAAAGCCTAGTAACTCTATTGCCCTTCTAAGTTACTGCTTCCAACTACGGTATGAAGAGGATTTTATGGCAAGGAATGTTAAGTGAAGCCTGTCTAACTCAAGAAATTAAATTTGACTATATGTAAACAGCTGGGGGAGCAGGCAATTTTAAAACAGAAACCATGCCTTGACTTTCAAACTGTAACTTTACCTAAGATGAATGGTGGTGGCGGGGGGGGGGGGGTTCAGTCTCCCAGGTGTTGTTGGTTGTGGACCACAAGCATACGGCCAGCACAGGAGGAAGTTTAATTTATGGATTAAGATTAAGTCTCTTTTTAGAAAGATTACCTGAGATAACTTCCCCTTTGCAAAGGAATCGCATCTGGAATTCTTTTTCAGAGAATACAAACGCTTTGGGGGGAGGCAGGGTAGAAAAGTAAATTTGTGATAGGCAATGTGAAAGAAGTTCTAGTTGAAATGTCAGGAACCTTGGCTGCCCCTTTCATCTCCAAAGACCGAAGGCAAGATGACTCTTTCCTTGGAGAGAGAAGAGAAAGGAAAGAAGTGAAAAAGAAAGAAGTGACGTCAGCAACCCTACCGATAGCAATAGAAGGCTGAAGGAAGGCAGTATGAGTCAGAGCAGGTTAAAAAAGAGTCTAAGGAGCCTGAGGAGGAGGAACTCTCTTACTACCCATACAGAGATATGCATCTTCTCAAGGATAAACTAAGTTGCATCTAATCTCTTCCAACAGCTGGCCAACAAAATCTCTGGTGAGGGATGTTGGGGCATACACTCCAACATTTGGATGACGGCACGTTGCCCATTCCTGCCATAGATCTGGAAGTGGAAGCAAAACTTGCTTCTTCAGTCACCTGAAAACAATATTTGAGTTGTCATCTCCAATATAAGATGACATGATCCCTCAAAGGATTAAAACAACATATGCAGACTTTAGGGGTCTTCGAAAAGGAACCAAAATGGAATTCACCAGCTTTCTTCTAAAGACAAAACACTTTTGTCTTTAAAGAGTTACCTGCAATTATCCTGGACAGGTCACACGTGATTCTGCTATTCACATATTTCCTACCAAAATTACTTCTAGAGCAGCCATTCTTAACTAGGGCAATCGTTAAGAAGGGGCAGGGGCTGGAACATTTGAAGGGGCTCAGAGATTGAAAAAAATATATGAGGAGTTTCTGAAAGATACCTATTCATGTTGTGTCATTGTTTGACTGGGAGCCCTGGAACCCAAGAAGAGATCTTAAAAGGTCCATGGACAAAAACATAGGTTGAGAATGGCTGTTCTAGAAGAGTGGGAAGAGGGTAGGCTGTGATCGTCCAGTTCATGGGCTGATTTGCTGTGGATGAGCAAATGCTAGTTTAACATTATCAAAAATGCAAGAATTCAGCTGACCCCAAAGCTATGGCAGTGAAATGATGAAATCTTTTAGTGGCCACTAGAAGCCAGAAACAGATTTATGTGTTGGGGTGCTGTGGGCTTAAATAAATTAGGGTTTTTCAAAGAAAGTTATTGGATTCATAATATGTCCATTCAGAATCATTAATGGAATTTGGATTCTGTCTGAAAATGCTGATTCCTGTAAAACTGTTACTTCCCTAGTGCCTGCCTCTGTCATAAAAGTGCCACTTTATAGAGATGTCCTCTTGGGGCAGAGAACAGTACCCCAGCTGCCTGCATGAATGGAGGCCTTTGGGAATCATTAAACCTCTCCATCTGAGCAGGGAGGCCCTGGATGGAAGGAAATGAATTCCATAGCTCATACTCAGGAAGCCAGCTTCATCTGTTATCTCTCCCCTCAGATCATCCAGGAAGCCTGTGAGAGTGTTCTGGAAAAAACAAGCTGGCTGTGGATCACTCAGATAAGGTTGCACATCCCAGCTACATGATCAGCCCAAAACCCTGCCACTATAGATAAGGCTTCCCAGGAATTCCCCAAATCACCTGACTCCTAGGCCCTGTCTCCACCCCTCATGATGCTCTGTCATTGTAACCAATAAAGCCTTGTGCTCAGGCTAGCAGAGGAGAAGCTGCTGCACAGGGCTGCCTGCTTGAACCAACAATATGTCTATGTGTGATCATTACTACACCATGTTAAGCAAAGATGTTCACGCCTATCCAAAAGCATTTGCATAGTGAGCAAGAATGGCCCTCCAGACACTGAGGACTTAGCTAGAAGATCTCCCATCTAACATGGCCAAACTATGGGAAACAAGGATGGTGGATGGAAAACTCCTTGGTCCAATCTAGACGTTTGATCTAAAGATTACTCAATATAATCAGAAAAAAATCAGTATTACTAACTGTGATGGCTGGCTTCAGGATGTGTATTTGGGAAGAGACAGAGCATAGCACTGAAGTGGGGGATGGGCCTCCTTGTGTAACCTCCACTTCTGTCTGGCTCCCTTGCAGCCTTTCAAATAGGCACTTGGAGCAACCATACAAGCAAATTCAATTACGATTCACATCTGCCTAGTGAATGGCCTTTTTGAGCCACATGTAATTTGATTGCACTCAAGAGCAATTTATGCTCTCATCACATTATTTTTCTTCCTCCCTGTTTATGGCAATCTGAGATTTATGCAGAAATTACTGTTTTAGGGCTTCTGAATTGTACAATTGTATACCTGAAATTATGGAATAAGCTTACCTTGGCACATGGCTTCATTACTGTTTAAAAACCTGGAATTCCAGTCTCGATGCATTTTCCTATCATGCTGACATAACTTCATCTTTTATAATATTTTGCTGGTCCATGAATCAGTACTAGGTATTTGTTGCTGGTACTAAAGATTATGTGATGCCTTCAGGCCAACAGGTATTTTCCAAAGAAAAATGCAAGATGGCAAATAATGCAGTCACACTTTTGTGTACGCAACCAGAGGAGAAATTGTGTATCATCTTGTTTCCTGGTTATTTTCAACTGTTGCTTCTCCTTAATTGCTGTCAGAACCTGGAAGAGTTGCTTTTTGAACTACAGGTCCCAGAATCCTCCAACAGCATTGTTCTCTTGAGAAGGAGACTGTAAGTCCATAAATCTACTTTTCCAGGCTCCAGTTTCAATATATATGCATTGTGTCATTCACCCAAATGAAGATGTATTGTGTCTAAAGGAAAAAAATGAATGAAATAACTGGCCAGTTGCAGACTATATATCCATCATTACTGCCCACTCTGAAAGCCAGTAGCTTTCTAGGGTCTCAGGGAGCTGTGCTGCCTGTTTTCTGTTTCTTATTGTAAATGGATCTGCTAAGAATTAAAATGGAGGCCTCATACATACAAAGCAAGATATTCTGCATGGAAAGTATATACTTCCCTCACTGTTCCATAGTGTCTAACCATTTATGTGTCTTTAAATAAAAAGTGGTTGAATGGTTAGTCTGGAGTCTGGACACTAACATTTATCAAATGACATCACTGATACACAGGGCAGCATTTGAAAAGCTTAAGGCCTGCCCAATATAACCCCATTGTCTTGTTTGCCCTTTCACTTCATATCACGACACAACACTGACCTCACCTGAACTGCAGTACATCCAGTGGAATGGGCTAGACACAGCATGATGCTGATGTGTGGGAAAGTTCACCTTAACTACTGCATCAGCCTCTGTTGTCTCTCCCTTATGTAGTGTGGTGCATGTCATTCTCTCTCAGCCTGTATTCTGCTCGCTTTATGAAGGCAACAACAACCAACAACAAGGCGATAAGGAGAAATGCCTTCGGTTGTTTTGAAGAACCCTAGGTGGTCTTCAGTTGACTCCTCCTGCTGACACAACAGCTTCTGCCAGCACAGTGAGGAGGGGTTAGTCTGCATCCCGTGCAGCCTTGCCACATCCTCAAAATAACTTCTCTGGAAGGTTGGAGAGGGTTCAGGGAAGGGTAGGAAAACTGGAGGGGAGGATAGGTCATGTTGCAGGAACCAAATTCTGCTGCCATGATGCCAGATTTTACCCTTTGCAGTTTCAGTGCACTAGAAAAAGAGTTGTACAGTATTTAAAATAGTTTTAAATAGTAATTTTATTTCAGCTTTTTCCCACGGATTCTGCCCATCTCTTTCTAGTCCACATCTTCAAAGCAAAGTTCAATACAGATTAACCGACCTTCTCATGGCTGCCTTTAAGAATGTTAATTATATTGCAGAATGCTAATGGCACAACTGCTCTCCAATTAGTACTGCTTTTTTTTTTGAAAAGTGTCCTTATTTGCCTTTGCAATTCATTTGAAAAACTGCAATGTTTCTTTTATCTCTCTGCTGCAGAAATAGCCAGTCCATTGAAACATATGGAGGAGACATGCATATATGGAACATTTCAGCTTCAAATGCTGTGAATTAGGCTATAAATGTGCTGGAATAAAGTCTGCAGTGACTACAGAATATGTCAGGATCAGCAGCTATGAGCCTGTAAGTATAATTTGACCACCAAACAATGCCACACTTTTTATACTCACCAAGCCCAGGACAAAGTAAAAAAGGTGCACAGAGGAACTAGAATTGGCAGTAAACCTTGGTTCCAAATCACACACCCAAAACGTACCACATACCAAAACTTACAGCTGTATTATCCTCTCCAGTAAAGTCTGTGAAGATACCAAAGTTAATGAAAGAGAGACCATTTCAAGTGCTTGTGGTGACATATAAAGGCCTATACAGCTTGGGTCAAGTCTGTCTGAAGGACTGTATCACCTTAAGTTCTTCTGAGGAGAACCTTTTCTCAATTCCACCACCCTAAGAAGCTTGCTTGGTGATGACGAATCTACTAAAGCCTGGACTTTGCTCTGATAACACCTCCTTGGATGTCACCCTCTTGTCCTTCCATCAACAGACAAAGAGACATTTGTATTCTCGAATGCTTTCACGGCTGGGATCCGATCATTGTTGCAGATTTTTGGGCTGTTTGGCCGTGTTCTGGAAGTTTTTATTCCTAATGTTTCACCAGACTCGGTGGTTGGCATCTTCACTCATTTTATAACCCAGAGCACAGACAGAACTCCTAGTTCCCTGAGCTCCTTGCCCTCTGAAGATGCCAGCCACAGAATATGGTGAAACGTCAAGAAGAAAAACTTCCAGAACATGGCCAAACATGGCCAAACAGCCCCAAAAACCCACAACAACTAAAGAGACATCTGTTTTCATATGTTTCTTTGGAATAATAAATGGGAGATGTTAGGAATGGTTGCTGAATCTATTGAATTCAAAATTTTCAAATGTGTTTTTAAATTATTTTAAAATGATTTAATTGTAGTTTTGAATTCTTCCCTATGGTTTTGTTTGGTTTTAGTATTGTTTCTTAGGATGTTCTCAACAATGGCTTTTGTGTAGTAGTAATTGATGGTGAGCCACCCTGAGTACTCAGAAGGGAGAAAAGTGGTATATAAATAAAATACATAAATAATAAATAGGAGGAATATTCCCATGGCAGATCAAATGGCCATAAACCAAATTATTTGGAATGAAATTTTGTCTCACTGAAATACTGCTGTGTTTGTTGTGTAGGCAACACAATGCTGTATGGCTAGCCAATGTGGGATCATATTGATGCCTTTGAAGGAAGAATAGGGGGAAACAGCTTTTACTGTTGATGCCTTCATATGTTTCTTCTTGATGTTGGGAGATCAGAGTGGGATAAGCCATTCTTTCAGGATGTTTGTGACAAACTGTTTAAGGTCCTAGTCTTGATCCCCAGCTCTAGCAAAGCAGAACACACCTGCAACCTTCCATCTGTAGATCACACATACACACCTTCTCCCCACCCCCAAATAAGTCCACACAATCCAGCTTACTTCTCCGGATCTAAGATCGTGCAATCAGTTGAGAAGTTAACAACAGCGTCAAACTTAGAAGTCCTGCTGGTTTGAATGGAACCAATTCAGCAGCAACCAGCCTCAGCTCACCAACATGAAACTTGCTTCCAAGTGTTTGAGCCAGTACCATGGTGTCAAGGCACCATTATTCTAAGCACAGCATGGTGACGGTGGTGGTTTTCCTACTGCAGCGACTAATAATTGTGGGATTGGGCTGCTACTGTTGTTCTTAATTATCCATTCCGGGGATGACTTGATTATTTCTGGCCTTGAGGCACCCTTTGTTCTTCCATGAAGAATGGATGACAGGTGGGATTGTTTGTTTAATTTAAATGTGAAGCAGCTTTCATATACTACTCAAACACCGTGTCTCATCTTCTTCATGGGCAACAGTCACAGCCATAACCAGGGTCTAAAATGTTTCCAATTATTCCAGGGACATTTGACTGAAGATTTCCCCTTAGAATACCCTGCTATGAATCCTTATGCTGTCAAATCCACCTGGCTCCGAGCTAGTAGACACATTTCTCTAAGGAGTCCCATTAACATGGCACATGGTGGCTGGTGCCTTTCAAAGCAATAGTGTTTTAGATTAGTAAGCATCATGGTGCTGTGCTTGAGTTTTTTGGCTAATGAGTCTTGCCTTTGCATCTAAAAACAAAAGGAGGGAGACATACTTTCAAAGTACTTAAATCACTGGGTAGAATCCATTGCTAGGTTCCTTTGACTGAAGGGAAGAAACTCATGACACAAGGAGAGGGAGTCACTTTCTCAGCAGTAGGCCCAAATGTGCGCCAAGAGCTGGCAGTGCAGTCTAGGAGATCCTCCAGAGCCAGTTTCTGTGTTATTATCTTGTTAACAAGGAAAAAATGTAAACAGTTGGGTTATGGTAATCAGAATAACCGGACAGCTTGAAATGCCACTTAATTCTGGTAATGCTGTCTTAACCATGTATTGCTAGACACCTATGCTGACTTTTTAAAGAAATGCACTAACTTTTTTTAAAGTGCCAGTAAGTTCAGTGAGGTTACTTCTGAGTAAATCTGCATTTGTTGAGTGTTTGAGATACTGTACTTCCAGGAAAGGAACACCTATTCATCCTGAAACAAATCCTACCAGCTTCATCCGTTCTCACAGTACAATTCGTGAGGTTTGGTTGATGATGATTGATCAAGAACAAAAAATAAGGCCCTACTACTGAAAACAGTTGCACAAAAGTACTGTAGTTCAGACCTGAACACCATGATTCTGTTCAGTTGGACACCTTGGTAATTGTAGATTTTGGGTTTCTAAGGAAACCACACATACAAATTCAGGTGGTAATGTGCATTGCTTCATTGACACTGATATTTGGTAAGCCAACTCTGATGGCAGCCTCCAATTCTTTGTGCTGACAGTGGCCCAGTTCTTCTGTTTCAAAGTCCTGTCCTCCTTATACAATAGTACCAAGGATCCTGTTGATTCATGAGGGGGGGAAACTGTTTCTTTTGCGTTAACATGCTTACAGAGATGGCCCTACTTACTGTGACAGCACAGCCCTAAAACAGAGGCTGGTAACTTTCTCTGGACTGCCTTCCCAAGTCTTGTTAAACTAGTGTTCTAAAGCCAGGTCACTCAACCTGTTTTGTTCTCAGTATCTACAATAACATCAGTAGCCATAGCTATGAACTAGATACTTCAGTGATTCCAGCCCTTCTTCCAGAGCCTGTGAGAAACAAAAGGAAACAGTACTGAAACAGCACCGTATTTTTTTTTTTTTTTTTGCTTTCCAGTGGGTTAGTTGGTTGGTTTTGGAGGAGTTTAGCTGTTATTCCCTTCTTTATTTAATTGTTGCCAACTTGGCTTTGGAAAGATGCCAGTAATAAAAGGGGAAGGAAGACAGGCCAGACTGTAAATAATGTTGACCTTTTTTGGGAAAAGAATCAGACTGTTATGTCATTTTTTCCAGTGGAAATCCTTTCACACTGTCTCCCCAAACATTACACAAAAGGGTGTTGTTTACAAAAATTTATTAATACAAACGTTATACACTTTGAAATTACATTTCTCAAAATCCTAACAATAGATACCATGGGTGTTGTTAACCATACTTTTTTGCTAGAGTAGCAGCAGTAGTGCTTTTTCCCCTCCTCTCTCTTTTTGATATATTCAAGTTGTTTGCTACACAGAAGAAGGAAACGATAGATGGATAGATAGGTAAATAGATATAAATATATATCCAAAAGACTGACATCTAAGCTTAGTGATCACTAGATTTCCAACTGGATCCATTGGATTTAAGGCTTTTGGCGACAGCTATCCTATACAGGCGGCCACGGGCTGTGTGGAGAAACGGTAAGGCTCGCAGACTGACTGAAACTGACTACTAGCCCACTGGACTGGCAAGGCAAAGCAGAGTACTAACTAGCACGTCAACACGGTAGCCACGGCCCCTCCCCGGAGGGAAGCGTGGCTTGCCGCGATCGCACCACACACGGGACACAAAAACACAAGTAAGCGTTCCTGTCTCGTCAAAGGAACTACTCGCGAGGCTTTGGAGAGCCATTCCACAGACTCAACCAGAACAAAAGGTGAAGAGGAAAGAAAAGAAAAAGAAGGGGAGGGGGGAACCCCACCCCAAAACCCGAAATGGAAAAGAAGAAAAGCAAGCTGATGTGTTGCAGCATTTTAGGGCCACTAAATAGCCATCTGTGAACTCGTGGCGATTTAAAAGGCGAAGGGAAGGCACGAAAAGCTGCAAACGGCATCCTACGTCACATGGCCTGAAGAGAATGCAAAATTCAAGTAAGATTGATCTCATGCACACCGCGCAGGCGCAGGCCGAAGAAGGCACACAAACCCCGGGGGGGGGCCCTCACCACACCGGCTGCAGCCCGCCTGGGACTCGCCCACTCCCCGTGGGTTTGCTGTTCTCCTAAAGGAACAACTCGGAGGGTGGCCAGGCGGTCTTCTCTACTCGTAAAACACGGGTTGTTGGTTGTTGTTTTTAAGGGCCAAGCGGGCTGGTTTATTCCTTAGCCCGCTTCTACCCACCTTTTGGCTGGAAGGGACGTTTCGTTCGTCTCAAAGAGCATCCCCCCCCCCGAGTGCCGCTTGGCATCTGTCTTTAGGATCGGGGTGCCAATCACTCTGAAGGCCACGGTCCAGTTTCGACTGGCTTCCTACCCCTTGGATCCTCCTGGCCTAGGAAACCCTCCCTTCCCGCCTTCCTCGGGAGCCAGGGTCCGCCACGACGTTCTGGGTTGAGGACTGCCGGGCAAAGGTTCGGGAGGCGCTGGACTACAGAGGATTAAATTTAGAAACCTTATTTTGAAAGGGAGCGGGAGGGGGCATGTGTATTTTAATAGATCTTGCTGTGGTCACTGTTTTCAAACAGTCTATATACGACCTAGAAGTAAGGTTGTTAGTATATATGGGGGCGGCACCGAGCTGCTTTTAAGAAGAGCCCCTGTGCTGCAGGAAATGCAGGTGATCTCGAGTGGGTGGGGACTCGGGCGTTGAAAGCCAGGGAAATCTCTTCACCTAGGAATGGCTCTGGGGAATCACACAGGGCAGCTGGCAGATCCAGTGGGGGAGAGTCTCCCTCGAGTGTCAAGAAGAAGGTCAGCCGAGGACCTTTAAGAAGCCCCTTCGTGCAAGATGGGCCATTTTTAAAAAAATGTACGCAGGTAAATACAGCTCAACAATCTATATGACTGAGAGACAGAGGGGGGCGGACACATTGCTTTTGCAGACACCCCGGGGCCTCCTAATTTCAGAATTGTCGAGGACTGACTCCAGGCTCCGATTCCCTGAACACTGCTGCTACTTTGAAGGAAGATCACGGGATGCGGCGACTGAGGTTCACTGACGCAAGATTTTCATTGTCTCTCGTTTCGGAACCTCGTTCCAGTTAACCCGACACTCCCTTCTTGAAGCGGATTGACACCCTGACCCTAAAAAACAACGCATTATGCCTGAGAGGAAGACCCAGAGAACATCGAGTAGGAAAGTTTGTTTAAAAATAAAAATAGTTTTTTCAAATTATAAGTAGGACGTTTTCTTGGGTAAATTGTGCTGAAGTTCACGTCCTTACCTAAAAAGCCATCCCCACCCTGATTCCAACAAGAATGTTGAGTTGGAGTTTATATTGGGGCTTTCCGTGGGCGGGGTGGGGTGGGGGGGAGAGTTCATTCATGCCCGTGATTGGCATTGTGCGCATGCGCATCACAGATACTTGTGAATGAACATAGAGGCGGGAGGCGGAGGAGGAACTTGCATCCAAATCACTTTGGAACTGCAAAGCCCTTGAGCCCCTGAGTCTTAGAAGAACTTCCTCGATTTATTTCTTCCAATCTGCCTGTACCGATACCTTCCAGTCGTACCCCAAGCTCCCTTCCATTCAACCCTGGCCTCTCACACACACGTCAAGTACCCGTCCGTACATAAAGATGGTTGATCAAATGCTTATATATAGAAAACTCAAGAGCAAATGGACACTACACATTCTAGCATGACAAAAGTTGATTGTATGAAATAAATTTTACTAAGCGGTTAAAGCCATGATGTAGAAAAATACATTTTATACCTTCAAACTCAATAAATCAACAAAGAACAAAAAAGGAGAACCTTTTCGTAATACTGCATAATTATTTAGTGGTGTGTATATAGATATATAGATATAGTCGTTACAGCAGGGAGGAAAGGGCCTGAAAGGGTCTTACAATTAGAGCTTGCATAACAAAAAACAAAAGTGCCTGAGGCAGATCACAATATAACTATTGGTTGTTACTTCCAAAGGAAAACAAACTAAGGTGACCAGGATGGAGAACACAACATTACGAGAGAGAGAGAGAGAGAGAGAGAGAGAGAGAGAGAGAGAGAGAGAGAGAGAGAGAGAGAGAGAGAGAGAGAGAGAGAGGCCAGGAGGGTGAGGGGAAGCGAAAAGGGAAAAAAATATATCCACCGGGAACCACACAGGTGCGCGACAGATTGTGACTCCCGCAAGGTGGGCGGGCTGGGGCCTGCTTTGGGGGGGGGGGTAATAAGGGCGACCGTCAAGAGAGAACGCTCGCCCAGACCAGACGTCAGGAGGGCGTCGGGGTGGGTCAGCACTGGAGAGTTACGCGTGATCCTTTGCATCAAGTGCCAACGGCTCTAAAGGCGGGAGGGGGGTGCGAGAGCGGGGAGGGTGTCGCTGGATCTCCCCGTCCAGCAAAAGAGGTGGCAATAAAAGCAAAACCCGGCCCCTTGGTTGGAAACGGAAACCCACCAGGGCCAGGCTGCGCGGGCGTAGTTTCGAAGGCGATCCTGGATCCCTTGTCGACGTTGAGCTTCTGCCAATAGAAAACTAGTCCGGGGAAAGAGGTGGGCGTTGCATCCGCCTCCCTCTTGAACCGGTTTTATGTTGGCAGGATCTGGTTCTTTATTTTCTCTCTCTCTTCAGCTTCTCAAGTCTCACCTCAGTCCACTGCATACAGAGATGCGCCCTGACTTTGGGAAGGGGAAGGGGAAGGGGAAGGGGACAGGGCGAGTCCTTAAGGACTCATCATTAGACCCTTTAAGGACGCCAGTCCAAAACCCCGAGGGAATCGTAAGAGAGAAGAAATAGAGGCTTCTCTTTATCTTCCTAAACCTGAATTCCAAATTTGATCATGGATCTAACTTGTCCATTCTGTGCTGCCTGCCTGCCTCGTTCTTTCTTCCTTTTCCATGCCCTTTGATTCAAGGACGGGGGGAAATGCCATTTGAAAATGTTATTGTTGTTAGTATTCCCTCCCCCACCCACCAGGATATCCCATCCTCGCCTCTTAACGGGAAGAGAGGAATCGCCCATCCGCGGTCTTCCTCTTCTGCTCATCTCCGACGCGGATCAGGGAACCCTTCATCCCCTCGACATCCAACGGGTTCGTTGGGTGAGAGAGGGGTCGAGCCTTTCGCTGCTTTGATAGGGAACCAGGAGGAAAGGAGGCGTTGGAGAAGAATGCCTGGCTCGATCTGTTGCCGGCTTCCTTCTTCCCCCTGCGGTGCCCCCTCCCCCCCCACCCCCCCCCCCAAAAAAAAATCAGCAGCAGGCGCAGCGGCATAGAAAAGGGCCGTCGAAGAAAGCAGGTAAACGCCGTCTCTAGCGAAGGCGGCTGGGTGGGTGGAGTCGGAGGGAGGGCGGGGCGGGGCGGAAAGAAGGGGGCGTGGTCAAAGGAGCCTGATAGAAGGCTCTCGGGAGGTTGGGGGTTTGGAGGAACTATGTCGGTAAATTCTCCCAACTCAATCGCCTCAGAATCCCCTGGTGGCAGGGCATCTTTTGTCTATGTACAGTAGCAAATAGAGAATAGTAATTTCTCCGACCCTGTCATGGATAAAAATACTCTCCTTTTAATTCCCGTTACAAAAATAGGAGCAATATTCAAAACAATGATTGTCACTCTCATAATATATTTTTCCCCTTTCTATTTTATATAAAAACATAAAACAGCTCAGGCGAATGTCCTTGGTCTCTTTGTGCAACGCTAACCACTGTAGGAGAATTGGTCCTCTCTCTTTCCTGCTGGGTTGAGAAAGTTCTAGCATTTATAAATTCTAACCGAAATAATTGTTTATTTTAAGGGTTGGTCCACAAAGTAGATCTGTGCGTTTCTCTAGTGCTATTTTTTTAAATTTGTTTGGGGTTATCTTTCTTTTTCATACAAAAGAAAAACGATATTATTATCAAAATATTCATTTAATGGCTTTACTTCATACATAAATACATGTTTAGGTAACACAGGAGCGGTGACTGGTCAGTCGGTTTGGAAATGACTTTTTAGGAAAGGGGTGGGTCCTCTCTCGGATATTTTTTATTTTATTTTTTTATTTTTATTTTATATTATATTCCCCGGGGGTGTTTGTATACACAGGAGCGGTTGGGAACTCATCGCTACAAATAGGCTACTCGGCGTCCTTTGTTTTTAACCCTTTGTTTATACCTTTTCCCTAGGACTGCTGCCAAATATTTCTTGACAGCCATTTGTTTTCGGTAGCGGCTGTAGCTGTCTGTGAAGATGCCGTCCGAGTGCCTTTTGGAAAGAGGTTCCGAGTCGTCTTCCAGGCCGCTCCCCCCTCTGCAAAGAGAGAGAGAGAGAGAGAGAGAGAGAGAGAGAGCAAATCAAAACAGGATTGTTGGTTGCCACGTTGGAAGCCTAGGGCAGTGATGGCGAACCTTTTCAAGACTGAGTGCCCAAACTGCGATTCAAAATCCATTATTATTATTATTATTATTATTATTATTATTATTATTATTATTATTATTATTATTATTATTATTATTATTATTATTTTGCAAAGTGCCAATACAGCAATTTAACCTGAATACAGGTGGCTGTAAAGGGGCAATGTCAGGTGCCCACAGAAAGGGCTCCGAATGCCACCTTTGGCACCCGTGCCATAGGTTCGCCAACACTGGCCTAGGGCCAGGCGTGAGGAGCAGGAATTTAAGCCTCTTTGGGAAAGGGGCCCAGGAAGCAGAAAAGAGACTCTCAAAACCCACAGTCGGTCTCTGTTCCGGGAGGTCAGGAGGAGCCTCTTTCCCCTTCCGCGGTGAGGGTCGTTTATGACCAAGGCGTACCCAAGACCCTTCGCTGCCTGAGGAAGGGTAGCAAAAGGCAGTCCTCCCGGACCAGCGCCCCAGGGTATATTCCCACATGCCTTTGGGGGAAAACCCCTCACCAGTCTTTCTCCTTATCTTGGACAGCAACAAGGGTGTCCGTCCGCAGGGGTTTTCCCGGGAGGGTGGGGGAGCTAGTTTTACAGTTGCGTATTAAGACCACATATGAATCACGGGCAGCACATGGTGAAACACAGCGGTGGGATTTATATTGAAATAAATACATTTAGAATTGAGGGGCGCCTGCTGAGGAAAGACGACGGGCACTAAATATACATATCTAAGTAAAGAATTAACGATCACCTGGATCCCTGGATCCCTAAGGAGGCAGCAGCCTCCCACCGCCACCACGACTGGGTCTTCCCTGTAGATCAGGAAATTATTCGAGTTGATCCTCTTTCCTGTCAGGCTGCCTCATTTTTCTTGACTTATGGTTTGGTTACTCTCGGTTTGTCCCGCCTGCTTTCGCCCTGGTGGGGGGCGGGGATCCGCTCTCCCACGGCCTTAGGATCCAGATCTGCTCTAGGGCCCCTCCGCCCCCATCTCCAAGGTTAATCTCGTAAGAACCCAACGCCTTTCTGGATTGACGTGGTTTTTTTT
This sequence comes from Phrynocephalus forsythii, assembly GCA_029282475.1. Lineage (NCBI taxonomy): Eukaryota > Metazoa > Chordata > Lepidosauria > Squamata > Agamidae > Phrynocephalus > Phrynocephalus forsythii. The sequence continues at coordinate 63,465,968 of JAPFRF010000003.1, forward strand.
GGGGGGGGGAGCCCCATGAGGCTGCGCCAGAGGGGGGAAAGCCCACCAGGCGCCTTGAGGGCCCTGCCAACGGCCTGAGTTTTCCTCTTCATATGATGAAGCCACCGGTCCATCTCTATTGTTCTATTGCCCTGGAGTTACCCATAAGTATTTATTGGTCTCAGCTGCCTAGATACCCTAAGCACATCCGATCTCACCTTGATTTCGGAAGCTAAGCAGGGTCGGCCCTGGTTAGTACTTGGATGGGAGACCATCAGGGAATACCAGGTGCTGTAGGAGCCTGGAGTAGGAACTGGCAAACTACTCCAGTATTCCTGCCAAGAAAACTCCATGGACATGGAGTCACGAAGAGTCACGACTGTAATCACACAACACACACATTTATTGGTCTCAGGTGTTGGAGGAAGTGTCTTGAGGGGGGATTGTTGTTCTTGGGAAGGAAGGAGGTGTTGTCTTTTCACAGTGAAAGCAACACGTAGCCAGGAGGGGAAGGGGGCAGCGAAAGACCAGCCCGGCTCCTCCCTGTCGGGAAACAAAAGGCTGCCGCGAAAGACGTTGCGGAAGTTGGAAGGCTGATCATCATAATACGAGCCGACAGTCGGGAGACGAGGCCTCCCCGGCATGAATTATTCATCACGAAATTGTGTAATCCATTTTCCCCCGTGGGCTTTATTAAAATGTTGCCTCCTGCTTTCTCTCAGAGACACATACACGGGCCCAGCATCCGGCGGGGTGGGGGTGGGGATGGGGGTGGGGGTGGGGTGGGAAGAGACACGTGTGTGCGTGTGTTTCGATGGGTAATGGTGGCGCTGGTTTCTCGCCCAGCTGGGGAAATATGGGCAGATCCGATGGGTGTTAGGTCCTCGGACAGCGCTGCCTTTCCTTCCCAAAGAGAAGTCTTCAATCATACCCAACAGGGCGAGCGGGTGGGCCGGGTGGGGGCAAACCGACGAGGTGTTGATCCGCGGCCCCTTTTTTCGCACTATCAAATTGAACCCGGAGCGGGAGACAAACAGAGAATAAGAGCAACAGCGGCGGCAGTGGGCGCGACGGATTCTGTCCTGGAGGCCCGAGAATTTCCTATCATGAATTATTATTAGAGGAAGGAAACCCATTTCTTTGGGACTTATTCCTCCCGATTCGTTTTAATGAGACTTCCTCGGAGTACATGGATTCTGAATCGCCTCGCACCCCTGGTTTAGAAAAGGTACTGTATTTCCTTTCGGAGTAAGGGGCTGGGGTTAGGTTAGAATGCAAAGTCTCTCGAAGCGACTTTGTATTCCGATGGGAACCTTGCGTTTTGAGAAGCCAACACCCCGAAGAGTGTTGCTTCCGACAGCCGGTCTACCAGGCTCCAGACCCCTGTCTTGGCCTCAGTAAATTCACACGAGTTTCGAACGGGCAAAAGGGCTTCACACATCTTCTGCAGCCATCTTCCGGACCGGAGCCCTGGAGCGCCATATGCAAGCCCGGAGGAGCAAATGGCAAAACAGTCATGGAGATGAATCAATACCACTCGGGCCATCAGTGGGCCCCTGAGAGAATCAGCGGCTGGATCTACAAGCCGTTCAAGTTTGAAAGGAGGAAAGAAGGCCGGTTGGCTCAGACGCCCAAGGAGACGAGATAAGGTTCGGCCTCCTCGATTCCGAGACCTTGGGATGGAAGGCGGGATTTTAATTCAAGTCCAGTTTAATTCAGATTGCACAAATGGCTGTGGACTGGACTGTGAGCCAAGCTGGCTCAAAAGAAATCAGGTATACATGCATTCGCATCTAACATAACAACCTGTCACCGGGAACCAAGTCAATGGTAGATCTAGTAAGCACCCCCTGGTGCACATAATTAAATAATGGTTTCCCTTCCCTTAAATCTATTTTGCTTCCCACCTGACGGCCCATTAAACCTTTTTCTATTTAGCAATCTTTTCCCCTATAAATGAACAAGTGGACAGATAAATGCCTCCCTCCAGCAGGAAAAAAAATGCCTTACCCCACCCGCTTGGCCATCAGGGAATGCAGATACTTCCTCGCCGAGAGCTGGCCCAGCACTTTCCTGTAAGCTTTATTGAACAGCCCGTCCGCGTGCCTAGAAGAAGAAAAGGGGAGGGAGGAGGGGGCGGAGAGAGACCGCTCAGAGATCAAAACAAAACATCAGCCAACAAGCAGCAGCTTTGAGGACCCGCGGAAGGAACCACCACCCGCCACCCGCTCGGTAGGGCGCTGCCTTGCAGGCGGGAAAAGCCTTCGCGGAGAGCTAGGAAGGAGATGCTGTGTAAGGGAGAGGGGGAAGGGAGGGGGGCCTCCGCCAGTACCGCTGCTGGCGTCCCCAAGGGGAGACCCGGCAGCGCCCGTCATGACAGCATTCCCCCACACACCTCCTTCACTTCTCCTGCGCTTCCGGCTGGCAAGCGAGATCTGGTCCATTTCAAGGACGAAGCGCAGCGTCCGACTCCCAACCCCCACCCTCAGCTCCTTAGCCTTTGCAGTGGGAGGGAGGGGACGGGAGGAGGTAAGTGTGATTTTTGCCATGGTTTTTACCCTACTCTCCATCCCACCCACCCACCCCTCCCGGCTCGGGCTCTCTGCTGGGGCACGCAAGGGGAGGAGGATCCGTGGCGGGAGGGCTCCTTCCCCCCTCCCCCCTCCCCGATCTCCTCCCTTCCCGGCCAAAGGCATATCTCGGGAAGACGGCGAGGGAGACCCTCCCAATTTGGCCGCCGATGCCGCCGACGCCCAAGCCTTTCCCAGCATGCCGGGGCTGACGCGCCGCCACTGGGTCCGCGAGACTCCACGTGCCTCCTCTAGAGGCAGCCAATCCACCACGCCCGCCCCCCGGTCCCCCCCCGGAGCCTCCCGTTCGACAAAAGATCACCTCTTTTCCGGCGAGTAATACAGGGTGTAGACGTCGTCCAGCATCGACGCCGGGTCGGCTATCCCGAGAGGCTCGCTGTCAAAGGCGTAGTCCGACAGGGTGTTCCCCTCCTCGTCGTACACCTCATCTTCCAGCCTACTGGGGGGAGGGGGAGGGCGAGGGGGAGGGGAGGGGAACAGGCACCACCTGGGTGTCGGGATCTCAAGGAACGGCGAATGGGCCCCGGGGTGGGTGGCGGGGAGGCGAGGGGCTCCCCGAGACCCCTGACGAGGGGCGGAGAAGGCCTGGGAGGGGTGGCAAGCCCGCCCACACAATGAGGTCCCTCCCCCCAGTGCCCCGTTAGCCGAAGAGGATCGGCCAATTTAGAAAGCCCGGCTGCTTCCTGGAGCCAAAAAGGGGGGGGGGCTTCCGGATCTCATCCTGGGTCGCGCGCTCTTTCTCCATCTCTCGCCTTCTTCTTTCTCCCTTGCCGTCCCGCGTCCCCGACCCTTCCGCCTTCTTCCCTGTGTTAACCCTGAGACAGGGCGCTTGGGGAGGGGAGACCCTCGGATCCCATGACCCCGATAATCTCCCCTTCTTTCATCAGCCAAGAACAGGAGTTGTCGCCGTTGTTGGGAGAAGGTAGCGGGTTAAGGTGCCCATCACCGGCGAGAGCTTCGCGGGGAGGCCCTCCCTGCTCCTGTCCCGCCACACGCTGTCTTCGCCAGACGTGAACCAGGAGCGCCCCGCCCCGCAGGGGCTGCCTGGAGGCTGTTTCTCTCCCCACCACACCCCCCTCCTTATGCAACGGCACCTGCCGAGAGTCGCTAAAGATTTCGCCGCTCTCCCGGTAGAATCAGTGCGGTTCACGCCACAGCTTAGGGAAGTTCCTTTTCTGCGCTACATAATAGCCTCTGGGTGCCGCTCGGGTATTCCGGGACTGATATTCTACAAAGGAAAGGTCCCCTTAAAAAGCTGCCACCCCCTGCCTGGGCTAGGGTTGAAACGCCTCTTTGCTCCCTCGGTCTCTGAGCCTTCCTCGCGGGGATTTTGGACTCAGTGAGATTCTGGTAGGATGCCCAGATCACCCTGTTGGCACTCTGAGAGGCAAGGCAGATTTCTGTATGATAAAGAAGCACCATTGTCTCTGTCTCTGTCTCTGTCTGTCTCTCTGTCTGTCTGTCTGTCTCTCTCTCTCTCTCTAAAACCGGTGAAGGCTCCTCTGGGGTTCCCTTGGGGGCCGCTTCCGAGCCAACTGGCGATTTGAAGCGGGATCTCCCCGGCCTAAACCCAAGAGTCAAGCCCCTGGGTCGCTCCTGAGGCTCAGTGTGGGATCGAGAGAAGGGTTTGCTGTCCTCTGCTCTCGAACCTGTGTCTCCCTCCTCTCGGGAGATCCGGGATTGCCTTGTTGCCGCCGCCACCTCCTCCTCCTCCTCCTCCTTCCTCCGCCCTCGAAACATTTCTGAGTTGCCGTTTCCGTGTTCTCCCTGGAGCGCCTCTTACCCAGCTCGGCTCCGCCGTCTCCTTGCTGGCCGATTTAGGTCACCCCTACGTATCTCCGGCAGCTATTTTCGTCGCCGGAGCGCCGGCTGGAGCTATCAATTATAGATGCGCCTCCCTGTTTTGCGGCTGCAGTGGGCAGGCGTCGGAAGCGAGGCCGCGCCCTGCAAGCCGAGCGCTTATCCCGTTCCTCCACCACCACCCTCTCTGGGGAAAGGACGCTTCGCCCCCCTCCCGACCCACCAGGCCAAGGCTGTGGCTTTCATCCCACCCGCTACCCCAAGAGAGGACAACCGAGGGAAGAGAAAAGGAGGCACTGGGCCGTTCCAGGACAAAGCCTGGAGACTTGGAGCCCCCTTGGCACGGTTCTCTTTGCCAAGAGTGAGTCGTAACACTCCTTCTTCCCCCTCCCCCCCCCCCAGGGCTGGTGGAGGACCACGGATCTCCCCTCGACCCCTTGCCGCCTCCCACTTGGTCTGGCTCCAGGAACCACGAAGAGTCCCCAGGTTTTTTTTTCCTGCGTTTGTTGATTCCTTCTAAATGGAGAAGTCAAGAACTTGGAGGGAAAGCATCCCTGGCGCAACGTCCTCCTCCTCCTCCTCCTCCTCCAGTGACGCTGCTCCCTATACCCCTCCCTTGTGTTAAACCCCTCCTCCGCCAAAGAAAGAGAACATTGGATTTCCTGGCCAGGTTAGGGCTTGTGGTTTCGATAAAAAAAAAAACCACACAAGATTTGCCTAGTAGTCGCTGGCGGAGATCCCTATCTCGCCTCTCTTTTACCATCCCAAGCAAAGCAGGTTTGCTTACCGCCCTCCTTCCAGCCATCAGCCTGCTTCTCCTAAAACAGCCCATTCAAAAAGCCGTCCTCATCCTCTCCCTTAAGAACACAGGTGATTTGGAAGGAGGGGGTATGAGCAGGCACGGTTAGGACCTGCGACGTCTCTTCTCTGTGTCTTGGCATATAAAAGGCAACCCTAATTCAACTGAACTGTAGGACCGCAATACTGCCACCAATAAAAGGGAGATGTTTCGGGGTTGGGCAACTGTTCTTGCAATCCGGACATTTCAATAGTTCTCTCCAACCCATGGCTTATGTTTCTATTTACCCGCCAAACAAACGCCTTTAGGTTACTCGCGTGAGAAAGTAATTTGAGGTCTTCCGCTTAACTACCCTCGGAGACTTGGAAAGAAACCCACTGGATTCCTCCGGTCTGGTATTCCAGAAATAAATCTTTGCATCAAAGAATCTAGTTGAGATGCGCTGGAGGCGTGGATCTAACAACCACCGTGTCACATTTTCCTTCCACGGGACGGAGAGGTTCGCAGGATCATCGATCGCAGATAAAACTTCTTGGGGATCGCGAGCCTTTCAAGTATCCCAGCCAAACAAGTTTTTTAAAAACTTGCAGGGAAACCAGACTCGGTACGACTCAAATAGCAAACCAGAGCAAAAGCAACGTGTGTTGCTGGTATTCCGCCCCTTTGCGCTTAAAGCACTCTCTGGGCAATTTATAATTTTAATTATGCAGGCTTATATTGCGGCGGCCCAGCGAGCTGGGTTCTCAGTTTACCAACCGGAAGGATGGAAGGTGGAGACCAACCAATCGAATCCCACCTTCGTCTTTAACCCTACCCGCTTCATGTGTAGTCTTGTGGTTGACTTGGGTATGGGACACCATTAAGTGAAACCAAATTTGCTAGATTTAAGGAGAGAGGTGCTTTCATTCCGAATGCAATTGTTCAGCAGAGGGCACTACTGAAACTAAGGAAGATTAAGACAGGTGGATGTATCTCCTCCAATGATACAACCAATGATCCAATCCAGAGCCGATCGCTTATCTGTATCAAATAGATAGTTCTATATTGAGTTCTGCACTAGTCTTTCCTGCCTGTGATTCAGTCTGTCAGGAACATAGCCAAAACCGCGGTGGTTTAGCGACAGACCAAAATGCCTTTCCCTGCCTTCTTTAGAGTTTTTAATAAACTGCCTGGCGAACACAGCAACGCATAGGCAGCTCACTTTCTTATCGAGAGCAAATTGATTTATATTTGTGCGTGTACGCCCTAGACTGAAAGACCTAGAGACAGTAGGCACTCGTTCGTTGTGAACGAATCCTGTAAGCATTTGATACAGCCCTTGGAAGGAAGCTGAAATCAACGAGATTTGCCTCCAAGTAAGCATAGTTAGAAATAACTGATCTGCATTATAATCTGCATCTACCCGGCCATGCCTCACACTTCCATTCTTTGGAGAGAAAGACTCTAGATCAATCTTAATCACGACCGAAATAAGACTCTCTCGGGTCCGTGCACCTCGATCCTACACGTATTCCTTGGGAGTGACACTAGGCAACACGGACTTAAGAGGAAAGCCGGCAACGTCCAGCACTGGCTTTCCCGTTTGGCTTATCCTTCCGACCTAGCCCTGTGAAATGCTGGAGTGGGATTCTTGTCATATAAACCACAACCAAACAGGAACTCCAAGATCAAAACTATTGTACAGGAGAAAGGAGAGGCGAATGTGATTAAATCGTAAAGACAGGGCACTGCGCGCGCCCACAAACGCGCGCCGTCTTTCATTCAAATCCATACTCGTTCTGTTTCACACTTACACACACCGATCATAATCTACACATCCCCTTGGCTATCGAACCCTGTGCTGACCCGGGTTTAACGAAGGAGGGCATCTCTTGGCTGTCTGCCCCTTTTTTTCCCCCAGGAGAAAGCCAAGTAGCCTTCTGCTAGCCCTCAGGCTGGTTGGAACCACCCCAGCGGCCAGGCGAAGGGAAGGGAAGGAAGGCCGTGCCAGCGGAGACCTGCTGGGGCTTCCGAGCCCAGGGCAAGGCAGGGGGCACTTACCTCAGCGCAGGGAACTGAAGTCCGGCAGCAGGCGAGCAGTAGACGCTGCAATGCATGAGAATCCCATAAACCAGGAGGGCTACCAGCGCTTTGCTGCACATCGCCACTCTGTGAGGAAGGGAAAAGAGAAGACGCGGCTGTCTCCGCTGGGCTCCTCTAGGGCGGGCGCCTGGTGTCCCTTTCGCTCCCCTTGGCCCCTTAAGGAAGGCGCTGTCGTCACCTGGCACCCATCAGAGGCTGGGGATGCCGCCCTGAGGACGTCTCGCCAGCAGACACGATCTCCCTCCCACCCCCACCCCACCCCACCCCCCTTGGCCTCCCCCACACCCACCCCCTCCCTCCCTCCCTTCTCTCTCTCCTTCCCTCCCTCCCTCCCTCCCTCCCTCCCTGAAGTGTCTGCCATTCTCCGCCGTCTACATTCCGTCCAGATGCGCGGGACTACAACTCATCCCCTCTTGGCCGTGCCAGGCGGGGATGATGGTGGTTGTAGTCCAGCCCATCTGGACGGCGCCTGACTGGAGAAGCACTGGTCGTCATGCCGTCTTACCATTCAACTCGGGGCTCCCGGCACAAGACTGGATCTGGATCGAGAAGATTTTCTCTCTCCGGCTCTTCTTCCTGGAAGTTTCGCGGCTGATGGTTAATCCTCCGGAAGCATCGCCTTCCCTCCTTCTCTCTCTCTCTCTCTCTCTCTCTCTCTCTCTCTCTCTTCTCTCTCTCTCTCTCTCTCTCTCTCTTCCTTTGATGGGCAAAAGGAAACCGCAGGAAAGGAGGGGGCGTGGGACAGACCGCGGGTCGACTCCTTAGCGGCTTTGCTGCGGACGGGGTTGTGCCGGTCCGTTTTTTTAAATTAAAAAAAAAGTTTGGAGGTCTAGAGTGGAATCTTCCCGGCAGGAGAAAAAAAAACAAGAGGAGGAGGAATGAAGAAAATGCTTGCAGATGGAATTGGGAGACTAGAAAGGGAGGGAGATGGGGGCTGGCTACGTTCTTGAGGATGCTCCCGAGCTGTTCTCTTCTCCTTGCCCTGCTCTGCCTCTGACTTCAGCGTCGATTTTCCTCCTTCACTTCCTCCTCCTCCTCCTCCTCCTCCTCCTCTTCTTCCTTCTGTGTTCTTCAACTTGACCTGCCTTCCGCTCTTTGGTGCTAGTCTCCTAGACCTCCTTTCTTAGCTACCAGATCTTCTGCCACCTTCTTAGCTTTCTGATAGCCAGCTCACGGATGTAAACAAGGGTCTCTCTTTCTCTCTCGCTTTTTCCGTCTGTCTTCCTCTTTTTCTCTTCGCCTTGTTGCCGAGCCGGGTGTCTCGCTTGTTTTGTTTCTCTGTTGATGTGGCGTTCGGATTTTTATTTGCCAATGACTTTTTTTAATTGTTGTTGTTGCAGTCACGTAATAATCGGTATCAGAAAAGACGTCACCACCCAATTCCTCAAGGAACAGAACAATTCCAAGTCCACGATGATGCCAGCAAGAGTCATGAGCTTCTCATAAGCTCTTTAACTTACACATCTCTGCCCCCACCGCACCTTTTCCAAACCAAAAAAGTCTCCATGAGGTGTCAATGCTCGAGTTTCACCTTTCCCCCATATTTCTAAGATGGGTCGTGCGATTGCATGACGCTTGTTAAAAGTCTGTCCTTCATGGATGTACCCTGTTCCCAAACATCTTTACGTGGGAAATAAGCTTCGCTGATTTCAATGCCTTTTTTTTCCTGCTTAAATTCCTAAAAACTAGCCCATCCCAAAAAAATAAAAGTGGAAAGAGAAAGTGATCTGCTTGAGTAACTCCACGGTTAACTGTGCCAAGAAATCTTAGACATGAGTTTCTTTAACCGGCGCAATAAAATACCCTAATGGTTGCTGTCATCCTCTTTGTTGTTACCTTCAACATTAGGTTCTGCTTTTGTGTGCGTGTTTGTGTGTTTTCGAGGCCTGTTTGAACTCTTGGACCTAGATCGTCGGTCATTTTCTAATTACAGATGGCAATTGACAGTTTGCGGCCAGTGGGTGGATTGATCACCTGCCAGACGAGCAGGCGCTTTCCCATAGGAGCTGTCCAGACACTGTGGTGCTGAATTGGATTTGGCAGCGAAAGAGGAAAACTTGGAGGAACTGCTACCGAGATGGCCCCGCGTTTTACAAATCTGCCATACTGGGAGGGCAAAATTAGCAATGCCACCGTGAACAGAGCTTGTTTCAATGGCATACTAATTTCTCATTTTTAACGTGTTGTGAATATATCCCTCCTCCCCAAAGCAGAAATGGATTGCATTTTTTTTAAAGAACAAGTGCCATTGAGTGCTATGCCTCTCTTAAGCTCTCTTCGAGTGCATGGCGTCACAATTTCAGCAGCTAAGAGCATCTCAGATATTCGAAGCAATAATGTCCAGGCAATAAAATTCAATGAAATGATTAAAAAGAGGAAATTATACGGAAGGGTTTTTTTTAATTGAAAACAATCCCTTCTCAACAGAAGTAGTTTAGGGAGCTGGAGTCGCTGGAAAAATTCAACGCAAACGAGAAGAAAAAATAATTATATGTTAAACTCTTTAGGCAAGGAATTCTCAGAGAAACCCAGAAATCACAACGGAGAAGCATTGTGTTCCCAAAAATGACGGGGTGTAAAGATCACCGTCTGATCTTTCTTTCCAGTAATTACTTAGCCGTCAATATCCAGATTTCTTCCAGAAAACTGTTTCAAGAAAGGCCGTCTAGTGGAACTACTGGTGCAAGTTTTAATTATTAAGCTGATGAATAACGTTTCAGGAAGAAGGCGTTCCCTGACCTGGCTTTAACGTGTTATCACTGGCAATCAGAACTCACCCAGGGCGCTCTAATAATCCCAAAATGTATAATCTGGAAGAATGCTGGATTTCCCTGCATTACTATGGCTGAAGAAGACCCAAGGGTAACAATTATTAGCGAGGTCTCTGTTTGCTTTTTAAAAATATATACTTTTTCAGTATGCAAAGGAAGTTATCAGAGTCCCCCCCCCCACTTGGTTGTACTGCAAGAATATATGTGTTCACCCACATTTTCACCCAAGTTACACTTCATGTTATTGATAAGAAGAAGAAAGTCAGTCGCTGTAGATGAGTGACTCCTGTGCTTCTTCAAGGTCTCATTGTTTGGATTCGCTATGTTGATTCCCCAAAAAGTTTTCGAATTTTTTCCCCGAAAGACCTGTTAACTCATGGATTTTCAGAGTTACTGAAATGAAGCCCTTCTTCCATCGCCACTGCAGAAAACCTGTTGCAAGCAGCGACCGCCACCTAGTGGAGAGTTGAGAAGGAGCATGGCGGAACACGGAGACCTCACGTTCAAGTCTTCCTCCTGCATGGATACTTCTGAAGGGAATAAGCCCTAAGGAAATGCTTTCGATCCCGGATTGCCTCTTCAGCGTTAGCACAAGCGCTAGTTACTCCAAGAGGTATTAACACAACCTTCCCAAAATGTCTCCCAACTTATGTGTTGTCATTTGCTCATCATTTCTCACTTCATCTTATATGTTTTATTTTTTAAGCATTATGTTATAATCATCTCACTCTAACAATTGATGCTGTGAATTAAGATCTTGAACGTTATTTGAATGCACATAGTACAGAAAATGATATGTCTTGTGTCCAGGCAAATGTGTTTAGGATCCAGGGGAAAGTCTCATGTCCTGAAAAGCTTGTACTGGCTGATTTTGTGTTTTCAATGAGTACACCTAAGAAAAAGCGAAGCATCTTTGGAAAATTAGGACACTTTCCCTTAAATAGGCTTCGTTCCAATCTAGCAGTGCCAGGTTCTCAGATGGCACATGCTTGAGATAAGTCATGTGGCTCTCTCTAGTGCTCTGGGCAGTCGCTGCCATGGATAATGCTTCATTTCTAAATAACTTGAAATACCGGGACTCACACCCTCTTTTAAGGAACATCCTGTGAGCTAGCAGTTTTTGTTCTAATCACAGGGGTGCAGGATTTTCTGGTTTTCAAAACTCAGTGGTATTGGTTTCAACAACATTATCCCATTCCTTTCCTGTTGTGTTCCTTGTTAAGACCCATAAACTACTTTTCTTTTTTTAAAAAAAACTGCTGGAGAAACCAGAACACTACAAACTCCACGGTCTGTACTTCAAAACCTCCCCAAAATGTTGTGTCACCTTCAGCTACAACCCTCCAAGAGTCAAGGACTTCACCCAGAGTCGTGGTGTGCCTGTGGGTGGGAGGGTGCGCACGTACAGCATAGAGATTATGTAACTGAGGGAAGAGGAGGTTTTATTCCCAGTGGACGCTGCTGTTTTCACGCTGCCATTAGCAACATGGAAACAGAAATCACGATTAATAGGAGTGTGTGATGAGGGGGATCACAGGGGGTGCTTATGAGGATCAGGAGAGGATGGCTGTGCACCTCTGCATTAAAAACCAACAGACTGTTTTTAAAATGTTGATTTATTTTTATGCATTTATTTTGCAGACTCGATGTCAGGGTTTATAGGTAGAGAGTACTTAGAAAGAGTTTGCCATTCCTTTCTTCTTGGGGCATCCTGGGACTGTACTACTAGTCAAAGACCACGTAGACAGGCTCCACTTGCAGGAGGCGCATTGGGGAATCAAACTCTTGCTGTACAGGAAGATTCCCTAAATCCCTGAGCTATCGAGCTATAGTGGGGTGTTGGGGGTGGAGACGGACAAGGAGCAATCCATGGGAATTTCATGCAAACAGTTTGTTGCACAGAATAGCGGCTTTTCTGCAGTGCCGTCAAGCAAGCTGACTATGATACAGAGTTGCTCAAACTCAAATCCTGCCACCTGAACTCAACAAAAGTTGATTTCTACTTTTGTGTGTTTAAGATGTGCTAATTAAAGCAACATCTTTGTGAGTCTCTCATATGATACAAAGTATTTCGTCTCTTTTACGTAAATGCCTTTTAGGGGACTGAGGTAGGATGACTCAGACTTACACATAAAAGACTGGACTGAGGTAAAGTCACTTTTGGTAAACTAGGTTTCTACTGCAGTATCCCTATATGGGAATAAAATCCAGAACTAGCCCCATACTAACAGATTTAATGGTACTTCTCCTGAATTTAGATTTATCTTTACATTTCCAGTACTAGGGCAGATGATTATTTCCATATCTAAGAGCCTGGGAGACTTAGAAAGATATATTACTATTTGGAGGGGAGGGGGGATTAAACACCATCAACAGAAGCACAATTTGGGTTGGATCCAGACCTGGTTTTACACTGAGTAGGTCTGCTAAAATCAACAGGATTTGCATTAATCATGAGTGTTTAGTTCTTATTGTTTTCAATGGGGCTGAAGATTTTTCTCTTCAGGCAATCATTCCCTTAATGACTGGCTGGCTGAGTGGCGTTTTTAAATTGATGCTTGTGCCTTATTGCCTTGAATGTGCTTTTTGTGTTATTTTTATTGAATGTCTTATAGTGTGACATTTGCTTTATTTATTTGTTTTAGCATTTGTATACTTATTTTAGCTTTACATATTGCCTTTACATGGTATTATCAACCTTGGGTCCTTCTTCAGGTGAAAGGCAAGGTGAAAATATTTTAAATAAACAAATATAGATAAATATGAGTTAGTCTGGATTTAAATCTGTCATTTCCAAATTTGGCAATCCCTCTTGGACTACAAATCCCAGAACTCTAACTAGTGGACGCTAATCATCAGGGTTTCTGAGAACTGCAATTCCTACATCTGAGGCCTCACATTTAGGAACCTTTGCTCTAAAGGATATTGGTTATTGGGCCTTCAGCCTTATTTCATTCTTAGCCACTGCCTGCTTCAGTTTCATTACCCCATTTCCCAATCCCTTCTAATAAAGTTGTATGCCCTCTCTTTAGCTCTTGCTTTATTACATATTTTTCCCATTTACCTCAACTTCTCCCCCAAGTCCTTCATCTTTCCTATCAAGAATTCCCTTTACAAATAAACAACTGTGGGTATGCACAGGGCAAATTCTGAGTTCTACTGAGAGTAGATCCACTGGAATGAATGAGACTTGCTTACAACAAATTTACATCCCACTGACTTCAATGGGACTGCTCTAAGGGGGACTCATGATGGATTTGCTTCCATGGTCTTGGTTTTGCAGCTTGAATATATATCTGAGACTTTCCCCCTGAGAAGAGAGCATGGGGGTGGGGGATATCATGGTACTTTGTATGCCACTTCCTTCTTTGCCAATTGACAGACTGAACAGTCAGGAAGTAAGCAGCATTCAGGTAAGAGGTGCTATTTCAAAGAGACACGGAAGAAAGCAAGTGAAAATGATTTTTAAAAGACTCTTCTTTTCAGAAAGAAAAGGAGAAAAAAGAGGAGGAGGAGGGAGGAGGAGGAAACACGTCACCTGTGTGATATTCTGATATAATAAACTCAGGACTTTAGTAAAAACTAACGGGATGATATTATCTGCCAATAATTGTGCCAACAGAACATTGAATTTATAATTAAATGACACTTTTATGCTCTTGCAAAATTTTTGATGAACCTGTTTTAAAACTACTTGTATTGCTGAGGTATATCCTAATGGGATGTTGAAAATGTATTCTTTGTCAAGCACAAGGGGAGAAACAAATAGGCCAAATTCTTAATAATTAATCAGAAGAGCATTTCATCTCACCAGAGGAGCAAAAATAAGGGAATAAAAGATATCCCTGGTTTCTTGCTCTAAAATGCATTATACATTATCATTCCCCCCCCCTTGTGGTATCTCTTGAAACATGTTTTAGGGATCACTGTGTCCTTGTTTAAAAAGCAAATGCTTTCCAGTCCTCAGTTTCTTTCAGACAGGTCTGAAACAATCCCTGAATTAACGCTCATCCAAATGACCTTTCAAAACCTAGCATTACGGAAGTTCTGAGATACAGCATTTCCTTTCCCCCACCAGAATTCCAACATGTTGAGAGTCAGCAACAGGATTTAGGGTTAGTTGGAGGCAAGGAGGTTGGTGGTAGGGTTAAAGATCAAGCTAATAATAATGTGTGTGCCATCAAGTGACTTATGACATCCCGGTTCAGGGTTTTCTAGGTAGTTGAATATTCAAAAGTGACTCACCCTTCCCTTTCTCTGCCCAGAGACTGTGTCATTTGCTCAAGACCACAAAGGCTGACTCTTCTAGTATTCAGAGTGGGGAATCAAACTCTCAACCTCTGGATCTGTGGCCAGATACTTAAATCACGGGGCTATCCAACCAGCTAGGGTTCAGGTTCCACATCTTATATTTCCTAAAGCCATAAGAATTCCAACACCTTTCCGTAACCTCATGAGTCAACCAACAGCCAGTGGAAGTTGCTTCTGAAGAACATCACAGGACATTTTTGTTTCAGTATATTGCATTGCTTGCAATTAAAACTTACCTAAGAGGCAAAAAGTAGTAGATCTAGTATGAAAAGTTTTCATCATAATAATTGTTGTTGTTGTTGTTGTTGTTGTTGCTGCTGCTGCTGCTGCTGCTGCATTGTCATCGTCGTCATCTTAGAACTATACAAGAATCGCCAAGCCCCTGTTAAGGAGGTCCAGAGGGGAATTTAATTCCCAAACTCGGACTCTTCAGCCAGAGACCTAAACCTCTGAGTTATATTTATTAGGGGGAAAAGAAATATCCATGGCTAAAGGCTAAACTGCAAATACATTGTTTACAACACTTCAGGCAACATTTTCATAAAAGAGCCTATTCTAAGTGAATTTTGAAACTAAATGGGGTTCTAGGAGTGCTTTCTAGATTAAAAGTCTTGAATTTTTTCTCCAAAAGACTAGAAATATTATCAGGCAGGTTAAGTATCCCTAAAATCTGTTCATTTGGGATAAAGCATTTTGGGACCCATACAGCATATGTGGTTTCACTTTGTATTTGAAGCATCAGAAATGCATTATCAATGCATTATTCACAAAGTAATGCATATTACGTTATGCCTAATACATTTTAATAATCTATTTTGTTAAAAAAAGTGTTACAAACCCTCATTTCAATTTTATAAAACAAGATAACAGTACCATTTTAATATTTAACTAACAGATGTAAGATCCTGAGAATAGATTTTTGCTTAAGGTAATGAAAAGTGTATTTCAGAGCCAAACCTGGGCACATGCTGTCTAATGCAGTTGGCAGCAATCACTATCAATCTAAAGGACAATGTGATTGCCTGTCTGAAACGAACTACAGTGGTACCTGAGCTTACAAATTTAATCCTTTCCAAATGCATGCTCTTAAGTCAAACTACTCTTAAGTCGGGGTACCTATCTACAAATTGGAAAAATAAGTTATAAAAAGAAAAAGAAAAAAGAAAAAATGTATGTCGAGCAGGCCATATCTAAAATTTGTAAGCCAGCAGTTAAAATAGCAACAGTTTTCTGCTCTTAAATCGAATTTCTCTTAAATTGAGCTGGTCTTAAGTCGGGGTACCACTGTACCACAGATGGACTTCTGCTTGCCTTCTGCTTGGCTCTCCCACAGCCATATGTATATTTTGTCCTGTCATGTTCTTCCTAGGCTTTTAGATACTACAGTATAGTCATTTCTCAACTAATCCTGTACACCTCATTCTACTGTATCTTTTTTTATTTTTATTTACCACTGTTTAGTTATTGAGGTGCCATAAGGTTTTAACTTTTGTTTAGTGTTACTATCACCCGTCCTGTCTGTGCACTATTGTAATTTGTGTGGCTATTGCAGCCTTGTAAGCCGCTTAGAGTACACATTGTAGATAAGTGGGGTATAAATGCAATAAATAAATAAATAAATAATAAATAATTCCCTTCTTCTCTGCATCTTTCCCTTCTGCTGCTAGGTCTTTTCTCGTGCCCATACTAGGATCTGCATCATTATTCTTTCTCCATGCTATTTCCAATGTATTATTACTCCTTGCATTGAGTATCCAGCTTAACTGGGCTGGGGGCAGGCTGCATAATTAAATTGTAAAGCACCCAGAGAGAGCTTTAAGCACTATTGGGAGGTATATAACGAGCATACCTTGCCTCATGGGACAGATTTTTTTCTCCTTCTTTTTCTATGCGGGGCCACTTGGACATTTATGCAAAAGTCTCTTATGTTCAATCACTCTACTTTATCCCACCAACTGCTTTTTAAAATTGTTGTATAGCTCAGTAGTTGGGAGATCAACACCCTATTATGGCTCCTTGATAGGGGCTAGAGGGTGACCCATAGGGTCCCTTCAGCTCTGCAGCTCTAAATTTTTTACTATTAAGCACTCCTAAGAATATTTGGTGGATAAATCTTATAGCCTTTGAGTTCACAACCAAATTCAGATTATATATTATCTGGAATATCAGTCTTATAATGGGAAGAATATTGTAGTGGAAGGTTTGGCAAGTGACTCTTAAAAACCACATGTTTTGGAGTCTTAGCATTGCAGAAAGTTCACTGCTAAGCCATTCTTAACTGTTGATTGCTCAAAAGAAGCCTAAAACATTTCTTTTGTAGAGCAATATAGGATCTCATTTAGATCCCATTCTATGAACCTGGCTAAGCAAGGACCTATGCTCAAGCACCAAGGAAGCAATCAGTTACCTATGCCTGACCAATAGCTCTGACAGTAGTTTGTGCCTGCAGAAATGAGAAGTATATAAATGACAAACAAGGACATGCCATATAGAACAAGTTATAGCCATTGCTACTTTTTGAAAGATGATTAATCTCACAGGAAACAGCTTAGTGAAATGGTATTGCAACTACATTAATCATCCATGGAGGGTAGAAAAAGTGAAGATGATTCCCTGCTGCCTAGAAAGATGTCCTTCACTAGAATGTTCTTTCTTTCTCTTTTCATTGTTGATTCACTAGCCCAGTTTGTCACCCCACTTAGCTCTGAACTATTCTCCTATTAATACTCAGGGACATGGATGGATTTGAATCACTGAGTCCTATAAATATGTTTTTTCATTCAAAACAACTCAATTGACAGTTCAAATGCTTAACGTTAGTCAAAGTCAAGTTTTCCTTCACAAGAATGTTCTCCCATTATTTTCATCTTTAGGAAACAATTTATCGTCTTTTGGCTAAGGTGTTCCGTGAGTGTTCTTGGAAAACCTGCTCAAGAGCAGCAGCACAGTAATTTGACAATGCTACCCAAAATATACCAAGGCAGCTGCCAAAGCAAACAAAGTATGGCATGGCCATAGCTCTGACTGACAAGATGATTCATGACATCTTTATCTAAGCAACAACAAAGAAAGAATATGGTGAAGGAAGAAAGCTTTTTGCCTCTTCTAATCAGTTCAAAGCACCAGTTGTATTCCAGGTCTTTCTGGTTCAATGAAAATAGAACAAATCAAGATTTTACAAAAGATGTATTTGATTTTTCTGAGCTCTAAAAGGTTGGCTGGTGAAGGACAGTAGCATTTTCCATACTGTACAAGTGTTTTCTCCTGGTTTCTCAGGCTGAATGAGATGAGCTGAAGCACAGACTTACACAGAAACAGAGATTCTCCTAAACCCTCCATGTGGTGCCAAAAATCCATTCTCAGTTTGTTGGTTGGAGACCTAAGGAAGTTCAGTATCTGGTGGAAATAAGAAAAAAAAAGGTTCCTGTTTCTCTGCATAATTGCTTCATGAAAGCCACTAAAAGGATTCTTTCACACCACAAGGTCTCTTGAAAGAAGCTTGTCATCAAGAAGAGCTAGGTTTGACAGGAAATGTTTTCAAAAGAGTCAAAAAGTTCAAACTCTGAAAAAAATATTTCCTTGAACTTTACCCATTCATTCTATCTCATAAATTATATGGAAGGGAAACCACAGCCATCAGAGCTCCATGCTAACAAGGTAGTGCTTTCTGGAAAATAATTTGATCATGTCTTCCCAAAAGATAGTCTTGGGAGGAGAGAAAGAGAGAGAGCTTTATGACTTTTCAAGTCAATCTATAGCCAGGTTGCTTATTGTATTTGGTCCATTGTGAATACAGAAAAGAGCAAGTGTCAACACTACCTGACTTAAAAAGTTGGATCCACAGTTAGCCACACAGAGAACAAATGTCGAAATCAAACCAACTTATATTCCATAGATTTCTAAGTATAAGTCTAGAGCAACCCATTGGCGTTAATTCAAACCTCATTCATTTTAATGTATACTTTGGCATGTTGACCTTACTGGCAATCATCAGCATTTTAAAATACATAATGAGACTAAATTTTAAAACAGCTGCCAGTATCCAAGTATCAGAACCAAACCACAAGAACTTGTCAGCCCAGAGTCAAGAACCAGATCAAGCCCATGGTCAGCTATAAGTTCAATCTATAGAGCAACGCAGAGATGGCAAATATCATTTTTGCAAGTGTGTATGCAGTTTGTACCCCTTCTGGGTGAGAAGAACCAACCGCTACTGTAGGCAAGAGAGCAAAGTCTGATGTTGGAAAATGTCTTTGTCTGGTCACTAAAACATTACCAAGTAAGGGCCTTTTCACACGACCCCTAAGATCCGCTGGTCCCTTAAATTCGGACCAGAGATCTTGGGGGTTCGTTTCTGTTCCTGCGTCCCCACCCCTCAGCACTTCCTGCTCCTGTCGGCGTGAGAGGAGGGAGCGAAAAAAAGGACAAAAGAAGCCTTTACTAACCTGCCGGTGCCGGTTGAAGTTGCCACGAGCCCCGTTACTTCCTGGTTCCTTCTCAAGGGGCTCTTAAAGGGGCAGGATACAAAAAACAACAGACAAGCGAGGAGAGCCTGGCACTCTTATCCGCATCAAATATTTTTCACCTCCAGAGAGAAGGTACAAGAAAAGTGCGCTGGGTCGCGCTAAAGTGGGCGGGGTCGCACTTAATTGTCTGCAAACTCCTGAGCTGGTGGGGAAACATTTCTAAGCTCTGGAGCTGGGAGCCATTTGCAGCACACCTTAGGGTCGTGTATAAACACCCTAAGACAAACTTTTGAGATATCTTCATCAGAGAAAGATGTTGTAACACTTGGCAGAATTCAAAAAGGTATCATGCAAACATGAGATCAGAGGTAATGCCTTTGGCTCATGAAGCCAGATGGCCAAAAAAAAAAAAAGAAGCTTAGATTCCACATGAGACCAAGGTGACAATGGTATCAGTAGGTACCTTGATTTTTGGAGGAAAAGTCCACTGTAAGTTACGAGCTATGATGGGGATATGTGTTATTTCCATGCTTAAGAGAAAAGTACCTCAAAGTGCCAGATGTAGGGGAGTAGTATCAGGAGACAGGTATCTAATTATCTCATGTGCTCCCAGAGGCATTTGGTGAGCCCAGGAAGCTGGACTAGGTGGGCCCTTGGCCTGATACAGCAGGGTCCTTCTTATGCTCTTATGTTAAGTAGTTCATTCCCCCTCTGCAGACCAGAAGCTGGCTCCCAGATCTGCCAGGTGTCTTAGCTAATACCACATATACCTCTTTGTAGTATTAAAGAAAATGGAGCAAGTTTTGGTCTTTATACCAGCAAAATAGGAGACTATGTCTTGGTATCACACTAGGTTTAAAAGAGAATAACAACAAAATTTGCAGTCCAGCTTCATGGATTGCAGAAGCAAAGCACACTACTTACTTACAGCCCCATGGTGCTTAAAACACTCTGTGAATGGTTTACAAGTTAATTGTGATCACTAAATATTGCCCTCCCCCCCCACACACAATGACCTGCAGGGGACTTGAATTCTCAGTGAAGTGCAGACTTATAAAACATAAATCTTGGGACATTAGAATTCTTCCTAGGCCATCTATCATAATATTTTCCACACCAAATTTTGAAACAGACAAACAAAAATCACAGTTTTTTCTAAGTCAAACAGCTCAGAGCATTGTAGCTCTTCCCAAAGCACATTACTTAGGAAATCTCCTTCAAAGTCAGTGAATCTTGTTTTGATTCTGGCCAGGCTTTCAGGGCAAACAATGATAAGATCACCTTAGAAGGCCAGTATATCAAGAAGACCAGATAAAAGAGGTCATTCTAATTACCAGAGTATTAAGCATCACAGCCAGATGCAGGCAACACACTCAGATGACATTGCTGATCTATCTTGGAGAGTGTGATCCAATCTGAAGCAAGTGGGGCACTCCTTATTACTGTCTTTGTCTTGTGTGGTTTGTCTACCTCCCTTGCCTTGTTATTCGGAATTCAGACCCTCCAGTCTTTCTTCACATGAGTTGTAAGATTTGAGCTTCAGTCATATCTTTTATTCTCTTCTTCTCAAAATGTAAAATTTACATGGATTTCTGGTTGGAAGACTTTGTAGGTAATAGGGGCGCTGCAATCCAACTATAGTTCTTTTTATTTAGCCTGCTATATACACAAGAACATAAGAAAATAAGAACAGCCTTGCTGGAACAAGCCACAGCTCATCCAGTCCAGCATTCTGTCTCACACAGAGGCTCACCATTTGCTTCAGGGCATTCCCAAGCAGATGTCTTCACCTGCTTAAGATTCCCTGCAAATGACATTGAGAGATATCCTACCTATCTCTCTAACCCGGAGGTTGCCCTTAGGCATCCATAATGATAGCCATTGATACCCTTGATACATGGGATGGGAGACTCTAATTCATGATCTTCATGTGTAATTTAGAGATCAGGATAATTCAGTAGTTGATATTCTTGGGCTACTGGCTAGATAGCTCTGTGGTTTAATTATCTGGCTGTGGAGCCAGAGGCAGAAAGTGCTATTCCACTGTGGCCCCTGTGAGTAGAGTCAGCCTGTGTAGCCTTGAGCAAACTGCATGGCAGCCTGAGAAGAAGAGAATGATAAACCACTTCTGACTATTGTGTCCTTGGAAAACCCTAGAGGTGGGGGAGGTAAAGGTTCACCCTGTCCACGCATGCTAGTCATGTACAACTCCAGGGGCAGCACTCATCTGTTTCTAAGCCAAAGTGCCAGTCTAGTGCAGGTCTGTGGCCATGAGGACAGCATGGCTAAATGCATTTCTGCACACGGAACACTGTTTGCCTTCCCACTTTTTATGGTGGCACCTATTTATCTACTTGCATTTACAGTACATGCTTTCGAACTGCAAGGTTGGCAGGAGCTGGGGTTAACAGCAGGAGCTCACTCTGCTGCGTGGCACCCGGGGTTCGAACTGCTGACCTGCTGACTTTGCAGCCGACAGTTTCAGTGCTCTATCCTGGAGAGCCACCATGAATCAGAACTGGCATGTTGCTTTTATCATTATTACATTCATAGAAACGAAATGTCACACGTGAAGTATTCCTTGGAAAAGCCAGTTCATGCAAGGTCCTCTAGCCTTCTTCAAGTGCCTGTTGCAAAACCAAATAGAGTTACTGGCATTCTTAAGAAGCACATCCTGCCAAGACATTTTCTTTTACAAGCCCCAGGAGTATGAATAGGAAATGTGTGAGACAGTTTCATTTATCTTGTCTCTTCCCTACTTGTTGGCATCTTGATTAGAAGTTTTCAATAGGCCAGGCTCGTTAAGAATGGCAATTCCTCCCTCCCCCCTTCATTTGCCTATGGCCTTGAAAAGCACAATATGTTAGGAGTGGGCCGAAAACTCTGCAATCTTCAATAGCAAAAGCAAAATGAACCGGGGGGGGGGGAGAGAGAGAGAGAGAGAGAGAGAGAAAGGCCAGTGTTGCCCCTGAAATTAGGCTACTGAAATGAAGCACATGGTGCTAGGGAGCCAGGAAAGTTGGGGCTTGACATGAAAGGGCTACAGGTCAGTGCTTTTTAAATATATATATATATATATATATATATATATATATATATATATATATATATATATATATATATATATATATATATATATATATATATATATATATATATATATATATATATATATATATATATATATATATATATGCATGTTAGGTGGATTCGGTTTCTTCCCGTGTAGAAATCTGGTTGTTTTGGCGATTTCGACGAGGTCTCACTCGTCATCTTCAGGCTGGTGTTCTGGCTTCTTTCTTCTTGAAGCAAAGTGTGGTCTCAGTTGAAGTCCTTCTATAAATACTGCTGGGGGTGTGGTTTGCTTGCTCTGTTGCTGATTGTAGGTTCCTTTGTTCCTTTGTTCTTTTGTGATCTGCTGTGTGGCTGAGGCGATCGTTAAGGGATTAACTGCTGATGGCTGTTTAGATGGCTGTTTACATGCTGGTGGGTTAGATGGCTGGTAGGTTCTGGCAGTATCCTGGGCTTTGGTGGAGTGGGGTCCTGTGTCTTGTGAATTCATTTTGGTCTGGCTACGTGTCTGTGGTCTCCCAATGTTTTTTTGGGGTGTGTGAGTGTGCTCCATGTGGTGACTGGAGTGGGGTGCCGCAGTAGATGGTGCAGTCGTGGTTTTGTTATTGGATGGTGGTTTCCATCTGTGGGAAGGGTCTGGGTTTGTGTTTGGTGTGGATGGAAGGTGGTGGCATCTTGTGTCCTTTTGGACCTGGTGTCAGTCTTTGTGACAGAGGCTCGTCTGTTGACCAGGGCTAGTTTCCAGATGTCAGGCAAGCGGGAGGTGTCATCACGTTTATTCATGTTGTTTGGGTGTTTCTCTATTTCAATGGCTTCCATGATTATTCGACTGTTGAAGTGTTCAGTTTTGGAGATGAGTTTGGTTCTTTCAAAGTCAATTTCATGACCTGTTGTTTTTATGTGCTGGAAGAGAGAGGAAGATTTTTCTTCTTTTTGACTGCGTTCTTGTGTTCTGCGATGCGTGCGCTTATTCTCCTGTTTGTTTGTCCGATGTATGTGGCTGGACAGACTTTGCATGGTATTTCGTAGACTCCTTGGTTTTCTAGCTCAATCTTGTCTTTGGGGTTTCTTAAGATGTTGGCTATTTTTTGGTCGGTGCAAAAGGCTGTCTTGATATTGTGTTTGTGGAGAATTTTGCTGATTTTGTCTGTGGTGCCTTTGATGTAAGGGAGGAGGGCGGTGCCGTTGTTCTCTTCTGTTTCTTGGTTCTTGGGGGGTGTTTCCTTTTGGATTAGTTTGGTGATGGTGTTTTTTTGGAATCCGTTCGCAATTAAAACATTCGAGAGAGTGTGTAATTCAGTTTTTAGGTGGTCTTTGTCAGCGAGGCGTTTGGTTCTGGAGATGAGGGTTTTTGCTACGGAGTTGATCTGTGCAGGGTGGTGGTGTGATTGTGCATTTAAGTAGCGGTTTGTATGTGTTTTTTTCTGGTAGATGGTATGTCCTAAGGAGCCGTCAGGTTTTTTGTAGATTAGGACGTCCAGGAAGGGAAGTTGGTTGTTGGCTTCTATTTCCATAGTGAATTGTATTTTGGGGTGTAGGCTGTTGAGATGTGTGAGGAAGTTGTTCAGTTTATCTTTCCCGTGTGGCCAGATAACAAAGGTGTCGTCAACATATCTGAGCCAGAGTTTGGGTTTATGTTCGGACTTCTGTAACGCGTTGGTTTCAAAGTGTTCCATATATAGGTTTGCGATGACCGGTGAGAGGGGTGATCCCATGGGTGCTCCTTCTATCTGTTTGTATCTTTGTCCATTGTGGATGAAGTATGTGTTGGTTAGGCAGTGGTTGGTCAGATCTAGGATGTGTTTGGGGGGGTTGTATTTGTTGTGGATAGCTGTCAAGGCTTCTTGAATGGGCACTTGTGTGAAGAGCGAAACAACATCGAAGCTCACGAGTAGGTCATTGGGTTGTAGGTCTTGTTTCTTTATAATTTCTATGAAGTGGAACGAGTTTTGTACATATGAAGTGATGGATTCTGCATAGGGCTGGAGTTGTTTGGCAAGAAATTTGGCGAGGTTTTGTAGAGGTGAGCCTATGGAGCTGACTATGGGTCTGAGAGGTGTTCCTTCTTTGTGAATCTTGGGGAGGCCGTAGAGCTTGGGGCATCTGGATGATTTCTCTCTGGGGATGATGCTTGGCTTGATTTCTTCACTTAAGGGAGAGGCTTTTATTTTGGCTTTGGTGGTTTTTTCCAGGTAGGTGGTGGGGTCTGTGTTCAAAGGTATGTAAGCAGGGTCTTGTAGTAGGTTGGATAATTTGGCTTGGTAGTCGGATGTGTTCATCACCACTGTGGCATTGCCTTTGTCTGCTGGGAGAATGATTATGTTGTTGTCTTTCCTCAGGTTGGAGAGGGCTTTTGTTCTTCTTTGTGTAAATTGCTTCTGGGTGGTTTGCTGGAGCAGAGGACATTGGTGACTTCGAGTCTGATTTTGTTGGCTTCATCTGGGTTGATTTTGGTTAGGCTGGCTTCCACTCCGCATATGATGTTTTCGGTGGGGATGTGTCTGGGGGCGATTGCAAAGTTGAATCCTTTGGAAAGGACTTTGGTCTCTGTCCTGTCTGATATGTTGTGAACTGTTTGTTTCATGGGCTGTTGTGTGGGGGTCGGGCTTCTGGCGTTTTCCAGTTTGTGGAGTTTGTTGGTGTGTGTGTCTGTCTTGTGGGAGGTCTCTGTTTCAGCTCTCCAGGCGGCCAGTTGCTTGGATTTGTTCCAGAGTGTTGGGTGGATTTTGTTGCTGAGTTTGAGGTGGAGAGTGAGTAGGTCTCCACCTCAAACTCCCTCAAACTCCACCTCAAACTCCCTCAAAACCCTCATCTCCAGAACCAAACGCCTCGCTGACAAAGACCACCTAAAAACTGAATTACACACTCTCTCGAATGTTTTAATTGCGAACGGATTCCAAAAAAACACCATCACCAAACTAATCCAAAAGGAAACACCCCCCAAGAACCAAGAAACAGAAGAGAACAACGGCACCGCCCTCCTCCCTTACATCAAAGGCACCACAGACAAAATCAGCAAAATTCTCCACAAACACAATATCAAGACAGCCTTTTGCACCGACCAAAAAATAGCCAACATCTTAAGAAACCCCAAAGACAAGATTGAGCTAGAAAACCAAGGAGTCTACGAAATACCATGCAAAGTCTGTCCAGCCACATACATCGGACAAACAAACAGGAGAATAAGCGCACGCATCGCAGAACACAAGAACGCAGTCAAAAAAGAAGAAAAATCTTCCTCTCTCTTCCAGCACATAAAAACAACAGGTCATGAAATTGACTTTGAAAGAACCAAACTCATCTCCAAAACTGAACACTTCAACAGTCGAATAATCATGGAAGCCATTGAAATAGAGAAACACCCAAACAACATGAATAAACGTGATGACACCTCCCGCTTGCCTGACATCTGGAAACTAGCCCTGGTCAACAGACGAGCCTCTGTCACAAAGACTGACACCAGGTCCAAAAGGACACAAGATGCCACCACCTTCCATCCACACCAAACACAAACCCAGACCCTTCCCACAGATGAAACGAAACCACCATCCAATAACAAAACCACGACTGCACCATCTACTGCGGCACCCCACTCCAGTCACCACATGGAGCACACTCACACACCCCAAAAAAACATTGGGAGACCACAGACACGTAGCCAGACCAAAATGAATTCACAAGACACAGGACCCCACTCCACCAAAGCCCAGGATACTGCCAGAACCTACCAGCCATCTAACCCACCAGCATGTAAACAGCCATCTAAACAGCCATCAGCAGTTAATCCCTTAACGATCGCCTCAGCCACACAGCAGATCACAAAAGAACAAAGGAACAAAGGAACCTACAATCAGCAACAGAGCAAGCAAACCACACCCCCCCCAGCAGTATTTATAGAAGGACTTCAACTGAGACCACACTTTGCTTCAAGAAGAAAGAAGCCAGAACACCAGCCTGAAGATGACGAGTGAGACCTCGTGCTAAAACAACCAGATTTCTACACGGAAGAAACCCGAATCCACCCTAACATGCATACCTATACCCGTGAAAATCTACGAAAACATATATATATATATATGATGCTTGGCTTGATTTCTTCACTTAAGGGAGAGGCTTTTATTTTGGCTTTGGTGGTTTTTTCCAGGTAGGTGGTGGGGTCTGTGTTCAAAGGTATGTAAGCAGGGTCCCGAATCCACCCTAACATGCATACCTATACCCGTGAAAATCTACGAAAACATATATATATATATATATATATATATATATATATATATATATATATATATATATATATATATATATATATATATATATATATATATATATATATATATATATATATATATATATATATATATATATATATATATATATATATTATTTGGGGGGGGGACCAAACACGTACACTTATATTTCATACATCTAGTTCCATAAACATTACACAAACTTGTTCAGGTCCAGTTCTGATACTGGAAGCCAGCACCTGAATGCATCAGAAGAGGCAAGAGGGAAAGGAGGGCTTTTGAAGCTGACCTGCTGAAAAGTTGCTTGCTGTTTCCCCCCCCCCTTTTCCCCCCCTCCCTGTTCCTTTCTATTTCCCATGTCAGGTTGTTTCAGACCATCAGTCACAAAGACTGGGACTGTCTTGTCTCTCCAGAAGCCCTTGCCCACCCAGCCCAGAAAGAAAGAGACGAGACACATTTGTGGAATCAAAACTGGGCCATATTTAATGATGCAAATTCACTCTATTCTACTATTCAAGCAAGGAGGCCTTGGAAAAGTGCAAGTGGCTCTATTATTTATTCCTGATTATAATTAGCAGGGTGCTGCCCACTTGTTCAGCACCCTCCCAAAGATTTAGCGATCTGGGCAGCCCTCATCTATCACTCTTGGACATATTTTATACATAGTCGTGGTATACTCTCCCCTTTAATGGATCACTGCCTTGTCATGGCAAAGGGGCTTGAGTAACTCAGAGAAGCTATGAGCTATGCTGTAGGTCACAGTGGAGAGTTTGACTAAATGTGGTCCACCTGGAGTAGGAACTGGCAAGCCACTACAGTACCCCTGCCAAGAAACCTTCATGAATAGAAACAAAAGGATAAAAGATATGACACTGGAAGATAAGCCCATCAGGTCAGAAGGCATCTAACATGCTACTTAGGAAGAGGACAAGTACAAGTAGCTCCACAGCAAATGAAGCAGCTGGGCCAAAGCCGAAAGGATGCCCAGCTGCAGATGTGCCTGGAATACAAAGGAAAGTCCAATGCTACAAAGAAATAAACTGCATAAGAACCTGGAATGTGAGATCTATGAACCAGGGTAAGGTGGATATTAGAGATGGGCACGAATCAAAAAATGGCATTTCGTTTGTCGTTTGGAGGGTGTGACAAAACCCTGGAAACAGGAGTAATGAATATACAAATCATCAGCCAATCCCAGCAGGAGGGCGGGGAATGGTATGATATAAAAAGGGTGGAGCCTAGTCAGTTGAGGCAGTTCAGTTGAGTTAAGTTAAGTTGAAGGTTTTGAGAGTGAGTGCTGGGAGAGAGCACTGCTCTGTGAGAGTTCTGTCAGGCAGTGAGGGCTATACTGTTTACTAGTTATTAAAGACAGGGGGGGCTGGAAGAGTTGATGAAATATATTATATGTTAAAGGCAACGCATACCATCCTCAGATATTGTTATATTTATTATTTTCTCAATAAACTTGGTTATTATTTTTATATTATACATCTGAGTCTGTCCCAATTCATGAGGCGATGATTTTAAAAGGTGGCAGCATTACCAAGTGAATAAAAGGTGGCAGCATTATCATTTCCAATAGAATTACACGTGTAAACAGGAGGTGTCATCACAATTTGGTGGCACAGCAGTGGGATGTCGAAATAAACCCAGTTGTGCCTTTGAAAACTCAGTCTCTGAAAAGGGTGACGTCACAGAGGGTCCGTTTCACTTTGTTTCCATTTTTTGCAAATTTTTGTAAAAAATTCGTTTTCATTTTCGTTTGTTTCGTTACCATTTCGTTACCATTTTATTTCAAATTTTGTGATTTTTTAAAGCATTTTAAGCAATTCACTCATATTGCAGTAACGGAAATGAAACACACAACAAAATTTCCAGTGTTTCTGTTCGTTTCGTTTCATTTTAGAGACAAAATTTGTTTGTCATTTCATTGTGTAACAAAATGAAAAAACGAAAATGGAAACGAAAAATTGTTGGTTTCGTGCCCATCTCTAGTGGATATGGTCAAACATGAGATGGCAAGAATAAACATTGACATCTTGGACATCAGCGAACTTAAATGGACAGGAATGGGTGAATTCAGTTCAGATGACTATTACATCTACTACTGTGGGCAAGAATCCCATAGAAGAAATGGAGTAGCCCTCATAGTCAACAAAAGAGTGGGAAAAGCTGTGGTGGGATACAACTTCAAAATGACATAATGATTTCGGTATGATTCCAAGATAGCCCTTTCAACATCACAATAATCTAACCTCAAGCACCAACTACCAATGCTGAAGAGTCTGAGATTGACCAATTCTATGAAGACTTACAACTCTTTGAACTGACACCAAAGAAAGATGTTCTCATCATAGGGGATTGAAATGCTAAAGTAGGGAGTCAAGTGATAAAAGGAATAACTGGCAAGTTTGGCCTTGGAGTTCCAAACGAAGCAGGGCAAAGGCTAATCCAGTTTTGTCAAGAGAACAAGCTGGTCATTACAAACATTCTTTTCCAACAACACAAAAGGTGACTCTACACATGGACATCACCAGATGGACAATACCAGAATCAGATTGATTATGTTTTCTGAAGCCAAAGATGGAGGAGTTCTCTACAGTCAGCAAAAACGAGGCCTGGTGCTGACTGTGGCTAAGATCCTCAGCTTCTTATAGCAAAATTCAAACTTAAACTGAAGAAAGTAGGAAAGACCACTGGGTCAGACAGGTACAATTTCAGTCAAATCCCTTATGAATACACAGTGAATGTAAAGAATAGATTTAAGGAACTAGATTTGATGGACAGAATGCCTGAAGAACTATGGATGGAGGCTTGTAACAGTGTACAGGAGGCAGCAACAAAAACCACCCCAAAGAAAAGAAAATGCAAGAAATCAAAATGGCTGTCCAACGAGGCCCTTACAAATAGCGGAGGAAAGAAGGGATGCAAAATGCAAGGGAGAAAGGGAAAGATACAGAAAATTGAATGCAGACTTCCAAAGAATAGCGAGGAGAGACAGGACAGCCTTCTTCAATGAACAGTACAAAGAAACAGAGGAAAACAATAGAAAAGAAAAGAAACCAGGGATCTATTCAAGAAAATTGGAGATATTAAATGGGCATTTTGTGCTAGGATGGATATGATAAAGGACAAAAATGGTAGGGGCCTAACAGAAGCAGAAGACATTAAGAGGAGATGGCAAGAATACACAGAGGGATTATATCATAAAGATCTGGATATCCCTGATAACCAAGATAGTGTAGTTGCTGACCTCAAGCCAGATATCCTGGAAAGTGAAGTGGGGCCTCAGAAGCATTTCAAACAACAAGGCCAGTGGAGGTGATGGCATTCCAGTTGAACTATTTAAAATCTTAAAAGAGGATGCTGTAAAGGTGCTGCACGCAAGATGCCAGCAAATTTGGAAAACTCAGTAGTGGCCAGAGGACTGGAAAAGATTGGTCTACATCCCAATCGCAAAAAAGGGCAAAGCCAAATAATGCTTCAGCTACTGTACAATTGTGCTTATTTCACATACTAGCCAAGTTATGCTCAAAATTCTACAAGGACAGGTGCAGCAATATGTGGACAGAGAACTCCCAGAAGTGCAAGCTGGATTTTGAAGGGGAATTAAGATTGCTGGAAGAAATATCAACAACCTCAGCTACGCAGATGATACTACTCATAATAGCAGAAGTGAGGAGGAATTAAAGGACCTCTTGATGAGGGTGAAAGAAGAGAATGGAAAAAAGGGCTGAAGCTCAACATCAAAAAACTAAGATCATGGCCACCAGTCCCATCACCTCCTGGCAAATAGAAGGGGAAGAAATGGAGGCATTGACAGAGTCTATTTTCTTGGGCTCCTTGATCACTGCAGATGGAGACTGCAAAAATGAAATTAAAAGATGCCTGCTTCTTGGGAGAAAAGCAATGGCAAACCTAGGCAGCATCTTAAAGAGCAGAGACATCACTTTGCCAACAAATGTCCAGATAGTCAAAGCTATGGTTTTTCCAGTAGTGATTCATGGAAGTGAGAGCTGGACTATAAAGAAGGCTGATCACTGCAGAATCTACACTTTTGAGCTTTGGTGCTGGAGGAGAGTCTTGAGAGTCCCCTGGACTGCAAGGAGATCAATCCTATCCATCCTGAAAGAAATCAACCCTGAATGTTCACTGGAAGGACAGATTTTGAAGCTGAGGCTCCAGTATTTTGGCCACCTCATGAGGAGAGAGGACTCCTTGGAAAATTTCCTGATGTTGGGAAAGATTGAAGGCAAAAGGAAAAGGAGACAGCAGAGAACAAGAGGTTGGACGGTGTCATCGATGCAACCAACATGGATTTGACTAGACTCTGGGAGGCAGTGGAAAACGGGGGGGGGGGGGCTGGCATGCTCTGGTCCATGGGGTCATGAAGAGTCAGACACGACTTAACAACTGAACAACAACAACTATACTATGCCTAAATTACTAATCAATTCCTAATTGGAATTGAGGGCTGCTAGTCTCATACATCATATTTTTCACCAACTTCATCCTGACTTCAATTTACCACTTGCACTGCCTGCCAATTGTGACAGAATTAATAAAACTCCCAAAGCCTTAAAGAGAATGGGATGAGCAAAAAACGTACTGCCTCTCCTGGCCAAAATTCCCATCTGGTCCTTAACGCAACCTGCTACTCTCCTTCTCTTAATTGGGTGGGAGGGCAGGAAGGCGGCCATTATTGATAGGGGTACTGTGCCATGTGGCTCTCCCTTAAATAACCTCTGGCCCCAGCCAGATGGCCAGGTGATCTTTCATTTCTTTTGCAAACATGCCTGCCTCCAAATGGGTAGGCAATGCCATCCCTCCCAGCACTAACGGCTGTTAGGAGCAGCCATTTTAGTTGAGAAATGGGAGCCAAGTCCTTTAGATAATTAAGTATTGGTCTGCATCATGTGTACAATGATGCCCTAGTCCTTCACTCTCCCAGGCGTATGTCAAAGCCACTGTTTTTCATTAGACAAAAGCTAATGACCCTTAAGGTTTACTTTCAAAATTCTCACCAACTAGACCCCGGAAGCCTATATTATTCAGGCATATTACAACCACATCCTTTTTCCTGCTCAGATCTTTCATGATGGAAATGTCTACCACTTTAATGAATGAATCCTTACACTTATGAATGAATGTTTAACCTGAAGGTCTTTCAAATGAAATAAAATTTAAAATGGGAGTAAAATTCAACAAGAGGCATTTTTCTTCTGGTGAGCAAAAAAACTTCTAGAATGGATGTGATGGCTTGAATCCCCAAAGTCGAAATTGCCAATCACTAAGCAGTGGTACCTTTTTCTTTCTTTTTCATTTTTTTAAAGCTATAAAGATCAGGAAACCAATTTGTGGCCTTTAGATTTTTAATTCAGGACAAGGCTTAGTCATTTCAGAAAGAGATAGATGAGTTCAGTGTAGGTTAGTACCTCAAGGGCAATTTGTTAATTAGCATGCAACCTAGCTGCCTTCAGGTTGGAAATCCAGGTAAAGCACAAGGGGGAAATCAGACCCAAACAGTGTTACTGTGTGCTTTAGCTTTTGAAGTATTTTGGGGTGTTTCTGCAAATCATACAACAAGCATCTTGCTCTGATTCATGTTTCACAATGTGCTATAGCTCATCATGCTGCTTATAAGCAGAAGAAAAGTGGTGGGATGAAATCCTCAACTTGGGTTTTCTTTTGTTTTGGCATTTGGCTGATGATCATTTAGTGTTTTGGTGTGTCTTCTGTGTCCCTGATGGATACATCATCTGTGCAAAAATAAACCTTCCGAACCAGATCCTCATTTTTACTTCCATTCTACCTGGTAGTTTCTCACATTCCATTACCAGAGCCTTGTTTTCATTGCGCCTCAGCTCAATCCTGCTACTTCAGGCTTCATCAAAGTACATCTCAAGTACAAGGATATTGATTATCCCCCACCAGCCCCCTTGGGATCAGGTATGCATGTCACCATGACTATATGCCAGTCGAACAAATTGAAAACCAGGACAAACTCCAACCACAACCGCTCAAGCCTGATTATGTATTTGTATCAATTTATGCCTTCCCTGATATAGGGCGTTTATACATGACCCCTAAGCTCCGGAGCTAACAGAAAATTAAGTGCAACCACGCCCACTTTAGCGCGTCCCAGCGCACTTTTCTTGTACCTGCTCTGGCACAGTGAAACATTTTGATGCGGAGAGTGCCGGGCTCTCCTCGCTTCTTTTTGTTGGTTTTTTTTTGCCTCCCGTCCCTTTAAGAGGAACCAGGAAGTAACTGGCATTCGGAGCAACTTCCACCAGCACCGGAGGTAAGGCTTTATTCTTTTGTCCCTTTTTAAGGCATTTTTAAAGGCATTTTTTTCCTCCCCTCACGCAGACAGAAGCAAGGAAGTGCAGAGTGGTGGGGAGGAAGGAAGAGCGACAAACCCTCAAGATCTCTGGTCCGAATTTAAGGGACCAGCGGATCGTAGGGGTCGTGTAAAAAGGCCCATAGTGATTACATGATGGAAAGGAAGCATGATATCCTCATGAATCTATCCAGGGCCGGTGCTTCCATTCAGGCGAACTAGGCAGTTGCCTAGGGCACCAAAATGGAGAGAGGGCACTGGACAGCCCGCCGCTGGCCACCGCCATCCGTCCCCCCACCGCCCGCCAGCCGCCCATCGCCATGCACCCATCGCTGCCCACCCGCTGCTCCCCACGCCCATTGCTGCCCACCCCCACGCCTGTCTCCGTCCCCCGCCATCCTCCCCCTGCTGCCCTGCCACCCACCCGCCACCACCCCGCCCCGCCACCCGCCCCACCACCCGCTCCTGCATGCTGGAAGCCCCCCCCATTTTTTTCCTTCTGACTAAAACTATGGATAGTAACTGTAAGTAAACACAGTATACCTTTCATCAACTGTAATTGTAGAGTGATTTTTACCTTGCAGCCCAGACAAGGGCTGATGAGATTGGACTGATCTCTCCATGTTCCTGGGGTGGTGGGTTCTGCTGTTTTTTCCCTTCTATTCTGCTAACTAGAAGAATAGCAAAAGTACTAGAAGCATTTTTTATGAAAAATGCCCAACAAAATAACCTGTAAAAGCTGTGAAAATACTTTTGAATTCTTAACGATTAATAAGTTAAGTTTAGCATAAAGTTTTGTGAGCAGTAGCCCACTTCTTTAGATGCATTTCAACATGGCTAATCCTTCGGGGCTTTTCCTCCATCACTGATAGATGTATCTGCTGGATCAATTGAGCATTCCATTCCTAGGACATTGGCAGCAATTTGGCTATGACTTAGCTACACCACAATGCTTATGGGTTTTTTTTCCAGATCATCATTGGCATTCTTCAGTCTCGAAAGACTATGGTATCATGCCTGGAGTAGAGATCTTAAAACAACACCTAGTGTGGCTAAATAGACCAACCCGGCAATGGCCGTCTCTACCGTACTGGGGCAGATATATTCTCTTTCTTGCCCAGTCCTCAGGTTTCATTGTTTCCATGCCTGCCTCTTTTCCTGTTTCTGTTGGACAAATGCCTCTTCGAACTTATCTAGACCATGTATCTTTTGCCTCCAGACAGTGTGATCGGACGTCAGGGTTTCCCATCTGTTGAGGTTGATTCCCAAGGCCTTCAGGTCCCTCTTACAGATATCCTTATGTCACAGCTGTGGTCTCCCTCTGGGGCGCTTTTCCTGCGCTAGTTCTCCATACAGAAGATCTTTTGGGATCCATCCATCGTCCATTCTCACAATGTGTCCAAGCCAGCGTAGGCGTCACTGTTTCAATAAAGTATACATGCTAGATATTCCAGCTCATTTCAGGACTGTGCTATTTGGAACTTTGTCATGCCAGGTAATATTGAATATTCGCCTAAGACAGCGCATATGGAAGGTATTCAGCTTTCTTTCCTGTCGGACATGGAGGGTCCAAGACTCACTGCAATACAAAAGTGTGCTCAGTACACAAGCTATATAGACCTGCATCTTTGTATGTTCTGTCAGCTTCTTATTGAGCCATTCTCACTTTGGGCCTTTTTACATGACCCCTAAGATCCGCTGGCCACTTAAATTCGGACCAGAGATCTTAGGGGTTCGTCGCTCTTCCTCTGTCCCCACCCCCCTCCGCACTTCCTGGTTGCTGGCTGCGTGAGGGGGGGAGAAAAAGAGAAAGAAAAGCATGCCGCTCACCTCGTTCTGCTTCTCGTCTCTGTAAGGCCATCAAGTCCAACCCCCTCGTCTCTGTAAAAGTAGCTCTTAAAGGGGCAGGAGCCAAAAAGCAGCAAACAGAAGCGAGGAGAGCCCCGCACTCACTATTGTTGCGCCGCATCAAAGATTTTTCACCTCCAAAGAGAAGGTACAAGAAAAGTGCGCTGGGTCGCGCTAAAGTGGGCGGGGTCGCACTTAATTGTCTGCAAACTCCGGAGCTGGTGGGGAAACATTTTTAAGCTCCGGAGCTTGCAGCCATTTGCAGTGGAGCTTAGGGGTCGTGTATAAACGCCCTTTGTTAGTTTACAGAAAAACATGGCAAGATCAGCTGCCTAACTTTTCCACACGCTTATAGGAAAGAAGACACCAAAAGCCCTAAGCTATAAATCTGTTACAAAAAGACTCAAAAAGCTGGAGTGACTTGGATGAGGCATTTTCAATCCATCAGACTTCAAAATATAGCCTTTGGGAGAAAGGTAAAATTGCAACAGTGCCAAGAAAGTCTTGGCTACAAAACAAGGGTTCTATTTATTAAGTGAGGAAAAGCTCAGTGTGTGCGTTCATTATTCTCTTTAAGTGACTATCACTTACATTTAGCACTGAAGGTTTCCTTTGCAGATTATAAACGAGGGAGATTTTGTCTCCAATTTTAACGCTGTTACTAAGTAAAAAGAGTAAAGCAAAATGACATAGTCCATAATAGGAAGCTGAAACCTTAGGGATTGCTTATAGAACCAATGAGTTAAGACAATTATCTCCCACATGTGCTTCGTGATTCATAAATATCAAACATCCCAGATTTTTTTTGAAAGCCTCATTTTTGCACCTTAATGCTGTAATAGTTCTTTTTTATTTTTTGAAGGCCAGAATCCAATTGCTCCATGCTACTCATGCTACACTGTTTTCCAGAGCTTACACAAGATTTCCAACAGCTGTTTGTTCAAGTAAAAGCTCTGCTGATATCAATGGGGAATGATCCCCACTTTGCATGACAGGATGAGAGATTTCAGGAGCAATCCAGAAGGCTTTATAACTCAACGAAGGCTGGATAACTCAGTGAGTTGGGAGGACATATCTGCACAGGCAGAGGTTGGGAGCTTCATTTCCACTGTATCTTCCAGGAGAACAGCTAACCTGTCTAGCCTTGGACAAGTTGCACAGTCCAATAGCGCCCCAAGAAGAAGGGACTACTCTGTATTCTGTCCCTTTAAAACCCTGGAAAGGGTTGTCATACTTTAGGATGGACCTGATGCCAAATAATTAATAAAACATGCTCTTGCTTTAAAAAAATTATTTTACAAACCACTATCTTATGTGTTTCCCCCCTCAACTGAATGCTCCGTCATTCTTACCATGAAGATATTTGGGTTCTTAGTTAAAACACCTAGATATACCGTGCTGTGTATATCAGATATATGTTTATTTGGATCCTATTCATGATCAGACATAGGTAGGCAAAATATGCGCTAACACAACCCTAAGGTGTACATATTTTCAGCAGAGATTAGAATGAATAAGAAATTAGTAAAATTAGTAAGAATAATTTAAACTCCCTGTTGTTGTTTTGTCATTTCTGTGGTATCTAAATCATGAAATTAGAATATTAAAATTCATCAAAATCATATCCATCCATAGAACTACATGAGCTCTTTGTTGTCTAAAATGATTCCCCCAATTAAAAAAACTGTTTCCCATTGTTATTTGTTTCTAGTTTGAAGATAGCTATAAGAACAGGAAATGAAATGCCAAATGTCTGATTTCCTACTATTAAGCTACTTCTTTTAAAAATGGCTTTTAAAGAAATTTAGATATATTTTTTTTGGTGTTGTTATTCTTGTAAAATGAGTTATACGGCAAAGCTATTATCTCCAGGGATAACTTAACAGCAGTGTCATTTCACTCTACCAGCCACTGTCTATGCAAATTATCTTCATCTCCATTTAGATAATGTCCAGTGGACAGAAAAGAATGGATTTCCTTTGGGAAGGGTTCTGTATC
The DNA here is from genome assembly GCA_029282475.1 of Phrynocephalus forsythii. Lineage (NCBI taxonomy): Eukaryota > Metazoa > Chordata > Lepidosauria > Squamata > Agamidae > Phrynocephalus > Phrynocephalus forsythii. The sequence goes on from JAPFRF010000003.1 coordinate 63,502,272, forward strand.
AGATGCGATGTTCCATTTCTGGATGCAACAATTGATCTGGGGAAGGGAAGGGGACTCAATCCATTTGAAATCTTATTTGATCCTACTGGAAATTAGTCTCTCAGCAGTAGCCTATTTGGTGAAAGAAAGAAAGAAAGAAAGAAAGAAAGAAAGAAAGAAAAAGAAAGAAAGAAAGAAAGAAAGAAAGAAAGAAAGAAAGAAAGAAAGAAAGAAAGAAAGAAAGAAAGAAAGAAAGAAAGAAAACCCAGTCACTTTTCAGCATGTGCACAATAAAAAAATGACTCCTGCTTTGCCAAGCTGAAGATGTGACATTTCCTCTTTTGTCATATTTTTGTCATAGACAAGCAAGACTGATGTACTAGTGAAGCTGCAGGACAGTAAGAGCAGTGCATGCAGAGTCTTCACAAGCTGCAAGCATACAAAAGGTGTGTCCTCTTCTGTTTAATTGGTACTTTTGCACAGCTACCTGGAGTCCAGTCAACTGCATCAGGGCTTTACTTCAGAAAGACTAGTAGGAACAAAGAAGGAGTGATGGATGCATGCATCAACATCAGATTCCAGGAGCTGACTGTAGATCTGGACAGGACAAATGTGTTACTCCAGATGTTTTTGAAATTCAGTTCTATAATCCCTCATCGCTAACCATGTTGGCTCTTGTTCATGTGAGTAGTAGATCAAAAACATGTAACGGGACACACTTTCCCCACCCCTTCAAAATACTGTGGCGGCACATGTTAGACACTCAGGATGGGCCAAGCACCTGCTGTATTACTCAACAGTGTCACCTTTATCATGTCAGAGAGATCCCACAGGAAAGCCAATTGTAGAGTGAATCCTTCCTTTGTATGTTCCGTCTCTCTGAAGTCCACAGATGAAGCCTCTTACTACTGCCAAAAACATTATTACATTTAGTACTGATACATCCACATATTTGAATATTTGATAGCAGTTGCTGCTCCACATAGTGCCCAAAACATGTGGACAGTTCCTTGTGCCTACATTGTGCCCATTTACTGGCTAGACTCACTGGCCACCATGTCTAGAGGTCAGTGGGAAGTGGCTGACAAACACACACTTCAAGATGTTAGAGTGTAATTGCCGTTGCCCTTAGGCAATGATGAGCAGTGGTATAAATAGCAGTGCAACCACATCTGGAGGACTGTACTTTATCTGTAGTGTTGTTAGTTCACAAAATAAACTGCTTTGCACCTTACTGCCACAGCATGGATCAGCTGGCTTGCAGAGACGGTTTCCAGTGGACTCGTGTGGCCATCTGATCCTCAGAATTGCTCTGAAATGCATCATAAGCCCAATGAATCTGGACTGCTTTGCAATGTTTATTTTAGAACTAAGGACCCAAGATAAGCTTCCATTTACTGTTCTTTCCCCAAAGCCTGTGAAATGCCGTACCAACCTCTTTCATCCACTCAAAAGAAGAAATCCAACCCTTTCCACAAGCACCCTACAGACTTGGTAAGAGACACAGGTATTTTGTGCTTTAGTGGCCATATATCCAACCAGAAAATGCATTATTAAAACAGACTCAGAAACTCTTTTTTTTTCCTGCTGAACACACAGGCTGAAAATGCTTGGCATAAGAAAAGTGGACACAGTTTGGTCTGCAATCTGTCCATATTTATCTCTGAAGCTGGGTAAATCCAGTTATGACAAGTATCTTGGACTCCTTTCCCCTTTTTGGACAACTACTAGTAGAGTGGTAAGAGGTCAAGTACAGAACCTGTTTAGCCTGCTGTTTGGAGAGCTGCAGAAATGGACTAGTGCATTTGTACAGGTGGCGATAAGAAATTATTATTATTTGAGTGCACCAGTCCATCCTCCCTCAGAGCATACCTACCCACCTTTTTTGACCCCTGTAAAGGATCTTCTACTTTTCTGGTGTGGGTAGGATCCCCCTGGTTTGGACTGGTTCCAGTACATGGGTAAAGTGAATCTTCCTCACTCAGTTTGCCAATATCATGAAGTGGGCTAATAAGCAAATCCAAGAGCTGAGTCATGGTGAGTGGAGTTCTTTTCTTCTGGGATTGAACATTTTGGTACTTACCCAAGCAGCTCCTTCAATCTGAGAAAGGTTGGTAGGAGGCTTCCAATTTGTAATTCACCTTGATTTCACCCCATCCTGGTCTGAATAGGCTCATTAGATGGACAATGGCCTGGGGTGTGTGCAGTGGCAGAACTGGTCCCACAGAATTGGAACTGAATTGGAGCAAAGACTAAAACATTCAGAGCAGGACTTGGAAACACATATCAGGGGCCACACTTGAAAAATAAGGGGAAAGCCCATCAGTCTATCAAGGGTGCTTGGGGCATGGTGGCTCAGTGGGCTAGAGTGCTGAAACTGGTGGCTGCAAAGTCGGCAGCTTGGTGGTTTGAATCTCGGGTGCCATGCAGCAGAGTGAGCTCCCACTGTTAACCCCAGCCCCTGCCAACCTAGCAGTTTGAAAGCATGTAAATGCAAGTAGATAAGTAAGTACTGCTATAAAAAGTGGGAAGGTAAACAGTGTTCCATGCACAAAAATACATTCAGCCATGCCAACCACATGGCCATGGACTTATACAACACTGGCTCTTTGGCTTAGAAGCAGAGATGAGTACCGCCCCAAGAGTTGGACATGACTAGCATGCATGTGTGTGGGGAACCTCTATCTTTACCTAAGGGAAATAAGTCACATTGAAAAAGACCCCCTCCCCCAAATACAACACAAGTGTAGAATTATTTTCATACGCAGCCATATCGAGCCATCTCTACTGCTGTCAGTCACAACCACCCTCATCAAGGACAGGATGGCACTAACACCCACAAGCCCATCCTAGAGGTGCTTCTTTGCTCCCATTATCATCCCCAGACACAACCTACCCCATGCCAACAGCAGCCACCTGACTTGGAAAATAGAAGCAGATAATTTAGGGCTGGGTTGGTGTCCTGTGGTATGCAAGTGCCACAAGGCCTACCTTTCTTCCTATGTGTTTCTACTAACATTATTTACATGGAGGGAAATAGGTTTTGGCTAGCAGAAGCTGAGCCTAGAAACTCATGCTTGTTGGAACCGACTACCAACACATATAGCATATTTAAATCTCTTGGGGAAAGGATAGATAGGGTCAGAAGGCCTTAAATGTGTTTTCCCTTTCTTGCCTTTTCTAAATTAACATGCAGCTTCATCCAGCTCTTAATGAAGTGCTGGCCTGATCGTTGGGTAGGAATGACAACCACTACCACCAGTGAATTGATAAAACTATGAGGAGTTGTGAAGACAGAATACAGCTGCCAGTAGATTTTGAGTCAGCAGTAGATTTTGAGAACCACAAGAGGGCAGTTGATTGTTATTTGCTATGTTATGCTTGTATTTTTAGTGCTGGAGATGAGGAAATGTACCTTGTGGGATGTTAATATCTCAGATTGCAACTAGATTTAGGTGATGTGTAACTAGACTGCAATGAGTGGGAAGATGGCACTTATTGTTCTGTGTTTGCAACTGAAACCTCTTGGGGGGGGGGGCTCTGATGGGTTCAGGTTATGAGAGAGAAGTATCCCTGCACAAATCCAAAGGCACCTAATTCATACATGCTTCTAGCTGAGTTCTCCTACTCTGTACTCCTGTGTATGCTCTACAAACCCATGCAAATAAACCAATTCCAATATAAATTAAGTCAGTCTCAAAGGAAAGAACTGGAATGGTGAAGAATACTCCATGCACACACCTGTACAGGACAACCTCATTGCTCCAAATACAGTGGACGCTCATATAACAAACAGTTTGTATAACAAAATCTGTACAACATAAATAATTCTGTAGATAGGGGGAATTTGCTTAACAGAATCGCCTATGGGGCAAATCCGTACAACATAAAAATGGTTGTGATTAGGGATTACTCTGTTTTCAGTGCATTCCTATGGGGAATTTGTATAAAGGAAAATTTGCTTAACAGAATTACATTTGGAACAAATTAATTCCTTTATACAAGGTACCACTGTATTCTAAATGAGGAGACATTGGCCCATACCCAACAGAGCAGGGATCCATAACAATAGTTGAGGCAAAACAAGTTTATTGGAACACATGTGCAAATTCAAGATGACTCCCATATTGTGGTGCAAGAACCTAACATAAAAATAACCATTGGTACCATAGCCCCAAGGGTGGCTCAGTAATTTTTGCCACTTGAGGCAGAGGACAAGGTGCTTCCCCCTCCAATTCAGATGCAAAAGCTCACTGGACAAGCAGATGACATCTAATCACTGGCAATGGGATAACACCCCCTGGCGAATCTCAAGGCAACAGGCCAGTTTAGTTTAGAAAGCACACTGCAAGCCACACAAACAGCTCTCTCCTCCAAGGTGCAGCTGGAGGGGCTACCATTCCTGCCTCTGTTTCTGCCTCAATTTGCCTAATGGTTGAGCCAGCCCTATCCAGAATCTGTCACTGCAGATGCTTTTGACCTGGTGTCCAAAACAGTGGCATACTTCTCTGGGATGAAAACAAGACTGGCCTATTCATGGTTCATTCAGCTCCATTCTACGGGGCCATTCCTTCTCCCTGGGGTTGGAAACACAGGACAAAAAGCAGATAAATACAGAAACACAGAAAAAAGCATTTTCGTGAACAAGATAAAACAAAATGTTTCCGCCTGTTCTCCTACTGCCCATGCCACAGCACAGGTTTCTGCTGCAACAGCTGGTGCCACATTGGATGCAATTTTAGTTTGATTCATTGTTTCACAAGAAGTTTACAACATCTGCACTTTTTCCCATCAACTGGCCAGAGAGGACTTTTGATATTTTAAAAAAACGAATGTGGGAGAAAGCAAATGATGGGTCCTACACTCTACTCCTTAATATGGCAGTCTTCCACTGCAGCCTGATTCCTTGGAGGGATCTCATCTCTCTTGCGCTTAGGCTAAGGGAACAGTATTTTAATTTGAGAGGCAGTAAACGTCTTTGAACTATATAACATTTCATTCACTCTGACATCCAAATGGCACTCCATGCATTTGAGAAAGCAAGCTATGTATCAATGAGAACCTATAGTAAAGCAACTCAGTTCCACACAACTTTTTCTTGATATTCATTCATTTTGTAATGAATTCTTTCAGGAGTCTGGAAAGAATGACATTGTCATTTTGGCCACAAGATGGCACTTGGAAACTATGCTAACAAGACGTGGGAGCTACTTGGACAAGTTTAGAATGAAATCACCATATGGAAAGAACAAAATGACCCCTCCCTTCCCCATCAAAATAACATAAAAACATTTGCTATTCAAAGTCAAACTAATTCCTGGTATGGGTCCTCTTACTTTGATCTTCTTACAGTACTTTTACCTGAATTCCCTACAAGAAACATAAATATTAATATAAAATTAATAGGAGACCCGGTATGCAAGTCATCCCTTAACTCTGAAATATTTGGTTTGATTTAATCTAAACTGGATAATAAATTACCCTGTCTTCCTCCTGTAGAAAGAAAGAAAGAAAGAAAGAAAGAAAGAAAGAAAGAAAGAAAGAAAGAAAGAAAGAAAGAAAGAAAGAAAGAAAGAAAGAAAGAAAGAAAGAAAGAAAAGGATGAGATGAGATTACTTACTTGGTCTCTACCAGTTTCAGACAATGCTGAGATTACAATCTGAAACTCTGGTTACTAATTCTTTTGCTGATCTATGGACTCTGTGATTTGTTCTCATCTGCCCTTAGCTTCCTCAGCTTATTTCTGATTTTTTACAACTATGATGTTTGATCTAATTATTATTTTATTACGTATTATGTTGCCTTATTATTATTTTGTGTTATTGTACATTGTATATAATTTGTTTTATATGGTAAACTACCCAGAGTGGATCTGTGTCAGATGGGCAGTAATAAATAAATAAATAAATAAATAAATAAATAAATAAATAATCTATTTTGGGGGCTTCCACGCAGTCCTTTCATGTTGTGACAATTTCTTTCTCTCTCTTTTTTCTAGTATAAGGTAGACTGGATAGACTACCTCCACTCTCCACGTGTTGTTGTTAACGCTTCACCATGGTAACTGGGGCTATGATGGTAGCTGTAGTCTAAAACATCTGGAAAGCTCCAATTTGCTCTTCCCCGATGTACACAATCACATTGTTGCTATTTCTGGCTCTTTTTCTAAATAAAGGATAATGGGCCTTTGGCTTCGACTTCATGTTGTGTTCAAAACAGAAGAAAGTCCATGAAAGCAGGTATTTTAAAAGTCTAGTACTGTAATAATTTTTCAAAAACCATTTGGTGTGAAAGCTGCCTAGTGCCAATAATACTTGGACTCTGAAAGTGGATGGGTGGAAAGGGAAAGGATGCCAGTTGGCAAGCAGAAGTAAAACCTCTAGACGCTATAAATAAGGCTCCAAAGGGGGTGGTGGATTGGAGAGTCATGTGGAGAGCCAGGAGGAAAAAGAGGATACCAACATAATACGCTATGCTTATTTACAGTGAGGAGTGTAGAATTACTAGAATTTTCCTCTTCCCTTATCTTTCAAGACAGCGTAAACAACTTGGCCATGGTACAGAACACATTGAGCTCTTCTACACAGCCTATCACAATTAGACATCATGTTGGTTCAGACCTCTACATGATAGTCTTTTTCAGAGATACACAAAAGATTACTCAATCATGCAGAATGCTGTTTGAGGGATTCGTGTAAAGCCTTTTCAGAGGGGTTGTTCAAATGGAGTGTGGTAATTAGATTTTTCTAGCCAGCACAGTCAAATGATTGAAGGGGGGGACACACTTCCACAAACTACAGGCTCCAAAGCTGTACTGATTTGCATATCATTATGTATGTACCCTTTCCAAAATGGAGTGGAAGGAATCTTTCTTCAAGTAGGATCTTAGCCCAGTATACATTTTTAAAAGAGATCCAGTGCATTTTCCAGTGTGGTATAATGGATAGAGTGACAGACTAGGACTCCGGAGAATGGGGTTCAAATCCCCACTCAGTGGGTGAGAGGAACTGGTAAAGCTACTTCTTAAATAGCTCACTTTACCTTGAAAACACTGTTAGAGTTAGGGTTATACAGTATGTAGGTGCTCTCTCTCTCTCTCTCTCTCTCTCTCTCTCTTAATTAAATAAAATTACTGTATATGTGACAAATATTAATTGAAACATATCCCATATAACATAGCCTTATTAATTCAAAGTAAGGGAAATAAGAGAAACAAATAGAAACAAAAACAACATAGCAGAATATACGGGGGGAGGAGAACCCTACAGTAACAACTACAGCAGCAGCTACATAATCTTGTGTGACTGTGCACCCTTTACTCATGGCACTATTCCTCTATTCCCAAAACATCTTGAATTGTCATGAACTTGCCTGTTGTTACCTTTCATAATGGTGCCCCCATTCTCTCCAGAAATATATTGACTCCTCACTGGTAGCATGTAAGTAGATTCTGTCTTGATTGCACATCGAATGCACACACAGTTCATTTGCACAAATGTCAGTTCAAGTATATTTTAAAATGAGATTAGAAAACATTTCTAATTCTCAAATATTTCAGGTATCCAAATTTTACATGTTTGCAGCTGTGATGCAAGCAGGCACCAAGTTACATATTATCTTTCATTCTAGTGGATGTACCAAAGTCCTAGCCCTCTGCAACAACTACTTGAACCCCCAACTTTTGACAGTTGTGTCCCAACACCCCCTTCTATTCCATCAGTGAATTTAGTTCTTGACTGTGCTATTTCCAACAATGGTCCCTGGTTCCCACTAGACAACAGGGCCAAGAGGTCAGCCAGCCATCCTTAAACATCAAATGCCTTCCACTATTATCCTGTCTGCATGGTTGCTCTGAGTCACAAGCATCCTCCCAGAACTGATTGATGTGTCCTAATAGCACCTGTAAATTAATAATGAAACATATAATGCAAAGATAATTGAAAAGCAAGCTAAGATGCTCTGTGTATTTACTGTTTGGATGTGAGGGTGTTATCTTTATTCTTTCAAGGGCAGGGGGAAATGTTATCTGATAAAGATTATCCAAGAAGTATATTAGGGAAGAGTTGACGAGAAAAGCATTGAATTATTCCTTAATATCCTAACCATAAAGATAATGCACAATACAAAGTGTTATATTCTTTTCAAGACAAATGTCAATGTGTCCATCTGTCCATATCTAAGATATCTCAGCAGTCATTCAAATTTAGCATAACCAACTGTGAACTATGCTTTTTTGGTTCATAGGGAATAACATCTGGGCACCATCCAAAACTGTGATTGACACCAGTTCAGATTTTGATTTGTTAATCAAATAACTGGACAATTCTCCAAAAGCATCAATAACCTGCATTTATAGTAGGAGAAAAGACATAGATTAAGAGATAAACAGCTGCTGAAATCCTGTACGTTAATGTATCCTATTGCAGTATAGGTCCAAGTTCCATTAATTCAAATGTGCCTATTCCATTTGCAACGTATGTTAGCATACTGAATTGTAACTGGAGTAGGCTCATTTGAAACAATAAAGGCCCAATACAATCGGCCTACTCTAATGTGAGTTATTTCAACTACATTATTGAAATAATGCAACATTATTTCAACTAATAAAAGATAATATCTTACTTTGTGCATTGAGTGTGGTCCTTGTGAGGTGTAGGAGTCACAGTAATTTAGGGATCAGATAGCAAACACAGCAGGAGTTTCAAAAATTACACTATACCTATGATGCAATTTTTGAATTCAGAGATCTGAAAAGTATTCATGCCACTGAGTAGAAAGCCATCTGGTTCTGGGGATTTACTATTACAAGTATTCACATTTATTATCCTTATAGAGAAAGATGTAGCTAGAAGCTGCTGATATATGAAGTTTGGGCATGGAAGGGAGAAAAATATTTCAAAATCCCATTCCAAAAGTTATCTGGTTTTAATATACATTTCTGGGGGGAAAACATATAAAACTGTAAGTATATTTCAGCTACAAGTAATATGCTTTGTACTACTCTTTGTATTTTCAATCAAAGAATACACTGTATGTGGATATCAGCCAATATCTTATATAGACTGGGGCTAGCCTCAAACCAAATGATTATGTCTGATATTTATTCATCTGCTTCTGAAGATCTGAGTAGTCTTAGAAGCAGAGAAGAAGAATACTAATCATAGCCCTGTTAAAAGGGCTCCACTGTTTGAGGTAGCTTACATTTTTGATCTGGCCTTGGCAATGTATATTCGTTACGAAAGGAAATGTTATGTAACGTTGAAGATCCAGATATCTTGCAAACCCAAGCGCCTTCATGAATTGGTGGCATGACTGTGACAACTGTTTTAGTCAGGGTTGAGCAAAATCCATACTAAGTCTCCAAGTAAGTTCCTCTATCATGGGCCAAAATCCTGTCAGTGCAGTAAATCACACTAGAGTAGGCTGATGAATCAGTGGGGATTTGCTAAGTCAGTTCCTCTGTAGGCTCCATTGATTCAAATGGTCCTAACTTAACTGCGACTTCCTATGCTAAAGTAAGTCACAGTTAGAATAGGCCTAGGTGAATCAATGCAATTTACAAAGGAGATGACTCACCAAAACATCATTATTCAATGGGTATACTGTAGTGAAAATTACTGTGCTAACCAGACCATGGTCTTAAAACCATACACTAAGTTATAAATGGTTAAAAGTTTAAGAATAAATAGAAATAATATGTGGAAAGTGAAAACCAGATTATTAAGCAAATAAATGCCAAGCAGTATGGGCCCAGAGCAAAGTGCCACTTGCAAAACAGAAAGGAATGCCCCAGAAGTTCTTCTGATCACAGGTTAATGAATCCTCAGTAAATGTACTCAGTTGAACACATCCATCAAAAAGAAATGTAATGATATTTTAAAAAAATTATATCCACTAAATCACAATGTTTCACCTTTTGGCACCAGTAATGGTTCTAAACCAAGTCCTTTGAACAGAGTTAATAAATAGTTCTAATGTTTGGTGAAAAGATATGAGACCACAAAGGCAAGCATATTTAGGCTAAAAATATAGTATGCTTTCTTTTAAAAACATTGGGGAAAACGTTAGCAGACTCCATAAGAAGAGTGAGAGAGAAAAAAGAGAAGATATTGATTTAATCAGTATGATTAAACCCTCAAACAGATTGTGGTTGGATAATGCTAATTATATATATTTTGGAATTGATCCTCATAGGTACCTTTTGAAAATACTTATTTTAACTCTAATTTTAGAGTCCATTTTTGTGGTGTCATTCATTATTAAGAAATAGAATTTATTTCTAAAATTGATGTGGCTCAGCTATCAACCAATAAAATGTATTGTCTTGTATGAATAAACAGATTTCCTACATGTAATTGCTTGAAGTACAAGCTTGCTGTGGAACTATAAGAAAATATTATGTTTCTACTTCATGCACTCTTTTTCCTCTACTCATCTGGGAAGACTTTTATTTTAAAAAAAGGTATTCAGAAGAATGGCAAATGTACAATAAATTGTCTGGGTTCCACACTACTTAAATATTGAACAGGAGAATGTCCAGTGTGGCTCATCTACATCATTGGGGTCTACTCAACAGTACTATCTTAGGGAAAATATGAATGTATTAGATTACAAATCAAAGAGTCAACTTCCCCAGATTTCCAAATGCTGTTATAGTTAGATGCTGTCAGGATGTATTAGATGGTGAGAGCTGATATCTGCTGGTCCAGAGGAATTCCAGATAGTCTGGTGAAAGTCAAAGATGATTAGCATGGCTGAGAGCCAGTCAAGTTCTAAAACTTGCAGCTGTAGATCACATAATGCCCAGGAAAGAGATCAAAGCACATTCACAGCAAACATTCTGAAGTTAGCAAGGTCTTCATATAGGAAAATGAGGGACAACTACTAAGGATTTGGGGCTCAGAACTTCCCTTTTCTGTGCTCCTCAGTGTACAACTACTCGAAACCCCCCCTTCAAACACATCAAACTTTTTTTAACAATGGTATTTTGGCCCCAAGCTGGTGCATGCTCCAGGGGACAGATAATAGTAAAATATACCATTGAAGATACAACCTGCAGACTTCAGGGGAAGCAAGTGTCCATTTGGGGAGGGCTGAGGCAGTATACTGTGGATCTTGATGGACTGCATATGTCCTATGAGCCCCTCAGTTCTAATTCCTAATTTGTTGTTGTTCAGTCGTTCAATCGTATCCAACTCTTTGTGATCCCATGGACCAGAGCTCGCCAGGCCTTCCTATCTTCCACTGCCTCCCAGAGTTTTGTCAAATCCATATTGGTTGCATCAATGACACCGTCCAACCATCTCATTCTCTGCTGTCCTCTTTTCCTTTTGCCTTCAATCTTTCCCAGCATCAGGGACTTTTCCAAGGAGTCCTCTCTCCTCATGAGGTGGCCAAAGTACTGGATCCTCAGTTTCAAAATCTGTCCTTCCAGTGAACATTCAGGGTTGATTTCTTTCAGGATGGATAGGTTTGATCTCCTTGCAGTCCAGGGGGCTCTCAAGACTCTCCTCCAGCACCACAGCTCAAAAGCATCAATTCTGCGGCGATCAGCCTTCTTTATAGTCCAGCTTTCACTTCCATACATCGCTACTGGAAAAACCATAGCTTTGACTATCCTGACCTTAGTTGGCAAAGTGATGTCTCTGCTCTTTAGAATGCTATCTAGGTTTGCCATTGCTTTCCTAATATAGAAATCCAAAATGCCTAGCTTTGAACTCTGATACTGGGGTTTTAATATAATTTTGTAAATCTGCAATGGATTTCAGAATCTCCTCTGTTCCAAATGAGTTGTGGAGCTGGTATGAGTGCTAAGTTTTTGAATTACACCATTCAATTTGTAGTTTAGATGACAAAACCCACGAACCTGATGGCTCAAATGGTATGGTAGGGCTGCAAGGTACCCCAGAAAGTGTGTGAGAGAGAGGGACAGACTTAAATCAGAAGAAGAGTAGCAGCCCTTTCCTTCTGTTACACAGGCAATGTCTTCTCAAGCTTGGATCCTTATAGGCTTCTTAGTCCTGATCACTGGCTTGTCTCACAGGTCTTTGCCAGAGGGCATCTGAGTCAAGGTTTCCTCAACTTTCACAGCACTGCTGGTTTCAGGGCAGCACTGGGTGTGTCTTATAGAAAGCCCTATACCAGTGGTGGTGAATTGGCACTCCAGATGTTTTAGACCACAACTCCCAGAATTCCAAGCCTAGATTGCCAATGACAAAGGACTGTGGAAGTTGTGGGCCAAAACATCTGGAAAGCTGAAGGTCTGCCACCACTGACCTATACCAAAAACATCTTATGATTGGCACTGGCTATAGTGCTTTTATTCTTCTTTCATGGGAGTTTCATACAGACTGGGGGATTCCTCCTGACACTATCTCCAAAAGATTCTTGGATCTATAAAGAGAGAGAACCCCTTTATGGCTTAGAAAGGATTGTGCTGGGGGTGGTGAACAGCCATCAGGAGATGCATTCTCAACTCCAGTTTATCCGCTTTCATTAGTGTCAAGGCAGCAGTGAATCAAGTGTTAAGCTGCTTGGTGCCCTTTAGCCTAATGGCCAGCTGGCAGGCTCAGAGCCTTCAGTTATACTCTACCCACATATTCTCAGGTTCTACTACAGTGTAAAGGCATTGCATCAACCCAACAGGGTTTTTTTCCAGATGAAATATTAAACAGATTATTTCCCTTCCAACATTTGTGTTCCATATCCTTTTCTTTCTATTGTTTTTCCAGTGAGAATGTGGAGAACAGCCCCCCCCAAAAAACATTCAGCCAGCAAATATTAGTATTCCCAATATCCTTCTGTCAACAGAAATCATAGCTCTTAAAATCCTCTGATTCAGCATGGATTACAACAACCAGAAAGTTGGCTCATGGATTTGGGGATGTGTAGATAAAGTCAGGATGCTCAGATAAAGTTTTCTGAACTCTGCCCAAGGTCAGACTATTCCCAACAGTTCCAAAATATCTAGATTTGGATGCCATTTCATGGCTCCTTTCGCTACTGAGCTAGATATGATCAGGCCACCCACTTTGTTGAGAGGGAATGATTTGAGACACAGTTCTCTATAAGAATGTAAGCCATTAGCTCTGGAAAACTGCTCTGTATTTTTTCATGGGGCAAGCTCAAGACATCAGTTGCAGAAGAACCACAAGCAGATATATTTCCTCCCCTTTCCTCCTGTAATTTCCAACATATTCAGATATGGAAAGGCATTAGTTTGAATTGTATTGTTGGCCTATCAGACTACACAACCCAAGAGAATAAGACAGAAAAGGTGCAGCCCACACAGCTCAGCTCCCACCAAGTGTCTTTCATGTTCATGTATCTTCTCCCAGGATGTGTGTGTGTGTGTGTGTGTGTGTGTGTGTGTGTGTGTGTGTGTGTGTGTGTGTGTGTGTGTGTGTGTGTGTGTTGTGTCATTACAGTCGTGACTGACTCTTCGTGACCCCACGTCCATGGAGTTTTCTTGGCATGAATACTGGAGTGGTTTGCCAGTTCCTACTCCAGGCACCTACAGCACCTGGTATTCACTGGTGGTCGCCCATCCAAGTACAATACTAACCAGGGCCGACCCTGCTTAGCTTCCAATATCAGGTGATATCAGATGTGCTTATACCTCTGTGCAACTGGAATAATAGACAACCTTCCTTTTGAAGGTAGACAGGTTTTTAACTTCATTAATAGCAGTTAGATCTTCTTTTAATTTAATTTGAGGTTTTTGCCACTCTCACAGGTATGTCTCATGGGAACACAGGAAAGGGCCTTCTTGGCTGCTGCACCCAGACTCTGGAATGCGCTCCCACTAGAGGCCAGGACTGCCCCTTCTCTGCTGTCTTTCTGTCTATTCAGACAAGCTTTCCCTGAATGGTGGACTAGGACTACCTATTATGTGTCTTCTATATGAATCTCTCATACACGATCAAATATACTTTGTTTATAACCACTTATAACCTTTTGTGATTGCACTGACACTGTTTTCAATGTTAGTTTCCATCACTCATAACTTTTACATGAAATGTTACTCTCTCTTTAACTCCTTGCATTCTCTTGTAGCTTTAATGTCGCCCCTCAATTTCCTGTTCTCAAACTTGAATATGTCTTAATTGTACTGGACTGTATATTGTCCCTCATTACTGTAAGCCACCTTGGGTCCTTTTCTAAGGAGAAAGGTGGGACAAAAATGATCTAAATAAATAAATATATAAATATTGAATTAATATTACTTCAATGCAGCCATCTAAGATAAACACCTAAATTTTGCTATCATAGAACAAGTTTGGGGAATGTCTAGCCTACAGGTTGGTTGTGGCTTTTACCTCTCTCCTTAATTCCATACTCCCTCTCCTCCAACAGTTAGCCTTCAAGAAAGGACCCCCATTTCCATGACTGATTGCTCTGATGTGAGGAGTCCTCTTCCGAGGAGTTGTGGCAAGGGGGCAGGGAAATGTGAGACTTCAAAATGACATGACCTAAACCCTCTGTGAGTGCTTCATTGTCATCAAAATCCTGCTTTGGGACCACTCTGGAGAGTAGATTTCCCATTAGCTAATATATTAGATACTGTATAGTTTCCCATTTTTACTATAGTGTTATATCATTTTTTTAAATTAGTCTCAAAATAAAACACAGTTCACTTCATGAAAAACTTGATAACATTCCCTTTTCCTATTTTCCACCATAAATTATGTATATTGTACCTGGTAAAGCAAAGTGTGCTGCTTCAAAATCAAATGGCCATAATTAGCAATATGTGGAAGACAGAATGTGTGTGTGTGTGTTTGTCTATAATGTAATGTGTATTCCAAACTCACAAACTGCAACCCACCTTTTAATATGGAAGACCACTGAGACTGAGCAGTGCCTCACACAAGCTTCCCTCACAACCTGACAGAACATCTTTTCATGTTTAAGATGATAGCTTACAAAAGCACTAGACAGAAAATGCTTTTATGGAAGCAAGCACCAGTATCCATACTCTTTATACTGGATTAAGCCAACAGAGGGAGAGAGATGCTCACATAACATCTTCCTTAGGAAATTGCAGTTGCTTGTCTTCAGCGTAGCGGCTCTCAGCCAGTCTTCCTAGTTGATCCTTGACAGCTCCATTCTGGATATTAACTGCAGTAACTAGGACTCCATAAAGTGACAGATGGTCTCAGGAGCAGCCTGCGAAGGCCCTGCAGCTGACTTTGGACTCCTGCTAAAGCTGTAGCGGCATTATTAGAACAGGCAAAACAATAACAAGGGAAGCAACTCAGAGCTCCCACATGGCCTTGCTAATCCTGTCACTGTTTAGTCATTGGCTAGAGCTGAAGATCTCCAGTTGAACACTATCATATTTAGAATCAATCTGATTCTAAAAATATTTTCTCAGAAACCAGTTCACCGATTCCTGTGATGCCTCTTTCTTTGTTAGACTGCTTAGGATCACACAGCATGCATTTCTGTAAACATGTCATACATCCAGAATCTTCCCACTCTGTCCCTCTTTCAAAAGCTTTGTTCATTCTTACACAGAAGAACAGAAGGCTAGTGGGGCTGTGAGTTGCAGGACTCCTCCTACAGAGGAAACATGGTGCATTGTTGCCCATGAACCATGCTACCACGCACAAGGACTAGGGCAACAGCACCTGAATCATCACATAGGAGAGGCTGAGGATATGGCAACAAATGATATATTGGGTATACTGATACACCACCTAATACTGTTGACTCAATTCCTAAGTTTATCAGCATATAGCGAGGACGATCTGTTTGACCTTCATCCCACCTAAAGTACAGGAGCCAAGCTGTTCACTGCCTTTGCATCTGTGGGCAAAATGGCAACATCTAACCCCAAAGTGATTAGCGACTGAATTTTTATAAGTCTACATAGCTCTACATGAGAAATGAAAGCACTCTTCTTGGGACATCACTGTGGTGGGTTCCAAGATCAACCCTTCTATTTTCCAACAGTTGGTTGAAACTCAGGAGGACATTATCCTTACCTGCAGATGTAGAAGATGCACATGTGTCTTGCGTCATTACAGTCATGACCGACTCTCCATGACCCCATGTCCATGGAGTTTTTTTGGCAGGAATACTGGAGTGGCTTGCCATTTCCTACTCCAGGAGCCTACAGCACCTGGTGTTCCCTGGTGGTCTCCCATCCAAGTACTAACCATTGCCGACCCTGCTTAGCTTCCAAAATCAGGCGAGATCGGATGTGCTCAGAGCATCTAGGCAGCTCAGAAAATGTACATAGAAGGACCTTAATTTACATGAGAAGCTGTAGATCATGCAGGAGGCATTAAAATAGCTAACAGCCTTCCTCCACATGTGGGACTGTATATTTCTTTCACATTGACACTGCTACCCTCCAGCAATCTATCAGTGTTATTCACCCTTCAGTGCATTCAGCACAGGCCAAGAGACAACTGAGGGCTGGTAATCAAATAATCAGATCCACTTCACATATTGCAAAAATCCCTTGCTGAAAAGGACTTTCCAACAAATGCATTGACATATATAAACCTACTAGTAGATCATATAATGTTATAATTTCCCTTATAATTTCTTCACTTCACCTGCATGTGGTGGATACATTCAATTATTGGCTAACTCTGGTCAGTTCTAACTTCTCTGCATATGTGCACAGAGCACAAAAACCTTATACACCTCAACGACAGGAAAAGCTGCACAATGAAATCATTTCTCTAAAGAAAGGAACTAATGAATTTAATAATTTAAAATCACATTTCATTTGGCACTGGACCCCTATAGATAGATAGATAGATAGATAGATAGATAGATAGATAGATAGATAGATAGATAGATAGATAGATAGATAGATAGCAAAAATGATTTGTTAATAATCATTGTTTTAGTGTGTTTTATATTATAAAATACCCAAAGTCCCCTCTGGGGAGATGAGCGGTAACCTAGCACATCAAATGAAAGACCCAAAATTTCCAAACAAAATGTAAATCCTAAATAAGTGGCTGTTGAGAGTTTTTTGGGCTGTTTGGCCATGTTCTGGAAGTTTTTATTTCTGATATTTCACCAGGCTTTGTGGCCGGCATCTTCAGTGGGCAAGGAGCTTAGGGAACTAGGAGTTCTCTCTGTGCTCAGGATAAATGTATACACTTACATGTAACCCACTTTCAATTCCCTTTATTTTTTTTTATATTCTTTTTTATTAGAAAATTTTGATATACAAAAGAAAAACACATTCAAAACATTAACCATACTTCAATCTAACTAAAGTTCCCTTTTTTTCAGATTCTAAAATTAATAGTCCTTCGAGTACCCTAATCCGGTAATTTAATTCCTTACAATTAGTCTCCATGTAATTCTTAAATTTTTGCCAGTCTTTTTGGAACCTCTGGTTGTCTTGATCCCTCAATCTGCATGTCAGTCTGGCCATCTCTACAAAGTCTAGTAATTTTCCTCCATTCATCCAAAGGTTCATATTGTCTTCCAGTTCTGTGCCAGGAGCATTCTATTTCCTTCTTCTGCTGTTGCATATAAAAATAGCGTCTTGTCTGCTCCTTTAATTTCATTATCCACCAACCCTAACAAAAAAGTTCAGGTCGTTTTGGGAATGTACACTTTAACATCTTTTTGAGTTCATCATATATCAATGCCCAAAATTCTTTCACTTTCTCACAGGTCCACCACATATGATAAAAGTCACCTTGTTTCTCTTTACATTTCCAACAATAATCATCTTTCATCCTATACATCTTTGCTAATTTCGTTGGAGTAATATACCATCTATACATCATTTTCAACAGATTTTCTTTCATCAAAGTACATGCGGTAAACTTTATGTTCTTTTTCCACAATCTTTCCCACACATCTAACTCAATATTGTGACCCAGATCCATAGCCCATTTTATCATACATTCTTTAACTTGTTCATCTTTTAGGTTCAACTCCAACAAAAAATTATATAATCTAGTCAACAATTTCTTTTTTGGGCCCATGATTATGGTTTGAAACTTGGATTCCTTCTCTCCAAACCCAAACATCCTTCTATCTTTCTGGACAATTCCCTTTAGATAAAGAAGTAATAATAATTGTGTGCCATCAAGTCAATTCTGACCTATGGTGACCCTTTTCAGTGTTTTCCAGGTTCATATTATTCAGAAATGGTTTACTATTTCCTTCTTCTTGGGGGTGCCCTGCATTCTGCAGCCACACAGGCTGGCTTTTTTATGGGATGACCAGTGAGAAAACTCCCAGCCTCTGGCTCCTCATCCAGATACCTAACTCATTCACCTATCCAGCCAGCAGATAGACAAATACTACATATAAATTTCTGGGGAGTGGCTGTGTTAGTCTATCACAACAAGGACAACAAAGAGTCTTGTGACACTTGAACACAACCTTTATTAGGCAAAAACGTGGAGCCAGTTTCAGCATGATGATGTGCCTATGGTCCATGGAAGCTTGTACCAAATAAAGCTTGTCAATCTTAAAGGCATCTGTGCTGTTGTTTATGCCTGGTATAATTGTCCACAGGTATCAAATATGAAAAGGCCAGCATTAATATAAAAGCTAGATACATACCTGAGCAGAGCTATAAATCTTTCTCTTTCTGATATCATATATTTATTATTTAGTAGATTTTGATTCTAGAAAATGGCAGCATTCTGCTTATATCATAATCACACCATTTGACTAAAGAGCACAGTCTAAAGAGACTATGGGTAGAAATGCAGGTTGTAAATTTATTTCTGCAGTGTAAATCACTTGGGAGGAGACATTTGAAATTAAAATTGTTTCAGACAGACAGCTGATGCAACCTCTGCTTTAAGAATCTAAGTGTGAGTTACACATTACACATACCACTGCCTTTGGAGTGGAGAGTGGGGAGAAAAAAGAAGTGGTTATTTTAAGCAACCATATGCAACCCTTGTGTGTCAACAAATGGAGACAGGATATAAAGAGATAAAGATTAGTGAGCAGCAATATGGTTTGTCTACTGCAACTGTTTGTGACACATATGTAAACAGCAAAATCCTAGAACTGATAATATGAACTTCAAAAGTAGATTTTTTTAAGGTAGCAATTTTTGCAACTTGGCCTATTTTTTATTTCCTAGAAATCAAATGGAAAGAAATATTTAGAAAGGCACAAGTACACTTTCATTAACTCATGAAGCAAACAAAAGTATATATATTCAGATAGGAAAGGATAGTCATTAATTACCATAATTGTTTTGTAGTACAGATTCATAGAATAGTTGTTATAAGATGCTTTAGAGAAATGGAGCTTTCAAAAATTTCAACCTGCCCAAGTAATTTATAAATAAATGAAATTAGATCAACTAAATATATTTAGAAATATAAATACTGTACAATGGGCTAAAATTGCTAATCCCAACTGAAATAGACCTATTAAAATCAATGGCATTATTTGTTGTGTTATAACAAATCCCCTTCATTCAATGGGACTACTTCATTTGTGGAATAATACATTTATTTGAGAGGAAGTGTGAAGTAGACTGTTATAGAAAGACCCCAAAACCCTCTGCTCAAATCCATCTTTGATAATAAAAATTATAAGAGGCCGCAATGATAATCTAACTTTTTGAACACGTTAACTATGTAAAACACCCTACTAAAACTGCCATAGGGTAGAAGTGACCTAATACTGAAAATTGCATTGGAAAGAACAATGAATTTGTCCAATCAATCAATCAATCAATCAATCAATCAATCAATCAATCAATCAATCAATCAATCAATCAATCAAATGCCACAAACAACATCTGAATGAGGTACAGTATAAGAGTGGTATTGTACAAGAATAATAGAAAAACCTGTTTATCATTGTATGTTAGGTTTCAGGGCAGATATAAAAAATTTGGCCAGTATCTGATGGTATATGGTCAGATTCTTATGCTTCTTCTTGTGAATGCAGGTGAGATTCTCCCTTCTGCAGCCCTCCAGGCACCCTAAAAAACCTGCTCTGGTGGGCTAGGAAACAAGCCAGTGCAACTCTTCACGGTCACTTCATGGAGGAATTAAAAGACAACATAACAACATTTTCACCAGCAGAAGCAATGAGATGAAGCAGAAGTACACTACTATACAGCAAAGCCTCTGTATCCTTGGGATCACTGATTCATGCATGCATGATCTGAAAATATAAAAAATATTAAAAACAAAAATCCTAGAAATATATATGCAATTATGTATTTGTATAACTGGTAAATAAGTATGTATTTAGGAGCACCAAACGCTAACTTCAGCCATGCTGTCAATTCATAAAGTGGTGGTGGTGGTGGGCAAATGTCAAATCATCCCTGCTTTCTGAAATCCACAAGTGCCTGGTAGCTATGGGATGGAGCACTTCCTTTTGCTGTTGCTTGTTTGCTTTTGCAAATCAACCTTCTCTCACACCTGCAGGCCTGTCAAGCATCTTCTTTTTCCCCTTGCCTAAACTACAACACATTCCAGATATCTGATGTAAGGTAAGCAACATCTACCTCTGACAACCTTTTGGGACCTGCAAGCAAATGATGTCTGGTTCCTTCTTACTGTTCAGCATTAATAATCTCTATCAGTGTTAATAATCTGAGCAAGTGAAGATCTGTTACCTGTTGGTCCCCAAAAGGAAGCAGATGGACATGGTTTCCACTCCAGTGCTGTCCATCCATTTATGGCATTTATGGCATGAATCCATTTAAATGCATTTATGGCATTTTGCCCTTGTGAGACCTTATCCTGTCTGTCTCTATACTTATGAGTGGGTATGTCAAACAAAATGTTTTCATAGGAAGTCTTGTTTCCCAATTGCAGTTACATTACATCCTCCAAGACCATTTATTTTATTTTTTGTGTTACCTACCTTTATCCTTTCTCTGTGTATACATATTTTACTATCTCCTCAGGCTTTTTGTCAGTACTATTTTGAATTGACTATAATTCCACATATTATAGCTTATTTAATTTACAAGAGAAGCCTCAGCCCGCATTTCCCACAGCATCAAAATATTAGTAAATATTGTTTCCCATACAATAAGGTGAATGCCTTGGTAGTGTTAACCTTTGTTTTAGTCCCAAAAGAGACCCATTACAAGTTGGAAGTCTCCTTTCCAAGTTCTTTGCTGAAAAATGGCAGCTCTCAAGCAAAACTGCTGAATGAACATATATCAAAATGTTTGATTCTTTTTCATTAAATCTCAATTGAGATGTTTTGTCTCCCTATAAAGGCTCCTCTCCTGTTACAGTTTCCCTCCTATGCTGATGATAGTTATCAGGGTGCTTTGTATATACTGGCCTAGATCCTATTGCTTAGCAGTTGAGTAAACCCATTGAATTTATGGGGATTTGGTGAGTCGACTCCTCTGCAAGCTCCACTGATTCAAATGTGTCAGTTCTAGTTGCAGCTTGCTCCTCAAAAGTAAATCACAACTGGAGCTGGGCCATTTGAATCAATGGAGCTTGCAGAGTTGACTTACCAAATGACTACTGAATCAACAGATAGGCTCTTGTAGTGACTAAGCAACAGGATTTCAGTCACTCTGTTTAACATAGAATGCTCATAGAAGGAACATCTTGCATTTCAAGGTCTTTTGGTCTCTCCAATGCAACTCATTCCAAATGGTGCATGTGTGTGCATGTGTGTGTTTATGCATGAGTATTCTGCAGCTATCAACTAAGGGCAAACAGTGATAATTTGCATCTGAAGCTTTAATTCAGAGCAAGAAAAGTACAGCCTCTGAACACTCTTGCCTCTCCACCCCATAACTCCCAATTTTCTAATGCTATATGGTACAATGTTTAAATAAATAAACAAAATGCCTCATTGTGTCTTCTAAATAGTGCAGGATGGCAATTCTGCCCTATATGGGCGGGGGGGTGTCTGCATTCTGCCTCTGATTTATATTTTTAAATCAAACTTGGCCACTAGAGGGGAGACTTTTCACAATTAAATATGTCTATGCTTAGGACTGAGTGTTATTTATTTTCATTTTATTTAGGAAGTAATTTATGTGCTTGTTAAACAAATACATACAATAATTGCTTAGTAATAATTACCAAATGTAAAGTAAGTACATTGTTTTTAAATGCGAATTAACCACTTGAAGTTAAAGGTAAAGGTTCCCCCCTCCCCACACATGTGTCCTAGTCGTGTCTGACTCTAGGGGTGGTGCTCATCTCTGTATTCAAGCCAAAGAGCCACTGTTGTGTAAATCCGTGGCCATGTGGCCAGCATGGCTGCAAGGAAACACTGTTTTACCTTCCTACTTTTTTACAGCAGTATCTATTTATCTAATTGAATTTAGATGCTTTCAAACTGCTAGGTTGGCAGGAGCTGGGGTTAACAGCAGGAGCTCACTCCACTGTGTGGCAGTCAGGATTCAAAACACTGACCTGCCGACCTTGCAGCCAACAGTTTTCAGTGTTCTAGCCCACTAAGCCACCACACCCCTCTAATTAACCACTTAGACTGCCTCTTTTTTGCTTTTTGCCATATGCCCTCTTGAGGGTGTGACTCTCTAAACTGCCATCCAATTGGGGTGGGGGGATACATGACCCTGTCCAAGTTGCCCATCCCAGTTCTAATCTGCAAAACCTTTCGTTTCTTAATCTTCAAGAAACATCAAGATTTTGCCTTGAATCTTGATCTTTGTGCAGAAGAACCTGCATGGCAAGGAGTTTGCTTTACCTCCCTTCCCTCTGTACCCTCAAAATCCTCTCTGAAGGATCACGGGACCACTGTGGATGGTGTTTGATAGAACATGATTGCTGATGGGAGGGGGTTGTCCTGAAACAGGCACGATCACTTTACGTGGATTTGATATTTGTTTATGAAAGATGCTTCTTCAAGATTTGGAATAATTATTTCCCTTCCCAATGTGGTTCAGTTTGACCAAACTCTGGGAGGCAGTGGAGGACAGGAAGGCCTGGTGAGCTCTGGTCCATGGGGTCATGAAGAGTCGGGCATGACTGAATGACAACAACAGCAACAAATGTGGTTCATGGACACATTGTTCAGGTGGAACCCCAAATCTCCAAAGGACACTTAAGGGGAGCAGGGGCTACAGGATGGCAAAGTAAAAGGGATGATCCCCTTCCATAGATCTCAGGATACCAGACTTTAGAGCTGCAATAAAGCATGGCTACTTTGTTGTCCACCCAGAACTAAGCTGTTATGCAAATCCAAGTCTCTATGAAACTGCTTC